>CM060853.1:1368940-2757151 GCA_030737835.1 Acorus gramineus | reverse complement strand
TACATATTGCAGGCCACGGCTGGTGAATGATATGCTTCAGGTTGGAAGGAAGAATACACACGTTTAGGAAAAGAAGAGTATATATATATATTTGGCATTTATCATATTCTCCTTGGTTTTGGTCATCATCAACATGAAGGTTGTAAATTCAGCTCCATCCATAAAGGGATTTTTCTGAAAGAATGAAAGTGCCCATTCTTGTCCCTATTTTAAATTTTTTGGGAACAGTGTGAAAATGTAAATATGTAATATAATGAATTCAATTCAATTATTAGGTTCTTATTTGTGGGGGTTATTATTGTTTTTTTTTTTTCGGAAAATGAGTTGTGGGGGTTATTGTTGAATGTGTGTGATTATTTATGCTAAAAATGAGTTGTGGGGGTTATTGTTGAATGTGTGTGATTATTTATGCTATACACGTTCAATAATGGTTGGTGCTGAATTTTTGGACTTTGGTTTAACATTAACATTTTATGAAATTATTACTTTTATGTTTGATGGGGGTAAACTAATGGCAACATTTTTCACACAAATGCTTTGAAGAAATTGAGGTTCAGATATAAATGGCATCCGAGAAACATTTCAGTTCGTGTTTCTTTTGACAACATGAAAATGAAAATTTTGGATTATAGTGAATTGTTGACCTGCTCAGAACTCCCTTTTTCAAAATAAAAATGAAACTGGCAGAATCATTTTGACACATTCACATTATATGAAATTTAATCAAACCAGTGTTAAAATCATTGAATAAATGTGTCAAAAAATCATCTTGGTTCAAGTTTGTACAAGCATCAATACAGGGAGTCATGTTTTGTTCAAGTTTGTACAATCATCAATACAGGGAGTAATTTGAACATCTAATGGCAACAAAAGATAAAGTTTTGACGGTAAAAAAAAAAAAAAACTGAAGACAATTCGTTGATATCCTGTTTATGGGGCTGGTTTGACGTTTATTCTTATTCATCCCATGCTAAAACACCCAAGAAAATTTTGTTTTGAATATTTCATTTCTATGTTCATTCTTGAATATCTAAGATCAAATTTCTCATTCAAAAGAGTTGAATTTATAAGGAGAAATTTTCTTTATGTATCAGAGCAAAGTCTTCATTAAGCCCCACTTGCAATCTTATATGAATTGTTAGTTATCCAATGAGATTATATTTATCTTTTATAAACATACATTTTAAAAAAAAATTAAATGGTCACGGATTGCAAGCGGACCGTTCCCGGCCCGGCCCGGCCCGACACAGAGAGACACTGAAGCCACACATACCCCCACAAAAGCTGGGAAGCTGTGCCCACACCACACAAATCCACCATTTTAGATATCCAAACAAAAAACATGTCCGTTATAACCACCCAAATCTCTCTCTCTCACACACACACTCTCTCTCTAAAAGTTCCTTGAGAGATGCTGAGCAGAGTCTCCCATTTCTCCCATTCAATGCTGGCCCTCACCTCCCCCACCAAACCCATCCCCACTTCACTCTCTTCCAATCAAAGGTCACTACTTTCAAAGAGGGTCTGCGTGACTAGGGGGAGGAGGAGGTCTTCCACCATGTCGGGGACGACCGCGATCAGGGCGTCGGCGCAGAGGCTTGAAAACGCCGAGGAGCTCATCGACTCAGTTGAGACTTTCATCTTCGACTGCGATGGTGAGTGGGTCGGTTACCCACACTGAGAAATTGTGGGATTTGGGTTGTTTTTAAGATGTTTGTTTGAATTACTCGATGAGTGGGTATTGGGGTTTTGATGGTGGTTGGGTTTGGGTTTGCAGGGGTTATATGGAAAGGTGACAGTTTGATTGATGGGGTGCCTCAAACATTGGATATGCTGCGGGAGAAGGTTAGTTTCATCAGTTGTTCCTTGACCCATTTGTTTTTAGAATGAGTGGAATACATAAATTTAATAGGTTGCGCCTGTTGCGGTACCTCCGCAAGGCTATTCGCCTTTTTATTCTGATTGGAAATATGTAAAAGTCATCCTTTTGTTATTTGATTCACATTGGATAAAGTAGAGATAATTAATGGATAGGAGTATATAAATTTTTAATTGTTGATTCTACCCTTATATTGATTGTTTGTGTATGAGAATGTGCGAAAAATGTGACATGTTTTGAATGTATGTGTTTGGTGAGAGAAATTTTCAAAACAAACAACTTTTTGTACTATTGGAGTTCATCGGTCCTTTCCAACATGTTTAGGGCGAGACAAATTGGGATTATTGATTGGTTGAGCAGAATAAGATTGAGTAAATCTGCTTAATACTAGATGCATGGTGAGGCTTATTCATATTTGTATCATTTCACTGTGTATCCTGTATATAAAGATAAAAGTTTTATTCTTATTCTATCTTGAGTAAAATTAAACAAATTAAAACTGAATAATTTAAAACTATGTCGCCTAATGAATCTATTCCACCTTATTCTATCATGTTACCTGTGTTATTTCTCAAGTGACTCATTTTATGGAAGATACAGGTTTTTAGTTTTCTTGTTTTATAGAAATTGACTAATGAGCAAGGAAATCATGCAAAGATGATTTATCGATGTTTTAATTATAGGGTTAAAGACATCCGCATCCCTGCAAACATGGATAATTCCATATAAGTCCCTGTGAAAGTTGGGGCAGACACATGAGTACCTGAAAACACACAAAAACCTAATTATCATCATCGGGTTAAAATTTCATTCAAATTTGACAGAATATTTTATCACCATATAATTGTGTAGACATTATAGTCTCCATAAATAATCATAAAAATAAATTAGTCTATGCAAATATCATATTATCCTTGTATGACTTTTTATGTTTCTTCATTTTCATTGAGATATTAATTGAAAATGGTTAAAAATTTGAAGATGATTTAATCATTTCATGGTTATAGGTTAAAGTTAAGTAGGGTGGGTTGAGTTAGATTAATTTTTGTTGAAACCAAGGATGTATATGGGTTTTTGTGAGTTTTCAAGGACTTGTACGTCTGCCTTAACTTTGATAAGAACTTATATGGGATAATTCATGTTTGCGAGGACTTGAATGTCTTTAACCCTTAATTATAATAGAGATCAGATACTCATTCTATGTCTGTGTTATATGTTCAGGGAAAGAGATTAGTCTTTGTGACAAACAACTCAACAAAATCTAGAAAACAATATGGCAAGAAATTTGAGACACTTGGTTTGAGTGTCAGTCAGGTTAGTTCAATATATATTCATTTCCTCATATTGCTAGTTTAATTGTAATATAAAAGATGTTCTGCTGGCACAATCTTAGGAGGAGATATTCGCTTCATCTTTTGCTGCAGCTGCCTATTTGAAGTCCGTTGATTTTCCTAAAGACAAAAAGGTTCATATTACAAAATTCAATATTTTATTAATGATAATTATTCATAATGTATCTGAATTTTCTAACATCTTTTGGTAAAATTCAGGTTTACGTGATCGGCGAGGAAGGCATTCTGAAGGAGCTCGAGCTTGCTGGCTTTCAGTATCTTGGTGGTCCGGTAATGTCTGTTATGTGCACACCATTCAGATCCAAATCAAGTTTAAAATCATGTAAAGTTGTATACTATGTTTCCTGGATCGTGTTATGGACGTTAATTAATTTAATTTTACTTATGTGACCAATTAAATCCAAGGCCTAATTATGCAAAGCAAAGTCCATTTAATTCGAAATAAGACCAATATTTAGCACCCGATATCTAACTAATCCCCAGGCAATAACTTGACCCATTTAAATTAATCAATTTTGAATCATTAGTTCAATTCATATCATATTCTGATTAGATCATTTATAACCAATTTGGTACCGAATCCGACTAAATAAATTATAATTTATTGAAAAGTCAATTAACCTTTAAGTACACATTTATAATATTTTTATAAAAATAACTTAACCTCCACATAATCAATCATTAACTAATTAAATCAAATAACGAACTAAACACCTGTCATTGTTTTCAGGCTGATGGAGAGAAAAAGATAGAGCTGAAGCCTGGTTTTCTCATGGAGCATGATGAGAGTGTATTGGCCTAATCTTCATCTCACACTCCCTTTCTTCGAGCTTCTCTCCCACTTTTATAATCAAATTCTAGTTATACTTATGTTTCACATCATTGCATAGGTTGGGGCTGTTGTGGTTGGGTTCGATCGTTATTTGAATTACTACAAAATACAGTAAGATTGCATGCGGTGTTTGTTTTTATTATTCTGGCTGGTATACTAATTGAACTCATTGTTCTTCTATTTACCAAGTGTTTCATAACTTAAGTAATACTGAATTATTAGTTCACATCCCAACATCAATTTTTTGTAATGTTTAGATCTCTTTGTATGCAAGACACAAGACATTTTTTTTGTTCTTCGATTTTTACTCATAATCTTGATACAATGAATGAATGATTACACTGATCCCTCGATATCTATAATTCAAGGTATGGAACTCTATGTATAAGAGAAAACCCAGGTTGTCTTTTCATTGCAACAAATCGTGATGCCGTCACACACCTCACTGATGCTCAAGAATGGGCAGGTTAGCATTTTTTATCCTTGTTGCACTTCTTACTTTATGTTAAATTACAACTCCAGAACATGAGATTAGTTTGTTTGCTTGTTTGCTTTCACTAGTATTGAGTTATTGCTTAAAAAAAATCTTATAAACCTGCACATAATGTGCAATTGGTGCCTAAAGCAACTCATTTATCAAATTTCAGGTGGTGGTTCAATGGTTGGTGCAATCCGTGGATCTACTCAAAAAGAACCACTTGTCGCAGGAAAACCATCTACTTTTATGATGGACTATTTAGCAAATGAGTATGACTTCTCATAAGTCTATTAATTTTTATATTCATACCATATTTGCTTGAGTCTCCAATTGAGAATCGCCATATAGTTATTCGTCCCTGATAATTACACCGTAATAGATAACAATCTATGTAGAATAAGAAATTTTTCTTTAGTTTCTTTTTTTTTTGTTATTTTCATTCGACAACTTAAAACTAGCATTTATTGTTTGGTTCACCTTGATTATATTGAAGAAAATGGTAGACAAGAAGTGAATAATGACTTTTTAAATGACAATTTCACCCTACATCAATTTGTGTTTGGGAATGTGTTTTTGGGACATCTGTGAGAATGTTAGATGAGATATTTTTAAAAAATAATATGGTGCCTTGATAAGAAATTCCAGCCTCTAAAATAGTTATCGGGGTTTATCCTAAGTTTTATAAGTAATAACTATCAAGTTTTATACTGATGAAACAGACTTTGTTTTTTGGTTATCAGGACTTATTGAGGCATATAAAATGCAAGTTGAACACATTTCTAGCTTCTAATATCTTTGTTTTTGTGTGTGTTTATAAACGATTGACAGATTTGGTATCCTCAAGTCTCAAATATGTATGGTTGGAGACAGACTGGACACTGATATTCTGTTTGGCCAAAATGGTGGCTGCAAGACCCTACTTGTACTCTCAGGTAATCCAAAGCACAAAATATTTATTTATTTAATTATTAATAACAACTAATTCATATATGTAAAAACTTGGTTCTTTTCCACAGGTGTGACCAGTCTGCAAATGCTTCAAAGTCCCAACAATTTGATACAACCGGATTTCTACACTGATAGAATCTCGGATATGCTTTCATTGAAAGCTGCATCAGTTTGAGCTGATCAAGCTTTTCTTCAAAGGTGGTTAACATTGATTGTGTTCCCATTGCATTGGATTACCATTGAAGTATTGTATATGAAAAATTTGCAAAATTTGCAGCTGTTATATAATGAAAGGAAGAGCAGAGAAAATAAAAAACTTTCTGTTGACATTCTTGCTGTCTCTGGCATACTGTCTTTTTATGTGAGAATTGCCACAAGAATTCCTAACTGATCATGATAGAACAAAAGTGTTATAATTTAGCCCCATTTGGATAGAGGAAATAGATTATTTTGGATAGATAACTATACTGGCAGAATGATCTATTTTTATGTTTAGTTGTATTTTTAGTTATTCTTATTAAAAACTTAATAATGAAATATTTTGTTGTTTGATTGATTATGGATAATTGTGCATAAAAGATGCATAAACTGTGGATAATGATTTATAAAATATGAAAAAATGATTTAACATGTAGATCACCCATATTTAGAAGATGTGAAAAGATGATTTGACACATGAATTCCCTTACTGGTGGCATAGATTTGGTGGAATAATCAAATTTTAGAGGTGACTTAAATTGATTGATCATGGATAAATAGAATTTTTTTAATTTTTTGGTGGGTTGGATAAATAGAATTGTTTTCACTCGAATGATCCAAAACTGGCCGTATACTCGCCCCGTCCGTCGCATTTTGATCACATATGATCGACATATGTGAAATCAAATGTAATAGGAGGGCTCAAAACACACTGATATGTATGGTTGCACTTAAAACCATGATATAAATTATAATTCTTTGTAAAAACATAATCTCTAAAATTTATTCAAACTCGTGCTTTGGAAAACAAGAACACCTATGGTTGTGTGATGAGAGTTGCAAATCATGTTTGTTTGAAATAACATCATTTTTTTATGAGTGATACTCTTCTAGGTGTGTCTGTTTGTTTGTTTGAATGATAGCATCGTGTTTGTTTGAAATGTCCATGCCTTTATAAAATCCAATCATGAAAATAATTTTTTTCATTTGTAAATGATACTCATTTTATGGGTGTAAAATGTGCCATCTCGGCTCGTTTTACATGCCTATATGAAGTATCATACTCCCGTATGGGGGTGAGAAATAACTCAAGAATAAAGAAGAATACAGGAGAATAGTAAAAAAAAAGTTATTTGTTTTAACAGAATAAACCCCGATAGTTATGTCTGGATAAACTAGGATAAGGTCTGATAACTATTCTAAGGAAATGTTAGAATTGCTTATCAGGCCTTATCTATGCCAATGGATAAAAATACCCTTCTCTGTCATTTTAAAAAGTTTATCTTACCTAATAGTCTCACACAGATTTCAAAAACTGTCACATCTATCAAATCAATAATACATTCTCACACTATTCCCAGGGGTATAATTATCATTTAAAAAGTCATAAACTCTTATTCATCCCTTATCAACCATTTATCATCACTTTATCCAAGATGATCCAAACAACAAAAGAATCATTTTTACGTTTTCCAATTAGAATAACAGAAAATGCAACCAAACAAAAAATTGCTTATTCAGTCTGAATTGTTATCTATCCTAGTATAACTATCAAGCGTGAATAACTCAATAATGTTTTGATGAAAATATAAGGAAATTAATTCCGGGTCCTTCAAGGTACCCCTGAATTATTATTAGATCCTTAGAATATTTAAACTTATTTTTAGGTCCCATACCCCATTATCTATTATTTTTCAAGTCCTTTTGAGTAATAAGTGTAAAGTTCATCGTTGATATTTTCATATTTACCTCTTCGTTTCACCAACGATGTACGCTGTTAACAGGCCTTGGTACACTGATAGCAGGTCTCTTCACAAGTTTGGGTACACTGTTAAAAAATAAAAACACGGGCAAAAGTGAAAAAAAAAAAAGAAGATAATATCGATCGGATGAAATGATTAAAAAATAATATTTCAATTAACATGTGACCTAAAATAAGTTCAGATGTTCTATTGTTCCAGAGAGCTAAAAATAATTCAATGGTTATCTGGAAGACTCGTAATTAATTTCTCCAAAAATATTAGGCACAACCCCATCTACATGCGGCAATCATTTTGATTTTTTTTTAAATATTATATCTCATCCATTAATGTACATGTTTTATAAAAATAAATTATACATTTCAATAAATTTTATGAAACCATTTTTTAAAAAAATATAATTTTATAAAGAAAACATATAACTCAATTTAATAAGATACTAATTGCACATGTACCAAATGCATGTGGGCCTAAATGTATAAGAAATGGATATATAAATAACACTATATATATATATATATATATATAGAATATTGAATCATCTAAAATGTCATGTAATATTTTTTATATTATAGTAAATTATAGAATTCAATGGAGATATAATTAATTAATACTTTAATTTTAAATTATTGAAATCTTAAAATATATATATATAATTTATCTAAATCTAATTTGAAATATGAAATTTTAAATGTAGAGAGAAAATTTCACGCTCTTCCTTAGGGCCCCACGTGTCTTGTCTAATCGGACAAACGGGTAACGTGACCCGATCCAGATTAGTTACAAGTATCCTTTAACCGGGGAGAGCGACATGATGAGTCGCCGAAGGAATCCTACTCGTGATGCTCTGCTTGGGAACCACCTAATCCTAACAAGGCACTTTAGACCGTATCTCCTCTGCCAAAGGCATTATGATGAGGAGACTATAGTTGCGACCAAATCAACATCTTCCCAAAGATGATTGAGGCCAGTTGACCACACTGGCCACTCATACCTAACATGACCGTTGGGGCGTCCCCTAGGCTAATCACCCTAACCTGGGTTCGAACCCGACCTTAACCAAAGGAAAAAAGGAACCACTGACATCACAAGGCGTAGCCTAGCCTGCTTTACTTCGCTGAATTGGCCAAGACTGCCACTGATCATTGCAATCACAGTTATGGACAATGAGAAGGTTACACATTGCCTCGACATCATAGCAAACCCACCCCCAACCTCGAATCTCATGGAATCTTCTATGTCAGATGATTCCAATCAAAACAGAGGGATGTTTGTGCAGGAAATGACGTGGCCCCTCACTCGGTTACAAGGACAAGAAAAGGAGGAGAGAGAGAGACATTCACAAGTAAACAATTATGATTCGGGTCTTCTTCTCTTTTTTTACTTCATCTTATTCACTCGTTCACTCCATTGGCTTAAGCGTTGGAGTTCCTTTGGCCGGCACCACACCGGTGCCCCCCTAAGCTCTCTTGGTGCATGATCTCAAGTGCGACGACTCGGATCTTCACTTGGAGATAGACCTTTGATCCAACAACTCTTATTGTAGGAAAACACTCCCTTCATTGAATAAATAGATACAAGTCATTGTTAAATTTATTAGAAGGTAAAAACAGAAATGAAAAATTTGAATATCTTTTCCTTTAATAAGTAATAATAAAAATAAAGAAAAATTAATTTTGGCTTCCCCAAGGAACCCATGAATTAATTTTAGGTCATGGACCTATTTCTAAGATCCCTTTGTTAATTGGGGTCTTTTAACATTTTTGTTTACTTTTACCGTATTATCTTAGATCTTTTATTTGTATCTCCCTCTCTCTCCAATCCACATAGATGATAGGCCTCCCCATCGATGCGCGGCTTCCCATCACTCCCTTCCTCCGGGGACTGTCTCTCTCTCTCTCACCATTTTATTCCTCCCTCTCGTCTTAACAAATTAACAATGTACTCAAATTTATTAATAATGTATGGCATGTTAACTATACACTGAGGCCTGTTAACAGTGTATACAGTAGGGGAGGGGGTAAAAATAAAAGGGAAAATCGATATAGCTCAAAAGTTAGCTAAATTGGTTTTAGTCCCTATAAAATTAGAAAATCATCACAGATCCCTATGTTATAAGAAAAATATTGTTTGAGACCTTACCGTCACACCTAACTAATCAGATATATGGTTAACTATATTGAAAATTATCAGAATGCCCTCACCCCTTATTTAAAAAAAATTTGATATAGCTCCCTAGATACTTATAAAAATCGGAAAAGATCTCTATAAAATAAAAAAACCATCTCAGGTCCCTATCTTATTAGACAATATTTATTTTAATCCCTATCGTAATCGAAACTAACCAGATCTGTGGATGACTCTAACCGTATATGATAAATTACTGTAATACTCTTTTAAAATTCACTTGATAAATTACTATAACATACTAATCAGATTTGTGGTTGACTTTAAGCATATTCATTGATTTATAGGAACTTTTTTTGATTTTCATAAATTTTCATAAAGTTTTTAACAATTTGTGGTTGACTTTAAGAGCATAGAATAGCAAGAGAATTTTCAAAAAAAGGCAGGGAGGGGTATTTTTGTCATCAAAAGGATTAAATCAGATTTTTTTATCTTTTGTAGAGACTTATTTGAATGTATTTACTGAACTCAGGAACTAAATCTATTAATTATATATGTTTTATGGGGATCTATGAGGATTTTTTAATTTTACAAGGATTAAAACCGATTTAGCTAACTTGCCAAGAAGTTATATGGATTTTTTTCAAAAATAAAAATATTAACGGTGAACTCAACTATTCTTATTCAAAAGAATCTGAAAATAATAGACACGAGGTTTGAGGATCTAAAAATAAATTCAGGAATCTAAAAATAAATCAAAGGTACCCTTAGAGGATCCAAAATTAATTTCGCCAAGATTGCTAATTTTCTTCGAGCCATAAAAGGTAATTTTTGAATTAAAAAAACAGATGAAATGGTTTCCATTTAAAGGTACATTAGACTTTATGTAAAGGGAGTAGGGGCATTATGGGAATTTCAGTCACTGCCGTCTTCGCTTCCACTAGCAGGAAAGCCTGAAGAGCTCCTACTCTCATGTGAATTTCAAGCAACAGAGACGCAACGGTCCCCCCTTAAATACCCAAACTACCCCTACATCTCTCCAATCGATAGGAGAGGTGGAAGGGGGGAGAGAGAGAGATCCAACTTTTCAGATCCCCAATTTCGATCGAATTTTTCACCGGATATTCGATCGTGAATGCTGGATTCCTCCCTCGTCGACGGCGGGATCTGACCGGATCGGGATCGAACGGTCCTGATCTCGGATCCCGACTCCACCACCACCAGCCCCGGCGATACAGATCTGAAACCCCAGGTCCGTCATCGCATCCAGATCTGATAAGAACATCTTCTTCATCGGATTCTGATTTTGAGAGTTTCGAATCCTTGATACAGGACCAGATGAGAGAATGCAGTGTCTGCCACTCGAAGCTGGTCTCGCCGACCACCAAGGCCGTGTCGAGGGCTTACGATCGGCACCGGAGCAAGGTCTCGTCGAAGGTCCGGGCACTCAACTGCCTCCTCGTCGTCGGAGATTGCGTCTTGGTCGGTCTCCAGGTAATGTCTCCATCGCGCGTGTTTCGGAACTTTCGGTCTTTAATGGTTGTCGTGTTAGGTCTCACTGTTAAGCTTTTTCGAGCAGCCGATTTTGGTGTACATGTCGAAGGTGGATGGGAATTTTAAGTTCAGTCCCATCAGCGTCAACTTCTTGACGGAATGCACGAAGGTCCTCTTTGCGCTTCTCATGCTGTTCTTCCAGGTTTGCAATCGAATTTTGTTTGTTTATTATTTTATTTTATGATTTTTCGTTGTAATTCTGGTTAGATGATTCAAATCATCTTTTGTGCATTGTATTATAAGGTGTATTTCTGATTGGGTGTGAACTAGGCAATTGGCATAGTAGGACTGGTGTGTTCTTTTTTAAACATGGATTTTGCCCATGAAAGTACCGGTTATCACCCATGTTCGGAAGGTCATCCTTTTACTCTGTCACCGCCATAATCACAAATTTGTGCACAGACATATATTTGGCAAGAATTTCGTTCGCTACAGTAAGTGTACATTCGTAAAAGTGCGGAGATAATTAAACATTTTTCTAGATGTATTATGATAATTAGCATAAGAAATACACATGAAAACTTGTACATTTGGGCGTGAAGGGGACCACGACAATCAGGGGCTAGTTTTGAATAATGCAAAATGTGATAAACCATCCAAACAATGGATACCCGGATCCAGAAGGTATTAAATGTACAATTTGACTGACAGAAGTTTGTTCAGCTAATAGGTATTGGAGGTATCCAATCGCCATATTCGTCCTTGTACTTTTGTGACTATGTTCACCACATCCATTCTTGAACCTGAAGGTCTTGTCATGAGTCCTCGTACAATATAACCTGCATACCACAGTCATCTCACACTTGCATTGAAAATGATGTAAACAATCAGTATGCGTCTTCTCATTCCATTGTAGCAGAGATTCCTTGACTTCACATTGATTGTACCATGTCACATTCTAGTTCTAGTTTTAGTTGTATCAGAGATTCCTTGGCTTCACATTTCCCATTTTAGTTTTAGTTTTAGTTGTAGCGAAGATTTCTTGGTGTTCGCCCATTCATATTATTTTTACATGTCACACTCTCTGGTCCATCTGGAATCCCACTTTGTTTTAGGAATCTTCAGGAATCCAACTTAACAATATCATATGTTTCTTTTTTTAAAAAAGAAACGATATTTCAATTTTATTAGAAGAAGAGAATGCCCAAAACATAAGATAAAATAAATAAAAAGAGAACACAACCAAGCTGATCCACAGTAGAAGACTATAGGGATTTATAGGCTCAGCTGGCTCTCTGTGGCAACATACATCATTCCTCAATCACAAACTTTCCCCTAGTATACAACTTGGTAATCACCTACAAAAACGACCCCAATCTTTGATGAAAGACATCCATCTCCCAAATTTTTTCCGCATAGAGCGATGAATGTTTGAACAAAACGTTTTTTTGAAACATAAGCCAAATTGATCACACCATCGCACTCCTATCCTTCTTCTGCCTTAACCTCTTATCAGCGTCCCACTTGCTGTCCACAATGTGGTGCGTGGATTGCATGGAATGGATGCATCTTCCAAACGAAAGACCCTATGTAGAGAATACTTGGGTGGCTCTGTCGTTTAAAGTTTTTCTCAGAGAAGAGTCACCTACTCTCCTTCTAGTATCATGGAATTAACTGCAAAAGGGATTTAGAGATTGTCAAAATATTTTTGCGAGGTTCTCATCTCTGGGCCTTACTGTTGTGTTCTTTTTTAAATTTCTTTACTTTTTTTTTTTTTGGAGATCCCTTCTTTCCTTCTTGTTTGAGGGGAAACATTCATAATATGATTGCTTTAAAAAAATGAAGAAAGAAAAAGAAGAAGAAGAAGCAGGAGAGTCAATCCATGCTAACAATTGCAACTAGTGCAACCTCATGTGTGTACACTCTGTGCGCATACCAGATATTTGGATACCATTTTCATTGTTACTTGACACTTTTGGATGCCATTGACACTTTTTGGATGACATATTTGTCAATGGTTCGTGTGTGTACACTCTGTGCGCGTACCAGATATTTGGATACCATTTTCATTGTTACTTGACATTTTTGGATGCCATTAACACTTTTTGGATGATATATTTGTCAATGGATGCCATTGACACTTTCGGTGTGTTCTCCTATCAACTTCTCGTCTATAGGGGGGCAGTCCCAGTGTTTTTTTTCTGTTTATTTGCTTGTTGTTATGCTACTTTGGGCTTTGCCTTTTATTAAAATGGGTGAAAGCCTACTGTTTTATATATAAAAAAAAATGTGCAAATATTCTCATATTGATATGGACCATCCTAACCTACATCACCTGCATGGAGTTCTAAATCACCTAATTCACTATGTATGTGGTATGACAGATATTCATTATGTATAGCGACTGAGACGATTCACATCTTATGACCAATAAATGTTCCTAGAAATATCACAATGTCAGTGTAGACCAGGAATGTTCTACCTTAGAGCATGTAGACCGAATGTTAGGAATGTTCGACCTTAATGTTCACCGAATCGGGACATACCCCTCTTTGGTGGCCTTAGCCTTTAATCCTTAGGGATCACGTTCTGAACCGAGTTACCCATTAGCCTTTAATCCTTAGGGATCGCGTTCTGAATCGAGTTACCCATGATAATGGAGGGAGGGTCCACCAAGGAATGCCTGAAATGTTAGGATGGTTTCATAAATCATCATTATTTTCATATATCTAAAGATGATAAATTGATTTTACTTTGATCAATTGGCAGGCTAGGCGACAAAAGGTTGGAGAGAAACCACTTCTTTCTATTTCTACTTTTGTTCAGGTGACTTTTCTATCTTCTTTTCTCTGTATGGTCAATCCATATTCAGTTTATTATAGCAGTAGATTGATAACATTGTGCCAGTTTGATATGCTTTTGACAATCAGTCCCTTATGCTGTATCTCTGGCACCACAAAAAGTTTCATAGAGATACTGTGAAAATATGCATATGTTTTGGGGTTCTGGATCTTGTATTTCTCTTGATTGATGATAATATCTCGAAGTCTTTGTTTGTATATTTCTCTTGTGCTATTTCTTCCAGTTCTTTCTTCTTTTAACTTGCTCCTTGTCTCCACCATCGATATCATCATTATTTTAATAATTTCTTGTGGCTCTCATATTCTTACTTTCTCTTTTATTATTCCTTTTACTTATTTAGTTATTAATTGTTCTGAGGGGTGGGTTGTTGTATCTTCTAGATATAAGATAAAACAATGTCTTCTGAATTGGCTGTCTTTTCTAGTTGTGATGTTTTATTTGTGTCTTTGTTTCCTTCAATAACAGGCAGCTAGGAACAATGTTCTTCTTGCTGTTCCAGCTCTTTTATATGCCATCAACAACTACCTAAAGTTTATCATGCAGGTTTGCTATTATAATGTGCAACATGTATTCTTGTACCTTATTTATCTACCCTACATTAGATATTATAGTTGAACAACAGCTGATGGATGCTGCTTGACATTTGATAGTGGCCATGTATTTTGCCTTATTGCAGCTTTACTTCAATCCTTCTACTGTGAAAATGTTGAGCAACCTGAAGGTATTATTTACTTGCTAAGTACTAGTGTTCTCATATTATTTAGCTTAATATCATGGGCATTGATGCATCTTAGAAAGTAGGAGTTTATTTATTTATCGCAATATGCACTTTTAGGTGCTTTGTTCGTCTTTAACTTTCCAGTTATCATCCTTGAGGCTTGAGCGCCTTGAGTGTTTTTTTCCTTATATCATTGCTCTTCTTGAATATAATGCAAAAAATTTATTGCTTTTTATGTTGTGTTCATCTATCTTTTGAGTAATCTTCTGGAAAGAGGAATTACAGATGCAGACAATAATTTATCAATTATGCATCATCGAAATGAACTTCAGTGTATTTTTTTGCAACCCTTAGCCCTCTACTTTGATAGGTCTTATTTCTGGAAACTTTATAATTTGAACCTGCTGAAAAAATGGGAATCTCTTTCTTTGAACTGGCCACTGGTTTCAGAATGTATGCATGCTAATTTTGGAGATGCATATCTTGCATGTTTCATATCAATTGGAGTCTTTTATATGGTTGTTGTTCACAGTAAGGTGTGTGCTAATATGCGTGCTTCTGGTCATTTGAATATGCATATAATTGCATTAAAAAGCTAACTGGATCACTTCATGATAAACTCTTTCTTCATATAAAAAATTTATTACTTGGAAATCTGTTTTTTGTTTATTGACCATAGCACTGTAAATTACAGCAAACCTGCTGTTGTATATTGGATATTTTTTTTTAAAAAAAATTCTTGGTTCTTTGAATCTGGACAGGTTTTGGTAATTGCTGTGTTATTAAAGGTGATCATGCGGAGGCGTTTCTCTATCATCCAGGTGATTTGGTACTCTGAGGAGATGTTATTATTCAGAAGAATTTTGTTAAGGGCAAAGACAATTTAAATTATCCCATTTGGATGATTTTATTATGAAATTATCTGATGATCAATTTGAGTGCTTTTTTTGAGGTCAAGGTAGTTCAGCTAAGTCGTCCTCTGATCTTTTCTGTATTAATCGTTGAGTGTTGTGCAGTGGGAGGCACTTGCACTATTGCTGATTGGAATAAGCATTAATCAGCTCAAGTCATTCCCTGAGGGCAATACAGCAATGGGTCTATCAGTCACCACGGGTGCTTACTTATACACATTGATCTTTGTAAGTTCTTTTAGAGAGTAACTTGAACTGGTTGGAAGGGACCTATACATAAGTCTCAAACTGATTTGTATTTTACACTGAGTATCATATATACAAAAAATAAAAATGGGAAAACAAATGTAGTTTCTGCATTTAAACTCAATATAAAATAAAGAATCTATACTCAAAACTATCACAATCTTGATCTCAAATTGACATATAATTTTTTTCTAGCACATCAATCTAGTAACTTAAAAAGGAAAACTAAATGCAGGTCCCTGGCTGGACCAGCATTTAAGACACATCCCTACTTCTATTTGGCCAAATACGCATCCTAAGATCAATAAATTTATCCAACAATGACTTATTACTTGATGATGTGTGACCTGATTAATATTTTCATTTCAGGTTACTGTTCCGTCAATGGCATCAGTATTCAATGAGTATGCTCTAAAAAGTCAATTTGATACCAGCATCTATCTTCAGGTAATTCAATATCAGCCTCTTTGTTATAAGTTTGATATTATGTTACTGCATAGTTTTGCATTAAGAAAATTCATTTTTTTCCTTTACTGGACATTTTACACTCAAGATTTACACATCCTTCTGATCTGGTCTTAATTTTCTTAGTTTTTTCTTTCTGTGTTCACTGAATGGTATGAGGGGACCCTTTTTGTTTGTTTTCTTTATACATTGAAACTCAATAAAAGTATTTTGTGTAATTAGTTTACAATCTCTTATGCGAAGTGTAAATCCACTTATTGATTGTATTATTGGTGGTTACTTGGCCTAAAATTATATAGATAAGTGTAAAAGTATGCAGATTGTGTTCTTGCTTTGATAAAGACATTGATTCAACGTGTTTAAACCATTCGGATGACTTATGAGTGATGATTGTCGGACGATTATAGTATTCCCTGAATTGTAGTTTAATGTACAAATTGTTATCTATTCATAAAAAAATTAATCTCCTTTAAAAGGCTTGTCGTGTTTCTTCCATCTGAAGTCTTCTAACATACATGAATAGAGGACCATAGTAGAATATGTTATATGATTACATGCTAGTGATCTGTTGCAATATATTCAAATGTTGTATAAACTATGATTGATTGAAGAATTTTCTGTTATTTGGTTTGCAGAACCTTTTCTTGTATGGCTATGGAGCTATTTTTAATTTCCTTGGTATTGTTGGAACTTCCATCTTCAAAGGTATGGAAGTACATAGTGTCAGTTTGATAAGTTCTCTGTTATGTACACTTTGTGAAGTTCTAATGTACATAAATATGACACAGCTGTGCTAGCATTTAATAGGTTATACATAAAATCAATGTTGTTTGCAATTGCCAGAAAAACTCAACTTCATCATTCCTTGCTAATGCATAGTTGTGATTTATGTCACTTTAGGCGTATGGCAGTAGTTTTTTATGTCATTAAACCACTTTAAGAAACTTATTATGTTTCAATCTTATATTATCACTTTTGCTGGTTATACAAGTTTAGAATGTTGTAGAGCCTTTTCAATCTCTAAAGTAATGGTTTAAATTATAATGTAGTGGAGGAACTACTAGTCTAGAAATAGATGATTTTGCATTTCACATTTATTCATAAGTGCGTAAGAGTATTTATAAGTGTCCTTACAATAGTTATATTTTAATAGACATTTATACTCAATGAAAATGTGGTATCAGCTGCTCTCAAAAAACAATTACACATTTATACTGGCATGCATATCCTACTGAAAAAAAATGCTATCTCAGTGAATAAAATCTGTATTACATGTAAATAGTGATCAAATAAAGTTGATTCCTCTTAAATGTGTGCACTATATCTGAGGTATGACATTAATGTTTGGTAATACCTGCAATTCCAGGCCCCGACAGCTTTGATATCCTGCGAGGCCATTCAAGGGCCACGATGTTTTTGATAGTCAACAATGCTGCTCAAGGGATACTATCCTCATTTTTCTTCAAATATGCAGGTCCGTACATTTTTGAAGTTTTTGTAGTGTTGGTTTAGCAGTTTACATTAGTCTATATGTTCAGCTAATACTCAAGACTTTTGTGGTTTGCAGATACAATATTAAAAAAATATTCATCAACAGTTGCTACAATTTTTACCGGGATAGCCTCTGCTGCCTTGTTTGGTCATACACTGACCATAAATTTTGTACTCGGCATCTCCATTGTTTTCATATCAATGCATCAGGTACCCTTTTTTTTAATTGAATCAGTTTTCCTATTGGTTAATAATTCTGGAAGTTTCTTAAGCATTGCTTCATTTCAGTTCTTTTCATCACTTTCGAAAGTCAAAGATGATGCACCCAATGGAACATTGGAAATGGCGGACGTTCAAAATAATCTCAGGTGTGTTCTTTTCTCCTTTTCATCTGTTCATGCATCTGAGGGGACATCTCATGTATATTATTCGAACTTCACAATCTACACATCGAGTATTGTTTTTCATGGTATCATTTTATATATTATATATGGTTGATATATGATGATTAGTCTCGTGATGTCTTGTTTGTCAGGTCGAGAGATTCATCATTCATTAATATGGCGGCTGGTGCTGCTGAGGATGTAAGAAATATTCAAAGTTTGTTGAGCAAACAGTATTTTCATTAGCTGCGTATATTCACAATGAGCATTCTCTGTTTTTTTTCCCCCAATTTTCAGGCTACCCATCGTGTGGGACACGACGAAAGACAACCCCTTCTTCCAACCTAACTTTACTGTAGAGGCATGTCTCCCAACCTTAAATCATCCGGTGGTTTCGCAGTTTTCATTTTACGTCAACATCTTTGCTACATAATTATATGATCATTGATTACCCAATACGTCTGGAAACAGACCATGATTAGTATGAAAATGATGCTGCCCCATTTGTTATAGAGAATGGCTACACATATTAATTAAATGCTTTTCCTCTATGCATTGTTTTATTTTCTTCTCTATAATTGTCTCTCTTTTTTGTACTATTTTACAATTCCATAAATTTTTTTTGTGTTGTCATGAAATAACTTCCCTGATAGTACATAGGGTGATCAAGATGCAATATGTTATTATTCTGGCTATATAAAAATTCAGTTTTCATTTACCCATCTAAAATGGTCTATTTCAGGAACATCATATGAAGATTCTTTTGACTGGACGTGTTATACGAGACGAGCCAGTTCATACATGTTGAATAAGATATGATGCCAAAAACACACCAAAAAAAAAGTTTTTTTTTTTCTCTTTTTTTTTTTTCTTTCTGCCACCCTTACAACAGTGATCATGTTCTAAAGCGAAAACTGCCATGTACGTGCGGGAGGACTGAATCGATCAAGAAAGATGTAGAGAAGAGAAGCTGTGAATTTTTCAAGATCAGACGATGATCGATCGCATATTTACTCTCTAATTTTGTTTTATTACATTCCTTCTTTAGAGTTTCTCTTCTTGGATCTAGTTATTTATTCAGTGAGACTATAATATGGTTATAGTATCTGAATGCAGTATATAATATTCATTCAATCAAATGGCGAAAAGCTTGGTTAAGTTTTTTGGTATTCAAAGTGTTTTTCTCTTACGCTTTTTATGGTGAATGATGAAAAGGATGTCTCTATGGTCTGTGTGTGAATTGAATGAGAGTGATTGGGATAATTGATCCAATCCTGTCTTTTAAAGGTTCGGATCTTTAATATCCGTATCTTATGCTTAATTATTTCGATATAGATATTAATATTTGAATTTGGAATATGTTGTACAACTAGGATGAGAAAAATAACTAAAATTAAAGCTAGTTAGAACACTGTTCCACACCTCCACAGTCAATCACATGTTTAAGGCTTGTGACATTTTTCACTGTCTAATCTAGTCTTCATGTTAAAAGAGAAAAGAATGGATGGTCTGAATTAACTATTAAGTATATTTTTTTAGAAAGAGATGTATATTTATATCGTTATAAAATTATATAAAAAAAAAAAGCAAGGCAAATAGTGTTACACATAAATATTGAAATTGTTATAAGCTTATAGCTATATCATTTTTTTCATGGTTGAGGACAAATGAGCTGTTTGGATGGATAATTTTATCCCGGAAACAATCCGAATTCCGACTTTATTATACAGGGGAGGGATATATGCACCCCCATCATTTACTAGAAACCAACCCCTGTAGAAACCCACCCAAACCCATCTATGAATATTACAATCTCACCCCAATTTAAATACTAAAACAACAGTGGACCCTCTCTCTTCTCGATCCATCCCCATTTGGCAGCCCTTTGTGTCCCACGCGAACGCAAGCCCGACCACCATCTCCTCCCCCACCGGCGACCGTCGTATTGTGGGCGCCTCCGATCGCCGCCCCGTCATTGAAGGTAAAGTGCATTTTCTTCTTCACACCATTCTTCCTCCTCTCTTCTTCTTGTTCCTCTTCTTTGAAACCTAGATTTGTTTGTATGGGTTTTACATAGGTCTGTAAAAAGATGAGTGATGTATTCAAGCTTATGCTCTTTGTTTTTTATTTAGGAGGGTTGATTTGGTTAATTGTTTTCAAACACGGTACCTTGTCTCTGTTCTTTTTGGGTTTGTTGATCTCACCATGGAGTACTTTAAGCAATGTGGAGGAGATGAGATGGTGTGTGTGTGTGTGTGGAAATTTGGTAGTATGGATGACCATATCTCGTCTGAAAAAAAAAACAATTTGAAGAGAGAGAGAGAGAGATATTTATCCAACCTTTGGGATGCACAGATTTAGAAAGGCTTTGATATGAAGAGAGATTTGAGGAGATTTTTTTGGGATTATGAAAAGGTTTAGCAAAAGTTTGAACTTTGTCAAATTTTTTGATGTATTAGCTTCCACCTTAGGCTGTTAATATACAATATTCAACATGTTACTATGATATGCAAAATAAGAATTTGCAAAAACACATAGCACAGAAAGAGGGAGTCCATATAGATGTACTGCTTTATATAAGTGTCTGATGGAGAGAGATGTTGAATAAAGTAAAAATATACGTTTTCTTTTCTCACATCCCCCATGCCACATATACAAGGGTACATAAAAGTATGCTAGATTGTAGTATTGCTCAGTAGAGATATCAATTTCAATTGGATTAGCATGCCGAGGCAAGATTTTTTTTGTCAATGAATATACACAAGAGATCATTTCTTATATTGTATCTGAAACCTTTTAAAAGATGAACTTCACTTTATTTTCAACTCAAAGGGTTTGTCTCATCATTGAAAAACATGAGTTAAGATTTGAAAGGTGTCCTCTATTTGTCCAATATTAATAGGTCCTTTAAAAGGTGACCTCTATTTGTCCAATACTGCATGAGTTAAGATTTGAACCCTTGAAGTCCAGCACAAATACCATGAGTTGACACCAAAATGAAAAGCTTTGCAAGTAGGAGAGTATAAAATGAAAAGGTTCTTACCACCATGTGACACTTTGTATCTAATATATAATCATATTAATAGGATATATTTTAACAGGAAATAACTAACAAGAGAATATAAAGGAAAGAAGTTATAAACACCTCCTACAAATTAATAAAATATTGAAAATAAAATATCAATCAACTACATATGCTACCAAATAAAAACTCTTCTGCATCATGTCAGTAGGAAGTAGGAGGATATCGCACAACTGATTTCATAACTTCAGGAGGAATGGTGGCTTTGGTAATGTAAGTAGATGATCTAGGAGCATCAATAACACCTCTCCCTACAAATGTTGAGGATCTTGGAGCATCAATAGTCTGTAGTGAAGATATCTGACGCGGTCCCTGCATATTTCCTTGAGGAGAGAGCCCCCTAGAAGAACTAATAAATCTATCTGGGGATCTATGTCTTAGTCCATTAAGTGTTCAACCTGAGTATGCTTTTCTTGATGAATCGATATCTATTAAATCATCAGCACTTCTTGTAGGAGGAATTCGCCTTGTGAAACTTGATGTGTTCTGTTCCTGCATATGTGGTCGTGTATCAACAGTTACTTGATGCTCTATCTCATGAAAACACGTGGGGGTTGATGGTCATGAACTAATAGCCATGTTCTTTTTTTTTTTTTTATTGAACTAATTGCCATGTTCTTGTTTGTGTGTATTTCTTGACGAAAGTTAAAACTCTTTAGTTATTTCTTTCATGGATATGCTAGTGTTGTTGAAAATGGTCTGAATTATTGATTGATTGAAGTATGCTTACACATTGGTTATGACATATTGATTGATGGAAATGTAGTAATTTTTTTTTTTTTGCAGAATGGCACCTAAAAAACGCGTTCCACATACTGCCTCTCTTCGAAAACGTCAATCACAGAGACTTGCGAAAGAGCCAACTAATCCCATTGTTTCTAATGTTGAACAAGGGGCAGAGGTAGAGGAAGATGAATCCGTAGAGTCCGAAGTAGAGAGAAAGGAGGTGGAAGAAGAAGACGATGATACGAATATACCGGTTGATTCGGACATAGACCAAAATAGTTTGAGAGGTCCTTTTCCCAGTGGACCACAAACTAATGAACTGTTGGTTGATTATAGACATCACATCGCATACCGTGTTTAGAATGGCAAAGCAAATAATATTTCATTTATTATTTGGTTTATGCTGATACAATATATATATATATATATATATATATATATATATATATATATATATATATATATATATATGACAAATCAATTTATGTGGTGCAAGGCAATCGAAGTCTACGATGTCGTCAACCAACTAAGGCCATGGATGGATGGAAATTGAACAATGAATCATTCACATTTCAGAACAGGGTGACAGAGTGGATTGTGGCCATTGGTGGAGTTTAGCTTCTTGACTTTGAACAATCCTCTAATTAGTAGCATGGTTGAGAGGTGGCATCCAGAGATCAACACATTCCATATGCCATTTGGGGAGATGACCATCACATTGGATGATGTCACATAGATACTAGGTATTCCAGTGATGGGAAGGGCCGTGCATGGTTCGACATCGATGGAAATTGGGGAGGCTACCAAACTTGTGAAAGATTGTTTGAATTTGCCAATAGCTGAAATACAAAACGAGCTGCGTTTGCACAATGGTTGTGCTTTGAGGTTGAAATGGTTGAGGGACAAACTTGCGAATAGGTCCACTAGGTTGCTAGCAGAACACATTGATTTTGTGGTCAGAGGGTACTTGTTGTTTGTGCTAGGGTGCACATTATTCGGTGACAAGGCTGGTAACCTAGTCCCGGTTTCCTATTTGAGATATTTGATTCTTATTGAGGACATAAGTTCTTTTGGATGGGGGGCTGCTGCACTTGTACATCTATGTCGACAATTAGGGATTGCGTCTCGAGCAAAATGCAAGCAAATCTTCGGTTATTTGACACTTTTGGAATTAAGTAAAATTTTTATTCATTCAGCTTTCATTAACTCGAGAATTTTGTCACTTATTTTGATAATTCCAATGGTCTAACCCATCAAGACCTGGTTTCATTGTTGGTATTGTGAAGGTTTGGGTGTACGAGCACCTTCCTTTTCTTGGTCCAACACCCAATCCATCATACTCTGAGGACACCCCTCGATCGCATCGATGGACTCGTAACCGTAGTGTACAAGGGTTGCATAAGAATTCAGTTGGTGTGATCAGGGAGCTCTTGGATATGGTCACACCAGAGCAAGCAATAACTTAAAGACACCCATAAAATATTATGATTTTTCTAAATGTATATAAGTGGATGTGTTAGACCCATACTGAATTCTTCTTAGCAAGTCGTATTTGATCCATATAGAGATGTACAGCAACGTAGACCGCTTCCAGAGACTATGCCTTCTTCAAAGGTTGTCTCTGCATCAACAACATTTATGAGCCATATCTACCAGATAGGGTTCTACGGCAGCTTGGTCACATTCAAACCATCCCCAGGCCACCCATAGAACCACGACAGAGTACTGTGAGGAGGACGCGTAGCGCTACGAGTTACAGAGCCGATTATCCAGGGAGCGTTCAAATGATTGAACATTGGGAAGACTACCTGTTAGCACCAAGGACAAGGGGGGACCAGGTGTGCATGCCATGGGATGCACACCCAGAATATCTCGAATGGTTTGGGAAGACAAGTCATAGAATTGTTCAAAACCCACGGAACAAGAAACTCTTCCACGGGGCTAGCTCTTCTGACGTGGATCTGGTAATGACCCATTAATTGGAGCACTATAATATTATCGTATCATATGGATTTAATTGTGAGATCTCATGATTTATTTTTCATAGCGTATAACCTCTATGGTTCGATATCTTGAAGATTTTGAAAGGGAGATCACTCATCCACCGACACAGAAGGGCATCCGTTATGCAATTGACTTCCTAAAAGATGGTACACCCCTCCCTAACATAGTGGCGGAAATTCGCAAGGAACGAAGGGCAAAACGTCGACAAGGTGGACATAACTGACTTAAATTGACATGTATTTTGATTAGTAACCATTGTATTTTGGTAATTGACATAAATCTTTTGGTTGTGATATATTAGCTATTTGTATTTCACTTGTGTAGTTACATGAGATTGTAGTTATGGAATGGGATCATTTCTTTTTGATGTGTTAAAAAAGTTGTTATGGTTGCCTTTTGTAGGTGTTAAATGTGAAATATGTCGACAGTTTTGGTTCTAATTCTTGTAACACTACATTTGTGGGTTTAAAGATGAAGAGGTAACTTACTGATGCAGGTTTGGGATAGTACTTTTAGAAACTTTAGAGATATAACACCTTTCCAACCTATGCCTTTCATCAAATATATCATTTGCATCCACAAAGCCACTGACAAGGATTCGCCAGTGCAATCGACGACCTTAATTCCTCAGGTTCGCCAAACCAGTGGGCGACCTGGAAGGGAATACACGCCAAACATAGGGCCGACTAAACAAATAAGTTCCATGTGGCCACTGACTTGGATTCGCCAGCCATCTCGGCGACCACATATACTTAGGTTCGGCAGACCATTGGGCGATATGTTAGGGGAGACACGCCAAGCACTATGTCGATGTAACCAATCAATTTCCATGTGGCCACTGACTTGGATTTGCCAGAGCAGACGTCGACCATAATTCTTTATCTTCACCAGAGCCTTGGGCGACCTGTAATGGCAGACACGCCAAGCACTATGTCGATGTAACCAATCAATTTGAACGTGGCCACTGACTTGGATTTGCCAGAGCAGACGACGACCATAATTCTTCAACTTCGCCAGAGCCTTGGGCGACCTGTAAGGGGATACACGCCATTGATAGGGCCGACTAAAACAATTAGTTCCATGTGGCCACTGACTTGGGTTCGCCAGTGATCTCGACGACTGTAGTCCTCAGGCTTGACAGACCGATGGGCGACCTGTAATGGGAGACACGCCAAGAACTATGTTGATGTAACCAATCAGTTTCACGTGGCCACTCACTTGGATTCGCCAACAAAGACGTCGGCCATAATTCCTCAGGTTCGCCAGACCGTTGGGTGACCTGTAAGGGGAAACACGCCAATCATAGGGCCAAATAAAACAATCAGTTTCATGTGGCCACTGACTTGTATTGACCAATTATGTCGGCAACCATAGTCCTCAGGCTCGACAGACCGATGGGCGACCTGTAATGGTAGATGCGCCAAGAACTACGTCGAATAAACCAATCAGTTTCATATGGCCATGGACTTGGCCATACATGCTACATAAAAAATTCTAAATAAATTCTAATTAATATTCATATTCAAATTTAAACGTCAAAAATTTAAATTCAAATATAAATATAAATTATAAAACAAGAAAAAAATCCTAGCCAACTCAAAAACTATCAGAAATAGTAAAAATAACTTTCAACTGTTGATTTGACCCTCAAGACGATCTCAGAATGCTTCGAAAATTGGCATAGTGGCATTGAAGACTCTTGTAGGGATCATCGATACGAACACGTGGACATATTATAATAGCAATTCTGATATACGGTTTGAACATTATGATCATTTGAAGTCACGGTGCTCCTAAGACGATCAACAACATTTTTTTTTTTTTTGCTATGATATATGCATCAGAGATACACGCCAAACATATAGCTGCCTTGGTTTCTCACTTGATTTTTCCAAACTAAATGGCGACCACATTTCCACATCTGCGCTAGTCCAATGGCCGACTTGTGAGCTAGGAGACGCCAAACACTACGCCGACAAAGACCCGGTTTTTAAATTACTAAACACCCACAAGACTAACATGTCTCTTTCATAGTAGCACATCAATTGATGAAGCCTATTGAGTTCCTCTGGTGTATTAAAAGGATTCTTACATATATATTGAATTCACGAGATTTACAAAAAAGGTATGACGCCACCATCAACTATACAAAATGGGTAGCTATATGTTGTCTATACAATATTTGTCACCATCTATACAAAAAGGGTAGCAATATGTTGTCTATAGCGACACTTACCACCAGGACGATATTTACATATATCTTAGCTATACACCCAATTTGCAAAAACATCAACCTTATCTGGACAGAAACATACATGTGTGTTAGTCACTATCATCTAAGACATTGACAACAGCTACATCAGTGCCAACGAAACTTCTAAAGCGTGTCATTCTATCAACATAAGGTGTCACCCAGGATGATGCTTCATGTTCTCTGAATTTTTCCCATGTTCTTGATGCATGTGGTATTGGACTGTCCAGAGTCAACTCCAACCTGATGAAGTGGCATCCATTGACGTGTCCGATGCTGAGAATTCTTTGTGCGGCTGTTAGAGGTGGAGAATCTCGCAATGGGAAGAAAGTTAGGCATTGAAGCTTGGAGATCTGCACTACCACAATTTTATAGCAAGAAGCGATCACGCATCCCATGTCCAGCATTGACATCCAATGACTACTATCTGCATAAGAAGAATGGCATTGGATGCCTCTTTTTAGCTCTTCCATACGATCGACGCCATAAAAGACCCTCTCATACTCCTTGGCATGTAGTTCTATCTCCATTAGGAGATCATTCCTCACATATGGCCATCCATCCTCCTCCATATCCAAGAATTCAGCCACCACCCGGTATCCACAGTGACCATCACCAGTGACATCAATTATGTTGCTGATGTACGGTGATAGGAAGCTTGGAAATTCATTCAAATAACTCTCCACATCTATAGATCGATTTCTGAACATTTTTGTTTGCCGAGCGACAATCTTCTCTTTTTTTATGGATGCGGAGAGTGGAACATGGGAGAGAAGAGTGGAATTCCCAGTCTCATTTAGGTTGGAGCTCTGGATGAACTCGAGTACGTGTTGAAATCCACTCTTCTCTCTTTTGGTAGATTCCTCGGCTAGGGCCTTAGCCCTTTTTTCCGCTCCTCTTTCAACCCCTTGTATTGACCTTAACCATGGGTTCCAAAAGAAGATTTGCACTTGGATCACTCAACTTTTTCAACACTTTTTTTATCTCTTTCTGTTGGGCCACATTTCCAACTTGAAACCGTTTGAGTAGAAGATCAATTTCAAGACCGATGTCAACTGCATGTGTTTGCTCCTCTGCAAAGGGTGTACTGCAATCCAATTTACGCCAAAAAGGATAAATGCTTGACAAGGGAATAGGAGAATTTTCACGCCTGTGGTCCGCAATCATGTGAGCGCATGGCAGTCCACATGTTGATCGTGCTACATGGGCACTTGCAACACTGAAGGGGCCAGTGGAGTCACTCTCACCAATCTCCTCTTCTATTTTCTGTATGGCATATATGGAGACGAAGCCAATGAGATCTCGGAATAGATAACCTCGATATCTGTGGGGGATCTTCTTCAAACTCTCCTCAAAGGACGCTTTGATGTCACTGATTTGGAGCTCCAATAAGTTGTTAATTGTCTGCCAAGAGTTGACGAAATTCCCAATTGATGTTCCCAAATGTCTCTTCAACTTAGCATGGTGACCTTCAACTCGATTGGTGGATGTATTCCCAAGATGCATGTATTGGTCAATCCATGCCGATATGAATTTTTCCTTGTGTTTGTCCAACCATTGTGAATGGAGATATGCAATCATTGTCAGAAACCGCTTAAACTCAACCTCTAACTTCTGAAGCCTATTGGCATATTCACCATGACTTGGTGCCCTCATAAGATTAGCCCACGTGCCCATAAATGCATCCCACGTTTCCACATCATCGAAAGCTTTCCTACAGTTCTTTACGACATTCTTTTCTATATGCACACGACACAAAAAATTCATACTCGTGGAGAAAACAATAGATATGGCGTTCATCAAGCCAAGCTCATGGTTAGTAATTATGACCTTGGGTGAGGTACACGGATCCAACAACGTTCCGAAACATTCCAAAGCCCAAATGTAGTTTTCTTCTTTTTCACAGTTCAAATATGCAAATGCTGCAGCAAATGTTTTCCCCGTTGATGTGATTCCAACGATCTCCAATAGTGGAAGTCGGTACTTGTTTGTTTTGTAAGTACAGTCCATCATAAACACCATTGGAAATGCCTTCACCAAAGTCATGGACATTGGATGAGTAAAGAACAACTCCATCAAAATGTCACCATCCGCATCAACTCGATGGTGCTCGATATACCCATGCTCATACACTAATTTCATCAAATGTTGCAGTTGAGTATGGCCACTTGTCTCTAAAATTCGCATCTTCTTTCGATAATTATAAATTGTCCTAATTGAAGACACATTGGTAGGATCATTCCTCTTCAAATGGGTCAGAATGTCACGTGGATGCACTCCACTTCTGCTCATTCCTTCTAGGATTTCAACCTCCTCCTCGAGCAATTTACCAGCAAATGAATGGCCCTCAAAGTTGATGATCAGGGGATGGTTATGTATCCCACACAATACATGCAACCGCCACTTCCTGTTGACTTCGGAAGCCCGGATTTTGAATGGACAATCACATTTCTTTGTGCTGGTTTTGCGCTTCGGTTTTCCTTTGTCAATCTTTCATGGTCGACCGTCATATGTTCCTCCCCTTTCGCATATCAAAATAACGCATGGAGCTCTCTTTGGGTCAGAGACATCCGATCTACCAATTACCACAATTACACCAACGTTTCGGCCAACTCTCTTGACCCATTCTATCACTTCTTTATGACTATCAAATAACTGAGACAATGAAACAAGAACAATATTAGTATGATTGCCCAAATTTCAATGTATAAACACATTTAAGAGATATATGTCATCATCGATTACCAATTCACAAGTGAAGTGTTCTGTGGTGTCGACACTGACTACAGCCTCGTCATAGTTTGGCGGAAATGGGATGATTTTATTCTACTGGTAAAATACATCAACTGCCATTAGTAACCAAAGATACATGTTCTTTAGAACATTAATACATAATCTCATGAAAACTAACCTCATCGACCATTCTTAAGATGCTTTTGAAATTGATAATTGCCAACGTTAAATGCAAAAAATATTCAAACCTAAAATGCAACATCTTCCATTAGTATACAAGAAAATCTAAACATTTAATATGACAAAAAAATCATGTTAAATATATTGCAGAATCATCACCACCAACATCACATGATGATGCCCCAAAAACATAACACTAACACCATCACCAACAGATATGTGACTTTAACAAATCCTACACCTAGCCCCACCTCCAATACAACTTCAACAAACAATAGACCTATCACAACCACAACCATTACAACCACACCAAAAACCTTCCACCGCCACCAAACCCTAACCCTAGCACCACCCACCACCAATACAATCACTAAAATTACAAAAAAAAAAAAAAAACTACTACTACTACATTGAAGACAAAAAAATGAAAACTAAATCACAAACTAATAATAAAAAAAGCATTACCTTCTTATAAATTTATGCTCCCAACAAATCAGTCGCCTCCGGGGAGAGCTCCGGTGATAGTGTAAGGAAGGGAGGTCGAAATACTCGTCGAAGATGAGGTCGACCACGGGAAGTGTGGGGGAAGGTCGAATGGGAGAGAAAAGGCGCGAATGAGAGGATTTTCATAAAAGGGGGTGGGATTTGGTATAACATAGGATTTAAGGGGGTGAATGGCACAAGGGGTGGGTTCAGTTTGAAATGGGATGGATATGGTAGGGGTGAGTTTATTCTTATTTCAAGAGTGTCCACATACTGTTTTTTTTTTTTTTTTGATGGGGGTGGATTTCTAGAAGATTGGGGTGCATATATAGAGCCCCTATTATATATCCACCGAAAATCTATGCCATCCATGTACCCGAAATGACAAAAATACCCTTTCCTTTTCACAAACATACCATTTTAGGGTTTAAATCCCCCCCCACAAATTTTTAATACAAAAACCCTCTTCAAAAACCCTCCAATGGCGCTGCATTGCCTTCGCCATCCCAAAAACCCTAACTTTTCAATCTTCTGCGGTCAAATTCGTAAAACCCTAATCACCCGGAACACTAAAAATCCCTCCTTTAACGTTGTCCGAGGCCCCGGAAACCCTAAAAACGCCGCCTTCCGAGCATGAGCCGGCGGGGGGCGGCGATCATCCTCTCCCGATCTCGGTCCGTCGTCGCCTCCTCCTCCTCCTCCTCTCGCAGGCCCGTTCATCGATTCCTGCCTAATATGATCCCCTGCCGTGATTGTTTCAACCGGAGCTGTTGTTCCTCTTCGTCCAAGGACGAGCTGATCGGATTGGTTGATCACGAATTCGACGGTCGGGATTCATTGAGAGCGAAGCCTGTCTCGCCGGAAGACTTTGCCTTTCTGCGCGCCGATGCCCATTTGGAGCGGAATCTCGAGTTAGGTAAGGTCTCTGATGATGCGGTTTCGATTGCTGATGCCATTAATGCCAACCCGACTGAGTTTGGTGACGATACGCATAAGTTCCTCTCGCGGTTCAGGAAGAGATTGGATTCGACATTGGTGATCAATGTGTTGAGGGGTTTGAGAAGCCCTGAATTGGCCGTCAGGTTCTTTACCTGGGCCGGCCAGCAAATTGGGTATGTACATTCGGGACCGGTGTATCACGCCCTCATTGAAAGGATTGGTTTTGGGAAGAACAATCGGATTCCGGAACACTTATTCAATGAAATCCGAGACGATGATAGAGAAGTGCTTGGAAAGCTTTTCAACATTTTGGTTCGCAAGTTCTGCCAGAATGGGTGGTGGAACGAAGCATTGGAAGAGTTGGGAAGGCTCAAAGACTTTGGCTATAGACCGTCGAGGACGACTTACAGGGCTTTGATTCAGGTTTTCTTAAGAGCCGAACGTTTGGATTCTGCTTTTTTGGTTTATCGGGAGATGTCTGATTCTGGATTTGAGTTGGACGGGTTCACTCTTGGTTGTTTTGCGCAGTCATTGTGCAAAGCAGGTCGATGGGACGAAGCTCTGAATATTATTGAAAAGGAGGATTTCACGCCCGATGCGGTCATCTACACGAAAATGATAAGTGGGTTGTTGGAGGGTTCGTTTTTCAATGAAGCGATGTCGTTCTCGCACAGGATGCGATCGAGTTCTTGTGTACCGAATTTGTTCACTTACGAGACTTTGCTTTCCGGATTTTTGAGGAGTAAACAGCTCAGTCGTTGTAAGAAAATTCTCTATACGATGATGGCCGAGGGAATGCATCCGAGCGTTTCACTCTTTAATGGTCTCATTCACGCCTTTTGTAGCTCTGGAGAATACAGTTTTGCTTATAATTTACTGGAAAAGATGAGTACCGGTTGCTCTAAACCAGGCTATGTATCATACAATATTTTGATTGGAGGGATCTGTGGAAAGGAAGACATACCAAGCTCTGAAATGCTAGAATTGGCTGAGAAAGCTTATGAGGAAATGTTGGAGAGTGGTTTTGTTTTGAATAAGATAAATGTTGGACACTTTGCTAGGTGTCTTTGTAGTATGGGTAAATACAACAAGGCATTTGATGTTATTAAACAATTGATGAATAATGGATTTGTACCGGATACTAGTACCTATTCCAAAGTAATCGAGCTCCTTTGCCAATCTCATATGATTGAAAAGGCATTGCGCTTGTTTGATGAGATGAAGAGAAATGGTGTTGTCCCTGATGTATACGTTTACACTATACTGATCGACAGTTTTTGTAAAGTCGGGCTCCTTCAACAGGCCCTTCATTTGTTCAATGGGATGAAATGCGTTGGCTGTTCTCCAAATGTGGTGACGTACACCACGCTCATCCATGCTTCACTTAAAGCTAGACGAGTTTCAGAGGCGAATGAACTTTTCGAGAGTATGATTAGTGCAGGTTGCAAGCCAACTGTAGTTACATACACTGCTCTGATTGATGGATTTTGTAAAGCGGGTGAGGTTGATAAGGCTTGTCAGATATATGCCAGGATGAGAGGAGATGTAAGTGATGAGGATGTAAATAAATACTTTGAAGGTAATGCGATGGATGGTGAGGAGCCGAATGTCTTCACATATGGTGCTTTGGTTGATGGGTTGTGTAAAGCCCATAAAGTAGTAGAAGCACGTCACTTGTTGGAGGCGATGTCCGTTGTTAATTGTGAGCCGAATCACATAGTTTACGATGCTCTTATCGATGGATTTTGCAAAGTTGGGCAGCTAGACGAGGCAAGAGATGTTTTTATCAAGATGTCTGAAAATGGGTGTTCTCCTAGTGTGTACACATATAGTTCATTAATTGATAGGTTGTTCAAAGATCAAAGGCTTGACCTGGCTTTAAAAGTGGTGGCTAAAATGCTAGAGAACTCTTGCCCTCCAAATGTTGTTACTTACACAGAGATGATTGATGGGCTATGTAAAATGGGGAAGATCAAAGAGGCCTATAAGCTCCTAGTGTTGATGGAAGAGAAAGGGTGTAACCCTAGCGTTGTAACTTATACTGCCATGATAGATGGTTTTGGAAAAGCGGGTAAAATCAAAACGTGCTTTGAGCTTTTTGGACAGATGATTGCAAAAGGCATTGCTCCAAATTTTGTCACTTATAGGATTTTGATAAACCACTGCTGTGCTGCGGGTCTCTTAGATGATGCACACAGGCTTCTCGAGGAGATGAAACAGACTTATTGGCCAAGAGACATTACGGGATACCGTAATGTGATCCAGGGATTCAGTAGGGACTTCATGAAGTCACTTGGCTTTGTTGAAGATATTTCAGAGTATAGTTCGGTCACTTCGGTGCCAATTGGTCTTGTTTACAGCATTCTCATTGATAGCTTTTGCAAGGCTGGAAGGCTTGAGGTGGCTCTAGAATTGCACAAAGAGGTCATGACTTCTTATTCAGCAGCTTCAGCTAGTGCAACCGAAAACATGCTTTCATCTTTGGTTGAGGGTCTTTGTCTGGCGGGTGAGATAGAGAAGGCGTTCGAATTGTACAGTGATGCAGTGAAGAGGGGTCATATTCCAGAATTGACTGTTTTTGTTTACCTTATCAAAGGGCTATTGAAGGTTAAGAAGTGGGAAGAAGCACTTCAACTTTCTCATAGCGTATGTCACATGGTATGTTCTGTGTCCTACAAGTATATGCCGTTATGCATAAATGACTTTTTGGCGTGGCCCTTTTTTTGCATGGAAACTTAATCTTCTCATATCAATAGGCACGCATATGGGTAACTCCATCACAACAGTGTATCAACTATCTTTATTTTGAATGTTCATGGCATCTTTAATTTTAAAGTTTGCGCGTGAGACTACGAAAAAACATATTTACTTGTGTGAGACTACGAAAAAAATATATATGTACTTGTATAAGAATTAGAAAAAAAATTTTGAAGTGTAAACATCTAAATTACTTGCACCAATTCACAAAGTAATTTTTTATAGTAAAAGTAACATACTTCAAAGTGCATTTGATAAAAACACTTGGCAGTAAGGCTATTCTTGAATTGCTGAATCTCCCTTGAAAGTGCCTTGATGCTTTGAAGTGCAATGTCACCTAGTCCTACTGTTTCCACCTGGCCATCTTCCTGATTTATTCACCCTTTTGTGAAACATAAAACATAGATCTACTTGCACATAAAAAATGTTAATGTCATCCTACAGTTCAGTCTCATCATTTTCAGCCGTATCAATGGCAAGCTGATTCAGAAAACATTCAGTGTCCTTCATTATGACTGATGCTCTATTCCCTCACTTGCAATGTTGAACAGGCATGGAAAGAATTGCTTAGTGATAATTTAAACACCATATATCACTGAAATCTTGGATTCTCAACCTTTTGTTTGCTCTCTAAATTTTTTGGTGAATCGGAACCCAACATTAGTTGGAAAATCCCCAGATGCACAGAATCATCCAAAATCCTGTGCATCTGGTAAATCTAGGGAATTTGAACTCAAGACCTATGGGGAGCAAACCCATAACTCTAGCCAAGAGCCACCCCAGTGTGGGTTGTTTGCTCTCTAAATTGAGTGCAGGATGATAACTTTTAATCTGCCTCATATTGTATTATTGTTTAGGTGATTATCATTCAGGCGATGTATTTTGAAGGTTTACTTTGTTGATGCTTCAAATATTTTTTATGTAATACTTGGCTATGTCAGAATGGAAATTTTTTCCTTAAAACTACACTAATGATGGTGCTATACCGTCATCGTTCATTGAGACATACTGCTTATGCTTTTCCTTACAAATCTATCTGTGATAAGCAGGATGTCCATTGGCATATTAAGTTAGAAGCCTTTGATGGGGGTTAGGCATTCTCTGCCGCTATTAGAATTCACTCAAATCATCTCCTGGAGCCAATGGGATCTGACCGCCTCTTAACACATAAATTACATCAGAGAGCGAACTACTTCTTGGAGTGATACGATGATCAGGTAACTTTTGTTTTTTTTTTTTTTTTTCATTTTCCCCAATAACCAAAGTCTATACAGCCCACTCATGTAGAATAAAACATGCTTCTTGGAGCTGTTGGTGTTTAATGTGCTGTACCTCCCGTTCATGTAGAATTAAAAAATGCATTGATTGAAGATGGCCTTTCCATTTAGCAACACATTGTTTGAGTTGCAGAGAAAACTTATACATTTACATCCTTCCAAAATCCACTCCAGGAAGTTGCATGGTTTATTGATATTGCTCAGATCATTCATCTGTCCAGATGGGTTATTTCATGATTCACATCATAATGTCATCACATTTTTTTTCTTTCTGCAGTTAAGCTACTAGTCTCAAAGAAAATAGGAAGAAAGGTGATCTCCCACAAAGGTCCCTCGTTAGCAAAGAAGGTGACTACCACCACATCTTCCTGTTTTACCAGTTCCTCTCCTCGATATTCCCTTACCATAACTTGTTTGTCTCATAGGAGTCAAACTTTTGAAGGGTATTGCTTTGTGGGTGTGTTTGAATACCGCAATATTAACGTACTAGATGGAAGCATAATGAAAATTTCCCCGTGCAACACTAGTAGTTCAGCCTTCCCACACAAGTGTGTGAGACAGAGCTTCTTTGTATTCATAAGGCGGGTGAATACCCAACCTTTGACAGAAGGACATGCTTGATGTGAAAAGGCCTTCCACTTCAATTTTAGAAGCAACTGAATGTCATCAGAGGGAGACACTTTCAGGCAACCGAGCACATCACCATTCTTTCATCTTGATGTCCAATAAGATACAATCCAAAGTGTGACAGAAACTCTCATTCATAAATAATGAATAGTTGTCCGAATCTACTATTTATTTTTTTGACACCAAAAATAGGCATCTTAACAGATTTTTATTGTCTTTCTTTTGATGGAGTACAGAAGCATTGTGCATTGGAGCTGCTGTTGTATTATCTGTATCATCATCCTGTTATCTGTACAACATTTGTGCTTTAAAGGGTCCATTGTTTGGAGAATGGAGAAAAGAAAATGATATGTTCAGCCCATTTGCGGACTGCACACACAAGTTTTTTTAGAGCACATACTTGGCTAATCAAACATGTTTTTTTTTTTTGTTGTAAATATGAAGTATATACTCGTATGAATTGAGTATTTGTCTTTTTATGTTTTTCATAGTGGAGTATATATTGAGATCTCGTATATTGCGTTAATGAAGAGAAGACTCTAAAATGGACCGAGTATTTGGGTTGCTAGGGCAAAATCTGTCTTGAAGGCCTGACTTCGTCGAATTTGCTTTACGCATAACATGTCAAAGTTTATGATTGTATCTAGTTTTTCCACTGTATATGTGAGACTGCTTTGAAGATGGTCTCGACGACTCGATAGGGATGTTCGAGTCTGCCGATGAGCCCGACAAGGCTGTGTTGACTCGCGTGTTTTGCGTAGAATGGCTCAGAAGAGTAGAAGAGTTGGTGTTCAAGACCTAAATACATTTTTATCAATATTTAAAGGGATGAGATGAATTTATAACGGGGTGGTAACAGAGTTTCTAAAAGGATGTATTTTTATGTGTAATTTTATATATTCAACAAGATGTCTTATTCATGAAACATGTAATTTTTGAAGATATATATTTTATCGATAAACACATGTAATTTTTCATTTTTCGGTAATATTTCTATACAATGTTTTCATATCTATGTACACATTTTTGTTAGATGAAGTATCCATTAAAAAGAAAAATCAAAACATGGATAGCCACTTTGTTGATACTTCGTATCAATTTTTTTTTTTTTTTTTTTTGGTGATATTTTCAAATTTATGGATTTCACAAAAAGAAAATATATTTTAAATGAAAAAAACTAAATTTCTATGAACTCCTAGAAGGGTGAATTGCCCATATATCCAGGCACGACCCCCTTTATTTTTTTCTATGCCATTTGATTTTTTTTAAATTTTTTTTTTTTACTCCTGCAACTTTGTTTTATTGTTTTTTTATCTTTTTTTTTCTTAATACCAGCCTTACCCTCTCATATAAGACAAAAATCACTTTCCATTTCTCCCTTTCTTTTTTCTTCTTCCCCAAATCAAGTATTTTTTCTTCCTTCCCCAAACGAGCACCGCTCACCGATCACATTCACCCTGTCACCGTTCACCTCACCGTCATTCACGTTGCCGTTCACTGATCCACCCCTCACCTTGTCGCTAAGGAGAACCACGGCCCCACTAGGAACCCATTCTCCGAGGCTTGAGTCCAATCACAGAGAGGCCAAGAACTCTGGAAGCGGCGGTGATGGCGACAATGGAGAAGAGATGCCGAAAAGGTGATGTTTTTCTATGTGGGTTTTTTTAATATCATTTTTTTTGGGTTCTATTAATCTTAGTTTTAGAAAGATTGAATTTTTAATGTGCATTGACTGATTGGGGGTCTTTTTTTTTCTTTATTTTTAATCAGTAGAGTATATGTGGTATTAATAATAGAGTTTAGACCAATCATTTAATAGATCAACTTAAATGTGAGCTGAAGATAGCAATAAAGTTCACATTTGAGAATGGTTTAAAAAATCTATGAGAAAGGGCAACAAATATATTTTCTTGTTCAAGGTTTATGCTCCTTGGTCCACTGATGTTCTTCCTTTTTTTTTAGTGTAAGTCACTTGAGGATGAATGGATGATTTAGAAAATGTTTGAGAGAGGGCAACTAATATACTATATTGTTCATTGTTTATAGTCCTTCGTTTGCTTTAACATTCCATTATGTTAAGTGTTGTTATATGAATAATTTCTATAAATCAACAATTATATTATTGAAGTGCTTATCAAGTTTGTGTAATTTTGTATTTCATATTTGTACATGGTTATTACATTTCTGTAAATTTATGTAAATCTCTATCATTTAAATATATATAAATGGTTAGGTTAATTCTATAATTGGGTATTGATTGTAGTTGTTACATTGGGCGTTACATTATGTAATTGTGTTGTAATTTGGGTATTAGTTTAATTCCATAAACTGATCTCTCTGTTTTGTAGTTTGGACTTTAGTTAAAGTCCTTAGTATAATTGTGTTATAGTTGTGGCATTACATTATGTGAATGACAATTTCTGTTGTAATTGAGCATTATATTGGTAGTTGTTATGCTAGTTGTAACATTGGATATAAAATGTTGGCAATTTTTATAATTGATAGTTTTTGTTCTTGGAAGTCATTGTAATTGAATTGTTTCATTTCTGTAATCGATAGTTTCTATTGTAAAAAATAGTTTATGTTCTATAAATGATAGTTTTTCTAATTTATTAGTACAGTTCTGTAAGTTGTATAAATTGTAATTATATTTCTATGATTAGACATTACAATTTTGTACTAATTTGATGTATATATATTTTATGCAGAGGAGATCAACTACATGTGTAACAATAAAAAGGAATGGAGGGGGAGATTGTTAAAAATCAAGACTTACGTACCGACACATACATTTGGGGGTGGTAAATGTCTTATATAATCTGTCATGAAATGGAAAGGAGATTTAAAATAAAGACTTGCATGACAATGAATTCTATTATTTTGATGAATTGAGATGGTGTGCAAATGTGGTTGAAGTTATTTCTAAGTTCTAACTTCCCCTTATCAATTTACAAAAACGTTACATATTAGTTACATAAACATATACACAAGTTACAATAACTAACATCGGTACTAACAAAAATAATTACATAAATATATAAATGTAATTGAAATATTGATACCTGATACACATGGTTACAGATATTTAATTGATACTTACAGAAAGCAATCAATGAACACAAAGATGCTTAAAACACATAATGATTATACATACATTTCTAAAGCATCTTTACAATAGATTCAAGAACTAAAAGTCATGTACACAAGATATAGATACATCAAGTGTTTGAATTATGATATTGTAAGCCAATCCTAATAAATGCATTATATGCTAGACATCCCCCACCGAAAAATTCTTGAAACATTTTCATAGGCTGATGGCTTTCGTAATCTGGTGTGCTCGTATAACCACACCTGCATTACGTTCTTCGTATTAAATGTATGCTATTACATATTCAATATAACAAATATAACATAACTACAACATGATAAACATATTCAATGTAACAACTACAACATAACTAACTAGAACTATTTAATGATGATTAATTTGAGCTCCAACAATACTACAATAGTCATGTAGCAAATGGTTCTAATTGATCAACAACTTGAGCTATAGAGCATGTCTGAATAAGTTCAAAAACTACAATATAATGCCTAATTATTGAAAAACTGACCAGTTACATAAATTTATTAAGAATGTACATATATTAAATTCCCAATTACAGAAAACCTATCTATCAGATAATCAATGCAATTGATTCTATCAAATCAATAACTCAACTATTCTATCTTTAAAAAATAATAATAGTCGTGGTAATAATAATACAATTTCAATGAAGAAGAACAAAAAAGCTTCCCAAAACTTTAAGCCCATGTTTGGTTTGAGAAAAAGCCCGAAATAAATTGAAATTAGTTGGAATAACCTCATTCTGAATATTTGGATAACTAGAATAAATGAGAATCTGTATGCCAGAATTAACTAGTATAAAGTGGTACATGGATTCCATTCACCCATTAGAATTAAGTTATTCCAGGTTATTCAAACCAAAAGAATATGTGGGCCCACTGTCAAATCAACTGTCATCACCTCTTATAAATCAACTGTCATTATTTTTTTATCTTTTATAAATCTTTATCCACACTTTATTCATATTTTATCCAAACAACAAAAACTTTATTATTACGTTTCCCAATGGGAATAATTTAAAACACAACCAAACACAAAATCATTTTATTCTTTTTTATACTAGAATAGTCATAAATCTCAGAATAATTTAATTCTTGAACCAAACATGGGCTAAAGGCTCTTCATACCCCGTCGACACTCACATTCACTAACCTCCTCCATCAAGAAATCCTCCTCCCCTTCCAAGTCAAGTCTCTCCCAGCTTCATATTATCGCAGAGATGGCGAAGTCGTAGCCTGATGGTTCCGTCAGAGAGGAGCTGGTTGGACTCAAGGAGGAGCTGGGATGGGGACCTAGGGTGGCGGATCTTGATCGGGTGGTGGAGGTTGGAGACGTTAAGGGGAGGTCTTGCCAGCTTAGATCTCGAACCAGATATTGGAGACGGTCTTGGTCCCCGGCTTGACACCCCATGAGGAGAAGGAGTTAATTGGGAGATGGGGCTTCAACCAGTCTGAGAGAAATCGGTGTGGACAGAAACTATCAATTATAAAAACTACCAATGTCAGTTTATGGAGTTAAACAAATGCCCAAATTACAACTTAATTACATATTGTAATGCTCAATGTAACAACTACAATCAATACCTCATTACAGAATTAAACTAACCATTTACAGATATGTAAATGATAGAGATTGACACAAATTTACAGAAATCCAATAACCATGTACAGATATAAAATGCAAAATTATAAAAACTTGATAAACACTTACATAATATAATTGTTGATTTACAGAAATTATTCACATAATAACACTTAACATAATGAAATATAAAGCAAACAAAAAATATAATCCCTTATATTAGTTGTCCTCTCTAAAATTTTTTCTAAATCATTCTCAAATGGCATACACTTAGAAAAGGAAGAACATCAACAAAAACCGATTCAAGTGGTATTGGCAAATTATGTAAAGCAAATTAATAATAAGAAAATATATTAGTTGTCCTCTCTCATAGATTTTCTAAACCATCCTCAAATGTGAACTTTATTTCTATCTTCAGCCCTCATTCAAGTCGATTCTATTGAATGATTGGTCTAAACTCAATAATTAATACCATATATCCTCTACTTATTATAAAAAAAAACCCCAAAATCAGTCAACACACATCAAAAAACACATTCTTTGTAAAACTAAGATTAGAAGAACCCAAAAGAAAATGAAATTAAAACAACCCACATAGAAAAAGGCATCACCTTTTTAGCATCATCTCTTCAACTTTTCTTCTCTTCTCCGTTGCCTCTGTCACCACCGTCGCTACTTCCATCGCTGTTGCTCTTGGAGTTCTTGGCCTCTCCATGACCGGACTTGAGTCTCGGAGAAGGTGATTGGTGAGCGGTGCTCATTTGAGGAAGGAAGGAAAAAAAACTCAGTTTGGGGAAGATGAAGAAGAAAAAGAAAGGAAAAATGATTTTAATTTGTTTTATATGAGGGGGTAAGGTTGGTATTAAGAAAAATAGGGGTAAAAAAATAATAAAACAAAAATACAGGGATAAAAAAAAATAAAAAAAAGTTAAGGGGCATAGAAAAAATAGAGGGGTGAGTCCAAGGGTACGTAGGCAATTCACCCCTCTCAGAATTATCAATGGGCACCGATATTCCCACTTACATAGCTCATCTCATCCCTCTTAAAAAATTAGAATGTGATTTTTTTAAAGAGTGATCCACCCCAATTTATTTGACTTTGTGAAGTCGTCAATTATGTGACAGGTTGATATCACAGAGTCGAACTGATCACAGAGATCTAAGGCCCTTTTTGTAGCTCATTCGACTTTGTGAAGTCGTTCATTATTTCATAAGTCGATATCACAGAATCGAACTAGTTACAGAGACCTAAAGCCCTCTCTACGGCCTATTCCATTTTATGTTTTGAACAATGTGTTCGCGTGTTATAGCATTCTCAATTAAATGATATCTTCAAACGATGGTGCGTTGTTTAGTATCATGAATGACAGATCACATAATGTAGTGTTTGGATATCTCTTTGTGATGTCGTCCATTATGTCACAAGTCGAATGGGCCGTAGAGAGGGCCTTAGGTCTCTGGGATCAGTTCGACTATGTGATGTCAACCCGTGACATAATGACAATGTTTTAAAAATCGAACAGTTCAATGAACCAAAAAAATGAATGAGTCAAGGGTCATTGGTTCAACTGTTGGGTCAACCAGATTTGAACAATGACATAATTATAATATAATGATTTTTTTAATTATCATTACTAAATAAAAATGTAAAATATTTTAGAAAATCTTTGCATAAAAGTTTTACTTAACATCATAATTAACGATTTCACAAAGTCGAATGGGTCACATGAGAGCGTTAGGTTTCTGTGACTTGTTCGACTTTGCGACGTTAAACGGAGTATATAATTGACGACTACATAAAGTTGAATGGGTCGCAGAGAGAGCTTAGATCTTTGTGACAAATTCGACTATGTGATGTCGACTTGTGACATAACGAATGATTTTATAAAATCGAATGGATAGCATTAGTTCACCTTTAAAAAAATATTTTTTTTTTTTTTTTTTTTTTTTGAGGGGTGGGTTGAATAACTCGAGGGCGGAAATATCGGCTCCCATTATCAAAGCCGTGGATAGCTTTGGTAAACATGTCCAGATAAGAAATTAAAAATCGAATACAATCCCGTTCCGGTGACCCTAATAAACCCAATCCACAAAAATCCTAACCGTCCAAATCATCCTCGGCCGCTCAAATGAATCAGATCCCATTCATTTCCGGCGAAATAATACGAGTACAAAATAAAAGACGCAAAAAAACCCTCCTTAAACCCACCTCTCACTCTCTCTCTCTCTCTCTCTCTCTCTCTCTCAGCCGCCAAATCTCTCACTTTCTCTCTCTAAAATCCATCAATGGCGACTTCTCTCCTCCTAAGCCCTAACCCCAAATTCTTCCCCACAAATCACAACCGTCCATTCGTCTCCCGTCGAAACCCCTCGATCTCCACCGTCCGATGCTCCCTCGGCAGCCGGAACCCCCGGCCGGAGTACATCCCGAACCGGATACCCGACCCCAACTACGTCCGGATCTTCGACACCACCCTCCGCGACGGCGAGCAGTCCCCGGGAGCCACCATGACCAGCTCCGAGAAGCTCGTCATCGCCCGCCAGCTCTCCCGCCTCGGCGTCGACATCATCGAAGCCGGGTTCCCGGCCTCGTCGCAGGACGACCTGGAGGCCGTCCGATTGATCGCCCGGGAGGTCGGGAACGCTCCGGCCGACGGCGATGGGTCGGTGCACGTGCCGGTGATATGCGGGCTCGCGAGGTGCAATGAGAGGGATATTGGGGCGGCGTGGGAGGGGGTGAGGTGGGCGAGGCTTCCGAGGATACACACGTTCATCGCGACGAGCGAGATACACATGCAGTATAAGCTGAGGAAGTCGAGGGAGGAGGTGGTGAGGATCGCGAGGGAGAACGTGGCGTTTGCGAGGAGGCTTGGGTGTGTCGATATCGAGTTCAGCCCGGAAGACGCCGGAAGGTGATTAAAGATTGAATCTTTGATTAAAAGTTAGTTTTTTTTTAAAGGATTGTGGAAACTTTTTTGTTTTTGGATGAAATGGTAGGCATTCAGTCTCATTTTTTTTAATGAAAGGAAGAGGCATCAGCCTCATCTTTTTTATATGGAAGAGAATGCCCGATGCATAACGAAAAGAAAGACAAACAACGTAGGAGGGAGACCCCATCGCAAAAGCCCTCAAAGACTTATCTCCCAAAACATTGATTGACCATAATGGAAGATGATGTGTCCACTCCAATAATCATAGTGACCCAATCTCTAAGTAGCGAGGATATTGCCCAAGTGTTTTCCAAATAGAACTTTTTGTGTTGGAAGATGCATTTGTTATGAGTGATCCAAATACTCCAACAAATCGTGTGTGGGATGAGCATTGGAATTTAGCGAGGTTGTTTCTTCCCCATGCTCGCGCCTCTTCAGAGACCATCTCCACATACCTTCAAGCTCATTGAAGGCATTGAAGGGACAACAAAATCCAAGTGCCATGCCCACCATTTCCCAAATCTTCTTGTTAATGGGGTGATCCAAATACTCCAACTAATATTTGTGTTCCTTGTCAGGTCTGATCCGGAGTTCCTTTACTTGATTCTTGAGGAGGTAATCAAAGCAGGGGCAACAACCGTCAACATTCCTGACACGGTTGGTTATACTCTACCAAAAGAGTTTGGAAAGTTAATTGCTGATATCAAAGCTAACACTCGAGGAATAGATAATGTCATCATATCAACACACTGCCAGAATGATCTGGGCAATGCATCTGCCAATACAGTAGCGGTATGCTGTTGCTTTTTCCAAATAAATGTTTAGAAAATATGTGCTTTTATCACCTCTCAGGATGAAACTATTCTTTATGCAGGGTGCTGATGCTGGGGCGAGGCAACTTGAGGTCACTGTCAATGGAATCGGAGAAAGAGCTGGAAATGCTTCATTGGAAGAGGTATGAAATTTGCTTCATTTGGACTGATGCATTTTAATGATGCAGACTTGGACATATAAACAACAGTTTCTCAAGTCCAATATCTTTAGGTATATGCTTTGGTTCCCACAAGCTTATCTTCTTTTTTAAAGTTGTTTGTGTGTTCTCACATTGAAGGTACTTGTGTTGGTTCCTTTTCTTCTGCTGGAGTTCAGCTATTTATTTTTTTATGACAATATGGAGTCTTTCTAAGGATTTTCCATGTCTAACTTCAGTTCCACTAGATCAATTCAGATATCCTGGATATCTGAAGTATTATGGCCATTAGTTGATTATTTCCCGTTCAATGTAAATTCTATGTGATTCTCTTTTTATCCATGGTTCAATATTAGCCGTCTTCTACCATAGATTTTCCTGCTTCTATTTTTTCAGCTAAAATTTGACTTCCCTTCTGTTCAGGTCGTGCTAGCCATCGAAACTCGGGGTAAGGACATTCTGGGAGGACTTTACACTGGGATCAACACTAAACACATAATGATGTCAAGCAAGATGGTATTTTCTTGCATATGTTACCTCAACCCGCTCCTACATCTAGAAATTCATTGTAATTTCACTACAACCCATTGTATATGCGTTGGCCATTTCAGGTAGCAGAGTATACTGGGTTGCATGTACAGCCACATAAGGCTATTGTTGGAGCCAATGCTTTTGCTCATGAAAGTGGGATCCACCAGGTTCGCTAGATAAATCTAGGATATCTTTGTATTACTTTATATTTTATGTTTATCTTGTATCATAATCATGTAACCATGGTTATCGAGGTTATGGATTTGGACACTCTTATATGATTTTTTTTAATGACTAGCAACTCCTCAAAAGTCAAAACTAATATACCAAGGCTAATATTTTGTAGGATGGAATGTTAAAACATAAAGGTACATATGAGATCATATCTCCTGAGGACATTGGATTGACTCGATCTAATGAATCTGGTATTGTGCTTGGCAAGCTAAGGTATAAATCTTTTTATATAGAACTATATTAATATGCTTCAATTTTCCGGTATGAATTCTTGATTTCACAGAATTTAATTCTTTTAGCACTCTATCCCACTAAATAAACAAGATGGGTTTCTAACTTGTGGTATTGGAACTGTTTTTTTGGGTACCATGTACCACAATGTATCAAAGTGCTTTTGGTACTTTATAGGGAACATGCTGAAGTAGGGTGACTTTTATATGTTTGAAGATATGTCTCTTATATTCAATATAATATAACACTTTTTATCTGTTTTATGCAGTGGTAGGCATGCTTTGAGGTCTCAACTTTTAGAGGTACACTTTTTATGACATTTATTTCAGTGATGAGATGCTAGTATATATATTATATCTCAATTATGTTCATTTATGCTGTGATTTAAAATGTCCAGCTTGGCTATGATATAAATGGAAAGGATCTCGATGATGTTTTTAGGCGCTTTAAGGAGGTTGCAGAGAAAAAGAAGGTGAGAACATATAGGTGATTTTATCTCGAGGTGATTTTTTTTTGGCTGTGAAAATCCATGTTCATATTGAATGCCATGGAGTGCACGGAATTATCTTCTATAAATTCCTAAATAATTGCTTAGTTCGTGGATGGTATAAATGTTTATGTTGATGCAGCTGTTGTATCTCTATTATCTACTAATTGGTTATAAGGAATGGGGCTTTTGGCAACTGGCATTAGGGGCATTAGGGGAATGCATGACTTTGATAATGATTTTTTTAATGTGCCGTGTTAAATAAATCAAGTTTGTGAACGTGCTAGCTTATAATGAGATTTGAGTTTTGAAGTTTACTGTAATATCTGATAGCACAAGATAATCGTTGGTTGATATTATGCAATTCAGTTTTCTATTGGTTACATCAAAAAAATCAATCTACAAAGAGGCCGAGGGATTGCGAAAGTGTGGGGAACAGGCTACTTACAAACGCATATGGAATATGACTCCAGTGTGTTTATGGTTCCAGGGATCAGGCATTTCTTACCACATCTGGTGGAGAAATTTATATTTGTTTTTGTCCTTGTCCCTTCTTTCTTTTCTATCTTACATGTGCCCTACATTTTATGGGACTTGCTCTATGTCGAAAGGTGGAAATTGATCAAGGGAAAATTTGTTTCTGGATAAAGGAAGGTGGATTATTTATTAATATATAGAGTTATGCTTGAATGTGTGTCATTCAGGTTGGTTAAGACCTTGTGATAAGGTCAATTATGAAGCTGTTATATGTTTGGGACTCTGTGTGCAACTCTATGAAGGATTGGTGTAAACATCGTAAAGGGGGAGAGAGTATTTTTTGAAGGGAGGGTAAACTAATCATGGGATGATCTTGTATTCTCATCCCTCTCCTTTTGTATATTTGCTTAGCAGACATCTAATCTGCTACCTTTTGGAGTTTTTCAAGATTTCAATATGGTAGACTCCAACCCTTCATTTAAAAGTGAAGTTGCTATAATGGCTATATTGTAATGACAGGGTTTGGGTTTCTATATGCAGCTCAACTAAATATGTATTTTTACTGGACAGCGTGTTTCTGATGATGACTTGGAGGCTCTTATTACGGATCAGATTTTCCAGCCACAAGTCATATGGTCACTTGGCGATCTACAGGTAGGTTGATATTTTTACATTCATCATTGGTCTGTCAAACAGTTAGTTTGCTCTAGTATGCTATTTGTTTCTGATTCTGGTGATCTCAACATACAGGTTACATGCGGAACTCTAGGTCTTTCAACAGCCACTGTTAAACTAATTGGTAATGATGGAGGTGAACATGTTGAATGTTCAGTTGGAACTGGTCCTGTTGATGCTGCTTACAAAGCTATTGACCGCATTGTGAAGGTGAAGCTCGGTGAATTTTTCTGTTTCTTTTGTGACTACAGAAGTATTTAGGCTTTTTGAAACAATTGATTTTAAAATAGGACCCAAAATGATGTTACAGATTTGTAAGTGGAGACTTTAAGCAGAATTTTTTTTTTTTGCCTTATATTACGTATCACGGAGACTAGGTCATATAAATCATCCAAAGAATGTCCAAACAAAAACATTTCTAATAATCTCTACAAGATTTTGCATATACTTTCAATCAGTGAGACTTTATATTATTAAAAAAATAGATATATTTTCTGGATGGTTCTGATTGAAAATACAACATAATCGTTGGCCTTGCATGAATTCTAATACCTATCCTTATAATGATTGGAAAATGCCTGTCAAAATCATGCTCCTTGACTCGCCAATGCATTTCCTTCTGAAAAACATAGAGGTTGAATGCATATTCATTTTCTCATGTGCAGGTACCGGTGACCCTATTAGAGTACTCCATGAGCGCAGTCACAGAAGGCATTGATGCAATATCCACAACAAGGGTTGTCATCCGTGGAGACGACGCCCTTGAATCTACACACGCCCAGACTGGACGAAATGTCAATCGCACTTACAGGTTTGCATGCAATTTTTATAAACCCCCTCATTCTTAGCCATTCATCCCCCATCTTGACCATAATCACAGGGTTCATCTACGACATATTTTGTAAGTATTCCATGCGGTACGGTATGTGTATGTTTGTAACCATACGAGATAAGTATAGTTAAAGTAAAAATATAATTAAACTATTTTTTAGATGTACTATGGCAAAAAAAATTATCGTGGGTGTGAAGGGAACAGCAACAATTAAGATACATTTTTAAAAAAAATAATGAAAAAATGTGATAATCTTCCAAACCAGGTGGATACCTGGATTCTGTATGTAAAAAACGGACAATTCAATGAACAGAATCATGTTCATAGGTATGTGTGGGAGGTATCCAATCAGAGTATTATTCTGAACATTCAAAAAAGTTTGGAGTAGTTTTTTTACTACGATCTTGACATGTCAATGTTTGTTCTTCAGTGGAACCGGGGCGGGTATGGACATTGTCGTCTCCAGCGTCCGCGCGTACGTCAGTGCACTCAATAAGATGCTGGGTTTCAGAAGAAATGTTCCCACTGAAAAAACTGCTGCTGAAACTTCCCAAGGCTCTGCATAAACTGGCCATTGAAGCTCGAGATCTTGACCTTCACGCACCCGGGTGCTTCTGCTTGCAACGTCTGAGATAGATTCAGATTCTTTGTTTTTATCTAAAATCTATGTTGATGTTTATCATGGCATTAGGGTTTCTCATCACCAAGTGTTTTCTCATCACCAAGTGTAGAAATAGGTTGGCCAGCTTGTGTTAGTGCATGTTGTTGTTGTTGTTGTTGTTTAGAGTTAGTTGTTATTGGTTTGGGTGTCAAAAAGGCTTTTGGTAGACTAGTGATTGACAGCAAAAGCAAATTGTGTCTATTTTAAATAAAACCTTATTATTGAAGTGATTTTGGAGAATAAAGTGTTATTGGCTGTCTATATCTGACCCTCCATTATATGTTTGTAAGAAGTGTTTTATCATGATCCGAAATCTTACAAACATATATAATAATTTATCTTTGTTTGTACTGGCTACACTTTTTAGCATAAATGATATATTCCTCCCATTAAAAGTTTGTGATTTACTTTTTTCGGTTTATTTTTTTTCCTTTCAATTTTCACCTAATCCACCACTTATAAAGTGAACCTGTTTAATGATTATTGAAATTAGGTATCGTTGGGCTTGGAATCATAGTTCAGTGGTTTGACAAGAGAATTTACAACTGTTTTGGTTTACCTAACAAAAAAAAAAAAAAAAAAAAAAGGTATTGCAAATTATTTTTGAGAAATCAGAAGATCTTGAAAGATTGTATAATATATTTCCAACGCATTGAAATCCAGTCCGGTCACATAAACAGTCAGAATAATTTCACATGTTTTATAAAAGTGTTTTTACACCTTGTCTTTTTTAAAACCTTAGATATATTGTAACGAGGTACGTGTCTTGTTAAAATTTTTTCATATTTTTTTATAAATGAAGCTATTTAATTTATTAAAATATATAAATTTTTTTTTGGTTCCCAATATATACTTGACTGGGTGTAACATTCTAACATTTGCCTTTATAAAACTATGTTACAACCACCTGGTCGATTTTGATTTGAGTGTTGAATAACTTTATTTTTTTGGCCCAAAAAGCAATTCCTCAATCATTTACACTCTTTTATTATAGTATACAATGTGATAGTGCCGTATTTATCAGTGTATCAAAATTTAATTTAATTTTTTTTTTAAAAAAAAAGAAATATAATAGTTTATCTAAATATATATTTCACTTTTCATAACAAAATGTATGTCAAAATGTGAGTGTATGTTAAACCGATAAGGATTGTGGATGAGATTCCACATAAGACTGAAAATATCATTTTCCTTCTTGTTTTAATGTGAAATGTGTGTGTCTATATATTATATATATATTATCACAAAAAACATAAAAATATATAAAATAAATTTTATGATTTTCATTAGTCAAGTATATTTTTTGAAAAATAAAGGCATACATAATTTACGTTTTAGATTGTAAAAATAATTGAGTATAATATTTTTCATTAAAAATAAAACACCATGAAAACTAAGCCCGCGGCTAATTTGTCAACAAAATGAATACGGATTAAATACATTAATATTTAATATTCGTATCCTATACAAATATTAATTTTCGGATTCAGATACGAATAAAATACATATACTTTTTAGATAATTAACATATTTAAATAATTTTTTTTTTGTTTTTTAGATATCACACATTAAAAATTAAATAATAATATAACATATCATGAATGTGTAATCATACGAGATAACAAATATAAACAATATATAATACAAACATATAATTTACAATATATGTTGGATTTAGATTTTTTTCATATCGGATACATTGATATTCATATCTCTACTCTAGATATTCAAATATAAGATATTTTTTATTTTCATATACAATTTTTTTTTTTATCCAGATAATTAACAGGATTACCCATAGGCATGTGACCTACAATATCCGTTAAAAAAGCGCGCTAGATAAAACCGCGTGGGGTGAGAATAACAGATGGTATTCGTTACAAATCACCAATTATTATTAATTATTATTAATTAATTAAAAAAGGAAAACCGTCCCACGCTTTTTTGTCGAGTCATCATTAATGCGAACTCAAATAATTATTCCCGTTATTTTTTAAAAAGAGACACCAAAAAAAAAACATTTTTTATTTTTTAATCCTCTCTTCATCAGATCGGTCGAAACAAAAACCTAATCCTGCAAAACCTGGAAGACCCAATCGAACGAATCACCGTCACCAGGTATGAAATTTGCGATCATTCGTTCGCTTGGCATTCAAGCTGTTCTGAATTTTCGTTTGATTCGGGCATTTTGGGGGGTTTCGTGGGGTTCCTTCCTTTTTGTTTGGGCTTCTAATGGATCCAGGTGTTAGATGGTCTTGTAATGCGTTGTTTGATGGGTTGTTAGGGGTTCCAAAACGGGATCTTGAGTTTGTTTGTGAAATTAGGATTGGTTGTTCTTCTTCTCGGGGGGAGATAGACGCAGGCACAGTTTTTTTTTGGTGATCTTTGTGATGTATTCTCGTGAAATTTTGTTTTGGAACCCTTTGATTGTATCAAAATGAGATTTTGGTTTGGTGAAGTTGAAGATTTTATTGGTTATTGTCAATTCATGGTGTAAATTTAAAGGTTTCATTGGTTATCATATCTATTACGTGGACGTGGACGTCCCATTATTGGATTTGTAAGGTGAACAACTTAAATAAACAAAGTCGAGAAGCTATGTCTCTCCCCAAAACAGCACATCCTTTACACCCTAACCTGGCATATTAGTTACAAGAACTACACAATTTTGAATTTTCCATCCCCTTGAATATAGGGGATCTCAGTCTCAAGGATATTTATTCCCCAATTTTTTAGATCGCCCACGGTCACCTCCAAAGGATTTCGGTATACAGTTTGCTACGATTAGGTTTATGGTGTTTAGTTTCCTTTTCTTTGTTTTTTTTTTTTTTTGGTTTCTTGAAAGGTATGTTTTCATGCAATAAACAATTCAGAAGAATAGGATGGAGAAATACGGAAATGACTGTGGAGTAATTCATCTTTGGTGAAGGATAAAAGTACCATATGTTATATGAGGTGCATAGAGTAGCATGGGAGGTTCCAAGCTATATTTTTCATCTTAGATATCTATTTAGTAAACATAGATTAATGGTATTATAGCTGAATGCAGAGCATTGCATATGGCACCTCAATATACTTAATTAGTACCTTACTGTTTCAAGCACGCGTATGGGTGTCGGGCCTGATGAAGGTGTTCAATGCAGTTTCAACCCTGATCATGGAATTCAGTGCAATTTGTGCAGGGGACTTTTTTTTTGCAACTCGTGCTTTAATTGTGTTTAGGTAGTTGTGGTACAATGTGGTATACATGAGCCATATTATCGCTTTCTATTTATCTAATGGTTGTGTTGGTTGGGCAGGTGCATGCAAGCCCCTCTGGCCTTTTGGCTTGTTTTGGCATAAAGAAAAATTTCAGGATGCGACGGTGGCTCTGTTGTGCTCATGGTCATGGGGATATGCATCACTCAAATGATTCTGAATATGTGAAAGGTCCTAAGGACCATACTGATGGTACGCCTATATTACCTTTTCCCTTTTGTATTCATATATTGATTTTATACAGAGTTTTATTGTGGTTTATGCAATTATGTATATGAACATTCTCAGTTGTGATTATGTAAATCAAGAGAGAGTAAGGGAGTTGGATTGTGGGATGCTTTTTCTTTACAATCGTTTTATGTTGAGTTTCCAGTCCTTTACAACAATTGGATTTGTTGCTTTATTGGAGAGAGGCCCACCATTTAGCCCAAAATAATATAAATGTTGAGTTTCCTCTCTTCTTGTATACATCGTTGAGATTTTATTTCTTTATTTTTAAGTTAGCATTAATTATTGTCCTTCCTATCCCCTTGTGATGGACTTTAGGCAGTAAAATTCAGGCAAAATCTGGCTTTTTATCTTTTAACAATAACAATGATTAAGAATCTCTAGATTTTGAATTTGTGAAGGTATGTACAAATTTACATGTTATATATAATTTCATGCTAGAGAGCATGATATGTAGCATCAAAATTATGTGGAAGATAATGTCAAAAATAGATTGATGGAGTAAGGAATGAGCTCGGGGTGTGAACTTTCCAGAAGCTTAAGCTTATATAAGGAAGAATGTGCTTGAGTGCATAAGGAGTGGGATTATTTCTACCTAAGCATATCCACAACGTGGGCGATTAAATGGATGGTCAGCTATTAGATGATATACCTTGTTGATTACAGATGCAAAGAAATATTTATGAGTGATTTCCAATTCTTTTATGTGCTGCATTATAGTTTTGCATTATCTGATGAATGAATGAATGTTGGAAAAAATATCTTTATGTTAACATACTGGTCAGATAAAAATTGCTATAGGCCTCATTCAGTATTACGCATCATATGATACTCTGTCAATATTAGTTGATATACTACCACATCAACAAGCTTTATTCGGTATTAACAGATTGAATGACCGAGTTGGTTTAGGGATCAGCTCTACTCAAGGTAAAAAACTAAAACCACAATTTAAACTTTTTTTCATATAAAAAAGGGCTTTCTCTCTATAATGATATTATGAGGGTGAAAGCCTTACCTTTTCCTTTAAAAAAAAATGGGCCTTATCCCATTTAGATGGAGCCGTCTTATGAATCGTTATGATTGGAGAGAATTTCTTAAGAGGCCCTCAACCTAACACTGGCCTTACATCGGCTGTTGCCTATTTACTGCAAGGCTGCTTCATGATGAGGAGGGTCATGCCATGCAATGGTGCAGTGTCATCTGAATAAAGATAGTATCAGAAAGAAAACATGGTATTGAACTTTGACAGCCTAAGTAATCTGATACATGCTGGTTATGCTTTTAATATTGTACATATGTATTCATTTACTGCAATAGTCACTTGTTAACTTTCTGTGACTTATTATTCCCTGTTTTTTTTCCTTATGGAATAGCATTTTTGTTTCAGGCCTCTCAAAAGGCTCAAGTCTTCCTTCTTTGCCAAAGAATGAGCCACAAAATGCACAGCCACCTTCGATTGAAGTTCCTGCTCTTTCATTGGATGAACTTAAAGAAAAAACTGACAATTTCGGGTCAAAGTGTTTGATTGGTGAAGGCTCCTACGGAAGAGTGTACTATGCTACTTTAAGCAATGGGAAGGCTATGGCAGTTAAAAAGCTTGATGTTTCTTCTGACCCTCCCGAGTCTAATGTTGAGTTTTTGAGTCAGGTTTGTCCATAACTTGTTATTTTCTTTCTTGTAATAGAAGTCATTTAATGTCTGGCACCCCGCACCCCTATCGTTTTCAGCAGAATATTACTCTTAAATTCTTGCATTTGGCCCTTAATATTTGTCTGTATTGATTTTGATGTCAGGTGGCAATTGTTTCAACAATGAAGCATGAAAATTTTATTGAGTTGCTGGGGTACTGTGTTGAAGGAAATCTTCGCGTCTTATCATATGAATTTGCAACCATGGGTTCCCTGCATGATGTGTTGCATGGTATGGATCATTTATTTCAATACTTGGTTGTTTTCTCTGCATGTATATTTGCTTAAGGAAATATTTTTTGATTATTTTGAAACTATAGGTAGAAAAGGAGTCCAAGGTGCACAGCCTGGTCCAGCGCTTGACTGGATGCAGCGGGTTAGAATTGCTGTTGATGCAGCAAGGGGACTGGAATATCTTCACGAGAAGGTCCAACCTCCTATAATACACAGAGACATCAGATCAAGCAATGTGCTTTTATTTGAGGACTTTAAAGCAAAAATCGCCGACTTCAACCTTTTGAACCAGGCTCCTGATATGGCAGCACGTCTTCATTCGACCCGTGTCCTCGGAACTTTTGGTTATCATGCGCCGGAGTATGTTTTTGCATCTTGAATACTTCATCCTTTTGTTTTCAAATTAGTTGATGGTTATGGTTTTTGCTGTGCTGTATCCCTTTTTTTTTCTTTTGCTCACTTCATTCATATTTCCATCCACACACACACACGGTTCTTTTCTGCTCATACTGAACTTTGTGCATTTAAAATTCAACATAGCCATGCAATGGCTGGTGGCTCTTAGGAAAAGAAGATTTTTAGGTGCCAAGACATTGTAGTCTAACTGACTTTGGAGGCACTGAAAATTATATGCTAATCATTAATTAGATCTCTAAGCCTGTTTCTCTGTAGTCTGGAATCAACATATGATTAAAATAGTATCATGCTTCAGTAACCATCTTGGTTTCTAACTTGTCACCGTGAGATCTATTAAGCTTTTTTACTTGTTAGCATAAACAAATTGATATGTCATTTTCTTCTCTGTGAGATTTGAGAATTATGTTTTCATGCTTCTGGCATGGTAAAAGTTCTCGATTTTGGGTGTAAAGATCAATATTTTATGCGCCTTTTTAGCCACGCATTTTGATTTTCTTTCTTCCTTTTTTTTTTTTTTTGGATATTGGAGGGACCTCCCGTGGCTGAAATGTTGCATAGTTGCCCTTCCTATCTTACCGTTAAGGTTTCCGTTTTTCTAAAGATTTCATGATGTTTTAACTGTTTATGCAGGTATGCCATGACTGGTCAGTTGACCCAGAAGAGTGACGTGTATAGCTTTGGCGTCGTTCTTCTGGAGCTTCTGACAGGCAGGAAACCAGTGGATCATACGATGCCACGAGGGCAACAGAGTCTTGTTACTTGGGTAAGTCTTGCATGATAAGTTGATAACTCTGTGATTTATATAACCACTACTACCTTCATTTATTTTTGTGAAAACTGATGCTTATGATTCTACCAAATTAAATTCATTTTGCATTGTTCAAATGATTGTTTTTTGCAGGCGACTCCTAGACTGAGCGAGGATAAGGTGAAACAATGCATTGATCCTAGGTTGAAGGGAGAATATCCTGCAAAAGGAGTTGCCAAGGTCTTCATCTCCTCCCTTTCATTTCACTTTGCACGACAGCATATATAGTATATACATACATTGCATACAATGCAGAAAGAATATGTTCAATGGATACGTCATCTAGTTGAATATGTTTTCTGCAGGCGAAACAGAGTGAGCATTCATAAATAAAAAACTGAAAGGAATACCTAATAAAATCAAAGAACATAATCTACCAAATCATTTATGAATAGAATAATTTGCACAACACGTTCCCAAAAAAATAAACAAAAATGCACGTTTCATAATATTTTAATACAAACAATAAAAGAACATCCAATCAAGGGATATCTTTAGATAATGAAAAGGAATAGTAGGTCCTCATGAAAATATTTCACCACCAAAAAATAATAAGCAAAGACTTTGTTCCTCTGCTTACTTTTCCTCATCTATTCATATAAGTGATCTGTAATAGAATAATAAACATATTATGCATTAGAAATTCCACAATGTGTTGCCACACATAACTTTCTAGTGAAGATTTGGTGTATTATATTGAGTATAGTCAGAAATGAAGTCTTGATCCAAGTGACAAATATTGTGGCTCTAAATATTATGACAAATATTATATTATGGATGAAAATACACGAGTGTCTTATATATATGTTGATGGATTTATGAATACATAAAATAGCCATTGGTTCAATATATAAGGTAATAAATATATGAATTCGAGTCATTGTCAATTTTGGGAGTGTAAAATTGGAACTCCATTGTCTTAAAAGGTAAAGTAAAGATATCTTAATTTATATAAACCATGAGACTAATTCCACTTATTTGAAATATTTCCTCAGCTGGCAGCCGTAGCAGCACTTTGTGTGCAATATGAGTCTGAATTCCGGCCAAACATGAGCATCGTCGTTAAAGCCCTCCAGCCACTTCTCACACCGAAACCTGCAGCCCCTACTCCCGTGCCGGATGTTTAACGGGTATTAAATTTTGTGCCTTTTTAACCGCGGTTTCTGATTTGAACTCTGAGCTTTCTTTGGTTTGGAATGCGTTACCAGATCTGCATGTCCGTCCTATTGTGTTTTTTTCACATTTTTTTTTTTTTTTTTCAATTGGGAGGTTTTAATCTCTGTTGCTCCCAAGACTTTGTACTTGGATTTGTTTTTCTTTGGCATCCGATTGTGGGTTGTCATAGTCTATGTCACAAAAATATGAGATTGTGATGTAAATTTGTTTTTGTTAAAATAATGTTTCTTTTTCATTGATTTTTTTTTTTCGTGCTCTTCAGAGTTTGTAAATCTGTTTTGGACATTTGACTACCATATGAATGTGAGGGGTTTTATGTAAATTGTGATGGGTTGATGGAATTGGACTTTTAACAGGTTTTATATGTTTCTTGACTGCATTATAGTTAAGCTCAAAAGGAAATTGATATGGTCGGACTTGTGTGCAGTGCGTCTGCAGCTAGGGGTGCCGGGTTGAAATTTGGAAAGGTTTGGGTTAGAGTTTTAGCGTTCAGGTTCAACCTGAGCTTGAATTCAAGCATCCTGAATCTAATTTGGATTGGGTTTGGGTTGAGCGTTTGGTAACCTGAACCAACTCAAACCCGGATGAGTTGCACCTCTGTAGCTCATTTTTTTAAAAAAAAAATAATATACAGTGTGTCCATTGATTTTTTACTTTCAATGAAAATAAGAAAATACAATCAAATTAAAGATATTTTATATAGTTTGTGATCTATCATGTTATGGTTATTTATAATTAATAGCATTATAACTGTAAGTGACTGAATTAGTCAATGTCAAATAGGCATAAGGGCTGGGCTAGGAGCAGCCCCATGTTGAAAAAAATGTGTGTCAAAGGAAGGAGAGCCCATGGGTCCTAAATTCCACTAACGGCTCGTATAATCCCGCCTTCCGTCGAATGTCTGGCAGATAATCAAGCCCGAACTTAAAAGAGCAACCATACGTCGATTTGTCTTAGGACGGGAGTCAAGCATTGCCCGACCCTAAGGTTAAGCCGACCAAAGTGCAATGCCCGAGTAAAAGGCAAGTCGGTCATAGGTCCCTCACCTGCAAAAGAACGGTTAGTAAAGTGAATATTCCCTGACAATGAAAAAAGACAGGTTGTCAAAAAAACGATTATAGAATGATGATCCCTATGAGCCAGGCTGAGGCTGAGGAGGTCAAAGAAGGGCAAGGGAAAAATAAATTAAAAAAAAAGGGGGGAGGGGTGAGGAGAGATGTAGGTTGGGGAGGACAGAGGAGAGCAGTTACTCTCTCTCTTTCCTTCCCCATCCCCCCCCTCCACCCTTCAGGCTCTCTCTTGCCTCTATTTTTCCCTCCCTTTCTCCTGGACATTGTCCACTACCCATCCTCCATCTTTCGATTCCTCCTTGGTCTCCTCCCTCTTTCTCCTTATTTTGTTGCCTTTTTTTTTTTTTTTTTTTTTTTGTCAAATCTTCTCCTATCAGCAGGTGTCAAGACTCAAATCTAAGTCCCTCACTAAAGATGGGGTACATCTTCCATCCTATCAAGAGGAGGTTCGGTAACCTAAAGAATTTGTTTTTGAGTGGATACATTAAAAAAAAAGGGGGCGGGAGTAACCGCTCCCATATGGCTTTCCATTCTAGTTCTTTCTAAAGTCAGGTTCAATTTGCCATGATGCAGATTACATTTTGCACTTAAAGATGGAAGGATAATGATACGTACAGTTCTTTTTTCAACTTCAAATTTAGTCTACACACGTTTTGAATTTATTTTACAAATAATATAACTCATTTAATGAGATACATGCTTTTATAAAAAAATTAAACATGTACTCCAATGAATTGCATATGTGCATTTATAGAAAAAACCACGGGGTTAGATGGATTTTAGATAATTTACAGGGGGTTATTCTTTTTTTAAATATATGTTAAACATATGCAATATTAGACTCATTTGAATGATATTAATTTTATGAAAATTAAAATTATGTTGAGAAAATTATACACTTTTTTTAAAATAAAAAAAATAAATCAAGTCTCCATATTTGTACGCTTAAATAGTGAGCCTCCAAATATGGAGGCTCAAATGCCGTCCGCTAAAATGCCCAACCGTGCTCCTTTTTAAAGAAACGGAGCACGGTTGGAGGAGCTCTAAGGGTGGAATAAGACCAAAAATGTTGTTTGGATGACTGGTATTGGCTGGAATTTGGACGCTGGAATAAGCAGGGATAAAGAGGAATAGCAATACCACCAGCCCCCTTGAATTAGCTATTCCAAGCTCCTCCATAAGTGGGCCCCACCCATCCCATCAATTTTTTCACTACCCCTCCCACTATTCATCGTCTCCCCCAAAATGAAAACGTGGTGGTGATGGTGGTGATTCTTGATGGTGGGCCGGGTGGTGGTAGTGGTGATGGTTCTCAGCGGACTTGGTGGTGGACCGGTGGTGGTGTTGGTGTTGATTTTCGGCGGTGGACTGGGTGGTGGTGGTGCATGGTGGTGGACCTGGTGGTGGTGGTGGTGGTAGTGGTAGTTCCGAACCGTGGTGGTAGTATTGGTTCTTGGTTTTGGTGGTGGTTCATGGTGATGGTGGGTGGTGAATGGTGGTGGTTACTGGTGGTGGCTGTGGTGTTCTCGATGGTGGGTGGTGGTTCTCAAAGTGGTAGTGAGAGGGTAATTTTGTCATTTTAAAATTTAAAACACTTATCTCCCTCTTATCCAATAATCTATTCAAATTCAATCAAACACCAAAATTTTAGGGAATTTTGCATCTATACCCCTGGAAAATGCCTATTTTTGCGTTATACCCCCATAAAAAAGCTAATTGCATCTATACCCCTAAAAACTTCTTTTGTGTTTCAACTATGCCCCTCCGGTTAAGTTCTGTCAGATGGGAGTGAAAATTTCTGAGAATATTCGTCTAACGCCGTTAAGTCGTAGAAAAATGTCTAAATTGCCCTTTAAGACCATTGGGGCTTTAAGAAATTGCATCCATACCCCTGATGCCTATATAACCCTTCTTCAACCTCCAGACAACGTTCACCATTGGTCCAACGGCTTTCTTCGCTGCTCCAACATTCACCACTGCTCCAACGGCTGCCATCTAACACCCCGAAGCAACAGCCTGTATAAGTCATCTTCAACCTCCAGTCCAACAAAGATGAGTGAAGCTTCTCAATCATCTTCTTCTGTCCGTGCCATTCGTAACCCCAATTGTCGATGCGGGTCATCCACTATAGTGTTGACATCCAATAGAGAAGTTAGCAAAGGGAGAAAATTCTACAGGTGTCGACAATGGAGGGTAGGTTCTCTGTGGGTTTGTGTTTAATTTGGGTGCAATGTTTATGCTGTCTGAATGTGTTTGACTAGGGTTCGTAGCGAGTTTCATTTTAATCTGATTTATTTACATGTTGCAGACCTCAGAAGATTGCAATTTCTTTTGCTGGGTTGATGAATTTGATCCAGGAACATGTGCGTTGAAACAACAAATCAATAAATTTGAAGAAAAAATGGATGAGAAGTTCGATGTAATGCGAAACATGATGGAAAAGAAGATTGATGAAATGCGTAGACAGATTTGGTTGTGCCTATTCATTATAGGGCTCTTACTGATTGTAGTGTTATTTGTGAAGTAGTCGAGTCACCTATTTTGAAATGAGATGAATATTTTGTTTATCATGCAATAAGCATGTATATGTATGTAAATTTCCATGTTCTATAATATATGGCTGATTTTGTGTGTGAATATTGCTTTGATATTTCTTTGAGGTCTGGCTGTTCTTTGTTTTGATAAAGTATGAGAATCCATACTGGGGTTTTAACAGCTGCTACATATGGTGTTAGACATGGGAGTCTAAGATGCAAACCCCTAATAATGATGAGCTGCTTAGACAGTGAATAGGTTCTGCAACATCAGCTCTTTTCAACTGTCACATTTTAGAAAAGTTAACATCTGGACATTAACTTTCTACATATATGGCAACAAATATATGGACATTCACTTCATTCATATATGGCAACACATTAAAACAGATATCTGGACATTCACTTCATTCATATATGGCAACAGATATCTGGACATTCACTTCATTCATATATGGCAACACATTAAAACAGATATCTGGACATTTACTTCACTCATATATGGCAACACATCAAAACAGAGCATTAGATAATCATTGATCCATAACATCACATCAAAACAGCCTTTTGTTCAAACAAACATAACAAACACTGAATACAACAGCTTGTTTTGTTTACACACACATACAGACCTTCATGTCTATTAAACACACATAACTAACAAAGACATTGTTTCTTTTACATAGATGTCCCACCCCTACTGAACCACTCACTGCCTGATCCTCCTCTTCTTGGAATCTGTGGCTTTCCCCTTAATCCCAGTGACCATCTACTAGTTCCTCTGGTTGAATAATTAGATGGTGCATATAAGCCTCTACGAGTGTTACTTTGACCTCCTGTAATTGAATCTAAATTTGTTGTCGATGGTCCTGGTTCATTTTGAACTGCAACTGATCCTCTACCATGACCTGAGCATATAAAACATGAGTATGCCATATTAGTAGTGAATACTTTTGAGTAAATTTTAGACACATAATAAATAATGTCAGATTTCTCACCTATTGAAATCCCTCTACCAACTGAAAGAGGTCCTCTGACATGCCTCTTTGCTGGTCTTCCTGGTGGTCTTTTTTGAGAACTGCATAAGTAAAATCAAAGTTCACATTAGTAGTGTAAAGTGGTCTCTTTATCAGAAGTATAAACATGTATAACTGGTCTTTCTACCTTGAGGCTTCAGTAGATTGTTCTTCAGTGGTTGTGATTGGATTTTTACATGTACTCTGATGATGACCAACTTGTCCACACCTTCTGCACTTATGAACCTTCTTCACTGTTGAGCTTCCACTGGTCTCTTCATCAAAAGGCCTAATCCTTTTCTTTTTTGGCCTACCAGGTGGTCTTGTGCATTTTGGTGGTATAACAGTGTATGTCAGATCAACTATCTCCCACATTGATTTGTCTGGTAATGGTGAAATGTCTAAGGCATAAGCTGCCTTGTACCTGTCAATACAAATGAAATGTTTATTAGAATCATACACCTAAAGGAATATTTTCTATTTACATGTGTGAACCTATGTGTACCTGTCAATTGTGTAATGGATGTCCACAAAATCTTCCCATTTCACACCTCTGATTGTTGAAATAACTGCAGCAGCATGCTTGCAAGGTATGCCTGTTATCTGCCACTGCCTGCAGCTGCATTTTCTCTCATTCAGCCTCACATCAAACCTCCCTTCAGGTCCATCAACCTCAGCCCTCACATCAGTGGATCTGTGGACATCATACATGCCATTACCCTTGCTTAGCTCATTCAATTGTTTTTGAACTTCTGGAACAATAGTCCCTGTCCAAATGAGTAACAAATAACACTTATTCATGAAAAAGTTACACAGTTAACAATTAAAGAATGTTAATAAGATTTAACACAACCAACCTGTCCATTTTTGAGCTTTCATTCTCCTGGTATGCATTGTTTTCATTAACTTCTGTCTGATAGCATCAATGCAATAAATTATTGGCTTGAATCTTGCATCTCCAACAAAAGAATTGAATGACTCTGACATGTTGTTGGTGAGGTAGTGGCATCTTGCAGTTTCTCCAAACATTGCCCTGCTCCATGCATGATCTTTTTCAGACAGCAAATAATGGTATGCATCTTTTGAAACTGCCTCAATTTGTCTCATATGCTCTGCATGCCACTGTGGTGTATATGCCCTAGCAACTGACCAAACCAATCTCTCCAAGTATTCTCCAGGATATTTTCTTTTGAAATTTTTGTATAAATGTCTCATGCATGCTCTATGTTCTGCCCTTGGGAATACAACCTTCACTGCATCATCAAGGCCTTTGCATCTATCAGACATAAATACAAGGCCTTCTACATGTCCAATAGCCTCATGGAGGTACTCCAAGAACCACTGCCAACTACCACTATTCTCCCCCTCCACAATTGCATATGCCACAGGAAACAATCCATTGTTCCCATCCATTGCAGTTGCTGCCAACAGTGAACCCAAATACTTACTCTTTAAATGACATCCATCAAGGCCTATGAATGGCCTGCAACCACTAATGAACCCTGAGCTACAAGCCTTGAAGCATACAAAGAACCTCTCAAAAGAATGATCTATATCATCAACTGTGTAATGAACAACACTGCCCTCGTTTCGTTTCAACAATTCAGCTCTCAGTGAAGGCACCAATGCATATAGATCTTCATAGGATCCCCAAATCTTAAAATTTCCTTTATCCTTTCCCCTCCAATACCTATGATACGGGACATTATCAAGTCCATAAGTTCTCTGCAACCTTTTCTTAATTTGTGAAATGGGAATATCACCCTCATGCCTTAGCCAGTCAACTATTTTATTTGAAATCCACTCAGCTGATGCCATACTAGTACCCCTTCTGTTCATAGAGGAACATGTGTGTGTGGGGTTTAGGGTTTTGATCTGAAAAGTCACCTTGTCATGCAAAACAGATGCATGAATCCTCCAAGGACAGTCATTTTCTGCACACTTGGCTGTCACTCTGGATGGCTCACTTCTCAAATATTTTAATGAAAACTCCTTCCTAATAGCATGCTGCCTCAGTGCATCCCTAAAAGCCCCTATGCTGTGGAATGTGATCCCTACATTCATGGTGGGATCCTCTACATCATGGTGATCAGCTGAAACATCATTTTCTGTCACACACTGTGCAGTGTCAGAGCTATACAATTCATGATAGCTTGACTCACTGCACACATTCCCATGGCCATCTTCTACATCTACCAATACTTCTGTCTCTCTATCATCCCCAAGATCTGTCTGCCCAACATCCCCAAGATCTGTCTGCCTGACATCCACAATATTTGTGTGTCTGTCTCCCCTGATCTCTGCATGCCTATTACCCATTTCATTTTGAATTTCTTTTCCCTTCTCCCTCTGCATCTCACCCCCCTCACTAGCTTCTATTTCATCTGCCCCCTGCAATGGCTCATCATCAGCATCAGCCATTGCATCCTCCAATACTGCATCCTCAAACACATTGGGATTACAATCTCCCCTGCTACTGTCACTGTCATCCCCATTATCACTACTATCTGAACCATCCTCTGCCACTCTTTTATGTCCTTCATTCTCCTCTGGTGTAGGTAAAACATCATAACCTCCCACATTCTTCTCCAATGTTATGTAAACATCTATTTTTTTACTTTTTTTATGAATAATAAACATTCTCATCAAATCAGCATCAGAATCAAGTAATGCATATTGATCTACATCTGGGAACTTGTATGACAAGATCATATGATCATGTGGACCAGACTGCATGAACTTTTCAATATCCCCAAGTATATCATCCATGTTATAGCAATACTTATCTATCTTGACTTTTTTCTGTCTACCTAACCTATATGTTCTTTTTCCAGAGGGTTTATCAATCTTCCAAAACCCTCCATATCTAAACATTACATCAACATGGCTGTCCTCTTCTAACTGCAATACAAAACACCATAACATCTTCTTAAACATAGCAATGCTACATAATCCACACAAATATTAATGCATTACATTTTACCCACAAAGTATAACTAAACATGCATAATCTACACACACATTAATGCATTACAATTTACCCACAAAGTATAACTTAGCCTGCATAATCTACACACACATCAATGAATAACATTTTACATACACAATATAACTAAACCTACACAATCTACACACACAAACCAATGAATAACATTTTACATAAACATTATCACTAAGCATACATAATCTACACAGAAAATCAATGCATAACAATTAACATACAAAACAATGTAAAACTAAGCATATATTAACAAATTCAACAATATCCACATTGACAAATTCCAAACAATATCCACATTGACAAATTCCAAACAAATAACCCTAAACTCTAAACCTCACACCAAACACACATGAAGGCTAAATGTAGAGGATTTACTTACACTGTCTGCGTCCAGCATGATAGGATCTTCCATGCTCGTCCTCAGCAAGCGACTAGCTGGACCACGAGGAACCAAACGCCCATCAGGAGTCCTCACTACACTCCTCAACGAGTGTTCATGCCTCCGCATTGCCGTAATACGTGGGTTTTTGAAGTTTTAAGATATGATTTCAGGTTTGGAAGGGGGTTTTGCAGATTTTTGGGTTAGGGTTTTCGTGGAGGGTTTTTCGGTGGAAGGAGAAGGTATGAGAGGGAGTGAGAGTATTTTTGGGGATTTAGGGTTGAGTTAAGACAGGGGTAAAAGAGATATTTCATGTAGTAGAGTTAAGTTGGTAACCATGGTTGATTCAGTCTTGATAACGAACACAGACGGAGGGGCATAGTTGAAACACAAAAAAAGTTTCTAGGGGTATAGATGCAATTAGCTTTTTTATGGGGGTATAACGCAAAAATAGGCATTTTTCAGGGGTATAGATGCAAAATTCCTAAAACTTTATTATTACGTTTCTCAATGAAAATAGCAAACAACACAACCAAACAGAAAATCTCTTATTCTGTTGGTATAGTAATTTATTTCAAGAATAGTCATAAACCCTATAATAATTTATGTCTCTATCTAAACGAAGTGTATAGAAAAGATGGTGGTTTTAGAAATAACAAAAATCTTATAGAACGTCAGAAAATAGGGCGGTTGGGCTAGTCGTGCACCTTTCTATAAACCTCTGCTAGGGTTTTTGAGCACGCACTCAGTCGGAGCTCCTGCATAGCATCCATGGCGGAAACCTTGGATCCCGAACCCCACGATGTTTCCGTGACAACGTCCCCGCCTTCGGACGGTTCTTTCACGCCCGAACCGGAGAAGACGAGGTACTCGAGGGAGGAGATGGAGGCGTTGAGGTTCTCGGACGTCGAATCGCAGAGGAGGGCGTGGGAGATGGTCTCTGGAGGCCTTGACCCGTCGATTTTCAATGAGTACGCCCGGGTCGCCGAAACTGCTGCCACAAAGGGTCGGCGCAAGAACCCTGACCGTCGCCGGAGGCACCCGAAGGAGGAGAGCGTCGCCGTCGTCCATGGTATGCCTAACTTTTCTTTTTCACTTCATTCGTTTTGGTTTTGATGTGAACCATTGAAAAAGTGAACATCTTTGGCTAGGGAACGTGCATTTAGACATTGGGTATGAAATGAAATTCAAGTCTTAGTGCAGAAGAATGAATATCTTCATATGGATCATGGATGCATGTGTTTTTGTTTGAACATTCAAAAGCTTATTGTTATTGTATATGGAATTATGGATAATGTTATGTGCAGACCTAGATGCAGGCTAGCGTTGTTACACACTGTCCTTTTTCCAGACCCATATACCTTGTTAGCGTCATACACTCATATTAACGAGATGCATTTACCTCATTAGAAATTTGTGAAATTTTCTATTAATGTATCCATGCAATTCATTGAAGTATATATTTCATTTTGCATAAAAGCATATACCTCATTAGATGTGATGTATACTACTTTTTTTAAAAATGAAAATATGTGCAGACTAGTATTGGGTCTGGAAAAGGGACTGTTCATAACGTTTTGCTTTGATTTTTTTGGAATTGTATATTCATGAAATGAAGCATGTGCCTTTCGTAAAAATGAAATACGTACTTTAATGAATCATATGGATCATTTATAATAAAAAAATGAAAAATTACATGCTTTGTATAACAAAGTGTATACCTTGTTGGAGATGTAACAACACCCATTCTATATTGATGCTTTTGAATATGGGCTTGTAGGGACATTGATGAACGGCAAGGCATCCATGGTGGAAACTGACCCTGAGTTGAAAGATGTTTCTGTCATGGATCCATTAGTTGTTGTACAATGCAATGAGACCACTACAGGGGTTGAGGTGTTGACTAGTCCGCCCTTGTCATCGCCGGGTCGATTGGCGACTGAACTGAATAAGAGGAGGTATTCAAGGGGGGAGATGGAGGCGCTGAGGTTCTTGCATGTCGAGTCGCAGAGGCTGGTCTGGGATAGGGTTTTTGGAGGTCTTGAGTTGTCCATCTGTAAAGAGTATGCCAACCTTGCTCGGCCGAAGGGTCACAAGCCCGGGCACAAGAATGTTGAAAAGTGCAAGGGTCTGGCAAAGGATGAGGATGAGGTTTCGGACACTGTCATTCAGAGTATGTTTCACTTTCTTACATGTTTTGATGATTATTTCTTCTTTTGTTTATCTTCTGATATTTGTGATCTTGTTAGTACTTGTGCGATATTATAGCCTTTTTTTTCTTTTGAGAGGTGGGAGCTCGCTATCTGAAGTTTATTACAATCAGTAGGAAGCCCCAATGGGAGAAAAAAAAAAATCAAAGATATTGTATTTCCTCAATGTATGTAACAAAAAAAGAAAAAGGAAACATTTCCATCCCATCCCAAAATAACCAAAGGCCTTATGCACCCACAACGTTAGGGACCCCCATGTTTTGTAACTTGTTGTGCTTGGTATATTTTGTGAATTAACATAAAAGGGACAATATGTGCTAACTCGCATAAACAAAATCGGGGTTTTGGCACTTGTAGTCATGGGTGTTAAATGTGGTTCTAGTTTGAATTTACAATCGAGTATATTGATTTGGCCGGTAAACTTAAGTGTGAGTCATGAGAGTGCATGGGGATTGAGGAGTTAAGCTTGTGTGTCTATTTGAGCCTTCAATACCTTATTATTCTAATTTAATGCTTCTGAAGATGGTCCTCGAGGAATACGGATGTAAGTTCTGATTCGTCTTTCAGACAAACTAGATAGAGCAGAATATGTACACATCCAGTCAGAAAATCTGTCCAGTGTAAGATTGTGATTTTAGACATGAATAAAGAAACTATATAACGCCATAACCACATAAAACAAAATAACTATAATTTACAGAAAAAAAGCTTGTGCCCTCACCAATGTTTATATATTTTCTGAATTGGAATCCAGAAATCGTTCATATAACAAAAATCACTATCACATCAATACACTGTTGTGGTATCAATAATCGCTCTGTTGGGAAAGAGAGAGCTGACTCCCTTTGCAAATCAGAGTAAATTTGAATTTGTTATTTTCTCTAATATGTACAGGTATAGTGGCTGCCAACAAAGATGGAATTCTGCACATGCCTATGTGCAACGATCAAGAACACCTAAGGACTTGTATCCGCAATATGTTCATCAGATACCATTGGACCTGCATGCTTAGGTAGATGATAATTTATGTGACACGTAAAATGTTCATAATTGTAGGTGGGAGGTTTTTTTTTTGGTTGAGGAAACTAACTTATTAAATCACTTCAATGATGGTTTAAATATAATGCTTATGATGTATATCGATGGAGTCCACTATAAATTTTGGAACAGTTCACTTTGACATATTTATCATATATGGAGGACTTTGGTGAATGTACATACTTATAACTAGAATTATCAATCTTGATAAACTTTTCAATATGAATGCCTAAACACTTATTTTCTTTCGTGGTGCATATCAGGCAAAGTATCTGTTGAACATGGAGGGTTTTGTGCTGAAATTTTGAGTCTGTCTGATATTTCTCGCAATGAACATGTTGATTGCGGGGAATGCTGCCTGGTCTCAGAAGAACCGTGTGTTTCTGATGCTGATAGTGATGATGAATATCACAGCATTCAGAAACCTGCATTTCATGTTGAAGGAGATCCTGATTTTGAGTCTGGACCACCACAAGATGGGTTGGAATATCTGAGACGTGTCAGGTATGCTATCAAAAAAATGTGTTTCTTTTGTGTTCTTTGGATTTATTTGTGAGTGCCTATATGTTTTCACATGTGTTACTGTACATCTCGAAGGTCTTTCACGACATTATATATATTTTTGGAATTCGTACACTTCTCTTTGGCTAAGGCATCTCTTAGAGATTTAGAAAATTGTTTTTTGAGAACACTTGATGTTGACTTTAACTGCATAAGCCTTAGTGATTGTTTGATCATTGGAAAGATCACCTTTATTATACATCATCAAGTCAAGAAAGAATATGTATCATGCAAATATGCATATGTTGTACTTCTGACAATGTTGGTTAGACACAACATTTTATCAGTCTCCATTTTAAGGGATACTCCACTGCCATGAAAATACAGGTGCTCAACTATTAATATACCTTGGTTAAGTTTTTGTTTACAGAAGAAACCATGGCCTTATAGGGAGATTAAGATGGTTAATACTGATGTCTCTCTCTTTCTCTCTATATATGTAAATGGATGGAGCTATATATGCTTCTATTGTTAATGCAGATTGATTATTATTTTGGTTTCAATGCAGGTGGGAAGCTGCACAGATTCCGAAGGTCAATGTGGCGAAGGTTGATTTAAACGAGTGTTCTAACAAACAGACACCATATATGCCAGTAATTCCCGAGATCGCGAAGTGCCCGGATCATTTGTTACCTTCAAAAAGCTGGGTGGATGCCTTCCTTGCTGATTTCACAGAGCTACGGCAGGTTAGTTCTCTAATTTAATTCCTATGTTCTCTTCTCCAATGAAGTAAATTTTTATGATACAACGTTTGGAAAAATTTTGCATTCATCACGTACAAGTTTTGATGATAGCAAAATGGGATGATAATGGGTTAGGTTATATGGGTAACCGGTCACGGCCAGACCCTGTTAGGATAGACATGATTCCCTAATATTGTACCAAATCCGACCCTGTTGGGATAGGTGTGGTTTGGGTTTCAATTATAGAACCCGTCCTTTCCATAAAAAAAAAAAAAAGAATCCGTCCTGTTTATTAAAAGATATATCATATATAATTATATATTAATTAAAATTGTGATATTTGTACGTGATGAAATATGATTTAATATTAGTATTTCTGACACTTAGATGCGTGCATATAAAAATGGATTAACATGGAACTATGGATCAAGAATGGTATATAACATTTTCAATGTTATGAGGCAATTAAATTTACTTAACATAAAACTAGCTCAACATAAATTTTCTTTTTCTCCTTTTAAACAATTAATGAAGTACCTAAGTTTTTATCGAATAATATACACTATAAGATTGTCATTTGTAGACAACTAATAAGCTTGTAATTAAGAAAAGAATAAAAATTAGAAAAATGTTTGAAAAATTGGAATTCCACCTCAATAGTAGGCATTGGTTCGAACAAGTTTGGGACAGAATAGTCAATCCCATCCTAGGTTTGGGAATGGGTCTGGAATATGATTTTGTTACTGGTTTTGTCTTGGCTTGATCCAACCCGTTCTGTTGCTATTCTTACCTAACAAAATTTTCAGGCCTTCTCGCGATTCGAGAGCACCTCCCTCTCCTCATCAACACTCAAACCAGTCACCGGAGCTCCTCCATCCGCCGGACCGCAATGCCCGAAAGGCAATAAACCGATGGTGAATGCGATGCTCAAGCTGGATGCCATCCACCGCGCCGAGGCGCTCAGGAGACGCATAAGCTCTCTTGAGACGGCTAGTGTGCTCTCCGAGGACGAATGCCTGTGGTTGTTCGCGCTCTGTGTAGCTATAGACATGCCGCTCCACGCCGAGACTAGCGCCTCCCTGAGAGGTCTGCTCAGGAAATGCGCGAGCCTCCGGGCGGAGAAATCAGAACCCGATTACGAGCTCGCCATGTTGAACGTGCTCGCTACCATCGCCGGAAAATATTTTGGGCAGGCTGAGCATTAGATCTTGGAGTGGAGGGAAGCGTGAGCGGTAGATCTCACACTTGTATTTGTTTTATTTTTCATCCTAAATTTTTGGTTTCTATTGCTTATGAGATGAGAAAATAGCCAGTGTGAGATTCGAACTTTTTCGGTTTCTGGGTTTACTGCCCACTTGCTTGTAGGGGGATAAGTGGTGGGGTTATTATATACACAAAAAACTTTGGGATAATGTGTTAATAGGTTTTCTCGATTTTGAAATGAGAATGAAATATTTTTTTGTGTTACCTTAGAGGTAGAATAACATTTATAATTTATTTCATTTTAGGGGCCATCTCCATCTTGTGAAGCTGAACCCCACCGCATAAAAAAAATTTCATTTTTTTCAGGGCGGGGAGGGGATGTAATAACTAATAAAAAAAGAAGATGGGGAGATAGAGGGGAAGGGGGGAGGGCTGAGAATGACGACGGTGGGGGAGGGGGGGTTGGAGAAGGGAGTGGCGGGGGAGGGTAGCTGTGGTGGGGGGAGGTGGATGAAAGATGACGACAGGTGACCTGGCCTCGAGCTCTCTCTTTATTTGTTTCTCTTTTTTGTTCCCCTCCTTTGTCCACCGAAAAAAATCCGTTAGGATGTCCCAATGAGATTTTGTTGGGGACGCCTCTAGAAATTGACACTTGTGTTTTTAAAAACCTTTAAAGGTTATTCTCATCCACAAAATGTTTATTTTTTTTTTAGGAATAGTAGGCATTCGGTCTTGATTACTATTAAGAAAGAAAATGTCCAAAGTATTAAAAAAACATACAAGTCTAATTCGAAGAGGACTAGACAAAACCCATCACAAGGGATCAAGCAGAAGAGATGTCTACTCTTCCTTGCGATGCATACAACCATACATATCAAGTACTTCTCAGTTGTTAAAAGGCTCCTATTAAAAGAGATTGAGCTTGCTCCCGCAATGATGGTACCCCAGTCCCTGATTTGGTACTTCACCATCTCCCAAATGTTCTCATCGTGCACTCTAGAGCCCTTGAAGATTAAGTGATTTCACGAGATCCACAATGCTCATAACATTGCTGGGATGAGGATCTGCGAGACCTTGTTCTTGGCGCTCCTGTCCCCCGGGGAATGAAGCTGCTTGCCCGCCCTCCACAAAACCTCCAAGGAGTCGCAACTGTCTTTTTAAATCTGTAATCTCTGATAATCTTCTCCATATCTCCTTGGCCATTGGACACTCGATCAAGATATGTGTTGTCGTCTCCTCTCCTCCACCACAAGTCCGACACGTAGTGTCTGCTCTGGGCGCCCATTTTGATCTATAGACCTTCGTATGGAGTTTGTCTTGATAGAGCAGCCACATGAAGAAACGCACTTTGAGGGGTTTTTTGATAGCCAAATCTCTCTAAATTTTGTGCAGTGTCCTCCAAGATAGGCCTATTTTGGCACCACCATACATAACTGCTCTTTTTGGAGAACTCTTCCCTCAAGCTGGGTCTCCATACCGCATGATCTGCCAATGAGACTGTCAACACCAGATCTTGAAGTTTGCATGCCAACTTAGCAAGGCTCTCTGACTCCTCAAGATCTAGAGCTCCCCTCATTTCAACACGCCAGCCCGAATGGGGATTGCTTCTGTAGAATTGATCAATAATGCCTTCTTTGTTCATTGCTAGATCGAACAAATGAGGAAACTACACCCTGAGAGGAACATCTCCCCTCCAAGTTTTAGTCCAAAACTGTGTGCTTCTCCCATCCCTGATCTTCCACTTAATTGTTTCCATAAAACAAGGTGACGCCTTTAGAATCACTGCCCAGATTTGAGAAGCGCGTGGAAAACCTCTAGGAAGATTGTCGATTTGGTGAGGAGGAAATCAATATCTGTCCCCTACAATGGGCTTCCAAATCAAAGAGAAACTTGAAATCCACCGCCATTTCCACTTGGACAGTAAGGTGTTGTTCATCCCTTCGAGATTGAGGACTCCAAGCCCACCTTACTTTTTGGACGAGCAAACCACCTCCCATTTAACCAAATGAACTTTCCTTTTCTCTCTAATCGGTCCACTCCATAAGAATCTTCTTTGGATGCCGTCAATCCTTTCTAGGATCCCCTTAGGAATCTTGAACACCGATAAAAAAAAAGAATGGGAGATTCATTAGGATTGCTTGAAGCAGAATTAACCGACCTCCGGAGCTCAAAAGGTTGCTTTTCGACTCTTTCGATCAAAGGTGCCCATTCAGCTTTCCAGAACTTATCTAAGTGCAAAGGAGCCCCAAATGTCTTATTGGGAATTCCATAACTTGACATTGGAAAATCTGAGCATAAGAATCAAGTTCTTGCTAATCTACATTTATGCCCAAACTTGCACTCTTTTGGAAGTTGATCTTAAGGCCAGAGAGGAGTTCAAATACTCTGCAAATGAGGTGAATACCCCTTATGGATGTCTCATCTATCTCACTAAGGAGGATGGTGTCATCCGCGTACTGCACATGAGTGAGAGGATGTCCACCCGAGGAACACCTAAGGCCACTGACCCACCCGTCCGCCTCCACTAGCTTCAACATCCTACTGAAAACATTTGTGACTATGACAAAAAACAAAGGTGATAGGGGATCACCTTGTCTAATACCCTTGTTAATATGGAAAAAATCACAAGACCCGTTGACAATCACTAAAGCCTTGACAGAGGAGATGCATTCTTCAACCATCCTTAACCAATTTGGCTCGAAACCATGAAGCCGCAAGACTTTCAAGAGGAAGTCCCACTTTACATTATCATAGGCTTTCGAGAAGTCAAGTTTAAGTACAACACCCTTCCTCTTGTCTCGGTGCACCGCCGTGATGCATTCTTGAGTAACCATGAAACCGTCTTGAAGTAGCCTCCCAGGAATGAAGGCCGTTTGGTTTGCCTCTGTCGTGTCCGCAGCCACCAATTTGAGTCTATTTGCCAACACTTTGGCAATGAATTTGTAGCTGTTGTTGATAAGGCTTATAGGCCTAAAATCTCTAACTTCTATGACCCCCTCCTTTTTAGGAATTAATGCAAAAAATGTTGCATTGATGTAGCCAATCTTCTGAGTACTTGTAAAGAAATTAGAGAATACCTCTAGTAGATCCTGCTTCACCAACGACCAAAAGTCTTGATAGAACCTAGTCTTAGAACCATTGGGACTAGGAGCCTTATTGGGATCCGAGTCAAAAACTGCCTTGTGAATCTTAGCTTAAGAGAAAATGGACATTGATAACACTCCATTGATTATCTAGGACCTATCTGAGGTCTTCTTCACACCAGTCCTGAGACCAGCCTCTCCTTCGTTTAACGGTGTCCGTGAAACGAGTGATGAAGCCCTGCTCAATGGCATGCTGATCTTCGAGAATTTGGCCCTCGATCTTCAGACGATGAATTCTGTTCACTCTATGTCTTTGATTGATTAATATTGCCATCCCCCTCTTTGAGCCATGTCTTGCGAGATCTCTCTGCCGCCACTCCGCTTCTTCCATACAAAGTATAGAACACCATTCCTCCTTTTGCACTGATCGTCGTTCTCTATCAATGCCAGATAAAGGAGCAGCTTCCTCTTTAGATTCAAGAATTTTAGTTCCTCTGATAGAGCATTATGCCTCTGTCTTCTGATCCTCTTCTATTTCAAGCTCTACCCTTTTAAGAGAGACTTCAATCTCTTAAGTTTAAAGGTAAGCTTTCTAGCTCCAAATAGAACTTGCACCAGAGATACCCACGACAAACTCACCCTAGTCTTAGCTCACTTTGAACAAATCGAAATATCCTTGAAACCATCAATGTGAAGCCATCAATTTTTGAACTTAACCACCTCCCCTGTTGGTTTGTGATGCCCATTTAGAGGAGAAAGGGAGAGTGATCCGAGCAAACTCTGGGGAGACCTCTCAACAAACACAGTGGGAATCTCTCTTCCCAGTCAGGAGATAGTAAAAATATGTCAAGACAGGAACATGAAGGGATGTCACACATATTGCTCCATGAATAGGACTGATTTGACAACAAAATGTCAATGAGTCCTTCACTTTCAATCCAGTCTGAGAAAGCAGACATGGCTTAGGTAATGGTACCTGACCGATTCCAGTCCTCGACATATCTGGTGACATTGAAGTCACCCATCGCAGGGAAACTCCCACGTCAACCGGTGCACGCTGAGCTCCGCCCAAAGCCCGTTCCTTGTAACATCCTCATTAGGACCGTACACGCTAAACCACAGCCATCTCCATGCCAGCTCGTGTTAAGCTCTTCCATCACCACTAAAATGGAATATACGCCGCACGCCATGTCCACCTTCCTCAAGAATTGATTGTTCCATAATAAGACAATGCCTCCCGAGGCCCCTATCGAAGCTTTGGATTCAAAACAATTTAGCATGCTAGCCTCTACTTATAGATACCCTATTTTGACCAGTTGGAATTGCAAAATATTTATTCCTTGTAATATTTGATTTGTGCAGGCTGGAACATGACACCCCTGCAAGATTGACCCATAACTTGATCAATACACCTCCGATTTTTTATTAGGAAGATGCATTGGAAAGCTTACAGAGTGAGGATCGCTACAAAGGCCTTGAAGAGCATTTCTGCCCTTGGATGGACCCCCATGGACCGTCGACCAGGACAACTCGGCGAGTTGACGTTGTCTGAGAAGATCTTTCAATGGAATATCAGCCTAGACAATCCTTACCTGGACCATCGACTTAGACAATCCCTATCTGGATCGTCAACTAAGATATGCCCTACCAGGATCGTTGACTTCGACAATCTCTACCGGCATCATCGATTACGACAATCTCTATCAGGATCGTCAACTAAGACACTCCATACCTGGATCGTTGACTTGGACAAGCCCTACCAGGATTGTTGACCTAAACAATCTTTACCAGGATCGTCAAAAAACCTGGAGCATATAAGCTCGAAAAGGACAGCATGGGCTGCATTTTGCGACCTCTCCGCCGATGTCAACCTCTCCGAGCGACGTGGGAGCGATGTGGGGGGCACTTATTACCCCTCATTGAGGTGTCAACACTCCATTAATTGGGCTATAAAAGGAGGGGTGAAGGTGAAGAAGAAGGCATGGGAGAAAGAGAGAGAAGCATCAAAAACCCCACCCAAGCTCCCCATCCGATTTTAGCCACCCAACCACCACCACAACAACAAAAAAGGGAGGGAGAGAAAATAGAGAAGCTGAATCCTTTCCCTTTTCTTGCTCACTTCCACTCCAACCCACCTTCATCTTCTCTTTTTCTCATTTTCTTTGAGTTAGTATAGAATCCCATCTTTCCCCAACCCTCGTAAACCGTGTAAACAACTTATTAAAAGTTTGAGACTTTTTCCAATTAAGGACTACTAACCTATTTTGCTTCTTGTTTACTTATTATATTTATTGTTATTGCTCCTTATTTACTTTTATTGCTCTTTACTTATTGTTTATGCCATTATATTGCTTCTATTTCTTTACTTTATCACAAAAAAACAATTTTATGCTTGTTTACTAAGTTTTCTGGAATTGGATCTCGACAACTCCCCTAAGTGGTCGTCGACCCAGACAATCCACCTCTGGTGTATCAACCCTGACGATCCACTTTCTAGCCATCGATCTCGACAATCCACTTCTAATCCGTCAATCCCGACAATCCACTTCTAGTTCGTCGATCCTGACAATCCACCTATAGTCCGTCAAATCTTGACAATCCACCTCTGGTATGTCTATACCGACAACCCACCTCTAGTCCATCTATACAGACAATCCACCTCTAGTCCATCAACCAGAAAGAACCTTGTCTTCATCCCATCCCATTTGCCAATATTGTACACAAAAATCTTTTCTCTCTCTCACTTTAGGTTTAGCAGGCTAATCTGAACCTCAAACACCTCAAGGCACGGCTGACCGTGATCCTTGAGAGCAGAACCCACATCCCCAGACAAAGGAGAGTATTCAAAGAACATCTTATTTTCTTGCTTTTGAGGAAAAACAAGTGGCGATCACACCAACGTCCCTAGAAGCGGTTGGGCAACCTTGGATGATTTATCAAATGGCGATTCAGAGCGCCGTGCGCATGATGGAACTAAGCTTGAGGGAACTTGAATTACAACGACCCATCAAAAATCCAATACCAACACAACTGCACGAATATCCACCTGACAGAAGTTCTCCATTTTTGTTTCATGAATACAAACCAGATTCACCTCATGAGACCACACTAGCTCCTTCACTGCTGCCTTCTTCACTTGGGTCATTAGATCCCTTATGTTCCAATTTAGGATTCACCTGGCAGAAGTTCTCCATCTTATTGTTGTACATAAGTTTTCTATTTCGTATAGTCCTATTAGATCTTCTACCTAAATGCCCCAAACGAACACTAAAACCTTGAATTTTAGCATACTCATTATAGAAGTTAAAAGCATCAGCTTCTTAGTAAAATGTCATCCCAACCTATGGTTTAGAACATGATGTATTTTCTCCACCTGTTAGTATTTTCTGATCATCATTATAAATCTCTTCAACATTCGGATCTACCTTATCATATGAAATTAAGCGATATTTTGATCATCTAAACTCTTGACCATATCAGAAAAACTAAACACATCTAGCTTCTAAATCTAAGCTAATTGGATTTTTTGTATTGGATATATCCATTGAATTCTATCACAAACAGCAATCAATCACTTTCAATCTTTGCTTAATGTTGACAATTGAGAAACTACAAAAAAATAAATTAATAAACAAGTAAATCAAATCACATAAACACACATAAGCACAAGTAATTACCCAAAAAATTTCTAACATGACATTAATATCAACAATCACAACACCAACAACAATACCAAGTATGGATGGCTTAACAACACCAAGCATTCATATTTTTTGTTTTTCATGGAATAAACCAAAAAAATATAGTTGCAACAACAACAAAAAAAAATTTCATCAATTCATGGTTCACACCAATTATAAAGTCTCAATTTAACCAGTAATTATCAATATAATGTGGAGGATATTGCAGAAATTTGGGAATACAGATTCCACAAAAATAAAACAAATGGAGGGTGATTTAGTAAAATCTGCAGGAGAATTATTTTATATTTTTATAATACAATTTCTGAATTCTAACCCATTTTGATAGAGAATTAAGTTATTATGAGGCTTAGAACTATTCTAGTATAAAGAAAAATAAAATGATTTTTTGTTTGGTTGTATTTTGAATTATTCTCGTTGGGAAACATAATAATAAAGTTTTTGTTCTTTGAATAAAATTTGAATAAGGTGTGGATAAAGATTTATAAAAGATGAAAAAAAGATATTAATTGATGTGATAGTTGATTTATAAGAGATGATGACGGTTGATTTGACAGTGGGTCCACATATTCTTTTGATTTAAATAACCTAGAATAACTTAATTCCAGGGGTTGGTTGGAAACTTAGAATCCATATACCATTTTATACTAATTAATTCTGATATACAGATTCTCATTTAGTCCAGCCTTTCAAATACTCATTTTGAATTTATTTGGACTAATTCCTACTTATTCTAGGCCTTTCTCTGTATCCAAAAATGGGCTAATGAAAAAGATGTTTAGAGGAGTATAACAAGGACAAAGGACATATACATATAAGAATAAAAATGGTATTTGCTTTTTTTTTTTTTAAATGAACTTGGTAGGTCTGCCACTTCTTTGTATTAGATAAAAAAAAATACATTCCTTAACAAAAGAAAACAATAAGATAAAGGAAAAGAGAAAAGGAGAAAAAGAAAACAAAGGAGGGAGAGAAAGATGCCATAGTAAGAGATTTGCCCTGGCATCAAATACTCCAGCTGATTGACGACTAAAAGTATCAATCTGCAATATTCCCCTTTCCACCCTAACTGAACCTGTCTTAATACAGTGACAGCCCCAAAATAATATTTGTTGTAGAACACAATTAGCCCATTTGCTTCTTTAAATAATGTCATTAAAATAAATCATCCTCTGATTTAATTATATTTAATTTTACACCCAACAAAAAATAAGTAACATCAATTCATATCTTAAAATAATCAAACAAACATAAAAAAAGAAAGAAAGATATTTTACTATAAATATACCTTTCAATCGATGAATAAGCCTACCCTTTTGGCCTTCTCCAAATCCATTTTTGTTTTTTGTCTTATTTTCCAACTCACATGTGTACGTAGGGTTTTTATTTTTATTTTTTAAGGAACATGACACGCAAAGTAAAGAAGAGGAGGCGAAGATGGAGGGGACCCAGGTTTTATTTAGTAGAAATAAAATAAAATTATTTTGAAAATAATTAATTATTTATATTACAAAATAACAAATTCTTTTAAAAACCTAGATTTTGATTGGAAGAAAATAAAAGAAGTGATAAGATTAAATAGCTCATGGTTGATTTGGAAAAAATAAGAAATTAATTAGGTTATGGTGTTTAATTATTTACATTATAACAATATTATGTTGAGGTTATTTCTATCATTTTTACTTCTGGTTAAAAACTAACTATGGTTAAATTTTATTTTGATTAAAAATGGTAAAAAAAGGGACACATTTTTTCATTAAGAAAATTTGTAATGGAATAAAAATAAATATGTTATTTGTGGTGGTATAAAAAATAAATAACATATTTTTTATGGTATACATGAAAAAAAAAACCCTTTTATTTTTAAATATACTATTTATAGTCTATGATGCCATGCCCTTAACATTTTGTGGATGCCTTTAAAGGATTTTAAAAAAGCATGTGTCAATTGCTAGGAGGTTCCAGCAAAATATCGGTGGGGATGTCTCCAGCGGATTTTTTTCCTTCATCCACCGCCACCTTCCTTGGGCCCCCTCTCTCTGATACTCCCTCCTTCTCTTCCTCTTTTAACTTTTGTCATCCACCCCAAAAAAATTTCGGGGTGGAATTTGGGGGGGGGGGGGGGGTTATGTCAGAAGATTTTTGTATTTTTCAAAAATTGTAAATATTTTTTGTATATTGTGTTTTCATCCAGGTTAACCAAATAAAATATTCACATAATACTTTTCATCAGTCAACAGAAGTTTAACTCTGTGATTTATTTGAATTTACATATATGTTTTCAGTGGGTTATATAGATTTCACACAGTTTACAGGGGGTTATTTGGACTTTGGGCGTCGATATCCACACCCTGAGTTACAAGAAACCCACCCCTTTTTTAAATTTTTTTTTTTATGTACTGTAGCAGTAAACGGAAACCTACCCCGAGGTCGGCATTCCCTATGGCGATGGTAGTGGATGATGGTTGCCAGAGGTTCCGACGAGTGTACCAACTTAGGTTGACATTCCTTTTGGCGACGGTATTGAAGTGTAGTCGTCCGAAGGCCAGGTGAGCTAAAGTAAGAGAGAATAAATTCACATTTCTACAAGTTTCAAACCAAATAGACAAATTTCACATTTAAACACATATGGCAAACAGACATAACAGCATTTAAAAACACATCAAAATATGATGTTAGTATTTATAACACATCAAACTACGATGTTAGCATTCCATAACGAATCATTCATATGACTACACTACAAAATATATGTTCAAATTATTTTTATGTTTATTTTTATATTTTGAAAAAATGAGTAATTGTTTTTATTGGATATGTTATTTATTTTTATATATGAAAAAGTCAATATATTCACTGAATGATTGTGGAATTTGAACATGTATTTTGTTGTATAGTCCCGTGAATGGTTGGTTATGGAATGCGAACGTCATATTTTGATGTGTTTTAAATATTGCTATGGCTGTCTGTTATATGTGTTTAAATGTGAAATTTGTCTATTTGGTTTGAAACTTGTAAAAATGTGAATTTATTCTCTCTTACTTTAGCTCGTCGGGCCTTCGGGCGACCACACTTCAATATCGTCGCCAGAAGGAATGCCGACCTGGGTTGGTACACTCGCCGGAACCTCTGGATACCATCATTCACCACCGTCGTCAGAGGGAATGTCGACCTCGGGATGAGTTTCTGTTTACTGCTACAATACATAAATTTTTTTTTTTTTTTTTTAAAAAAGGGTGGGTTTCTTGTAACTCGGGGCACCCTTGGACTTTTCCCTAATATAAAATGACTTAAATTTTCATGTCACTTATTACTTTAAACACTCTCTCACTCTAATTTAAAATGTTTCACACTCTACTAATTTATTACAATGGCAATGTTTGTTCTTTAAAAAAAAAAAAAAACTACAATATTCTGCGGAAAATATTAATAAAATATAAAATATAAATCGCACGGCTTATAATGCACTTATTAGTAACCACTTCCAAAGACAACGTTCGTCCAAACACGTAAGAAAAATGAACGGTAGCGCCATCGCGGCTCCTCCATCGACGGCTCTCGGTCCCTTTCACCGCCGATTGTGGCGGTGTAGGCGGCGGACCTCTGCCGCCCCTCCATGTCGTGACGTAAGCCCTAGGAAGACCCTCTCCTCCCTCTCGATCTCCTCCTCCCTCTTCGGTCGCCGCGCCCGCCGCCGCAAACCCCCACCGCCCCCTCCCCCGCCGGACCGGAGGCTTGAGCTCTCGATCGACCTCGGAGAGATCTCCTCCCGGGCCTCGGACGCCGTCGACGAGTTCTTCCGCTCGTCCGGCGAGACGTTCGACCGCTTCGTCTCCTCGTCGGCCGAGGCCTATCGCGATCTCCGATCCTCCGTCAAGGTCGATCGCGGGAACCGGATCGTGTTCTCGTGCCGGCGGTCGTCGCTGGAGTTCGTCGGAGGCATTGTCTTCTGGGGATTCGTCGCGGCTATGGCGGCTTGGGTCGTGGGAAGGCTAGGGTTAGGGTTTCGGTCGGTTTGGGTTACGCGGAGGGACCGGAGCCTCGGAGGGAGGGAGGTCATCGTCGGGAGAAGGCATAAGGGGGGCTATAGGGTTCCGGCGAGCCCCCTCTCGCTTCCGAGAGAGATGGAAGGGAAGGTGTTGGTGATTCCATCGTCGAGGAGGCGTGAATCGACGAAGGAAGCATTGCCAAAATGGTGGCCCGTGTCGCTTCCTTCTCCGGTTGCGGTGGTCGGCAAAGAAGAGCTTCAGAGAGAGGCAGATCGGTTGGTTCGAGGTGAGTTTGTTCAAAATTTGAGTTTTTTATTTGAAGAAACAATGGTTCTTTGAAATCATGTATTTTGATGGGTTTGGGCTTCACGGATAGGACCCAAAAATCTATAATTGCTTTACTATTGATCTAAATCCACATGGTTCAATGAATTCTTATAGGGATGTATGACTGATTTATCATGTCTTAGCTTTACAGGGAAAGTTTTTTGTCGATTCAGTTTAGTTTACAAATTCAGTTTCATTGGATCATTGTTTGCCTGATTAGTGACATTGAAACAAGTCAATCCATATTATGATTCATCTTGTTTGCTTTCGTTGAGTGTATTTTCATTTGACTGAAGCAGAGATGTTGTTGTCTATTTGCACACGGAGTGGATGATCCTTAAGGATTGGTATGCGAAAGATGACGAAAGTCTTTGAGTTGGAAGAGCTTGCAATTTTTGCTGTACTAATGACTTGATTTCTCTTGAAATTCCTGAGTTGGGATGAGCTTGCAATTGTTGCTGTACTCTTGACTTGGTTTTTGTTGTTTGTTTGTTGAAGGGAGAGGTCCTTGGTAGCATTCATTGGGTTACGAAATAAGGAAACTAATGCATTTAAATTTCATTCTGGAAGTAGATCATTTTCTTGTGTAATTCCAATCTGAAAGACATTTGAACTTTTACTTAAATGGGATTGTTGGATGCTATCGGAATTTCAGAAGCTATGTGAAATAATGAATTTTGATATGATATATATTGAAGGTCTCACCCGAAGTGATGCACTGTTGTATTAGTCAACAATACTTGACTGTTACTTCCTTGCTTTGTTTCTTTTGTAGGTAAAGTGCATCTTCTCTGTATCCTGGAAACAATTAATTTTGCTTGTCTCCATCGGATTATTACATTATGCCTTGATTACCAGCAATCATGGATAAAAGAATGAGCGGAATGGATTTTCAGGAAGATGATATAATTCAAGTCAGTGTTTTCCATTTAACCTTGAGACATGCATATATCATGATGTATTCATTTGTGCACTTTTGAGTATATTTTTTCAGATACTTCTTCTCTGCACGCACTACTAGTTTTGTGTTGTTCTTGAAATTTAGTAAATGATTATATGAATCTCATCTCTTTATTTTCTAAAAAAAAGAATCTCCTGTTAAGAGCCTGCCATTTAGTAAAAAAAAAGTAAAAAAGAATCTCCTCTTTAAATTTTTTTTTGACATTTGATTTTGTTGTTTGGCTATGACAGCTACTAAAAATATGTGTCTATATGAGGGAAAGGAATCACAGGAAACCATTTTTGTTGCACTCTATTAAGGCCTTGTTCAGTGCAAATTGACCACCCAAGTTCTATAAATAGTTTATCAAATTTTAAGTCACCTTTGTGTAATTTCAAATTCATGATGAACTTGTAAACTAATATATTCCCATAACTAATTGGTGATCATGTTTTTGCGTAAATGATCATGCTCAGGACCTGAATTCATGATGTTGTCCTGTTAGTCCTTGCTTGTCTAAAGAAGACATGGACACTTATAAAATGGATATCATGTCCATGTCAGACATGGACACTTACACAAATGTGTCGCACATGGATAGGGTTGAACTCGATTTTTACATAGGTTGGGTTGACCAAATCGGGTTCGGGTTCGCCAATTCGGGTTGAGTCACAAATCATGTTGGGTTCGGGTTGGCCTCACTCACAACCTGACCCAACCCGAACTCATAAACTAATAATTAAAAAAAAGATCATGGCCGTTCATTCTGTAGCTTCTAATATGGGTAGTCCAAATTTTAAGTAAACCTAGCTAATCTTACGGATTGCGTCGAGTTGATTTATTTATTTTGCACATCATGTTAGATATTCGGATTGGGTTGAGTTGGTCCTATTCGGGTTAAAAATCGGGTTGGGGTCGGGTTGGTCCAATTCGGGTTATGCTCAGGACCTGAATTCATGATGTTGTCCTGTTAGTCCTTGCTTGTCTAAAGAAGACATGGACACTTATAAAATGGATATCATGTCCATGTCAGACATGGACACTTACACAAATGTGTCGCACATGGATAGGGTTGAACTCGATTTTTACATAGGTTGGGTTGACCAAATCGGGTTCGGGTTCGCCAATTCGGGTTGAGTCACAAATCATGTTGGGTTCGGGTTAGCCTTACTCACAACCTGACCCAACCCGAACCCGTAAACTAATAATTAAAAAAAAGATCATGGCCGTTTATTCTGTAGCTTCTAATATGGGTAGTCCAAATTTTAGGTAAACCTAGCTAATCTTACGGATTGCGTCGGGTTGATTTATTTAATTTGCACATCATGTTAGAAATTCGGGTTGGGTTGAGTTGGTCCAATTCGGGTTGAAAATCGGGTTGGGGTCGGGTTGGTCCAATTCGGGTTGGGTCGGGTTGGTTTATTTAATTACGGGTTGGGTTCGGGTTGGTCCAATTCGGGTTGGGTCGGGTTAGGGTTGAGTAGTTTGGAATTCGGGTTGCCGCCCGAGTTGCAGCCCTACACATGGATGAGCCCTGTCCAGATATAAAAAAAGGCCAAACACAACCCAAAACATGAGTCCAACATGGCTTAGACACAGCTGGCACTAATTAGAAACTTGACTTCCCTGTATGCATGTAATTGAAATTTAGTGGAAAGGGGAATTAGAAGAGAAATATGTAATAGGTAGCCCTTTTACAGCTGAATTTGTCTGAACAGTTTTTCTTTTGTTTGTTTGTCGGACTTAAAGTTTTACTAAATCCTCCTTTCTGACTGAAATTAATATATATGAATAGGGGTGCAGCAGCTGATAAAGAGTAACAGATGATGAGTACGTCTGTTTAACTAAGATGCTAGTTACTTTTTAATTTATCTACATCACGTTTCCTAACTCACCACATTATCTGACTAGGTTTACGATTTATGATGCTTAACCTATTCAAAGGAAGAAAGTGCCTGCATTGTTTTTCCTGGATGGTTTATCGAGTGTGTGAAATTGCTCTTTTTGTTTTCATCTTTGAAAAGACGCCTACATAAAGCAATTTGATTTGTATCTGCCACGTTATCTAAGAATGCACTAACCATTCTTCCTTTGGTTTCATTGGGAGCAGCTCCATCAAATTTGCAGGAATTCCGGTGCCAAAGTATCCTTTGAGACCAACAATGCACGTGACTCATTTTACCGTGCCTCCATACACTTTGTCCTGAATACTTGCACCAGGTATCTAATTCCTTGCATTTTGATAGTGTGTAGTTCTACATGACTTCTGAGTATGTCATTTTTTAGTAGAGTTCCAATGACAAAAAAATGATGCAGATTTGCAACTCAACCTACTGTTCAAATTGATGGGGAGGATGCCCGAGAATTTATTGCCGGGCTTGCTGATAACATTCGACTTGAAGACATCCGCGCTGCAAGACTTGTTCGAGCAGCTGTTGCAGCCCGGACACGTTCGGGTTTTTTGCAGTCATGGGTATGCTCTCTTTATTGGTTCCCAAAATGTATATCTCCCAACATTCTTAATTGTTTGCAATTTGCCTCAGATTAATTAGCTGATCCTTAACTGTAGGCATTAGAAGTTCAAGGGAAGCGATCTGAAGTTGTGGAGGAGCTATTGAAACTTTGTCGTATGCATCAGATTTTTCCACTTGAAGAAACATCTGTATGCACTCCACTTTTCTTATTGTTTGCTCATACCTTCGATCAAATTTACTTATGTCTTATTCTGGTTTTTTTATTTATCATTTCATGTTTGTCGCATAACAATCTTAAATTTTTCTCTTATGTGACATTGTATCTTGAAAATCTATACATACAGCCGGAAATGGATATGTTGGCGAGTGGGCTTGCGAATAATCTGAGACTGGAGCAAAGGAAACACCTATTTGAGCTGCTTGGAGATGTGTGTGATTCTCAGACGAAGAGAATCATAGCAGCTGCTCTTGATCTGGTAAACACTTTTGCAGAAATCGAAAAAGCTAAACGTGTTTCCAAACGGTTCTGAAAAATCTTGCTTAATTAAAAGTTTGTTTTAGCTTTTAATACATAAAATATGCTTTGAAAAAGCAAAAAAAGTGAGCTTCCTATGAATTGAGTTTTATTAAGTTACTTTATACAAAATCACACTTTTCAAACAAGTTATCCAAACAACCCCTAAGGTGCGGTTAGAAACAGGTTTGAAAAAGTGCTTTTAACTTGAAACAGCTTCTGAAAACAACTTTCAAGGAGTTTTGAAAAAAAGCCATTTTTTATAACTAAAAACTATTTTTCGTTCTCAAACGAAGGGATCTCTGAGGTGTTTAGAGACAAGGTTGCATTAAGTGTGATTCTTGCAGAAGTAGAATCTCCAAACATGTTTCTAAAAACTGTATCTACTTCTCTCTTTCACATAATAAAGCAAGTTCACTTATAAAATTGCATGCAATATTAGTTATGCTTCTGTTTTACATTGCTGACATTCACCTTATGTTTCTCTTTGTTTCGGTTCTTATTGATCTCTTGTAGGTTTTTGAGTCCACGTCACCAGAAGACAATTGGAATAAACCATGATTCTTTGTATCCCATTATAATATGGTCACATTACAATTCTTTTTAAAAAAATAAAAAAATTCTGAGCATGGATTGCCATTACAAAGGGCTTTCAGTTTTGTATATGGGCATGAATTTCCTTCTGTATCCTGGTATTTTCTGCTTGAGTTGATTTCCATGAAAAAATCATGGATAAACATATACTCGATTGCATATTAAATTTTATAATGAAAACAGATAAATGTTATACTTGGTTGTTCCTTTACTAAAATATATATTTATTCGCTGAATTAAAATCTTACAGTATATTCTGATATAGGAGAGTATATACTTCGTCACTTTGAGGTGATGAGCATCAAGTGTCATATTTGGACGTCCCAAATCCCAACCCCTCCCAGCAGATCTTGTAAGTAATGGGTATTGATACATGTGGTCATCCTTGTAGTTCTAATTCAAACATATGAAATCTCTAATCCTTGGACTATAAAAGTTACATTCTCTGTTTGGATGTGTGGCTCAATTGTGTGTCTTCTTTTCAAAGAGTTGGTCTAATCCCACCAAGCTTATTGCTCTCCACACCCACCCCCCCCTCCATCCAATAGAAATTTAAAACATTTTACACATTTTATTTTAGACACTCATTCCACCAATCTCACTTGACACAAATTCAGTCATAGTTTAATGTGACTCAAGATGTGTCACCTAGAATTTTTCAACTGTAATATTTTAAAAGTGGCGCAGCACACCTTGGGTCATCATAAGTTGTTTGATTTGATATACTCCGAGTCAAACTAGGATGTTTACTATGATCTAAGATGTGTCACCCAGAATTTTTCAATTACGATATTTCAAAAGTGATGTGATACACCTTGAGTCATCATAAGCTGTTCGGTTAGACATACTCTGAGTCAAATTGGGATGTCTACTATGACCTAATGTGTGTCGCCCAACACTATCCAATTGACAATAAGTTAATTTTCTTATCCATCATAAATATCATAAATACACAACAAATAAAATATCATAAATAAACAACATTCGCATACATGGTCATATAAGTTAATTCAACATTCACATATCCAATCTGCATATTCACAAATCCAATACATTATTTTTTTCACAAATGAAAATCTACTATTGACATAACAGTCTTCCTTATTGAACATGCATACATCCAAATTTAACCAACCAACACATTCACATTAGTATATTTTTTACTCAACACATTATTCAAAAGCCAAAATATAATGTGGATGTGTTGGATGGTTGAATTTGGATGTGTGAATGTTGAACAAGGAAGACTGTAATGTAAATAGTAGGTTTTCATTTATGACAAAAGAATTATTAGATTTGTGAATGTGCATGATAAATCGAATATGTTAATGTTGAATTAACTTATGTGACTATGGATGTGAATGTTGTTTATTTATGATATTTATTTGTTGTGTATTTATGATATTTATGATCGATAAAAAAATTAAATTATTGTCAATTGGATAATGTTAGGTGACACAACTTGGGTCACAGTAGACATTACAGTTTGACTCAGAGTGTGTCAAACTGAATAACGCGTCACTTTTAAAATATTACAGTTGAAAAATTTTCGATGACACACCTTGTGTCATATTAGACACTCCAGTTTGACTGAGTTTGTGTCAACCGAGGTTGGTAAGATGAGTACCTAATATAAAATGTTTAAATTTTTTAACATCGTTTTGAGAGATTTTGGAACACTGAGAATTTAAGAAGAGAATGCTGAATACACAGAAAACATGGTGTTTGTCAAAAACTATTTGAATCCATGTTTGGCGTTTAAATTGCAAAATCCACCCGAGACTCAGATCCAAATGATGCCTTGGTTTAGTGTTTTAATTGTTCATGTTGTCATCTTCCAATGCACTGAGAATTAGTCCATCCAAAATAAAGACATCCCCATGCCAACCTGTGATGATCATCACAAATCACAATTTGCTGCACAGATAATTTTCAATAGCAAATACATGAATACCGAATGACTTTAAAAAAAAAAATTCAATAAGAGCAAAATCTGTTTACATAGATTTCTAAATTTATTTCTCATCATGATCAAGTAAAAAAAACAATATAGATGACTCTGTACAGACATTGTCAATGAGTGTTTTTGTTTGTAAAAACTCTTAATTCAACAAAATCGTTTATGCCGCCATTCCTTGCTCTCAGATGTTCTCATATTCCTTCCAGAGGTTGCTCTGATACTGATGGAAGAGATTTTATTGGGCACGCCGTTCGATTTTGCAAAGAAACTTTGTTCATTCAGCTATTATATGATAGGGGTGTGTGTGTGTAATATCTATTCTAAATCTCTTGTCCATCTTCGGCCAGAGGAGTTCTATGGTTCTTCCGGTGGTACCGTGGGAAGAGCATTCGGCGAATCTTTTTCTCTGCAGCACTTTCTGACTTAACCTGCACACAACAGTCTTAGGACAGTTTCTTTTTTGGAAAAATGATATGCTTGGTCCTTTTTGCAATCCCTTTTACAGCCTGCACACATTTGACTTTCATTCATAACAAAGTATATATTCCGTTAGGTGATTTCATGTTAATGATGTGACAATTGCAAAGGGCTACAAATCAGACTGAGTGTATCAACACTTTTTTTAACCTCAAGGCATGAACTTCAAAAAATATAAAATATGAATATATTAGAAAATCAAACAAGACCTCTCCATGGGGACTCAAACGAGAACTAACAAACAAATAATTCTAAGCAAAGCATGATCAAGAAGAGTGTTGAATGAGAAATAGTGTACCTGGGTGTTGAATGGAAATCGGAGAGTGCAGACTTCAAGCCCACTGAAAACGCGAACATCCATGCCAAGACTGTCGATGCCAATCAAACTTGTTCTCTGTGTATCACATGAGACATGAGCGTTCAACAAACAGGATGAGGTTTCTTTTAACCCAAGTTTGCTTTTAAATGGAAGTTGAAGGTCTATGAAGTTTTGAATACCTAATATGTGGTTTTCATGAACATGATTTCTCACGCCGTTTATAAATATGGAGATTTCACATTGAAGAAAGGGTAGGGATAGAATTCCAAAAATCAAAGGTTATAAATATAATTCCTCATAGTTTGCTGGAGCTTATGGTTCAAGGAGAATACCATATTGCGAGAACATCTGGCTTAGTGCTATGAATTTTTTTGTGAGTGGGGAAAGCACATTTTGATGTAGACACAGAGATAGAGGAAGTGGGGAAGGGGTGGTTCCTATGTTATTGTGCGTGTTCTTATGGATGGTGGACACTTCAATTTTTTTTTTTTTTTCATTTCCTCATTGTAAGGGGGAGATCCCTCATTTGACATTTTCCTTCTTTAAGGATGTTCACTAAGGCCCTGCTTGGAACCAATTGTCAATCAGATTTTACCTTTTGCATAATCAATTTTTAGATAATCGGTTCTAAACGGGTATTCATGAACTTCAGATTTTGGTTTTAGATTTTTATTTTTATTGTTTAAAAGTCAACAAAACAGCTTTTATAAAAATGTGGTTTGAGAGTATTGTTTCCTGAATCAATTATTTTAATCAATGTAGAGCATAAGCTATTTTAATAATTATCTTATTCAAACTTCCCAGAAATTAAGGATATCACCAATATGTTTATGTGCCACTTTGACAGGAAACTAAGGTAACCCGGTTGGCTATCACATTTAGATTAGGATAAGCACAGCCATAGTCCACAAGAGTAAAAATTATATTCATTGGCTAACCTATGAAACATGAGGTCTTATGACTATCCTTTTCTTCCTCTCTCACGCCAAGAATTCCAGTAAACCAAAAATAATAGGATGATGAAACCTTACCTCAACATCCAAATGTTTCTTCTTTCGACAAAGAGCTTTTAGAGCAGCGGTGAACATGGTTCCATACTGGTTGAAGTGGTCTATGAGAGCCAATGCAGAATGAGCAAGAATATCAGGCTCGGCATTGTGGAATTCCTTTCCACTAATTGATGACTGCAAATACAGAAAATGGTAAAGGTAAATCCACCTATCAGGCTATCTTGACTCCTAAGAAGAGCTGGATATAAATGGAGGATGCACAACAGACAAAGTACTTGCCTTATCACCATAAACAGAGAAAAGATTCATGGTCACAATCTCCAATTTGTAAACTATGGACGATACATTGCCTCTGACACTACTTTCACTCTCTACACACAAATTTAAATTGATCATATATTGCCATAGAAATAATGTTGAAAATATACCTAGTTTATAGTCCATTGGGTTACCAGTTAAGTCATAGGTCGCAGCCAATTGTTCCGCTTCTCTTTGTGAATCATCTGGTACATATATGATGATGTTATGTTTGACTAAAGGGAATGGAATAAAGTGCAAGCAGTATATTATCAGATGTTGAACACCACCAACATCAACTGGTTAAACCAAAAGTACCTCTCCAATCTGAGTTGTAGACATCATTATCTTCTCCATTAAATAAACTTCGTAGATAATACTCCTCATCCATGTCAGCAGGTGTAAGAAACCCCATTATCGAAAGCCCATTTGATGGATGATCCATCATTCTTTCATGCTTAGAGTGGACTGCCTAATAAAAGAAAGAAAAAGACATTTACAATGCATGAGAGAGACATTAATGCCTTATTTTTAGAGAAAAAAAGTTGAGGGACATAGAGACAATAATCCTTGTTATAAGTTGCAATTTAATGTTTTCAAATGTGAAACAACTCATGAAATTTTTTCTTATTCTGTGTTTTCTAGCTGATGTTGTCAAATAGAAATCATGTGCAATAACATAAATCACCTGTGTTAAACACTTCACAAAATATATAGGATGAATGTGGCGCAATGTCTCTGGCATCCCCCGGTCAATTAGAGTGTCAGTTATGTCTGAGTCCACAATCTATAAAAAAATGTTTATGAAGGATAGATCAATGCGGTGTATAGAAATGATGACATACTGAACAGTGAATGTAGAATGTAGATAAAGTCTAAGGCATTCATATTTGGGAACCTCTTTATGGTCATATTCAAGAGTGAATTCGTAACCAGTTCCACGACCATCACCATCATTCTGGGGTGGCCTTTGGTTTACCAAATATTTATCGATATCCATCCCGATAAAAGCATGCTGAAACCAATACAGATGGACAATTAATCAAGATCCATTTTTCTAAATGTATTATATACTAAACTACAATAATCTCAAAAAAATATCAAGGTCATATCTTACAACAGGATTGCTCGTCCAACGGTCATTCAGAATATTTTCATCATGAAATATCTCAATGAAGATATCTGAAAAGAATTAATGACACGATGATGTCATGCATAATCCCATACAATACTATAAAAAAAGATATCTAGATTTTTTAAAGCATGAAACCTCCATAATCGTCAACAACATATTCAAACTCGGCCCAAGTTTCACGCTCATGTGGTTCATTGTGTAACTCTCCCGGAAAGACCAACATTGCATGGCTGTTAGCCTGAGAATGAAAGAAAAAATAAATTTTATAATCTGAAAGGAAGGTACAAGTTACATCATTGCTAGTTCAAGATGCGTAAACCACAACATCAATCTAAAATAGATATATGATAATACACAGGTGGCTGTTTTGACTCACAGAAAATAGTGGCCCATAGATAAAATCTGTTTTAAACTAATATCCAAATATCATTGGCCAATACGCAGGCATGCATAGTTTAAAATATTGAGTTTCTAGATATAGTGGTGGGGTCCCAAAACGGTATATTGATTGATACAACGATACATCATCTCTATTTTGGAGTTGAATTTTTTGGAAAAATTAGAAAAATATGAAAAAAAATGTCAAAATATTATTGGATGGTAACACAACCACTTCTAGCAAAAATTTCAGATGGTAAGTGGGTCGGGTTGGGCTATATGACCCGTTCAACATCTAGGCATCTATTGATATATCATTGGTGTATCAAAATATGGATAATGTTACGTATAGCCACATGTCCAGCCCCAATTCCAGTCTACATGTGTTTTGAGTTTTTTAGTATACATATCTAATGAGGTGCATATTTTTATAAAAAATGAAGCATATACTCCCATGAATTGTAAATATGCATTTATAAAAAATATAAAAAAATTCTTTCGAAACATATGCATCGTTAATGTAAGTATATGCTCCATTAATTTTCTATCGACGCATATAGAACTGGAATTGAGGTTGGAGAAAAACCGTTTAACAACATTCATAAAAAATATATCAATAGTTTTTTTATATATCAATGATGTCAGCAATGACATCATCGATGTATTCTCCATTGATAAATAGACTGATATGTGATTTGATATTTCGATTGGGGGGGAAGTCGATATATCGATATATCAATCAATATTTTAAACTATACAATCCAATGTACATCAAGATCACCTGAACAGTTGACCTGGCAATTTGAGCATCTGAAAGCATCAAATTCTTGCTTCTGTCATGGTCTTTTAATTCTTCAAGAGGATGGTATCCTTGATTTCCAACATATTTGGGTGAATCAGGCACTGGCTCCGAGTGATTTGCAGCAATGTGGACTTTTGAAAGGGAAGATTCCTGTCCCTTGGACAACCATTGAGAGTGCACTGTACCAAAGAACATGCTTCTGTGCCTAAAGCTAAAAGTGAAAAGAGGAAACGATAGCACTCATTGAGGAATAAGTTTTAAGTTGCAAGGTACAGAAAAAAAAAAAGATAACTATTGAGTATTGATCTAGAGAAAATTACATGACCACAAGTTCAAGTGTCAGACATGGAAATGAAGTATCCCAGCTCAAAATCTAGACACAGAGTAACGTTATTATGTGGCATGATGCCATTTGAAAAAAAAGATTCCTTGTGAAGTTCTATATATAGATTTTCTTTAAAAAATCAACATTCCATCAGCAAATTCCATCTTTATTTGTATCTTCTAGGATATATTACAACTTAGGGAAACTATGCATTTCAAAATTTCCCTTGTGCTGTCAAGAAAATGATCTGCAAGACATGAAACGAATGCTTCAACACCGCATAGTAATAATAGCACAGGTAAGTTGGCTACACATGAAATCCATCCATCTTAGATAGCGTTTGGAAATACATTTGGGTTAAGTTGATTCCTACAAAAGCAGAATCAACCAAAATGTGTTTCCAAATGCCCCAAATGGTCACAACTTTTTTTTTAAGAAGCAAAAAACTGTTTTTAGTTATAAACTGTTTTCAGGAGTCTAACGAATGTATGCTCACGGTGGATAATTTAATAGATTTAAGTGAAAATCTGCTGTTCAAATGGGTTTCTAAAATGCTACCTTAGTTAAAGTCTGTAAATCCCTTTCTTATGCCATATTTAATGAACTCCATTCTTACATTTTCGTCTTATCCGCCTTTCCTCACAGCATTGCTAGTTCAAGAATCTTTGTACATTTGTTCTTCCACCTCTTGTTCCCTTCATAAATGTTCTTCAGCATTTTAAATTTTTAATCATCTCAAATTGTAAGCATTTGGTTTAGTTCACAGGGAGTCAAGGTTATTAGTCTTCATGCAACCTATCCTATCTTTGCTATTCTACCATTTTTTTTCCTATATCATTTGAGTTGTCAATTCGTTCATCAAGCCTGCTGATCACCAACCACTAATCCATTTCCAATTATGAACCAAAATAGATCTACCTTCAACACATCATTACACAACATTCATGGAAGTACAAATAATAATAAAAACTATATCAATTGCCATTATGTGAAGAACATACCTTATGCCAGAAAGATCCCTTCGACCATCAAAGGGAGGTTTGATCCAACATGCTGCGACTGTCCCATTCATCGTTGAACAATAAGCTCCTTCTGCATGGAAATCCGTACACTGAGAATTCCCTCAGAATAAACTAATTTAAAAGAAATAAAGAAGAAAAAAAAAAAAGAACTTAAAATAGTGTAACAACACATACAATATTCTAGATTCAAAACCCATTTTCTACATATAATTCAGTAGTGGTTTATCATAAACAAAGAAATAAATAAAAAATCAAAGACCAAAATTCAAATATGAATAAATGTCAGCATCTGAAACTTAAAAAATCAGTGATCCCAACTGATACTACCCATCCAATCAAAAACCCATTCAAATAAACTTCACTAAAACCCCAAAAAACAAGTTTTTACTCAAAATCACTCAAAAGGGTATCTCACAAACCCATCCCATCAACGTATTTCATTAAAAAAAAAAAAAACCACCTTTTTTGAAGAATCGAAGTGAAAAAACCCAAACCATACCGAGGAGAGCAGAAGGAGAAGAAGCGATCGCCGATCCGAATCCGATGGCCATTGAAAGCGACGGACTCTCACTGATGAGGAACTTTTTCGTTGTCTGCTATGCTTTAAAAGGTTTTGCTTCTGTTTTGTTGTGTTTGTGCAGATGAAGACGAAGAAGAAGTAAAAAAGAGAATAGACTTGTTATTTATGCAACTCTGAAAAACAGAATCCCTGCTCAGTCACGTGGTGCGCACGTGTAACTCATGTTCCTCTACAGGTTTGACCTTGGTCAAATCTGTATTGAACGGCTCTGAGTCTGATGCAATCGTGGGGACCAGGTTTTACAATATATATTTATCAAGGGTCAAGTTTTATTTAGATGGTTAAATTAGATAGGATTTATCTCAACAATTAAGAATAGATTTTAAACTAAAGATATAAATATATACATTTAAATGTTGAGTTAAAAAAGGGTATCATAACTAAATCATCTAGTTTGTCATTAATTTTTAATTTAGAAGAAATATGTTATAATTTTAAAAAATACCCCTATAGTGAAAATCTTAAAATAAAAAAAATACCTTAACAATATTTATTTATCTAAATTTTTTTTTCAAATATGAATTAAAATAATATATTTCTATAAATTTTCTTTTTATAATTAAGGCTTTGTGGAATTCAATAAGATAAATTTGATGAATGTTTAACATTATTATTTTAATATATTGACATTAAATTTTTTATTTTTTATTTTTCATATAAATATGATATTTTATAATTTAAAATATGTTTTTTTCTTTTTTGTCCCTAATCTAAGCAAAATTCAAAAAAGCTCTTCAATTATTACAATTAATGGTAAAACCGGAAATAAAATTTACAAAGGAATCAATTTGAAACACTCATGGTTAGTATAGATACATAGAAGATGCCTATCCAATCAAATTTCCTAAACATAATCACAATTATTTAAGATATAATCATAATTATCCCAATTTTTTATATTTAATAAATTTGATTTATAGGAGATGAATGTTTTTTGAGAAGTGATAGACTATTTTGTAACTTAACTAAAGAGTAACAAACATCTGAATTTGGAGGGGGTGAGAAGGGGAGAAAAAAAAAGAGAGATACTAAAAGAGAAAAGGAAAAAATAAGCCAAGGTTAGGACTTATTAGGAGACTGTCCTGCAAAGCCATCCATATAAATTTTTTCACTTTGCATGATATTTTCAAATGCCACGACCCTTTGGTTCTTATTTTCATTGTCGGAAGGGTGCATTTAGTTGCGCGATTATAAAATTGATGCTGCAGGAATCTGAGTTTTAAAATTGATTCTGCAGGAAGCTCACTCTCACAACTTTTCGAAATCACAATTTTTAGACACTTTTTACCTGAAATATGTCTGCAAGAAACTACTATAGTAAAACTGTTTAGTTACATGATTGTAGATATAGCTTCTTACAAATGCACTCTATAAGAGATAAAAATGTTGTCTTAGATTTATAAAAATCTCAATTTTCCATATGCACTTCTATCTCAATTTTTAATAAACAGAATAAAAAGTGTACATGATAACAAAGTTTTCAATTTCTCCCATATAATGATTTAAATTTTCTCAATTGATCGTTTCAATCTAAGAAATATTTTGATGTCACTTTTACTAAATAATCAATTAATTGTAAGCTCTTGAAGTCATCATTGAATTTTTTTTTATAAAAAAAACAAACACTCTTTCCAGTGAAGATAGATAAATATTACTATGCAAATTGAAGTATACACTAAAATATATTAATATATTTTTGTGAAAAAAACATAAAATCTACATTCCTATATACTGGGATAGTATAATATAAGTTACAGATATGATTATAAAATAGATTAAATATATCAACAGTATTTTTTTTTTTAAATTTTTACCAAACATTATAGGAGTCCAAATTGGGCTGTCATGGCTTGTGACGAGTCTCTACTCGAATTTAACCCGAATTTAGTTGGGCTTAACCCATCCCTCAACACAGGTTGGGCTGAGCTGGGCCCACCCAAGCAGCCAAAGCCGCACACACGCTTGAGTTCCTCTCTCTCTCTCTCTCTCTCTCTCTCTTCGTTATGACCAGATTTTTGGTAGGAGCAGAAACTTAAGGCATCACATGAAAATGAATGCCTAGAAACATGTTTACAGGTATTAGTGGTTTTTTATGATCAATCTTTGAACCCATGCTGTTGTATCTTCAATATCTTTTTATGATACTTGCTTTATGATCAGATTTAAATTAGCAGTCAGTCTCCATTATTTATGTTAATATTGTCAATCAAAAAACATATAATTAATTTGTCAGATAATGAAATAAGGTTAAGAGTACAAAACCGTGTTTAAGCAGGTCTATATTGTAATAGTGTGGGTTCCAGTTGAAGTTGGAAAAAGAAAAATGGTTGGTTGACCTCACCCTGTCCCATTCATTCTTGTCTCCAAGAGGGCTCTGATTTCTGGCCCTTCAAATCACTTCAGTTCCTCTGCAGACATGAGTCAAAGACTTCCATTGTCCTATTCATTTTGTCCCATATATATTATTTTGTGGAAAATCACAATGTTGTGATATGATTTGCCCTTACTGATTAGTTATGGCTTGAATGTTTGGGAACTTACAATATATTTTTAAATATATCATCTATTCCGGATACATATTTTCGATATGATTGATTCCTCATGAATAGCAGTATAGCACTAAACTGTTTGACTATGTCAAAGTCCTCTAGCATTTGAATATCTCCTCACCAATGTTTTTAACATATCCTTAGCCTATGTTTAAATATAAAATAAAACTTATTCTGGAGTATACAGTTATACCAGCATAAGTGGATATAACAGTGAAATAAGTGATTTTTGTTTGGTTGTGTTTTAAATTTTTGTAGTTGGGAAACATAATAATATTTTTTTTGTTATTTGAATAAAATGTGAATAAAGTGTGGATAAATATATATAAAATGTGAAAAAATGATGATAATTGATTTAACATGTGATTTATAAGAGATGATGACAGTTGATTTGATAGTGAGCCCACAGATTTTTTTGGTGGAATAACTTTAATTCCAAAGGTTGGCTGAAATCCATATATCACTTTATACCAGATTATTCTAGCATAGGTTATCCTAGGGTGTTCACTGCATCCAAACACCAAAAATTACTTGTTCTGTTTTATTCTAGGTTATTCCGTGGCCTATTCCGTATTCAAAGTGCAAGAAGTGGTATTAGGAAGAATCGAGACTAACTATTATTAATAAGAAAACTTCTAATGTGCTTTTCCTGCTTTCTCATCTTTGTTTTCATAAGAGACGCACACATTCTTTTGTTCCACTCATGAACTTCATCAACTGATACTGTTCCTGGGCTCCTTGACTCTGTTTGTGAGGCGTTTTATAAATTATTTTCTACACCAGCATCATTGGTTGAGCAAGTGGTGTGTCTATATTAAATGAACTTCTCTTGGTTGTAAAATTTCCCTAAGCTTCACACTTGGCAATTGATATCATGCAAACCTTTCCAGGTGAATGAAAACAAGAGCTTGGGAGAAGAGAAGACAAATGTTTGGAACTCGAACTGATGCGCAGATTCATGATCTTATGATGTAAAACTCTAATGGGTCTCCCTTATTGAATTGTTGAAGCAGTTTGATAGAAGTTTATCGACAATTATGCTGAAAATCATCTCCAACAACCCCAGAGTTTAACGTCTGGTGGATCGATCTACTGTGGCTCATTGGTTTCCTCTCTCATACCTCCTCGAATCCATGGAAGGCGACATTCGAAGACATACATGTTGATGCTATGACCAGAGTAATCAAGTCAAGCAGCTGTTATGAAGTTAGTCTAGTCTATCATCCATGTTGTAAAAAGATTCGCTGTTTATCTATATGTCGCTGTATTTTATCGATGTGTTGTAATATTTGTTGACCCCAACATGCAGTGAATTGCATTGTAGTTCTTTAGGGATGTTTCAGTTAGATTCATTGTTTCTTATTCTTTAACAGGATTATATAATTGATGAGATTATACTCCGCGTCTTCTTTGAGTGTGTAAAATTCTTGGAAGTCCGAAAATGAAATTGAAGAGTTCATGTAGTGTGTTTGAAAGCATGGCTTTTGAAATTGTGGATTGTCCAGATTGCTTTGCAATACAAATTTTTTATATCATATAAATTAAAGTGACAAAAAATCTTTATAGTTTGAATGCTAATACAAACAATGATGGGTTGATGAGTGACTGAATATGCTCATAATCAGATGCCATGCTGTTCATTAGGGGAAAAAAACTTTTCTAATGGTCACAACTAACCCCATTTCCTATGTTCACATTTGTTCCTTTTTGTATAAACTCAAAATCCTCAAAATTTGGAAACAACTACACCACAATTTCGCTTAAACAATAATTACCCAGTGCAGCAAATTAAGCATTCTAAAAAATCATAGTAAAAAAATGTTGATATCAGAGGTTCAATCAGCAAGCAATAACTTAGTCTGGACCGACATCAACTCCCCTTTGTATCAAGAACTCCCTGGCTTCAGATATATCCTGAGACAGAAGATTTGCGTGAGAAAAAGTTTAAGCCGACATCAACTATAGCAAAAAGAACAAGAGAAGACATGATTAGAGTTAAAAACACATTACTTAGGTTCTGTGAGTAGAGATTATTATTCTTGAAAAACAAAAACTAGTAAAATAGTACTTGCCCTGCCCATAAAAAGTTTCAAACAACCAACTTTGCAAAGAAGTAGATTTTATTATCTAATGAACTGCCTGCCAAATTCCAAACAAGCAGACACTTCTTCTATGGTTTTCCATTACTTAATCAATATAAAGCCTTTTAGAACTGATGGCTATAGAGATCACTCCAGCTAAAGCTCCTTGACCGCCCATGGATGAGAACCAGTCATACTCATTAAGCACTTCAATCAAAATATGGGTTGATAAACCAGAATGTGTGCCTAATCATTTCCAAAACAAGCACTTAATCAAAATAGAAGCCACACCTAGAGCAATATAGATATCCCTTATTATATAGCCTGCATTGGAGAATAGCTATATATATGGCCTATGATCTCCTCCAAATCCAACTGATAGTCAGAAATTAGCTGATTAACCCTTTGATGGGATCACCATAGTTGCATTGACAGATCGACTTCAGGGGAGGGTGGGGTGCGTATGTGATTCAGGGAGCCCATACCCACCCCAACAGGATCAAGTCAGGTTGGATTACCCCCAAAACCTGATCCATTGTCATCCTAGTGAAAAGTAATGTTTAGGAAAATTATAGGGACAATCTCGCATGCAACCCCACATGCAGCCCTCACATGCTTTATTTTAAAATAAAAGATGTATACTTCATACATTGAAGCATATACTTCCACAAAAATGATCCAATGAATTGTATAGACCCACTTGTAGAAGTGATAAATAAAATGCTTCATTTAACAATGTATATACCACGTTGGATATATGAACTTCATGCATGGCTATAAATGGACTGTGTGACAGCGCCCAATGTTTTAATAAAGGACTTCATAAGTTCCCTTGTCCTATCAAAGCTGGTCTGACCACTGCACATGGAGCATTCAAATTTACACATTTCATCACAGGAGCTATGGACCATAAAGACATAGGAGCGTTGGGTGCATGAGCAAAACTTCCACAACTTCATGTAGCATCCAAATCTCCAGTGATTCAAAAGAAAATCCAAGAAGTTCAAATTCAAAAAATAATTTATTCACTAAAATGCAATACAAAGTTCATGTCCACTAACAGAAAAATTTTAGATCTACCAAAGGGATCATAACCAAACAAGCATTAAAACAGACCTTTTGAAGTAGAATAGCTTCTTGAGGACATGTTGGAAACCTCATCAAGCCAATCCCGACCATTAGAAGACCGTAGCACCCTAACGCAACGACAAAGTAGATTGGAAGCTGGAAGGCAAAATGAAGAAAAACACAAACACAGGCTTATCACAACAATCAAAGAAAATCTACATAAACGAATACATCTAATCCAATTATAAATCATGGTCACAAAGTTCATGTATGGCATATTTGGCAAGGGTTCCATTCGGTTCGGAATGTGTACATTCGTAAATCATATGATATAGGTACGGTAAAATACGAAGATGATTGAACTAATTTCTAAATGTATTTGTATGAGAAATAAGTGCAAATAATTAGGATTAACTTTTTTTTTTAATTATTTAGATTGTGATAATTATCAAATCCAAATGGATATCTGATTCTAAAGATAATAAACACACAATTTAATGGACAGAAGTATGTTCGGTCGATAGGTACGGAAGTATCTAATTGGAGAGCTTTTCCAAACCTTCAAAAGATGAATGCAGTCTGACTATGTTATAACTCACCAACCAAGTATGGCTATGGGGGATCAGCGACGTCTCGAGAAGGCCAACCCAAATCGCAGATACAGCCACAAGCAAAGCTATGATCTTCAAAATATGCTTCATTAGCCCTCAATTTTCAGATTTTCTCTATAAATGAAAAGAGAAAAAAAATTCAATTTTTCATACATAGTCACCAATTACAATTAATAATCAATGCTTCATCAAAATGAGACAGCACCCAAATTTAGCTCAACCCATTCGTAAACTCAGATCATAAGGAACCAATTTCAGCAAAAAAAAAAAAAAAAATGGAATCAAATGCAGAAAAAAAATTGATACAATCAATCGCATCACGAAATAATAATTAGAAGGATCTCCAAAGGTCTCAAGATTATGTCTTTAGTGGCATGGACGACTAATAAACCATGAAATTGCATGGGAAAAAAAAACCCTAATTTCGGAAACCCAGATGGATTCGACTTTGATGTCCTCACAAAAGCCACATTTTGATTTAAGAAAAAAAACAAAAACCTCAATTGTAAAAAAAGGAACATATGCTTCCCAAAGATCTTTATTGATTGAGATCTAACCCGCGCAATTAGAAAGATCCAGACAAAGAGTACCTGTTATTTTGAAAATTCGATCGATCGATCGATCGAGATCGAGAGAGAGAGAGTTGAAAGAAATCGTTGATTCTCAAGTATTTTGTGGCCCAGCCAGAATGGGCTGGCTCGGGCCGCAGCTAGTCGGGCCGTCGGGCCCACTTCGGGTTGGACTCAAAATGAGGAGGAAGAGGTGTAGAGCATTGTGGATTGATTGATGGGGGTGTGTAATGAAAACCTTATATCCATTTACATAATGGGGTGTTTAAATAATTTATCTTATTTAGGTTGGGTTTAGAAAGAATTAGTTGTGTAAAGCAAAAATAAAAGTATTTTGTGATTGATTTTACTTATAGTAAGGTTTTAATATAAATAAAAATGTATTAATTATGATTTTAATATATTTTTATATGACATTCAAGTTAAAAATATAAATTAATTTTTCTAAGAGGAGATGTCCATTATAAAACTACAATCGTTTTTTCTTATTTAGGGTGCAATTAGGCAAATTATAAATCCTAAATCCTTTTTTAAATTTTGATGATGAATTAATTAATTTTTAAATCTTTTAAAAACTCTAACCAATTAAAATTTAGAATGACTCTTTTAACAATATTTTTTTTGGTGAGTTATTCCTTTTATAATTGATTTTGTACATTTTAAAAAAACTGGCCGATACATATAACTCGGTATCAATTTTCAAAACCTAGCGATTCAATTAACGCGGGTTGAATAAATTTTTTTTCTTTTAAAGCTATTTTTAAAATAATAATGATTTTTAAGCCCCAAATTTTAGGCCTCATCATAAGTCTCATGAGTTAGCACATGTACAATACCCATTATACCTTTGTATTGTATTTTTGTTATTATTGCTCCCCATATTTTGAGGAGGTGGTTAGAATGATTGCATCAATCCCATTTGTTCTTTAAATTTTTTCTTGTGTAATCAATCCCATTTTTTCTTTAAATTTTTTCTTGTGTAATCAATCCCATTTGTTCTTTAAATTTTTTCTTGTGTAATCCCTTTCAATTGAAGATCAATTAACGGTGAGTTTGAAAAAATCAATTGACGATCAATTTTTTCTTGTGTTATGGGTCTTGGAAGTTCTGTGGATGAAGATCAATTGACGGTGAGTTTGGAAAGACAGATTTTATGATCTTGGTAGGTAAAAAACTTGGATTTTGTTTTCGGAGTTCTAATGAAAAGCTTTGTTTGACAGTTTTTTTTTTTTTTTGTCAAAATAAGATGTGTTAAGTTTCGGCTCTTCTGATTCAATTTTGACTCTTTCGATTTTCTGATTTTGATTATATTTTTTAGTTTTGTTTGACATGTATTGAATCTAAATTTCATTTTAAATTCAGATACACTGCGTGTATCTTGATTTGCATGCATTGTTGTGTACCAAGTATGATCTATACAATCGTTTATGATTGTGTGTTTTGTGTATAATTATGCATAATGTGTCATTCATCGTATTTTTTAGTTTTGTATCAGTATTATTCGACTCATTCAGATTCAAGATTTTCAAATGTAGTGCACATTCACTTGTATGGAACGTGTATTTGTTAATTCAAATTCCAGATATACCTGTATCTGAATTTGAATTTCAGCCCATTTTTTTAATGTATTTGTTAATTCAAATTCCAGATACACTTGTATCCACAGTTTTAAATAGCGATCGATATATCGATATATCGATCGATATATCGTTTTCGCCGACGAAAACGCTAATTCGCGGGGGATTCGCGAAGGATTATCGAAATCACGCTGACGTCAGCATGACGTCAGCGCTATATCGTCGATATATCGACGATATATCGATCGCTGTCGATATATCGTCGATATATCGACTAGTCGGGTCGGGTGGCCAGCCCGACCCGACTGCGTATATTTTTTTTTAAAATGGCTATGAAGCCGTTGGGGCCCCAACGGCTATATAGCCGTTGGGCCCCAATGGCTATATAGCCGTTTGGGGGGTTTCCCCCATCAATATTTTTTTTTTTTTGTCTTTTTTCCAATCCTATAAATACTCTCCCAAACCCCCATTCTCACAACAACAACTCAATACACTTCTTCTCTACCATTCAATCACTCTCAATCTCTCATACAATCTCTAGTTCTCTACTCTCTCTTTTAGCAAACAATTTTTTCCCAAGATCCCTCAATCCCAAAAGAAACAAAAAATCCACAAAAAAAAAATCCAAAAATCCATCAAAAATCCAAAAAATTCCTATCTTGGTGGAGATATTGGTGGACTACTTGGAGGACTTTGGTGGAGTTCTTGGAGGCTTTTGGTGGAGACTTTGAAGGCTTTTGGAGGAAAACTACTCCTCTTTCAATTTTTCTCCTATTTTTAGAGGTATTTATTCTTTGCACTTAGTAGAGGTTTTTTAGAAAGTAGTTAAAGTAGCATCATCCACTTAATTAAATAATTAATATTTAATTTTTTGAAACCTAAAAAATCTTTTTTTTTTAAATGTCTTCTTCTGGAGCTAGTTCATCTAATCTAAGACCGGCTAACTAATCTAAGACCGGCTAATACAAAAGACCCTGCATGGAAATATGGTGAATATAAAAGTGCTACTGAAAAACATATAGTCAAATGTTTACTTTGCTCACATCTATGTAGTGGCATAACCAGACTCAAAGAACACATATTGCATTCACCAGGAGCTAATGCTAAACCTTGCCCTAGAACAACACTAGAAATTAGAAAAGAAATAGAAGAATTCATGAATAAAAAATCTGAGAGTAAATGTAGAAGAGGTTCATTTTATTCTGAAGATTTTGCTAGAGACATAGGAGATCAACAACCACATGTAGGTGATGATGATGTAATAGAAATTGGTGGTCCTAGTTCAAGGCCTCCTCCATCCAAACAAAGAAGGAAAAACACTAGAGGTCCTATGGATTTATTTTGTAGAGGTAATGTTGAAGATGTAGTTGATCAAAGATTAAGAGGAGGCCCTGGACAACAAACAACTTTAGAAAATAGATTAAAAAAAGAAGAAAGGAAAAATGCAATTCAAAAGATAGCTAGATGGGCAATCACTGCAGGTGTATCTTTTCATGCATTAACTTCACGTTCTTTTCATGTTGCATTAGAAGCAATAGGTAGATTTGGGTCTGGTTTAGCCCCACCATCAATGCATGAGATAAGTGAAACATGTTTGCAAGAAGAGGTAAGAGAAACTCATAAGATTTTAGAGATACATAAAGGACATTGGAAAACTTATGGTTGTACATTAATGTGTGATGGATGGACTGACAGAAGACAAAGATCATTAATTAACTTTTTAGCTAATTCTCCAAAAGGAACCATGTTTTTGAAATCCATTGATGCATCTGCACATTCACACACTGCAATATTTGTTTAAAGAAATAAATGATGTTATTGAAAATATTATTGGAAAAGAAAATGTTGTTCAAATTGTAACTGATAACGCTGCTAATTATAAAGCTGCATGTGAATTAGTGATAGAGAGGCACCCCACAATATTTTGGACACCATGTGCTGCACATTGTATTGATTTAATTTTGGAAGACATTGGAAAGATGCATATTAGAACTATTAGTTTAGCTAGAAGAATCACTGTTTTCATTTATGCACACACACAATTATTGCACTGCATGAGATTGTTTTGCAATGGAGATATTGTTAGGCCAGGACCCACTAGATTTGCCACATCATTCTTAACTTTGCAATCACTTTGGGAACATAAGAATGCACTTAGGACACTCATGGTAGCAGATGAATGGACCAAGAGCAAGTGGTGTAACCTTAGAACCGGAAAACAAACAGAAAGAACTATTCTTTCTGTTCAATTCTGGAAAGGTGTACAACGAGCCCTTCACGCTGGAATTCCCCTGGTCCATGTCTTGAGATTAGTTGATGGAGATGAAAAACCCTCTATGGGCTACTTATACAATGCAATGGATAGGGCCAAAGAAAAAATTAAGGAAAACTATCAGTACAGACCACTGCAATATGGCCCTGTTATTGAGGTAATCGAAGGAAGATGGAGTCGTCAGATGTCGTCTGACCTTTACCATGCAGGATTTGTCCTTAACCCCGGAGTATGGTTTAAGACCGCGGACCGGGACGCGGCAGTCCAAACACATATGCTTCGTTGTGTGCAGGCAATGGCGAAGATGGAGCCAGATCCGGAGGTGCAAGACAGACTGTAGAAACAACTGGATTATTATTTACAGGAAAGTGGACCGTTCAGTTGGGGAACCATCGTGAGAGCAAGGGACAACACAATCCCAGTCAATTGGTGGGATAAATACGGGGGCGAGGTACCAGAGTTGAGGAAGGTCGCCATCAAAATTCTTGGACTCACTTGTTCATCTTCCGGTTGTGAGAGAAACTGGAGCGCATTTGAAAATGTGAGTTGTCCTTACAAATTTACGAAATAAGATTTTTAAAATTTATCTACTTTATAATATCTCACTTTAATTTTCTTGCTTTTAACAGTTACACACCAAGAAGAGGAATCGGTTGAAGCAAAAGAAGTTGAATGATTTGGTGTTCGTGCAATACAATCAAAAATTGCATGAGCGTTTCCTAAATCTTCAACGTAACCCAGCACATGAAGATCCAATCAATTTGGATTCATTGGAAGACGACAACGAGTGGATTATGGATGTCGACGGCCCAGTATTCCAAGGTGAAGACTTGACATGGTCTCAAGTGGAGCATCAAGCATACGGCGACGCCATAGAACATCAACGCCCGAGACGATCCACGCAGCAGACTCAACAATCTGAAGGTGCAAGACGACGTGGAAAACGGCCAATCATTGAGGAGCCTGAAGATGAGGATGACGACGATGATGAAGAAGACGAAGTCATCCCTGCAACACAATTTCAGGGCCAAGAAGGAGTTGAATCATCAGATGAAACAAGAGATGTGGATAATGAAATTCAAGAAGAAGACACAGATTCGGATGACAACAACGGTGGACACGGCGGCAACGATGGTGGTGGCACCTCTTATGGTTATGGCACACCATTAGGTGGAACCCAGGGAGGGGATTTTGTAACCAATGCAATGGATTATCTATTTAAATGAAATTTCTTCACTTTTATAGTTTTATGTTGTAATTAATTAGTTATGCATTTTTATTTCAAACCAAAACCATTGTAAAATTATTAATATCTTCATATGAAATTATTCTTATTCATTTTCATTATTTTCCACAATTTTTTTTATCATTTTTTTGCTATTTTTAAATTTTTCCATTTTTTTTTTTTTTTTAAAAAAAATTCGGCCAATCGATATATCGATTAAATCGATATATCGATTAAATCGATATCTAAAACATTGCTTGTATCTGAATTTGAATTTTAGCCCATTTTTTTTGTTCATATGGTTTTTGCCCAAATCGGAACCCTAAAATTCAAATTTTTTGAAAACATGTTAGGTCTTAATGGTGTCATCCTTTGTGGGATTCAGTTACGATAGTTAGTTGGAACCAATTTTTAAAATTATGAGAAGGGTAGTTTTGTCATTGTTATTTTTGGTGGTTAGAAAAAGTTAAATAGAGAACCAATATGAGAGTGCCACATATTGGGGCTCACAAATGGAGCTTAATTTCTGGGGTTCAGGTAGCAGAACTGTTTTTAAAATATACTAGTTTGGAGGTTGAATCGGATCAGAATCTGGGCCGATGAACGATTCAAACACCGGTATAAGATTGTAAAACAGGCTAGAAAACAGATTAGTGTATATGCAAGATATATATTGGGCAGGGATATTGCGACCACCCTCGTTATTCTAGCCACCACTTTTATTTACACAATTGCCATCCATATATTTTTTTTATTATAAATGACTAAGAGTATCACCCTATAACCACCCTAAAAATTTTACATGGACAAGTCCACCACTTAAATTGAAAATACATATTTACACAATATATCATAGGTTATGAAATGGATTAGACACATGGAGTGTCTGTGTTTATATTTCCTAAACAATCATCATGTCAATGAAAATTGAAAAAAAAAAAAAACTCGTAGGTTCTGAAATGCGTTAGACACATGGAGTGTCTACATATTAACATATCCTATACAATCTTCATGTCGCTGGGAAAAAAAAAATCGTAAGTTCTCGAATGGATTAGACACATGGGGTGTCTATGTATTTATATATCCTAGATAATTTTCTTGTCGATAGGAACAAAAAGAAAAACATGGAGGTTCTGGAATGCATTAGACACATGAAATGTCTACGTATTAACATATCCTAGACAATCTTTTTATCGATGGGAACAAAAAAAAAACCCATATGTTCTAGAATGGATTAGACACATGGGGTGTCTATGTATTTATATATCCTAGACAATTTTTTTTGTTGATAGAAACATAAAGAAAAACCTATAGGTTCTGGAATGGGTTAAAAACATGGGGTGTCTATGTGTTTATATTTTCTAGATAATCCTTCTGTTGATGGGAATAGAAAAAAAAACCCCACCATGATCCATAAATAAACATTCAAAGTCATGCTTACAAAGAAAGTCATCTAACATTTGATCAAAACCACCATTTAAAGCCATATAAACACTGTTTAAAATAACAACATTTCTACAAGTGCTCATACAAAAACCATCTAATACACAACTCATCGAACCATTGTTATTTACATAAGCATTCATTTCAATAAATCTTACAAAAAAATAAAATGATTTATTAAATCTATTAGCTCCATTTATATATCCATTGTCGTTCAACCTCCTAGAACGACATTCTCTAGTTGGTGACTTTGGGCAACCTGATGACGACGGAAGATGTGTGCTGTCTTGACAATAGTCCTATATATTTTGCACATGTCTTTGCCAAACGTTCGTTGTATATCGCTCTTGTACGAGTGACTATAAGTATTGTGATATGTGGGTACGCTACAAAAGAAAGAAACATTGATGTTTTAACAAAGCTATATGTGTTCTGGAATATTCCCCTCGACAGAGTACTTGTCTAGATAATATAAATATCTAGACAACCCATGTGTCTAGCTAGTTTCAAAGTATATTTGGCAAGAATTATATGTATTTTGAATTTGGGTGGTGGGATTGTCCAGACCAAATTGGTAGGGTGGTGGCAGTTATAGGGTGGTGCTTTTAGTCATTATAGTTGATAAGTATATGATGCCTAAAGTTAGTTTGGGTGGTGGTGCCTAAAGTAATTTATGAGGTGGGAGTGTCCCTGCCCATATATATTCTCTCAACCAACCCTCCCATAGCCACCAACCAAAGTATTTTTATGGTTGGTGGGGTTTGTAGAGGGGAGGGTTTTGGCTGGTGGGGTTGAGAGACAGGAGGGGGAAGAGAGAGAGAGAGAGAGAGAGAGAGATGAGGGTGGAGAAGGCGGCAGACAGAGGACGCCGGGGATGGAGGCGGAGGCCGACCACTTGAGTCAGATGGGATGACGAAGACAGAGGTGGCCTGCGTCTTTTGCAAGATCACTTGTGGAGAGTCCCTATCTTCAAGGTAGATGTTTTTAAATTTTTTTTTTTTTTTTTGAGTTTGTATTTGACTCTTATCTTCATTTGGTGAAATATTTTAATGGGTTATGATGGAATTGATTACAATAGTTGAGAGCTGACTTCCCATACCCAAAAAAAGGAAAAAAAAAGAAGCATTTTCAGTGCATCTGTTGTTGAATTCTATGGATGATGGTTTTTGTTTTGATTTTGAGTACGTTTGGGGCATGTCTCAAACTCTCATTCGGGGTGTGACAGTAGATTTATACACCTCATAGCTATAGGGGGATAAATAACTATTTATGTAGAATTTGTTTGGTTGGCTCTTATGTGAAACGTAAACATGACTTCTTCGTTATTTGGTTGAGTCTAGATAAATTGAGGACAAGCGATGGATATGAGGGTTGCAACTTATGACAATTATACCCCTGTATAAATTGCTTGTGTTTGAAAATACGTGTGAAAGATGTGTGTGATATAATATACGTGACATGTTTTTGGAATGTGTGTGAGAGTGTGAGATGAGATAATTTTTTTTAAAATATTTTTATCCATGAGCATTTATAAGTTTTGATAAACATTTCCAACTTGAATAGTTATCAGACTTTATGGTAATCCGCAACTGAATCTCCTTGTTGGATGTTGCAATTATATTCTTAATGTGCTATTGCACTGAAATCAGGGTGAAGATTAACATATCTTGTTGGGTGGTGGTTATTATTTTTATTTGAATTGTGGGCATTGATATGATTTGGAGTACATTTTGTATTCCATAATTTTTTTTATGGTAGGTAACTATTGTTTTAATTTTCGTAAATCTTCTCCTATCAGTAGGAGAAAGGCTTGAACTTAGGAACCTTTACTGAAACGGATATACCTCTTTCAATCTGCCAAGAGGTGGTTTGGCTGGTTCGTGTTTTGAATTTGGAACTCAAACTCTTTAATTTCATGGATGGCAATTTTGTTGATAAAGGTTGGAGGAAAGGGGGTTTGAGTTTAAAATGGAGCGTATGATGGAGATGAAGTATTGGAAATGATGGGTTAAGTTAGGGGTTAGAGGAGGTATTTGAACACCATTCAATTAGGATCTGTTGTTGGTTAACAATAATTCAGCATATATATATTAGGGTTATGTTTTGGGCTGTTGGATTGCTATATTACACTTACACAGTGCACAAATATTAAAACTGTAAGTTTTTTTTTTCTTCTTTCCATCATATAGTGTTTTACATTCTTCAATATTTTTATGACATCTATGTATTTATTAATTGTCATCTAGTATTTCTGATCTTATCAAAGATATGTCGTCATTTTTATTCTTTCTTTGTACCAATAGACAAAAGTATATAGGGAAGAAAGTAATGCTTGCATATGATCTGATATGGTCCTATTTGTCAAGTACAATCTATCAGCTTCTGTGGATATATTAATGGGATGTCAAGGAGATTACATCTATGCCATATGATTTAATGTTAGTTCTATGTGATTCTATAATTAGCATGGTGATTACATTGTTGAGGTTCGTATTATCTATAGATAGATCATAAATGTTGCCCCATTACCTACTCCACTTTGCATGCAGATTTATGAAGACGACACTTGTGTGTTCATTTTGGATTCCAAGTTCCAACCCACTGATCTGTGGGTAAGTTATCTTTTTTTTTTAAAAAAAAATTACTTTCATGGTAAATTTCCTTAAAAGACTTTGTTGGGGATTTTTAAGATGCCAATGTTGGGAAACTTAAAATTCGTATCCAATATACATTATCAAGAAGTTTCATCTTTCCAAAATGTTGATCTATAAAGTTGGTTACATCGATCCATTTCATATGACTGAGTTTGCCTTATGGTATTATACAATTGGAAAACTGGCATCACCAAATTTGCATCAGCTAATTGGAAAACAAATTCTTTAATATAAGACATCTTCCTATCATAGTTTCTAATTCTGCTGATGGATAATTTACTCGAGCTTTTTTTTTAAAATCTAGTGGACACTGATATTTCTTGGCCAGTCGTATATATTATATCTACTGCCAAATTTCTGCAGCAAGAATTCCCTGTGTCCATCCCTGGTTCTGTTCCCATGCCTGACTTGGCCGCCTGATCTGACATTAACATGGTTCATGTCCTTATACCACCCATGCTCATCTTCTAATGCCAGTTCATGTGCCTGCTTCATTCCTGCATAGTTGCTAAGTTTCATTCTGGCTTTACATTGTGTTGTGGTTTTATTTTTAGGGTATTAAATTTACTTGTAAGACATCTTTGTTCCAATATGATAAGAATGGTACATTTAAGTTTCTAAGCATAACTAAATACATTTGTTAAGCACATAATAGAATCCACTTATTCAACCTAATTTAAAGTGTGTGTGTTTCAAAATTTGTTTGTCATGATGATAATGCAATGTGATCCAAGTTAGATGTTTCTACCTCATCCTAAACATTGTATCTAGTCTAGATGTTCCAAATAGATAGAACTTTACGCCAAGGATCCATTGGTAAATGGCCTGTAAATGATTTTAGAATATCACCATATGAAACACTATTTGGTGGATTTTGGAAATCCCGTCTTTTCTAATGGTTTAGAACTTTAGAGCAGATAGAATGATTTGATAAGTAGGAGTTATGGTCATGGACTTTGCAGTAGCATCATGATGCATAACCAGCTCTTGTGCTTCATAGCAAGAAATAAAACTGGAGACCATTCCCACCGTAGAGGTTTCTTACTACAAGGTCACAGAAATGTAATAACAGTTCAAATCTAATGGCTTAATGTGATGGAGATAGATTTTTTTATTATAAAAATGCCAATATTGATCTATCAGTAGCTGATGGAGTCAGTTATCCTGATTCTTGTAAGTGTAGGTGCACAAACTGATAAGTCATTGTTATGAACAAATTGTTTGCATCAGACTATTTTGTAGGCTGCATTTGAATAGGTTCTTCTTGGTCATGGCTTTGAAGTTTGTTATCGCCTTTCCTGTTCTTGATAAATTTAAAAGAGTTTTTGAATGAAAGATTAATTGCTATTGAGTGAGTTCTAGAGATCCTTATTGTACGTGAAATCCTTCCAAGTATTTTAATGTATTCAGAGAAATTGTAATTACATTTATTTTTGGAATCTTCTTATGTGGGTTGCCTTTATGTTTTTTAATTACTCATCAGGCAATCTCTTCTAATTCCTAAGAAAAACAATACCCATCTTTGGAAGACACACCACCTCAAGTTTCAAAATTTTCTTTTGACATTATTAACTATAATTTTAGAATGCATAAAACCATTCCGCCAATACAGATGCTACTAAGCCACATAAGTGTGAACAGGCACATGAACCCACACATGTAAGCACATGGACATATGAAATTAGCTTTGTTGATAAGAATTGTGAGTCAATGTGTTGAATTTCTGATGGCTCCATATTCAGTAAATCCATGCAGGTGGTAGCAGCCATGTCTGTCAAAGTTCCTTTTCTTAGCAATGCAATCATGAAATCTACTCGTTGTGGTAAGTTCCTATAATTGCTTAAAATCTTTTATGCATTAATGATCAATGATTTAGTCTTCATTTTCATGGAGTGTTCTTCTGTTTTATTGTCCGCTATACACAACCTCACATATGTAGCTTATAAAATTCTTCTGCCAGTAGAACTGTGTGCCCCTCTTTTGTTTTCTGTTCTCCGTTTTGAGATGCAAAGGGAAAAAAGTGCTCAGACTTGTCACAGTGCTAGCACAAATAGTTGTACCTCTAAAAAGGATGTTTCTACCTTATATGAGATAGAGAGGCCACCAGTCAAAATGCATTTCCTGGCTGCCGTTTTGACCACATGTAGAGGTAATATCTTTGAATTCTCAGTACTCAATGGATACTATTTCCTCGAATAGAGTATTCATTCGTGCCCGTATTCTGTAATTACTTCTATTTTTTTAGTTTCTTTATATTTCACAGTCAGCTTTTCAACTCCTCCATTTGAATGCTGTATTTCCTGCTCCTGCTTCAATTATTATGCCATCTAATTTACTGAACTACTGCAAATAGTAAACGATATCTATCATAGTTGAGTGGTAAAAGTTTTATGCATATATGTGGCTGAGAAGGATTACTTTCTGATGAACTTCTTAATATGGATTGATAATTAGCTGACCTAGAAGGATAGTTAATGTCTTACCACAAAATATCCTGTGACTACCATTTTCGTGTTTGTCAAACAATCAGCTAACCGTGCTAATGAGATCCAACACACTAAAGGAAACGAAGCCCGACAATCTTAAAATTCAAATTAAGATGTGATTCAGAATCTTGGAAATAATATTGTGCTGTTCTCTATGTACAACACAATATGCTATAAGAAAATAATAAGAGACATTCTTCATATCGATAGCAATATTACGAAGTTCTTTAGAAGGCAATGCATCTTTTAGCCTCACTAAACTCAACAAGAACTGTTGTTATATTTAGTTGTTCTTTATAAATTGTGATTATTGCATATTTACCTCCATGTAATTCCCCAAAAGGCACAGGACCAGTTATGGAGGTATCAAATTTCGTGACTTTTTATTTCACTATCATACATCATAAACTTGTGAGCAAATAAAAACACTCCAAACTATTCATGGAACCTAAAATGTAACGTGTTGGGTTTGGGTTAGAGCTTCTCGGGGTTGAGAGTTGGGTTTGAGTTGGCTTTCTCCAGACCCAACCCGTCTTGAGTTGCACCTCTAGGAATTATACACATGTAAATCCTTATTAATCAAATGAGGGACTGAACAAAAAACCTTTTTGTCTGTTGGGGACCCCAATAAAAAAAGAAAGAAAAAAGCGGGAGTCAAGTGAGAGGGCGTGATAAGGCAAGTGATACTTGTGTTCTAAAATTTTGTGAAATGAAACCGCTCCCGCCAACACAAATGTCTTGGAATATATAAAATCTGATTGAAGAACTTTTTTTTCCAAGATATCACAAAATCCCATTAGAACCAAACTTTTATACTCTCAGTCTATCTAAAAAGAAAAAGGGAATCTGTCACCCCTCCAAAAATGGAAACCTTGCATTAAATGCTTCTCCCTCTTTACCCTTTATAGTAGTATATATATAAATCCCTCATCCAACATGATAACAACATCACTCTCACCTCCTCTTATAACCCTAGTTTCTCACCTCCTCTTATAACCCTAGTTTCTCTTCTCCTCCAATGGCCTCCTCCTCCTCCTCAAACAAAAACAACAACAACAGCAACATGGATTCCCTCCATGATGGGAGGAACCTCTTCAAACGCTTGATCATCAACACCGCCCGAGCCCCCTACAGGGTTGTCGAGATGATCTCTCTCTGGCTGAGCCACTTCACCCCCCAAATCAGCTTCATCCATCAAATCCTCTCCATGAGTGATCCAGAGATGGACTTGGTGCCCGTCGAGGCTGAGCTGATCCTCGACTCTCTCCTCCCCGGCCACTCCTCATCCGATGATGACAACGATGTCCCCATCACCGCAGGTTTGCTCAACATGTCAATAAACACCCAATATTTCATAATCAACCGTGATTCAGTCTTCGAGGGGATCTCCGACATATTGAGTAGCCTCCGGTCAATGGTTTCGGAGGACTTGGTGACTCGGATGAATGGCCTCAATGTGAGTTATAGAGTTGGGGGGTTACAGATCAAGGCGAACAATGAGGCAAGATCAAGTGATGGTAAGCATTTTTGGCTGGTCACATTAATTAAGCTTTGTTGAATGTGATTGATTCAGATGCCATCTTCACAGGGATTGCTAGAGTGGAAGAGGAGGACAACGATGAAGATGATGACAGTGATGAAGATGACAGCAGTGATGAAAACAATGACAGCGATGAAGATGAAGATGATGACAGTGATGAAGATGATGATGTAGCAAATGAACATGAGCGTACACTGTTACTTGTCTTCCCAACGGGTATTTCATTCACTAAAGAAGAACTGAGGGAGTTTTTCATTAGGTACTACTTGATCTATTCATGCAATGACATTCATATTTATTGTAATTACATTGGTTACATAAACTACCATAGAATAAAAGCTTTTGGTGATGAATGTAGGGAATATGCGGCGATAGAGTGGGTAATATTTCCAAATATGCCGCCAAATTCATCTCCCAAGTTCGCTAGGATCGTGTTCTTTACGCCAACGGTGTTGGATATGATCCTTGGGAATTCAAACTTGGTGGAACTGGAAATAGAAGGGAAGCGTTTATGGGCGAGGTGTTTCAGATGGGTGGATATGAGGGCCTGAACACTGGCAATTGAGAAGGTATATATATGTATATCTTTCACATGTTTAGCTTATTATAGTTCATTTTGTGTTCATCTCTGTGGATCCATTTGATTATGAGGAAAATTGTAGATAAATTTATTTACAAGCTATAAGTTTAGTTGATATCTGGTGTATATGGTTATTTAGTGCACCCGCACCCGAGGTTTTCCCATTTTTTTGTGGAATCTTTTGTCACCATTGAGATCATAAAATTCTTTGTTATGATGTAAATTTGGTTTAAATTCTTTTGAAGGATAAAAAAGATAGAAGGATATCCCCTGAAAGATATATAGAAACATAGAATGTTTAAGGTCGTTGTAAAAGATGTACTTAATTATGGTCGAGTTTATCGTTTTAGTCGGCTACATATGATGTTCAAAGTCTATTTTTCTCTGTATGGAAAATCAAAGTCTGGTTTTCTAGATAATTTGCACACAATTTCTAAATAGAACAATAAGCCAATAGCACATCCCCCCTTCCCCCCCCCCCAAAAGCAAAAGATAGGTTATAATATCGAACAATTAAATACCTTATATAGGAATTGACTGAAATACAAAAATATAATACTGCATGGTTTAAAAATGATAAGATTTGGCAGTGACAACAATAAAAATATAAACTTAGAAGCATAGCTGGGAATTCCAAATTTGAGCCAAGTCGCAAGGAATGTTGGATCGTGATCGAGTCTAGCTCAGTGAGAAATTTAAGTAGAAGAACACCTACCTTCCCCCATCCCAAATGACGATTCTGTTATTGACAATGTACACCCTTTGAAAGGGCTTCCTTAATGTAATCCATGAGCAGTGCAGGAGGGTGAACCGGTGGCAAAAAATCATGGTTCTGTTCCCTCGTTTCACTTTCTCTATATTGCTGCTCTACTGTAATTACTTTTTGTACATTTTGTGCATATTTTGAGAGGAATACAATATTGGACTAACCAAAAAAATAAATAAAATAGAAGCATACAAAGTTGGTCTATCGTTTACTGGTTGAGGATGGGGGAAGCATTGAAATCCTAGTAACGTGAGTCCAATTTATTTTTAAGTCTATAATTATCAATTCTATGATGTATAATAAAAGTAGAAAAATATGGGAAGAGTAGTATTAGAAGAATTATAATTCTCGTGTACTCCACAAGAAGAAGAAGATTGAGGAGGTGAATGAGAACAAACAAGAGGCAAAGGAGGAGGAGAAGAAGAAGGAGATTAAGCAGAAGGATAAGTAAAAGTTTATAGTCTCCTATTGACAAGTGGACACAATAATTGATAAGGAAATAACATCCCAGCTGGACTTTTTTTTTGGGGAAATTTTTATAGGTGCATGAAAGAGTATTAGTTTATGTCCATCCATTCTTCTCAAAAATACATCACTGGCACAACCCTATCCCACTTGCAGAATGTGTTTCTCCTAATATATAGACAATGTCTCCAATATCTTTTAGTTTCTAACTCTCTGTCTCAGTAGCTAGGTATCATGTCATACATCTATATGAGATTTTGTTCTGCTGTAACATTTATATCTGGACATCAGAATGAATAGTCCTAGATTTAGAGAAGAGATCAGCTTAATTTGCTAATTATTAAGTTAATATCCATGCTTAAGCAGATGGTGTTTCTTCTGCCTCTCTCTCTATGTGTGTGTGTGTATCTGGTTCTTCTCTATCACCACACCATCTCTCTCTGTCTATATCCATGAGAGAATTCACCCTGCTAGCAATTACTTTGGTGATAAGTCTAAACCAAATCTTTTTTTTTTTTGTTGTTGTTGTTGGGGGGGGGGGGGGGGGGGGGGGGTTCTCATTAGTTTTCTTCTGCCATATATTTTTTGTGTCACTGTACCTATATTATATTAAATAAAACATCCCATATTGTTTTCTTATTTGTTTAGGTTATGAGCTCCTACCATATCTTCAACATATACATATATAGATAAACATACTCTTTAGAAACTGAAGTTAAATGAGAGCAATATGAGATTGTTTCTGTATAAAGTCTACTGTGTTTAAATGTCAGATATCTTGCATAGTTTTGGCCTCTTGATGAAGTTATCATATTCCCTGATTTCACACATGTTGTGATAGAAAGTTTTTTTTTATACTGGGTTTTACCAGTATTTTTGGGATGCTCTTACAATCAAATGTTAAGACCATGGATGTCATCTTTGATTAGGTCGATTACCATTTAATTACATGCATGTTATTAATTTTTCATTAAATCTAGTTTATTTGGTTGGATTATTTTCTTACTTTGTGTTGCATTTGTGTTGGCCTTTGTCAATGTAGGCTCTTCATACATCCGATAGAAGCTACCATTTCCGGAGCCAGAATCAATTCTAGCCATGTTTGTTCTGTGGATGATCTTTATGGTTCATGAAAGTTTTGCTTTTTAAAGTGTGTAGGTTAAGAAGAAAAATGTGTGTACATCGCACATTTATATGCATCGTAGAGTTGTTTAATTGGACATCGTCAGGTCAGTAAGTCTTATATAATTGTGTATTTCCATGTCTGAGCATTGATACACCAGTGGGTACAAATGTTCATATTTGTTCCACTTTATGTGTTCTTTTGATGGATTATTATTATAATATATGGACTATGGTGATATAATTGGTGAAGTTTTTATTTTTCTTTATTTGGTAGCTTTTTTTTTTCTAATTAAGGCTGAATTATATTTAATTGTCATCCATGTATGTTAATTATGCTGAATATTTGTACTGATAAAACTTCTATGAAAATTGCCTTTTTGATCTAGGTATTCTGAAATGACTAAGAAAAATGGTGTAGATCAAAGATGTGTGACAATATTGTGTGAATATGATATATCTAAATTGTTTTGTACTACTAAGATATCGTTGAAGATTTATTAATTTTGTACTTCAAGAACTATTCACATGTAATAAATATCTCCACCTTGGATCCCCCAAAAGATCGACCATTCACAGTCCCTTCAATGACTCAACTTTGATACAGTATGAAGCACGGACACGATGACACGGACACGACAACATGATAATTTTTTAAAAAATAGGACACGGTTACAATTAAGACATGACAACAAATAAATGAAAATAATAAATAAATATATATCACTATTTTATATAAATAAATACATTTTATTTAATTCACTATTTATTATCAATTGTATAAACTAATAAATCATTGTTTTAAATAATAAATTACTGTTTTTATAAATCACTGTTTTAAACTAATAAATCATTATTTTTTTTAACGTTAAGAAAGAGATTTTGTTTAAATGAGTTGTTCTAGACTGTTTTAAATGGATTGAATATTTTTAGGCTATGTTTTGGCATTCATTTTTTCTTTCTTTTTTACTTTTGAGTTGAAACTAACTGGGCCGTGTTTTAGACGTGTCCTGACAAAATGAAGACAGACATGGTTAAAGCTGTATTCAACACGTGTCCGAGCCATGTCCGCGCAGTGTCTGTATCCGAAATGGGTACGGACCCTCTGGAGAAGTGTCTGTGCTTTGTTGTAGTACACTTAGCTTTTTTGTTTTGTTCTCTCTTCCATCTTCATCCTCAAAAAGATCAAGAAAACCCATGTACAAAAAGAGGGGACACAGAATGGAATGAGTAGGATAAGTTGTGTGCCATTCATGTCTTTCACAAATTCAAGGCCCCTCTATCAAATGCTTTGTAAAGTTGCTTTTATATTAGCAGGCCTTCTGAAGGCATGTGTAACAAGGTTTCCTATGGGTGGCAGTCTGTTTTCGAATTTTTACAGGGACAGTTTACTCTTTTATATCTATTCATTGTTAGGGTTAAAGATTAATAATTAAAAAGACTATGCATGGTGGTTTACAGAGAGGTGGTGGTTAAAAAAAAACATAGACTGAGCTGAGGGTGATTTATATTTTAGTTATTTAATTTCAGAACATACTCATGTTCTTTCATTATTAGTTACTGTACTTTTTTTTTATTTAAGAAAATGTAAATATTGCTATAGTCATTTCATTTATAAATTCGTAGTAAAACTCTGAAATAAATGAGTAAAAAAAAAAAAAAAATAGTTACTGGCTTACTGCATGTACTGTTACATTTGTTCTATATAATAGTAAAAAAAAAGAAAAAAAAAGGATAATTAACACTTTTAACCCCAAAAAAATGAATATTTATAAAAATAACTCTGTCCCTCAAATATTTATAAAAATTAACCCCGTTGAAGTTTATACTCGTCTCCAGTATTACTCTGACAACATTAAACAACAAAAAATAACCTCTGTATGCACATAAAAAAGACGGCATATATATATGCCGTCTCCAGGTCGCGACATATATAAGCCTCGTCCCCCTGCCAAGCCCTAAAACCATATTTTTCACCCCCTTTGTCCCTCTTTCACCCACCCACCCGCTGTCAATCCCGAAAAATCATAAAAAATAACTCTGAATTCAAAGGTAAACATCAAAACCCTAAATGATATTGAATTTTATTATTTATTTATCAATTATTTTGATTTTATTGATTAAATTTGAGTTTTTTTTTTATCAAAACCCTAAATGTTGAATGTTGAATTTATTTATTATTGGAATATTGATTGTATGATGTTTTGTTAAGTTAAATGTTAATTTTTTTTAGGGTTTTTGGTTATTTTAAAATTTCCTATTTGTCAAAATAAACTTTTAAATTTTAAAAAAAATTTGAAAAATTTGATTGTCATATATAAAAACTTTTTAAAAAATTCAATGGCCTTAGGAAAAAATTCAATGGCCTCTTAGTAAACATTTTAAAAAAATCAAAGGCCATTTAAGAAATATATTTTATATGTGTTGTATGAATGTTATAGTGTTTAATATGTATGTGTTGAATGGATTTTATTATTATGAATTTAGAAATATATTTACTAAGTTGAATAATTTATGGTTTAGATGGTAAAGAATTTAGAAAGCTTGGTTCTTCAATGCATCCTTTTGAAAGAAAATAATAATTTTATATTTAATGGTGTTTTTAGTTATTCTTGTTGGTAAGTATAATAAACCTTTTTTTATTGTTTGATTGATCATGAATAAGTTGTAGATACAATGTGAAAAGACATAAATAATGATTTATAAAAAAAAAAATTAATTTGATATTTATAAAATAATAACATGTGATCTGATATGTGAATCCTCTTATATAAGTAATAGATCATGTAAAATAACATTGTTCTAGGATGTATCTAAAATACTAGTGCCGATTTGACATAACTATACTCTTCTAACCCTTTTATCTAAACATATTTTTGTCCTTTTTCCTTCTTAAATCCATACTATTCCATCATTATTCTTCAACCCAAACAGGTGGTGGTGCAAACGGAGATGCTGTTGCTCTATAATAAACATTGTTATTCAATGCATCCTTACTAAAGAAAAAAACCATTTTATCATAATATATATATATATAGATAGATTGCACTATCTAAACCTAAAAAAAACACCAAACCCAATTGTTATAAAGCAATCTATAAAAACACTGACTTAAAAAACTAGTTGAGGAGGCTAAGTGTCTCCAATGACTTGCTTCTCATCTTAGACTTCAACCCCTGTGGTGACACCCTGGTCACCACCGCCGGCGCCGCCGCCACCGCCGCCGGAGAAGAGAGTGAGTGGACATACTTGCAATTTGGACATGATGGAGAGGACTTGCAAAGCATGACAAGGAGGTGACACTTTATGCAGGCCACAGCCACCATGTTAGTAGTGTGTGAGATATTTGTTGTTCTGATCTTCCTTGCCTCCTCCTCTGATGATCTGGTGGAGGCTGAGATGATCTTAGTCGTCCGATCGGCAAAGATCGAGGAGGGAGAGATGTTGAGCTCCAGGTCCAGCTTCTGGTCCCTCGGCCAGTCCCAGCTTTTCTTTAGGGTCCTCCTGTTCAGGTAATACATCCTCCCTGACTGCATGCAACAAAATATATTAAGAATTCAAAATTCTAGTTAACAAGCTTGCTTGAGTTTAATGTAAAAACTAGGTCCCATTCTTTAATACAGGTTATAATTAGGCCTGTCAATGGGTCGGGTCTGGGTTGGGTCGGGGTGGACCCGGACCTGACCCGTGACAGGACTCGGCGGGTCCGGGTCCAACCTAGGACCCGGCGGGTCCGGGGAAATGTGGACCCGGACCCGGATCCGTCGGACCCGGGTCGGGTCCGGGTCTGACTCGACCCGGATGGTTGGGTAAAAAAAAAAAAAAAAAGAGAGAAGAGCTCATGTATTTGTTTGTCTTATCATTCTATTTGAAATTTTTTTGTAATAAAACATTATTGTTAATGAGACTATGTTTGAATATAATTTTATACAATTCAAAAGAAGTAAATGAATTATTAAACAACATTCAAAACAATAATCACTAACATAAAAAACATATTAACCTAAATGATAAACATAACTAACCTAAACAACATTCAAAACAATATTAACCTAAACAACATTCAAAACAATAAACACTAACATATTAACCTAAATAATAAACATAAATTATGCAACAAACTAATTAATCATACAAATTCAAAAGCTAATAAGTTAATTGTCCAAAATAAACCGATTTATAGGCTTGTTAAGATTATGATTTATGAACTTGTAGATACAAAAATAAGTTAAGTAAGAAATAAAATTATGTATCAACTAATACTAATGGTCTTGTAATATATGAACATATTTTAATAAAACAATCAGGTCTCGGGTCCAACGGGTCAGGGCGGAGTGGACCCAGACCGGACCCGTTTGTTTGTTCGGATCCGTCGGGTCAGATCCAACTTGGATCGGGTATATTATACGTGTAATCGGGTCCGGGTCAGGTCCAAATCGAATCGGGTATATTACACATGTAATCTGGTCCGGATCAGGTTTGGACCCGACCCGTTGACAGGCCTAGTTATAAGTGGTTAGTTGGGTCTCATCAGTATCCAATAAAATGACTGACTCGTATAAAAGTGAATCGTTTCAATTCCACGTGTTAAACATGTGATTGAGTTGATAGAATCCAATGCCCACATAGAAGTTCTTTGAAACTCGTTTGAACATGTTTTTACTTTTGCAAAAATCGAAGAACACACGTGTTTTCAAAAGGTTTTTGAAAAAATGTTTAATTAATTGAAAATTTTCTTAAAACTTCTTTTAGTGAAAAAAATATGTTTTTTTTTATAAAAAGCAAAGAAAATGAGTTTTTGAGGAATTAAGTTTTATCAAACCACATTATACAAAATTATACTTTTCAAACGAGTTTCCAATCAATCCCATATATAGTCCCTGTTTACATCCCCGCATGCAGTCTGTGTTGATCAATGAGGTGTATATATGCATCATTACACAAAGCATGTATGTAATTATTTACTTCTATGGATTGGTTCATATCTCATTTCAATTTACGTGAGTATTCATTTCAATACATGAAATATACACTTTAATTTAAAAAATCAAAACATGTGAGAGACTGCATGCAATACAGTCCCTAATGAGAGAGAGAGAGAGAGAGAGAGAGTCACTTGAAGGTCCAAACACTGCTCCCAGTCCAAGGGCAAGGGGTTCTTGAGCTGAAGCTCTATGCTGCTATGGGTGATGGGTTCATCCCAATTGCACTTCCTCTTCCTACAGTAGATCATCTCCGCCTCCGATGCACCCGCGGACGAACGGTTATTCGAGCCCCCCTTCACAATGTAGGGACCGAGAGAGAGCTCCGGTTGGTCCATATATATCACTCTCCAAGGCAGCTGTTGCTGTTGATTCTTTGGTGACAACCTCCCCTTGAACAACCTGAACAATTAGAGAGAGAGAGAGAGAACAACCAAGCAGACAACTTGTGTAGCATAACTACAATGCCACTACAAGTCTTTGATTGAAGGGGTCATGCAGAGAAGGGATTGGATACTAAATAGAGGAGAGAGGGGGTGTTTATCATTAAATGGTCTTCATGGAAATTGGAAACCATTAAAGATGGAGGGAGCAGGCATTAATAGTGTGACAAGTAGGGAGAGGACCCTTCAATAACCTTTGTACTCATCACCACCACATCTTTGAACTATATATAACTTTAGATCGGATCCGATCAGGGTTGGATCCGGTTAGAACACTCGAGACTGGCATTGAATTGAATTGAATTGAATTTTTATAAGTCTAAATAATTCATTAATGAAGTTGAATCATTCATTAATCGAGCTAAACAAATTGATAGTGAAATGTATTTTTCATAGTATTAAATGTGCTGAATTGAAGAGTGTCAATTGAATTATTCAGCTCCAGTAAGCTTTAAGTTGACGTGAACAATTTGTGCATTTGTTTCAACATCCAATGAATTGAACCAAATTATCCATGAGTTTTCTCCTCCAAATGTCTTATGTGTTAACATTTGAAGTATTTACATGTTAGTCTCTTATTTTAGATTGACCAGTCTTCATATAACTCTAACCCTAGACTTCCTCCCACAAACAATAAGAGGCAGACAAATATAAGATCAAATCATATATTTGAAGTTTCAAAACACGCACATACACAAAACTCATGCAACATGAGACAATGATGAACACTACTGCACAAGAACTAAACAGCCAGACTAATCATGAATTTCTACTTGTGAGAGCAAGCATTCATGGAGGAGCAAAGAAGACCTAGATAGGTGTAGGTGTTGTATTAGCTATAGAAGATAGAGGGGGGACATAAATAAATAAATAAGTTCATGCCCCAACAACCAATAAAGAGAGAACTTTCTCAGCCAAATAAATATGTATATATATTTAATGAATGTAGTTGGCCACTGGTATACACTTCTAAACACTCCATATTTATTCTCCTATCCTACAATTTACTGCATGGGGAGTGTGTGTGGTGAGGCTGTTGTTATTGTCATTTAAAACGTCTCCACCTCTTTCAGTTTCATTCATTTAGTTGCTCATTTATTTTGGCTACTTCAATGTGCATATTGGCACCTACAATCTTCTAAAGAGATATATACTTGTTTTTGTTGAACGAAACATATGATTTTTTTTTTGTTTTTGTGAAAAAAATATAATTTTTTATTGAAGTATATATTTTATTTCTTTTTAAAAAAATTACATGAAACATAACCTTAATGCCTGGTTTGACATTGGGATAAGGGGTTGAGATAAAGAAATAATTAGTTTAAATCACATGTTATCCTATATGACATAAGAAAAAAAAGGGATAAAGCATGAACAATTGTCCGTATTTTGAGAGAGAAAGTGGAGATATGGTAAAATGTGGAATAGACTTTATCTCCATTTTTTAACCTCATTTTGTAAAACATGGACAACATTTATGACTGCCCTTCCAAAAAAAACAAAAACAAAAAACTTCATAAAACTAAAACCAACAATATTAATGCTCCTTTAATAGAAATGGTAGACTTGATATTTTTAAATTTTTTTTTAAGTTTTCCCATATTTTACATTATATGATCTAAATGCAAAGTTAAGAATAAGAACACAAAAAATGGAGATAACAAAATGCATTATCAAATGTAAATATAGATAAAAATAATAGTTTTTTTATCTTCATAAATTAAACTAACTTATCCTAAATATTTATCCCTTTACCAAACTAGACCTAAAAAAAGAGTACATATTAAACCTCTAAAAAGCATAAAAGACTGAGATAGTGTTTGAAAACATGTTTGAAAAATAAAATTTTGAATAAAGTGGCTTAAATAGATTTGATTATTGTAAAACGTATTTCTGTGCTTTTTAAAAAACAAAATTGTTGTACTCAAAGCTGTAAGGATTTTTTTAATTAAGCATGCCTTTTAGAATGCGTTTGACAGCATTTTTTTAACTTTCTGCTTAATTAAAAGCAAAATCATCTTATTGCCAAACGCTCCTTAAAGGGGTGTGTGGTTGCGCGATTAGAAAACTGATTATGTAGGAATCTGAGTTTTAAAACTAATTCCGTAGGAAACTCACCCCCCCTCTCAGCTTTTGAAATCGTAGCTTTTGAACAATATTTGTTTAAAATATGTTTATAAGAAGCTACTACAGTACAACTGTTTAGTTACATAATTATAAAAATAATTTTTTATAAACATAAAAATTATCAAATCGTACAACGTTCGTTGCCTTAAGTGTAGGATGTCTTCATATATTTATACAAAGATCAATGTCACTTTTGTTTTGCCCTGTGAATATATAAATAATGAACATATGAGTTTTGAATATGCAGTTCAATGGTCAAAGAATGAAATTTGTAAGCATGGGATCAACAGAACATAAATAAATGAACATCACTGTAATTTTTTTTAAAATAAAATTCTTCATTCACATTGAGATTGGAAGAGCCTTTAACAGTTTCTGTGATTTGATGTTTATTTATTGGGATTCTGTCTGCTCCAGCGAAACGCCACCATCACTGTTTCAGGAAGACCTTTCAATATGTCCAATCAACATTTCAAATCAAAGAAAATGATATATTCTGTTACGAGTCAAAATCTTGTTAAACGGTTATCATCCATATTCATTGAACTGTAAAATCAATTAATTAAATTATAATAATTAGACATACTGTAGTTTAATATTATAGTTTAATACTTATGATATTAAACTTGATTGGATCCGACCTCTTCAGTTATACCCAATCGTTTTGATTTTAAAAAATGATACATCTCACTCTTAAGACAATGCTTGATTATACGATTGAACAACTTTTACGTTTCTAGAAAGCTGATTCTACAATCGTGTAATTAAATAATTTTACAATAATAATTTTCTGTAGAAAGATTTCAGTCAAATAATGTTCAAAAACTGCGATTAGATAAAACTAAGGAAGAGAGCTTCCTGTAGAATCAATTTTAAACCCGACATTTACAGAAAATCAGTTTTACAATCTCGCTCCAAAAACTACCTAAAAATCATCCTAAAAGTTATATCAAAATTACCAAATCCTTTTTGTTATGAGATTAAATATATTTTGATGAGTTTATTCTTAATTTTTAAAATGTACATAATCTCAAAATAGAGGTTATTGTTATGTTATAACATCAACACCAACACCAACACCAACACCAATGGTTGTGATATTAGTACTAGACTACTAGTGATAAAGAGTAGTGATAATAATAAATGATAGTTCTGGTCTGACACAGTTCGAGATGTATAAGATTTGGAATTGCTGAGGTCATGCATTCAATCAAACTTTACCAACCTTAGGAAATGCTTATTTATGAAGGGTTTTTAATGGGGTTGGGTGCATAAGTCAGACAATTGGTGACGGGCATTTTTAAAATAAATCAATATAACTTTTTAATTATTTAAAATGGGACTAGGAAAACCTGGAAATCTTGTGTTGTTCATGAATGGTGAATAGGCTTTGAATAGTGTCTTTAGATGGAGAACATTGGAGAATGTTTTGAGATTCTTTAGGTAATGAATCCAATTGTTTTATGCAGATAGAGTTTAGAAATTCTGTGCAGTTATTAACATGCTGTATCTGCAAATATGCCTATACACAAGGATAATTATCCATTTTTCAAAAATAAACTAAATTAAATTAAATTTAAGGCTAGATTTAATCCTTAATTAGATCTCATCAGGTCTAATCAGTCCTAAATAGAAAATTAAAATGTCACTATCTTTATGTGCTAGTATGGATTACTATCAGTAAGTCCAACCACAAAGAAGCAATAAATAGCAAAATTCACATATATAATTCCACATAAATATTATCATATAAACAAGAATAAGACTGGAATCCAGAACTCTTCAAATGAAGAAGAGATACAACTATCAACATAACAAGAGATAATTGGGCAAAAATTGCTGATGAGCATGGCAAAGACTTCTCTTCCCCATCACCACCCACAGAAATATAAAAAGAAGTAGATATGTCAATGAATCCCACCCACCATAAACCAACTTAACTATCAACACTGGAGAGGTGAATTAAATAAAGAAAAAAATAACCTATTTCAACCCCTCTTGAAGACATGAGGCTCATGTTGGGTTTTTCTTCTTGGACACACATCTACCAGTCTCTGCTGTTGCCTGGTGTTCCAAATACGTTGGGTGGTCTTTTGAATGCTGCATTTATTCATAGCACCACGTGTAGAGAGATTTGGGTAGGCCTCGCACACACTACAAGAGTTTGTCCCTTCATATAGGATGGCATTGATTAGCCAACTTAACTTTGGTCCATTGCCATTGATGGTTGTGTCACTTATGAGACATAGACAGGCCTTCTCTGTGAATCTCCACCTTCCTTTCTCTGTTCCTTTTGTGACATGAATGAGAAATCCTCAGGAGCATTGAGAGATTCAATGAGGGAACATGGGTACTTGCATATTTTGATCCAAATGAACCAAGGTCATGGTGTTTGAACAGAAAATAAACACCCAATCACACAACAGAAGTATGTGGTTCAACAAAAAATTATCTGCGTCTACAAAGAGAGAAGAGATAAACTTTCATTTTTTTTTCTTTTTCTGGATTACGGAACAAAACAATAGCTCAACCCGTGTTTCCATTCATAGTGGAAAAACCATGAAGAGATCTCCCCTATTGTAATTCTTCCTTGATATCCAGAAACCATAATGCAAGACATAAACTTAACACATGGAATCTCATAACCAATGACAAATAAACTAGAAAAAAAATCAAAGGGAGCATCATTAGACGACGTTTCACAATCTGATGAATGAACAGATTCTTCAGATGAATGCACATTTATAGTGCTAACGCAATGAACAGATTCTTCAGATGAATGCACATTTATAGTGCTAACGCACCTTTTGACATAATTTAAACAGAAGCTTGAATGGGAAACAAGAACCAAGCCAACTAACGAGTGCTTAGAATCCTTTGATACAAGTTTTAAAGTGCAGAGCAGTTCAACAGAACTAGTATACTCTCAATGAAGCCATCTTCATTCTTCTAATGCTCATCTGCTGTTTCCCCTACATTCAGCTCTTAGTAGATTATGAGACTATATTACTGTATATTCAGTATGTTAGAAGCCTTTGTTCAGCTAAATATAATCAATAAACAGTATCTAATACGTACAGTGATGATAATGCTATGAGCATACATCCATTACACAACAAATGTACTTTTATGAGATGCTATTCACAACTAAAGTATCCCAAATTGCTTCTCATCCATTGATATTCATTCAAACCCATCTGTCCTAAGACTCCTCCAAAGCAGATTTGAATTACGAAGCACTTGCTCTGCTTTATGTACTTCTCTTTTATGTGTGTCTATTCCTGGATAGTTCCAACTTTATTCAGGCAAGGCCAAAGTCTCTCTGAATACAAAGATGCTACTAAATCACTTTGTCCACAAGATTACATTTTGGCAGCCCACTAGATGTCACAGTAACTGGTTTTTACCAATAAATAAATGATAAAGAGCTTCCAAATAATAATAATAAAAAAAATTAATAGACCAAAAGTCTTCATATTCGAGCACAAAATTCAGACAGAAAATTGCACAATCATCCAAAAAACATGAAACATGATAATCATGTACATACCAAATATAAACAGTTAAAGCATTAAATTTTGCATTAAGACCCAACTAAATGGCGGCCTTTAATTCGGAGCCAAGCACAATTAATGGCAATACATCTGACTACTGGTTCGCACTCACTCTTTCATCAAATCATCAAAATACCACCAACCAGAAAAACAAAAAAAGATGACAAATAAATGTGCTTTAGTTGAGATGCAATGTCCAGTTAGGCAACACAGAACCCCTTTCTAAACTTTAGCTACAAGACAATATGATTTTGGCAAGCATTGATTATATATATATACAAGGTAAAAATGTGATGAAAACTGTTCTCAATTACATGCCTTTTTATCCTTTCTAATAAATTGATAACAAGATAATTGACTAAATATTGAAGTTTAAGGCATCATCCGATAAATTGATAATATCTTGTAATAAAAGCAACAAGCGTTGGTTTATAAAATAATGATTCTTTTGGTTGCCACTACTGATTTCATTAGTAATCAGAAACAACGATGTTCACCCAAAAGACAAAGAACCATCGAAGGTGGTTAATCATGAAAGTTAGAAAATCTTAACAGCCCAAATAAATAAATGTCTTATAGAAGTATTTTTGGACAGGATCATGGTACCACAGTAAATGAATGTTCAAAAACATCTTTACAATCATTACAGTAACACAAATTGACGAAGAGATTTGACAACCAATTCTAAACAAAACCTCAGAAATTTCAAAAGCCAACAAAAAAGTTCACAATCCGCACATACTTTGAGTTATATTACACGGAATATCACCTGAAATTTGACTGTTCCTCAATAAGTAGATTTACATTAGTCCAGATGGCCACTGATGTACCAACTCATGCAAGTATGGACTTGATAAGGCAGCGATAAATCAGATGATGAATCTTTCTTAAGGTTGGTGTCTCAGAACAGAACCTTGTAGCGGAAGATCCCAATCAAAGTGGCCGAGTTTTGAACAAGGTGCATGTAACTTAGTGGATAAAATCATGTTACCTCAACAGAAAATGCAAGCAGATTTCTCTATTAGGAGGTTATCAAGAGCTCCGCTTCAAGCGCTCAAGCAACTGCAAGGAATTTCAATGGAACCGACTGTAAAATTACAAGGGCAGCAGTAAAGAAAAAATGATTAAAGCATGAATGATATGCAGGTGCCATCAATACCAGAAATGGAGAATATAGCAGCCATCCCACCACTGGAATCTGATACAGGACAGCCTTCATAGATGGCCAAAATACACTGAAAGAAATACATCAGGCAACATAAAATCTGCGCACTGGTGGTATATGTAGAAATGATTTAAGGCCAAGATATCTACCTGAAGAGAACAATTGAACCATAAATTTCAAATATGATACCAGCAATAGGCCATCGGACAAATATGAGAAATATTCCTACAAGAAAAGGCACAGAACCCTGCAAAAGAATATCCAGTGGAAGAGTGGAAGATGCCTTAATGGACATAAACTTGCATAGTGTATCATTAAAAGGAATAAATATTCAATAACAACAAATTGAACCATCCTACAACAATTTAACATAATGACCAGGTAATGCATAGTTAAATGGGTGGTGATTAATTCGTTGCTATGGAATGCGACACATTATTGAATAATTCATAAATTAAACGTGCATTTCTCAACAAAAGTATAATCCCCATTTAAATCATGAATAGATTACATTCACGCGTTAATTATTAAACATATTAAAAGCATTTTCAACAAGAATTAATCAATGATTTTAGGCCGATTACGTACTAGATCTAGATATTGTTCATTTCATGTGTTATAATTAATTTTTTTAACATCTTATCTAACCAGATCTTTCCCGAACTTTACCATGAATTTACCGAGTAATGAATTTTATCCTCATGAAATATTCTTGAATTCCAAACGTTTGACAAAGAAGTGCATTACATATGGAACATTTTGATGTTCACTACTCTTCTTTAAAATATCAAATTCCGTAGTGCTAACTTACCATGTTGTACTAAGTAGCATTATTTTTCTTTTTTTCTGAAAGAGATTGTACTGGGTAGCATACATTACAAGCCAAGAACAGCTCAATATGCATCCAAAATTGATGGCATACGATAGTAAAACAGGGAGCCAGAGGGAAGATATCATTATGAAAACGGTAATCATTAGAACTACCTTAAAGTTTGCTTTCCTTGTGAACAGTTGCCAAGTAGATCTCCAACCCAGAAGAATAACTACCCCAGACAAGCAAAGAATCTATTGAGAAAGACAAGGGGCAACTGAGCTACATTATAAATCTTATATACGAAGTTGATAAAATAAGACGCTGACAATTAACAACCTACATTTCCCAATGCCAGCAAGCCCCTGTCGAAGAAGAGTATAACACCAAGGAATGTGAAAAAGATGCCACAACCTATAAGGCCGATGCCAATCTCTGCAGTTTTTTTTTCCCCGTATTTCATGATGATGTCAGTGCAAGTAGAAGAGGATCACTTTTGATAAGTTAATTATTGCAAATTACTGTTTTAATCAATAGATATATATGAAACAATCAATGCAAAGTATGCAAAGAAAATTTGGTTAACAAGACTCCTAGCTATGAAGCACGGACACGGGACACGGTGACACAGCGACTGGCTGGACCGTGTCCTAGGCCGTGTCCCAGGCGTGTCCTAGCCAAAATGAAGGCAGACAAGGCTAGAGCCGTGTCCGACACATGTCCGGGCTATGTCCGCGTCGTGTCCGTGTCCGACACAGGTATGGCGCCTCCGGGGAAGTGTCCGTGCTTTGTAGACTCCTAGTTATACCAAGTTTGTCTTTCAAGGAATATCGTGTACATTACTGACACTTTATCCACAACATTAATTCGATAGAGAAAATTCCAGCATCATATGAAGCAGATGGAGAACATAGTTTCTAGGTCACGTCAACAATCAATCACATGTAGTGCACTCTACAATTCCTGGAAGTTGACTCAATCTACATTTCAGAGTCACTTAAAATTATTAGTCATAAAAGAGGAACCTCTTGTAGTATTCTATCTTTGTGAAGGAATAAACAAAATTGATACCACCAACCCAAAATTAGACAATACGTATGAAAGTATTTTTTCATAATAACATAGGAGAATCTTATTTCAAGAAACCCCCGAAATTATGAGATAAGGGATCTCCTCACAAAGTTAAAGCAAAAAAATAAAAAAGGAAAATACATGATTATATCAATTTGCCCGATAATAAATTATCCTCCTCCCCAAGTGTCGCACATTAAAGAATTAGGTGAAGGCTCCTCCAAAATAAATTTGACCCAATCCTTAAGCATATGTGCACGGCCCAAGTATTTTCCTAATACAACCTTTTGAGTTGAAACACTTTTTCATTGTGCGTTAGTAAGCCAAATGGACTACCAAGTAGCATCATGAATCAACCATTGGAACTTAATAAGATTGCTTCTACCACCCTTCTTTTTGCGATCCTAGAACCATCTCCACATGGCTTCCTATCTGAGAAATGACAAGGAAAATGAAAAGGTGTTTCTAGTGCCTCCCCAACCTTCTTCCCTATTTGGGCGCTAAAGGAACACGTGAAGAATAGGTGATTTCTAGATTCCTCCTCAACTTCACATAAACCACACAATGTGTCTTCATCATTAGACCACTTAAGAGGAAATGCCGATAGCCAATGTCCACGATTTATCTTAGTTATGATTTTGTTAAAGGAGAGCAATCACATCACATGAAACCTTAATCTTCAAAGGAGAGAGGACACCCCATATCATGCACTCAAAGCGGGCCAAAGGAAGGTGAGGAAGAGGAATACATGTCTAATTCTCTATGTTATAAGAAAAAAAAAATCTCTTATCAGTTAATGTTTGACACTCAAACATACAAGTATACACAAGTATCTAGAAAGTCATGGATTGGGATTTAAAATGTATTATGCCTCGAGAAATCCAGAAGACTAACTTGCGCAAGGTTAAATTAGGAACATTTAGGGATGTTAACTCCATAATAAGGTAGCATTTAGAAACGGATTTCAATACGTCTTGGAGATTCTGCTTTTACAGAAATCATACTTAATCCAAACTCTTTTGCAAATGCTACATGCATTCCCAACTTTGAGAAAGCGAAAAACAGTTTTAGGCATAAAAATGGCTTTTTAGGAATTTAACCAAAAGTATGCTTCTTAGAAAATTGACTTCAAAAACTGTTCTAAGTGAAAAAAATCTTTTTTTCAGACTTGTTTCAAAATGCTATCTAATTATCCGACCACTAAAGCCCTGTAATCAACACAAGGAGAGACAAACCCACACACAACAACCCCCCCCCCCCCCAACACACACACACAAAACACATTTTTTTTCTTAAACGTTTCTACGTTGTCCTAACTCCAAAGAAGGAATCAAGAAATCGGGTATTGTAAATCATACAGACAAAAAATACCCAATAAAATTGGCAACAGAGGAAATAATCGTCACTGATAAATAATCCTATATGCAATTTATTATGCAAAACAGTAAAGGCAGTCACTTTTAATTTCATCAATCTCATAAGGCATTTTGATACACGGAGATTTCTCTTGCGCGATGAATCGACAAAAGCGGAACCGTCACTGGAATCCTGGAAAAAATTCAATTTTTTTTTTTAGGCAAAAAAATTACATCAAATGATATCTTATAGAGAAAAAAAAAAATCTGAACTTTATGTTATATCAGATAGTCCTACAAATGTGAACGACACAAAACAATATGGCATATCTTTTGATTGCAAAATCAAATGTTCAAAAACATAAAATCGGTTTCACATCAATAATCACAGGATCCCAATTGAAATAAAATTCAAAGAAAAAATCGAGCAGAAAGGGAGAGGGGTAGCGTACCTTCGATCAGTAGAAGAAGAACTGATTTGTAGGGTTTATAAATGTTTATTGTGGATTTTAAAACGCCAGATGATTTAGAATTTTTTTTTAGGGTTCTTACAGGTTAATATTTCCTTTCATTCGTTTCCGCGGTGGAAGGGCTGTTTGGATGAATGGATAAGATTGTGCAAGGTTGTTAATGGGCCGGGTGGACTGTCTCAAAGAGCGCCGATACACTTAGTCCAACTCTTGTCCAACCCATTTACAATGCACACTTTTTTTTCATTTTAATTAATTAAAAATAAATTATGTAGAAATATATATTGTTATACAAAATATAATATATATTAAAATATAATAATATATTATTTTTAATTAAAAAAAAAAAAAATTCATGTACCATAATATGTTATCATACTTTATGATTTTGTATTTAATACTCCTAGTATACACACACACACGGAGTTTAAATGGATCTGCCCATTAAATCGTGGGCTCAAACTTGATGAACATGAGAGGGAACCCATTTTTCCTAAGACAGTGGTTCGCGTCGGTTTAAACAGGGCTCTTTGTTTGGATATTGGCTTTTGGGAAATGTTATATAGTACATTTTACAGGAAAAAACACAGACAATATAATTTTTTTTTATTTTTTTAAAAATCATATATCTTATTTAAATAAGATATATATTTTTATAAGTGTGAAGTATATATTTCAATGAATTGAATGATATTATTATAGAAAAGGTGAAAAAATTTCAATGAGATGTGCATTTCTTGTGTAGGAGTCATTTTCTAAGCCAAATGCAATGTTTCACATCCGCAGCCCATGACCCAAATTATGAAGGTCTATGACTTGAATAACCCATTGTATGTGGATCTAGCCCGTTGGCCCAAATCAAGTTAGATTTAGGGTGCATTTGGTCGCGCGATTGCGCAGCATTTGTAATTTCAGAATGCTGCGTTTACAATCGTGCAACTAAACAGTTTTACTGTAACAAGTTCCTGCAAACAGATTTTAGGTAAATAGTACCCAAAAGCAGTGATTTCAAAAGGCTGAGAAAGTGAGCTTCCTACATAATCAGTTTTAAAACCTAGATTCCTACAGAATCAGTTTTGCAATCGCGCAACCAAACGCACCCTTAGAATGAAATCCCAACAAAATATATGATTTTGGGGGAATCAATGCATGATATCTTAGAATCCCATACTAATCACTACTTAAACCCCCCAATCGCTCCCCATCCATCGATGGGGAGAGATTAGCCGTCATCGATTCTAGAGCATCTCTAACCTGATTTATAAATAAGAAACCAGCTCTTGCTATTGAAGTATATGAAAAATCTTATTGTACAACACAATTCTAATATTTCATCGGCTGACTTGATCCACCCCACCTCGTTTCCACGAAGCTCGAGGTCTAGGATCGTTGGCAACTAAGCTGTTTCCGTCGAAGGATAGCGAAGTGAATGGATCTTATAACCCAGACCCGATTTATTATTTTTTATCTCTCCACCTTGATAGAAAAAGTGAAGGAGGCTAACAAAGTTCAAAAGGCTGTATTTTGAATGGTAAGAAGAACCAAGAAAAGAAAATCAATTTTCATTTTTTTAATCACTTTTGTATAAGAAATTAAGAAAGTAAAAGAAACAAAAAAGAATGACCAGCATATATATATATATATATATATATATATATATACACCACATGCATGTGTACATAAAAAGGCAAACATCACCAAATCACTTCCCCCACCACATGTGTGCATGTGCCCACGTACCTTCATTTCCCTCGTGTCTCTCTAGTACTGTTGAGACAGATAGACGAGCACATCTCAAGTGGAGAAGAAAAGTCTTCACAATTTCAATATTATTATACATTGATCCAAAAATAATTTATGCAAGGCACTTGGAATTAATGTTGATTGTACATTATTATTTTTATATAAAATAAATTAACATTGGCCCACTGGCAACTAATTGGAGACAACAAAAGCTTCAGTTGAGCAGCCTCAACTTATTCCAATATAGATGGGGACAAAGCACAGTTATACCCACTCGATCTCTCATGTCCAAACGGGTGGTAAACGAGCTGAATGAGCCGAGTTTTGACATGTTCAAACTCGACTCGTTTATAAACGAGCCGAACCGAGCCGAGCCAAGTCAAGCTCACGAGCTTAAACGAGCCTACTGTTCTTCTTTATTTTATGGTTTTTAAAAGTTGAAAACAAAATTTTAGCATAAATGAGCGATGTTTATGAGCTTAAATGAGCATAATTTTATATTGATTTAATATTATGATTTTACAAAGGAGTTCAGTCAAACTTGAACTAAGTTTTTATAACACAAATGAGTCGAGTTTGAATACAAAATGAAGCTCAATCTAGGTGCCGAGCCTAACCGAGCTTTAAAAATTGTTCAAGCTCGCTCATTTGTCTAATTGAACGAGCCTGAATGAGCTCATATCGAGCTGAGCTCGAGCGGCTTGGTTTGTTTACCAGCCCTATGTCCAAAACCTTCTTCACATGTTTATTAATTGAAATAAAGTTAAATCTAGGTTTGATGTGTCTTTGGTGAATCACAAGATGGCATCTAGCCCGCATCACGTACATATTCATTATATTCAAATATTTAATTGATATTCAGTCTCGTTTGGAATCAAATTCAAAAACAGTTGCTCTTAGATAACATTTTGAAACTGAAATTCAAAAATACACATTTAGAACCTATTATTTAAAAATTAATTTTATAGAAGGTCAATTAATCAGGGCCTAAGTATATCACAATGTAGGGTTGCTATTAATACTTTATTAAAAATATTCATTTTATATATATACACTAATAGTTGAAAAAGTGATATAAATCTCAATCCACTCTAAGGTGGGTTAATTGGACCACCGTTTTATAATAAATTAAAAAATGATATTTTGATAACAGTGATACCCTTATCTAATAATATTAAAGTATCACTACAATTTTATATCATCTAGTATCAACATAAGAAACAAGTCTCTTACAATGCGGGGCATAAAAAATGTTCCCCGAGTTTGTTAATGACTTTGCAAGAAGTGTCCTATTCAACATATCACTGATAAATAAGGATGTGCTTGATTGCCTAAATACCTTACTTCACCCTTTCAACAAAAAAAATAAAAAAAATAATTCAGTTTTTAACCGATGTGGTTAATATATGCATGGAACATTGGAACTTATAGTAGGAAGCAATAAAAATAATAATGATTAATATTCTTAAATTATGAATTGTAGTTCTATGTGATTTCAGTTATAATAGACCTCCTATTATATTGACTGGATGCATGTTCCCATTTCTGTAAACCATTAATGAAGACAAGTTAATAAAGTATGATACATGAAAGCCTATTTTGTTCTGATGCAAAATTTAAATTAAAGTTAGGTAGGATTGGGTATGTATAATTAGGAATTGTCCTTTAGAAAAATCTATTCATTTGCCAGAGAATTATGTTTAATATGAAAAATATTAGATAAAAGGTCTTCTAAATTAAACACAGGATCTAATATTTATGTCAAAAACACATGTGCGCACAAGACAAACTTTAATCTCCCACTACGTTAAGACTTTCAAAACCATGATTTATGAATAACACTATTTATAGGATATTCATGAATATTATTATTCAATAATCTAGTTTTTTCAATCATCCTTCACATATCGAATCGCATGTGGCGATCACTTGTTTTAGAGGCTGATAATTAGGGTTTAATTAGTCTCCGGCCAGTGAATTGTCCTATCAATGATTTGCATTTGCATCTTTGTTAATTAAATTTAAGTAAAAAAATCTCAGTCAGCCATTGGAGAGGGGATAATTGATTGTGTCATCAAAAACAACCTAATCACCATGGTCTTCTAATCAATTACAGCTGCAACTATATATTAAATTATATATGTAACGTACGCATGTAAGGTCAAACAATGCATAAGTACCACATATGAGAAATCATGTAATTTAGTTTAATTAAATAAGTTCTAATGCATCAGCTTGACCTACTTTTATGTGATGTCTTAGGTTCTCTTGTCGGTGGTTTTTGTCTATATATAATCAATAAGAGTTTTTATTGTTAGACCACTGTTACATCAAATTAAGTCACTAATTGTGTGATTAAAATATGTTTTCTAGTGTCTAATTTATTTTTACTCCAATTATAAAGAAAAAAACATGGATGGAAGAAATCAATGTTAGACTAAATTCACAAGATCAAAGACGGAGACTGATCGACATAATTAAATCTGAATTATTAGAAGTCGATCATGATTTATCTCTAACTCTTCTTTCTTTTGTCTTTTTCTTCTCTGCAACAAAAAAATAAAAAGGATAAAAGAAGATTTAACTTCTTCTCTTTAGTTTTTCTGACTTGGGATATCTAAAGGGATCCAATCCCTTTTATATGTTAATGGAATCACACCCATTATGGATTCCTCCTACTTTAATCCCGCAATGTGGATAGTTATCACAATCACATTCAATACTTCTGAGAGAGATCAGGATGAAATTAAAAAGTGTACCACTCCGTAACAAATAGTCAAAGTTATAATAATCATTATAACTACTTTTTAAAATAGTGAGATACTAATCTTTATCTTTAATTGTTCATCCATATCTCCAACAAGCAATATTTTGCGCATTTATTTCAATGATTTGTTTTACGGGTTCTTGCTTAACTAAAAAAGATCTTTTAACATTTTTTTTTTGGTATACAGAAAGATATTTAACATTGATATATATATATATATATATATATATATATATATATATATATATATATATATATATATATATATATAATTTTATTTGAATAAAAGATCTAAGTGTTGTGTGTGTGTGTATATATATATATATCAATTAATTGTTTGTATGCATTGACTCAAGGGTGCCGTTACTCCCACCACCCTAATTACTAGGATCACCACCTTCATAAACCCCCCACCTCACATTTTCTTTTATACTAAACCCACTTTCAAATATATAAAGCTTAAACTTAACCCCAACCCCACCACCCTTCCCATTTGAGATTAATTTCAACCTGAATTCTGCCTTTCTCTCCACATTTTTTTTTTATATCTCTCCATCCAGTTTGGAACCTAGCTGGCGTGAGCACCCATTGACAAGCTGTCAACGTCCACCGCCATTCATCGTCATCGCTTACAACACCGCGCCTTCCGCAATGCCCCAAAATGAAGTGAAAGAAATGGGTAAATGTTTTTGATTTTTCAAATATCATTTACATCATATGGTTTTGGTGGGATTCATGAGTTTTATTGGTTATTCCCTTCCTATTGTATATCTATTTTGGGTTGATATAGAAAGCTAGGGTTTTGATAGGGTATTTTTGGATATATGTATGGGTTGAGTTGAATTTTTTCTTTCTTTATGCAAGATATGATTTTAATTTCTTTTGTTTGTTTTAAACCATATATTATAAGTATTGAGGTTTGTGATTGAAATTTATGGTTTTGATAGGAAGTTTAGGTATTTTTAGATAAATGTATGATTAAGGCTCAATTTTATTTTTCTGATTGTAAGCTATGATTTTAATTGAATTTATTTGATTTAAACTCTATATTACAACTGAGAATGGATTGTGATTGAAATTTAGAGTTTTAATTGGAAGTTAGGATATTGTTAGACAAATGAATGGTTTATACTCTATTTATTTATTTATTTTAATTGAAAACTATGATTGCGATTGCTTTTGTTCGGTTTAAACCATATATTACAAGCGAGATTGGTTTGTGATTCATATTTGGGGTTTTGATAGGAAGTTAGAATTTTTTTAGTGAAATGAATGGTTTAGGTTCTATTTATTTTTGTTGATTGAAAGCTATGATTGTAATTGCATTTGTTTGGTTTAAACTCTATATTACAAGGGGAATTGGTTTTTTCATTGAAATTTAGGATTTTTCTGGGAGGTTAGGGTATTGTGAGACAAATGTGTAGATCGTACTCTATTTTTTTTTATTTTATGAATTGAAAGCTATGATTGTGATTGTAGTTGTTTGGTTTAAAACCTATATTATATTATCATTATTAACTCTATCATGGTTTGGGATGTTGGTAACTACTGTTGGTATATTGAACATTCATCGATGATTATTAATTTTCTAGATTTGATTTGAGTGCCCACACATCAGATCAATGTAGACTGTTTGAATGTATATTCTAGTTTTTCACAAAGAATGATCAAATGTGTATGACATATGTCTTTATCAACGTTGTGTATCCATTAACATATAAATCGAACAAATTAAATTATAGGACGGCTCCCAAAAAATGTGTTCCACGGCCAATCAAAAACACCGACGAAAAGATGGGCTTTCAAAATTGATCGTCCCATATATATGCCCAAGAAGATGTAGTTGATGAAGACATCAATGGGTCAGAAGAAGAGGGGGAGATATCATAGAAATGCAAGAGACAGAGCATGTAGATTTCGATATAGACCATGGTAGTCTGAAAGAACCCGAAACATTCTCAGACATTTCGATATAGACCATGGTAGTCTGAAAGAACCCGAAACATTCTCAGACATGGATGATCCATGTGATTTGTGCCTTTAGGCCTCTTTTGTTTGGACTAAGTTGTTTAGGCCCTCTTTTTTTTTAAGATTTCAAATTACAACAAGATGTGTTGTAGTAATGTTTGTGCATAATGCATGGATATGTCAATGTGGTACAATTTAGTCATGCATGAAATTTTGATTACTTTATTGTACAGAACATGAACATGTAACCAGTTCGAAATGGTTTTGTTGAAATATGAACCCAGTTCGACATGGGTATGTCCAAATTTCTATAGGTTATGTCAATAGGTACTGGTCAAATATTTCTTCAAAAATACTCTTTGAACCTAGTTCGATAGGGTATTGTCAAAATATAGACACAATTCGACTGATGTTTGTTAAGCAGATCGGCTTTTGTTGATTATCTGCCGTCAACTCTCTACTATATATTTCAACAGAAGTGTGTCAAGCAGGATGTCTGAGATTACAAAAGCCCAGTTCGACAAAGGAGTGTCAAGCAGATGGGCTTCATATGACTATATGCTGTTGAATCACCACTATATATTTTGATTGAAGTGCGTAAAGCAGGATTTCTAAGTTAAATGAAGTCCAGTTCAATATAGTTGTGTTAGACAGATGGGCTCCAAATGACTAACCTCCATCGGAGGTCGCTTAAAATGTGTGACATATGTTCGTCGAACCTGCGTGGATATATAGAGGATGTCATATTTTCACTTTGTTTGATTGTTTACACAAAGTAGTATTTATTTTAGTTACCAATGAAATAAATATCATTTCATTCATCCCTAATTGCTCTGTTGTTGAAATCAACCAATCAATAAATTTACTTGTTCTTAGATTCTTAGGTGAAATAATTTGAATATCTGGTAAACTTATTATGAAACTTATGCCATGTTTTTTATATCTTTTTTTGTCAATACTTTGGGCGACATTGTGTTCCAATGTCATGTTTGGTAAGAAAAAAAACTAAAAAAATTCTATTTGACATATTCAGTGTTAAAACTAGTCCCAAGTTTGACAAGAACTAGTCCAATTGATTCTTCATGATCTCTTTGAATAATCCAGTTTGACAGAGGTGTGTTAACCTGATAACGTTTTCTCGACGATTCACAGTCAACTTAATAGATTTTTTCAATGACACCTCTGTCAAACCGATGACATTTTCTTGAAAGCCCTCTATCAATTTAATGGACTTAGCTGAATAACACACTGTCAAATAAATATGCACAGGTGGTGGGATTAAAGTTGTTTTATAAAAATGAAAAACGAGGCTTTTTGGTGGGGTTGCACGGTGGGATTGACCATTCGGGTGGTGGGAATTAACTACTAGGGGTGTCAACGGGTCGGGTCCGGGCCGGGTCGGGGTGGACCCGGACCCGACCCGTGACAGGACCCGACGGGTCCGGGTCCAATCCAGGACCCGGCGGGTCCAGGAAAAAGTGGACCCGGACCCGGACCCGTCGGACCCAGGTCGGACCCGGGTCCGACCCGACCCGGCCAGACTAGGTTGGTTGAGACATGTCGGGTGTAGGCGGACAGTCGGAGACGAAGGCGCGGTCCGGACGGTGTCGCTCGCGCGGTTCGGACAGAGAAGAGACAGAGACGGACGCCGGATGGCTGCCGAGTGAGAGAGACAGAGGTCGACGGACGGTGTCGCTCGCGCGGTTCGGACAGAGAAGAGACAGAGACGGACGCCGGATGGCTGTCGCTCGCGCGGAGTGGCCGACGAGAGTGAGAAAGACAGACGCGGCTGACGGATGCCTGTCGCTCACGCGGAGTGGCTGACGGACGGCTGCCGAGTGACCGATGAGAAAGACACAGTGCGTGAGAAAGACAGAGCGGCGGAGTAAATTAGGGCACATTTTTACTTTAGGGCTTTATTTTTCATTTTTTTTTTAGTGAGACAGTGAGTCACTTGGTGGGCTGGGTTTATTAACATGTGGGTTTTATTTTTTCTTTTTTTTTTGGTGGATGATTTGTGGGCTGTGGTTTGATGGGTTTGGTTGATAATGGGTTTAGACTTCTAGATGAAAAATGAGTTAAGATCTATTCTATGCTAATAATTTCATAAATAAAAATAAAATTATGGGGCTAAGCATATATTAAAAAAAACTGTCGGGTCCAACGGGTCGGGGCGGGGTGGACCCGGACCCGACCCGTTTGTTGGTTCGGGTCCGCCGGGTCAGGTCCAACTCGGGTCGGGTCCAAATCGGGTCGGGTATATTACACGTGTAATCGGGTCCGGGTCGGGTCGGGTCCGGGTCTGGACCCGACCCGTTGACAGGCCTATTAACTACACTCTTGACTCAATTATACCCACAAAAGTACTCCTTTCATTGGGCATCGGATGCATCATAAATGTCATCATTTGATTGCTTTTACTTTAAATATAATAATACTCTTTTTAAAAACAAAATAGAAAAAAAAAAGAAAGCGTTGCACAACAGTGCTTTGTGCATGGATAACAGTTGTGAGTGCCCAATAATTTGTAGATAGTGATAGTTCAAATAATTACATATTCAATATTATCAATGCATGGCCACCACTGGAAGATCAAATTCAAGGATTGAATATTGTCTTCAAGTGAACAGATTCAAGGATATAATGTTTTAAAAATCTAATAAATCGAGTTAAGATCACAAAGTTTTACGTCCAAATTAATTAAACTGAACCATAATATTATAATGATAAAATGAATATGTTATTAATAATTAACAAAAATAAAAAAATCTTAAAATATATTTTCAATTGCAGGTTACTAGGAAGAAGTGCCAGGAAAAAAAATCAAAATCAAAAGAAGAGAAAGAAAAGAAACACACTATAAAGAAAAAGGAGTTATTATTTTTAATTATCTTCGTGAAGGTTACAAAAGAAAGGACAAGTTGAAAGAAATAAAGAAAAAAAAGAGAAGAGAGAGCATCAAATTATGCTTTAAAGTTAAAAGCGATTAATTATGTGAATCTTACATCTTTTAATAGTGATATTTTTATAATTTTTTAGATTACATTATGATTAGAGTTAAAAATAATCTGACAAATAACCGTGCAAGTTGAGTGGAATTTCAGATTATAAAAAGGGATGTATAATTAATTAACGAAAACCATAACATAAAAAGGTATAAATAAAGGTACAAAAACTATATCCATGTGCAATTTATGTACATGTTTATTAGGCACAGGACACTAAAATGAACAGGACATAATCTACTTAGAATGTAAGAAAATTAAACCTCTTATTAATTAATGCTTTTGAAAATTATGAGGGTTTTGTCATAGCTTGAGCGTCACAATAAATTTCATTTGCAGTTCAAGGGGAATACATGGGCAGGGATGTTTCTTGGTAAATGCAACAAATTATTTTAAATATTGAATTGAAGGAGACCTGATTCTGAGTCAATGAATATATAACACCATGTCATCTAAACCACTTTTAGGGGATAGTTAATTAGTAATATAATTGTGTATTCTTTTCTTTTTAACTAATAATATAGCAAGTAGAAATTGTTATATATTTCAGATAACATGGCATCATGCATATGATTGATCACAATTTTTATATATTTAATGTTCTCATTGATCAGAAACAATACTATCTAAATCTAAAATTATTTCTACATTTTGGTCAAGGGCCCTTAAGAGTTCCCAGAGTTTACATCATATCAATAAAATTATGCTAGATAAAACCCCAACATTACACAATTAAAAAAAGGCCCCATAGTCATATATTCCAATAAATGAAAAAAATCACATACTTCACCCAACTGAAAAATAGATAAGTAACTGGAACTGACACCTCAAACATTATAATCTACAGGGGTTGAAGCAAAAACAAATTAATAAACAATAAACACAATCTCAAGATTATACATGTTCACAATATATGATTTGAAGATGCTGGAACCGAATATGCACAGGATTATTCCACATGGGTAAGAAATTATATATATTGTAATCAAACCCTTGGTTGGGTGATTCATTTAACAATGCAGATAACAAAAAAGGTGTCTCCCCTATGTTTCTTATTGGAGGACATATATGATATATATGATACCATTATGTGATAGTTTTCGATGAATCCCTAGAAAATCAGAGAAGCTGCCTCACCAGCTTGTCCTCTTTGGCTGGCTTGATAATAACAATATATAATAAAAAGGCCTCACATGCAATGGCCAAAGAAGATGCCCCAGATTGGAAAACTTTAGTTGGAAGTTTCCAAAATGCCACTACATGTGACTTGCATGGGCACAAAAAAATCACTCTCATGGTAGTGATAAACTCACTCATCATATCCTTCTCAACATTAGATTGAATTTTTTTCAGAAGGTATCTTGCTAGGAGGACCTAGCTACTTCGAATTTTTATTTTTTGTAATGGTAAATATTTTGTATCCTTATTAAGCCTAGTTTGGTGATTCTGAACCAGAAAAAAAATTCTTCATTCCTATGAACCGGTGGATTTCGTGGAAGAAGAAATTTAACCTCGAATATGTAGAAATGAAATGGATGATTTTAATACAAATTTTTGTTGTAATGATAGATCTTTTGTGACCTTGTTTTCTAGGGCTAGTTTGGTAACTCTGATCCAGAAGGAGAATTCTTAATTCTCAAGAATTTAATTATGATAGATTCCATGTAAAGTGAAATTTGACTTGGAATATCTAAAAATAAAAGCATGAATGAATGATTCTAAACACAATTTTTATTAGTGTCCTAATAAAATGAAAATGAGAATGAACACCAAATTTTCTTTTAATCTTTTCTTTGATAGAACTAAGAGAGATTACTATTTTATAGGATCAATAACACACATGATTGCTTTGAGGGAAATGGGAGGTAGTGAGTAGAGATATTAATTAAGAAACATTAGTATTTTGATTACTAATGTTTTTTTATTTTTTAATTCCTATAAACTATATGATTCAGTGATCGATCCCTCACTTTTTCATATTTTGGTTTAAGTTCCCAGATTTAAAGAATATGTTCCTTTTAGTCTTTTCCAAGGATTAAAAAGAAAACCAAATAATTTAAGGATAAGTGCCTCTCAGGGACTAATAAGAAACATACCCTTTAAATCTAGAGACTTAAACCGAAATATAAAAAAATAAGGGATCGATCACTAAATCATATAGTTTATGAGTACTTAAAAATAAATAATCTTATAATATATAATTAGATAGTGAATTATATATCTTGTTAAACTGACTGTCCACTGGCTTTCAAAAAAGTTTTATTTTATTTTATTCTATTTTTCAATGGAATGGAATTATTACGTCAAAAGGGCAAAATCGTCAATATAAATATAATAGGCTTTCACGTGCTAGTGTTACAGCTGTTTTGCCCCCAATCAATGCAAGATGATCGGAAGTGGTTCTCCATGACATCATCGCACGACTGACACGTGTCAGTATTCTTTAACCGCTCGTTCTGACGACTTGGCAGATCGGTCTGATATATTTTTATCCGGATCCGAATAAAATTATACTCTTGCTTTGTCTTATTCTGACGTGGCCAGATCAGAGCCGTACAATTTTCAAATTTGTCGCCTTGGAAGTCAAATAGGGTTGCCACTGTGTAAACATATGTTATAGTGTATATATATACAGAGTCCTCTCGACTAGCCGGATCCGGGTCAGGTCGTGGTGGATCCAGATCCGATCCGTGACAAGACTCGATGGGTTAGGATCAAACTCAGGATCCAGCGGGTCTAGGAAAATGTGGACCCGGACCCGTCGGATCTGGGTCGGGTCCGGATCCCATCAGACCCGGATGGTTGGTAAAAAAAAAAAAGAAAAAAAGAAGAAGAGCTCATGTATTTGTTTGTCTTATCATTCTATTTGAAATTTTTTATAATAAAACATTATTATTAATGAGACTATGTTTGAATATAATTTTATACAATTCAAAAGAAGTAAATGAATTATTAAATAACATCCAAAACAATAATCACTAACATAAAAAAACATATTAACCTAAATAATAAACATAACTAATTATACAAACATTCAAAACAATATTAACCTAAACAACATTCAAAACAATAAACACTAACATATTAACCTAAATAATAAACATAAATCATGCAACAAACTAATTAATCATACAAATTCAAAAGCTAATAAGTTAATTGTCTAAAACAAACCGACGACAATACATTACTAAGTTTATTACATATTAAACAATCAAGTTCTTGCAAGTTGCAACATCAACACAACAAAAAAATGTTATGATTATGATTATGACTTATGATTTATGGGCTTGTTATGATTATGATTTATGAACTTGTGGATACAAAAATAAGTTAAGTAAGAAATAAAATTATGTATCAACTAATACTAATAGTCTTATAATATATGAGCATATTTTAATAAAACAATCGGGTCCAACAGGTCAGGGCGTGGTGGACCCAGACCCGACCGGTTTGTTTGTTCGGGTCCGCCTGGTCAGGTTCAACTCGGATCGGGTCCAAATCGGGTCGGGTATATTACACGTGTAATCGGGTCCGGGTCGGGTCGGGTTCGGGTCTGGACTTGACCCGTTGACAGACCTCAATATGTATAATCAATTATGGTTCCCGGACCCCCGGTTCCATCTAACTATGTAAGTCTCATAAGATAATACGAGTGTTAATATCTATTTTATTGTTTAAGGAGCTAGTTATGATTGTTATTGATGTGACATGTTTGGATTGTTATTTTAAAGATTTGAATAGATTTAAGTTTTTTGAATGAACGGTGGATTTTTTTTTTAATACCGAAGATCAAATCTCATGATTTTTTTTCAATTAATAATCATCTCTTTTCTGTTTTACATGGTGAAAAAAAAAATATGTGGTGCATCTGTAGCATCTGCCCATAGCGTTTGAAGCTTCTTTTTTTTCTCCACCTAAAACAGAATTTTGTATTTGGGTTCTCATCCCTTGTTTTGCATTTGTTATAATTTTTTTTAATTGAATTCGGTGCTAGATGCCTGAATAGCAAGACTCAAATATAATACCATCACAATTATATGGTCACTATAATTAAATTTATACATGTTTAATTTCACAAAATAAAAGTGTTACGTTAACATCCGTACTCGGACAGTAGTTGACATGATAAGCTAATTAAGGCAGCTCAATTAAGCATTTCAAGAGCATTAGCTAATTAATTAGTCATCATGAATGTTAAGCTAGCCAAAGAATGATATTATTTTGAATAGTTGATTAAATTGAAAATAATATATCACCAATGAATAGTATAGTCATGCATGCTTTAATATATATTTTGTATGTACGGATTAAAATATTATGAAATGTAAATACAACATCATCGTAACTAAATCAACTCATAACATGTTAGTTGAGCCGTTGAGGTATGTACTTAATTTTTTTTTTTATTGAGATACATTGAGAAGGTAATTAAATTAAAAACTAACACTATAACTATCAAAAATATTAATAGGGATTGGTTGCTCAATATGAAACTAAATATATCGATATTTAGATATTATTTATATAAGTTAATGATCATATCTGTCATGCATTAATCAAGAAGTTTTTCAATTAGTTGTAACCCGAAAAACTAGGGATAATTTGGGTTAATATTTGAATTAAGCATGTTTTAATTAAGAGTTCAATCTGACAGGACTATATGAAGTGTATTTATGGCTCATACAACTGTTGTTTGAATACCCAACTAAAATTTTGTGTGAGAACTTTTGGAAAGAGAGGACTAGCTTTTTTTTTGCAATTGAAATACAAATTGTTTCTTCATGTGTAGTACAGCCAGTGATGAGGACACAATGCCATGTTGAGGCAAGAATAGCTATTCCCCACTTTTTTTTTTTGGCTCATTTTAGAAAGCATTAGTCAATGCCGTGTATAACAATTAAATGGGGAGAACAATTTTTTATTTCTTTTCCAATTGGAGTATTTTGTACAGCTAAAGAGTGGTTAGGGTTTGAAAAAGATGGCAACTGACCCATTCTTTTTTATCATCAGTCCAAAGAATAAGTGAATGAGAGGGGATTCAAATATTCAATACAGTGGGGTGGTTGATTTTTAAGAAAAGTAAATAATAATAGATAAATAATGTAGGTGCATTAATATTCACCCCACTCAACACAGAGCTCTGTAACAAATCTCATGAATATGAAAAACATAGATGGCAACCTAAGCTAAAAACCACTATAAATAATAAAAAAAAAGTAGATAAAAAGAAAGATATAGGAGATTTTACAAAGCCCTAATTTAAAAATTAAGGAGAAAATATAAAATTAAAAATTAAAAAGATCAATATATCTTTTGCTAATTTGATCATGGGAGAGATTCCTTTTTTTGTGATAAAAATAATAATTTGGAATTAAACTTGTTACCAGAATTTACTGTTAACCTTAATTCTTCTCTTAAAATGGTGGTACATCATGACCTCATGCTCAATGGTATAACTTAAATAAATAGTTTGAGTTATCAACCCAATTAAAATTATTTTCTAGAAATTCATAGGATCTTAAATAACCAAGGTAGATTTAAGCAATATTTGCATTTGTCACCTCCAAGTATTTACCAATATTTTGCATTTGTCATTTGAAAGGTTTAAGTTAAAATAACCCAAGGTCACATTTTTCATCTACAAAACATAAAAACTTTTGTCTCCTTGATTCCTCCTCCTCTGTCCATCCATAATTTTTTTCCCTGCCAAGCCCAAACTCCAGAAAACATAACATTTTTTTTTTTTGAATATAGTCCAAACATGGTTGATGAACTCTCTGACCTGTGCAAGAAATCTTCCAACTTTAAAAAGCCTGACCCCCACATGGGTTAAATATCTTTTTATTTAAAAAAAGGAAAAGAACAAGGAATTCATCAAAAATAAAGTTCCATCCACATCTGTCAGTCTACATATATAAGTTACTGTACCCTAATTTCTTTTTACTTTTTCATAGACCAAAAGTCACCTAATCTATCACAAATTACAAAAAAAAAAAAAAAGTATCTCAGGCTATGTATTATAATGTATATTTTTTTTGAGGAAATATAATGTGTGTGTGTATATACAACCAGATAATACCTCTCAAGATAGTCATACTCATTAATGAACTTGAATTTTTTTGTTTATTTTAAAAAAAAAAAATAGTTTCAGAGTTTTCTTTAAATATATTATATCATGTAGTTACACAAAAAAAAAAAACAGACCCCCACCATACACGCACATCAGCATATGACACCATATGGAGCGCAGGTGGCCATTTTCAGACACACATCTCACCCACCCAAATTTTGTAATTTGTCACAAAAACATATACATCAATTAATATATGTTATAATATATGTTAAATGATTGTAACTAATATAAATCTTAATCAAAGACTTTGGTGACAGCTGTGTCTTAACGAACAATTAACTATTATAAATTCAACTCTCTCCATTTGCCACTACATCCATCAAAACACAGAGTCTCTCTCTTTCCATCTCATCTTCTCCACCATCTATCATAGAAACAGAGAGAGAGAGAGAGAGAGAGAAGAAAGAGAGATCTCTGGATGAACTTAAGGGGTGGCGACCCCACCTTGGGCCACCTCATGTGGCCGACCCTCCTCGTCGCTTTGGCGGCGGTCCTCTTGAGCGGCGTCTCCGCCGCCGACCCTTACATCTACTCCTCACCACCACCACCTTATGAGTACAAGTCACCACCACCTCCAGTGCATTCACCACCACCACCATATGTCTACAAGTCACCACCACCACCACCATATGTCTACAAGTCACCACCACCTCCAGTGCACTCACCGCCGCCACCATATGAGTACAAGTCGCCGCCGCCGCCGCCGGTGCATTCACCGCCTCCTCCATATGAGTACAAGTCACCTCCGCCGCCGGTGCATTCACCACCACCACCTTATGAGTACAAGTCACCGCCGCCACCGTATGTCTACAAATCACCACCACCACCTCCATATGTCTACAAATCACCTCCACCGCCACCAACCAAGCCCTACGTCTACAAGTCTCCTCCTCCTCCTCCATACGTCTACAAGTCTCCACCACCACCTCCCTATGTTTACAAGTCACCGCCGCCGCCGCCGCCAACCAAGCCTTACGTCTACAAGTCTCCTCCACCTCCTCCATATGTCTACAAATCCCCACCGCCACCTCCTTATGTCTACAAATCACCACCACCACCGCCAACCAAGCCTTATGTCTACAAGTCTCCGCCACCGCCGCCATATGTCTACAAGTCTCCGCCACCTCCTCCAACCAAGCCCTACGTCTACAAGTCCCCACCACCACCTCCATATGTCTACAAGTCCCCACCACCGCCGCCAACCAAGCCTTACGTCTACAAGTCCCCACCTCCTCCTCCATATGTCTACAAGTCTCCTCCACCTCCTCCATACGTCTACAAGTCACCGCCGCCGCCACCAACGAAGCCCTACGTCTACAAGTCTCCACCTCCTCCTCCATATGTATACAAGTCTCCGCCGCCACCTCCTTATGTATACAAGTCACCACCGCCGCCGCCAACCAAGCCTTATGTTTACAAGTCCCCACCACCACCACCATATGTTTACAAATCCCCACCTCCGCCGACGCCGTACTACTACAAGTCGCCGCCGCCGCCTGTGGTGGTGCATTACGAGCACGTGCTGAAGGTGGTCGGGAAGGTGTACTGCTACCGGTGCAAGTCCCACGGCAAGAAACACTTTAAAGGTATGGTTTCTGTTTTTTTTTTTTTTTAAAAAAATCAAAAACTAATTATGGAGGCCATATAAATGTGTTTAGAGGATTCAAATTTAACTCATCATGATCTGCTCTAATTTGTTTGGAAAGAACTTTTTCGATTATTTTTTAGAAAGAAAAAGAAAGTGAAACTAAGTATTGTAATTTAATTAAAAAAATAAATCGATCAACCAATAATATGTCCTGATCATGTTCACATTGTTTGGTTCTCCGACTTTTCAAATTTATTATAAAAGGTGACGTGATGACTTTTGAGTTATTAATACGCAGGGGACATCTTTTTAACTCCTTCAAATTTTTTTGAAATTATAAAAAGTTTCTTTAAAATAAAAAAATTATTCTAGATCTTCATGCATGATTTGGATTAACCACACATCTGATTAGTTACATGGACTAAAATAAATATTATCTAATAAGATAGGGACCTGAAGGGATTTATCAATTTTATAGGAACATTCTCTGATTTTCATAAATTTTTAGAGAATTAGATCGATTTTTCCCTAATATACGTGACTTTAAACGTGGCCCCCAATTGTTTGACGTATAAACTTTACAGTATGTGACTTTGAATTACGTACAATAGGTATTACATATTTGTAAGATATTACATATTTGTATAATATTTAGGGTTAGTTTATTAAATCCACCTAGAAAAAAATTCTTCAATTTTATGAATATTATATTTTTTATAAATTCCGTTAAAAGGAAAATTTGATTTGGAATGTTCACGAATGAACACAAGAATTGAGAATTTCAAACACAATTTTTCAGAGTATCCAAGTAGAATGAGAAAGAAAGCTATAAAGACCCACATAACATTTATAAAAAAAGTAGGAAAAAATTACTGTAGCTCCCTGAAATCCTCTCAAAATAACAAAAAACCTCTTAAAAATCAGAAAACCGCCGTACATCCCCGTATTTTTTTTTTAGAAAAAGTTTCGAATAAACCCCCGCAGGGACCCAACATTTTGCGATTTTACATGAACTTTTTATGATTTTAAAAAAAATTTCGAGGACTTTTATTTTATCATGACAAAGATTTGTTTGATACTTTTTTTAAAAGCATAATGATCTACGATGATTTTTTAATTTTACATGGATTTTTTAAGATTTTGAGAGGATTTATAGAGCTACAACTATTTTCCCCTAAAAAAATAATAATTGAGATTTATATTCTAAAAGCAAAATTAGTATGTGTTAGCTTATACGGTGTCCCTTAATTTACTAACAAACACACAACATTCTCTGATGTTTCAAAAACAGGTGTTGTAGTGAAGGTGACATGCAAGGCCGGCGGCTACTCCGCCGATGCGTACGGCAAGACGAAATCCAATGGAAAGTACAGCATCGCCGTCAAGGGCCTCGAACATTATGGCGAGGCCGACATCAAGTGCTGGGCATCTCTCCACGCCGCCCCCAAAGGCTCCAAATGCAGCATCCCCACTGACCTCAACAATGGCAACTCTGGTTCCCCCACTAAGCTCAAGTCGATGAACCACTACCTGATAGTCTACAAGGCCAAGCCCTTCGCTTACGCCCCGGAGAAGCCCTACCCGGAGTGTGAACTCAAACACCACCACCACCACCACACCACTCCCCCCTACGTCTACAAGTCCCCGCCACCACCTCCCTATGTCTACAAGTCACCACCGCCGCCGCCAAGCAAGCCCTATGTCTACAAGTCTCCACCACCTCCTCCTTACGTCTACAAGTCCCCGCCGCCGCCTCCATATGTATACAAGTCCCCACCCCCACCCCCCTATGTCTACAAGTCACCGCCACCGCCACCTCCTTATGTCTATAAGTCACCTCCACCGCCACCAACCAAGCCCTATGTCTACAAGTCCCCACCGCCTCCTCCATATGTGTACAAATCCCCACCACCACCCCCCTATGTCTACAAGTCACCGCCACCACCACCAACCAAGCCTTACGTTTACAACTCCCCGCCTCCTCCTCCATATGTCTACAAGTCCCCGCCGCCACCTCCTTATGTCTACAAGTCACCTCCACCGCCGCCAGCCAAGCCCTATGTCTACAAGTCCCCACCACCTCCTCCATATGTGTACAAATCCCCACCACCACCTCCCTATGTCTACATGTCACCGCCGCCGCCACCAGCCAAGCCCTATGTCTACAAGTCCCCACCTCCCCCTCCATACGTCTACAAGTCCCCGCCGCCACCTCCATATGTGTACAAATCCCCACCACCACCCCCGTATGTCTACAAGTCACCGCCGCCTCCTCCATATGTGTACAAATCCCCACCACCACCCCCGTATGTCTACAAGTCACCGCCGCCACCACCAGCCAAGCCCTACATCTACAGGTCTCCACCACCACCTCCATACATCTACAAATCCCCGCCGCCACCTCCTTATGTCTACAAATCTCCACCACCACCTCCATACATCTACAAATCCCCGCCGCCACCTCCTTATGTCTACCAATCTCCACCACCACCTCCATACATCTACAAATCCCCGCCGCCACCTCCTTATGTCTACAAATCTCCACCACCACCGCCAACCAAGCCCTATGTCTACAATTCCCCTCCGCCTCCTCCATACGTCTACAAATCACCACCGCCACCACCCTATGTGTACAAGTCCCCGCCGCCACCCCCTACCAAGCCTTACGTATACAAGTCCCCGCCGCCACCACCCTATGTCTACAAGTCGCCACCCCCGCCTCCTTACGTATACAAATCCCCGCCGCCACCACCCTATGTCTACAAGTCCCCACCCCCGCCTCCTTACCTCTACAAGTCCCCTCCGCCACCAGTTCATTACCCGCCTCCTCCCTATGTTTACAGTTCTCCGCCGCCACCACCTTACCTCTACGAGTCGCCACCTCCACCAGTTCACTCACCACCTCCTCCATACGTCTACAAGTCACCACCACCACCGCCCTATCTCTACAAGTCCCCACCACCACCAGTCCACTCACCACCTCCCCCATATATCTACAAGTCTCCACCACCCCCAGTCCACTCTCCACCACCTCCCTATGTCTACAGTTCCCCACCGCCGCCACCTTATATCTACAAGTCCCCACCACCTCCTCCCTACCTCTACAACTCCCCACCACCACCTGTCCATTCACCACCTCCCCCATACATGTACAAGTCTCCACCACCACCAGTTCACTCACCACCACCTCCTTACCTCTACAAGTCGCCACCTCCTCCAGTCCACTCACCACCACCTCCATACATCTACAAGTCACCACCACCACCCTCATCACCTCCTCCCTACCTCTACTCATCCCCACCAACCCCCGTCTACTACTAAGCACCAACTCACTAGTCTCTACCCCTCCTCTCCAAAACAGTGAGTACCTTTAATTAGCCCTCTTTTAACATTGATGTATATATTGCATTGGTTTACTCATGTTGTTTGGATGTATTGTGCAGGTTGTAGTGTTAGTGGAATAAAAGGAGATGAGTGGAGAGCTCACAAGCTATCAGTTAATAACAATGCAGTGCAAGAATTAAGCACAGTTGGTGTTGGACCAGAATATCACTCAGGGGCTATGATGGTTTCCATGTTTCATCTCATGTTGTTGGTCTGTTGTACTAAAACCAGTGGAGAGCTTCATTCAAGGAATTCCAAGACGAATGACAAGAAATACATCAGATGCAACAGGGTGTGAGAGGAGGGTTAGAGCTTTAATTTGGTGTTGCTAGCTAGCATTTTCAGTGGTTGTTCTCCTTGTTCTTTGTGATGTTTGTCCCCTATGTTAAGTATTTTATTCTTGTATTTGTTTTAGTATGTATAGCCCCATTTGTTCGGCAAATATTTGTGTTTAATGTGCGGGAATCAATAAAAATGAGTTTTCTTTAACCCATGTTTAATTGGGGAATTGGCGGTGGTATAAATGGAGATAATATGGATAGTGATAAATAGGTGTTTGGAATATTGAAATAAATAAGAATCCATGTAGGGGTGGGGTGCTCCTCAAGTAAATTAAAAAAAGAGAAAAAATCTAAAGAACCTCATGTAAACTGTCTGAAGTCCATATAACCTCGTGGATTTTTCTAAAACCCATATAACTCTTTAAAACACCTATGTAAATCCAACTAACCCCATAAGTTAAACTTTAATTAACAAATAAGGAATATTACGCAAATATGCTATTTTGTTAAATCTGATTGAAAATATCGTGTACCAAAAACCCCTTACAATTTGTTAAAAATGCAAAAATCCCTATGTACATGACGATTTTACTTATCCGGATAGATTTTAAAACCCTATCTGGAAGTATAAAATCATAATTTATCAATCATTTTTTTTGTATTTTTAACACATTATAGGGGGTTCTTAGTATGCTTTTAACTAGAGTTAATCAAACATAATATTGGCAAAATAATTTAAATTTGTTAACGAAAATTTTAATTTGGAAGACTATTTGGATTTACATAAGTGTTTATGGGGGGTTATATGAACTTTTGAAAAACTCATGGGGTTATACGGATTTCAGGTAGTTTATAGAGGGTTATTTGAATTGATCCTAAAAAAGGGAGAAAGAAAGCGCGAGGGTTGGGAGGGTGGCAGCGGCGGTGGAGATTGGCAACCAGTGGCAGAGCCACCATAGGACCAGGGGGGGCATGGGACCCTCCTGAATTTTTTTATTTATTTATAGATCTTTTAATTTTTTTCTAGATCTTTTTAATTTTCTGTAGTAGATTGATTTTAATTAGGGCTCGTAAATCATGGGCCCCACCTATATATGAAATTCCCTAAACAGCAACAGCTCACAACTCAAAAAAATGAAAACAAAAATAAAAATAAAACAATAATCCATTATCCATCTGGATCATCCACGTATATGGTGTGCCCTCATCCCTTCTTTTATTTAACCCTCCCCCTCCACATAAAACAAAATCAATTTTTCTTTTTCATTTACCACTAAGCCTCCTTCTATCTATATCCTACAAACAGCCATAAAGGCACGGATCCTACTCCTCGGCGTCCCCACCTAGGCGTCCATCTTGAAAAAAATAAATTTTTGAATATCTTTTTTTCTTCTTTTTTTGTATCTCAATTGTTCCTAGTATCTCTTAAAAAATTCATAATTTTTACTTTTTATTCCATTAACTGTCCCACAATCAAGAATCTATAATCTGTAATCCTCTCTTCTCCTCTATCAACAGTTTGAAAGTATATAATTTTTCCTTTTATCTTATTGTCATTTCTACTAATTTATTTAAAATTTAAAATATTTGTGTAAATATCCAAATAATCAAATCATTCAACATTTTTATAATATAAAACCTCGCCAAGGCTAAATTTAAAAAATATGATGATTATTTTTTATAATTATTCAGTGATACATTTTATATGAACATCTTTATTTCATTTTATACATATTTTTAATTTATGTTATTGAAACTAAAAAAATATATAATGATATAATTTTAAAAAATATTTATATAAATTACATTAGGCCTTCTCTTTATAAAAATTGTGGCTCCGCCACTGTTGGCAACCCCCTCTCTATCTCTCTATTTCTCTTTCTTCCTCCCCCTACCCCTCCGACCGTCCGCTCCGCCATTGTCCTCCCCCCTGTCGGTGCCACTCGCAACCTCCGGCCTTCCCCTACCCTCAAATCTCTCTCCTTCTCCCCCCCCCCCCCCCCCCCCCGTCGCATCCTCCCCCCTTGCCGCCACCTCCTCCGCTTGCTTCCACCACCCTCTGCCCACCTCAGCCACCGTGGGCAACCATTCTCTCTCTCTCTCTCTTTGAAGATGCAAAATTGCAAACCCCACCCTCATAAAAGATTGCATGTTGAAGGGAATTTTCTAAACCTCCCTATCATCTTTTGATTGGTTTAAAATGAGATTGAATTATTAGTGGGTCACTGAATTAACACTCTATCAGTGAACATTTGTCAGTTCTGATGGGGAACTGATAAATAACAATGGTTTCAAGTTAATTATGGGAGTGGATGGAGTTGCAACCAAGATCGGGGGGGATTGGATGCTCACGCGAAGGTCAAACAGGTGATGATCCCGGCGGCCTTGTGGGCGTTGTGGCTCTCTTGAAACAGTGTTTTATTCAGAGGACACATGTTCTATGTTGAGAACTTATGGGAGTCCACTCTTCAGTTCATTCAAGATTGGGGATGTGCGTTTGCAGGCGCGAGTCATATCTTTCTAGGTGGGGAACGTTCAACATTTCCTGAGATTTTGTTCCATGTATTATGCATGCCTCCCCCTCCCCCCATCTCTTATATCTTTATTTTTTCTTCTTGTCAAGGGTTTTCTTGGGTTGCAAACCTCTTGTGACCCATAATATTGGTTTTGGGGTTTCTCTTCTTTGTAATTTTTATTGCAGATCAATTGTAACTCTCATCTTCTAGTAATGAAATGGTCTATAGTTCCTCAAAAAACATGGTTTCAAGTTGATATATGTTTCAATGGTTAGATATTTTCTTAGAAGTTTGAATCCGTGCAATGTATTACTTTAATGGTGAGACTGCTTTATTATGGGCTGGCATGGCTGAATCAAATCCATCTAAATGTCAAGCTGCCTTATATATATAGAAGTCAAAATGGATCGAAGAACGAGTTAGTTTTAAACATTAAATTCATAATATATAGTGACTTGTATAATTATTAGGCTAATAAAGTCTGTTCTATATGATTAATATTGTTAAAAAGGTGTACGTGGTGCTTAACATCTAGCTGTACTTCATAGAAGACATAATAATAACATGATAAGCTATTTAAGGCAATGTATGTCTAACATTTCAAGAACATTGGCTCATTAATTAGTTATCGTGTATGACAAGATAATGTATGATTGTGAATAGTTGTTTAAATTGAAAAATATACAACTTAATATGTCAACTATATTATAAATAAGATCTCATGACCATACCAGAGGTCGGTAGAGATACATACCTTTTATTAGTCTATACAGGGCTGACCTTAGGCAAGGCCACCCAGACAATTTACATTGCTTAGGACTCCCTTTCAAGAAAGGCCCCTTGATCATTTGATAAATAGAATTTAAAAAAAATAAATGGAAAGATATGTCACTTTCTGCAAGTAAAAAGGTGAATTAATCTCTCTCAACACAATTTTTAATATCCTTAAATCAAGGCTAAAATTATTCACCTCCTCAAATCTCTCTAATAATGATAATAAGCATTTGCATTTCAAAATTTTCTGTCTCTCTCCCTCACCTCAAAAACGTTTTTTTTTTTAGGATTTTTAGTTTTAAGTCCCCACAAACCATCATATTTAGTGATCGATCCCTCCCTTCTTCGTATTTAGGTTTTAGTCCCCCGATTTAAAGAATAATTCATGGATAGGTCCCTCACAGGGACTAAAAAGTAAATTAAATAATTTATGGATAGGTCCCTCTCAGGGACTAAAAAGGAACTATCATTTAAATCTAGGGACTAAAAGCTAAATACGAAGAAGGGAGGGATCGATCACTAAATATGATAGTTTATAGGGACTTAAAACTAAAAATCCCTTTTTCTATCTCTCTCTCTCTCTCTCTCTCTCTCCAATCCATCAATATCTTGGTTGAAATATATACGGCCTAAATCTTATTTTTAATGTATTTTCTAATTTTTTAATTTTCTCATCCATTAAAATTTTATTGTTTTTATTGCTTTTTATTAAGTGCATAGGATAATATAGAAGATTTTAATTTAAATAATTGTACAATATTAAGTATATATTTTATAATATTTGTAGCTTAAATAGAATGATGTAAAATATTCAAATAATCTAGATTTTTTGAAAAAAAATTTGAGGCCCCAAAAAATTCAATTCTTAGGTCGGCCATGTAATCCATACCCTCATCTTCTGTTGACGTGTTCTCTGATTTATTAATGGGAATTTGATTGCTCAAATGAACTAAAATACATATATATATCTTGGCTCTTAGAAATTCATATAGGTTTTCACTTTTCAAATTAGGCTCATTTTTTTAAGGAAAATGCCATTTTTTTTAGCAAATTTAAGAAAAATGATATATCGAACCCTTTGTGCAACTCTATCTATAGTCATCACCGATTTTAAAAAAAAAATTTAAACAATCATCCATTGAAATAAAAAAAATTTAAACAATCATCCATTGAAATAAAAAAAAAATTAAACAATCATCCATTGAAATATATCCTGTTACAAAAAGTGAAGCATACACTAAAATACACTACTGTGTTTTTTTTCCTTTAAAAAAATAAAGAGTTACAGCCTTTTAAAATATAATAAAACTTATACATTGTGATGGAGCTATTGTGATGAGGCTATAAAATATACTAATTTGATAGGACTAGATGAAGTGTAAATTAACTTCTGTTTTGAATACCCATAATAAAATTCTCTGTGAAAAACTTTGATGGAGAGGACTTATTTGCAAGTGTGGTAAACAGCTTAATTGTTCACTTTATACAGCTGCAGTCAATGCCGTTTTAATAAATGGGTTCAATTTTTTTGTAGGGTTAAAGACATCTAAGTCCCTACAAACATGAGAAAACCCATATAAGTCCCTATTAAAATTGGGACAGACGTACAAGTCCCTGAAAACTCAAAAAAACCCAATTATCATCCCTGAGGTAAAATTTCATCCAAACTTAACGGAATATTCCCATAATATTCCATCACATATAATTGTGTTGACATTGAAGTCCTTATAAACAGTCATAAAGACAAATTAATCCCTGCAAAAGATAAAATTGTCCCTAAAATTGTGTACACATTGCTGTTCCTATAAATAATCATAAAAAAAATTAATCCCCGCAAAAAACAAAATTGTCCCTGAAAGACTTTTACATTTAATTGAATAGACATTACAGTATTTATAAACAATCGTAAAGCCAAATTGGTCCCTGTAAAAAACAAAAATACCCCTGAAGGATTTTTACATTTAATTGTGTAGACATTGCAGTCCTTATAAACAATCATAAAGACAAATAATATAATTTATTTATTTATTTTTTCATCTTCTATCATATCAATCACACTCTACCTGAAGGTCACAATTTGGATTAAAAACCAATATTTTAATCGGTAGAATGCATTCTTCAAGGGCATTTTGGTCTTTTACAGGGACCATTTTGTCTTTACGATTATTTATAAGGACTATAATGTTTATCCAATTAAATGTAAAAATCTTTCAGGGGCAATTTTGTCTTTTGTAGGGACTAATTTGTCTTTATGACTGTTTATAAGAACTTCAATGTTTATACAATTATATGTGATTGAATATTCTGATAATATTCTGTTAAGTTTGGATGAAAATTTAACTCAGGGATGATAATTGGGTTTTTCTGAGTTTTCAGGGACTCGTACGTCTGTCCCAATTTTAGTAGGGACTTATATGGGTTTTCTCATGTTTGTAGGGACTTAGATGTCTTTAACCCTTGTTTTTTATATTATTTTATGGTTAGTATTTGGGCAGCTAAGAGTGGTTGGGGTTAGAAAACGATGGCAATTGATCCATTCTTTGCTTCTGTGCTTTTGTTATGGACCCAAAGTTATGAAGAGATTCAATGTAGTGGGTCAGTTGATTTTTTTTTTCTTTGTTTTTTTTTTCTATGGGAAAAAAAATAGGCGCAACCCCATTACAGCTTTATTGTAGTCTATCTCATTTTTTTTTTTTTTTTTTTAAATATCATTCATTCACCATTTGAAGTACATACTGTTATATAAAATGAAATATATACTGAAATACGTTAGTGTATTTTTTTCATCGTGAAAAAATGAAATTTTTTTTTGAGTTATATAATATGATAGGACCCTGTATACTATGATAATGTAGTATATATTATATACTACATTATCATAGCGGATGGGGCTGACTGCGTGCATCAACGCTCTTTTTTTGTGAGAAGATGGGTCAGTTAATTTTGAAGAAGAGGATGATATATAACACATAGGAGATTTAAAATTTAATCCATGGAAAGGTCATCATGTGGAGGTAGCTACGAAGATTTAATCAGTATTAATTAGTGCCTTAAATTCAAAAATAAAAAGAAGATCAGGAAATTTAACTAAAAAAGGAGAGATCTTATATTAAATTAATTTTTTTTTTACTTGAACCTGTTTAAAAACGAGTTTGGACAGTTTTTAAATTTACAAGAAGTTTTTCCTAAACCTGTTTTCAAACAAAAGAAACTTATGCCAAAAGTTACAGATAAATTTATGTGAATAAAATGTTCAAAACTTGAGTTTTTCAAAAACTGTAGAGTGACAGTTTCCTATAAAATCAGTTTTAAACCCAGTTTTTATCTATAATCAGTTTTGTATTCGCGCAACCAAACACAGCCCAATCATTGAAAGTATGTTCAATTTTTTGCAGGTCACCTTTCTCATTTACTTCAGTCGAAGTTGCTATCTATTAAAAATAATATTAAATCACAACTTAATTATCGGATTTTTTCCTTTTTTGTTAATTGTTTGAATGAAAAATTTGATTAGAATTTGTTTTAATCCCAATTGTACGCTCAACATGGTGATTCAATATCACCTCACGCTCAATGGTAAACTAAACAATTCAGTTCTCAATCTGAAATCTATTTAAGGGTGGTGTTACGCTCAGTTTTTTTATGGTCCAAAATACAGTCTTATATACTTCGTTAGAAATCCAATTGAGCATATATCTCGTTAAATGATATATATATCTCATTAATTTTTTTCTTTCTTTGATTAAAAATGAGTTCATTCAACTCGAAATAAAGCGATATATTTCTTATCAAAACATATATCTCATTAGATGATGTTTTGATTAGTAAAAATAACTGAATTCAACATTGACCTTTAAATAATTTCATAGGCCATATATCTGAACTACCCGGCTAATTAAGATTTACTCATCCAAAATTATAGGTGATACATGTAAAATAACATAGCTGCATGCGAATCGAGCTTTAGTTAAATTGATACATGTAAAATAACATAGCTGCATGCGAATCGAGCTTTAGTTAAATTGATACATGTAAAATAACCTAGCTGCATGTGAATCGAGCTTTAGTTAAGTTGACAAGCACCTCACATATATCCTTATGAAAAAGAGTAGAGGGATCAAATCCTGAAAAACACCATTCTTCAAAAAAATAAAAAAATCCCCTAGATGTATGCGTTTACCAATTTACCGATTTTAATTTGTCACATAAATTTTCATATATACCTGGTTAGTGTCACATTTTGCATTAAAAAAGAAAGGGTGAATTGCTCAAATACTCCTATAGCCAACCCTAATATTTCCTGTACTCACACCTTTTGAAAAAAAAATTATGTTCCCTTGTAGCAAACATTTAATTTTTTTTCTACCCTCATCCCTTTAATTCCCTCAGCCCCACAAAATCGCAGTTTTTCCCCTGTAAATGCATATATGTTTTCTGTAATTTGGAGAACATAAAAACACTAGAGAAATATACATTAATGCACAAATTATGTATTAACGTATGTTTCTCAAGTGTTTTGCGACTTAACATTTTTACATTACATGCATAATAATGTACTTACAGATAATATTTATAAAAATTATATTTTGTGTTATCTAAGTTACAGAAAATATATATGCACTTACAGATAGAAAATTGTGATTTTGTGGGATTGGGAGAATTAAAGGGATGAGAGTAGAAAAAAATTAGATGCTTGTTGTAATAGAACATAATTTTTTTTTTAAAAGACGAGAGTATAGAAAATATTCGGATTGACTGCAGAGCTATTTGAACAATTCACCGAAAAGAAAACAGAGATCTTTTTCCCTTTGATCCTCTTCTATTATTAAGTAATTTTTTCACCCTCACAGAGTCTAAAGAGCATCACTTTTTTAAAAAACATAGATGTGACAGAAAGAAGTGGTCGTAACATGGTTGATAAACTCCCCATTGTACAACAAATCTTCCAACTTCAAAAGCCTGTACCACATGGGGAAAATATCTTTTATTAAAAAAAAAGATTTTTAGTTTTAAATCTCCATCAATCATTATATTTAATGATTGATCCTTCCCTTTTTCGTATTTAGGTTTTAGTCCCCCGATTTAAAGGATAATTATAGGTCTCTCACATGGACTAAAAAGTAAATTAAATAATTTATGGATAGGTCTTTCTCAGGGACTAAAAAAGAACTATAATTTAAATCTGGAGACTAAAATCTAAATACGAAGAAGGGAGGGATCGATCACTAAATATGATGGTTTGTGGGGACTTAAAACTAAAAATTCCTAAAAAAATAGCAACATTAATAAAGCTCCTTCTCTCTCTTTTTTTTCTTCAAAATTGAAGCATACAAAAAAACACACATAATCTCTTATAATTTTAAAGGGTTAAAGACATTTAAGTCCTTACAAACATAGAAAAACTCATATAAGTCTTTATTAAAATTGGGACAGACGTACGAGTCTCTTAAAACTTAGAAAAATCCAATTATCATCCCTGAGTTAAATTTTCATTCAAACTTAACAGAATATTTCCAGAATATTCCATCACATATAATGGTATAAACAATGAAGTCCTTATAAACAGTCATAAAGACAAATTAGTCACTGTAAAAATCCTTTAGGGGTATTTTTATCTTTTACAATGACCAATTTTTCTTTACGATTATTTATAAGGACTATAATGTCTATTCAATTAAATGTAAAAGTCTTTCAGGGGCAATTTTATCTTTTGTAGGGACTAATTTATCTTTATAATTATTTATAGGGACTGCAATGTGTACACAATTTAATGTAAATGTTCTTTTATGGGCGATTTTGTCTTTTACATTGACTAATTTGTCTTTATAATTATTTATAAGGACGTTAATGTCCATACAATTATATGTAATTAAATATTATAAGAATATTTTGTTAAGTTTTGATGGAAATTTAACTTAGGGATGATAATTGGGTTTTTCTGAGTTTTCAGGGACTCGTATGTCTGTCCCAATTTTAGTAGGGACTTATATGGATTTTTTCATGTTTGTAGGGACTTAGATGTCTTTAACCTAAATTTATAATAATTAAGTAGCTTATCATGCTACTATTGATAAAGTATGTACATCATAATCATATCTCTGTTTGATTAAGTGAATTGAATTTATTGTTCGTTTTTCAAATATAATAAAAGACATTTTCAAATGAAATTTTGGATGAACTGTTGTAATACAAAAAAAAAAAAAAAAAAAAAAAAAAAATTAAACCACCACCAGATATTACCTACCAACACAAACTCCGCCATATAATTTTAAGCCCATATGAAACATTTCAATCAAAATCGATTAAAAACCTTATAAGATTCTGATGAAACATCTCACACCCACCCAAATGTCACAAAAACAGCCATCTATTTGTTATATAAATTTCCAAGTTGTAACTAATAAAAATATTAATCAAAGACTTTAGAGACAGCTGTGTCTTAACGACCAATTAACCCCTTATAAATACAACTCTCTCCATTGCCATTACATCCATCAAAACACATCTCCCTCTCTCACTCTCCATCTCATCTCATCTTTATGAACTTAAGGGGTGGCGGCCCCGCCCTGGGCCACCTCATGTGGCCGACCCTCCTCGTCACGTTAGCGGCGGTCATCTTGAGCGGCGTCTCTGCCGCCGACCTTTACATCTACTCCTCGCCGCCTCCACCGTACGTTTACAAGTCCCCACCACCACCTTCTCGTTCACCACCACCACCATATGTCTACAAGTCACCACCTCCACCAGTACATTCACCACCACCACCATATGAATACAAGTCACCACCTCCACCATCTCCTTCACCACCACCACCATATGTGTACAAGTCACCACCTCCTCCGGTGCACTCACCCCCACCTCCATATGAATACAAGTCACCGCCTCCTCCGGTTCACTCACCGCAGCCACCATATGTTTACAAGTCACCTCCACCACCACCATATGTCTACAAGTCCCCACCACCACCTCCAACCAAGCCCTACGCCTACAAGTCTCCACCACCACCTCCTTATGTCTACAAGTCTCCGCCGCCACCTCTAACCAAGCCCTACGTCTACAAGTCTCCTCCACCACCTCCCTATGTCTACAAATCCCCACCACCACCACCCTATGTCTACAAGTCTCCGCCCCCGCCACCAACCAAGCCCTACGTCTACAAGTCTCCACCACCACCCCCATATGTCTACAAGTCCCCACCACCACCTCCCTATGTCTACAAATCTCCACCGCCGCCGCCAACCAAGCCCTATGTCTACAAGTCTCCTCCTCCTCCTCCATACGTCTACAAATCACCACCACCGCCACCAACCAAGCCTTACATCTACAAGTCCCCGCCTCCTCCTCCATATGTCTACAAGTCCCCACCACCACCTCCCTATGTATACAAGTCACCACCACCGCCGCCAGCCAAGCCTTATGTCTACAAGTCCCCGCCTCCTCCTCCATACTTCTACAAATCCCCGCCTCCGCCGACGCCGTACTATTACAAATCGCCGCAGCCTCCTGTGGTGGTGCACTACGAGCACGTGCTGAAGGTGGTTGGGAAGGTCTATTGCTACCGGTGCAAGTCCCACGGCAAGAAACACTTTAAAGGTATGGTTTTATGAAATCCATATATATATATATATGGATTTTCTTAAGATCGGATTCAACTTAATTTTTTGATGAATTTGAATAAAAATAAACAAAGTAATTGTGCGATCTGATCATGTTCACGTTGTTCTGTTCCCCTCCTTTAAAAATTTAAAATCTAACATGCATGATGACTTTGAATTATTATCCCTATTATGTGACTCAATTAGACGTGCCCCTGACCCCAGTTTTACTTAATTGACCTATAAATTAGTTATTGCAGTTTTACAGTATACCTGTATTTTTTTTTTTCATTCGAATATTATCTATTTTTAATAATGAAATAGAAATGTCTATGTTTAGCTAAATAAACACTTATAAAAATTTATTGTGATAATTATAAAAAATGATATTATATATAAATTTCAAATGCATACGATATGTGTTGACTAAAATATACAGTGTGCCCTAACAATACACATGATGCAGATGTCGTAGTGAAGGTGACATGCAAGGCTGGTAGCTACTCCGCCGAGGCTTACGGCAAGACGAAATCAAACGGAAAGTACAGCATCGCCGTCAAAGGCCTCGAACACTACGGCGAGGCTGACATCAAGTGCTGGGCATCTCTCCATGCCGCCCCTAAAGGCTCCAAATGCAGCATCCCCATTGACCTCAACAATGGCAACTCCGGCGCCACCACAGAACTCAAATCAATGAACCACTACCTCATCGTTTACAAGGCCAAGCCCTTCGCTTACGCCCCGGAGAAGCCCTACCCAGAGTGTGAACACAAACACCACCACCCCACCACGCCACCCTATGTTTACAAATCTCCACCGCCGCCCAGCGAGCCCTACTATTACAAGTCACCACCTCCGCCACCACCGAAGTACCTATACAAGTCACCACCACCACCCAAGGAGCCTTATGTCTACAAATCAACACCACCACCTCCTTACGTCTACAAATCACCTCCACCGCCGCCAACCAAGCCCTACGTTTACAAGTCCCCACCTCCTCCTCCATATGTCTACAAGTCTCCGCCACCTCCTCCAACCAAGCCCTACGTCTACAAGTCTCCACCACCACCTCCATATGTCTACAAGTCACCACCGCCACCACCAACCAAGCCCTACGTCTACAAGTCTCCCCCTCCTCCTCCATACGTATACAAGTCCCCGCCGCCACCTCCTTATGTCTACAAGTCACCACCGCCGCCACCAACCAAGCCCTACGTCTACAAGTCTCCTCCACCTCCTCCATATGTATACAAGTCCCCGCCTCCACCTCCTTACGTCTATAAGTCACCACCGCCGCCACCAACCAAGCCCTATGTCTACAAGTCCCCACCTCCTCCTCCATATGTATACAAGTCCCCGCAGCCAGCTCCTTATATCTACAAGTCACCACCACCGCCACCAACCAAGCCTTACGTCTACAAGTCCCCGCCACCTCCTCCATATGTATACAAATCCCCACCGCCGCCACCCTACGTCTACAAATCCCCGCCACCGCCGCCTTACCTCTACAAGTCGCCGCCACCACCGGTTCACTCACCACCTCCTCCATACATCTACAAGTCACCACCACCACCAGTCCACTCACCACCTCCTCCCTATGTTTACAGTTCTCCGCCGCCACCACCCTACCTCTACAAGTCGCCGCCACCTCCTGTTCACTCACCACCACCTCCATATGTCTACAAGTCACCACCACCTCCTCCCTACCTCTACAAGTCCCCACCACCACCTCCCTATGTGTACAAGTCCCCTCCACCACCTTCCCCATCTCCCCCTCCTCCATACATCTACAAATCACCACCACCACCCTCGTCACCTTCTCCATACCTCTACTCATCCCCTCCACCCCCCATCCACTACTAATCACCAACCCACTAGTTTCTACCCCTCCTCTCCAACAAAGTAAGTCCCTTAATTTAGTCTCTGTTGTGTTTCAGTGGATTAAAGCTATCTTTTGATGTAATACATTGGTTTACTCATGTTTGGACGTATTGTGCAGGTTGTAGTGTCAGTGGAATAAAAGAAGATGAATGGAGATATCACAAGCTCAAGATATCAAATAATGATCACAACAGTGCAGTAGTGCAAGAATCAGGGACTATGATGGTTTCCATGTTGCATCTCATGTTGTTGGCCTATTGTACTAAAACCAGTGGATATCTGCTTCAGTCAAGGAAGAAAGACAAGAAATACATCAGACACATGCAAAAGGTGTGAGACTAGGGTTAGGGTTTGGTGGTTGCTAGCATTTTCAGTGGTTTTTGTGTTTTGTTCTTTGTGATGTTTTTATATTCTTGTATTTGTTTAGTCTCTGTATAGCCCTATTTATTGTTTGGCCTTAATTTGCAAGGGCATGCATTTGTTTCATGGTAGAGGTTTTGTGACTAGGCATTCTTCAGTAATAAGTGAATACTGGAATAAAGACTACTTTTTGCTTTCTCAAACCTCGCTGGCTGTCATTTGTAGTCAAGTCTTTTGATTCTCTCCTCCACCTGCACCATCAGAATTTGTTCTTTCTCCACACCTCCCTGTCTCCCAATATGTACATTTGATTATGAATATGATTTCCACATTTGAACTTAAACATAATCATGTAATTATCTCTTGTATAAACAAAGTTGCATATGCGGATGTGCCGCCCATCTAAACAATGTACATTATGGCAAACTCCTCTCACCAACAATTTAATTAAAACATCCACCTAGTTATATATACAGATAATTAACTCATTAATTACTGGTTTGTCTGGTTGTCCATGTCATCCGGATGTTAATTAGTTATATAATAATGGAAGAGAATTAATTACTGGTTTGGAATAAATTAAATTTTTGTATTCTGTGTATATCTTATAAATTATAAATATAGTTATGAATTGGATATATATTTTTTCATATATATATATGGATATCATGATTTATTTTAACTTTGTTATAAAAAATTATTAAAATTTATTGTTTTAACATATTTTTTTTCCAGAATTAAGAATATTCTTTTTCTAATATAACTTCTCATCTGTGGGGCGAAATGAACGGGCACTAGAACCTTGCTGCATGTTACAAAAGGTAGTCGAGAGATTCTATTTTTTTTATGATTCAAAATTTTAAATTAATATTGATCCAGTCATGAGTGATATATTAGGAGAGAGATTCTTTTTTTGTAAAATTCAAAATTTTGAATTAGGGAAAAATCCATATAACCCCATGTAAATTAATTGAAATTCATATAATCCTTTGACTTTTCTTAAAATCCATATAACTCTCTGAAAACACCTCGTAAATCTAAATAACCCCTTGAAAAAAATTTACGTTTATAGATAATGAATATTTTGTGAATATTATGTTTGGAACTCTGGTAGAAAACATGATATACTAAAAAAAACCTATAATATATTAAAAATGCAAAAATTATTCTATAAATGATGATTTTACCCCTCCACATAGAGTTTTATAATATATCAAGAGAGAGTAAAATCGTTATTTTCATATGATTTTTTACATTTTTAACCCAATATAGTGGTTTTTTAGTATATCATGTTTTTAGTCAAGGTTAACTAAATGAAATATGTACAAAATATTCATCATCTATTAACAAAAAGTTTATTCAAAGGTTATATGGATTTATTAAGTGTTTTCAGATGGTTATATGGATTTTAAAAAAAAAATAGAAGTTATATAGATTTTAAAAATAAAACAAAGGTTATATGAATTTCAATCAAATTTAAAGGGCTTATATGGATTTTTCCCTTTGAATTAATATTGATCCAATCATGACTGGCTGTTATGAGTGATATATTAGGAGATAAATATATGCAATAGAATGGAATATAATGCGAGGGAGGAGAAGCCAAGGAGAGAGAATAAACTATAACTCAAACAGAAACAAACAGTACGGTGGGATTAGGTAAGTGTTGGTATTGAGTGGGGTCTGTCAGCCTTGGATATAAAGCTGCCTAATCTTCAGTGTACCAACTATACATTCCAACTATATATTCAGACCCTACTACACCTTTTATCTTTTGGAAAGAGAGACACACATCCTTTGTTCCAGCCCCAGTTACAATTTATTTTTATTTTTATCTTTTTTTTTAAAATTATACAATACCATTTAAAGTGAATACTGTTATATGAAATAAACTATATATTAAGATAGATTAGTGTATTTTTTTTATAATAAAAAAAATAAAAAAAAGTTTATATTATGTACCATGATAGAATTCAATATGCTATGATAATGAATATATAATTCGTTATCATAACGTATAGGGTTACAAAATAGACTGTATGTATCAACACTCTTATCTCTTATGTCTTTTTTCCCCTTGGATATCAATAATTTATTAGGTAGTTTGAGAATACTATAATTAATAAAAAAGGGACATAACTAATAATATGATAATCACAAAAAATTTAAATAATAATGACCCAAGTTGACATGGAACAATATATAAACTAACTGTTACCTTTCACGTAAAAAATATTAAAGGTTAAAGACATCTACATCCTTGTAAACATGGGCAATCCCATATAAGTCAATGTAAAAATTGAGGCAGACACATGAGTCTCTCAAAACTCACAAAAACTTAATTATCATCTTCAGTTTAAATTTTCATTCACATTTGACAAAATATTTTATCACCATGCATATAATTGTGTAACCATTATAATCTCCATAAACAATCATAGAAACAAATTAGTCCATACAAAGATCAATTTATCATTGTAAGACTTTTTCTGTTTCTTCATGTCCATTGAGGTATTGTTTGAAAATTATTAAAAATTTGAAGATAATTTAATCATTTCATGGTTATATGTTAAAGTTAAGTAAGGTAGGTTGGGTTATGATTAATTTTGTTGAAATCAGAGATGTATATAGGTTTTTGTGAGTTTTTAAGGACTTGTAAGTCTGCACCAACTTTGATAAGGGCTTATATGGGATTATCTATGTTTGCAAGGACATGGATATCTTTAACCCAAAAATTAAAACAAAGCATTCCCGCCCAGAGTTAATGAGCCCACAAATTCAGACTGCTCAAACGATGATCCCCTTGATCTTGTCTCTCTCTCTAAAATAATTTATATTAGATAATGTTAAGTACAGTCATTTTTTCATCCTCAATTCTAGTATGCATGTCCCTTTTAGACTTTATATTTTGATGCTTTCACGATTGCAATACAATTTCTACATTCTCTAAAATAAAATAAAAAATTCTAGTATATATGTGTTTTTAATTTTTAAAAAATAATATATCTCATCTAATGAGATACATGCTTTTATAAAAATAAAATAAAATATGTACTGCAATAAATTATATATATGGATGCACAAACATGTGTCTCATTAATATAAGTATATGTTTTGATGATTTCTATCATACTAAAATTGAGGTTGAATTTTTTTTTTTTGTGTAACATCAATTTTTGTATATGAAACTGAAAGCGTAGCAGTTAAGATCACGCAAATGGTGGTTCCAGTAGGGGCATAGGCGACTTGGCTAACTTGGAATTAGGCCATTTTCAAAAATGCAAGGGTTTATGTCGAAGACTTGATAGAGTTGGCGGAGTGGTACATCGTATCATGGGGCCGGGGGCTAACGGAAGCGTCTTCAGTTAGTTTTGTGGGAGGGGTGTTGGCGATGCGGGCTAGCGACACAGAAGTTTAGTGGCATGTGGGCAGGCGGCTGGAAGGTTGGTCGGTAGTTACTCTTTTACTTTCCAATGTTACTAACAGAGTGCTTCATACATAGTTTGTTTTCATCTAATCCCCCTGTGTAATTTCACTCTTGTTTTATCTTATCTTTCCTTTCGAACTTTGAATTCAATGTTATTCAAGCTTGCAATACTATTTCTACTTGGTCTAAAAAAACCATCAATCATTTATATTCCATGCAGTTCCACCAAATTTAGAAAGCAAAAAATAAAAAAAAAAATAACATAAAAAATTGTGGTGGTGTTATACAACTGGATGGCCACTATCACATCTTTGGCCCCATCAAAAGAAAAAAAAAAAGGGGTCCACCGGAGCGGCATCAAATAAAAGGCGTATAAAAACATAGGTTCAACAACATCCAGACCTGTCATATGGTGGTTCTCCAACTAGGATTTCCATCAGACGGACAACAATAGTGACCCTTTGGACTTTCATCACATTTGACAAATGTGGACCGACCATCCGGTGGTCCCTTATTATGGGGTTTCCTTTATCACGTGTGATGTAAAGACTAGTTCAGATTAGATTTTAGATGGTTAAGCCAAGATTATGTCAACTTCACCTTGATTGGGACTTGGGAGCCATCATATATAAATGCTTTTTTTTTTTTGTTGAAAAATGGTGAAAATAAAATAAAAAATATTGTTACATGTATTTGTCTCTCATTTCGATAACGAGATATATGAAGTAATGTAATTTTTTTTTTCTAATTTTCATTATGCATATAGAATTATTTGGAATATATATTCTATTATTATGAAATACATGATATGTAATATAGAATATATATTTAAAAAATGAAAACATGTACATAGGTAATTGTCCCTAATATTATCCAAATAAAAGTTAATTTCTGATATGGGGGTTATAAAAAATAAACTACAAAATATATTGTGTAACAATATTAGAATTAGTTGTGAATATACATATATATATATATATATATACATATATATATATATATATATAGGTAGAATAGTTAAGAATATAAATTGGGTTGTCTTTTAGGCTCCCATTATTTTTTATTTTTCTCTATCAATAATTAAAATAATTAATCAATCTAAGAAAGTGAAAATAATTTTTAAGCAATCAATTATATATATAAAAAAATCAATATAAAAAGGTCCCATTTCACCTTTTTTTTTCTTCTGGGAAAGGCATGTTTTATATGCTCTTTATGCACATATATAGTCGATGCTAATAGGTTTGTAAATCAAAAGGGCAAGTGTTTGAAAATAATTAATTAGTAAATCAATTTTTTAAAATTTAAATTTGGTCTTTAATTAATTCATTTTGCACAGCACTCAAGGATATGATGATAAAGAATGAGTTTTTTTTTTTAATTGATTGTTCTAAATGATAGATTTAATATTATTCCATTTCCTATGAATGGTTTATTTTTAAGAGCTCAAGACTATTATATCTAATTATGTAAACTGTAATTATTTCCAATCAGCCCAAAAAAATCATAATATGGTGTGTCAAAATTAAATCACACCCACACCATCCAAAATCCAAATGTCTATTTTTAATGGGACACTCTATATATATGTGTGTGTGTGTATTGCATGTGGAACATTATTGCATATAAGACTAATTAATATTAATTGCTGCAATATGGTTTTTTGTCTTTCAAGTTTCACCAAAGTAGTACAGTGCACAAGACATGCTGGCCTTCAAACGGTTCAAATAATGTCTCTGTGATGAACATGGCCACAACAACTGGCAACTAATATTTATGCACCTAATTCCATTTGCCTTGCAAGCAAAATCCACTAACTAACCTTTATATATGTCAGACAAATATATATAATTCTCATTCATTAAAGTGACATATGTAATATATTTGTATAGGGCCGATCATGGGTGTAGACGACTAAGGCGGTCTCGCCTAGGACCCCATCAATCGAAGGCCTCGAAATCCCCAAAAACAATATCTTATTTTTGTTGGGTATTTTCAAATTTGAATTCAAATATGTGAGTATTAGTGGACCCCCATGAGAAGATGAAAGTGATCATATTCTTTAGTCCAACATCGATTGTTTGTAAAAGGTTTTGAGTGTTTATAAGGAGAGCTCAATCTATTCTAATGAAGTCTTTTTGGTGGACTCCTTATGGTGGACCTTTGATGCGGGGTGGCACCACCACGCGCACACGTACGCATCGTCACTAGAAGTGATGGACGATCTAGACCGCACGATCGCGTGGAAACGGTGGACCACCGATCGGACGGTTACTGTAACTCCCCCCATTCATGAAAGGGTGTCTCATTTGAACCAAAAGACACTATATTGCCTATAAATTGTGACCCTTAGATCCAAATCATAAGACAACAACCACTCACTTTCTTTTTCTTTTTCATTCGAATTAGCATCATCAGCCCCTTCAAACAGAGAGTTCCAAGAGATTGAAACAGAGAGTACACACTCTGTTTTCAACACCAAGTGTAAGCTTCATTGTATCCTGAAGGCGGTACTTCATAATTCCATCGTGTACTAGCGGTTTTGACCGGAACGGGAAAAGTCTGTCTAAAAGTATTCAACGTTGTTGATCCTTGAAGCGCTCGCACTTGTTTCTATTCTTCCATTGTCTCGATTTCCAACAATTTTAATTTAAATGAGATTTATTTTTATTTGATTATGTCTTTTTGACCTTTCAGTTTAAAAAATCATCCATTTTCCTCTTCTTTAATTTTTGTTATGCATTTATTTACTTATTTATTTATTTGTTATTTGAATTACAATTAATTGATGTAATCTTATTGGATCATGCACTATTTTACTTTTTTTGCTTTAATTTTAATTTGTTATTTATTTAATATATCAAAAATTCTCAACATCTACCTCCCACTAATGCCTATTCTTAAAAAGCTCTCTACAATCACCGTATAATTATTAAAAATTTACTCTCAAATCAACTTTTTTTACAAATTTATTAGAATATAAGGCATCTCACAGTTGACTGAGAATAACATGTGACATTGAAAATATATTACAAATTCATATTTGCCACTAACCTCTCCAACAAATCTATGATTAAAGTATTACCAACATCACGGGCAAGTGGTGAGAATCTTAAGACTGGATGAATTGAGGCTTTTAAGAGGGCATGTGATGTGTTTTTGTTGATATCATCAAGAGAATACAAAGGTGTGGGTGCTTGTTTTTCCCCATGTGTTAATGATGAATTAAACCTCACCTTATCTACGATATAGTCAGGACAATATTTACAGGGTGGTGGGGAACAAACATACATACTCATGGAAGATTCTTTTATACTATGTAAAACTTTAGTGAATTCCTTATAACAGTTTAACATGTACTAGCGAATCGAGCTTTGGTTAAGTTGATAAGCATCTCTCACCTCTTTAAAAGAGAATGGATCAAATCATGGGAAACATCATTCTTCAAAAAAAAAAAAAAATTTAATCTGTATTGTCTGTTAAACTTAAATTTTAAGAGGAAAGTTTAAGTGAAAATCTATGTAGGTAACTATTCTCAACTTTAATTTTTAATATTATAGATAACAATCCATGTGATATAACAAAATTTATATATAGTTCTCTTCTTTCTTATTTTCATTCAACTTAAGATAAAAATAATCTTTTTTTTTTTTGTTATTTGTTTCAATTTGGATAAATTGAAAACAAAATATGACTAAGTACGTGTTCATATATAATTGGTGCTAATAAAAATTCTATAATTATTTAACTATTTGTATATGTGTATGTAAGTGTGTTAGAGAAAAAATAAAGTATACGCATATACAAACCATTAAATAATGATATGGAAAAGTATTTTAATTCATTAATTCCTGGATTATTATATAAAAAAATTATACTAAGTTAATCAAAGCATACTTGTTGGAGTTTATACTCACAAAACAAACAGTATTATATTAAGGTTTATATTTTTGGTCTATACCAGTCATTCATGGAACCAAATCATATTTAATAAACATGATCAATTATCTTAATTTGAAAATAAAAAAGCAAAAAAAAAAAAAGTTGGCAATCATGGCTAGGAAAACAAAAAAGTTAGGTCCATGAGGCCCTTTTTGAATGTATATAGGGACAACCTTGAGCCCGTCATTAAGCCCAAAGGTCCAGGCCCATTATTGGACACTTGGTTAACAAGGCATATGCTTTCAAAGAATTCTTTTATATTTTATATAAATGCATCCATACAATTTATTGGAACATATGTTTCATTTTTTATAAAAGTATGTACCTCATCAGATGAGGTATACTATTTTTAAAAAATTCGAAATACATACAGACTAGAATTGAGGCCGAAAATGGAACTGGATGTAACATTATCCAAATGGAATACTTGGGCTTGTAAGCCCATAAAAAATCAGCCTACAAAAAGCCTCATGCACCTTTCGAGTGCTGTTGCACTCGACTGAGTTAATGATGTGTATACATCATTAGACAAAATATATGCATTGTTAAATAATTTTTTACATTTAGTATAAGAGTCTTGCTACACAGACTCCATTATTTAAGCCTCATTCACAAGCTCCATGAGGTGTCACTTCTTTATTGGTTGTTTGTTTGACTTTTAAAAAAGGTTAAAAATACAAAATACAATATTACTCTAATTCAAATCCCACATTTTCCTCTCTCATTAAACCCTTCCCCACTTTTTTCGAAAAACAAATCAACCTATTCAATTTTAAAAATCCATTTTTTCAAAACCAATTTAAAATAAAAAAAAAGAAACCATTCTCTGAATTCTTAAAAGAAAATAAAAAAATGAATTCATTATAAAAAAAATCCGTTTATTCAAAAACACTGAAAAAGATTGAATTTTTATTTGCAACTTCTTATTCGATTAGAAAATGATGGCGATAAGGAATATTCAATGTTTTTTTTTAAAACGTTGCTGTTAATTTGATGATTATTTAATTACAATCATCAAACAAAGTATTTGAGACGGATGCAAAAAAAAATTTCGATGAATGCAAAAATAAAATACAAATCACAATATAAAACAAGAATTCAGAATAAAAGTAAGTTACATTTATAAAATGTAACTTAATGTCAATAATAAATTGCATTAAAGGTCAGTTACATTTGTAAATGTAACTGACTTTTGTTATATATAACAATTAAAGTCAATTACATTCTACAAATGTAACTGACTTTCAGATATAATGCATGTTTATATTAGAATAACATGTCACTAACTTTTGAAAAACAATGTATATAAGTTTAAAATAATAGTTTGAAATGTAACTAATTTTTGAATGTTACACAACCCAAGCCAATGTAAAATAATTAAGATCAAACGCCACATCCAAGAACAAATTGTAATAAAGGCCGGACCAAATGGTGCTTATTTATTTTTTAATGGTGGTTCCAAAAACACACACTCCTATATATAAAAAAAGAATTCGTAAAATTTTTTTTGGAAGAAAAAAGAATATTTTACCATGATAAAAGCTTTTTTAAACTAAATCAGTTTCTATGGGACAATAAAAAAAAAATTTGTGCAACAAACAAGTAATAAATCTTTGAAGTAATGAAAATTAAATGGATCCAAAAATGGATTTAACATTTAGCATCAAATTCAAAGATAAAAAATTAAAACAAAAAATTTAACCTAAATATAAATTTTGTTTTAGGTGGAGAAGGAAAAAGAAGATGAAGTGGAGAAGAAAAAGAGGCCATAAATTTGATACAAATTATATTTTTTTCATCTTATAAAACAAAAGAGAGAAGATGCCATAAATCATGGGATTTGATCCTTTAAAAAAATTTAAAAATTCATGCCACATCAACCAACTCCTTGATTATGGGGAGTGATTATCGAAAAAGCAGAAATGTTAAAATAGGTATTAACAATTGTGCCATGTCATGGGGCTTATATGGGGCCTATGAATTGGGGTTTGTCAATCATTTTCCTTAGTAAAATGGTTCATTCAATCAAAATAGAGCGATATACACGTTTATCAAAACATATACATAGCTAAATGGTGTTTACTATTTTAAAAAATAAAAACATACGTGGTCTGCGTTTTAGACTGTAAAAAAGACTGAGTTTAACATTTCTCAATCTTAAACGTAGCCCATAGGTATGTATTTTACAAAAATATGAAATATATACTCTAATAAATTGAATGATAGCATTGATAGAAATGCAAATTGATAGAAATGTAAAAGAAATTCAATGGGTATATTCTCTTAAGTTGTTTTAGACATTTAAGACTATAAAAATCAAGATGTGGATTCAAATTAGACCTTAAATGTGGATTACAATCTCATTAAAGAGGGTGTTATTCCCTCTCATCATGGAGGGAATCAATGATTGTGGTGGTGGAGCGAATCAATGGTGGTGGTGGTGGTGGTGCATACTTGATTTTAAAATTTGGATGGGGTCCTAGACGGTCTTTTAAAATAGGGACCTATTACAAAAAAAAATTATATTGTTTTAATATGACCCAATAAATTATCATTTTTTGATTGATTAATTAGAAGAATATAAAAGATAAATACATGCTCTCTTTTGCTTTACCTCACAACTTAAATAACATATGATTATTTAGAAATCTATTTTATAACAATTGTATAAAAAAAAAACATTAGGGCCTGTGGGGGTGACTATTCAACTTCCAAAATGATATTTTAAAATTTTAATTATGTATAAAAAAAAAATTATAGCCATTGGATGGTTGAGATTGCTTGCATTTTTTCTTTCCGTTTGGAGCTCTGGGTTAAAAACAATCAGATTTCACAGTAGGCTAGATTGAACCCTTCCCTGGGTGGGGGGTCCTAGGCAGCTAGCTGCCTACCGGACCTACACCCAGGGTCGGATCTGTGGTGGTGGAGGCCATTGGAGGTAGGGCTGGTAAATGAACCAAGCCGCTCGTGCTCAGCTCGGTTTAAGCTCGTTCAGGCTCTTTCAATTAGATAAACGAGCGAGCTTGAACAATTTTTAACTCGGTGAGGCTCTGGATATGGATTGAGCTTCATTTTGTGTTCAAACTCGGCTCGTTTTTGTTATAAAAAACTTAATTGAAGTTTAGCTCAACTCATTTGTAAAATCAAAACATCAAAAATACCCTTAAACTATAGAAGTGAAAATTTGATTTATGTTTGATAAAATAAGTTGATTTTTATATTACAATTAATTTTATAAATATTTAAAAAAAAATCAACTTAACATAAATAATATTTCAAATTCACTACAATATTTTTCAAATATTATATTCTAAAATTTTAATAAATTGATTGATAAATGGAATTATAAAAAAATAGATAATTTATTACTTGTAATAGTAAAACAAGTGAGAAGATGAAAGGAGGTTTGGTGATTTTTGGTGTAATATGTGTTTTAAATTTTTTAAAAATAGTAAACCTCATCTAATGAGGTACATGCTTTTATAAAAAAATGAAACATATACTCAAATGAATTGTATGGATGTATTTATAGAAAATGTAAAAAAATTCTTTCAAAGCATATGCCATGTTAATGTGAACATATACATAATTAATTTTCTATCGACGCATATAGGGCTGGAATTGGGGTTGAAAATGGATCTGGGTGTAACAACACCCATAAAAAAAATAAAGCGATTAAACTAGCCCATCGACTACAACTAGCCTTAATCGCAGCATCTAAAGACATGGCTTCCATCTGACTATTCTTTTCAATGTTAACTTGTTAATCAGATTGGTACTCTGCATTGAGCTGGAACTACTCGTTGGAGCTCTCATTTTGGTTTCATTAGTAGCTTGATAGATAAGTTTGGTCCATCTTGAACATTCCTTAAAATATTATCGAGGATGGATCAACTAATTCTATACGCGGAAAAACTTCTGGTGCCTATATTGCGATGAGATCATTTGAATTTGTGTTTATCTTGCATTTATAGTATAAAATTATATATGGGTATCACTGAAGTGTCAAGCCCTACAACAAAAATCTCAAGACATTTTAAATGCTATGAGTTTAATCTCAACTACAAAAGAACTTCTCTTGAGATTGAGAAATGATGGTTGGGATTATTTTATAAAGGGTGTTTATATTCTGCAATCGGTATGGCATTGATATAGTTGCTCCTTATACAATGGGTACATGTCGTTCTTGTCAGCAAAAGGGCAACAACATGATGTTAGAGCATTATCAATTTGAATTATTCAATGTAGGAATAGATTTCCAGTTGCAGGAGTTAAATGACAAATTCAGCAAGGGGGGAATGGAATTTCTTATCTTTAGCTCGACTTTGGATCTTAGTGATGGTTATAGAGCATTGAAAATTGATGATATTTATAATCTGGCTGAAAACTTTTATCCTCACAATTTCACTAAGCAAGAGATGTGTACTTTGGAATTCAACTATAACATTATGAGCTTGATGTATCTCATCATCCAGATTTTAAGAACATGTCTATTATTTCTAAATTATGTCAAAGATTTATTGAAACAAGAAAGTTAAAGGTCTATACTTTGATTGATAGATTGATTCGTCTTGTGTTAGTAGTCTTTTTGTGTCTAAAGAAACAACTGAATGTGCATTTTCAACTATGTAGCTCGTTAAAATAGTACTTTACAAGATGATGGATGATTATTTTCTTACAGATTCTGAGTCTACATTGAAAAAGAATTTTCTAAAAATATTTAGTCAAATTCGATAATAGATGATTTCTATTATCTGAAGGATCGTCGTCATGCACAACTTCAGTATATATTTTATAGAAGAAAAAAATTGATCTTTTATTTGATTTTGAATTTTTACTTATCTATATCAAAGTTTATTATGAATGACTTATGAACTCGTTTAGTGTATATTAAATTCAAATTGTTTATTAGATTTTGAATTCACGTTAATCCCCCTCATATAAAATCCTAGTTTTGCCCTTGTTTTTAGCTTAAATAAATTTTAATAAGTTTAATCATACATACAACAACTGTTTATTTTAAATTAAAAGTTATAATATCCAATTTATAAATTTTAACAAATATGTACTACTCAGCTTAGAGATTCTGACTTTTTTAAGTTGTTTTTAATTTAAATAAATTCTTATAAATTTAAACAAACATGCAATATATATATTGTATACAAATTTGTATGGACAGTGAAGATGTTTGAGTTTGAGGCGAGAGGATTCGCTATCCTGAAAGTGATAGATGCCCCCACTCGAGATGAGTATGCTATGAGGTTATGGCAAATTCACTTCCAGGATACAACAAACTCTGAGAGTCTGTAGATAGCAACTCTGCAGTACTCTCACAACACTCTTTTACTATAAAAATTGATAATTGAAAGTGCTCCATTAACACCCTTTAAAAAAGTTCTGAAGGGATGCCTTTGCATCCTTTCATATTTTCAGTTATCACCTTTGGAAGAGATGCCTGTTATGAAAATATGAAGGGATGCATGCATTGGAAAATGTCAGTTGACCAAACAATTCGAATTTCAAAAAATATGAAATCCAGTAAAAATATTATCAAGTTATAATGCGCGTGCGTAAGCGCGTACACGTGTAGCATGTGTGGTTCCCCTTTGTCTTTTCCAAGACACCCTTCTAGAAATGGGTTAACTTATGAAGTTAAAAAATCTTTTCCAATTTTCCGATGTGAGACTATTCCCAAGCACCCACCACATATTATAATCTATCTTCTTCAACATATATATACTCTACTATAAAAGGTAAAGACTAAAGAGTGAGAAGCACTTAACGTAGGGCTTCCATTTTTGGAGAGAGTGACATATCCTTTTTAGCTTTTTAGAGAGACTGATGAGTAGGAAAAGTTTGGTTAGCTTTTTAGAGAGACTGATGAGTAGGAAAAGTTTGGTTTTAATGAGATTTAATTTTGTGATATTCTGAAGAAAAAGGATGGCCAGGTACAAAATAGAGCATCTTGCCCTTCTCTTTTGAGCTCTGCCCTATCTTAGTTTTCTCATCTCTCCTGCAACAGTAATTTATGCTTTACTTCCTTGTATTGTAAAATCAGTATCTATTGAGGTTGTCCCAAGTCCTTGTAACCCCCAACTCTTTGAGTTTCTGATGTACATTTTGTAACTTATATAGAAGCAATGAAAATTATTTACCGCGCAAAAAAAAAAAAATGATTCGATAGTCTTCAACCATCACATAATATATATATTTTGTCCCATTACAAATGAGATTGGATAGAAGACTAATATTTTTATGAAATTATAAACTATTTTTATGCAATATTAAACCTATTACAAAAATTTGTTAATTTATGGTAAAATGAATAGGTTTAAAGGAGGTATGCCCACAAAAAACAAACCCCCAATAAAAATTGTTTTTAGTTTGTTAAATTATATGTGTTATGTCATAGTGTATTACATGTATAATTCTGTGTGTACTTATATATAAAGAGATTAAACCCTTAGTGCAATACAAGGATTCCATTATTGCATTATCTGATTCTAACATGGTATCAGAGCCATCACCTTAAAAACCTTAAATTTTTTTTTGGAATCCTTCATCGCCGTCGTCGTTGCCGCCGTCACCGCCGCCATCATCGTCGAGCCCTCTGCCGCTACGCGTCGCCCCTGCCGCCTCTCGTGCAGCCCCTGCCGGTGCGCGCCCTGCCATGCCCAGTTGAGCGCCCTGCCCTGCTCTGCCAGGTGTCCTGTCGCGCCCTGCCACGCCCTGCCGAGCGCCCTGCCCTGCCCTGCCAGGTGCCCTACCACGCCCTGCCAGGTGCCCTGCCGCGCTATGCCACGCCCTGCCGAGCGTCCTGCCCTGCCCTGCCAGGTGCCCTGCCGCCCTACCGAGCCTTGCTACGCCCTGCCGAGCGCCCTTCCCCCTGCGAGCATGATCCCGTTTTACCCGGGATCCTGTTCACTCGCCAGCGCATCAATGCGCTTTCGACAGCGCACGTGCCCGCGTCCGCGATTCCCGGACGCGATTTGCCAGTACGTGTGCCAGCTGCCCCCACGTTTTCCCAGACGCGCTCCCAAATTTCTGGGCACCATCGTGCTAGATCCCGGATCTCCCGGAATCCTATCCGGGACTCCTCCCCAGCGAGCCCAGTTCATCCTGGCTCACCTTGCCAGTTCGCCCCTGCCATCCCGGAGCCACCCCCTGCCACCTATGCGCGCCACCACCCGCCACTATCCGACCACCTGAACCGCCTCCCTCCGCCGCCGGTGACTGCCGGCTGCCGCCCATTACCGCCGACCACCCTCCGACGACCTCTGGCTGCCTCCGATCGCGCTCTTGCAGCCCTCAGCCACCTCGGGCCGCCCTCTGCCACCTCCGGTTGTGCTTCGACCTCCCTCGACCACCTCGGGCAGCCCTCCGCCAGCCTCCGGTGGCACTCCAGCCACCCTCGATCACCTCGGGTAGCCCTCCGCCGCCTCCAGCAGCGTTTTTGATTGCCCTCGGTCACATCTAGCAGCACTCAATTAACGTCGGCTGCTGCCTCGGGTTCTTAAAAACACTAAATCGGCCCTACTTCCCTATCCGAAAATCCGATTAAGGTGTTCCAGGGGTCCATTTCAATTGATTTTTCGTCCCCGACATCATCGTTTAAAAAAAATGTCAGATATCAATTCTCCTCCGGCACGCAATTATTCTATGGTGTCGCGTCAGACTACTTCGTCCTTAATCTATGAGGGCATCTTGGGGGCCGCTCCTGCTACGAAGCGCCATTAACCAAAATGACGAAGACCTGCTAAGAAGCGTCCTAGACCGAAAAGCCGAGGACATCATCTTACTGATGTTGCTGCTATGACTGCTACATTGATTAGCTCCATCCAGCCACACTCGAATAAGCTTGTCCTAACCAGTCAGTGCTTAGACCATCTAATTCTACAGCAGTCTCTTCATGGTTCTTCTACTCCCTTTGCCTTGTCTTCTACTACGGGTACTCCTGCTTATTTGATCTTTGATTCAGGTGCCTCACATCACATGACACCTCATAGTTTTGTCCTCACTGCATGCTCACCTGCACCCTCACATCTACCTTTGATTTATACTGCTAATGGCTCTCCTTTAGTCATCATGCAGTGTGGATCGATCGCCTTTCATTACCATTTGTTTTGCATGCTCCTGACCTTTGCATGAATCTTGTGTCTATTAGTCGATTGTGTGATTCTGGATTCACCGTTACCTTTACCTCTTCTAGGTGTTTTGTGCAGGATCCACGTTCAGGGCAGAGGATTAGTGTTGGTTGTAGGATTGGCAGACTATATTATGTAGAGTATCTTCATCTTCATGTACCCGATCCCTCAGCTTTCTCTGTCACTGTCACCTCTGATACTGACTTGTGGCATAAAAGGTTAGGTCATGTTTCTGAGTCTCGACTTAAAGACCTTGTTCAGTTTGGTGATTTAGGTCGTGTTTCCTTTTTTCCCTTTCTGTTTGTGAGGGCAGTAAATTGGCCAAACCTGTTGCTACTCTATTCTATTCTAGTAGTCATCAGTCCTCTAGTCCATTTAAGCTTGTTCATTCTGATATCTAGGGTCCTTCACATATCACGTCAAAGAGTGATTTTTCGTATTATATCAGTTTTATTGATGTCTATTCTCGCTTTACCTTGATTTATTTATTACATCATCGATCTGAAGTTCCAAAAATATGAGGTCTTTACCACTATGATTTACACCCAGTTTCAGACTCGTATCAAAACCTTTAGGTCTGATTGTGCTAGAGAATATATTTCTTCCACGGTGCGTTCTCTTCTTTACACTCATGACACTCTCTTTTAGCAATCCTGCCCTTATGCTCATGAGCAAAATGGTGTTGCTGAAAGAAAACATCACCATATTCTTGAGACTGCTTGTTCCCTCTTACTTTTTTCTTCAGTCCCCAGCACATTCTAGGCTGAGGCTACTCTTCTATCTGTTCATCTTATCAATATCATTCCCTCTTCTATCTTCTCTGATATGACTCCTCATGAGCGTCTTTACTCCTCCAAACCTGATTATAGCAGACTTCGCACTTTTGGATGTACTTGTTTCGTGCTTCTCCCTCTCCATCAACGCACCAAGTTGGCCGCTCGGTCAGTCAAGTGTGCATTCTTAGGGATTAGTTTCGAACACAAGGGATATCGCTGCTATGATCCTGTTGGAGATCATTTTTATCTCGCTCATCATGTGTCATTTGTCGAGGATGTTCCCTATTTTTCTTCTACACCCACTGCCTCCTCTCCTCCTGTGCCTTCTCCTATTCAGGCCTCTCCTATTGAGTCTACCTTTTCTTGGGCCGTCTGTTGTGCTTGACACCATTCCTAGTTCTACTCTCTCTGAGCCTCCTCTTGGCACTACTACTACTGACTCCCCTGGTTCTTCGTCTCCTCTTAGCACTCCTGCAGCCAACTCCCATGGTCCTCCTAGTTCTCCTCCTATCGTGTCTCCTCTTGCTCCTCCCATAGATGACTCCGCTAATATTTCATCTTCCACGACTGACGCACCTCCCTCTGATGTGGATCCTCGTCCCTCGACTCGCTACCCTCAGCATGAGCATCATCCACCTGTTCGCTTCAGTTTTAACTCTGGCTCACCTAACCGATTTGGCTTTGCATCCGTGAGTACTTATTCTCCACAGTTTCAGGTTTATCTGACCGCTATACATGCCCATCGTGAGCCCCGATCTTATCGAGAGGCAGTCAAGTACCCTGAGTGGCAGCATGTCATAGCTGAGGAGTTTCAGGCATTTGAGTAGACACGAACCTGGGATGTTGTTCCTCTTCCGGACGGCGTTACACCTATCAGCTGCAAATGGATCTTCAAGATAAAGCATCGCCCTGATGGATCCATTGAACGACATAAAACTCGTCTTGTTCCCAGAGGTTTCACACAGGAGTATGGTATTGACTATGAGGAAACCTTCGCTCCCGTTGCTCAGATGACTACTGTCCGCACCCTTCTTGCTGTTACTGCTGTTTGTCGCTGGCCTCTCTTTCAGATGGACGTGAAGAATACTTTTCTTCACGGTGATTTATTTGAGGTTGTTTATATGCAGCCACTTCCAGGTCTCAACACTCCTTCTCAGCATGTCTGTCGTCTTCGGCAAGCTATATATGGTCTCAAACAGGCTCCTCATGCCTGGTTTGAGTGTTTTCGCAGCGTTATTCTGGCGGCTGGTTTTGTTGAGAGCTTTTCAGGACTACCCTATGTTTGTGCGATCCTCATCGCAGGGCCGGGTTATCCTTCTTCTATATGTTGACGACATGATTATCACTAGCAATGACTCTGCCGGTATTGCTTTGGTCAAGAATCATCTCAGTCGACAGTTTCAGATGAAAGATCTCGGCACTCTTCGCTACTTCCTTGGTCTCGAGATTGCACAGAGTGATCGTAGGATTCTGCTCTCTCAACAAAAATATAAGGCTGAGATTCTCGAGCGCGCTGCCCTCTCAGACACTCGCAGTGCAGATACTCCTCTTGAGCTTCATGTGAAGCTTCGTCCTACAGATGGTGAGCTCCTTCTAGACCCAACTTGATACAGACAGATTGTTGGTCAACTTGTATATCTCTGCATCACCATACCTAACATTGCTCATGCTGTTAGCATTGTCAGTCAGTTTGTCTTGGCTCCTCGATCAGTACATTATGGTGCCTTTATGCGTATTCTAAGATATTTGCGCGGTACTATTACCAGATCGATCTATCTGCCATCCTCTTCTACTCTGGTTATCAGAGCTTACACTGATGGTGATTGGGCTGGAGACCCAACCGCTAGACGCTCCACCACTGGGTTCTGTATATTTCTTGGAGATTCCATCATCTCTTGGCGTAGCAAGAAACAAGAGGTTGTTTCCTTGTCCAGCACCGAGGCTGAGTATCGAGCCATGGCTATTACCACCAAGGAGATTGTTCATCTCAGACGTCTCTTGGTGGATCTAGGAGTTGCTATAACTGGTCCTACTCCTCTTTATTTTTTTTATTTTTTTTTGGTAAGTAAGTCCAAAATATGTATTCCTCAAAATTTCGAATGTACAAAGAGTGTGGCTATCCTATGCAATGGAAAGATTTGACAGAGTGTTGTGAGGGAACAAAACTAGTGAACTAATCTTGTGCATCAACTCCACCTTGTCCAACATTTACATTGTGTTACATTTTGAATCCACTGACTATCTAAGGAGAAGTCATACAAAATAACACAGGTGAGGGAAACCGTCCCTTCAAAATTCTACTTGTACTTCTCAAGAACAAAGGGGATCCCACTGCGATCTCTCTCAATTAATCCCTGAAATTCATAGTGCACATGAGAAGGGGGAATCCTGGTCACGCCCAATTGCGATTGGAGGCTTGTAAGATAGTCCGCAACAGCGTTTCCTTCCCTATGTATGTGTGTGAATTTGATGTTGGTGAATGTTGAACAAGCATTTCGTACTCCTCTTTATTGTGATAATCGGTCTGCGATTCAGATTGCCAGCAATCCGGTCTTTCATGAGAGGACCAAATACATTGAGATCGATTGTCACTTCGTCCGTCAGCACTTCCTCGCAGAGACAATATCGCTTCCGCATATTTCCTCCGCAGAGCACCTTGCTGATTTCTTTACGAAGTCACATCCATTTCCTCGATTCCAGTTTCTCATTCGCAAACTCACCTTGTATGATCCACCGTGAGTTTGAGAGGAGCTGTTAAATTATATGTGTTATGTCATAGTGTATTACATGTGTAATCCTATGTGTAATTGTATATAAAGGGATTAAACCATAAGTGCAATACAAGGATTCCAGTATTCCATTATTTGATTCTAACATAGTGATTTAATGGATGAGGACCATCCACACACGATTTATGTAACGGATTAACCTTTTTTTGGTTTTTTAGTCCTTTTAAATGTCTATAAAGATGACATAAGAGTCACATATATATCAATCTATGCAGCCAACTACCTCCAGTGCATTGTTATTTTGGGTTCTTTCTTCGCAATTTTTTTGATATACAAATATGCTTAATTATTATTACCATGCAGCACCAGAAAAGAAACACATTTTGAGATCAAACAAACAATAATATTAATTTCTCACCATGTCTATCTTTCTTTGCATTAATTCTAGTTATGGCGCATGCATTCAGTTAAATCTAGGATTTCCTGACTATAATTAAGAAGCAAAGAATGATTTTTGTTTTTATGTTTTGTTTTAAAATAGTGATTAGATATATCATATTCATACAATGTTGCTACATAAAATACTACAAGTTGTGCATTCTCTTCACCATTTTTCTTAATCATGTGGCATACGTAAATCATAGTGGAATTTTAATTAAAGTGTATTCAGTACATTATTATAACCATTGTAATATTCGTGGGCATAATTAAATCTATTTCAGACTTTAAACAAACGAACCAAGAGTCAAGAAGAAGAAGAAGAAAAAGAAAAAGAAAATGAAAAAGAAGAACCTTCACTTTCATATATGACAATAATATTCCATCCAAAAGGAAACATAAAATGAAACAAATTTGAACATTTGTATCCACTGTTGTTTTAATGTTCAAACCATTGAAATACAAAATTATAAGACTTACTCAACCAAAGATGTCCAATAATCTGACTATGCAACTCACACAAATGTGCAAATATGCGCACATTTTTCTTCTAATTACACACTTCAGAACTAATTAAAATTTCATGAACAATAAAGATCATAATTAAGCAGAACAAACATGACTAGAATTGATGATGGCTTCGGACATTCTAACCAACATATGGAATCTCACTTTCTTGAGGAGCCTACAATTGACAAAGCATACATACCAAAAAAAAACATAAAATAAGAATATATAATTAATAAGTGAAATTTAATCAAAACAACCTAATAAATCATATACATATGTGATTAGATGGGATGTACGTAAGCATAGGAAAATCATGCCTTATCAAAGGTTGCATCCACTGTCTTAAACAAATGCTTGAATTATAAGATCATCCATAAAAATATTTGTAAAACCTAGTAATTGAATTTCCATCGCAACACACGTAAAATGAGAGAATATGATCTGATAACTACGTTGAGATGCAAAAGCTATACATGATATCTTACATATATATAAGGTATAGGCTTTACACAACAAACTCATAGCAAACTCATTTAAGTTCAGTTTCAAAAGAGGTTTTTTTTTTAAGGAAATGGTGGGAGCTCACAACCTGAATACTTTATAATTAATTAGATGATATCCGTCAAAAGGGAATTGTAAATAAGGGGAAAAAAGGATGCAAATGAATATAAAAAAAAAAACTACTGAGCTCCCCCACAAAAGTAGATTTGGTTTAACTTATAACCAGATTAAATTAAGTAAAATAGGGTCAATTTTAACATGGATGGAATTAGATAGAGATCTTGATAGCAAATAACCTGACAGATAAAAAAAATACAATAACAAAAATTGTAGACAAGATAAGGAAGCGCATCCTATCCTGGGCTGGGCACTCTCTTTCCTGGGCTGGTCGAATTGAGTTGATCAAATCGGTGCTCTCATCCTTTCAAATTTTCTGGTCATCTTCGTTTAGCCTACCTCGAATGATCCAAAAAGACATTGAATTGACACTAAGAACCTTCCTATGGCAGGGACATTCTACTGTCCGGAAGATCCATCACATTGCCTGGTCAACTATTTGTTCTCCACTATTAGAAGGTGGTCTGGGCATCAAATCTATTCGGGAATGGAACACAGGCGCAGTGGGCGTTAGATTTTGGGAATTAGCTTGCAAAAAGGAATCCTTCTGGACTGATTGGGTTTACAAAAGATATATTCGAAATCATAACATATGGTCTACTCATCCTCCCTGTGGGTGTACAAGCTCTTGGTCCTCAATCTTGAAAGCAAGGACTTGGATTTCACCTAGAGTCAAATATGTTAATTTTGAAGGGAAAACGATCAATGTATGGTATGATCCATGGCTGAATGGAGCTGAACTCAAACACTTCCTTGGCCGTGTCTCCTATCTTTGGGGCCCTCCTCACTCCATCACATTAAACTCATTGATTAACAATGGTAGTTGGAAGAAACCTTTTCGTTGGCCTGCCACCTTGGACTCAATTTGGCCCGACATAGAACAACTTGAGGTCGGGGGAATAGGGGACGACGTCATCGTCTGGTCACCTTGCAAAAATGGCACCTTGAATCTCTCATCGGCATGGCAATCAGTTAGGAGAGCTTATGTTCATCCCCCATGGACTTCTTGGATCTGGCTTCCTTCTCAGCTCCCAAGACACTCGGTCTATGCGTGGCAAGCATTTCAAAACAAGCTCCCTACCCATCTGCACCTAAGGGCTTCTTCTTGACGCTTCTTGCGCTCTTTGCCACTGAGCCAATGAGGATGTTGATCATCTGTTCCTCCAATGTTCCTTTGCTAGATTCATTTGGCAGAATATTCTTAAATGTTTTGAGCATATCTAGGTCTATCCCGAGAACACTAGCAGCTCTCCCAGCTTGGTTATCTTCTGCTGCAGTTCTACCTAGGCCTGTCCAGAAATCTATTCTTCAATTTGCTTTGACCTCCATCTTGGGACACATTTGGATTGAACGCAACTCAAGAATCTTCAAAGGGAAGTCTTCTCACAAGACTATTGTCCTCCAGGCAATTAAGATCATGATTAAAGCCCGATTTCTTTCATTCAACTTTCCCTCGATCTTAACTCCTGAGACTCTCTCTATTGCAAAGTTCTTCCATGTCTCTATCTCCCAACAGCAGGAAACCACGGTCCAAGTTCTTTGGTCACCCCCCCATAGTGGCAGGTTCAAACTGAATGCCGATGGTTCTTTCTTTGAGATAGGGGAGGTTATGGCGCCCTCCTTAGGGATGAACACGCTTCTTTTATTGGTGGTTTTTGGCAGGCCGCAATGACCTCCCCTCCATCAATCTCTTGGAGCTCAAAGCTATTGAAGCAGGTATTTGGCTAGCTCTCAAATATGGAAAGGAATATCTGTGGGTGGAATCAGAGTCCACTATAGCAATAGCCTGGATTAAAGGAAAAGGCAATAGTCCCTGGAGTGCCATTCGCTATCTGCGAAGGATTCATCAAGGGCTGGATCTATTTATTGGCTGGAAGATCTCACATATACATCGAGAAGGTAATGTGCCAGCAGACATCCTTGCTTCCTTCCGATCAAGTAGAGGTGAAACTTCCATTTCACCATCTTCAGTATGGCGAGATCTATGCAATGCTCTTGATCAAGATAAAACCGGTGAGCCTTATAGCCGAACAAGGATCTGAGATCCCTTTTGGTTTTTCTCTTATTTTTTTGGGTTAAATGGAATGCTCTCATAGTCTATGGGGATGCGATCGACTTGGTTCGGGCTTCCCTTCCATGAATTATAGATCTTCCTATTGGACTCCAAATTATAAAGCTTAGTTACTATTGTAAAGTTTCCCTTTTTATATAGCAATACAAAGCCTGATTAACAATTAAAAAAAAAAAAAAAAATTGTGTATGGAAATGTAGAAGAAACATCATTATCTTAAGCATAATTATGAACCTAATAATTTGCAAATTAAGCTGACACCCATTCTCTAAACTTAGGATAATTCATATTGATGTTAAAAAATAAAAAATGTCACTGCAGAAAAAATCTCATACAAGATATCTAACAAATGAGAAACCATGGGTTAGCAACTAAAGGGTGATGGAATAGAGTTGTGCAATTGTTGGATTTCTTTTTTTGTGGTAAGAGATTAAAAGGGACATAAACTAATATATTCCAACACTCATGATGTTATTTCCTTTTTAATTCTTTTTTATTGTCTTCTCTTACTTGAAACCCAACCTAGTTTGTTGTATCCATTTAGTATAAACCAAACAACTCGCATGTTACATGAATGCCAGTGAAGGTGCAAGCTTTCTCTACGTTACATCATCCCTGGAGAGTGGGTCACAACATAGTTCTACAAACTAGATTTACAACAGCTTATGTCATCTGAGTACTTCATTTTGTAATATGAACTGTTCATCCCCAAAAACTCCCTTAGGAGGGGAAGGGAATTCCACAGTGCTTTTGAAAATCAAGAGCTCTTATGTATATGTAACCTTGCTCTTTGTTGATTGTAGCTTTTTGTACATTCCAAAGAAATTATAGCAATACAATTTTGATTACCAATAAAAAAACAGAGAGAGAGATGGCTTGGTAGATTGGATCCAATGCAAAAATATCATTTCTTAGATTGCTACAAGATTTCTCAGACATATTTGGTAGGGTTTAAACTCTCTAGACACTTAAAGTGCTCTCAAGACAGTTCTGGATAAAAGGGGTATTCCATACACTCGTACAAGATAGTTCTGAGTACTTGGGAGTTTGTGGCCCAGTGATTCATGTAATATGTTTGGCAATATGGTTTTTTGCTAATATCTACTCATACAGTTGGTTTGTGTCTGAGACAGGGATGATACATAGTGACTGGTTTCATCATGTTGAAAGGTAAACTGGAATTTAGATCAAAGTCATAAGATTCCTTGTAGATATTTATAAAATAATGTCTAGAATAATCTTAGTGCCCTGAGTGGCATTGTATCTACAAATATCTTTACTTTGGATTAATGCTCATCCATTCTAAAGTGTTCTTGTATCTAAAAATATATTAACAAGAGCATATGCATCAATAAAACCTCTACAATTTTTTGTTTCACTCTTAATTACGTTATGGTGACTTGATTACCACATGAGTGCCTTTGCTTGTTGGCACCACTCTCCCCCTTTTATACACCACATAAACACTTGATCACCACACCTATTGCACAATCCAAAAAATCAAGAGTCTAAATAAAATACAAGTTTTCTCATTCTAACATATTCCCTCTTCCACCAAATTCTCTTATACCAAAATCTACCAAAACCTTTGGTCATCCTTCCAATATTTCTAATAATTATAAAGCTCTAGCTATCTCCTCCCTCGTTGTATAATTTCTTTAATTCAAAATAGAAATACAATACCCATTACCAATAAATAGATAAATAAACATGTACACCATATATCAATTGCTATTTTAACCAAATGCACATATATTTATCTACCATGCACATTCCACCCAAGCAATTTCCACAAGTATTAATAGAAGATTTTATTTTTTAAAGAAATTAATTATAGGCATATCTATTTCAATGTAATCAAAATAGACAATATCCGAAAGAAATGAAGAAGAAGAGAAAACAAGAGCAAAATTCTAAAAACTACAAAAAAAAAAAAAAAAAAGATAATCAGGATAGTAAGGTATGAACAAAAGATGAGTTATATATAATTCAGATTTGGTAAGGTATACATACCATCTCAAATGTCTACTCTGATTTGAAACGCCTTGCCCACATACGTTTCCCCCCTATCAAGAGCTCCACCATGTTAGAATTCCCAAGGACCATATACAACACCATTGGTGAATGGAACACAATCCTAGCATACAATGAAGATGAAGTTGCTGGTGTCTCTTGAATCACAACCTTCTCAACCCCCCCATACCTTCAAAACAAAGCCACCCAAATCTTACATTGCATGATATATAGCCTGTATGCATGTAAACCAACATGAATGATATATAAGTAGTACTATATATACCTAGTGAAAATCTCCCTCAGTTCCTCTTCAGTGAACAAGGAACCCCTCATGAATGTCACTAAGAGTGTACATTCACTCGTCAGATCATCGTCGTTGTCATCTTCATCATCATCATTGATAATCATCCGCAACAGCGGATACCCTAAAAGAGGGTTATTGTTGTAAACATTAGCCCAAAAGAGGTCCATGAGCACCATCCAATTGAGATTCTCATTGGCCACTATTGCCGCTGCCACCGCCATCTGATCCTGTCCAAGGAGGTCCTCAAACACCATCCACCGGAGGCCACACAAGGTGGCAGACAACCCTTGTGAGACTGAATCACAATTGTTGATGCAGTATTGGGTGTTTATTGTTTGCATGTTAAGCAATGCAGCTGTGATGGGCATGTCATTATTGTCGTCGTGGGTGGGGGCCGGATTGGGGAGGAGGAGAGAGTTGAGGATGAGGTCGGCCTCGACGGCTAAGGATTCGATGTCTTGATCATTCATGAAGAGAATTTGGCGGATGAGGCCGCTTTCGGGGAAGCGGTGGCTCAGCCAGAACCAGAGGGTGATGATCTCAACGGCTCGATAGGAGTGTCGGGCGATGTTAGAGACGAGGCGAGGGAAGAGCCGCCTCGCATCGTGGAGGGAATTTGTGGTGGTGGTGGTGGAGGAGGACATGGGAGGAGGAGGAGAAGAGAGATTAGGATTAGGGTTTGATATGGAGGGGGGATTCGTGGGGTAGTGGTGGTGTTGTTATCATGTTGGGGGAGTAGGATTGCTACTATAAAGGGGATAGAGGGGAGCATTTACTCCAGGGTTTCCATTTTTGGACAAGTGAGATATGGTGTTTCGAAAGTGGGTGACAGATTTTAGAGAGAGAGAGAATGTGTGTGTTTGAGTGTGGGAAAATCATATTTTATTTGAGATTTCCATATTATTATTTTTTATTATTATTTTTTTATATATATATCATCCGATCCATGCACATCAAAATACTCTTCTTGAAGTTCTATTACCCTCAACATCAAAAATGGTTAAATTGTGCATCAATGCCCTTTTGAGGGTATTTATGCATAATATATTTTTAAATTTTTTTTAAGAATATCTCTTAAAAGAACACTCGTGCACATTATAAATCTTTTTTGGGTTATTATTGAAAATAATAATATGAGCTTTTTTAATATGAGGGTATTTGGATAATATGAGCTTTTTTAAGGATATATATGCAAAACACCTTTTCTTTAATACTTCAAAAGATACGGAGGGAGTGGATTTAGAAGCGCATATCTTGAAGACTGGGTGAGATCTGAACCGTTCGATATGATCTTTACGGTTAAATGACGAGTGAAATTGAATATGTTCGGTTGTGGGCGGGAACGGTTTGATTTTGTAGATTTTTTTATTTAAAACACGAGAATCACCTCTCTTTCTTTTTTTTTTTTTAAATAATAATGTTGGGGTTTTTAGATTTGAGTCCATGTAAATCCTCCCTTATTCATATTTATTTTAAAATCTCTAAATTCAACCGTCTCCTTGGTTTTTAATTTTAATCCCCTCCCCCAAACACCCGTCCATACTCCATACACCGTGTTTGTGAAATATGCTTTATTTTTAAATTTATGATTATTTAATGATCAGTCTCTTCTTTTTCATATTTCATTTTAAATCTCCATCTTCATACATTTTTTTCTTATTAGTTCCTGAACAAAATATCTCTATGATTTTGTGAACTTGTATACAAAATTTTGGTGAAATAATGTTTGCAGAGTAGTCCCTCTTATGATTATACAAAGATCATGTTTTATTTTTTTAATAATAAACAATTTGTTTAGATAAATACCATGTTTATACTTTTTTTTTTTAATAAAAGTCATTTGACTCTTACCTCGCTTTCAAAGAAGGCTCTCCAACGAGCTTTATAATCAGGTTTTGTCCTATTAAAAATCAGATTGATAGTGCTATATATTTTTTATAAAAAAATATTATACACACTACAAAAAAATAATATATATATGATAAATCTAAGAGCTTTAAAGTGGTCGACCAACAGAAATTTTTTTTTTATCAAATCATCTCACAAATTGATTTAAGTATAACATGTTCTAGGATAGGACCTTCAAGTTTCACTAGGATAAAATTTAATAAAGAAATTAAAAAGAAGAAGAAACACTTACCCACCAAAAAAAAAAAAAATCTTATTTAAAAAATGTTCCTAATGATTTAATGTAAAGAGCAACAATCCACAAATGCTTTATGGAATGTAGACCATCTACTAGATTAACCTTTGTATGACAAAAGAATCACATGCAATCAAACACCACCGTGAATATTTTTTATATAACAAAGATACATAATGATTATTAACAACATTAGAAAAGAATTATATTTTATGAGATTAAATAGACAATTAATGTACAAGAGAGAAAAAAAGCTCTGCCTCACATGGTCTTGCATTTGATCAGATCAGTTTTATGGCTTACTGTGACGCCAAGACCACCTGTTTCTGCAATCGATAAATGTTCCTTGATACGATGAGTAAAGCTGATGGTTTCATTGTTCAACTTTATTCGTACCCATTTTAGGTTTCATGACTCGTCTCAAGAGCTTTTACTTGCTCACAAATTTATGATGTACCATAATCAAATAAAAAGGCATGAAATTTGATACCTTGGTAACCCATAACTGGTCCGATCCTATGCTTTTTTGGGGAATGATGTGGAGATGCGTCTGCAAAAATCACAAGTTACCAAGAACAACTAAATATAACAAGAGCTCCTATGGAGTTTAGTGAGGCTAAAATAACATTTACTTGCTTCTATATTCAAATCACACACGATTACATACATGAAATATAACTTGGCCTGCTGTAAGTTGAACAGATCTGCATTGTTAGTTCATAAGTTTCCTTGTAAGAAACAATGATCTGATATAGCACCTAAGGGAAACAGGCTTTTGGGTTTTACGCAAAGAGGAAGGAGAGAACTTCAGTGATAAGAAACTATAGATCTCCAGAATATTGATCTGATATAGCACATGACAAGAAACATTTTGATTTGATTAGTGTCCTAATTTCAAGTGTACATAGTCGGATTACAATGACGACTAGTTGTGAACCTGGATGACATGGAAGGAACATGTGCACTACAAAAGGAATGGAAGCCCCTAAACTGATTTTAGATTACTGAATATAATAGGTGACAAAGTATAACCCAAATTTGAGTGGTGAAAGAAAAGACAAAACCTAATTTATTTTGAAAGATTATAGAAGATACAAATTTCAAATATTTAAAAAAAGTGTTAAAACTTAAAAATGTCATTCTCAAGACATCAAAAAAAGATGGAATACACATCAACAACATTAGCCAATATTTCTATCTTTTATTTGCTTGATCATAAATAATCAGTAAGATGTATTGCCTTCTAAAGAACTTTACAATATTGGTATCGATGAAAGGAATCTCTCTAATTATTTTATTATTGAGTATTGTATTTTTACATAGAGCACAGCACAATTATTACTTCCAGAATTCTGTATCACATCTTAATTTGAAGTTTAGGATTGTATCACTTCCGTTCCTGCAGTGTGTTGGATCTCAGTGGGCATGGTTAGCTGATAGTTTGACAAACACATAAATGGTGATCATATAGGCTATTTTGTGGAAAGACATTAACTGTCCTTCTAGGTTAGCTCATTATAAATCCATATTAAAAAAAAAAAAAAAAAACATCACAAAGTAATCCTTTTCAGCCACATCTATGCAAAAAACTTTTACCACTCGCTATAATAGGTATCGTTTAGTATTTGCAGTAGTTCAGTAGGCATAAAAATTGAAGCAAAGGCAGGTACAGCATTCAGATGGAGGAGTTGGGAAGCTGAACGTGAAATATAAAGAAACTAATCTGATATAGAATGTGAATACACGAATGGATAATCTATTTGAGGAACACGTATCCATTGTGTACTGAGGATTCAAAGACTTTACCTCTCTACCTGTGGTTTAAATGGCAGTCAGGAAATGCATTTTGACCGGTTGCCTCGCTATCTAATATAAGGTAGAAATACCTTTTTTAGAGGTATAACTATTTGTGATATCACTGTGACAAGTATAATGGAGAACAGAAAACGCAGAGGGGAACAGAGTTTTGTTTGCAGAAGAATTTTATAAGCAACATGTGTGAGATTTGTAGAACGGACAACAAAACAAAAGAACATTCCTGAAAAAAATAAAGACTAAATTGTTAATCTTCAATGCATAAAACATTTAAGCAATTATGGAAACTTACCGCAACTGGTTTCATGATTGTATTGCTAAGAAAAGCAACTTTGGCAGACATGGCAGCTACCACCTGCATGGATTGACAGAATGTGGAGCCTACAGGAATTCAACGCATTGACTCACAATTCATATCAATAATGATAAAAGCATATCCGTATGCCTACATGTGTGGCTTCACGTGCCTGTTCGCACTTGCGCCACCATGCACACAAATTATGCAGCTTAGTAGAATCTGTATTGCAGGCATGGTTTTATGCATTCTAATATTATAGTTAATGACATCAAAAGAAAATTATGAAACTTAAATGAGGTGGTGTGGCTTCCAGAGATGGGGTAATGTTTTTCTTAGGACTTAGAAGAGAACGCCTGATAAGTAAAAAAAAAAAAGCATAAAGGCAACCCACATAAGAAGATTCCAAAAATAAAATGTAAATACAGTTTGTCGGCATACATTCAAATACTTGGAAGGATTTTTCATACAATAAGGATCTTTAAAATTCACTCAGAATGACTTATAGCAATTAATCTTTCATTCAAAAACTTTTTCATATTTATCAAGAACAGGAAAGGCAATAAAAAACTTCAAAAGCCTTGAGCGAGAAGAGTCAAAGAGTCTATTCAAATGCAGTCAACAAAAATAGTCTGATGCAATCAATTTGTTCAAAACAATGACTTTTTCAGTTTGCGCACCTACTCTTGCAAGAATTAGGATAATGACTCCATCAGCTATTAACCTAGCAAGCACTGATAACAGATCAAACATTGGCATTTTTTTAATAATAAAAAAATAAATCTTTCTCCAGAACATAAAGTCATTAGAGTTGAACTGTTACTGCATTTCTGTGACATGTAAAAAGAAATGTATTGTGGAAAAAATTTAAAGTTTAATTTCTCGCTACAAAGTACAAGGCTGATTATGCATGTTGCATTTATGATTCATACAAATAAGCTTTCTACACCAGCCACTCAGCCAAAAATTGCTGCTGCTAGAGAAATACTAATTGCAAATTTCTTCTACAATGATGATACTGCAAAGTCACTAGCAGCCACTTCTAAACCATCAAGAAAGGCTGGAGTTCATAAATCCACTGAATAGTTCTTCATCATAATATGGGTATTTTATCATGTCATTTAATGATCACTTACTAACAGATCCTTTGCATGGAGTTCTATGTATTCAGAACATCTAGATTAGATAGAATGATTTGGATGAGCTAGAAAAATGTAATTTGGATAACTTTGTGGTAGCATCATGGCAAACAGATATTGGATATAATTTTGTTTGAACAAGTGATTCAACACTGATTCATCTCTGTGATTAATAGATGCATTTATCTCCACTTGGATACTTAAATCTACCAACCTTGTCATAGTATAACAAATATTGTTACAATTGTACTTTAAAACGTGAAAAGAAAACACAATTCATTGTAAAGCCAGAATCAAACTTATCATACGAAAGAAAGCAGGCACGTACACGAGCATTGGAAATGAGCACAGTGTGGTATAAGGCATGGAACCAGAACTGGGGTTGGACATGGATACTTTTAGTTGCAAAACTTTGGCAGTGGATAAAATGCTTGCATATGGTAGGTCAAGAGACATCCTTATTTACTAAATCTAAAAGAAGATCAAATAAATTAACCTTCAGTAAAATTAGAAGGTATGAGAGAAAGATGTATAACAATCTGTTTTCCAAATGCTTGATGCCAATGTGGTGATGTCAGTTATGCGAGTATATAATACCATAAGGCAAAAACTTAGTCATCTAAACTGGAACAACGCAACCAGCTTTATAGTTCAACATTTTAGAAAGAAAAAACCTTTCTTCATGAAATATATTGGACAACCAATATTAAGCTTTGCAGATATTGGTTTTAGTCTCTTTTTGGTATCTTCAAAATCCTATAACAAAGTTTTTATAAGGAAATTTTCCATGACAGTAAATTCAATAAATATGTAAATTATCCACAGATCAGTGGGTTATATTTCCAAAATGCGCATACAAGTGTTGTATTCATAAATCTACATGTAAAGCAGAGTAGATAATGGGAAACCATTTAGAAACTAGTTAAGATATACAAACCTCAACAAAATCATCACCATGCTAATTATAGAATCAGATAGAACTAACAATAAAAACGTGATATATGTAATCTCCTTAACATCCCACATATTTAAATCCACAGAAGCTGAAAAATTGTAGTTGGTAAATGAGAACAAATCAGATTAAATACAAGCATTACTCTCTTCCTATATACTATTGTCCACTGATACAAAAAAAAATTGACAGCATATCTTTGCTAAGATCAGATGGAAATACCAGATGAAAATTACTTAATAAATAGACATCATAAAAGTTCTAGAATGTAAAACAAGATATGCTGGAAAAAAAGGCATACAGTTTTAATGATTGTGCACTTAATGCAGCGCGGCAGAGGCACTTTACAAGTGTTGTAGTGTAATCCAACAGCCCAACACATAACCCTAATGTTGTATTGTCGTAAACCAACATGAAATCCTAATTGAATGGTGTTCAAATACCTCATCCACATTCTACCCCTAACCCAGCTCCTCATTTCCATTACTTCAACTCCATCACACACTCCGTTTTCAAATCAAGCCCCTTTTCCTCCAACCTTCATCAACAAAATTGCGATCCATGAAAATAAAGAGTTTCAGTTCCAAATACGAAATATTAACCTCCTAAACCACCATTTGGCAGGTTGATAGAGACACCCCCTCTTCACTGAGGGGCCTTGGGTTCAAGTCTTACTCCTAACCAATAGGAAAAAATGCACTTGCCTACCAAAAAAATACAAAATACATACTTTACACAAAATTATATTGAATTTCCAAATCCACACAATTAAAATAAAAATAAAAACCACCCAACAAAAATATCTTAATCCCTACCCTGATTTCAGATCTTCAATGCAATATCAAACTAATCAAGAAAGGGTGTGGTTATTCGCACCACCCAGATTATTAATCACCCCATTCAAAATTACCAAAATACCTGGTTTACCATTTTCATAAAAAGGCATTAATCCCACAGCCTACATAATACCGGAAAAATCCTTGACATACATCCAATCGACCTTACTTTTTCAAGTCAACAATCGCCATGTCAAACAACAATGCCCATGGTAGACAGAAAAACTTGTCGATCTAACTTATCACATGTTGATTATGGGCCAGTCAACCCGTGTAAGACGTAGTTGACTATATATCTCTCGAATACATGCAAAATTTTTCTTTTAAATGTTCTGTATGAATCGACACATTTGCCGTCGACAGTTCTTAGTTAGTTCGACCATGTCATGTCAAACTGGGATGGTATAATCGATAATAATCCTGTCGAGCTTGGTCTGTGATTCATTTTTTGCCTAAATTGACATGACAACCCAACACAAACATGCACCCTAATCATTGGAATGTATTGAACTTTTTTTTTTACCCAAACTTAAATGATATTGGTACTTAAATGATATTGGTACACAATATCACCTAAACCAATGGTACATAAGCACTAAGGGACTGTTTTTTCCCACTGGTACCGTAAAGAAGCACATTTTTAAAAATTAATTAATACACAATAAGTCTCCTAAATCAAAGCGAAAACATGCAGTTAAGTCTGTGATCTTCACTTTTAAAATTGGTAAAATTTAATATAAAGTAACATTCCAAGTACATGCACTGTAAAACTAAATATACTCAAATATACTTAAGTACATGCACTGTAAACTTAAATAAACTCAAACAAAGTCACAGTAAACCTTCCCAAGTACATGTAGTTAAGTCATCACACAACCTGCATGTTTAAAACACTATACAAAGGAACTGTTAGATGTATATCTGCCAGTACACCAAAACTAACAAAAAATTGCCAGAAAAGAAATAAATCATATACTCAAACAATTGAACTTTTCCCTTCAACATTAGAAACATTACACAAATGCCCAGTTAAGTCATATATGTAGCATCCAAAGCATTCAACATCCAAAACACTACACAAACAGTCATATTCACAAATATATTACAAAACACTTAAACATTCCATGTCCCTATCCAAAATTCCACTACCACCTCCTTTCAAACCTTAGAAATGCATACACAAACCATTCGTCTAACCTGAAAAAAATAAAATTGATCCAATCCCTACATCTCTCTTAAGAACCTAGTTTTCTCTATCAGAACCTTAGCTTTCCCTATCCAAACCCTAATTGTCCCTATCAAAACCTTAACTTTATGTAATAAGTATAAGATCAACAAAAATACGCAACATATCAACAATTAAAATGATTTGAAGGAGAAAAAAAACATTTACACAGAGAGGGACGAACGGAAGGAGATGAAAAGAGTAGAAAACTATTGGGTGGTGGGGTTGGGCTTTCTGTTTTTGGGTATTTAAGAGGTGGTGGATATGATATAAAATCAAAAGCCTGGTTGTGGGTTTTAGAATCTGGGTGGTGGGAGTAACGGCACCCATCAAAAGAAGAATTGCAACATCCAACAAGGAGATCCATACCACAGAAACAAAACCCCAACCCTTATTTCTATGTTTGAAGTAAATCACCCAAGACATACACCAAAAACAATTCTCAAAATCAAAACAAAAACTATAATCCATAGAATCTACAATAAAAAGAAGTGCAATTCGAATACATACCTTAAAAAGGCATTATTTTAAGATGGAAAGATGACTCTCAACCATTCCAATCAATTTCAACATAACGCAATCAAAATTTTCACTCCAAACACCAAAAAGTCCAACAAAAACTTTGATCTTTCACCAAAGAAGGACAAAAATCAAATACAAAATTAAAACATAAAATAAAAAACCACCTTGAAAGGAGGAGAGACTCAACGAATGATCTTGCAAAAGGAGCAACACATCTGGTCCTCACAATTAGACGTCGACGCCCTCCAAAAGGTCCCTCCTTTTGGTTTCACCAGGCAAAGATGGTTGCGGAGGACGGCAAACTGACGCCGCTCCATCGGTTTCACGAGGTGGGTATCTCTGGCATTCGAGAAGCAGAGAGGATTCATCGAGGCAGCGTTTACATATGCGATTGGACAGCCTTTATATTTGTATAAAACTGGTTATGCAATCGTGTAATCTGGGTGGTGGGAGTAACGGCACCCATCAAAAGAAGAATTGCAACGTCCAACAAGGAGATCCAGTTGCACACCACAGAAACAAAACACCAACCCTTATGTCTATGTTTGAAGTAAATCACCCAAGACATACACCAAAAAAAAATTCTCAAAATCAAAACAAAAACTATAATCCATAGAATCTACAATAAAAAGAAGTGCAATTCGAATACATACCTTAAAAAGGCATTATTTTAAGATGGAAAGATGACTCTCAACCATTCCAATCAATTTCAACATAACGCAATCAAAATTTTCACTCCAAACACCAAAAACTCCAACAAAAACTTTGATCTTTAACCAAAGAAGGACAAAAATCAAATACAAACTTTAAAACATAAAATAAAAGACCACCTTGAAAGGAGGAGAGACTCAAAGAATGATCTTGCAAAAGAATACAAAGCCACCTCACAATTCGACGTCGACGCCCCCCCAAAAGGCCACTCCTTTTGGTTTCACCAGGCAGAGATGGTTGCGGAGGACGGCAAACCTCCGCCGCTCCATCAGTTTCACGAGGTGGGTATCTCTGGCATTCATTCAAGAAGAAGAGAGGATTCATCGAAGCAGTGCGTTTACATATGCGATTGGACCGCCTTTCTATCTGCAGAAAATTGGTTATACCATGGTGTAATCATATAATTTTACAATTATAACTTCCTGTATACATATTTCTTCAAACAAATAATATTCAAAAGTTACTGTTAAAGAAAGCTGGGGGAGACAGTTTCATGCATAATCACATTTGTAAAAAATCAGTTTTATAATCACGTTATCAAACGCTACATGAATCCAAAATGAAATGGTTGTTGAGAGAGTATGATATGTCATATATACTCCACTAACCCGATATATTAAATAAATACATAAATTTCTTTTTATAAAATGAATATTTATATTAATTAAGTATATACTAAAAAATCAAACATTATTATAGTGGCAAACTTACGACTACACTCAATCAATTTTGTGGCGTCATCTCAAAAGCAATCTTTAAGTCGACAAGTATTTTGGATTCTATGGACACGTACTTCGAGAAATTGTTCAAGCATATTTAGTGTTAGGCACCGCAAGATCAAGTTGATAAAGATACAACAATGTTATTCAATTGACTAATATATATTTTAAAAAATCATTAAAGGTAGGGACGGAACCAGGATTTTATATGGGGGTAGCTAACACGAATTCAAAATATAATAAACAATTTAAATTTAATATAAACTAAATGAGTTCATAGGTCATTTCTAATAAATTTTGAAATACATAAGTAAAAATTCAAAATCAGACAAAAGATTATGTTTTTTTTATTTAGAAAATACATTACTCAACTTATACCTGACGATCATTCAGATGATAGAAATCATCTATTATCGAATCTAAGTTAATATTTTAGCAAAAAAAATTCAATGTAGGCAGTCATAAAATCTGCAAGAAAATCATCTTCCATCGTTGTACGAAGTGTTCTTTTAACAAGTTTTATAGTTGAAAATACACATTCAGTAGTTGCCGTATAAACAAGAAGAATTAATACAAGAAAAACCTATGAAATAAGAAGTTTCATAGACAGTCATAACTTTATTGTTTCAACTAATTTTTGACAAAATTCAGAATCAGTAATATGTTCCTAAAATCTGGATGATAAGATACATCAAGCTCACAATGTTGTGTTTGAATTATCAAAGTGCACATTTTACTTAGTGAAATCTTAATGATAAAACTTTTTAAATATCGTATGCTATGTTAATTGCTGTCGGCGTAGCAAAAATTATGGGATGAAGGAGAAGAGTTTTGTAGATTTTAATCACATTTATATATATATATATATATAGAGAGAGGGGAGTGATGGGGTGTGGCCGTGCACCACATCGAGCTCATCTGATCGCTGATCTTGTGATCGGACGGCTGATGATAGTTTTTTATTTTATTGAAGAAAAAAAACAAACCGGATGACCCCGGTTGCTGACCCGTGACCCGTGATCCCCCAAGCCCCCCCCCCCCCCCCCCCCCTTCCTCTTCAACAAACAACAGAGAAAACAAAACAACAGAGGGAGCACCATCTTCTTGGCTACTTTGACTCTCTTTTTTCATTTAGATATGAGAAACCCCTCCCTCTGCGAACCCCCTCCACCACCATCTCTGTTGCAACACCCCCTCTGACCTCCCTCCGCCATCACCTCTGCTGCGACACTCCCCACCCCTCCCCTTGCTCGACGACCACCGGCCACCCCCACTCGATCCGCAATGTAAGGTTTTTTTTTCATTTTTTGAATTAGATACTAATTATCTAGCTTTTTATCTGATTTGTTTTCAAATTTAGGGTTTTTTTTCATATGTATTTTCAAATCTAGGTTTTTATCTGCTTTTCAGATTTAGGGTTTTCTTTATAGATTTATTTTCAGATCCAGCTGCTTATGTATTTATAAATACTAATCCACCACACCCATTTCAAAATCAGTATTGCCTAATCTGTTTTGTTGATCATTCTCACCATCCTTGATCCTCATTTCTTATATGCATTGTGCCACTGATCTCCAAATTCATGTTGATGTAGGAAAATGGTGAGACATTTCATCTTGTGTTAGTTATGTTTGATTAAATGCGTGAACTAACTTTTTCATGTTGCATTAGTTAAGTTTGACAAAACTATTCATGTTGTATTTTCTTTTTCCCAAATGATGAATATATAACTATTTGATTCATTGAAATACTTAGTGATATAAAACAATTTGAGTCGTTGAAATACTTAGTAATGTTTACAATTCATTCATATAATACATCTCTGTTTACAACCAACAATGATAACACAATTCTGTAATGGAAGCTATTACTTGATGCTATTTGCTAGTAATGCTATTGCCTGATGCTACTGCCTGCCCTTACCAGATACCTGAAAAAAAATTAAGTATGGCCTGATATATTGAAGCAAGTTGCTAGTAATGCCATTGCCTAATGCAATTTGCTAGAGATTCTTGATTTTTGTCGAAGGGATGCTTATTATTTTTCATATTCTTTTCAGATCTAGGACTCGGATGTGCTGAGGGTGCTCCTGGATTGAGCGCACCTCTTCCACCTGAAGTGCGTCGATAGTGGCTTAGCTTGCACCCAACTTACATTGTTTGTCTGAGTTCTTAGTTGCTAACCCTGCTGTCCATGCCTTCCGCTTGCGAGGAGTGCTTCATGGTCTTGGTAGGACGTGTGGCATGTGATGATATAACAGTGTAAAAACAATGAATCAAGAGGTGATTGAGTCTTCGCGTTTGGGTTCTTTTTTTTTTGTTTTTGTTTTGTTGTATTAGTTCACCTAGGACTCTCATTTGATTATAGGCATCCAGTTTCACAGAGCACTTGATTTAAACAATAGCAATAGACAGTTATCATCATCCATGTATTCATGTGATCGATGTGTGATGAAGATATGCTTGTCATGGTTCTGGAGTTTAATTGGATACATAGTTTTCAAGTTTATTTATTTAGGTAAGAGCTGAAACTTCACATGTAATGAAGAAATGCTTGTCCTGGTTCTGTAGTTTAATGAGATACTGACATAGGAGCTTAAATGAAATACTGACATATTGATCTATTTATTCCATTTGTAGGATATCAAGTTTAAGCACTAGTATCATATCGCAGTAGAGCGTTTGGCCATGTTAAAATTATACTTTCTTGAAGTTTTTTCCTAAGTTCAATATTAAATAGAGCATAAAACGAGCTACAATGCTTGTGGGCTCTCTACTTTCTTTTTCTTTTTTTTTGGTTTGCGTTGTACATGGATAAATGTATGATTTTTTTGGATATGTATAATGAAGGGTATCCTTGTAAAGCCTTTTATTTTCATGCACAATCATAAATGTATGACAGTAACCTTTCAGTGTTGTGTTCTGGAATCCATCAAGATGTTGTTGATGTTGTGTTAAATTGTTGTGGAATCCATCAAGTGTTGTGTTGATCTTCCACAACTTAGATGGTTTAGGAGATGGAGATCATGTGCCAGCAACTGGCCCTCGTCGTGCTACTTTTCTTGTTGATGCTGATATAGCTTCCTATCTGATGATGGGTTCTGTTTCACTGGGTTTTCTTTTCCTTTCTCCAATAGAAACTTGCCATTTGTTAATTAAATATTATGGTTTCACAAGATTCCATAATTAAATCTTTAGTCAACACTTTACTCTTCAAAAACAACATTGTACCCAACCAGAACATCAACACTGCACCTGTATTAGATTACATGTGGTTTCAACAGGTCTGAACCATTACAACAAGTTCAACCATTGCTTAAACCATTACAAGAAGTATGGATTACATGCATCAAGTACTACATCAACCACAACAACAAGTTTAACCATTACCATTACAAGGAGTTCTACATCTGGAAGTATTTGCTATTATATCCAAATTGCAGGTCTGACGACATGGGTGCACCGTCTTGAAAAGAAGGAAACTATGTATATATACGGTTTTGTATATCAACTTTATTTACATATAAACTTTGCTGTATCTCTTGATCAGTGAAAAATTCAATATTCAATGATGCATGATATACCAAGCTTTGACTGCAAATAAAATCAAGCAGCTCGCTTGACATTTTCATAAGTGTATTTGTATGATGTGCTCTGGCTGCTCTTCTTCAGCATCCTCTCTCGTATCCTGAAAAAAAAATGTAAATATTTAATATTACATCCATAAATTAAATACATGATCATGCTAGTTGGACTATATAACTGACTCTAACACAAAAACAAATTGTATATGACCTGAGTATTGTTTTAAATTTTCAAAAAGTGCAAGTTGAGACATTGAGAACCCCTAAAAAAGTGCAAGTTGAGACATTGAGAACCTAGGAGGTTTTTTTAACAATATATATCATAAACCTTGATTTAGATATACAAATAAAGAATGCTATTCATCTAATCTTTGCTCCTTTCAAGTAAATAATAAGCTTAGCTGCTAGCACTTGTTTTGTGGTGTCCACTGTGATGTTTAATATTTAATCAAATGTTTTTTTTATTTTTAATATTTAATCAATGTTTTATGGTGTCCACCCTAAAACCTTCAAGCATTTGACAGTACCATAACACCACAACCTATTCAATATAAAATAAACCATATGCAGCAACAACACCATAACAACGAAATAAACATAGACATAAAAGCTTCAATATATGAATAATATGTAAAATCAGAAACAGTCAAACAGACATGAAAAAAAATCAAAAATAAAAAACCATAATGCCAATAACTTGAGTTGAGTAAGAAAGGGTGTGATGACACTAACCCAGAGCATAAGGCTGTGCAGAAGGAAACAATATGCAGTCTGACAAATAAAGGGAACTACATAAAAGAGCAGTTGCTATGTTCACAGCAATTCGCAAATGGGTCCTCCAATCCAGTGGTATTTTAAAAGGGTTTGTGCAAAATAAGGTTCCACCCCATTAAATTGTTAGCCTAAACAGTTCAGGTTGCAAACAAATCAATCATTCCCACAAATCATACCTGTAGGTGCTACATTAGGCTTCAATTTTTCATGAAATCAAATACTAGGAATCTAAACCCAAGATGCAGTCTTTAGACTTGAACAACATGGATTTTGTTTTTTCAAATATTACTTGATGAAAATATTACGTATGATGGCCTGCTGAGTACCCTCTAAGCCTGATGACATGAAGATGGTGTTACGCCCCGGAGTGGCTGTCCCCGGATTGTAGCAATATATATAAATATCAGGTGATCAATACAAGAGGTCAATAATGATTCCAAGACATATCTGGTTTAACAAAGCAATAATAATAGATAGCTTATCAGAAAGTGCAAAAGCGTAAATGACATAAATCTGTAATCCAAAGTAATATTACAGATCCAATTAACACAATTACTGTCCTGTGAGAGTCAAGTCTAGTAAAAATCAACTAAAAATAACAACATGTACCTCAAGCACGAATACCATAACATACAAGTAAGAGGAATGCTGACGGCCTCACGCTCGTAGAACCAAAAGACCGGACGCTGCAACAACTACTGGAATCCCACCTCACGGAGCTCCTCCTTCAAGATCAACTCAGCCCCTGGTGGAGGAACAATATACGAGGGGTGAGCTACAAGCTCAGTGAATGGTAAGAAGCCACACACCGCATCTATATCACATCAATAGTACAATAATAGTTTCAACCAAGACATGGAATAACCTATAATAACAGAACATCACGCAATGACGTGCCCTCACTGTGCTCTCACTACGCCCTCACTCTTGCCCATAGGGATGACAAGAGACTTTTGGGAGAAATCAATACGCTAACGCCCTACATCATCCGGTAGCCCTCTTCCTGGCGGCCTTCCAACATCATGGCGGCACCACGCAGGAAAGCTTCGACGCTGGACAGCTTCAACGCACGATGATGTGTAAAAGAAACACTCTACACTCACAATATAACCCTTATAAATCCTCCACCATCGGTTAGCCATTACCGATACGCTATCAAATTCTTATGAATTCCCATAAAGTTGCATCCCTCGGATGCGGGAAGATTAACTATATTCACAACTGAATAATGTCCTAGCATGACCCCAAAGGCGGGTCCTACACACACCTATAACTGATAGGCAAAGTTTAGTATTCAAGTATTTAGTTTTAACATTCCATAATATATCAAAGCTAAGTATGAAACCATACAAACTTAATGATAAATAGCATACCACATATTTAACTAATCATTGAGCAAATTCAATATACGAATCTCCTATGGCATACCATATTCAATGATATTAAATACATAAGATACAATATCATGCTAGCATTAGATGTATAAAAATATGGTTATTTATGCATGTATTATGGTGGACAAAATAATGGGTACGGATATAAATTGTCTACGCAAAATACAAATTATAAATATATATGGTATGCGTTATCTAACATGGTAAGTTATAATCCTAATAATACGTCCATTTATACGAATACTACATAACTACAGCGCTCTTAGAATACACGGAGCACGGCTACATGTATTACGCGCTTCCTAAGTGAGTGGATCGAACTACTCACCGTTACCCCGGATCGTCGCGAGTTTTGTCAACGAAAGCTGCAAAACACAACCAATGATGCTCAATTAAAATATAAAGTCTCCTGACACACATACAAGCCAACTTAATGAAGACACTAACTCTTGATGGTTCTCACATCATGCATAATAGCTCTTTGACACACAATCAAGTAAAACTGGTACATCTACTACAACCAGCACTAAACTTTAATCTCCACAACACCAAATACACATCCAATAATTCTGAAATAAATCATACATGTTTTTTGACATGTTAGGATCATAATCCGTGATATATCATAATCTGATTTGGCCTCTACATGACCGAAATAAAATATTTCCAGAAACTGATCATTTCCTACGCAAATCTGAACAGTCCATGCAAATCAGGTTCTAACTTACAACAAAGATAATATTATGATACCAAATTTTATATATAGAATCTAGACATATGGATGATCATATCATATGAGACACAATCCTAAAAATATATCTATAAGTACTAGTTTCACAAGGATTGTTACAGGACAGAAATCTGCCATATTATAACACAAAACTCACAACAACAAGGAAAGGAGAAAAACACATACAACATCACCTATGCATCCTTGCTGACTATCCAAAGCACTAGATAACAACACTCATGCTTCATTGAAGCATAAACACAAATACTTACATGACACAAAGGAGAAACAAACATACCATGAGAAGAAGAGAGAAAAGGATGCACACAAATGATTCCACCAGCACCAGCACCACAAGCAATCAATCCATCACACATGCATAGCCATTACCACCACTAGATCAACACCCTCACATAAGCCAAAACAAACAATGAGGTTAAAAGAATGCCATGGAGAAGAAGAGGGAGGTGGGGGGAAATACAAGGTTCACACACATACTCACCATCCTTTTCACTCTTCCTTCATTTTCTTCTCTTCATCTTCACTTGCACCACCAAAAATCACACACAAAGGGGGCTGCCCTAGAGAGAATGAAAGGGGGAGAGAGAGAGAGAGATTAAACTCAATTTAGGGTTTTGAGTGTGAGATGGGGGCAAAAGAGGTACAAATGTGCTTGGTGTGATGAGATAAGGAGGGGGTATACTTAGCCTTACACTTACCTCTAATAGAGACATTAGGATCCAAGGGTTGGAGAATGGGGTGATACTTGCCTAGAGTCACCACTCACCTAATCAAATAACCAATCAAAACCCAGTAACAGCTAAACACGGATACTATTTGGAACTGTATAATTTTTTAAACGATGTCAGAACGCGATGAAAATTTACAGGTAAGTCAAAGCAGATACTAAGATCACCGATATGTGGTTATATTTTTAAATTAAGCGTCTGAACTCTAAAAAGAAATAAAAATATGATATCTAATCACTCAAAAGTGACACAAACATAACAGATGGTGCATCCGATTCCATAGAGAAGGCATCTTTCCCCTCTTGGGAAGCTTTAAATTCTTTCACTACAGCGATTGACCACGGGGAACCAAGCTTTAAAGACAGTTCCATAGGAATCAATCTCAATTTTCATGCTAAATCCTTTGGTCACTCTTTGAATCTCCTTAATTTATATTCACTTATGAATGTTGAAAATACACCAACATTAAGATCACCAATAAAGAAATGAAAACTCATCCTTTTCAATATCTCATTATGCAAAATAAATGTCTACATCTATTGCTTAATCTATCATTTTTTTTTTTGGCTTCAAATGCCTCCCCATAACCATATATAAAGTAAAAAAAAATCTGAAAAAAAAAACCCTAAATATGAAAATAAATCTAAAAAGAAAACCCTAAATCTGAAAAAATAAAATAAAAACCTAGATTTGAAAATAAATCTGAAAAGAAGACCCTAAATTTGAAAACAAATCAGATACAAACCTAGATAATCAATATCTAATTCAAAAAATGAAAAAAAAAAAAACTTACATTGCGGATGGGGTGGGGGTGGCCGTTGGTCATCAAGCATGGAGAGGGGTGGGGGTGGCCAGTGGTCGACGAGCAAAGGGAGGGGTGGGCATGGCCTAGCGGATGAGGGCAGGCGCAGCAGGTGGTGTTCCCCCCTTTTTTTTCTTTTTATTTTTTTTTCTCTCTGTTGTTGTGTAGAAGAGAAGAATGAGAGGAGAGAGAGAGAGAAGGGAGAGACATTGGGGGTCACAGGGTCCCCATCGCAACCAGTTTCATCCGATTTCATCTAGGCAATGAAGGGATGCATCAGTTGAAAATTGGAATTTAAGTTTTATCAATTAAAGACTTTGACATCCCCAAATAATTCCGATGAGACCATAAATAACAAATTTGGAGCACTACCCAGAATATCATCCTCCAATATAATTAGAAAACTTGATCTTGGAACAAATTAATAGATATTGATGACTCGACTCCTAAAGTTTACTGAGAGATCATTTAAAAACTTGCATTCTTGTTATACCACACATCACCTAAACATCTTCATTTCAGTCACCCCTATCACCACCTAATTAACCTCTACTCTAACCCAATACTAATATAGTGGGCATTATTGTTATTCTATGGAACGTGGGTGGTATGTGAAATCACACAACACTTCATTGTTCTTCGTTGTTTTTTTCAATTATCTTTTCAAAATGTTATCTATCTCTACATTCATTATTCACCATATTTACATACAGTTTTTTACTGGTTTGAGTAAACAAAGCTATAGAATTGGTGGAATTTCTCCAACTCGCTAGCCTAAATCCGCATATACATCCTCTGCGAGACCCCAATAACACTGCATAAATCGAAAAAAAATAGGACATAATACCTAGATTCATTAGTTGTTCTTACCTCACGTGCCGCTAGTGGAACTGGAGAGGGGCCGCAGGGGGTGCCGTTGGTGGAACCGAAGGAGGGGCCACAGAGGGCTCGCAGGGGGCTGAGTGGGAGGTCGCAGAGGGGCTCCGAGTGTGCTCGCAAGGGGGCCGTGTCACGCCCCAGGGCGGCCGTCCCCGATACGTGGCAAATATATATAATATCAGCAGTCTATACAGGAGATCAAATAAAATACTCTAAAACAACATCGAAAATGACAACACAGACAATAAGGTAGCTGACATAATATATACAAATAGCGGAAGCTTAAACGACTGAGTCTGTAATTCAAAGACATATTACAGACCCGATACATAATCAACTGTCCTGTGAGAGCCAATATACACAACGACATCAAAAATACAAACGTGTGCCCAAGCACGGATAACAATACATACAATCAAGAAGGGGGTGCTGATGGCCTCTCACTCGCAGAACGTGACGCTGCTCCGCTACTGCTGTGGTACCTCAGGGAGCTCCTCCTTCAGATCCGACTCAGATATAACTGGAGGAAAAATATGCGAGGGGTGAGTCACACGCTCAGTGAATGGCACAAGCTATGCATCACAACTCATATTAACCATAAATAATTTATAGTCCCTAACACGGGAGCAACTACACATTCTAGTGGGTCGTTTCATCGCCAACCCACCTCCCCCCTCACCCTCACCCTTTCCGGGGGGTGACATGGGCCTCTTGGGGCATACTAGACCGCTCTCCACCCCTGGTCCACCCGGTAGCCTCTCCCACACTCCGTAGCCTCCACCTGGTATACTCCCACTATCAGTACTGTCCGACGCATCGGAGGTACCTACGGACGGGAGCCCTCTGTCAGGTCAGCTTTCCAACGCCGGGGAGTCCCTACATCGGATCCAACCAAAAGGAGAAGACAGCCTACTCACACGGATACGATCCTCTTGGATCCGTCGACACCGATTGCAACTCTACTAATGTCATGAATTCTCAAGAATTCCTCCAGGGCGCATAACTAAGATGCGGGGAGACATATATTATAACAACAAGGTTATAATATTCTCTAAGGCATGCTTATAACTATATGCTCTCATTTTGATTTAATTAGATTAAACTAGATGGGAACATATATAGTTCGGGGCTTTCCAATTAAGGGACATGGTATCTAGGCATGCATAGGCCTCTATATATGATATAAGGGTGCATATCCCTAGCATGCAAAGTCTAATGTGGCATGGATACAACATATTAATCATGCATAGCATAGTTTTACATTTATTACAAGTTAATACACAATTATGGTGCCCCAGGGGAGGGCAATGCACGCCTACGTGCATCGAACGCCTCCCTACTGGGTTGGATTGTCCCACTCACCGAAACCCGGGTCGTTGCGTGACCGTCCGTCAAGATCTGCAAGACATGGGCATTCAATATGGTGAGTAAACTACACAAATACATAAGAAATTTACTAGAAATACCCAATACTCGGACAAGCATGCATACGGACCCGCACGCATGCGAGCACGCGCGTACGCACGCGAGTCCGAGTGCCCCGACACCCTCCCGAACCCTCGGGCAGCCATACGCATGGCCCCCCGCACGCGCACGCACGAATGCGCACGCCCGCACGCGCCCCTGCGCCCCTGGCGCACAGCCGCGCCCCTGCCCGCGCGCCCACGCTCGCGCGCACCTCGCGCCCAGCCAGCGCGTACCCGCGCGCACGCGCGTGGATGACTCCGCACGCGCGCCCGAGCCCCTTCCACCCCCTCCTCAGCCCTCCCACACCCCCTAACACCCATGCATAGCATGCATAACCATTTATATACCCTAATCAAACATCTAAACAAGCATAGGGAGGAGAAGGACTTACCCAAAGAGAGGAAGAACAAGGGAGGGAACTCGGGTGCCCTTTGCGCACCAAATCGCCACCACCAAGACCACCACCACCTCAGCCACTCTCAGCCCTAACAATGGCTGAAAACAGGGGGGGAGGAGAAGCCATGAGAGGGAGGTAAACAAAGGGGAAAGCAAAACAAAAACCATGGAAAGATAGATCACAACCCTACCTTTCTTTTTCCCTTCAATGGCTTTCTATTTCTTCTTCTTCTACTAGCTCTAATGGAGGAAAAATAAGGAAGAGGAGATATGGATTTTGTGTGTGAGTGAGAGAGAGAGAGATGGGGAAGAAGAAAGAAGGGGGACGCCCACAACTAGGGCTTCACACACACACACACACACACTCACACACTTGGAACAATTGTTTTTGGTGGGGATTGACTTGAGTCAACCCAACCACACAAAAAAACAAAACCATTTGACCAAGTCAATGGTCAAACTTGACTTGGTCAAAGTCCTCTTTGACTTGGTCAAGTCCCCCTTTGACATTCCCACTCGGTCAAAACCCGGATACGATTCGGAACTGCCAAATTCTGAAACGTTACCGGAATTCGATGAAATTTTCGTGAGTGGTTTGAAATGGCACCAGGACACATAATGTGCAGTTAAATTTTTAATCGGAGTTCTCAAGCTCATGATGATAGCTAAAAGTCTAAAATTTTAGCGGTTCCGATCGAAAAAAGAAAAAGTTGAAAAACTGCCAGAAATGTTCCAAAGGTGACCAGAAGGCTAAAAGTGACACATATATAACAGGCCAAGTCGCAGGAGGGCTCTGAGTGGGGTTCGCAGGGGGGGCTCCGAGTGGGCTCGCAGGGGGGCCAAGTGTGGGTTGCAAGGGGGCTCCGAGGGTTTCTTTAGACGAAATGTGTAATAGGTGAGAGAGAGGGATATGTGAGAGAGATTACCAGGTGAGAGAGATTATCTGTTTAGTCGGTTTCACAAAAACCATCGAATTTAATTCTCCACCGTCTGATTTTCCTCGACCACATCGGACGACTAAAACTGAGTCCGCACCTGCCGTTCGGCCTTACCCAATCGGGCCTATATATATATTATATATATATATAAGGTATGATTAATGGTTGGATCTTTGGGCTGAATAATGGTTGAGTCTTTGGGCACGGGTTAGGCACTGGGCTTTTTTGTTGGGGTCTGAGGTCTATTTATATAATTTTCCAAATTGGGGGGGGGGGGGGGGGTCAATAGCCTGACCCAATCTACTCCTGGTTTCTTCCTTGGTTGAAGGTTGAGGATTACAGTATACACAAGGTTAGATATATTATTTTTTCAATTTAAACTATAAATGTGTTGTTACACGGTTTTTTCTAGCCCCAGTTGTAGTCCCATACGTGTCAATAGAAAATCACTGGAATATATATTCACATTAATATGGTATATGCTTCAATAAAATATTTACACATTTTCTATAAATACATCCATACAATTTATTGGAACACATATTTTATTTTTTATAAAAGTACCAGTTGTAGTCCCATATGTGTCGATAGAAAATCACTTGAATATATATTCACATCAATGTCGTATATGCTTCAATAAAAAATTTACACATTTTCTATAAATGCTTCAATGCAATTTATTGGAACACATATTTTATTTTTTTATAAAAGTATGTATCTCAGTAGATGAGATGTACTATTTTTTTTTAAATTCAAAACACTCGTAGACTGAAATTGGGGCTGAAAAAAAGAACCGTATGTAACATTATCCAAACTATAAAGATGATACAACACATGTTCAAAATAAATTGTGGGCAAAATCAGCCCAGAGGACAAGCATTATGAAGCGCTGATACACTCAGCCCGTTTTTTGCAATTCCATACACAATAATCATTTTTGGGTCTCAATTGATAAACCTCATCCCAAGCCCCATGAGGTGGCAATATTGAAATCCCCAATTTACCCTTCCATGTATTTTGTGCATTTTATACCAAAACAGATCCCTTAATTTACGAGGTGGTTATGATTTGGTTTGTTCTTTTTTATTTTAAAAGCAATCAATTCAATTAGAAGCCATTAAGATTTGGTTTGTTCTTTCTTTTTTAAAAGTAATCAATTCAAGTAGAAGCCATTGTTTACAATTTGACAGAAGAAAGAAGGTGGTTATCATTTATTGGAAAGAAAATCTTTGGTTCAACACGTCGCCTTTACATGTTGTGATGATTGTAGTGGTCTTTTCCAATAGGCTTTAGAGAAGTTAGTACAAATCATTTCTTCAATTCCACATATCGAGCTAAAACTTTTCGATTCAGATTTATTCGAGGAATAGAAAACAAATACTTGATTTCAGTTTTGTGAGGATTAGAGAAAAAGAAAACAATTTCTTGATTTTTTTTTTTTTGGACCTGTTTGTGGTGCAATCAATGGTGATCCTTTTAGGTTAGGTTATATCGATCTAAATAAAACATTTTGATTTGTGTCGAGAATGTTTAATATTTTACATTCATTTTTTAATCCTTATGTGCATTTGTGAGATCAGATTTTTTTAACATAAATTCAGATACATGTCCACTGTATCTAGATTTTATATGCATTTTGTGTTTAGCTACGATTTGTATAATCATTTATGTTGTTGTTTATGTGTATAATTATGTATATTGAATCCTTCAGCATATTTTAGTCTTGCATAATCATTTTTCAACTCATATACATTTGTTTAATGTAAATTTTTTAATGACGATTCTAGATAGACGTAATGTATATCTGAATAATTCAGATACACGTCTGCTGTATCTGGATTTTATATGCATTTTGTGTTTAGGTACGGTCTGTATAATCGTTTATGTTGTTGTTTATGTGTATAATTATGCACATTGAATTCTTCAACATATTTTAGTCTTGCATTATCATTTTTCAACTCATATACATTTGTCTAATATAAAATTTTTAATAACGATTTCAGATACACTTAATGTGTATTTGAATAATTTATCCAGCCCAATGTGATGTATGCTATGTTTGTTCTGATGATTTGATTAATGTGTATCTGAATAATATTTAATTATTTTTGTCATGTAGATTTAAAGATATTTATTAATCATATACATATTTATAAATCACCTTTTTAGATACAAAATAATGTGCATAAGATACCTCTGACGATTGTATCAAAATTTTAGATACATCTGTATCTGAAAAACTAATATAGGACTGCATCCAAATCTGTATATTTATATGAAAAAACTAATATATTTATCTGCATCTGAAATTCTAATATATTCATTTGTATTTGTAGTTGTATCTGGAAAAAAAAAGTAAAGTTAGAGGTTGGAGGAGGTGGAGGCCAGAGGAGGGCTCGAAAGATAGCCGATCTACCTCTCAAATAATAGAGGGTGACGAAAGGAATCCAAAGGTGGTGATGCCGATCGTCGGAGGTGTGGAGGATTTTCCAAAAGAGAGAGTGCTAAGAGAGAAGATGGTTATACAATCCTATTAGTGAGGGATTATTTTTTTTGGAATGAAAAACTCAAATATAAAGGAAGGGTAGTATTGTCTTTGTCTTTTTTATCTTTTAAAAAAGTTAAATAGGGAACCAATCAGGTAATGGCACCTATTGGGGCTTTTCAATGGAGCTTAAATTTTGGGGCCCATATAGTATCCATAAACTATGATAATATAATATATGCTATATTATCATAATACATGGAAATCTATCATAGTGTATGGTGCAAAATATTTTATCATTTTTTCAACTAAAAAAAAACAATAATATATCTCAATGCATACTTTATTTTATATAAATGTACGTACTTTAATAGGAGAGTATGATTTAAAAAAAAAACGGGTCTGGACCGCAATTGTGACTGCTCTGAGGGATGTACATATCATTTTTTTTTCTCCTTCATTAAATATATTAGAACAAGGCCTTATTTACCAGCAGCTCTTTAGTGTGCACAATTTTTTATTATCTTATCTTAAAGTTACTTATATCCATATTCCCTGTTACAAGAAGTGTTCATTGTTTTAAAGAAAATAAAATATGTATTTTAATGAAATGTATGGACACAACCAGGCCTGTCAACGGATCGGATCCGGACCGGGTCAGGATAGACCCGGACCCGATCCGTGGCTAGACCCGACGGGTTCGGGTTCAACCCAGGACCCGGCGGGTCCTTAAAAAAGTGGACCCAGACCCAGACTCGTCGGGTTCGGGTCGGACCCTACCCGAGAATGATTAATAAAAAAGGGTCAGACTTCCTCACACTTGTGTCCAACTCACCCGATATACAATTTTTTTTTTTTTTTCATTATAGATTTTGGTCATCATCCGGATGAACTAATTGTTGCCTCATTGCTTTTTAGTTGCAAAGATAAATTATAAAAACCTTCATAGGATTGAAAACATAAAAACCTCTTCAAAAACCATCAATAACAACTCACAAGTTCACAACATGCGGTGTGATAAAAACATAGAAATAAAAAGATCTACAAAAAGGATTATCCTCACATGAGATTGGTTGAGACATGAGAGAGTGGCCGAGTGGGGGCGGCTGCCGCGGCTCTCAGAGAATGAGAGAGACAGAGATGGCAGAGTCAAAAAAGAAAAAAATAGGGCACATTCACATTTTCATTTAGGGCTTAGTTAGGGCATCAGATATTCGGAATTTCATATTCACTTCGTGGGCCTGGTTTGTTTTAAACTTGTGGGCTTGACACTAATTTTTTTTTTGGGTGAAGGACTTCTGATTGTGGGCTTGGTTATGGGTTATGAACTTATGACTTATGGGATTTGTTATTATGGATCTGTGGATAAAAAAATTAGTTAAGACTTATACAATTATATTTATAACTTGATAAATAAAAATAAAATTATGGATCTCGGATCTCGGGTCCAACGGGTCGGGGTGGGGTGAACCCGGACCCGACCCGTTTGAATGTTTGGGTTCAGGTCGGGTCTAAATCGGGTCAGATATATTTCACGTGTAATCGGATCCGGGTCAGGTCCGGGTCTGGACCCGATCCGTTAACAGGCCTAGACACAACCTATGTATTTCTGGATATTGTTAATCTGTATAATAAAGAGAAAAAGCATACATCTGCATGGTAATTGAACGGAACAACCTAAAAATATAATTTTTAAATTGGGAAGGTTTAAGTGGAGAAGATTAGATTAATGTAAAAATATGCTTAGAATTAATTCCTCCATAAACAATTAATTGAAACACAAAAAAAGGAATTGGGGCATATCACGACACCATATCATTCTCAATTGGTTTAATAAATAAATATATATATATATATATTAAAAAAACCGAAACAGAAAGAAACAGAAGAAGAAAAAGGACCACGGATCAGACGGCGCAGACTAAAGGAAACGTCACAATCAGCAGTTGTGGCCATTGTGTTTGTGGGGCCCAAAAAATAATGTTTTTCTATGAGTCGGTGATGGGTGCACTTGGAACAACGTACCACATTATTTTAATTCATTTTTTTTGTTATACTGCTTCGCATGCGAGAACAGTATTAGATATAACTCACCATCAACCCGGAACATATTCTGCTCTTGAATGAGATACATAAATATAAAAATAATATTTGTATAATATTTTTAAAAGATAAGATGAAAATACACGAGATGGAGAAACGGAGGAACGAAATTCACATTTTATTTTTAAAATTTTTTTTTGGATTTTTAGTTTTAAGTTTCCACATACCATCATATTTAGTGATCGATCCCTCCCTTCTTCGTATTTAGGTTTTAGTCCCCAGATTTAAATGATAGTTCCTTTTTAGTCCCTGAGAGGACCTATCCATAAATTATTTAATTTACTTTTTAGTCCCTGTGAGGGACCTATCCATGAATTATCCTTTAAATCGGGGGACTAAAACCTAAATATGAAGAAAGGAGGGATCGATCACTAAATATGATGGTTTGTGGGACTTAAAACTAAAAATCCCTTTTTTTGTTTATGTTTGATAAGAGCTTTATTTATAGAAATCAATGATTTAAATTCAAAGTAACATGTCGGCACGTGTGGTTGGGGTTCAAAACGCCTGTGCGGTCACATTTGCAATATATGCAGTCACACGTTGATTATTTAAATAGTGGTTATTTTTTTTTTTAACTGTCACTTGAATGCAGTTTGTTTTTGGACATTTGAACCATAGTTCGATCCCCGTTCAAATGGCATTTGAACGATCTGTGTACCGTTCAAACGGTCTACTGATCAAATTGTGCATGCCAGCATGTGTAACCGCATTTAAATCTATGATAGGATCACAATGTTAATGCATTATTTATGTACTTTCGATATACGTGTGAAAGTGGTATCTACCCTCAATAAGAGTGGATGGGCCGGAGCTCTGCCTTCTAGTGAAGATCTGGGTTTTTTTGCCAAAGATCATGTACCCAAAGATACTTGGACACCGGTATGATGCCCGTCAAGGGGACTCTGAAATTTAGGTCAGTAGAGTGAAGGAATGAAGATGAAGAAAATGAAGATGATTAGAACAAGAAGACTGGATGAATGTTTTTAGTGCTTACTCGAGAATATCTTTTCTCTCCTCCTTTTTCACCTATCCTAGCTAAGTGAGTAACCACGTCTTTCTCGCCCAAAGGTCATTCTATCTCGATGAATATCTTCTGACATGGAAGATTCCGCGAGGTACATAACTGAGAGTTTGTTATGATGTTGTGGCAACATGGCATCACCTCATTTGTTATAACCGTGACTATGAGCAGTTGCGATCTTTTAGGTCTGGCTAAGCTACCCGTTTACCTTACTTATGAAGACATGTGACGCCCTCGGAAGAGCGAGATATTTTTCCTCCACAACATGAATTTACGATTAATTTCAAATACTGATTGATAACTATTTAATGTGGTAATCACTAATATGTACGTGTATTTATTAAACACCAAGAGGTAGCCAGTAAGTTGTGGTTATCCACAATTATATGTACACTCAAATACATGTATTTACAATAATAATTATAATTATATAAGACAATGTAGGTTTTAATATATAAAAATTTGAATCAAAATTTTGCAAATAGCTTATTTTTGGTTTATACTCTCCAATATATAATTAAAATTAAAATTAATTATGAAGATTTAATTATATCATAACACCAATTTATGAATTAGATAATGTTTCCTTCAAGTAAAGAATCATAATATATAACTTAGCCCATGTTCGGAATAAAGAGGTATAGGGATGAATAAGTTTAAGAATTTGTTTGTTTACAAGGAATAATTGAATATAACTGTGTTAGAAATTAGAATAGATGAAAATAAGTTGATATTATATTCTAGGTCTCCTTAAAAATGTGTTATTTCACCGAATCTTTTCTACTTGTATGATAAGGTCTCACATGTTATCACTTTTATAAAAATTTTTTTATATTTTTTGTAAATATTTATCCTTATTTTATCTAACTTTTATCCATAATTTATATATGATTAATTAAACAACAAAAAATCATTATCACATTTTCAATGATAATTATTAAAATCACAATTAAACATAAAGTAATTTATTTTTTATTTATATTAAAATAATTATTAATAGAATAATCTCACATATGATCCTCTGTTCCATGATAAGGGACACCTATGTAGCTCCTACTCAAAACAAAAAAGTTTAAATATTATATTCATTCTAATTTCTAATCCCCCATTTAAAAGAAGGTATATGGCAGGTATAAGGCTGAATAAGCATGGATAGAGGGAAAAACCCGTTTGTTTAAAGGGTATAATTTGGTAAAGTAATGCCAATAAAACAGGTATAAGCGAGTACAATAATTCCAGAGTCCCCCTCATATAAGCTTATACCACATTATCCATGCCTTTAAAATAACATTTAGAAAGTATAAACTCCATATCCACCACTTATCATTCATTTCTTCTTAAACCATTCTAAGTCAAACAAACAACAAAAATCTACTTTCTTACATTTTGTAAAGAGAATACGTGAAAATACAAAGAAATAGAAAAACTCTTATTCTCGTGGAATTCCTATTTATAATGGTATAGTCTTCTATCAAGAGTAACTCAATTACTTCATCCAAACGGGCTAAATGAATATAATATTTATTTAATAGATAAATTAATTTTAGAAAAAATCTATATAACCCTATGAAAATTCCCTTATATAAAAAATCTATATTACCCCTTACTTTTTAGCATGGTACACCCCGTGTCAATTTTTCATCTGTATTGTGTAATATTTCAATAATATTATGTTATTTAACGGTGTTACTATTCAATATATTTAGAATACATGGAAATATAAAAAATTCAATATGGTCCCTACAAATTACCAAACTAACCCTCCATAAAAAAAATCACCTGATTAGTCTTCTTCTTCCTCCCCCCTCCTGATTCAGTCCACCACACTCCATGTCGAACAGCAACAGCAAATTCATAGAGTGTGATCTGGTCGCCTTCCCTCCGCCACCGCTACCTCTCCAACGAGACCTCCTTCTATAGCCTCGACTACCTCCTCCGCTCCTCCCTCTCCTTACACCCCCCCATCGCCACCGTTGATGGAACCATCTGGATCGCCCACGGCAGCTTGGTCTTGGTCCCTCCTCCGCTCCTCCACCGTCCGCACCCACCTCAACGAGATAGGGTTTTCTATTTAACGGACCAGGGGTAATTTAGATCTTTCAACATGTGGGGTTAATTTAATCACACGTGAGTTCTAAATTGTTAAGGGCAAGGGATTATATTGATTTTTCCTAAAATGAGGGTTGTATATGCATTTTTCCCATTAATTTTTTTGAGTCATTTCAAATGTTGTTTATGTTGCTAATCAATCTCATTCAGACAAAAGTTGATTTATACGACACGCAACCCTTAAATCTCATCCGCGAGTCAATTTAAAAGGGCCTTCATTTAATAAATTTGTTTTCATTCGATTCAACTGTTTCTCTCTCTCTCTCTTTTTTTTCTGCGCCTTCGAAAGCTCCTCTTTTTATTAGTTCTTTTCAACAATTCCGTTCTCTTCACTTCTTCCTCTTCAAAATTTCCCCAACCTCAAAACCCCCTTTCAGTTTTTTTTTTTTTTTTTAATTTCGATCGATTGTTTCGATCGATCGATATATTCTCTCCAAAAGAGAGAGAGAAAAAAAAAAATAGAATCCGTGTTTTTTTTTTTTTTTTTTTAACATTTCAATGGGTTCTTCGTTTCGCAACATACAAAGCTCCCACTTTTTAAATCTGGGTTTTGATTTTCTCTCTGTTTCATCCACCAAAAATGCGATCTTTGCCTGAATCTCTCCTTCTCTGACCAAACCCACAATTTTTTTCATTGTTTTGGACCATTTTTGGGGGTCCCCAAATCACACCCACTTCAGATTTCTCAATCTTTTCAAAGAAACCCCATCTGGATCCATCAATCCAGACCCAATAGAACAACCATGGCGCATGAAAGTTGCAACCTTGACAAAGACGAGACCGAGCGCGAGCTCCTGAAGCCCTCCTCGCCGTCTCCGCCGCCTCCGCCGCCGATTTTCCACAAACCCACCCAGGACCCCCCGATTCACAGGCCGGAGACGGCCCCGGCGGCGTCGAAGAGGCCGGCCCCATCGTACCTCGGCGCGAATTCCGAGGACGAGGTGCCGCCTCCGCCGCAGACGTCGTCGGTCAGCCGGTGCTCGAGCTGCAAAAGGAAGGTTGGGTTGACCGGTTTCCGATGCAGGTGCGGCGACCTCTTCTGCGGCCGTCACCGGTACTCCGACGTCCACGAGTGCTCGTTCGATTACAAGGCGGTGGGGAGGGAGGAAATCTTGAAAGCCAATCCGGTTGTCAGAGCTTCTAAGATCATCAAAATATGAGGTCCTCAATTACCCACTTTTATTTAATTTTTTATATATATATATATTATTAGTAGGTCCTTGTTTTGATTTGGGTTTGTTGTTGTTGTTGTTGTTGTTGAATTTTATCTGTCTGGGTTGATTTTGTAATATTAAAATTTGGTTATGTAAGAATTCTATTGCAATCTCAAATTTGTTCTGTTGTGGTTCTTTTGGAGGTAATTTTGCATTGAATACTGTTTTAGTTATCAATATTTAGGCACAAATTCGTTTGATTCGTATTGGATTCACATTTGTCGGTGAGAGATGAGATTCTTGAAATGAAAAGCTTGTTTAATTGCAAATGAGATCTTTTTGTTATTCTGCTTTTCATGCCTTCTTGTTGGAAAGAAAATTTTTTTTTGAAGAACCTTGGTATTGCTATTATGAAGTGGTATATGTTTGCATTCCTCTCTCTTGGTGGTGGAGGTAAGCTTTCACTTTTTTATTTGATGATTAACTTTATATGATATGATTCTATTTTTGATTATTTTGTTAGACTAGAGTGGTTGGACCTACTGCAATTGAATGGCTATTTCCGTCATGTCGATGATATGGTATACATGAATGGATCTAGAATTGGTTTTCTTGATATGTGTTGAACTGAATTGTTTCCTCCTTTGTTCATATGCATGTGTGTGTTTATTGATACTGAATTTAGAAACTAATACATGTGAGTTTCTATATGATCAATAACTTGACTAAGAAGTAAGAATTTGATTTCTTTCGATGAATTTGAAACTAATACTGATTCTAAAGATGCTGCTTTTTTATTCATAACACAAAACCCCTCATTCAATCAGTTTGATTTTGTTGGCAAGAATGGTTATTGATGCCATAATCATAGTTTTCGTCCCTCCAATCGATAAATCAAACCGCTTATTGGTCCATTTTATTGATTGAATAGTGTATTGACGACATCATCGCTGACATCATTTATTCATCATTGATTCATCGAAAAAACTATTGATATATCTACATATCTTTTGACTATATATCAATAGTTGATTAGTTGGTAAACAAGTCAAGCCACCTGGCCTAACTTGTTTACCATTTGAATTTTTTGTTAGCCTAATTGTTGCCAACGATTATCTCTAATGGCTGGAATTCGGGGGATCTATAACCTCCCAATGTTATTTTTGACATTTTTTTTCTTCTTCTGAATTTAGCAAAACAATTTGTTTGTCAACACCCAAATCGATATCAATCGAAATATTTCGATATTTTAAACCATTGCCATGGTCCATGAAATCATTTACTTCCTTTGGATGCTTTTTGAGCTTCCTCCACTATGTCCACAAAATCAAAACTGTTTCTTCTTTTCCTGCTTAGATGCTTTGCAAGTCAGCAATCCATACTAATTATTTACTTGGCCAGTGTTGGTTCTATTCCACTTTTTTTTTGTGAGGGAAAGTCATTGGGACTCTGTGACTTTGTTAATGCAAAAGCCTTCACATTCCTTTTTTAATCTTTGCCGGTGGGTGATATGTGGAGGATAGGCCAACCTGGAAATGCATGCAAGTGGTGGTGAGAAGTTGTTCTCAAAGCTTTATGGAGACAACAAAACAAAAGTGGGGATTATTATAGGACAAAAGTGGGGATTATTATAGGCCAGTTGTGGTGGTTGCAGAAAATTATGGTAGTACCTACATATATGTGTAAATTTTTTTTGGGGCCATTGTCAATAACTATAGAAAAACTATACATTTATCGACCTTTTTCAGAAATTGTAAGTTTTCTCATCCCTTGTATGGTTATGTTGGAAATTGACTTAGGAAAATGAGATGGCTGGTTGCAGAAAATTATGGTAGTACCTACATATATGTGTATATTTTTTTTGGGGCCATTGTCAATAACTATAGAAAAACTATACATTTATCAACCTTTTTCAGAAATTGTAAGTTTTCTCATCCCTTGTATGGTTATGTTGGGAATTGACTTAGGAAAATGAGATGTCCAATATTGTATGCAGCTTTGTTTGCTGTCATCACTGGTTTTTTTTTATTTTTAAACTATACAGTCATCATTGAAATATATACTATTATAAAATGTAAAGTATATATTTGAAAATACTAATGTATTTTTTTTTGAAAAAATGAATTTTTTTATACTATGATATGCATTATATGCCCAGTGTATAGGTAGGTAGCTGGAGGACTGTAGGTGGGACGTGTGTATCAGTGCTCGTTAACTTAATATTAAAATGCTGTCTGAAATTCAGGTATGTCTTTCATCTTTGGACAGCTGCATGTTACATAAAACGGTTTTTTATTTTTAAGTCCTCACAAATTATAGAATTTAACAATCGATTCCTCACTTCTTTATATTTTAGTTTTAGTCTCTAGAATTAAAAGATATGTTCCTTTTGAGTCCCTCTCAGGAACTAAAAAAAAAATCAAATAATTTAGGGATAAGTCCCTCTCAGGGACTAAAAAGGAACATATCCTTTAAATCTTGGGACTAAAATCAAGATATGAAGAAGTGAGGGATCGATCACTAAATCCCATAGTTTGTGGGGACTTAAAAATAAAAAACCCAACATAAAATTATTTCAACTAGTTTATTAAAATAATTCTTTTTGTTTTATAAGTGTGCATCTTAAGCTTGCCTGTTGATATTTTTTTTTTAAAGTGAAAAATTCATATAACCCCCCTGGAATCTTCTAGATATCCATATAAACCGTTGAAATCTCAATATATCAATATAATTCACTGTAAACACACCATAAATACAAATAACCTTTTGTAGTTAAAACTTTTAACATAGTTGAAATATTCTAGGCATATATTATTATCTGAACTAAGGTTAATAATTATGTATTCACAAACCTTCCTATTTTCTTTCTTTCTGTGTTTAAAATCCCTAAAGGGGTATTGACCAGAATTGATGCGATTGGCAAAAGGTTTTTGTGGTGTGGACTGGTGACTGCTCACAATAAAGTTCACCTTGTCAAGTGGGAGGTAGTGTGTAGCAGCAAACAAGTGGGTGGACTTGGGGTATTAGACCTTGAAGATATGAACAAAGCTCTACTAAGTAAATGGATTTGAAGATGCTTATCGAATCAGTCTATTATTTGGCGTAGTGTGGTGGAGGCAAGGTATAGATGTCCTTATGTGTAGATTGGCCACTTTCCCCATGGTGCCCCTCGGCCATCTCATATCTGGATTGGTATCCTCAACGCCACTGCTCAGATAAATGAGGCTTTGCAGTGGACAATGGGTAAAGGGAATCGGGTGCGGTTTTGAAAAGATGATTGGGTTGTGACTCATCGCTGGAGGACAGATTCCCGTCTCTATTCGAGGCTGCTACTAATAAGGATGGGATGGGTAACCAATTCTGATCATCTGGACTAGAGGGGAGTCAATGGACTGTTAGCTTCCTGCATGGTTTGACAGGTTCAGAGGAGCTACTTGCAAATCTAAGGTCAGAGATCCAAGAGGAGGTGATAGCTATGGAGGAGGATGATATTGTCCGCTGGCGTCTACATTCCTCTTTGAACTTCTCTGTAAGCAGCTATTATAAATGGTGGAGGAGGAATGCTACTATTAACGTACTGATAGCAGGGAAATGGAGAGAGATATGGCGAATTAAGATCCCGTTGAAAGTTAAATTTTTCTTGTGGCTCATGTATCAAGACAAGCTTCTTATGAGGGTGTATAGAGCGAAGTGGGCACCTCTTGCGGACGCATCGTGCCCTTTGTGCAGGGAGGAGTTGGAGACCACTAGTCACCTTATGTTGCATTGCCCGGCCATAAACCATATTTGGAACCGCTTGTCGGCAGCTTGCGATGCTGTTTTTGCTCTTACATCAATGGACGATCTTTGGCGGTCGGGTAAAAGGCTTTTTGATCAGAGGGACAAAAGTGCAAAAGCTAAGATCTTCCAAATTCTCATTCCTGCGGTGGTTCGGTCTATTTAGCCATCTCGCAACCACCTAGTGTTTTGGGGAACTCCAATGCATGTCGAGAACATTTGGGAGTCAGTTGTGAGCTTCATCAGATCTTGGGGCACCTGTTGTGTAGGTGCGAAGAGTGTGAGTTTGGTTACGGATAAATTACTTATAGAGGAGTAGTTTATGGGAGTTTTTCTTGCCTTTTGAACAGGAATTAGAGTAGATATCTCTTTTACTTCTATCTCCTGGTTTCTTGTACTCCTGCTCTTAAATTGGGCATCCTCTTTCTTAATATAATTAAGGGTGCATGCCTACCTTTCTTCAAAAAAAAATAAAAAATAAAAATGTATTCTTTTAACCTTAAAAAAAAACTAGTATTTAAAAAAAAAAAACCCTCATATTTTCAATTTTACCATCCTTTAGTTTTTTTTTTTTTGTAATTTAAATATTGACTGTTTTAAGAGGGTTAAAATCCTAAAACTTGATTGAATATTTAAGTTGTTATTAATTACCGCAAGTGCACGGATTGTTACAGAAATATAGATCTAGCAAATACGGGTCGAACCCATAGAGAATTGCTCAAATCAGATTATTAATCAATTTAACTAATCGAATTAGAAAGAAATATTGATGAAGTTTTTTATTATTATTATTAAAAAGAGAATATTAATATGAAAAGATAACTAAGATTTTAGAATCCACCATGCAATATCAATTTAGGGATTATATTCAAATATGAAACTCCACCGTATAACTCAATCAATATTGACGTTAATCAAATACCAATCGGAAAATAAATATTTAAAATCATATTAATTATTTCATAAAATCAGATTTGAAATCAAAACAATCATCTCAATATTCACATATTAGGAAGAGAATAAGATATTAAATAGTTAACCAAGTATACCCTATCAAACTCTAAACAAGAGATAGATCATTGAAGATGATTCTACGATTAAAAACCTTGATTTATGAAAACCCAATAGAATGATCTATCTTTCTTTCCTTTATAAAATCTACCAACTCAATATTCAACATGTTAAGAAGAGCATAAAATATCATAGAACTCAATCAAAGCATATTTTATCAAATCAAATACAAGAGATTTTTGAAGAAGGTAATAAGAAATTCACATAAAAGGTTTCAAATGAGAATTGAATGAGAGATTGATACGCAATAAAGCAAACAATATGGAGAATTCAGATCTAAATATAAAATCCTAAACTAGCATTGCATGGTTTCATCTTCAACCCTAGTTGAAGATTTAGCTACTAGAAGACATGATTAAATGAAAGAAAAGAAAAATAAAAGACATAAAAAATTCTTGAAAATAAAAACAAAATTAATATTAAAATTCAGATCTAATAGAATACAAGAATCAATATATGAGATGAAAAGAAAAACAAAAACAAAGCAAAACTCTTGAATCCTTCTTCTCCTTTGATTGTCTTTGTGCCTCCCCCCTCCCTTTATTTTTTCTATTCACATGTTCTCCTTTTATAGCCTCCAGCTCTTGAATCTCAACCATTTATTTGCAATATATTGCATGGTTAAGATTGGGTAGTTAAGATTGGCCTCAACCTTCCTCATATGAAGTTTAGATTTAATTCCCATCATTGATTTTCTGCAGAATCTTCAGAAGGCTTTTTGACCTGCAATAAGATGGAATTACGAAATTTTCATGAAATAGTGATTTGTAGATCTTGAAATTATCTTTCCAACGCCATATCATGAGCATAAATCAGATACTTGAGACAAAAGTTTATGATCAAAACAGTGGGACGGGATTTTGAAGAATATATTTGATTGGATTGATTTTTATTCAATCTTAACCAAATCTTTTTTCCATAAGGATCTTCTAGAAACTCTTGATTCTCCTTCGCATCTTTAACTGATTTGTAGCATATCTTGTATTGATAATCATCATTTAAGTCAATTATTTGCAATAACACATGAATTCTTAATATTAGTTATTATTATACATAAAATAAGGATATAGAAAATTAGATTAAGGTGTTTTAATGTATAATTAATATGCTTATCAAGGGGGTTAAATAGATTTTTCCCTTTCAAGAGGACAAGAGCAACTTTTGAAACAATAGAGTGATAAGTATAAGAGCGCTGATACACGCAGTCTTTTTTACAGCCCGTTTTGTATTCCCATATGCTATGATAAAGTAGTATATATTGCACTATCGTAGTGTATGAGTCCTATCATAGTATATGATTCAATTTTTTTTTAAATTTTTTTACTATAAAACAAAATATAATAATGTATATCAGTATATACTTTATTTCATATAACAACATATACTTCAAAGGATGAGTGTATAATTTAAAAAAAAAAACAGAATAGACTGTAAATGGGACTGTGAATCTTTTTCGTAAGTATAGTATATCCTCTCCCTTCTGACCACTTATTTTTAAATTTGCAGTGACTTGGCTAGCATATATTACATAGAAAAATATTAAAAATATATATGTATTTAATTCATGAGTGTTTATTTTATTAAATAAATATATATTTTTTTAAAAATCATATATGTTGGAAGCAGCAAAAGTGACCATAAGAATGACTACACATATTGAATAGCGAGAATTTATTTTATTAAACCAATTCAAAGTTGGTGGCCAACCTAAAACTTTAAGCCCCCTGTTAGGATTGTGAATAAAATGGGAATACACGTGGATAAGTGGGGATAAAGCAAAAAAATATGTTTGGATGAGTAGGTATAACATGATATAAGTATGTTAGAATAAACTAGTATAAAGTTGTATATAGATTCTAACCAACCTATAAAATTAAAGTTATTCTAGGTTATTCCACTTAAATAATATGTGGGCTCCCTATCAAATCAACTGTCATCACCTCTTATAAATCACCTGTCAAATTAACGATCACTATTCTTTCACCTTTTATATCCTTATCCACACTTTATTCGCATTTTACCCAAACAATAAAAACTTTATTATTACGTTGTCCAACGAGAATAATTCAAAATACAACTAAACACAAAATCATTTTATTCTTATTTATACTAGAATAGTCATAAACATCAAAATAACTTAATTTTACATTCAAATGGGGGCTTAAGCGTGCCTTTAATTGCATCCTTTATTTTTCGGTGCAGACCCCTATTAATGGATATAACTTGAAAAGATCCATTTATAGGTCATGTTTGTTGTAGCTTGAATTTACAAATTATAAATGATAACTTATAGATTATAGATTAGAACTTTTTAATAAGCAGTTCACATGTTTATTGTAGCGGTTGAAAAGTAGAGAATGAACAATTGTTAATGTTTGTTAAAATAAGCTATAAAATAACGTTTTGCTATGTAATTGTCAAAAATACCCCTGTTAAAAGTACAAGTAAAATTTAATTTCTTTTTTTATAAAACAATATGATTTTACCTAAAAATGATGATGACCCACTTACCATCCATTAATATTAAATAATATGTACAAAAATTAATGAAATCTTAGATTCCACATTAATTAAAAAAATAGACCTTGAAAGACAAAATCATAGAACTTGATCTCTATTAATACAAAAAACACAACTAAAATATTTTAACTATAATCTAAATTTTATCCAAGAAAAAAATATTACAATATAAAGTTTTAATTTTCTATGAGTCATCTCAAAATTTTGGAAGATGAAAAGAATATTTAGATGAGATAAAAAGACTTGTCCTTAGTAAATAAAGCGAAGGGTAGTAATGTCCAATAATTTTTTTTTAAATAATGCATAAGTTATAATATGAAAAGCACCCCTAACACAGCTTAGATATTATGACTTTTTTAAACTTTTTTTAGCTTAAATAAGTTTCAATAAGTTTAAACAAACATGCAACAACAACTTATTTTAAGCTAAAAGTTTTAATCTGCCGCTTATAAGTTTTAACAAACATGTACATAATTCGGTATGGTGCACACCCCTTTATTTAAACGGTTCGACACATATACTATTGATGTTGGCTCACTCTTTTGATATCAGATCTGTTGAAGGCGACACAAAACTAAAAATAATATCTGGAACAGGTTCGACATTTGGAGTGTCAAGTGAATGTATCTTATTCGACTGTTTTAGTATCGAAGTAGATAGTGAAACTGAAGGTTTGGTACCCTCGCCGACACAAGTGATGTTGAGTGGAATAGAATACAATGACACAAGATTGGTCGATGCATCAACCAATACCTTCAAACATATTTTTCTGAATGTATTGACATAATAACCATCGTCAGAAAAAAAATTAATTATCTCGACAGTTCAGTGTCATCAAGGTTGTTTGAATGTTCATTCAATTTTTTGGGATCGTCGACAATATAAGTGTTGACAGTTCAGTAATGACACTTGCAGTGTCATTACTAGCAGTTGGAGCTCATTCTTCAATTTTCTGGGTGGTTCAAATATATGAACATCCAAAAAATAACCCATATATACATTCAAATATTGAAACATAGAAACATAATTACATTAAACAATATTAAACACTCAAAACATACAAACATTCAAACATATTAAGATGAGTGCTGTTACACCCAGATCCATTTCCGACCCCAATTCCAGTTCTATATGCGTCAATAGAAAATTAACGAAGCATACGCTCATGTTAACAATGCATATACTTCGAATGAATTTCTTTACATTTTATAAATGCATTCATGCAATTCATTGGAGTGTGTGCTTCCTTTTTTATAAAAGCATGTACCTCATTAAATGAAGTATACTATTTTTAAAAAATTCAAAATATATGTAGACTGAAATTAGGGCTGAAAATGAAACTGTATGTAACATTATCCTATTAAGATTGAGGCACCATATGTTTTGGCATTCAAATTGTTCTACAAAAAACAAAACTTCTTCAATCGGCTCTTCCTCTTGTGGCTATGTCTTTAGACTGAGGTTGAAGACATTCTTTTGGAGTCATATGCATCATTCCTAATGAATGACGGATTACAACGCATAAAGGAAAAAAAAATTATGAACTCTTGTATTATATGAATAAGTCATAACTGGTTAAATTATTTTAAAATTATACAAACCCTAACTATGAATAAAAACCTATAAAAATTGGCACAAATTATAACTTTAAACAAAAAAAAATCATGAATAAAAAAGAAGCATGTTACAAAACATTGGACCATTTTATAACTTCAAACAAAATTAACCATTTTCAAATATATATGTGGATACTAAACATGAATCAAATCTTAAACAAAAATACCTAAACATGAATCAAACCTTGCAAATAGAATATGTAAACCTATCAACACATAACTCACAGTATAATATAAGTTCAAATGAAATATAAAATATAACCCTATCAATGAATATATGAGATCAATCCACGAAAATGAGCATATTAACAATACTGAACGAAACAGAGAATAAAAAATTCATTGAATCACATGAACAAACACATAAACATGTTATACAAAAAAGGTCAATGTTTTATAAAAAGGGTACCTCTACTTCCACCAACCAATTAACTAATTTCATCAATCAAAACAAATAAAAAAATCATAATTTGAACAACACTATTTCCACCATCAACATTTCTTTAGAACAATCGACAGTAGGTCTATTAACCACCATTTAAAATATTCGACAGACGCTTTGTCAATTTTCCTTTAAAATCTTCGACAGTTGGTCTGTCGACCTGAGACACATTTGATCACATTCAACATTCAATGTACATTAAAATATAAACACATTCACAATCACATTCACATTCATATTTCATTCAATATTTACAATATATTTACTCAACTCTTAACATATTAAAAAAAACATGAACATAATTGCAACAAGGTGAACTCCAAAGGTATCACAACCAGGCATTTCAATTAAATTAAATACTAAACAAATCAAAACTACCATTACTAGAGAAAAACAAATAATATGCACCTCAAAAATTTAACAAAATCATATTCGATTCAAGACCAAGAGATTAGTTATGCATCTTAAAAAATCTAACAAAATCATATTCAATTGATAGCCAATCATCACATTATCATATGAATCTATCCAAATGTGCCATTTTTAAACACTAATAACCCTAACTCCAACTACATGCATTATGCAAACAACAAAGGAAATTGAAACAACAAAAGAAATTGAAATACTCAATGCAACAATCCATTCCTCATACCATACACAGATTCGCACCTAAAATCTATCACAGCTCCAAATCCAAATTACAATACACATGTGATTTGTTCAACCCAAAAGTTCTCTATACAAAGCCCAATTAATCAACATCAAATGCAAATAACAACAAAGCTGAACAAATTTAAATGGTCTTATCAGGTGGACAAATCAACTGTCGAAGGTTTTAAAAGAAGGTTGACAGAGCGTTTGTCGAATGGTTTAAATAATGGTTGACATGGAGAATTTTGAATGGTTTAAACCATGGTTGACAGGGAAACTGTCGAATGGCTCAAATAGTGGCTGACATGGAGACTGCCGAATGGGTGGCGGGATTAGTGTTGTTTAAATTATGATTTTTTTATTTTTGGTTTGGTGATATTAGTTAATTGGTTGGTGTAAATAGACATGCCCTTATAAAAAATTCAAATAAAAAAAAATTAAAAACCAACACATACACCTCCACAGCCATCATAAAAAAAGTAACAAAAGCTTACTTCATACGTCAATACATGTAATAAATCCAAGCCCCAACATAGCAATGACTGGAAAAACCAACCAAAACTACCAAGGACTAGAACACCCAACAAGCATCGACATGATGATTGTCGAACATGAGAATGCTGCTGCCCACTGTCTTGGGCTCGGATCACATCACGTAAAACAAAAGTAAGATTAATGTGAGAATAATACGGTTGGGACAATCCCATCTCCAAGGACACTTAGGGTTAAAGACATTTATGTCTCTGTAAACATAACTAATCCCATATGAGTCCCTATTAAAGTTGGGGTATGGGGTAAACATTCAAGTCTCAAATACTCATAAAAACCCAATTATCATCCTTGGATTAATTTTTCATCAAAATTTGATGGAATATTTTCAGGATATTCCATCAGAATGTAATTGTGTAGACATTATAATCCCTATAAACAATTATAAAGATAAATTAGTTCATACAAAAGACCAAATTTCACCTATAGGTGTTTTATATTTCTTCAGCTTCTACTCATGCATGGTTTGGAGGGGTAGAAAAATTAGGGATAATTTAGTCATTTTTAGGATAGGTAGGGTTAACTAGGGTAATTGGGTTAGAGTTAAACTTTGTTGATGGTAGGGATGTATATGGATTTTGTGAGCTTTGAAGAACTTGTATGTTTGTGCTAACTTGATTGAGACTTATATAAGATTACCCATGTTTGTGAGGACGTAAATTTCTTTAACAAAAAAAAAGCCATCCAAATGGTACACTCCAATTCTTCATCTGATATAGAAGCCCGTATTTGGATAACAAAATATGTGAGAAATAGATTTAATAAGGGTGACTATGCCCTAGAAAATATTTATTTGCTAGAAATAAGTGTGTATAACTGAAGGTGCTGTTTACCTTCAATAAGTGTGAATGGATTGGAGCTCTTCTTCCAGATGAAGATCTAGGTCCTCATGCCTAAGATCCTGCACCTAAAGAGTCTGGGACATTGGTGTGATGCAGGTCAAAGGGACTCCGATGCTCATGTCAGTGGAGTGAAGAAGATGACCCCAAGAATCAGAAGACATGAAGAATGTTTCGAGTGCTGACTTGTGAAATTTTTTCTCTCCTCATTCTCTTCCCCTTTTAACTGAGTGAGTTGTCACATCTTTTCTCTCCCAAACACCCCTTTGTCTCGGCAAATATCTCTTGACATGGAAGATTTCGCGAGGTAGAGGACTGAGGGTTTTTTATAATGTCGTGGCCACATGGCGTCGCCTCTTTCGTTCTAACCATGACTACGACAAGTAGTAGCAGACCGCTTGTCGGGCTCATGGTGCATCTTGGTCAGTTCACTGGCTCAAAGCAGGTCTGATCCCGACCCATGATGTCAGTCATCCCCCACCTCCAGTGACCACGACTAGGTTTGGACCTAGGTTAAATGGACTTAGGGACTCTTCAACGATCACATTTCGGGTCGAGTTAGACCGAATGGCCAACCCTGATCCTCCTCGGGCCATTGTTGGTTGGGTTGCCTTCATTATTCTTCGGTGATGTACCCTTGATGGGGATCTGCAATTTGAGTTGTCCTACTCGGGTGAGGGATCTACTGCTTGAGCTGGGTGAGGAGTCAGGTTGTCCTTGTCCAATTAGTACTCGATTGTCTGGGCCGAGTCAGGTTACCCGTTTACCTTCCTCATGGAGACATGTGACGTCATCGGGAAAATTGGCATATTTTCCCTCCACAATAAATATAGAAAATGGGTGAAAATAAACTTATGTTGATATTTCATGTACTCATAGAATTAGATTATTCCACCCCCAATCTTAACGTTACACTAATATAAAAGTGAGGAGGATATTTTCCCTTTCAGTTAAACTATCGATCTGCGGAGCCTTCCTTTACGAACTTGGATTCGATTGGAAATGGATCCTGCACTCACAAAGAAATCAGGGGGACACGAGTGTGGTGCCAGCCAAAGGGCCTACGAAGAGATGTATCAGTTGGGGATTCAAAACAAAACTCACTTAATTTTTGGTGGCTTGAGAGTAGGAAAATTAGATTCAATACCTTAGCCTTTTGGGTTACCTCCCCTTTTATATGGTCACTTCAGCTAGATTGTTGCTTCCCCTTTTATATGGTCATTTGGTTGTTATAACCGTTTCCCCACTAAACACTTAGTGGACACTTTTTGTAGGAACCTCCATGTGTTAATGCGGCACGTTGTGCCACTAATTGTCCATGTCCAACAAGTAATGGACCTTAATTATCTTCCTCTCAGTTATGGAAGTTACAGTCTTTTAACCGTTTCCTTGGTTCTGCTTGCAGCCTTGGGCCTGATCGTGCTTATGTTACGTTTTTTAGTGTTTCTGCGAGGTGAAAGATCACCCGACCAGACCTCTTGTCTGGTTGTGTCTCTCCTACTCGTTCGCCAGGAGTAAGGTTGTCCGACCCTAGACCTCTAATTTGATCGTGCCTTATCTACTCGTGGTGACATTCGCTTGTGAAGTGTTCTGACTTTCCGACTAGACCCTCAATCTAGTTGTGTCAGCGTACCCGGGAGTGTCGTCATGGCATTTCATATTTGGATCCGGGTTTGTGGGCTTCGATTTTGACGGCCTACGTCCGTCTTGACTTGACACGTGTCATTTGCTAACATGGTACAAATTTTTCCCTCTACAACAAAGTTATCATTAACTCACATGTCAAATTATATTTTTATCTTTTTTAATTACTTATTTAAAAATAACTAAAATTACAACAAAAAATGATATATTCATATCTATACTGAAATTATTATGTATTCTATAATATCTTGAGCTGGTTTGACAATGGGATAAATATTGAGATAAATGGTAATTATTGGGATAAGAAAAGAGAGAATTTATCATATTTGATATAAAAAATAATTAAGATAAAATACAGATAATTGTCCTAATTTTAAATTAAAATGTAGATTTTTTTTCCACTAAAATGCTTTAATAGTTCCACGCTTTGTTTCAATTATGACTATTATAAATCAATAAAATTGATAAATTTTTCATCATTCTAAAATTAAAACAATTTATTTTTAAAATCTTAATTCCTTATCAAATTAACTCCCAGTGTCACTACGCAAACAAAAGCTAAAAGATTCTGTCTTAGAAAAATGATGAGTTATGATATTACAAATCTACTTACGTATAAAAGTTAAAATAGTAATTCAATTTTTGTCATGAAAAAATAAAAAATGTACCATATCAAGTTATATTAACCGTCAAAAAAATTCATTAATAGCTTCGACCGCCATAAAACCCGACCCGATTCAAAAACCCGAAAAACCGTCCTTCCCGTCCACGTCAGCCCCACCGAAAACACTCTGCACGACCCCCTCCACGTCGATCCCCCCACGCCCCGCCACGTCACCCAACTTCTCCAATTCCCGATCTACCCCCGGAATGAAAGGCGGGCGATCCATTTCAGGAATCAATTCCCAATCTACCCCTCTGAAAAACTCATGTCCCATAATGCCCCCACGGGACACCCTCCTCCGCGGATCCTTCTCGAGGAGTGCCCGTATCAGCCCCCGTAGCGGACTCGGTTCCCCCGCCAGATCCGGATCCATACTCAGGATCCGATAAAATGTCTCCTTCCGGTTCAACCCCCTGAACGGGGTCCGACCGTACACCATCTCGTAAAGGACCACCCCGAGGGACCACCAGTCCACGGAGAAATCGTGACCGTCCGCTTTTATGATCTCCGGTGCCACGTAATCCTCCGTCCCCACGAACGAGTTCGACTTCCCGGATCCCTCCAGATCCGGATCCGAAGGCGAGATGTTGTTGGAGTTGCTGCTGTTGCAGAGGAGACGCGCGAGGAACAACCGTCGCTGCTTCGGAGGGTTTTTTTTGCGATTTTCCTTCTTTGAAGGGGGTTTCGAAGACAGCCTCGTCGAGAGATCGAAATCGACGAGCATCAGATGCCCGTTCGCCTGGATCATCACGTTCTCCGGCTTCAGATCTCGGTAGATGATCCCCTGTTTGTGAAGGTGATCCAATGCGAGGACCAGCTCCGCCGCGTAAAACCTGGATTTGAAAACGATTTTGTTAAGAATTATTCACGATTCGGAGAGGAGAGAACGAGAGAGTGCCTGATGACATCGTTGGAGAACGTCTTCTCCGTCTGTCGCCTCCTGAGCGAGCTCAGATCGCCGCCGGAGCAGAAATCCATGGCGAATCCGACGATCCGGTCGGTGGAGATCGATCCGCGGAGCTTCGGGAGCAGGGGATGGTCGAGGGCGCTCAGCACGTCCCGCTCGAACCAGATCCGGCGGTACCCGGCGTCGCTGGATCCGTTGGAGAGGATGCTCTTCTTTTCGATCGACGATCTGGAGATCGCTTTCAGGGCTAGGGTTTCGGCGCCGGTGTCGACGAGGAAGACGATCCCCTTCGCTCCCCGGCCGAGGGACGCGACGACTCTCAGACGCCGGAGGTCCAACGACGGCGGCGGAGGGGCGGACATCGCCCGAGACGGAGGGATCGGAGGACTGAAGTTTTTTTTTTTTTTTCTTTTTTTGAATGGGTTTTATATTCTACGATTTCTTGGAGAGGAAGCACTTTCAATGTTGGGCAGCTCTATCTCTACTGTGCTATTTGCTGTCCCCACCTACTGACTGATCCCACAAGCTATGTCCATTATAAAATCGGATCTCATCACCATTTATATTACATGTAAGTGAAATTTGAATCCCTTCACTCTCTAAGTTTTCTCCCTTTTTTCTTCCCTCTTCTCCTCTGCCTCCTACACATAGATTTTTTTTCCCTCTCCTCTCCTCTCCCTCTCACCGGACCAGCCATTGAAAAAGAGAACCCACACCATCGTCCACTATCCACAAAGCACATACAGATATGTGCCATTCTTTGTTCTTGAATGTATATTTTTTTATCTTTTTTTTACTGTATTGGAATGAAAGATTGATTATTGAATAAAAAAATTATTTAGGGTTTGGGATAGAAAACCAATATGTGGTTGAAAGAATAGTCATTCAAAAAATCTAGGGTTTGAGATAGAAAATCTAGGGTTTGAGATAGAATGTGAATTAAAATCTATAATTTGAGATATAATGTGGATAGAAACTTAGAGTTTGATATAAAATATGGATTGAAAGATTGGTTTTAAAAAAAAATTGTGGTTTGGGATATAAGCGTATCGTTTGTGATAGATGTGGATTGAAACCTGGGGTTTGAAATAAAATGTGGATTGAAAGATTGGTTAGTAAAAACAAAAAAATAATGGTTTGTGATATAAACATATGGTTTGGGATAGAATATGGATTGAAATCTAGAGTTTGGGATAGAATGTGGATAAAAAGATTGGTTATTAAAAAAAAAAACTTATAGTTTGGGATAAAAACTTATGGTTTTCTATAGAAAGTTAGGATTATTTTTGGATTGAATTATATTGTATTTAGTGTTCAATATTGAAGATGGATGTATATATAAATTCGGCTATTGAAGTTTTCTAACATAACAGTATTAATATTTAATATAAATGAATTTTTTTCTTAGGCAATTCAACTATAGTTTTTGTATAGCTCGCATTATCAGAAAACATAATTTGATGATCTGTAGAAGGCTACGACAACCATTTATATGAGAGGACCTTATTCATTGCAGAATTTTATATACAGCATGAAAGCAATACTCTTTATTATAGTTGGATTTTGATCTCTGTGACTTTGTTGTATTATCCTCTCAGGATTTGTAAACCTTTGAAAGAATAAAATTGGCCGTCCAAGTGGTTACATAAGACCATAATAAAACTAGTATAGGAAGATTAGAAGAGAAGAAAAAAGAAGGCAGATATAGCTAGATATCATAAAGAATTAAACATAACCTAATTTTTATAATATGTACACGCTTTGTCCTTAGTTTAGTGAGATATCAGAAGTTCAATATTGATTATTTAAAGTGAGAAAATATAACTTATTTGACTCATTCGGTTGTCCTGCACGTGTGGAACAAATATTTAGGTTGATGTGGTTGCCAAAACAATTAATTAATCATTCATAAAACAGAAAACAAACATTTGAAAGGTTCCAATCTCCAGCTGTTTTTAGTCTGATGTCTAAATGGTATACTGTTGAATTATTGTTATTTTTAGTGTAATTAGAGTATATGAATTCTGTCTTTTGACATGTCCTTTTTATTTGTAGCTTAAGGAAAATATAATACAACATCTTCAGCCATTACTAGATAGGAGGACAACTATTTCTTCTGCGCAATACAGCGTCTGAGATGTGCTTCTATACTTTGGAGAATGGCACACCACTTCCCGACGCAACAAGTGTGGAACGACATTCGAAGCAAAGACATTGATCGGCACAAATGACTTTATCACAACTGCCTTGTTATCACTTTATCAGGATTTGTCATTTTTTATGAGAGGGGAGACTAAACCCTAAGAACATGGCATTCATTTGGTTTTGAATGGCCCATAACATTTTGAATATTCATGTTTGTAATGAATGTCATTTGAAAATGTGTGCGAATGATCAGTTGCGATGTGAATGACAAAGAAAAGTTATGCATGAATTTGACATATGAAGCTCTTTTATGTATTCCCTTATTTAGCTAATATATGTGAGAATTTAATCATCATGATAAAATGTTTCATCTTGTGTAACAATTTGTGTTTTTTTGGTTCATCAATATGATTCTATGGCATCATAGTTCAAGACAGATCATTACACTGTAATTTTTCGACGAGTCTATCGTCGCCAATGTTCCCCCAGGTTGACTGACCCGTAGTCGTCCAATAGTATATATGTACGACAATAAGACTGTCGAACGCCTTCCAGAACACAAGCTCCCTTATATGATTCATTCGACGGCATTTCTGTTGTCGATAAACCTAGGTCGATAATGCCCTAGGTTGACTCATGTTTGTCGCATAATACTTTTAATGGCCGAGGAGTTGTGGTCGAACGCCATCCAGATCAAAGGCTTTCTAATGGTTTGTTCGACGAACCTATTGTCGTCCACTAAACCCAGGTCGACTGCACATTTGTCGTCAACTAGTACATATGTTCGACTCCAGGTTTGTTGAACGAAATCTAGAATATAGGCTTCCTAATGGTTTGTTCGACCGACCTATTGTCGCCCACTAAAACCCATGTCGACTGCGCATTTGTCGTCAACTAGTACATCTGCTTGACTCCAGGTGTGTCTTTTATTTTGACTCAGGTGGTGGGGAAGGGCTTTCTTAGTTTTCGGGCTGGTGGGGAGTAGGCCTATCAACGGGTCGGGTCCGGGTCAAGTCAGGGTGGACCCGGACCCGACCCGTGACAGGATCCGGCGGGTCCGGGTCCGGGTTCTGTCACGGGTCGGGTTCGGGTCCAACCCAGGACCCAGCGGATCCGGGAAAATGTGGACCCGGACCCGGACTCGTCGGACCCGGGTCGGGTTCGGGTCCGACCCGACCCGGATGGTCGGGTAAAAAAAAAAGAAAAAAGAGAAGAGCTCATGTATTTGTTTGCCTTATCATTCTATTTGAAATTTTTTGTAATAAAACATTATTGTTAATGAGACTATGTTTGAATATAATTTTATACAATTCAAAAGAAGTAAATGAATTATTAAACAACATCCAAAACAATAATCACTAACATAAAAAACATATTAACCTAAATAATAAACATAACTAACCTACACAATATTCAAAACAATATTAACCTAAACAACATTCAAAACAATAAACACTAACATATTAACCTAAATAATAAACATAAATCATGCAACAAACTAATTAATCATACAAATTCAAAAGCTAATAAGTTAATTGTCCAAAACAAACCGATTTATAGGCTTGTTATGATTATGATTTATGAACTTGTAGATACAAAAATAAGTTAAGTAAGAAATAAAATTATGTATCAACTAATACTAATGGTCTTATAATATATGAACATATTTTAATAAAACAATCGGGTCTCGGGTCCAACGGGTCGGGGCGGGGTGAACCCGGACCCGACCCGTTTGTTTGTTCGGGTCCGTCGGGTCGGGTCCAACTCGGGTCGGATCCAAATTGGGTCATGTATATTACACGTGTAAACAGGTCCGGGTCAGGTCCGGGTCTGGACCCGACCCGTTGACAGGCCTAGTGGGGAGGGGTGGCTAGTGGGGTTAATGGATTTTAAAATCAAACTAATTTTATGTGTTTTATTTTTTTTGATTGGGTGGGGGGGGGGGGAGACAGCAAATAGCATGGTGGGGATAGAGCTGCCCTCAATGTTTCCATGATTTCCTAAAAATCTAAGGCGTTGTTTTATGGTACTTTTCATAGGATTGGGACTTTCGTTACACTCGCCCTTTTGGTTTTTTTAGTATTCGTTAGTGTCTGAATGGACGGTTGAGATTTAGGAAGAGTGTGCGAGTGAGGAGTGTTTATTGTCACCTGTAAGTGCTTTATTTGGAATTTGAAAGTCTTCTAGAAAGGGGCATCACGAAACATGGATTTCGACCGTCCGATTGGGTGTTTAGGAGGCGTTGATTTGATGATATCGCGAGTGGACAGCTGGAATGATGGAGGGTATTTTAGTTAAATGGTAGAGGAAAAGACGATGATGCCCTACGTCAGCGGCAAAACGGGCTGGGGTTCGGGGCGGTGACGGGGGTGATTTCGTCATTCCAGTGATTCAAACAGAAATTCAAGCGGGAAAGTTGACTGGACCATTTCAAGAGACGCATTGTCTCTAGGCCGGTCACTGGGTCGAGTCATGGCTGGGTCGGGGTGGACCCGAACCTGACCTGTGACAAGACCCGGCAGGTCCGGGTCCAACTGAAGACCCGGTGGGTCCTTGGAAATGTGGACCCGGATCCGTCGGACCCGGTTCGGGTCCGGGTCCAACCCGACCCGAATACGGTTAATAAAAATAAAGGGAGAGAAAACGAATTTGTTTGCCTTATCATTCTATTAGGAAAACTTGGTATAAAGCATTGGTTTTGAGCTTTCTAAACTGGTGTCCTGACATTATGTTTGAACATATTTTTGTACAATTCAAAATAATAAACACTAACATATAACATTCAATGTAAACAAAAATCTAAATAATATAACAATGAACTAAAAGGGAGAGCTAATGGTTATTTGTGTCACAAAGTAAACGTTCAAAACAATAAACACTACATATTAATCTAAACAACATTCAAAACAATAAACACTAACATATTAACCTAAACAATGAACATAAATCATGCAACAAACCAATTAATTATGCAAATTTAAAAACTAATAAACTAATAAGGTTTGTCAACGGGTGAGTTTGGTTGGTTATGGGTTATGATTTATAGGTTTGATTATGGACTTATGGATATAAAAATGAGTTAAAACTTATACTTATAACTTGATAAATAAGAAACAAAATTATGGGTAAACTAATATTAATAGTCTTGTAATATATGAGCATGTAATAATAAAACAGTCGGGTCTTGGGTCCAACGGGTCGGGGTGGGGTGGAACCGGATCTGACCCGTTTGTATGTTCGGGTCCACCGGGTCGGGTTCAAATCTGGTCTGGTCCAAATCTGGTATAGTATATTACACGTGTAATCGGGTCCGGGTCGGGTTCAGGTCTAGACCCGACTCGTTGACAGGCCTAATTGTCTATTGTGACTTGTGACGAGGTCAACACCAAATTAAATAATAAGTCATATTAATAACACAACACTATAATAATTTATTGTCACAAATTTCTTTAACAACACTAATTCTATAAAAAAAAAAATGAATCCAAGAACTAGAAAATCAAAGGGAAAATATAAAAAAAAGAGAAAAATCTTCTTAACTCTATGAAATCTTCTTGAAATCACAAAAAGTCCATCTAAAATCAGAAAATCATCCTAGATCCTCATAAAGTGTATATGGTTAATGAATTTATTTATCTGGTCAAGAGTATATTGAAATAAGTCATCAAAAACTTACTAAAATTGGATTTAGTCCCTACAAACTTTATAAAATTAGATTTAGTTCTTTTATAAGACAAAAATACCCCCGTCATTTTTCAACATTCTCATATCCTGAAATGTCATTCTCATCTGTAATATATATATATATATATATATATATATATATATATATATATATATATATATATCCATCGAACCTCAATTGATCTACAAAATTGAGTCATTTTTCAACATTTCTCTTCAATCCCATTACAGAGACTGAACAAAAAAAATACAGTTTCATTAATTTTATTACAAAATCAGTAGAGAAAATAATTTAAAAACCAAATCAAAATTCTATAATACATTTTTAACTCAAAATTATTAGCAAAAAAAAGCATAACACCATGACAATAAAACTATAATTTGTTTAATAAAATTTAAATAAATCTATATATATTTTTAGATAATCACATGCATTTTTATGATTTTTAGAAGATTTCAAGGAGTTAAAGATGATTTTTAAATTTCACAGAAACTTTTTTTGATTTTTATAAGTTTTAGGGAGTTATATCGATTTTTTCTGACAAAGAAAATAAATTTTAAAAGGGTATAAGAGTAGTTTATCATGCATGGTTAGGGTTAACCACACATCTGGTTAGTTATAGGGATTAAAATAAATATTATCTAATAAGATAAAGACTTGAGGGGATTTACCAATTTTACAGGGGTTTTTTTTTATTTTCATAAGTTTTCAGGGAGCTAGATCGATTTTTCCCAAAAATAAAATTATCTAAGTATTAGAAATACCTAAATCGGTCATTTTTAAAAAATTTGCCTAAAATTTTTTTCTTTCATAATTTTAGAAAGTAAAATGAGTTGATTACCTTTATATTATCTACTATTTAAGCATTATCGCACATTTAATTATTTTACACATCAATTAAAGAACATTAATAAATAATAAGATATTTTTTGTTTGGCCATGAAGTTTATTATTATTTTTTTGTATATCTAAATATACCATTAAGAGTTAAATTCTAAAAAAATGAAAATTTTCGTTATAAAATATTTTTTGATATTTCTAAAACTTTATAAAATCTTTTTGGGAACTTATATATGTTCAATATTATACAAAAAGAAATCTTTATGCAATATATTTATAAGATATAAATGACTAAAAAATTGAAAAAAACTTTAAAATTTAGAAATAAAAAATAAAATAAATAAGAATGACAATTTTGATAATGTTAACATTTTTTTGATAGCACACTTAGAAAATTTAAGAACATGTAAAATCACTTTCAAGTAAAAGTAATTTCTTATATTGATACTATTTTTCAATTAAATGATAGTTCGAAAAGTTTTACAAATGGTGAGAAAGTTTAAAAATTATAAGCAACAAAGTCATTTGTGTTATTTTAAGTTTTGAGATTTTTTGTTTTGTTTTTTTTTTTTCGAAAACAAGGTAGACATTGCTATTAACAAATCAGAATGGGAGATGAGAGGAGAAGAGATAAAGTAAAATAAAGAAAAACAACAAGTAGCGAATGGGCCACTTGAGATGGAAAAGGGTGAGCCTGTAGATGGGCTATCTATCGATCACCCCCCTTTCCGCCTATAGTATATCATCATTCTCTAATTACAATCTGATTAGAGGATAATACGCCCCCCTTGCCCCTGCTATACCACAAGCCTAATCCTTGATGTAAATCACCACCGCCTCCCAAATGTTCTCCGTGTATACCCCGCGAGTTCTTGAATACACACATCGTTCCAGGTCCTCCAAATCACCCAAAACACTTGTAGTGACCCATGCCCCACAAGTTTTTTCCTGCCATCCATAGCCCTTCAATGTCGTTGAAAGTGCCAGTTGACATGGAGGCCTGCACCATAGACCAAATCTGTTGGGCCATCACTGACAGAATAAGGGTTCCATCATCTCGAGCACCACACCGCATAAAGCACATTCAACTGGCTCGGCAGGTCTCCATTTGGCCTAATACACCTTCGTGAGAAGGCATTCTTGGAAGTGGATCCACATGAAGTACTTGACCTTGAACGGAATCTTGAGGTTCCAAATATGCTTCACCTTCGGGCATGTGAGTGGGGCTGGGGGAAGCTCCTTGAGCATCCACTCGTAGCATGATTTCACGGAGAAATCGCCCAATGATTTGGGTCTCCAACACATCTGATCCTCTTCCCTGCCTAGTTCGTCACTCCACCCGGCAAGTCGTTCAGTAAGCATGGTCTGCTGAGCGGCCGCTATCATCGGGAGGTGGTTCCTGTGGAGGCCTACATCCCACCCCAGAATCGTCCCTGTGCCTGTCCAAAAAGAGGAGACATTCCCGTCTTTGTGGCTTGCTAATTGGAATAGGTTATGAGATTGTTAAAGGAGATTTTTTTTATAGATTTTTTAAAAATAATTGTTTTGGGTATTAAAATATGAAGTCTCCTGACACACATACAAGCCAACTTCATGAAGACACTAACTCTTGATGGTTCTCACATCATGTATAATAGCTCTTTGACACACAATAAAATAAAACTGGTACATCTACTACAACCAGCACTAAACTTTAATCTCCACAGCACCAAATACACATCTAATAATTCTGAAATAAATCATTCACGTTCTCTGAAATGTTAGGATCATAATCCGTGAAGACATCATAATCTGATTTGACCTTTACATGGCTGAAATAAAATATTTTCAGAAACTGGTCATTTCCTACGCGAATCTGAATAGTCCATGCAAATCAGGTTCTAACTTACAGCACAAATAATATTATGACACCAAATTTCATATATAGATTCTAGACATATGAATGATCATATCATATGAGGACACAATCCTAAAAATATGTCTCTAAGGACTAGTTTCACAAGGATTGTTACATGACAGAAATCTGCCATATTATAACACAAAACTCTCAACAACAAGAAAAGGGGAAAAACACATACAACAACACCTATGCATCCTTGCTGACCATCCAAAGCACTAGATAACAACACTCATACTTCATTGAAGCATAAACACAAACACTTACATGACACAAAGGGGAAACAAACATACCATGAGAAGAAGAGGGGAAAAGGATGCACACAAGGGATTCCACCACCACCACCACCACCACAAGCAATCAATCCATCACACATGTATAGCCATTACCACCACTAGATCAACACCCTCACATAAGCCAAAACAAACAATGAGGTTAAAAGAATGCCATGGAGAAAAAGAGGGAGGTGGGGGGAAATATAAGGTTCACACACATACTCACCATCCTTTTCATTCTTCCTTCATTTTCTTCTTTTCATCTTCACTTGCACCACCAAAAATCACACACAAAGGGGGCTGCCCTAGAGAGAATGAAAGGGGGAGAGAGAGAGATTAAACTCAATTTAGGGTTTTGAGTGTGAGATGGGGGCAAAAGAGGTACAAATGTGCTTGGTGTGATGAGATAAGGAGGGGGGCATACTTAGCGTTACACTCACCTCTAATGGAGACTTAGGGACTAAGGGTTGGAGAATGGGGTGATACTTGCCTAGAGTCCCACCCACCCAATCAAACAACCAACCAAAACCTAGTAACAGTTAAACACGGATACCATTTGGAACTGTGTAATTTTTAAAACGATGTCAGAACGCGATGAAAATTTACAGGTAAGTTCAAGCAGATACTAGGATCACCGATATGTGATTATATTTTTAAATTAAGCGGCTGAACTATAAAAAGAAATAAAAACATGATATTTAATAATTCAAAAGTGACACAAACATAACAATATATAACCCTAGAATCCTCAGTGGATCCTCCTCTCATCAGATAGATGGGAGGGAATCTCAGATTTTAGGGAATCAGTTATGTGTTATTTGAGAGATTTGCATGATCTGCTGTGATTATCCCTTGATAAATACACATGATTAGTTCGGATTATGTGAATCAATTGATGATTAAATCCACATCTAGAATATTTATTGTGATATCAGAGAATTAGTTATATGATAGCTCTAGATTTAACATATATGTGTAGATTTAGAGAATTAAAATTTTTTTATCCTTCATTTAAAAATTGAATTATGAATATACTGACTTAGATTGACACTCGGTCGCCGGATATAGAGGGGTTGACAGACCAGATCCACATATGGTGGGATATCCAGGACGTGGGCCCTAGCTACGTGGAGAACAGTTTGTGGGTCTAATTTTTGAGCCCTACAGTCACACTCCGTGCTCTTGCGAGTGAGCAACCCCAGTCCCTAAATCCTACTATGCCCAGTCGTGGTTTTCCATAAATTTTCAATATAGAAATAGTTTCTCTTGAATATCATGCCAGTTCTGGTTAGCTAGATTTTCCAAACTACTGTAGGGAAGATGATTTGCGATGTAGGGGTGCAATTCAATTGGTTTGGTTCTGTTTTTTGCGAACCCAAAGTCAACCAAACAATATTCACATACAACACGAAAACCGAACTGAACCGAGCCCTTATCGAAAATCCAAAATCGAACCAAACCGATTTTTTTTGTTAATCCGAACTAAACCGAACCATTAAAAATTGATGGGTTGGCTAGAGTTTTTTGAGAGTTGATTTACAACTTTACATAAATATCAAGATGCTATGATTAATTGTATAAATTAATATATTCATTTCTTATGAATATTAATGGTATAACAACAATATAGTTTATAATTTAAAAAGAATGATTTAAATGAATGATGATCATGAATAATCATGTGTTTAAATTTTAATTTGGTTTGGTTCGGTTAATTCAGTTTTTGTTAAAAGTAAAACCAAACCCAAAGCAATGTAGACCTGTTTATTATTTTTTCAATTCCTATCCAAATCAAACCATAAAACTATTGACCCAAACCTGAAAAAAATCAGTTTGATTGTTTCGAATTTGGTTTAATTGACCAAAATTGCACTCCTATTTTGACGTGAACAATCTCGTCTCCCAAGTTCAGACCAGCCACCATATGACCCCAAAGATCCTCCATTTTCTGAATGCATACCCGAGTTGCAGTGCCCAGCCCAATAAGATACCACAACTGAACCGAAGCACGGCATGAGCAAAACAAATCCTCCACTATTTCGGTGTCAGAAGCGCAGAATTCGCAGGTGGTAACCTTGTGTGGCCTCCATTTGATTTTATATGAGTAAAGTTAATATTTAAAATAAGACAATTCATCCTTTTTAAATCGTATAAAAAAATAATAGGATGACATGTTTCTTTTTTATTGGTTTAAATTTAAATTGTGTTAGACTAAAAAATTGATCATATTTTATGGTCACAGTATTAGAACCCATGAAAATAACATCCAACCCAATAAAATCATTTTGTAAGTCAAACAATAAATAAAAAATCTTATTAAATCTATCTATATCTATATCTGTATTATTTTTTACCTATAAAAATACCAATTCTTAAAAAAACATTCAGTTGACGTTTATACCCTTCTCAATTTCTAAAATTCCATCCCCATCTCAAATGGATAGTTTGGCCGTTCATTTTTAGCGCTGCATCTCTTCGTCTCCCATGTCTCTGCATCTTCTTCTATTACATTTTCCTCCTCGTCTCTTCCTCTTCCTTGTATATACCGCATTTCTTCCCCCTCCTGACACCCTCCACTCTCTCCTTTAACACTTTTTTTTTAAAAAAAGTTATCCGCCACGAATGATGAATCTGCATCCGTCTGATGAGGGGGATTTCCGTCCGTTCGACGTGGTGGTGCAGCTGTAATCGTCGGGGACTAGTGTTGAGCAAGGGTGTGGTGTTGACTCACACTGGAGCATCATCTCTGCGTGGCTCATGGTGGCCTATCGCATAGCCTTGCCCCCACAGTTGGCTCATGCCCATGACGTCTTCCATGTCTCGTAGCTGAGCCGTTATGTCCACAATTCTGCTCACGTCATCCCGTTCGAGCCGCTCGTCTTCAAGTCATACTTGTCATTCGTGGAGCAACCGATTGAGATCCTGGACCGCCGCGAGAAGAGGCTCCGCACCAAGACCGTCCAGTTGGTCAAGGTGCGATGGCAGCACCGTTCCGGTGCCGAGGCCACTTGGGAGCTCGAGGACGCCATGCGTGACGCGTATCCACATCTTTTCCCTTCCTAGATGTTTTTGTATTTATTTTGAGGACAAAATTTTCTAGGGGGGGAAGAATGTTATAGATGTGTCACTTTTTAGCCTTCTGGTAACCATTGGAACATTCTGGCAGTTTTTTAGCTTTTTCATTTTTCGATCGGAACCGTTAAAATTTTGAACTTTTGGCTGTCACCCTGAGTTTGAGAGCTCCGATTGAAAATCTAACTGCATATTATGTGTCCTGGTGCCATTTCAAGCCACTCACGAAAATTTCATCGAATTCCGGTAACGTTTCAGAATTTCACAGTTTCGAATTGTATCCGGGTTTTGACCAAGCGAAAAGTCATTGGGAGACTTGACTTGGTCAAAGTTGACCCTTGACTTGGTCAATGGGTTTTGGTTTTTAGTGTGGTTGGGTTGACTAGGGTCAAATCTCACCTAGCCTAAACCTAGTTTAAACTAATTATTTTCTAAGTTAAGTGGGTGAGTGTGTGAGTGTGTGTGGTGTGTGTGTGTGCTTTAAGTGAACCCCACGCCCAAGCATAGTGCCCCACCCTATTCATCATCTTCTCCACCTCTCAATCTCTCTCTCCCTTCTCTTTAAAACCCCCTTTGGACCTAGTAGAAGGTGTTGAATCAAGAAACCCTAGAAGGAGAAAAGAAAGGTGAGGACCCGATCTATCTTCCTATGGTCTCGGATTCGAGTTCCCTCATGTGTGACCCCCTCTCATAGCCTCTTTTCTCCCCTGTTTTCAGCCCAAGAAGAGCACCCGATCTTCCCTCCCTTCCTTTCCTCCATTGGGTGAGCTTCTTTCCTTCCTTTTCTTGTTTAGATGCATGTTTAGGATGTGTTTTTGGGTGTGCAAGGAGGGCATGAGTGTTTGGGGTGGGGGAGGGCTGAGGGAGGTGGTAGGGTTGGCTCGGGTGCATGCAGGCTAATCGGCGCGCGTGCGCGAGAGCCTGCGCGCGCAGGCAGGCAGGCGCAGGCAGGCGAGCTGCTGTCGGGCGCGCTGGGCGCGTGCTGTCGGGCTCGCTGGGCGCGTGCGGTCGGGCGCGCTGGGGCAGTGTGCGGCGTGCGTGCGGAGCGTTGCAAAGGGGCGCAGTGCGTGCGGTGTGAGTGCGTGGGGGGTGTGCGCGGGGTGCTGCGCCGGGGCGCAGTGTGTGTGGGTGTGCGCGCGAGGCGCTGCGCTGGGTCGCAGTGCGTGCGGGTGCACCCGGGGCAGGACGCGCGGTGCGCGCGGGCGCATGCGTGCGTGCGCCCGAGCGTGCGGCGTGTTTGGGCGTGGCAGTGCGCCTGGGCCGAGGGTGTGCGTGCGTGCGCATGCAGGTGGCCGTGCGTATGGCTGCCGGGGGTTCGGGAGTGAGTCGGGGCACTCGGGCTCGCGTGCGTGCGGGCCGTATGCACGCTTGTCCGAGTGTTGGGTATTTATAGCGTATTTTTGTATGTATTTGTGTATTTTACTCACCATGTTGAATGCCCTGTCTTGCAGATCTTGACGGACGGTCACGCATCGACCCGGGTATTGGTGAGTGGGACAATCCAACCCAGTTGGGAGGCGTTCAATACACTTAGGAGTGTATTACCCTCCCCTGGGGCACTATAGTTCATATTAACTTGTATTAAGTGTAACTATGCATGCATGATTATTATGTAGTATCCATACCTCCCTAGACCCTGTATGTTAGGGATACTTGCTCTTAGGATATGTGTAAGAGCCATGCATCCTGATACTATGTTTCCATGCTAGGAAAGCCTCGACCTATGCATGTGTCCCATTTAGTTTAATTTATTTTAAATCAAATGTGAGTTATTTAGTAATGAGCATGCGTAGTGAATATTATAACCATGTGGTTATAATACAGGCTTCCCCGCATCGTAGTTATGCCCTGGAGGAATTCGCAAGAATTCATGACATTAGAAATGTTAGGAAGATGTTGCCGACGGATCCAAGTGGATCGTATACGTGTGGGTAGGCTGTTTCTGTTCCCTTCGTTGGATCCGTATAGAGACTGCCCCAGCGTTAGACAGGCCGTCCTGACAGAGGGCTCCCATCAGTAGGTACCTCCTGATTTGGTTTCGGACTGTGCTGAATTGTGGGAGTAGACCAGGCGGGCTACGGAGTGGAGGAGAGACTATCGGTGGACCAAGGGTGATTAACAGCCTAGTCAGTCCCAATAGACCATGTCACCTATTGGAGGGTGAGGGTGAGGGTGTGGTGGGTCGGCGATGTAGCGACCCACTGGATTGTGTAGTTCCTGCCACTTAGAGGCTTTGAATTATTTGTGGTTAATATGAATTGTGATGCATGGGTTGTGCTATTCACTGAGCGTGTGGCTCACCCCTCGCATATTTTTCTCCAGTTATCACTGAGTCGGATCTGAAGGAGGAGCTCCCCGAGGGACTTCAGCAGTAGCGGAGCAGCGCCACGTTCCGCGAGTGTTAGAGGCTATCAGCATCCCTTTTTGATTGTATGTATTATATTTCCGTGCTTGGGCACCCGTTTGTATTATATTTGATGTCATTGTATATATTGGCTCTCACAGGACAGTTGATTATGTATCGAGTCTGTAATGTGTCTTTGAATTACAGACTCAGTCTTTTAGCTTCCGCTATTTGTGTATATATCATGTCAGCCCTGCTTTTGTCTGTGTTGTCATTTTTGTGTTGTTTAGAGTATGTTATTGACCTCCTGTATAGACTGCTGATATCATATATACCATTTGCCGCGTCCCGGGGACGGCCGCCCTGGGGCGTGACAAAAGTTGGTATCAGAGCCTGGTCCTGTCAGAGCCAATTGTTTTCTTTTTCGTAGAGATGAGTCCTAGGATTTTTATATGAGTATTCTGATCCTAGTGTCTGGTTTTCTTAGGTTGCTGATATGCCTCCTCGCAGAGGAAGGCGTGGACGTGGTCCCTCTCGGCCTTTGGAGGTTCCCGGACCTACCGGAGGCGAGGATGCTACTGGAGAGTCCTCGGCTGTGAGGCCAGGACCGGCAGGAGCCTCCTGCATGGGAGCGTGCTTTCGCTCGGATAGCAGATTTGGTGGAGACTCAGACCAGGGCACTGGAGGCCCAGACTAGGGTGTTGGCTGAGCAGGCACGAGAGATTCAGGAGCTGCGGGCGGCCCGCGAGGCAGTTCCGCAGGTCCCCTTGGTGTCAGACCCACCGGTGGTGCCCGACGTACCCCCAGTCCCCGTGGTGATTCCGGCGGTGAGAGTTCAGGATCCCCTGGAGAGGGAGGTGGAGCTAGAGGCTGCAGCGCGAGTGCATCAGAGTGGCCTCAATGCCTTTCTGAAGCTCCACCCTCCCGAGTTCCATGGCCAGACGGCGGATCCCCTTGCCCCAGAGCGTTGGTTGATGGAGGTGGACACGATCTTCTCGACCATGCATTGCACCGACCGCCAGCGAGTCTCCCTGGCCACCTTCATGCTGAAGGGTAGCGCCGCCGACTGGTGGGCTACCCGATCGGTGGACATCCCCGAGGGAGTGGAGCAGCTTTTATGGGCGGGATTCCGGAGGTATTTCCTGGAGGAGTACTTCCCGTTCTCGACGCGCCAGATCGTGATGCAGGAGTTCGAGCAGCTGACGCAGGGCTCCATGTCTGTCGCTGACTACTCCACACACTTCACGAGGCTTTCCAGATTCACCCCAGCCTTGGTGATGGATGAGGAGACGCGGTGCCGTCGTTTCGAGCTTGGTCTCAGTAGCGCCATTCGGGTGCATGTCACCTCCCAGGCTTTCACGAGGTACTCGGACTTGGTGTCTCAGGCGAAGACAGTCGAGCGAGACCTCGGGATCTCCGTGAGGGTTGCGACCACTTCTGCAGACCAGAGACCTCCCAGGAGCCAGGACCAGGGACAACGCACGAAGAAGCGGCCCCGCTTTGATCAGTCAGCGGCTGCCGCTACTCCAGCAGATGTGGTGCCAGCGCGAGGTCCAGCACCCATTGCGGCAGTGCCAGTCCAGGCCAGGCGACCGGAGACGCGGCGCTGTTACCACTGTCAGCGCATCGGGCATATCTTGTATAATTGCCCTGATGCTGGCCGACCCCGCGTGCTGCCTCCGCAGCAGCAGCAGTTACAGCAGTTCAGAAGCAGCCTCAACACCACAGCAGCAGCAGCCTCAGCGCCAACAGCAGCCTCAGCGTCAGCAGCAGCAGCCACAGGGTGGCCGTGTTGACCAGAGGAGGCAGCCAGCGCAGCCGGTGAGGCGTGCCCCTGCTCCTCAGCCACAGTTTGTTCAGGGCCGAGTGGCAGCGCTTTCGGCAGAGGAGGCTCAGGCGTCAAGCAGCGTGGTCCGAGGTATTGTTCTGATCTCCCAGCTCCCTGCATATGTGTTGTTTGATTCCGGAGCCACGCACTCGTTCGTGTCTCCCGCTTTTGCGAGACGGATGGGCGTGGCGTCCGCCCCTCTTGATGTTATCCTGGAGATATCATTGCCTGTCGGAGACCATATTCTCCTCCGTTCTGTGTACCAAGGGTGTACCTTGGTGGTTGCGAGGCATGAGTTTCCGGTGGAGTTGGTGGAGCTCGCTATGACGGACTTCGATGCCATCCTGGGAATGGATTGGCTCTCAGCTAGTCACGCCAGCATCGACTGTTTTGCTAAGTCGGTGTCTTTCCACCTTCCGGGTCGGAGGTCTTTCCAGTTCGTGGGCGATCGTGACGTAGCCCCTTTGGGGTTCGTGTCGTCCATCCAGGCGTGGAGACTCCTTCAGGGAGGATGCGAGGGCTTTCTGGCGTATATTGCTCAGGAGGACGCACCGCTGTGGGCAGATATCAGTCAGACTCCGGTCGTGGCAGAATATCTCGAGGTTTTCCCCGATGATCTTCTGGGATTACCGCCGGATCGCATGATCGAGTTTGAGATAAATCTGATTCCGGGGACCGAGCTGATTTCGAGAGCTCCGTACTGGATGGCCCCAGCAGAGCTAAAGGTGCTCAAGGAGCAGTTGGAGGAGTTGTTGGAGAAGGGCTTCGCACGTCCGAGTGGTTCTCCGTGGGGAGCCCCTGTTCTGTTCGTCCGGAAGAAGGACGGTTCGCTGCGGCTTTGTATCGATTATAGGCAGCTGAACAAGCGGACCGTGAAGAACAAGTACCCCTTGCCGCGGATTGATGATCTGTTTGACCAGCTCCAGGGAGCGCGAGTCTTTTCTAAGATCGATCTCCGTTCGGGTTACTATCAGCTGAAGATCCGGGAGTCAGACATTCCGAAGACGGCCTTTCGCACCCGTTATGGGCACTACGAGTTCAGAGTACTGCCGTTTGGGTTGACGAATGCGCCGGCGACCTTCATGGATCTGATGAACCGGGTGTTTCGGCTCTTCCTCGACTCCTTCGTGGTAGTATTCATCGATGACATTTTGGTGTACTCGAGGAGTCTTGAGGAGCATGCTCACCATCTCCGCACTGTCTTGGAGACTTTGGCCCGACATCAGTTGTTCGCCAAGTTCAGCAAGTGCGAGTTTTGGTTGGAGCGTATGGCCTTTCTGGGCCATGTGATTTCCGGCGAGGGCATATCTGTGGACCCGGACAAGACGCTCGCCGTGTCGAATTGGCGTCGACCGTCGAACCCCACAGAGATTCGGAGCTTCCTGGGCTTGGCGGGTTATTACAGGAGGTTTGTCGAGGGTTTCTCGAAGATAGCTGTACCTCTTACCCGCCTCACTCGGAAGGATGTCCGGTTCGAGTGGTCCCCGTCTTGCGAGGAGAGCTTCCTGGAGTTGAAGCGAAGGCTCACCTCAGCGCCAGTTCTTACCTTCCGTCTGGGAGTGGTGGGTTCGCAGTATACTCCGATGCATCGCGGTTGGGTGTGGGTTGCGTCCTGATGCAGCACGGTAAGGTTGTGGCTTACGCGTCGCGTCAGTTGAAGCCCCATGAGCAAAATTACCCCACCCACGACCTTGAGTTGGCAGCGATCATCTTTGCGCTGAAGATGTGGAGGCATTACCTCTATGGCGAGGAGTTCGAGCTCTTTACTGATCATAAGAGCTTGACATATTTGCAGTCCCAGCCGGAGCTCAACATGCGTCAGAGACGTTGGGTCGAGTTCCTGAAGGACTATGATTGTGACATCGCTTACCATCCGGGTAAGGCGAATGTCGTGGCGGATGCTCTCAGCAGGCAGCCCTTGGGCATGGCCGCCCATATGGCTGTACGTCGTTGGAGGCTTCTGGAGGAGGCCGCTTGCTGGATCAGCGTTCGAGAGACTCCTGCGGGTGGCTTTTTGGCCAGGCTAGTGGTGCAGCCCGTTCTTCTCGACGAGATCCGCACGGCTCAGGGGCAGGATCCACTTTCTAGTCCTCTCGGAAGGCGTCGCCCGGGGCGAGCGTCCGGACTACCAGATTCGCGAGGACGGGATCCTGCGGTTCAGAGGCCGAGTATGCATTCCTGACGACGCAGAGCTGAAGCAGAAGATCTTGGACGAGGCCCATCGTTCGAGGTACACAGTGCATCCTGGTGGCACGAAGATGTACAGGGGCCTTCGTCGTGGCTACTGGTGGCGCGGGATGAAGACGGATATTGCCCGTTTCGTTGCCCGATGCTTAGTATGCCAGCAGGTGAAGTCGGAGCATCAGCGTCCTGCGGGGAAGCTGCAATCCATTGAGATCCCTCAGTGGAAGTGGGAGCAGATCACCATGGACTTCGTCTCGGGTTTGCCGAGGTCACGTTCGGGTCGCGATGCCATCTGGGTGATCGTCGACCGACTGATGAAGTCCGCTCATTTCCTCTCCATCCGACTCACCGATTCTCTGGACACCCTGGCGTAGTTGTTTGTCTCTGAGATTGTTCGTCTCCATGGCACTCCCGTCAGCATCATTTCTGTCACGCCCCGGGCGTCCCCGGGACGCGGCAAGTGTATATATAATATCAGAATCTACACAGGAGGTCAATAATATACCATAAACAAGCAACTAGAATGACACACAGACAACAAAGAGGCTGACATGACATATACACCAAATGCGGAAGCGAAAGACTGAATCTGTAAATAAAACATACTACAGACTCGATACACAATCATCTGTCCTGTGAGAGCCAATATATACAAAGACATCCAAATAAAATACAATTGCGTGCCCAAGCACGGAATATAATACATACAATAAAAAAAGGGGTGCTGATAACCTCTGGTACTCGCGGGACGTAGCGCTACTCCGCTACTGATGAAATCCCTCGGGGAGCTCCTCCTTCAAGTCCGGCTCAGATAATACTGGAGAATAATAATTATGCGAGGGGTGAGCCACACGCTCAGTGAATAGCACAACCCATGCATCACAGCTATATTAACCACAATTTAACAACAACCAGCCTCAAAGTGGCATAACATCATAAATCCAGTGGTTCGTACATCGCCGAACCACCACACCCTCACCCTCACCCCTCAATAGGTGACATAGGATATTGGGACATACTAATCTAATAATCATCCTTAGACCACAATTCCACAAACCAGTGGGTCACCTCATGGCTGACCCACCACATGTCACGCCCCAGGGCGGCCGTCCCCGGGACGCGACAAGTGTATATAAAATATCAGAATCTACACAGGAGATCAATAATATATCATACACAAGCAACCAGAATGACACACAGACAACAAAGGCTGACATGATATATACACCAAATGCGGAAGCAAAAGACTGAATCTGTAAATAAAACATACTACAGACTCGATACACAATCATCTGTCATGTGAGAGCCAATATACACAAATACAACTGAATATATACAAACGCGTGCCAAGCACGGAAATAAAATACATACAGCCAAGAAGGGATGCTGATAGCCTCTGGCACTCGCGGAACGTAGCGCTGCTCCGCTACTGAAGGAATCCCTCGGACGGCTCCAACAGCTCCTCTGGCTCCGGCTCAGTGACAACTGGGGAAAACATATGCGAGGGGTGAGCCACACGCTCAGTGAACAGCACAACCCATGCATCACAGACAATATTGACCACAATTCAATCTTTATAATCCACAATCTCTTATTAACAACCACAAAATGGTAACAAATACTCAAACCAGTGGGTCGCTCAATCGCCAACCCACTACACCCTCACCCTTCAATGGGTGACATAGGATTTTGGGACTGATAATCATCCAATCACAACTCCAGTGGGTCGCTCATCGCCAACCCACTACACCCTCACCCTCACCCTACCACGGGTGACATAGGATTTTGGGACTGACTAGGCTGTTGGTCACCCTTGGTCCACCGATAGTCTCTCCTCCACTCCGTAGGCCGCTGGCCTTCACCCATAACTTCAGCACAGTCCGTCACAAATATCGGGAGGCGCCTACTGATGGGAGCCCTCGAAAGGGACGACCTTATCACGCTGGGGCAGTCTCTACACGGATCCAACGAAGGGAAACAGAACAGCCTATCCATACGCATATGATCCACTCGGATCCGCCGACTACACACCTCAACGACTCTAATGTCCTGAATTCCTCAGAATTCCTCCAGGGCGCATAACCAAGATGCGGGGAAACATGTACAGTAATTAGCAAGGGTGGAATATCATTGGGGGAAAGAAGCTCGGGAGGGCAGCGTGAGTTCCCGATATAGGACACCCCGACAACCAAACAAGGAACACGGAGTACCCTAGCCCGGGTCTCACCGCTGTCCTCGCAAGGCCCCTCCCCTATAATATTCACTAATTATGCTAATAATCATACAAGGGGGGGTATATCATTAATTATCAACTAGAGATATAATATTATTGGGACAAGAACCTTGGGAGGGCAGCATGAGGTCCCGATACAGGACATCCCGACAACCAAACAAGGAACACGGAGTACCCTAACCCGGGTCTCACCGCTGTCCTCGCAAGGCCCCTCCCTATAATATTATCTAAAGCATGCAATTTAACATACACTAGCATTTAATTTAATAAATAAACTAGTAGGACACATGCATAGGTCAAGGCTTCCTAGCATGAAAACAGGGGGACATGATGCATGGCTCATACACATATCCTAAGGGTGCAAGTCCTTAACATACAAGTCTAGGGTAGCATTCATTCTACATTTTAAATCATGCTCGCATGAAATACACTTTACAACCGGTTAATATAAATCCATGGTGCCCCAGGAGAGGTCGGTATACGCCCAAATGCGTATAACGCCTCTCTACTGGGTTGGATTGTCCCACTCACCCAAGATCGGGTCGTCGCGCGACCGTCCGTCAAGATCTGCAAGACAGGGTAGTAACTTGGTGTGTAAAACCCACAAATACTACAAAATATACCAAAATACACAAAACAATACCCAACACTCGGGCAAACGTACATACGACCCGTACGCACGCTAGCCCGAGCACCCCGGCACACTCCCGAACCCACGGCCACCACCCGCACGGCCATCCGCCCCCGGACGCGCCGCCGCGCCTCAGCCCGCGCACCCAGGCGCACCGCTGGGCCCCTGCCCGCACGCCTGGACCCGCAGCCAAGCCACCCGGTGCGCCGCGCGCCCACTGCGCCCCGCCGCAGCAGCCCGCGCGCACCCCGCACGCCCCGCGCGCACCACGCGAGCACACCGCACGCCCCGCGCGCACCGCCAGCTCCGTCCCGCGCGCACGCCTGCACCTCTGCCCTCCTCACCGCGCGCACGCTTGCCTCTGCAGTGCCCAGCGCTCAGCACCCTCGCCCAGCACCCGGTATCCATGACCCAGCGCCCGACGCTCAGCGCCCAGCACCCGGGACCCTCACCCAGCGCCCACGCGCACGCCCGCGCAACACGCGCCCAGCGCGCCTGGCAGCACGCGCCCAGCGCGCCTGCTAGCCTGCCCGCGCTGCCTGCCTGCGCGCATCTTCGAGTGGCCCGAGCACCGCTCGCCTGCACGCCTGCACACTGCCCGCCTGATGCCCGAGCGCCCCCTGCCAGCTGCCCGAGCATGGCCTACCCAGCCGGCCTGCCTGCTCGCACAGCCCGCAGCCAGCCTACCCGCATGCCTCCCCCTGCACCCCCCGAGCGCACGCCCGCGCGCGCGCCCGCGCGCACGCGCTTGGGTGCCCGGCAAACTGGTGCGCTTGCTCCCAACCTACCCGAGCTAGCCCTTCCCAGCGCGCCCTGCACGCCTGTAGCACCACCCGAGCGCACGCCGCACGCACGCACTTGAGTGCCCGGCCACCTGGTGCCCCAGCCTGCTGCGCCCGCTGCCAACCCTCCCGGGACAGCCACCCAACCTGCCCGGACCACCTAGCTCCCACCTCTGGCCACCAATGGCCTCCGACCACCCCCACAGCCCTCCGACGGCCACCACCGCCGCCGACCGCCTCCCAACCTCAAAACCACCCTCCTAACATACATCTAAGCATGAAAAGAGAGGAAAAGAGGCTTACCAAGGGGAGGAAGGGAAGTCCGGTTGCTCTCCGCGCACCGAAACCTCTCCCAAAAGGCTTCCAACGCCCGGATCTCTCTCGGCCTCCGAAATGGCCCAAATCAGGGAAGAAGAGAGGGGGAATGGAGGGGCCAAACTTGCCAGAATTCGGATTTGAAAGCACCGGGGTGTAGATCGGGACCCGATCTACACTTCCTATGCTTTAGGTTTTAAGCTTTGAGGGCTCTAAGGGGCTCAAAACTAAGAAAAATGGAGAAGGGGAGAGAGAAAGCTAAGGGAAGAAGATGATGAATAGTGACAACCAAATTTGAGATCTCACTTATATAGCAAGTCACTTAAAATACCCGGATACGCCCCGAAAGTGCGAAATTTTAGAAACGTTACCGGAATTCAATGAAATTTTTGTGAGAGGCCTAAAATGGCACCAGGACATCAAATATGCAGTTAGATTTCCAATCGGAGTCCTCTAACTCAGGACGATAGCTAACAGTCCAAAAATTAGCGGTTTCGATCGAAAATCGAAAAAAATGAAAAACTGCCAGAACGCTCCAACGGTTACGAGCAGGCTAAAAGTGACACATATATAACACCACACCCTCACCCTCACCCCTCTATGGGTGACATAGGATATTGGGACTGACTAGGCTGTTGGTCACCCTTGGTCCACCGATAGTCTCTCCTCCACTCCGTAGGCCGCTTGGCCTTCACCCACAACTTCAGCACAGTCCGTCACAAATATCGGGAGGCGCCTACTGATGGGAGCCTTCACCCACAACTTCAGCACAGTCCGTCACAAATATCGGGAGGCGTCTACTGATGGGGGCCCTCGGAAGGGACGGCCTTTCTAACGCTGGGGCAGTCTCTACACGGATCCAACGAAGGGAACAGAATAGCCTATCCATCGCATATGATCCACTCGGATCCGCTGAATTCCTTAACTAAAGAAAAGAAACCTTGGGAGGGCACCTTGAGGTCCCGATATAGGATACCCCGACAACCAAACAAGGAACACGGAGTACCCTAGCCCGGGTCTCAACGCTGACTTCGCAAGGCCCTTTAATCCAGAGAAGGGAGACTCTACTGATGTCATGAATTCCTCAGAATTCCTCTAGGGCGCATAACCAAGATGCGGGGAGCATATCATATAATAACAAGGTTGGAATATTAACGGGGAAAGAATCCTTGGGAGGGCAGCGTGAGGTCCCGATATAGGACATCCCGACAACCAAACAAGGAACATGGAGTACCCTAGCCCCTCCCCTATGATATTCACTAAGACAGGCTAATAATCACATGCTCGCATTTTATTTAAATAAATTAAACTAAATGGGAACATGCATCGGTCGGGGCTTTCCTAACATGGAAACATGATAACAGGGTGCATGGTTCTTATACGGGTCCTAAGGGTATAAGTCCCTAGCATACAAATCTAGGGTGGCATGCATACTACAGATTATCATGCTTACATAGTTTTCATATTAAACAGGTTAATATTTACTATGGTGCCCCGGGGGAGGACGGTACACGCCCAAGTGCATGTAACGCCTCCCTACTGGGTTGGATCGTCCCACTCACCGGTAGCCGGGTCGTCGCGCGACCGTCCGTCAAGATCTGCAAGATAGGGTACTCAAATCGGTGAGTAAAATACACAAATAAACCCAAAATACACTAAAATACACAAAAATACCCAACACTCAGACAAGCGTACATACGGCCTGTACGCACGCGAGTCCGAGCACCCCAACTCACTCTCGAACCTCCCGGGCAGCCGCACGCACGGCCACCTGTATCCGCACGCACGAATGCACACGCACGCACACACCCCGACACCATCGGCGCACTGCCGCCGCCTGCCCGCGGGCCCCGACGCACTGCCGCACGCACGCGCACCGCGCGTCCAGCCCAGCGCTCCCCCGAGCGCACTACACGCACGCCCCAGCACGCGCACGCACTGGTCCCCAGCTCTACGCCCAGGCGCATGCCCAGGCGCCCTGCCCCGCACCCAGGCACAGTGCCCAAGCGCCCTGCCCGCACGCGCGCACGCTCGCGGGCACCCGCGCGCACCCCTGCGCACACCCCCGCTCGCGCCAGAACCCGCGCGCACCCGCGCACCCGCGCGCGACTGCGCGCCCGCCAGCGCCCAGCGCCCAGCTCCACCCGCGCGCACGCCCTGCCATCTGCTCCGCCTGCTGCACTGCCTGCCTGCCAGCCTGCCCGGGACAGCCTGCCAGCCCGCCCGAGACAGCCAACCACCACTCCGACGGCCCCCAACGGCCTCCAACCGCCTCCCAACCACCACCAACAGCCACCCTCAGCCGCCGACCACCACCCAACCTCAAAACCACCCTCCTAACAAGCATCTAAGCCAAAAAGAAGAGGAAGAAGAGCTTACCAAGGGGAGGAAGGGATGTTCGGTTGCTCTCCGCGCACCGAAACGCCTCTCCAAGGGTCTCCACCACCAAGACCTCTTCCCACCTCAGAAATGGCTCAGATCTGAGGAGAAGAGAGGGCGGAAGAAAGGGCTAGACACGCCGGAATTCGGATTTGAAAACACCGGGGTGTAGATCGGGACCGTATCTACCCTTTCTATGTTTTAGGTTTTAAGTTTTGAGAACCCTAGGTGGCTCAAAAGCTTGAAAAAGAGAGAGGGGGAGAGAGAAAATGTGATGGAGAAGACAATGAATAGTGTTAGGCAACTTTTGCTACCCACTTAAATAAGTCAAACCTCTCTTAATTAGGGTTAATCAAGATTAATTAGGCTTAAGGACTAGATTAGATGAGCTAAGTGGGTTTTGACTTGGGTCAACCCAACCACAAATAAAAACAAAAATGGTTGACCAAGTCATGGGCCCACTTTGACCGAGTCAACTCTCCCAATGACTTCTCGCTCGGTCAAAACCCGGATACGCCGCGGAACTGTGATATTCTGAGACGTTACCGGAATTCGATGAAATTTTCGTGAGTGGCTTGGAATGGCACCAGGACACATAATATGCAGTTACATTTTCAATCAGAGCCCTCAATCTCAGGGCGATAGCTAACAGCCCGAAATTTTAGCGGTTCCGATCGAAAAACGAAAAAAATAAAAAAACTGCCAGAATGTCCCAACGGTTACCAGAAGGTTAAAAGTGACACATATATAACAATTTCCGATCGAGACGCGCGATTTAGTTCGAGGTTCTGGCGTGGCCTCCAGCACGCCCTAGGTACGAACCTCCGCTTCAGTACAGCGTTTCATCCGCAGACGGACGGCCAGTTGGAGAGGATGATTCGGACCCTGGAGGACATGCTGCGAGCCTGCGTTCTCGATTTTGGGGGCAGTTGGGAAAGGCACCTTCCGTTGGTGGAGTTTGCCTACAACAACAGCTACCACTCGAGTATCCGGATGGCTCCTTACGAGGTGCTCTATGGCCGCAGCTGCAGGTCCCCCTTGTGTTGGGACGAGGTTGGAGAGCGCCAGTTGGAGGGACCCGAGATCATTCACCAGACCTCAGAGATGGTCAAGGCGATTCGCGAGCGTATCCGAGTCGCTCAGAGCCGCCAGGAGAGCTACGCCGACCGTCGTCGCCGTGAGCTCGCCTTCGAGGTTGGTGACCATGTCTTCCTGAAGGTGTCCCCGATGAAGGGCATCTTCCGTTTTGGTGTGCGGGGCAAGCTGAGTCCGCGTTTCATTGGGCCGTTCCTCATCCTCGAGCGAGTTGGGGAGGTGGCCTATCGCATAGCTCTGCCCTCACAGTTGGCTCAGGCCCATGACGTCTTCCATGTCTCGCAGCTGAGGCGTTATGTCCACGATCCTGCTCACGTCATCCCGTTCGAGCCGCTCGTCTTCGAGCCGGACTTGTCATTCGTGGAGCAGCCGATTGAGATCCTGGACCAACGCGAGAAGAGGCTCCGCACCAAGACCGTCCAGTTGGTCAAGGTGCGATGGCAGCACCGTTCCGGTGTGGAGGCCACTTGGGAGCTCGAGGACGCCATGCGTGACGCGTATCAGCATCTTTTCCCTTCCTAGATGTTTTTGTATTTATTTTGAGGACAAAATTTCCTAAGGGGGGGAGAATGTTATATATGTGTCACTTTTTAGCCTTCTGGTAACCATTGAAACATTCTGACAGTTTTTTAGCTTTTTCGTTTTTCGATCGGAACCGCTAAAATTTTGGACTTTTGGCTATCACCCTGAGTTTGGGAGCTTCGATTGAAAATCTAACTGCATATTATGTGTCCTGGTGCCATTTCAAGCCACTCACGAAAATTTCATCGAATTCCGGTAACGTTTCAGAATTTTGCAGTTCTGAATCGTATCCGGGTTTTGACCAAGCGAAAAGTCATTGGGAGACTTGACTTGGTCAAAGTTGACCCTTGACTTGGTCAATGGGTTTTGGTTTTTAGTGTGGTTGGGTTGACTAGGGTCAAATCTCACCTAGCCTAAACCTAGTTTAAACTAATTATTTTCCAAGTTAAGTGGGTGGTGAGTGTGTGAGTGTGTGTGTGGTGTGTGTGTGCTTTAAGTGAACCCCACGCCCAAGCATAGTGCCCCACCCTATTCATCATCTTCTCCACCTCTCAATCTCTCTCTCCCTTCTCTTTAAAACCCCCTTTGGACCTAGTAGAAGGTGTTGAATCAAGAAACCCTAGAAGGAGAAAAGAAAGGTGAGGACCCGATCTATCTTCCTATGGTCTCGGATTCGAGTTCCCTCATGTGTGACCCCCTCTCATAGCCTCTTTTCTCCCCTGTTTTCAGCCCTTCCTTGGCTGAGAAGGAGGCTTGGTGGTGGTGGTCTTGGAGGTGGCAAATCGGTGCGCGAAGAGCACCCGATCTTCCCTCCCTTCCTTTCCTCCCTTGGGTGAGCTTCTTTCCTTCCTTTTCTTGTTTAGATGCATGTTTAGGATGTGTTTTTGGGTGTGCAAGGTGGGCATGAGTGTTTGGGGTGGGGGAGGGCTGAGGGAGGTGGTAGGGTTGGCTCGGGTGCATGCGGGCTGATCGGCGCGCGTGCGCGCGAGCCTGCACGCGCAGGCAGGCAGGCAGGCGAGCTGCTGTCAGGCGCGCTGGGCGCGTGCTGTCGGGCTCGCTGGGCGCGTGCGGTCAGGCGCGCTGGGTGCAGTGTGTGGCGAGCGCGCGGAGCGCTGCGCAGGGGCGCAGTGCGTGCGGTGTGCGCGGGAAGGCGAGCGGGCGTGCGCGCGGGGTGCTTCACCGGGGAGCAGTGTGTGCGGGTGTGCGCGCGAGGCGCTGCGCTGGGTCGCAGTGCACGCGGGTGCACCCGGGGCTGGACGCGCGGTGCGCGCGGGTGCGCGCGTGCATGCGCCCGAGCGTGCGGCGTGTCTGGGCGTGCATACTAGGGCGCGCGCGGGCTGGGGCGCGGCAGTGCGCCCGGGCCGAGGGTGTGCGTGCGTGCGTGCGCACCCGTGCGTGCGCGTGCGGGTGGCCGTGCGTATGGTCGCTGGGGGTTCGGGAGTGAGTCGGGGCACTCGGGCTCGCGTGCGTGCGGGCCGTATGCACGCTTGTCCGAGTGTTGGGTATTTATAGCGTATTTTTGTATGTATTTGTGTATTTTAACTCACCATGTTGAATACCCTGTCTTGCAGATCTTGACGGACGGTCACGCGTCGACCCGGGTATTGGTGAGTGGGACAACCCAACCCAGTAGGGAGGCATTCTATACACTTAGGAGTGTATTACCCTCCCCTGGGGCACTTCAGTTAATATTAACTTGTATTAAGTGTAACTATGCATGCATGATTATTATGTAGTATCCATGCCTCCCTAGACCCTGTATGTTAGGGATACTTGCCCTTATGATATGTATAAAGGCCCATGCATCCTGATACTATGTTTCCATGCTAGGAAAGCCTCGACCTATGCATGTGTCCCATTTAGTTTAATTTATTTTAAATCAAATGTGAGTTATTTAGTAATGAGCATGCTTAGTGAATATTATAACCATGTGGTTATAATACAGGCTTCCCCGCATCGTAGTTATGCGCTCTGGAGGAATTCGCAAGAATTCATGACATTTAAAATGTTAGGAAGATGTTGCCGACGGATCCAAGTGGATCGTATACGTGTGGGTAGGCTGTTTCTGTTCCCTTCATTGGATCCGTATAGAGACTGCCCCAGCGTTAGACAGGCCGTCCTGACAGAGGGCTCCCATCAGTAGGTACCTCCTGATTTGGTTTCAGACTGTGCTGAATTGTGGGAGTAGACCAGGCGGGCTACGGAGTGGAGAAGAGACTATCGGTGGACCAACGGTGATTAACAGCCTAGTCAGTCCCAATATCCTATGTTACCTATTGGAGGGTGAGGGTGTGGTGGGTTGGCGAGGTAGCGACCCACTGGATTGTGTAGTTCCTGCCACCTAGAGGCTTTGAATTATTTGTGGTTAATATGAATTGTGATGCATGGGTTGTGCTATTCACTGAGCGTGTGGCTCACCCCTCGCATATTTATTTTCCCCAGTTATCACTGAGTCGGATCTGAAGGAGGAGCTCCCCGAGGGACTTCAGCAGTAGCGGAGCAGCGCCACGTTCCGCGAGTGTTAGAGGCTATCAGCATCCCTTTTTGATTGTATGTATTATATTTCCGTGCTTGGGCACCCGTTTGTATTATATTGGATGTCATTGTATATATTGGCTCTCACAGGACAGTTGATTATGTATCGAGTCTGTAATGTGTCTTTGAATTACAGACTCAGTCTTTTAGCTTCCGCTATTTGTGTATATATCATGTCAGCCCTGCTTTTGTCTGTGTTGTCATTTTTGAAGTTGTTTAGAGTATGTTATTGACCTCCTGTATAGACTGCTGATATCATATATACCATTGCCGCGTCCCGGGGACGGCCGCCCTGGGGCGTGACAGGAACCTTGTGGTGTTGATGGTGTGATTCGATCTCGACCGACTGTTGTCGGTTGTGGTGCGGTATAGGGTGACCACCTGTTTGTGGTCCCGCCGTTATTGATCGCACTGCAAAAAAGGGAAAGGAGGTGCAAATTTCTCCACTCTCATTATTTGTTCTTACCTGGGACCAACATGAGATGTTTTATATTCTTCAATTTTTAATCTGTGGATGTTCTTAATATTCTTCACTACGACGAAGAGGAATCTGCAACAGGAGAATATCTAAAGGATTTTGTAGAGAATAAAAAGCTTAAAAACTAAACAGGACTGGAGAAAGTGTAAAATTGCTTTTTTTTTTTTGTATGTCTATGATCTCTACAGATATATTTCGAAAAACTAACTCCAATGTGTGTTCTGAAAGAAGCTATTTTTTTTTTCTTGGTAGATTTTAGTCCTTGCAAAATTTGGAAGAAGCTATTAAGACATGTAACCCCAGATATTTTGATTCTGATGCATCATTCGTGCAAATGATCTTCTAAAGCAGATAACTGGGCTAGCTGATGCTTTAGGACTCCTCTTTAGCATACAAAATTGCATCAAATCCTGAAGTAAGTTTCATTCTCTTTGCAGGTTTTCCTTCGAGAAGTTTTGGCATATTGATTAGATATGATGCTCAAAATCTTCATTACGGTAGTATCACTTTGAGTTTCATCTTAGAGCTTCCTTTCTTCCTAATTTTATTTATTTATTTTTTTTCCTGATGGAGAATTAAATCAATTTATAAATAAAATCAATGGCTTGAAATGTAATCTTGTTGGGAAAATATAACGGCCATTGTGTATTTTTTCTGTTCGTGGTTCTACATGTATGCCTGCATTTTCAAGAAAGAAGAAGCTGAGAATAAAACTGAAACACTATTTGTGCTATCTGATCTACCTTCATCAGTAACAAAAGAACACAAATGAGTAATATTATTAGTAGAATGGAACAACCATATTTGGGGCAGAAAACTTATGTGCTTGTTGTAGGATTGCTTCAATGCAAAACATGAAATTAAGTGAAAGATTTTTGTGATAATGCTAAATTAATCTATGTTGGGATACTTTGATTTTCAGTTATGAAATCCATATTCATGTTGTTCTTTCTTGCATATTTAATTACATCCAGTCATGATATGATGATAGCCTGTTGTAAATTTTCGTTTCCAAATTCATTTTCTCTATCAAACTTCTGTGAAATCTTGACTATAGACATGAAATTTCTGCTTATGTAAGTGTATCTGAATATTCTCTACTTGTAATGGTTGAGGGCACAGTCATGCCTATACTTTAGTTGAAGACCTCACTTGCATTTATTTTTCTTTTTCCATTGTTTGATCTAGATGGACTTAATTACATGTAGATAGACCCATCAGATCACTTTTAAAGTTCAAAACTATGCATCTGAGGGTTACTGCACCAAAGTAAGTATTCAAATGCAACTAATCCTGGTGGAAATGTATTGTGGGCGTAGATACACTCAGTCTGTAGTACAATTTTGTTTGCTATCACCATATCCACTAACATAGTTTATGAAATCTCAAAATATGGTGTATACTCCACTATATCAATGCATACTCTATTATCAACTGCCTAACATTTTTCAATTATAATTACATCTCAGTTACAATGCTCTTTGAGAAGTGCTTTAGTAAGAAATAGGCTCCACCTGAAGGCATCACATGTTTGCAGATTTGCCTCAATAATCAAATAAAAGTGTTTGGAAAAATGTGTTATAATTTGTTTTGATTAGGTAATAATTAAGTACAATATATGTTTAATTAATACGTTTATTTATGTAGTTTTGAGTCCAAGGTTTTGAAACAATTCCTATTATTTTCTGGTAGATGCATTTAGTATGCTACCACATTTATTCTGTGTAGTATCATAGAGTGATTACTAGGACCTCAGGCATGTGTCTGATGTGATCATTGTAGCATTATCTCCAGCAATTGGTATACACTCAAGTATAATAGCTGATGTATTGTAAATTTATTATATCTTTTGAATTCACCAACAATGAAGAGTTTACCTGTGTTAACATTCATCAGAGGCCTTCTGTTTAGTTTCTTCTATTAGAATGTAAGCTAAGACTTTGACTCTTTTGTTTTTTTGTTAGGTAGCTTGACTATTTTTTTTGTAGTAAAGTTAGATAGTCAAGTATAATGGTTGATGTGATGTGTATTTACTTGCTATCCACATATTTTTTGTAAACTCAAAAAGGTGAATATAAATAAGAAGTAAAAACAGGGGAGATGGTATATATGTTCACCATAAAAAAAAGGAAGAGACTCTCTTTTGGTGTGTGTGTTTTGCTTGAATGCTATTTCATCTTCTTTTGAGTGATTTCAGCAGGTGTTTTGGTGGTGAGTCTTGTTGAAGCTCGCATATTTCCATCTTAGAAGAGGTGCTGGGGCTGGATTTCAACCATCAAAGTGGTATCAGAGCTCAGTTCACTCAAAAGAGAGATGAGCAGTTTGGTGCAGCCACAGATTCCTTTGTTCTCAGGTAAGAACTTTGAGAACTGGTGTATAAAAATGAAAGCTTTGGTTGGCTCACAAGATTTGCATGAGATTGTAGAAAAAGGGTTTGTAGATGTGGTAGACCCAACAACTTATGCTGCTCTTTCTCAAAATCAAAAGGATGTGTTGACGGAGAGTAGAAAGAAAGATCAGAAGGCTTTGGTTCTCATACACCAAGTTGTGGATGATGCTATCTTTGACAGAATCTCAGCAGCAAACACCTCCAAAGAAGCCTGGAAAATGTTAGAAGATATTTTTAAAGGTGAAGAGAAGGTGAAGAAAGTTAGATTGCAAATGTTGCGCAATGAGTTTGAAAAGCTCAACATGGCTGAAACTGAAAATATTTATGAGTTCATTAATCGTGTTACGATGATTGTGAACCAATTACGTGCTAATGGGGACAAGATTGAAGAACTGAGAGTTGTTGAAAAGGTTCTTAGAAGCTTGCCTAGAAAGTTTGAGCATATTGTTGTTGCCATTGAAGAGTTAAAGGACTTGTCAGAGTTGTCACTCAATTCCTTATCAGTCTCTTTGCAGAGTCATGAATTGAGGATGAATTAAAGTGGTTTTGCTACCATGGAGGAAGCCCTTAGAACCTAGCTGAATATTGGTGGACGTGGAGGAAGAAGAGGTTCTCCAAGAGGCAGAGGAAACTATGGCAGAAGGGGTTTTCAAGAAAAAGTCGAGCAAGGACCAAGTTCTAGCAGACTCCATTTATAAGAGGCCGAGGAAGATTCAGAGGAAGAGGAACAAGACCAGATAAGTCTCATGTGCAATGCCATTACTGTAGCAAGTATGGACATTACAAGTTTGAGTGCTTCAAGAAGAAGGCTGATGATGAAAAGAAGAATGAAGAAAGCTTTGTGCTTGAAAACTCACAAGAGAATGAAGATGAAGTCACTTTGTTGCTTGTCTCAACCTCTCCTCAAAACAAGACCTCCACAATGTGGTACTTGGATAGTGGCTTTAGTAATCACATGTGTGGACAGAGGGAGCTGATGTCAAACTTTGATGATTTAGTGAAGACCCAAGTGAAGATTGGTGATGACAAGAAGCTTTATGTATCAAGCAAAGGTGATGTGCACTTCCAAACTAAAGAAGGTAAACATGGTTGCATCTCCAATGTCTTTTATGTTCCTCAGCTCAAGTATAATTTGTTAAGTGTGGGTCAGCTATTAAGAATGGGTCATCAATTGTTATTTAACAATTTTACTTGTAAAATCAAAGATGAAAGGGGAAGGCTCCTTGTCAATGTGAAGATGACAGCAAATAATATGTTCTCTTTACAAGTAAAAAATGAAATGGCATGCTTTAGTTCAGCTGTTAAAAATTCAGCATGGTCGTGGCATCAAAGATATGGTCATTTGAGCTTCAATAGCTTGCAAATGTTAGCAAAAAGGAACATGATTCATGGGCTGCCTTAGATAGAACAGCAAAACAGAATTTGTGAAGATTGTTTGCTTGGTAATCAGCACATGGATCCTTTTCCTGTGAATAAAGCTTGGAGAGCTACAATGCCACTTAAACTCATTCACTCAGATGTGTGTGGCCCCATGGAAGTTTCATCGATAGGAGGGAATCGTTATTTCCTCTCATTTATTGATGAATTCAGCAGAAAACTCTGGGTTTACTGCATAAAAGAAAAGTCTCAAGTGTTTGAAATGTTCAAAAGCTTCAAGGCACTTGTTGAGAAGCAAAGTGGGTGTTGGATAAAAACATTGAGGACGGATAGAGGTGGTGAGTTCATGTCAAAGGAGTTCAGCAAATTCCTTGTAGATCATGGCATTCGGCGTTAGCTTACTTCTAGCTATACTCCACAACAAAATGGAGTGGCTTAAAGAATGAATCGAACCATTAATTGTTAAGTATGTCAGAAGTAAGGGTCATTAAAAAGCCTGAAGCCCGAAAACCCAGCCCGCCCGACACGGGCCCGTTCACGGGCCGGGCCAGGCCATTTTGAGGGAGGGTTGGGCACGGGATTGCTTATGGAAGCACGGCCCAAACCACGGGCCAGCCTGAATTGGGCCCGTTCGGGTTGACCCGTAGGCCCGCTAATGAGCCCTGCCCGTGAGCATGTGGGGGGTCCAACATTTTAAAAGAATGGGGGCAATTGCCCCCATTTTACTAATTTGAAAATGGGGGCCAGGTGTTCCCCCAATAAAAAAATGGGGGACAGGTGTCCCCCAAAAAGGAGGCCCAAGGTGGGCCCCTTTGAAATTTAATGGGGGGACACCTGTCCCCCCAGTAGAAAAAGGGGGCCCAAGGTGGGCCCCCTGCCTTAATGGGCGGGAGTGGAGTCCGCCACTCCCGCCCATTTCAAAATTTTAATTTTTTTTTAAACAGGCTCGCAGCCCGTTCGTGAGCCTAAAATTGAGACCGGCCCGTAAGGCCCGTTCAGGCTCGAGTCCGTGGGTGGACCACGTGCCTAATTTTTTTCTAACGGGCTAGCCCGGGTTGGGCCCAGCTGACAAAAAAAAACGTGGGTTTGGGCTTGGGCCTGTTTTTCATGGGCCGGCTTGGCTCGGCCCGGTCCGTTGTCGATGCCTAGTCAGAAGTATGTTGAAGTCCATGAAGTTGCCTAAGTCATTTTGGCCTGTATCATGTGCTTGTTACTTGATTAATAGATCACCCACTAAAAGCCTAGTTGAAAAAAACACCTGAAGAGGCATGGAGTGGTAATAAACTAAGTGTGACTCATCTCAAAGTGTTTGGTAGCATTGCTTATGTGCATGTACCAAGTGAAAGAAGAAGAAAACTTGATGCAAAATCTGAAAAATGCATATTTGTTGGGTATAGTGAATACTCAAAAGCCTACAAATTGTACAATTCAATTACAAAAAAGGTTGTTACAAGTAGGGATGTAAAGTTTGATGAAACTCAGTTTTGGGACTGGTTAGATGGGAAGAAAAATATGTCAGTTGTTGTTGATAATGAAGAGGAGTTTAAAGAAAGGCATGAAGAAGAAGAAGCTGAACATGAAAGTCCTCAAAGAAGCTCTCAACCTCCATCAACATATCAAAGTAACCCAAGTTCAGGTGGGAAGATGAGGAGTTTAAAAGACATCTACAATGACACAGAGAATCACCAAATTGATTACCCTGCCTTGCAGATCTTGACAGACGGTCGCGCGACGACCCGGTTACCGGTGAGTGGGACAACCCAACCCAGTGGGGAGGCGCTATATACACTTGGGCGTATACCGTCCTCCCCTGGGGCACTGCAGTTGATATTAACTTGTTATATGTAATCCATGCAAGCATGATTAGTGTGTAGAATGCATGCCACCCTAGACTTGTACGTTAGGGACTTGCATCCTTAGGATATGTGTATGAGCCGTGCATCCTGTCACCTTGTTATCATGCTAAGAAAGCCTCGACCTATGCATGCATCCTATTAGTTTGATTTATTAAATTAAATGCAGACTTATGATATTTTTAGCATGCCTTGGGGAATATTAAGGGGCCTTGCGAGGTCAACATTGAGACCCGGGCTAGGGTACTCCGTGTTCCTTGTTTGGTTGGCGGGATGTCCTATATCGGGACCTCAGGTTGCCCTCCCAAGGTTTCTTTTCCCCTTTATTATTTTTTTATATGCATTCCCCGCATCTTGGTTATGCGCTGGAGGAATTCTGAAGAATTCAAGACATTAGAGTTGTTGAGATGTGTTGTCGGCGGATCCGAGTGGATCATATGCGTATGGATAGGCTGTTCTGTTCCCTTCGTTGGATCCGTGTAGAGACTGCCCCGGCATTAGAAAAGCTGTCCATTGCAGGGGCTCCCATCAGTAGGCACCTCCTGATTTGGGACGGACTGTGCTGAATGTGGGGGTGGCCAAGCGGCCTACGGAGTGGGGAGAGACTATCGGTGGACCAAGGGTGACCAACAGCCTAGTCAGTCCCAAGAGCCTATGTCACCTATTGAGGGGTGAGGGTGAGGGTGTGGTGGGCCGGCGATGTGGCGACCCACAGGATTGTGTAAGGATGATTATCAGCCTATTAAGTCCCAATATCCTTTGTCACCTATTGAGGGGTGAGGGTGAGGGTGAGGGTGTGGTGGTTCGGCGATGTAGCGACCCACTGGATTTGTGTTGTTTATGCCACTTTGAGGCTTTTACTGATTAATTGTGGTTAATATAAATTGTGATGCATGGGTTGTGCTATTCACTGAGCGTGTGGCTCACCCCTCGCATAATATTTTTCTCCAGTGATTATCGAGGCGGACTTGAAGGAGGAGCTTCCCGAGCGACTACACCAGTAGCGGAGTAGCGCCACGTCCCTCGAGTTTTGAGGCCATCAGCATCCTTCCTTTTTATTGTATGTATATATTTCTGTGCTTGGGCACCCAGTTTGGATTGTATTTGGATGTATGTGTATATATTGGCTCTCACAGGACATATGATTATGTATCGAGTCTGTAGTATGTTTTTGGATTACAGATTCAGTCTTTTTAGCTTCCGCTATCTGTGTATACATCATGTCAGCCTTGCTTTCGTCTGTGTTGTCATTTTAGTTGTTGTTTAGAGTATTTTATTGATCTCCTGTATAGACTGCTGATATCATGTATACACCTGCCGCGTCCCGGGGACAGCCGCCCTGGGGCGTGACAATAAGAAGTAAAAACATGGGAGATGGTATATATGTTCACCATAAAAAAAAAAAAGACAGAGACACTTTTGGTGTGTGTGTTTTGCTTGAATGCTGTTTCATCTTCTTTTGAGTGATTTCAGCAGGTGTTTTGGTGGTGAGTCTTGTTCAAGCTCACATATTTCCATCTTAGAAGAGGTGGTGGGGCTGGATTTCAGCCATCATCTTCAATGTGAGCTAATATGTAAAAGGCAAAATCTGAACCTTCTTATCTTTGAGTCCTGTGTGATTTGAATAGTCACTTTAATGTCCTTTTAATAAAAGGATGAAGCTTAGACTAATCAACTATGAGATAACCTTCAAATTGATGTCATACTTGCCACTGTGGTCTAAGAAACTGTGTGGAACTTATTGCCTGATTTATACCATTCCACAAGTAAAAAATGAAATATATATAAATTGATCAAAATTAAAAATTAAATGTTAGTCAGCATAACACATTATTTGCGTTTCTTGGTGCCTTTGTTGTTCAATGCACACCAATCATGATGACAAGACTTGATAATTTATGATTTAAACATCTTCAGTTCGAGATATTATAACAACTCTATTTTATTGATTATTTTATTTGTTCTAATATATTGTGAGCATGTAATTATATATACTTCTTATAAATCTTCTAAATGTTCTGACTTCACTCTAAAACTTTAATGATAATGAAGTTGTCTTTATTTCATTGTCATCATTCCGGAGTTTGTCAATCAGTTCTGCATGACTGCAAGCTCACATTTTTGCAGATTATATGTGATCATGATCTATGTTGAGATGCCTAGTAGAGATCCATCAGATAGGTATTGCACATATGAATTTTATAATTTCTTACTTTTTCTTCAAAAATTTACAATCCCTAGATACACATTTGGATTTTATTACTAACATTGACATGTCTGACATGGATGTTATATATGATACAGATACTATAAAATTTTAAAAACCATCAAGTATAATGTTACTTTTTCTAATCATAAAACCTTTGTTTATTAGAAGAACGAACATATTGCATTCTATAGAGTGGACACAACAATCTTTTGATGATTACGATATTCGGTTTGATATTTGAAAGGAAAATGATTGACAAGTCCCAATTCGTAGGCCCCTCACAAGCCCCATGACATGGCATGGTTTGGAATACCTTTAATACCCCTGGAGTGTTTTGCTAGTGCTGACCGTAATTAATGGGGCGGTTAGAAAAAATAGCATGGTAATTAGTTTTGGAAAATCATATTGGGGCATTGAATTATATTTTTTCCTTTTTTGTAGAACCACTTTTGAATCGTCAATTCATAGTAGTGGGTGTTTTTTTCAAGCCTTTCAGAATCATCATTTCATACTCTGATTGTGATAATATCATTGAAATCTTTAGGATGTCATTTGAAATGTCTCGGATTCAGGTTTAGTGCTTTTTGTTTGTATTTTTTCAATTTTTTGAATTTTTTTTAGATTTATATGTTAATTATGGTTTTTTTTTACGTGAAATGTGGTTGTGAATGTGGAACATGAGTTGTTTAACTTGTTGAATCTTAGTTACATATATATCTCTTTTTTTGTCTTTCCTTTTTGTATTTTTTTTATTTTTGTCACATTTTTTTGCAAATGTAACTACTTTATTAAATGTTTTTAAATATAAGTGAAACTAGTTACATTGACAATGTAACTAACTTTAAGAACAATGTAATTGTGAAACAAAGATGCATTCCAAAATATGAACGACTCTTAATATGATCTTTAGTGTAACTATTAGCTTATAATTTGTTTTTAAATTTTTATGTTTATCTGATTTCTTGTCATTATAACAGTACTTTATTTTTATTTTATAATTTTTTGCATTTCAATGTAGAAAATAAAGGGGTCTCAGTTACATTGTCTGAGAATGGCAGTTCGCAGAAAGATTTTATTGTTGAAGTTGAGCAGGAATCTGTAGAAGCAATTGCTCCAAGTGTTGGAATGACTTTTGATACAGAAGAAGATGTCCATTTGTTTTATAATAATTTTGCTCGTAGTGAAGGTTTTGGCATTGTAATGATCCACGGGAAAAAGGATGAAACTGGAATAGAGGTATTTTTCTCTATCATGTTATCGGGGGAAGCATGTTTCAAATGGAAAGAATTATTTTAATGTCAAGTCTTCTATGAAGACTGGATGTGGAGCTAGGATTAATGTCAATGTTAAGGATGGCGAGTTGTTTTTGATATCTAAAGTAATTCTAGAACATAAGCATCACTTGAGTCCACTTAAAGCTTGCCATTTTGCTTGCCATTGTAAGCTTGATCCGCTATCAAAAAGAGTATTAGATCTAAATGATTAGGCTGGAATTAGAATGTCAAAAAGTTTCAATTCTCTTGTTATAAATGCTGGTGGTTTTGATTGCATGACATATGAGGAGAAGGACGCTAGGAATTATATATCATGATCGAGATTGGCGAGGCTTGGAGGGGGAGATGCTCAAGCTATTTGTGGTTATTTTGTTCGCATATAGAAGAGGAATCCTAATTTTTTTCACGTTGTAGATTTTGATAACAACTTAAGGGTGAGGAATATTTTTTGGGCTGATGCAAGGTCAAGAGCTCTGTATGAGTCATTTTCAGACATCATTTCATTTGATTCAACGTATCTTACGAACAAGTATGACATGCCATTTGCTCTATTTGTTGGTTTAAATCATCACGGTCAATCTGTTCTGTTTGGATGCGGTTTACTATCGAATGAAAATACTGCAACATATATTTGACTTTTCAAAGCTTGGTTGGAGTGTATGTCAGGACGTAGCAAAGGGTCTCCTCCGACGAAGAGGAAGGTAGCTAAGGTTTACAAGCCGAGGAAGAGGATAGTGACAAATTTTGAAAGTTGTAACTTGCAGAATGCTTGTGAAGCCGCTGGAGATGTCGGGTTTTGATTTCTTGTTTATGTCCCCAAGTCCTTTTGTATAGAATTCCCCTGTTTATGTAACTTTTCATGGATGCTTTTTAATGTTTTGTCAGTTACATTTATCAGTTTCTTAGTTACATTTTCGTGGAAGTGAGTTACTATTAGCTGAATATCAGTTACATTTGTTTATATTTTTAGTTACAATATGCACACAAGTAGTTACTTTTTTAGATTCAATCTGTACAACAAATACATGTTTTGCAAAACAGAAACAGTGTACTACCAATAATCAACCAATGTTTTTGGCTACACATTCTTCAACATTACAAAAAGTAACTGAAATTAAAAACACCAACATAAACTTGAACCTGCCTTGTTTCATCTCTATAAATGTCAAAATTTTATCACTTGAACTTCACAAAACACCCTATATCAGTCATCATAATGCATTGTAAAAATCCTGTGATCCTCTTCTGTAAATGTCCTGGGCTTGTCTTTGAAGAATGTTTTGATGAGGTGTGATCTGATGAACCTCAATGAACTCCTACTCATGATGAACATGCAATCTCATAATCTCAATGATAACTGTATATGTCCTGGGCTTGTCGTGGGCTTGTAGTTGGTAATTCTGCATGATGAACATGCAATCTCATAATCTCAATGATAATTGTTCCACAGTCCATCCTGCATTTTAAAATAAGATGCATTATGTTAATGCTATTTTCTGAGTTCTATCTTCTCTGTAACAAGTTTTATAATTATTATACTTACGTAAAATCTGGTTGTTGAGGAGAATCCTTGACTTATATGATGTTTCCCTCCTTGATCCAGTCAAAACACTTCAAGAATTCGGTTCTCTATAAACATTTAAGTTACATTAATATATGATCAGTTACATTTCAAAAACATAGTATCGGAATTGTATATTTTAAATTTAAAATATATAATTGTAGCAAATAAAATAGTTACCAATTGCGGGACCAATTGTAGATGTGTGTCGTCTTCTTGACAGCTTGGACGCAATGAATTGTAGTGTCTCCATGTGTTTTCCTTGACATCATACACAGCCAAGGTCCAGTGGCTTTGATTGTGCAAAGGGAAGTGTATGTATCGATGTAAAAGCCAAATCTACCTTATCCTTCACAAGGGATTGAAACATATGTATTTGTTTTTCATTCAGAAGTGCTTGTGATATGTTGGCTAACATGAAAATGATGAGTTATTATTTTGGGAAGGTGGACCTTGTTCCTCATACAAAATTTTTGTAAAAGCATCGATCACCTATGTTTTTTAATCATTTCAAGATAAAATATATCTATGTTAGTTGCATTCCGGAAATCTTTTTATGCAAGACAAACAGATCATACCAGTAACAACAAGAACATATATTGATAGAGAATTATAAATCATTTCAAGATAAAATATATTTTATCTAAATGTACAGAATACAGTGACATTGCCAATCAAGTTACATTCTGAAAGTGACATTATCATTACATAGCTCAACACAAATAATTTTTGTAATAGTTAGTTACATTTGCTGAAGAGTTAATGTCAGTCTTTTACATTAGAAATACAGTCACCTCAACATAGTAGTAATAGTAAACAAACTGAAAAAAAATATTTACATTGAGCAATATTTTTTATAGTCAGTTACATTTTATGATTATACGCCACTAACTCCATAAAGTTAGTTACATTCATTAGACGTTTACATTACCCATATGAACTATTAACCAAAATGGAAGTACATGTAATTGAAATAAAGAAACATGTTAATATACTTGCCTTGACCTTACAAAAAATATATCGGGTGCGATATGGACTATGGTCACCATCAGTAACCATCAGTAGTATGAGGGGAAAAAAATTACATTATCATTGTTAGTTACATTTGCTGATAGTTTACATTTGCCGATATCAAATATTAATCAAAATCGAAGTACATGTAACTGAAATCTGTTTACAGTAATTTTTTTTCTCAGATACATTTTCATAACAAACAAAAACAAAATACAGTCATACATTTCAGTTTTGTGTAAAAAAAATCAGTTACATTATGTATCTATTTGAACAAAAAAAAAACCCTAGAAAAAAAAATCGTACGATCTTCAAAAACAACATAGACGGTTTCTGAAATTACAAAAAAAAATGGATTCATACCCATTTTTTTGCTGTAGTTCAAGCCTCCATAAGAAATATTAGATTTTCAAGCCGATTCTTTAAGTTTCATTGAGGATTTGTTCAACGTTTCACAAAAAAGGGTCTTTTTGGTGTTGATTTTCGATTCAAATTTTTTTTCTAAACCCTATAATCGGCTAAATGTGTTTGAATGGGCGAGAGGGACGGGCGTGCGTGAAAAAAAACGGAAAATGAGGGAAAACACGAAACCACGGGTTGGGTTTAATTAGGGGTAATAAAGTATTTTTCATTTTTGCTCTTTTGCAAAAGTAGACTACACAACCAATCAAATGTGTCCATATCAAGGGGCCTGTGGGAGGGGCCTATTTGCTGGGGCCTGTGTAGCAAAACTGTATTTGAAAAGAGCATGGCAAGCAAATTATTGTAGTTTGATCGTGCAATCTTTCTTCATTGTGGGTTGTACTTTGTATTTTAGCATCTAGTTCTAGAAAGATTTTTATCAATGTCCTAAAAATCCAGATATGGTAAAATAAATAACCCGAATTCAATTAGGACTTGAACAATTTATTATGTGATTTTAAGGTACCCTTTGAATTACATGGTCCACAAGGTGTTTTTAGTCATTTACAATATCTTATCGCGACAAAGGGATCGGCTGTGGTTTGTGTGGCTGAAGGTGTTGGACAACTGAGTTAATTATATTGTAATTGCTCATTTACATAAGAGCTTTGCTATACAGGCCCCAGCATATAGGCCCCTCTTACAGGCCCCTTGATGTGTCAACATTTTATTGGCTGTGTAGTTGCTTTTTATAAAAGGGCAAAAAAATAAATACTAAAATACCCTTAATTAATGCCCACCCTTGTTTCCACGTTTTTCTCTCTTTTTCCGTTTTTTTTCTCCACTGACAACCGTCCCTCTCACATTTCAAATCCAATTAAAATATTTGTTGGTTTTCAAATATCAAATTTGAATAAAAAAAATCAGTGAAAAAAAACCCCTCTTGTGTAAAACGTCGAAGAAGACCTATTATATCATTGAAGAATGGATTTAAAATAAAACATTTCATCTGAAGGTTCTTCTACAGCGAAAAAATGGGTACGAAACATTTTTTTGGTATTTCACAAAACGTGTATGTTGTATTTGATGATGGTGTTCATTACAGGATGGATTTTTTTTTAGGGTTTTTTTTAATATTAACAAAAGTAACTTTTTTTTTACAGAAATCTGAAATGTATTATTAAATTTTTTTTTATGTTTGTTATTGAAATATAGCTGACAAAATCAGATGAGTGTTTTCGGATTTCATCAACAACATGTAAATTGATTTTTCTTAACAATACTGCTATGCGTAATGAGACCTTGTAATAAATGTAACTAACTATAAGTTGTTGCTAGTATATATAAATGTTCAGCAAATGTAACTAACTATCATAGTGTACTGGGAAATGTAATTTTATTTGAAATATAACTAACTATTATTAGAAAGAATATAACAACTAGTAGAAAGAATTATATTTATTGAGTTGTATAATGATAATAACATCCTAAATGTAACTTGATTGACAATGTGACATTATCCTCTACATTTTGTTTAGTTTGTGCCTATCTATCTCGTGATTTATATTTCCTTAATCATTACGTGTTTGTTGTTGTTGCTGTTAAGCAAATGTAACTAAATTATATACCATGTAACTATTTTATGTTACAAAGAAAATATCTTCGTAATCATTTGTACCTAACTATTCAAAAATGTCATTTCAGCACTTGGAGCAGATGCTTCTACACATCTTCTTCTGTATCAAATGTCATTCCAACACTTGGAGCAAATTCTTTTACGCATTGCTTCTCAACTTCAACAATGAAATCTTTCTGCGCACTACCATCCGCATAAAATGTAACTGATTCCACAGTATTTCCTAGATTGAAGTGCAAATAATTATCAAATAAAACTAATGTACTGTTATAATCATTTAAAAAAAGAAAAACATAAAAACAAAAAATGGAATAATAAAACTCATAGTTCCACTACATATCATATTAGGAGTCGTTCATATTTTGGAATGAAACTTTGTTTCACAATTACGTTGCCTCGCAAAGTAGTTACATTTGTCGATGTAACCAGTATTACTTAGAAAAACATTTAATAATTTAGTTACATTTTACAAAAAAGCAGCCAAACCAAAAAATAAGTGGAAAGAAAAAAACCAAATAATGGGTTAAATATGTAACTGACATTCAAAATGTTAAGCAACTGATATACCATGTTAAGAACCAAGTTTCATATATTGTTAAAAAAAAAAACTAACATATAAAAATTGAAAAAACAGTGAAATAATTAAAAAAATACAAAACACATGCATCAAACCTGAATCGGTAGGCATTTCAACAGGTATCCAAAATTATTCAATGATTCAGCATCAGATAAAAAAATGCTTATAACCTACTCTGAACAGCATGAACAAAAAAAAAAAAACAAATTTTTTCAAGAGAATGAATGGGACGCTTCAAATGTTCAAATTCAAAAAAAGAAAAAACAGAATTAATTACCCCATGCGCATGATTCTAGTTATTAATTGCCTTCTCATTATCTTAACCACTCCATTAATTACGGCATTCATTAACAAACACATTCAAAGGGTATTTTGAGTAATATGAACACTGCCATGTCATTGGGCTTATGAGGGGCCTATGAAATGGGGCTTGTAAAACATTTCCCTTTACATAAACATTCCAATGTTTTATTTAAATTGTTGTTTCTATGTTATTTAAATTCTTGTTTCTATGTTGAAATCTAGAAAATCTTGTGGATCAATATTAATTAATATTGATGACAATCAATGTTGCAGAATTTGGTAATGAAAACTAATGCTAAAGATCAATCTAAAAATGTTGTTCTTGAGCATATTGGTGCACGTATTCAAAAAGAGGTTAGTAGCATATTCAAACAACATTTTATTGCATGTCATCACCTTAACTTGTTCTTTTCTCTATATCTATTACCTAGCTTTGTAGCATTATCAATATCTGAAATATTCCTTAAATGGGCCATTTCCATGTACATTTCATAATTTTCATATATAGAAGGATCAACTAAGAATGAATGCAATATTAATTATATGTATGAGGGGTGTATAAACTAAAAATTAATAATGATTTTGGGAATGCCATATTTGAATTATACTTACTATCAACCCAAATATGACGAGTTCAAATAATTAACTTACAAGAAACGAGATTATGATTTTCTTTGTTAATTAGAAAATTTATCTTATTAAGATTTATTTATTTAATTTTGTTACTTTATTAGAGTCCTATTGGATTTCTAATTTGGGGTCAGGGTAAATTTTTTAACAGTGAATCCATCTTCAGTGAACCAATGTATATGAGATGTTGGTGACATAGAAATGTCTCACAAGGATTGTTGCTTTGAGTCAGTACAGCTAATGAGTACGACAGATGCACATAAAGTGATCAAACAGATGACGCAAAGTCCAAAGCGTATACATATCTTTTAATGTGCAACAAATAAATGTGAATTTGCAAGTCTTAGTACATCAATTTGGGCCAGTTGGATGAGGGATAGATATATGCAAAAGTCCAATATTTGGCATGTCAAATTGCACTCGGGATGCTCCTCATCGTGGTCCTGTATTCTTCATGCTAGGAAATGGATTCTCCCAAAGGTTCGCTATCTTATCTTTGAAGGGAAATTCATAAATCTTTAGTTTGACCCCTAGATCAATGACAGAGGATTGGAGGACATTCTAGGTAGAGTTAATCTTGATTGGGGTCCTCTTTCAGAAGCTACTTTGGCAATCTTCATCAATGAAGGAAAATGGCACAAACTGAGTAGATGTTCTGTTGATCTAGAACCAGTTTGGGCAGAAATTCAGCAACTAGTGGTCGGCGGACTTGGTGATGATATTTTGATCTGGCCTGCTAGTAAAATAGGAATCCTGGGACTTTCGGAGGCATGAAAGGTAGTGAGATCTAGAGGTGATCCTCCCCAATGGACTAAATGGCTACGGGACCCGCTCCAAACGCCAAAGCACTGTTTCTGTGCATGGAAAGCATTTCTCGATTGACTTCCCACTCTAGTTCGTATCCAACGATGGAGTCCCTCTCAAGCTCTTACTTGCTCACTTTGATCTGTTGAACCAGAGGATGTGGATCATTTGTTTTTTGTGTTGCTCTTGCTCTAGATTTGTTTGGGTAAGTTATTCCGTGATCTTTCAATCTCTGGTCCAATTCCTCGCAGGTTAGAACATGTTTCAGATTGGTTGGTGGCCTCCATAGCTGATCCTCTTAAGAAAGAACTCTCCCACATCGTATTCACAACTTCAATCTGGTTTATATGGGTTGAAAGAAATAACAGGTTGTTCTCTAGTAAAAAACAACACAAACTCTCCCTCCTCAGAAGAATTAAGGAAAGCATTAACCTTCGGACACTCTATAAGGTCTTCCACGTCCCACCAGCTCTGGATCATGCACAGATTATGGATCACACAAAGATTATGTCTGCTTATGGTGTAAAGATTATTCCAAAAGAGAAGATTACATCAATAGTAAAGTGGTCAAGTCCAGACGAAGGATGGTCCAAGCTTAATACTGATAGCGCCCTGGCAGATGATTGAGGAGGATATGGTGCATTAATTCAAGACTTAAAGGCAGATTTCATTGTTGGACTGGCGGGCAGGTTAGATATCCCCACCATCAACTTGCTAGAGCTAAAGGCGATTGAACATGGTGTTTTGTTGGGCCGATCTTTTTTGATAAAAAAAAGTTGTGGATTGAAACTGACTAAACCACTGCACGGGCTTGGCTGATCGGTAAAGGTAATATTCCTTGGATTGCGGTTTGTTCCCTTTGAAGTACTCATTTTTCTCTAGCTCAGTATGATGCCTGAAAGGTGAGTCACATACATAGAGAAGGAAATTCGCATGCGGACCTTCTTGCATCCTATGAATTAGCGAGGGGAGAAACAATTATTCAGCCATCTCAGATTTGACATGAACTGGCTGAGGCAATGAAGAAGGATATGCATCCAGAAGGGTTCAAGAGAGTGAAGTGATACAATGCAAAGAAATGAACTGTTGATTCCTAGATGAAAACAAGGGATTTTTTTAACTCTAAAGGGGCTTCAAAACTATTGTTCTTTGTTGCTCTTCTTTAGATCAAAACAGGGGATTTATTTTTTGTTAACTCATGGGGCTTCAAATCTGTTTTTGCTGCTCTCTTTGAGATCATATCCCCTCTTTTTGTTCGACTCTTCGTAAAGAATTGTGAATTTGTACAAATTCCTTCCTTTACAACAATACAACATTTGATTAGCAATAAAAAAAAAAGTGTGAATGTAGAGTTTTAACACACCGACTAACCACAATAGTGGACAGACCTTCATCTAAGGAGTCTCTAATAATCCATCTCACCTGTACATCAATTCCAAGCCAGCATTACCCGTGATTTGGTTTTATACTTTTATGTATTTAATAGATGTTTATTTTTTTAAAATGTTATTTGAGTAATGAATATTTATTGGTGTTTCTATGTGAACATCAACCTAGACTATTTTTCTTTTACAGTTGCTGAGAGAAACAAAGACTAATTGCAGATACAATGCATTTAATTTGTTTGAATTTGTTAATGCTTTTAGATACCTTACGGGCATGCAACCTTGCTGGTGGTTGCAAAGTTTTCAATTGTCTCTAAGTGAAACATATTATTTTTAATGCATTTCAGTTGTTTGTTTACAGAGTACTATTGTTACCCATATATTTGAAGGTAGATGTTGGAAGATCGACGTGGTAGCCTTTTAAGAGAACAGAGATTAGATTTAGAAAAGTATAAGAAATAAAATAATATTACAAATTATTAGCAAATTATAATGTCAAACAGTTCTTTTAAGTTTGTGATATACAATCACAACAATTTGAGAATGTGTTTGAGAATTTTATCACGAAAAGATTGAAATTCTAGGAGTTATTTTAGGTTTAGGGAACTACATAATTAAAATTATAATAATGAATTTTGGGTCCCAACTTATAAACCGCATCATAAACTCCATGAGGTGGCACACATGTAAGTCCCCATTTACCCTTAGTTGTTTATTTTTATTTGATTTTTTTGGTATATGTATCCATGGTTTATTTACAGTTGTGCAAACATTCTTTACATTTTATGTTGAATTTAGATACTTTTTTAATGTATCTGAATATAATATACAGTTACAAGACATATTCATTGATTTTAGATGCATTTCCAATGTATCTGAAAAAATTAATATAAGTCTGTATTTAAATCTGGATATGTATTTGTATTTGAAAAACTAATATACTTATCTGTATATGTATCTGAAATTTTTATTTGAAAAATTTTCATCTGTATCTATATTTATATTTGAATAAACTATTATAGGACTATATCTAAATCTGTATCTATATATATATATATGAAAAAACTAACATACTCATTTGTATCTGTATCTATATCTGAAAAAACTAATATACTCATCCGTATCTGTATCTATATCTGAAATTTTTAAAGTACATCTGTATCTACACAAACTAATATATAACTGTATCTAAATCTATATTTATATTTTATATGAAAAAACTAATATACTCATCTGTATTTGTAGTTGTATCTAAAAAAAAAATAGAGGTGGAGGTCGGAGGACGTGAAGGCTGCAGGAGGGCTCAAAAGGTAGCCGATCCACCTCTCATGTGATAGAGGGCGACAAGCGAAATCCAAGAGTGGTGACACTAGTCATCAGAGATGAGGAGACCAGTCAGAATGAATTTTTGAAATGGCAAATGACATAGGAGGGTATAAAAGAATTTTTGGGAGTGTTGTATTAGGAAGTGGTTATACATTATCGATCAATGAGAAATTGTTTTTCTTGGGAATGAAAAACTCAAATTTAAAGAAATTAAGAGTAATATTGTCTTTGCTGTTTTTACATTTTAAAAAAGTCAAACAGATAATCAATAAGATAATGACACATATTAGAGCTTCTCGATAGGGTCTAAACTTTGGGATCCATGTAGCAAGACTGTTAAAATTGTGGATGATATTAAAATTTTGATGTAGATGTTTGTTAATATGAGGGTCAATTGCTTGAGGTATATATAATTGGAGGTTGGTCATTCATAATTCATTGTAGAGACTAGAGATAATATATTCATGCTAGCATGTCTTCTACATGATGGTTATATATACTTTTAGTATATGAAGAAATATATTAGAAACTTTTGTTTTATATTTGATATCGGGCTTTTATGTATGTTAATTTGATTTTTGTTAATTTATTTACTTTTCTTATGTTATTGTAGTCCAAAAGTAGCTTCGAAAACACCATGATATTGCTATTGTTTGAACTCTATTATCGTAATTTTTTGGGAAGAGGTGCATCTTTTAAATATAATATATAAAAATAGTTAAATGTCAGTGGTAGTATTTTCTTATTTTTATTAAATTTGAATAGTTTTGATTTTAATTAAACAAAATAATTCATGTGTAGCGCATATGTGCTTCAACTAGTAGTAATAAAAGTAATGAGAGAGAAAAAAAGAAATGTATAGTTTCTTAAAAATAAAAAATATATAAAACAAAATCCAAAGAAAATAGAAATAAAACATTTTTGAGGATTTAATGTTGTATTGCCTAAGTCCACATAACACTGATTGGTCAGTGAGCTTTGAAAATGCAAGCACACAAAATAAATAATGATAAAAGATTTTTATTTATTTTAAAAAGGTAGAAATAGCTACCACGATTTAATTTTTGATTTCAAAATAATATTAAAGAAAAATTGAACCAGTTTTATTTTTCATTTTTACCCTCCCATAAATTTAGTAATCACTCATACTCTTTATTCAAAATTTAAGCTTTCAAATCATATGTAAATAAATCATGAATATATTTTAAGATTTCATAATCAAATTTAAATAAATCATATCCATATATTGAAATTTTCATAATTTAAAATAAAAGATATTCACTAAATAATATTTATATATGATGCTATTTTTATTAAAAATATAAACATGACATAAAATTTTTAGTTCAATTATATATAGACATTTTATTTAGATTGTGTTATTAATATGAATATTACATATATTTAAATGCTCTTCAAAATTCAAATAACCCTATAAGTTGCCTAGTATCTATATAACCCTCCAACTTTTCCTGAAGCCCATATAAGTATATAACCCCCTAAAAACACATATATAAATCTAAATACCCCTCTGTCCAATGACAGATAAAAAATATTATGTGAGTATTCTGTTTACTAAACTTTGACTAAGAACAACAGTATTCTAAATTTTTTTGTACAATGTATTAAAAATGCAAAAAGTCTTATGTAAATGACGATTTTATCCATTCGAATAAATTATAAAACCCTATCTAGAGAGGTAAAATCGTCATTTATATAAGATTTTTCGCATTTATAACACATCGTAGGGCGTTCTTGGTGTACTTTGTTTTCAATCATAGTTAAGCAAACAAAATATTCTTCATATGTCAACAAAAATTTAACTCAGGGAATTATTTAAATTTATATATGTGTTTTCGTGAAATTATATGGACTTCAAAAAAAGTTACACAGAGTTTCACCTAATTTATAATAACATGAGTACCACTAATAATAACACAAAAACGGTCATTAATAAGCGTTCATGAGCATGGATGAGTCCTAATTAAATGTTATTAAATTTCATCGTTGAGTTTATTCATGTATCAACATCTCACAACGGGGTATCAACATTTCATTGGAACTTAAGGCCATCGAACGAGGTACCTTGATCGGCATCTCGAAAGGGGTTGACGAGCTCTGGATTGAGTTTGACTCAACAACAGCCTTGGCTTAGTTACATGGCAGAGGAAGAATTTCGTGGACTGCGTTGCGTTCCCCCAGACATATTCATTGCAATCTACTTCATTTCAGCGTTTGGAAAGCAACACACGTCAACAGAGAGGGTAATTCACCCGTTGACATGCTTTCAGCTCATCAATCAACCAGAGATGAAACCTTATTCCATCCTTATCAGTTATGGCCGGACATGGTTGAAGCTATTGAACAAGATAAAAGTATTGAGTCCCCAGTGATCATAGCACAACGGTTCAGGGTTTAACGGTGTTACCGATAAGTCTTGGATTCGAGTCTTGACGCTGACTTACCTACCTGTTTGTTAGCGATTATTTGAAAAAAAAATTTGTGGGACCGGGTAAACAGACAGAGGTAGCATTCCCAACTCGATCGTAAAGTCAGCCACGGGGCCTCTCCGATATAAAAAAAAAAAAAGAAAAAAAAAGATAAAAGTATTGGAGAATACACGAGAACGCGGTAGCCAATTTGTTGAAATTGGCTGTGACCATGCAGTAACAGCCAAACACTTATTTTTCCTTTGCATTTCTGGATGATTGTAGTAGAACAGGGCCTTTCCTTCTCATGTGGGTGCTCACTATTTGTGATACCTATTGAGACATAGTTTCCCATTTTGTTTCTCTGTATAAAAACTGTGCATTTGTACAGGTTTTCATTCCCACAGTAATACAACTCTTTGATTACCAAAAAAAAAAAAAAAATCTCACAACGGTGTCGACGGTGACGGAAAAAAAAAAAGAAGGGTGGCATTTGATGCATGTGATATGATCTAATCAACCCTTTCGAAAAACTTGGACCAAAAGAAATATATGTTCACATTTTGGCCAAGCTCTTTTATTTGACAAGTTAAATAATTGTCTAAGGTCTTCAGATGTATAAATGCTCTTAAATTATTTTTTTCTGTGGTGTGGACTGCAAGGAACAATGTCTCTTTTTATTTGAATTAAATAAAAATTTGAATATAAAAACTTAATTAGTAATTTTGTAACTCAAAAACTAAAAGAATGATTTTTAAGTAAAAAAATTTAATAATTTTAAAATTAAAATAAATATTATATAATCAATAATTAAATATAAAAAATTAGATTCAACATTATCGCTTCAAGCCTCACAGTATATTGAGCCGGCCTTGTTCACATTTCATGTTGGTCATTCTGGGTGGGTTTTGATTTTAAAATGTATACTTAGTTTAGTGAACCAGAAAAATTATCCAATGAGGGCTATTATTCACGGTTGTTTTTTTCAACTCCGTCGTATATATCCGTCAATATAAAATTATCAGAATATTTACTTACATTAACATGGTATATGTTTTGATAAAAATTTCATATTTTCGATAAATCAATCTATGCAATTCATTAAAGTATATGTTTTATTTTTTATAAAAGCATGTACCTCATTAGATGAGACATATTATTTTTAAAAAATTTAAAACACGTGTAAACTGAAATTAGGGGATAAAAATTGAGCTATACATAACATAATCCATACAAAAATTAAAACGTGTAAAAGTGTGCGACTGCAAACATTGTTGAACCGTATCATTGCCATACGAAAAATGGAAAATGTTACTCAGTTTTTTTTTATTAACAAAAACTTAGACTAAATATGTTTTTTTTTTTTAATATAGTAAACATCATCTAATGAAGCATATGCTTTGATAAAAAATGTATATCTCTTAATTTTGAGTTGAATGAATCAATTTTTAATAAGTATAAAAAAATATTTAATGAGGTATATACAATGTTTAACGAAATATATGCTTTATTAGATTTCTAACAAGTTATATAGGACTATATTTTTTATCGAGAAAAAAAAACTGTGTAGTAGTACATACGAGAATATGTACTTAATATGGAAGGCCCATAAAGATTAGTGGGCCCTTGTACCCCACGTCAAATAAGTTGGTGTTCGTCTCCCTGGTCCATAAAAAGCGCCCGTGTCCATTTCATGTTTGGAAAATGACACTTGTTACACTTAGTTTTTTTTACAATCCAATTTTATATACCTCATTAGATGATGTATATATTTCATTAAAATTTTTTTTTACACTTTTTAAAAATTAGTTCACTCAACTCGAAAAGGAGCGATATACACTTTTGATCAAAGTATATATTTAATTAGATGATGTTTATTATTTTATAAAAAAAAACATGTATGATTTGAATTTTGATTGATAAAAATAACTAACATGCTTTAATATTTTCCTTCTGAAAAGGATATCATAAAAAGTATCAGCACCCTTCCATGCTTTAATGGATTTGGCTCCGCGTTGACCCACAACCACATGCCACAGACCTGGTACTTTTCATGCCAAGTTTGTTAAAGATGATTAAAGTAATGAATTAGTATAAGCTACGTAGTGGAGTACTGGTCATATATTATTATAGTAAAAGTTTCATGTGACAGGTCAATACATTACAAACTTTAATTTGCCTTTTAATTGGAGAAGCCTAACTTTTTTAAAGAAAAATTAAATAGGAGGATCATTTAATGGTCTAAGTGAAATATTAGAATTACATACATTCCTTAATTCATTGGTCAAAATTTGAAGCAAAGGACGTGTTGAATTAATATAAGAGCAGAACTCTAATATGTAATTCTTACAGCCATGTTTCATTGAAATCAGTTGCTTAGTTTTATTAGTAAATTATGTGAAGTGACTTCTGTTACACCATAATATTCAAACATAAACAAAGTCAATATAAATTGTAGTTAATGCTTGTAGTCATTAATAGTTGTGTTTACATGGTTCAATGTTCTTATTGAACAAAAATATCATTCAAAGTGAGAAAAAGGAAGAGAATGATTTACTTTCTTTTTCCAACTGAAAATGATTTTCAATGTGAGAAGATCAACAATTTTAGTTGTGAAGCAATTTCTTTTTATTTTTATTTTACAAAAATTTTTACTAAAAGAGCCTAAGTTGGAAAATTGGGATGGCTTAACTATTATAAAATATAAAAAAAGGAATTGTTTTTTTTTTCTAAATGATAAATGAAGGAGTTGTTATATGCTTTGGACTCCAATTAACAATATATATTCTTTGGTAGATTAAGCACATAATTCTTTTTATAAAATTGGGTGCATATACATATGCTTCATTATTTATGAAGGTACACAAATGTTTTATTACATTAATTACACACTTTTAAAAAATCAAAACATTGAGGGCTACACAATCGATTGTCCATAACATTATCCAAATAAAAACTTCTATAATTTTTTCCTAAAAAAAAATATTTTACTTGATTTGTTTTGTAATTCACAACCATACTACTTCGTCCAAAAATCATATATTAGGCAGTTGAACATGGACCAACATTCATTGTGAAAGTCCAAGGTAATATTTTAATAGTGTGAAATTATAACTCTCGAATGCTAATTAATTCAGAGTGAAAACTACAACAAAATTTTGTTTATATAAATTCATTAAATTGAGAATGTCAAGAAATGTTGGGCAAATATATATATGTCATTACTCGTTTAGACCGACACTAATGCAGGTTGTTTCTCTGTAATTTTGTTGTTTTAAATGTTAGAGGTCATATATATAATGACTGGTTCTGCACTTCAAAGTTGATATTTCAACATTTCAGGTCATATTTTTCTGTTACATCCACGCAGGTTCATTTACATGGGAAACTTCTCCAACAGACTCTACAAAAAACCTTAGTTAATATATTTTAGGGATTTTTATTTTTAAGTATACGTAAACTATGTTATTTAGTGATCGATCACTCATTTCATGATATTTCTTTTTAAGTCTCCAACTTCAAACGCTATTTCGCTATTAGACTCTCCGACAAATGTCCATTTGTTTGAGCTAACGAATACTTAAAATTTCTAAATTACCTTTTAGAAAAATATTTATTTTTAAGTTCCTGTAAACGACGCTATTTACTGATCGATCCATCCCTTCTTTATATTTTGTTATTTGTCTCTCCACCAAACGTCCATCTGTTTGGACTAACGGACCCTTCATGAATGAGATTTCAAATATAAATAAATAAATAAATTGTAGCTTAAATATATATAAAAAAAATATAATATAAATATGTTAGATCCCACAAAATTACTAAATCTCTAATTAATTAAAAGTTCAGAACTATGCAAAATAAAAATTTCATTGACTGTATACAAATTTTTTAATGGCATCTAAATTTGTAAATTTAAAATTCTAAACACTCAGAATATCTAATTTAATATTTCCCAATTTTCAATAAAAAAAATCATTTAAATCAAAATTCAATAATGAAAAAATCTTCAAATTAGCTTATGTTATTATTCTTCTTTTGTTTATATAATCAATCATAATTAGACAGTTAAGGCTGTAGGAAAATGCAATATCGGATTGTGTGAGCATATGCAATATTGAATAAATTTGAAATTGTTACTCAATACCTAACAATGCAAATGCAATTTTATTTTAGATATTTTATAAAATATTTTGTATACAAGTTCCAACTTATAATACCAAAATACATGCAAAATCATATAGACATTTTGTGTAGAGACTAATAAAAAAGGCCCTTGAAGTTGGGGACTTAAAAAAAATGAAAAAAATGAGGGATTGATTACTAAGTAACATATTTTAGAGGGACTTAAAAATAAAATTCTTATTTAACAAATAAACGGTATTCAGACGGATGTTTGACAAGTGGGTTGAAAACGAAATAGACATTTGAAATTTGGTACTTCAAAAAAAAAAAAAAATGAAGAAGGGAGGCAAATGAAATATTTTTGGGTTAGAGAAAAATGATGAAATTCCCTCACTTTCCTCCCATGGAGTGAGGAAAAAATCCACACCCCCCCCCTCCAATAAAACAAAATAAGAAAGAGAAAATAGAGAAAAGTTTTTATTTTTATTTTTTATTTGACACAAACATCTTATTTTAGATGGTCAAAAGAAACATTTTCACTTTTTCTAGCTTTCCGTCACTTTTCATGTGACACAAACATATCTTAATGTGTTTGAATTCTATGTGATTGATTAAGGTTTAATATGAGATTGACAAGTGAATATCGTGCATATATGTTGATGATATTTTTATAGGAAAAATTATTGTATAATCGAGTAATGAACTATATATATATATGTATACTCAAACTGCTGAATCAAACCAATGACAATGAATTAATGATTTTTTTTGTAGCATTAAATTAAACTATAATTTTTACATTTAACTAAATTAGCCTTGTGTAGAATTGAAATCAGTTATGTAAACCAACATGCCTCACGTGCCTAGCAAATAAGTAATTCATCTGTCAGTCAACATTCCAATTCTCTGGCATTGTGGGGAGCCATATTGTATAAGTAATTAACAAAAACTGTCACCCTCTTGAGTACTCTAACCCACTTCATTACATTTAATAATCAGATAACAAGTCCCTTTCATTTCATAGATCCTCCATAATACGAGACACATATATTAAGTTATACCCAAAATGCATATATAATTTGGTGGACTCAGTCTTTGCCGAGTTAACTAATTAAAAATTTGATGAAAGTTTCAATTCATAATAAATGTCACAGTTACAATGAAAATGAAAGCAAACAGGATATCTCTTTAACACCAAAATGTTTGAAAGGGCCTTCCATTCTTCCTCACCGACCAACAACTACTCCTCCCTGTGTTAGTTTAATTTCTTCTTCAAACCCCTAAAAGAAGTCAGATTCCAGTCATAGATTCCTCCAACTTTTCATCTAAAACTTGGATAGGAAGAACAAATATAATTAAAGAGACATTGCATGTCGGTAGAAAGTATTCTTAAAGTGATGAACCACACCTGTCATAATTGTGAGTACACAGAAGGACCAGGTATATTCTGTTAAATATGCCTGGAATAAAATAAAAGATGACTACAGAGACTACTTTGGTTTCATTCACATCATATAATAAGAGAAAAAAATTACGTGGTTCAATTTTTTATTACCATATCAGGGATTATAGATCACATTGTATATGTATAGGCTAGGGGCTACTGACCTGATTTTTTCTCTTAACATCTTGTGGTTATCTAGAAACTCTAACTCACGTAGGAGTATGCACATATATATATTATTTATCAAATACATTATAACAGTGCTGGCACACATAATACAAAAATCATATAACTGTTATTACACATGAAAAATACGTGTTTACAAAAATATATATATTATGAGAGAGCTGCCCCTAAGCACTTAGAGCGGGCACGCTAACTGCCCCGGCCATTTACCTCCCACCGTGCTAATCGTATAACTCGATCCACGTTTATAATCATATTACAATAGATCATAAGTTTAATTTATGTCTTGCAGATAGAGATCTGAAGTTGCAATTAAAAAAATAAAAAACCCAGATGCCATTGGCAAGATCTTATGGAGAGATCTTCTGAGTTAGATCTGCTAACAATTGAGCGATCTCTCCAACTGTATTAATACTTTTTTTAAACAATTAAGTACAAAACAATATCAACATAACTTGCAAGGATGCATGACATATAATATATGTGTGCATGAATCAGTGAGTGTCATCCTCAACTCGTGCTAGTTCCACAGATCTAGGAATCACTTGTCCAGCTTGTAAACCTAAATATAATCTCATCCAGATATATATTCAGAAACCAATAAATGTAAATCCATAATGATTTTGCCTACAATAAGTCAGAAGCCAATTGCACGCGTATAAGATTGTGTTTAGAGACTTGCGAATCCATACAACCTCCAACAATTGTACTTTTGATCCCCATAGCACCACATAAGATTCTGATAATTTATTTTAATGCCATGCTAGGATCTTGAGCAAGACGTGTTGTGTATTCGCCCCATATATATAGTCTGATATTCTATAAAATATTCATATTCTGATATTTGATGGATATTTAAAATAAATATTTGTATCTAGCTAATTCAAAAATCCAGTTTTTACATATATGATCAAGTATCCAAGGATCATATATTCTATATCCAACATATGCAAAAAAAATTAATATTTATCTAGTATGAAACATAAAATTATATTTATATACATATATCATTATATGGTTTAATATAGAAAATTAAAATACCTAGGCTAATGGTAAAAAATATAAATATATTTTTATAATAAACAATAGTATAATATTATTTTTATATTTTTACATCTGATACCATCATTTATGTTAATGATCCAAAATACTTCCGATATATATAGTTTATTTCAGATTATTTTTAAAATTTCTTGATACAAAATCACAAATTCAGGCCAGATATGGCTTTTTTTAGACATTTAACAAATTTAAGTTTAATAATTTTAGTTAAGATGGAGAATTCATCATCCTTAAAAATCCAATTCAAATAGAATTTAGAGAATTTTTTTTTTTTGAAAATTTCAAAGAATGAAATTAATCCAAATTGGTCCTAAATGAAAAAAATCAAAAAAAAAAGTTGGCATCACATTGTTGGAAGAAGGCCAAAAAACGCATGACAGACGTTTTCAATCCAACGGTCCACATCCAATCAAGTCGCACCCATCAACATCAGATCAACGGCCAAAATAACACGCTCGTGCGACCGCGTTCAACGACCCGCGCCACCAACGACCAGAAAAGACAAAAAGTTCCCTCCAAAACTAATAATAAAAAATAGATTATTAGTAATAAAAAAAACACTTCCGAATTTCGGCGATTTCCTAACTATATTTTGTTTCCACATTTGAAAGTCAATGAAATCCTTAGGAAAGATTTTTTGGACCTCTTTTTCCCCATATTTTTTTTAATTCATATTTTGGATGCTAATACGCTCCTTAAGGTTAGGTTATATGAGCATGAGTTGATTAAACAAATATATAGATAAAGTATATAACAAGATTTATTAATTTGAGTATAATAAAAATATGTAATTTATTTTATATATATATATATATATTCTAAGGACCTCCCATAGCTAATTTTTCAACTGAGTTGGGTCAAAAGTTATCTCAGTTGTGTGCCCCGATCTAATATTTTGATATATACATTTACTTTTTTTAATTTAGAATTGTTAATACAACAAATATGACTGCAGAAATGCTTAATCTAACATTTTATTTCATTTTAACCATTGTTCTTTCTTTAGCTTAAAATATATGCTGAACCTTTTAAATTATTTATATACTTGGTTAATAAAACATATCTTTACAAAACATAAAGTATGGATATAAACCCATTGGCATCTTTAATCTAGGGTTCTGCTACAATTGATCACAATTTAGTATGTTTTCATGTGACAAGAAAATGGTCTAAATTTTGGGATCCATTAGAACATTTTCTTTCATATATAACCTTGTATATACATACGTATTATAAATAAAGAATGCAAAAAAAAACAACTGTAAACTTTAGTGTCATTTTGAGCCAATCAGAGTGCAAGTAAACCCAACCGACCAAACTGGAAAAAAATAAACACAAAAAATCCAAAACAGACCCCCAAACTACGTACTTCAAAATGTCTTTCCAGTCAAACCTTCGCCAAACATACCACTCACGAAATTCAAAAAAATTTAACTATTCATTCTTTGCTTCTTTGTCTTCTCTGTATTTAAACCACCCAAAACATCCAAAACAGACCCCCAAACATTAATTCATTCATCGTTCATTTTCATGGCAGCTGCCGTTGCATTTTCGCACTTCCCACCCTCTCTTCCACTTGAATCCCAACAAGGCCCCTGCCACCACCACCACCACTACCCCTCCCACCTCTCCATGTCCGGGCGAAAACCAAATCTTCGGATGAAGACGTCGGTGGCGGCGGCTGACACGAAGTCATCATGCCTTTCACGTGTTTGGCGGGAAATCCAAGGGTCCGGCGACTGGTCGGACCTGGTGGAGCCACTCGACCCGCTTTTGAGGGCGGAGATCGTCCGATATGGCGAGTTCGTCTCGGCCTGTTATAAGGCCTTCGACGTGGACCCGTCCTCGAAGAGGTACTTGAATTGCAAGTTCGGCAGAAATTCTATGTTGGACAACGTTGACATGTCAAGCTCCGGCTATGAAGTCACCAAATACATATACGCCACCCCAAACATTAGCATCCCCACCCAGTCCGGGACCTGCCAGAGCCGGTGGGTCGGCTATGTCGCGGTCTCCTCCGACGAGGAGGCGCGACGGATTGGGAGGCGCGACGTGCTCGTCACGTTCCGCGGGACCGTCACAAACACCGAGTGGATCGCCAACTTCATGAGTTCGTTGGCTCCGGCGAGGCTCGACCCGCACGACCCTCGATTGGACGTGAAGGTCGAGTCAGGGTTCCTCAGTCTCTACACTTCTGATGATAGCACATGCAGGTCCTGCCCTCAAAAAAAGCAACCCTAACCCTATAGAACACATATATAACTAAATTCATTTTACGTGCATAATTAACACATATATTATTACTGATTATTCTTTCAATTATTTTTCTTTCTGGCAGGTTTAGCCACGGGAGCTGCAGAGAGCAGCTCTTGTCGGAGCTCTCCCGCCTGTTGAACAAGTACAAAATCGGAGAAGCAAAAGAAGAGATAAGCATCACATTGGCCGGGCACAGCATGGGGAGCTCCCTAGCTCTCCTCCTGGCCTACGACGTGGCGGAGCTCGGCCTGAACAAGGGGGTGCCGATCACGGTCTACTCGTTCGGCGGTCCGAGGGTGGGGAACCTCGCCTTTAAGAGTCGGTGCGAGGCGCTCGGAGTGAAGGTTCTGAGGGTGGTGAACGTGAATGACCCGGTGACGAAGCTGCCGGGGTTGGTACTCAATGAGAACTTTAATTGGCCGTCATGTTACGCGCACGTGGGGGTGGAGGTGACGCTCGATTTCTTCAAGATGAAGGACCCCTCGTGTGTCCATGACTTGGAGACTTACATAAGCTTGTTGAGGTCGGCTTTCCCAGTGAGGAGGAGAGGAGAGGATGTGATGAAGAAGGTTAAGGGGTTTTTGATGAGGGGGAGGAAGATTGAGGGGTGGAGGCGGGAGCATGCAGTGAGCAATGTTGGGGGCTTGGTGCAATCACTGAGAACTTGATGCATGCATGCATGAAACTGTGTATAGTATCATTTAATTCTATGTGTTTAATTAAAGGATATATAAAGTTTGGACATTTAGAAGATTTCATGTTGAATAGTGCAGTTCTCTGAGAGAACTTGAAGCATGAAATTATGAAAATTGTGTGTGTGTTTTTTTAGGGTTTTGTTTGAGTTGTAGAAGTGAGGAACAGTGTATGGTATATCATTTAATTCTATGTGTTAATGAAGCTTGATATCATTTAATTATTTTCTTGCACATATATGTGGCTTTTGTGGTGAAATATATATGTATTTATGTGTGGAACAACACATATGATTTTGGATGTAAAATTGAAAATTATGTGCCACATGATATTGTATAGTTTCCTTTGGTGCTCATGGCAAAATCCAAGCCAATATGCCCTAGATTTTTATTGGATCAATTAGAAAGTATAAAATTCATCATCAAATGAAATGGATCCATTCATCGCACATAAATCTCATTCATGTAATGAAATGATTGTTTGATTTAGTCAAGAAAAAACATTAAGTACAAGTAGAGGATTCATTCCTGTCAGCAGTTTGTAGTGATTATTTTGGTGTAATTATGCTATTATATATGCTATATGTATATACATTCATTTATACTATCTTGATTAAATAAATTTTTTCATAGCTTACGACAAAAAATTTAATAGATTGTTTCTTTAATATTCGGTGAATTATTATTGTGAGATGTACTGTAGCATTCTAACAAGAGATGACTTTTCCCTTACTCTAATTTCTTTGAGGGTTTTTTTCTTGTACTCCTTCTTCTTTAGTGTTGTTAGGGTTAAAGAAATTAAACTATTTTTAATGAGACGACCACGCAGAATGTTGTATTTTAATTAATTAATCAATTCTTTTTCTCTTTCATAGATGTAGGTAGGCAAATTATTATTTTTAGTCAGATGCTAAGGTTGAACAGTAGTAGATAATATGGATCAGGTAATTGACTGTTCTCATGTGAGAATAAAACTTGAGCTGTGTTTGAACCTTGCCAGTGGCTATGATATATAGCTAGATTCAAACTATTGACTTGTGCCCATTCACTCATATTAGTTAGTCTATATTTTATTTTCTTCATACAGGAAGCAACATAGTCATTCGCTGTTCTTTGCAACTAATTTCATGCTAGAAAAAGTTTCCCTGTGATGCCTTATTAATCTAAGCCCTTCTTTTCATACCTGAGAGAGAGAGAGAGAAAGAGACAGAGAGACTGATGTCTATTAAATATTGGTTTTGTTGAAAAAGAGTCGGTTTGATTTGTAAAGATTCAATGAGCTTTTGATGTAAACTCAACTTGTAAGTTAAAAAAAACTCAAGTACAAGGAAATTCCATGTGCCATATTTTATACTCTTGTGATTGTTCTTTTACCCCTCATTGGGGTGTGGTATTTAAGGGTCAATTGGATAGATCATAGAAAGTAATAAAACTTTGAAAGCTCTAATAGTAATTCAAAAGAGAAACCAGAAAGCAATGTAATTATTTATGCTAATGACAAAATTACTGATGACAAAAAGAAAATACAATAAAACTGAAGTTATTCAGATAGCTATCTATTCTAATACATCAATCCATGCAAATGGATTTTTATGCGATTGAATTTTAGAATTTTCTTATTATTGTGTTGATGATGTACTACTTTTATGTTTTTTTTTTTATTATCAACAATTCAACGATTTTCTATTAGATGTGTAATTGAATTTTTGTTTTATAGAATATAATGATGGCAGATTTGAAGTGGATTTTCTTTATAATTTATTTTTTGGATGTGGTGTAAATGAATAGGTTTAGATAATTTATTAACTCATTCTAATTCATAAACTTTTCAAAGAATCGTTTTCAAGAAAAAAATTCCTGGTATGACATGAGGCTTGTCTTTATACTAATACCAAGGACATGTACATGAGGCTTGTCTTTATACTAATACCAAGGACATGTTTCCTAAGAAATTATGAGATATTGTTGGTTATTATTAACATTTACCAACAAAATATTTTCTCTATAAAAATATCAACTTGTACCTAAGTAAGAATTTGCAGGTAATTGTGAATTTTGTACCAAGCAATTTTTTTGTCAATATAGGTTATTTTTATCAAAGAAATAATTCTTTAGTAAATGTATTTTTTTTTGAGGAAATAACTCGTCCGTTAAGGTACAATTTTAGCAATGAAATATTTAGTTGGTAAAGGTAATTTTTTTACTAAGTAACTAGTATTTCTTTGAGAAAAACATTTAGAGTTGGCTTTTTCTACTATGAATTTACTAAGGAAAATTTTTGTTGGTAAAACGATTTGCCAACAAAATAATGACTTTTTGCAAGGACGATTATTTTGAGCAAAACTCATTTCTTTTAGTGTCCTGCTAGAATGTAAGACATCTTGCATCAAATTTATCTTATGTCACATCAACATACATGTGCTTCATGTAGCTAGCTAGATTGTCATGGGCACACCAGTCATCCATCTGAACATAGATGGTTGATTTGTTGAAATTTCAAGCATTGTTCATTTAATTAATTATTCAACTCTGCAAACACCATGTAGCTATCAGGTCACGTCCAAATCAAGGGTTTGTTGAAGAATAACATTTAGTACAATCTTTATGTTTTTGTTGATCACTTACATAAGAAGTTAATCAGATTCTTTAATTTATTTGTCTCAGTTCGTTTGTGAATTAAGGTTATATTGACTTCACTCATATTAAAATCAAGTTTTTAGTAAGATTGAAAAATAGACAACAAGATAATGAATATATGTTCATCCTGAATGGATGCATCATTGATGAGGGTGATACATATAATTAATCACTTCAAACTGATCAGAAGCTTTAGTTCAACAATCTCATGAGCAACAACTTGGTGTAATTAGTTAGTTTTAGTAAGTTTTGTTTGTTTTTCCATTAAAATATAAGGTTATATCTTCAGGTGTATTCAATTAATTAAGCATTTCAAACTCCATGCATAAAATGAAATGCTAGATAGCCTGCTTGGACATAATACTATCATAAATTAAACCATAGAAATCATTTGTGCATGGCATATATCTAGCTAGTCCAACATTCATTCTGAAAGTCCAAGGTAATAGTTTAATTAGTTTGAAATATAAGAATGTTTTGACTTCGTTTTGACAAACCCTAAGAATTGAATTCATAGTGTAAACTATAACAAAATTTGCTTAAATTCAATAACTAAGAATGTCAAGCAAAGTTGGCCAATCATATATATAAGTCATTACTCGTTAAGACCGACACTAATACAGGTTGTTTCTCTGTAATTTTGTTGTTATAAATGTTAGAGGTCATATATATCCCTTTCATTAGTTTCATATTTATAATGACTGGTTCTGCACTTCATATATAGTTGATATTTCAACGTTTCTGGTCATACTTATCTGTTACATCCATGCAGCTCCATCTACATGGGAAACTTCTCCAATATGACCACAGAAAACCTTAGTTACGTTAATTTATTTTATGGAAGAAAAATGTTATAACACAATTCATTTTACAGTCTAAAACACATACCACGCACGTTTTTATTTTTTAAAAAATTATATACCCATCTAATAAAATATGCAATTTAATAAAAGGTGCATTATGTATTTCAATTAATTGAATGATATCATTTTTTAAAAATGTCAAAATTTTATATATATATATATATATATATATATATATATATATATATATATATATATATATATATATTAAATACAGTGAGTGGAAGGAACTAATAAGGTATATAAGATTGTATTTGAGACTGTAAAAACGACTAAAAGTAATAGAGCTTTTTTGTAATTGACTCTTCCCAAAATTGGTCAACTCACCAGGCTATGCTAAACAGAGATAATAGTTTGTTGTGCATGATCTGGCATGAAAAATGAAGGAAAATGAATGGATTTAAGTCAAAGGAAAACTCAAGGAAAATGAATTATTTCTCTTTGATCAATTTTTATGTCATTTGCGCCTGTGATGAAAAGTGACAATATAAAAACTATAATTTATGCATGTGATAACAAATTATAGAAAATAAAATATATTATTTATGTCATCATAGAATGTGATGGAAAATAATACGTCTACAAAATTATCCATATGCTAATTTGATTATAATATAAAATCAATGAAAAATTGTGTAAATTATTTATCTAGAAAAAGTTACATCACAATACACTCATTTTGCCAAAAATATAAATAATAACAAAACAAACAATATATCATCTCATATCACAAAAATCCTAGACATTAGGTTCAAAGGAGTGTAGAAGAGATTACAAGAAAAAAATTATGCCATAAGTTCTTGTGTGGGGTTTAATTGCAAATTGAAAATTTTTGAGTTATGGATAAGGGATTGAGTTATGTCCAACAGGCATTGGACAATTTAATTGTCCAACGAGTTCTTAACCATCCGATTTTCATATTTTGAGATACACAAATCAATTGATACCCTCTAAATAAAGGGTATCCAAAGTTCCCTCACTTTTTCTTCCATGGGATAAGAAAAAAAAGTTCCTCTCCTCCCCTAATAAGACAAATTAAGAAAACAAAAAATGAAGGAAAATTTTTCGAGGTAAAATTATCATTGTGTTGAACTGAATAATTCATGTATCGAACTGAATAACTCACAAAACAAATTGAACTATTCAACATTCAAATTGAATAATTAAATTATATGAATCGAAAACTATTGGATAAGGAGACAAAGACATGAAACTTTTTTGTAGCATTAAAATTAAACTATAATTTTTTATTTAACTGAAAGAGATTGAAATCAGTTATTGTAATGCCTAGCACGTAAATTATTCATCTGTCAGTCAACCTTCATGGATGCAGGACTCCTAACCCCAATCCTATTGCATTGTTGGGGCTATGTATTATAAGTAACAAAAACTGTCCTCTAGCTAGACTCTATTGTCTAGCCCTTCCTTACATTTAATAATCGAGTGCTGTTACACTCAGTTTTTTTTTTAGTCCAAAATACAGTCTTATATACCACATTAGAAATCCAGTAAAGTATATATCTAGTTAGATATTGTATATACCACATTAATTATTTTCTTACACTTACTGAAAATAGGTTCATTCAACTCGAAATAGAGCGATATGTATTTTTTATCAAAGCATATACCTCATTAGATAATGTTTACTATTTAAAAAAAAATAAAAACATGTGTAGTATGAGTTTTGGTTGGTGAATGTGACTGAGTCTAATATTTTCCTTAATAATCAGAAGACAAGTCCCTTTCATTTTTTAGATCCTCCAATAATTTGGAACACAATGACTGGTTAAATGTACAAACAAATCAAATCAAATGGTGGCCACTAGTGCCTGTTTTTTTTTGTTTAAGTTATACTTAACTGATTATATATATATATATAATCTGATCGACCCAGTCTTTGCCGAGTTTAACTAATTATAACTTGGAGGAGAGACGGAGGGACGGTGGATGGCAGGAGGTGGTGGGCAAGCGCGAGAAACGAAGAGAAGAGCATTGGGTCCCTGTTTTAGGTGCCTGCAGGTAGGGCATTGGAGTCAAGAGTGTAGGGAGCCCTTGGCTTGCAGGCAATGCGGACGGACGGGGCATAAGGAGTTTTCTTGTTCCAGGCAAGGCGAGGGAGATGGTTTCAAGTATGGCCGTCCAGAGGTGGGTTCCGAGGCAAAGGTGATGGTGTTGCCGGGGACCTTCAACCCATCCAGGGAGGCGGAGTACTTGCGGGGTTGCTCGGTGGCAGTGTTCCGACACTGGGACCGGACGTCTGTGATTCTGCGGCCTGAGCGGGGGTACGTGTGTCAAAGTGAAGGCGGACACGCAAGGGCTGGTAACATTGGCGGCAGAAAGCAGTCAGTCCTCGGGTCAGTGAAGACTGGGACGGTCGGGGATGGCGTGTCCAGACAATCGGTTGGTATTGGTCGATGGTGATCGAGAACCGATGGGTACCAAGTTTGGTAAAGCTGCGATTGACGTGGACGTAGCTGGCAGGAGCCAACCTGGACAGTCAGTTGGACCTCACAGAGTGGTTTTGGTTTCGGATACCAGAGTAGGGTCTCTAGAGCGGATTTTTAATGGGAAGTCGAATTCAGGCCAGGTGGGCCTGGATTGGTCCTGGTCTTGGTGGGGAAGGTACCTGGTTATCAGGTCCAGTTTATACAAGTGAGTTTTGGGTGTCTCTAATTGCACCCCTCAAATTAGGGTGTATACCTCTAATAAATTGATAGTGTACAAAAGATCTATTTATATTCAGATCTTGTGCACACCACATTATTTAAACACACACTATATTCTTTTACAAAAAAAACCATCTATATTTTGCACACCCGCTCCACAACCGTAAAACTCTCTCTTTCCCGCGTGCACGACAAAACACACAGAGGAGGAGGAGTCGGCCGATTGAAGCGATGGAGGAAGGGGTCCGGCTGACAACGTGATGGTGTGGCGGCATACGCGATAGATTTCGCGTCCTCAAGAGATTTGGCTCAAAAATCATCAAGGCATTAAGGCCCCAAAGAACGATGAGGTAAAAACTTGTATTTGGATTCGTGTTCCTCCACGTATGATAAATTGATAGTGTACAAAAGATCTATTTATATTCAGATCTTGTGCACACCACATTATTTAAACACACACTATATTCTTTTACAAAAAAAACCATCTATATTTTGCACACCCGCTCCACAACCGTAAAACTCTCTCTTTCCCGCGTGCACGACAAAACACACAGAGGAGGAGGAGTCGGCCGATTGAAGCGATGGAGGAAGGGGTCCGGCTGACAACGTGATGGTGTGGCGGCATACGCGATAGATTTCGCGTCCTCAAGAGATTTGGCTCAAAAATCATCAAGGCATTAAGGCCCCAAAGAACGATGAGGTAAAAACTTGTATTTGGATTCGTGTTCCTCCACGTATGTGTATGTTTAGGGTTGTTGGATGTTTGTCTAGGGTTTAGGATGGTGAAAATGTTGGATTTTTCAATAAAACCCCCAACTTTAGATCTCATGCAGATCGATGAAGAAAAGATAATATGCATACATGTCGCCATTGCGTTGAGGATATGATGATAGGTTTTCCACCTCCAAGTCCCTTCCTCTTTTACCTTCTCTCACACAATGATGGGATGAGTATGAGAAAGAGAAATTAGGGTTTGGAGTGGGGACTTCAATCATTTATATAGACAACTCAAATTCTGTCTTTATCCATCATAATGATTGGAATTACAAATAGGTCCTTAATAGGCCTCTCTACATATAAAAAACAGGATCTGTATTCACTTAATACATGTGTAATTGAGTGCGTTTTGACATGAAAAAACCTAACTCTTGACTCTTGACCTAACCCCCGTGACTCTTGACTCTTCCCTGCCCTTTTTGACCTAACCCCCGTGACTCTTCCTTGCCCACCGGCGCTGCTCGGTGCTGGCTTGGCCGGGGGGGATGCCGTCTCCCCCGACGAAACCTTTTGGGATGGGTGGGCTCCCTGTCCAACCCTCCTCTTCTCAAAATACTTCCCCTTCATCTCTCACTCCCTCCTCCACCATCCTCCCATCATCTTCTTCGAAGGCACAAACAATGGACCCATCAGTGACTGCTGATCGTGCTGGTCAAGCTTCAACCTCTGCTCTGCCTGCATCTCAGCCTAGAGGGCGTAGCAGAGGTCCTAATGAGAACCCATCTTCACCAACAAAAAGAGGGAAAAGCAGAGGGCCGCCCCCCTCCCCCTCCCTCCCCCATCGGTGGCTCAAAACCCATTGAGTTGGAGCTCTCTCTTCTCCAAGCCCCCGGATGTAGTCCGCAATGCACCTATCCCTTTCTTCGACCCTGAAGTGGAAGAGGGTGAGAAATTCGCTGATATCAGTGAGGAGGATCAAGAGCAAGCGAAGGAGGTGTGGGCCAACTCCATTGTTGGGTACATTGTGGGTAAGATTCCAGTATTCATTCCATTCCTTCAATTCTTGAAGAAGCTCTGGCAACCTAAAGGGGAAATCAAGTTACTATTAAAGGGTAATGGGTTTTTCTTAGTGCAATTTAACCTAGAAGAAGACATGACTGCTGTGCTTGAAGGAGGGCCATGGTCTATGTCAAACCAGCCCTTCATAATCCAAAAATGGTCCCCGGATACTAAGTTGGAGCAAGCCAAGCTCACCTCTATTTTTATTTGGGTGAAATTCCCCCATCTCCCTCTACATCTGTGGACTACCTCGGCGTTGGGTAAAGTGGCTAGCCTGATTGGGATTCCCCTCTTCCTTGACACTGCTACGAGGATGAGGACCTGCATCTCCTACGCTCGTATATGTGTGGAGGTTCAAGCGTGAGACCCTCTTCCAGATTGGGTGTGTGTTAGGAGCAATGGTGAGAAGGAACATCTACAAATTTTGTATGATTGGAAGCCTTCTGCTTGCTCCATGTGCGCTACTTTTGGCCACAACGATGCAATGTGTGGAAAACAAAGGCCTTCAATTCCCCCAAGCAAGCAAATTGAGCCAAGTGAGGAATCACCTCCTAAAACCATTAATCCTCAAAGGGATGCTAATGTTCAGCCTGCTGATGCTATAAGGGCAGCCCTTGATCCACAAGTTATTGAAAAATCTGACCAAACTTCGACACAGAGATGTAATGAATCAGGCACTATACCCACACAAACATTGGACCATAGTCCCAATGATGTCAGAAACCCTCCAAATGTGAAGACTGATTCGCTCCCTCCAATGGGCAGAGCTTCCTCACAAGGAAAGGCAATCTCATCAGCTGATCAAGAGAATCAGGTGATATTAATCCAAACCAAGGACTCCCATCGCGAACAGCTTAAAAAGCACAACACTCCCACTGATTTGGTGGAAATCTCTTCCGCTACCCCGAAATCTAGTGAAGATGGGCTTTCTGTGGTTCTTCCATTGGAAGAAAGTGGCCTTGTGCTAGCTAAGGTGAACTCCTTGTCTACCTCACAGAGGAAACGCCTATACAGATTGCAGAAAAAGAAACTAAAACAAAATGCCTTTGGTGCTCTCTCCGAGAGGGATGAAGTTCATGAAGAAGACTCCAGCAGTGCTCAGACAGGGGACCTCACTATGAAAGCCAAGAAGTTAAAAAATCAAGAGTAAAAAAAGAGAGAGGATAAAGGTGGGGGCGTTTCTAGAGCCCCTTCTTTGAAAAAATGATCTTGGATCGTTTCAGTGGACCTGACACCAATTTTGGTATTTTCTTTTCTTCTCCCTTGTACATTCTTTTTGATGTCTGACATGTGCATTTGGAATGTAAGAGGCCTAAAAAACAGGGTGAAACAACTAGAGGTGAAGAGGTTCCTTGATCAAAGACAACCTGCTGTCTTTGCATTGCTAGAAACCAAAGTTAATCCATCAAATATGGAGTCAATTAAGCGCAACATCAAGCGCGACTTCTCTTTGTCAACAAACAACAGCCCCTCATTGGCTGGTAGAATCTGGGTTCTCTGGAATTCAGAGATTGTGTATATACAGGTTATGATTTCTAATGAGCAGTTTCTCCATTGCGAAGTCTCCCCCAAAGGCCAGGCTATGAAGTGGCTTGTCTCAATAGTGTATGCCTCCAACTCGGCGACTCAACAAACTCTGCTATGGTCTGCTCTAGAAGACCTCTCTGCCCAGTGTCAATCTTCCCCTTGGCTGGTCACAGGGGACTTCAATAAAGTTCGTTTTTGCTCGGAAAAGATTGGAGGACGCCCAATTCACAGTAGAAGGACCTTTAAGTTCAATAGAATAATTGCACATGCAGGTCTTCAGGATGTTAAAGCAACTGGACATCACTTATCTTGGAATAACAAACAGGAGGATCGAGTTGCATGTCGGCTAGATCGAACTTTAGCCAATGTCAGATGGCTTAGCAATTTTCCTGAAGGTTTTGTTCACTATCATCCTTCAGGTACATCAGACCATGCAGCCATGGAAGTTATTCACAGCTCTACTCCTCCAAGGGATCATACTCCATTTAAGTTTTTTCAGATGTGGACTACCCATCCTACATTCCAAGATACAGTATGCCAAGCCTAGAATATCCCAGTTGTTGGTTCCAACATGTACTCCTTAATGTCAAAGCTGAAGAGTACAAAAGCAGCATTAAAAATATGGAATTGGTCAATTTTCAGCCCCCATCATAGAAGGCTAGGGGATTCTAAGCATACCCTGGATCAAGCCTAGTTAGCTCTTGCTTCTGATCCTCATCTCCCTAGTCTTATGGAGGCTGAGTTGAGAGCAAGGCAAGAGCATCAAGTAGCCTTATGTTTGGAGGAATCCTTTGTAAGGCAGAAATCTAGAGCGAACTGGCTACAACTTGGGGACTCAAATACCAAGTTCTTCTACTCTAAGATAGCTCATCGCAAAGCAAGGAACACTATTAGGAGACTCCGTCTACACAATGGGCAATTTACTGATGATCCGGAACTTATCAAGGGCACCATTATGGACTATTATGTCCAACTATTAAACAGAGAGTCTTTCTTGCCAGTTTTGCAAGGGGCTTTCTATGTGAGGGTCTCATGGTTGACAAATGATATATTGTTGGAGGAAGTGACTGAAGAGGAAACTAAAAAAGTTTTCTTTCAAATGAAGGTCACTTCTTGTCCTGGTCCAGATGGCTTCGACGCGCGGTTTTACCAGGCTTGCTGGCCCACTATCAAAGGTGATGTATACCAAGCTATCAGCCAATTCTTTCACTTAGGTCATGTGCTTAAACAGCTGAGCACGGCCTTCATCACACTAATCCCTAAGTCCCTTGAAGCTGATGCTGTGGAAAAATTCAGGCCGATCTCCCTATGTAACTCGATATACAAGGGGACTACCAAAATTATCTCAAACAGACTTCAACCCATTCTTCAAAGAATTCTTAGTCTTAATCAAACAGCTTTCATAAAGAAGAGGAGAATAGGATATAATATTCTATTGGCCCATGAATTGCTTCGATTTTTCCAACTCCCGGCTGCTCATGGAAGGGCTTGCATTAAGATTGACATTAAAAAGGCTTTTGATAGTCTCAGATGGCCATTCCTTTACACTGTCCTCAAGGGTCTCGGATTCGAAGAGATGTTTATTACACTGGTTCAGCAGTGCGTTGAGTCTCCAAGGTTTTCAGTACTTGTGAATGGTAGCCCCTGTGGTTTTTTTAGTTCTAACTGCGGCCTTAGGCAGGGTGATCCTTTGTCCCCTCTTCTCTTTGTGATAGCCCTTGAAGGATTCTCTCAAAGAATGAAGGCAGCAGCTCACTTGAAGGCCATTGGTTCTTATTTAAAAGGAGGTACCCAAGTCAACCATCTTGCTTTTGCTGATGATTTGTTGATCTTTATAGATTCCTCCCCTTGTACAGCAAGACTCCTTGCCCAATTGTTAGATGACTTTGCCAGAGACTCAAGGCTGCAGGTCAATCTCACAAAAAGTCAAGTATTCATAAATCCAAGTGACCCCAACAGAAGTTGTTTTATTGAAACACTCAAAATTCCAGAAGGCACAATTCCAGTCCAGTACTTGGGTCTCCCCATGCTTAATGTTTCTCTTAAACATTCACACTGCCAGACACTCATTGAAAAAATGCGAAAGAAACTTATGTCGTGGCAATCCCTTTTGTTTTCCTCAACGGGCAGACTGGAGCTAGCTCGTTCTGTACTCAATGGCCTTCACCTATATTGGACCGGCGCATATTCACTCCCCAAGCATACCATCAAGAAGTTGAAAAAATGATAAGGGATTTCCTATGGAGGGACTCCCCACAAAAACGTGCCCCTCACCATGTAAATTGGGAAACAATCTATCAGCCCTTAAATGAAGGTGGGCTTGGTATTAAAAGAATTGTGGATTAGAACATTGCTGCTGCTGGAGTTCATTTATGAGCTGTGGTCACTAGCATAGAGAGCCTATGGGTTAAATGGATCCATAGTAGATACTTGAAATCTTACTCTCTTTGGGAAGTCAAGGCGAGATCAACAAGTACGACTGTATGGCGGAAGATTCTTGCCACTAGAGGATGGGTTAAGCCCAAAGCAAAGTTCATTATCTACAATGGGGAGAATATAAACGTATGCTATGATCCATGGATTGATGGTGATGGTTTGTCTAAACATTTTGGTCCCAGACTAGCCCTGTTATTTGGGTTGAGCAAGGACTCCAAAGTCAGTAGGCTCATTGTCAATGGTGAATGGCAAAAACCAAGAAGATGGCCGGCTGATTTGTCATCCCTCTGGACTGCCATTTCTGAGATTGAAACTTGTGGTAGGGGCATTGATGAACTGACCAGGGGTCCAAGCAAGTTCGGCACACTAACATTGGCTGAAGCATGGAAGGAGATACGAAAAAAATCAGGCCACCTGTGCTGGAAGGATTGGGTTTGGCAAAAAACCCAAGTCCTCAAACATTCCTTCACTCTTTGGCTTGCATGCCAGGACAAGCTACCAACCTGGGCCAAGCTTTTCCATAAGAACTTGGTGGATAGCCCAATATGTATTCTATGCAACGCTAGTACAGAAACTACCCATCATTTATTGTTCTAGTGCCCCTTCTCACATGCTATATGGCAGTCGGTTCTTTCAAAAGCAGAGAGAACAAGCCACCCAATCTCCAATATTCTTAGCGAAATTAGGTGGATGGACTCTACTTTCAAAGAGACTGTCCCAAAGCTCATTCTACAGAACATGCTCAGTACCACCATTTGGCATGTTTGGATGGAAAGGAACCGAAGAATCTTCAAAGGAAAGCAGAAGGAAAAAGACTTAATTGTTACATTTGCATTGCGTGATATTAAACTGAAACTGAGTCAATCCTCCTTCAAGGCTGTTATTACTAGTGATCTGGACCGCATCAAAACAGGGCTGGGGGTCACCATCTATGAACTCTCTATCCATTCGATTGAAGTGAAGTGGGAACCCCCTCCATGGGAGTGGGTCAAAGCAAACACAGACGGTTCCCTATCAGAGGATAGAGCAGGCTATGGGTTTCTCCTAAGGGACCACTCAGGGAATCTAATCATTGCGGAGGCTGCAAAGACCGCAAGGAATTCTATTAATCAACTAGAGCTAATGGCCATCGGGCAGAGCATTAAAATGGCTTTGGAGCTTGGTTTCCCAAAACTTTGGGTGGAGAGTGACTCCAAAGTTGCCTTACTTTGGATCACCTCTTGCAACATAGTTCCATGGAAAGTGCGGCGGCTTATCAATTCTATCAAAGAGGACTGCATTAAATTCTCAAGCATCAAGTTCTCCCACATCCACAGAGAGGGTAATAGCCTGGCTGATCTACTTGCAAGCTCTCAAAGGCAAATGGGGGTCACTTGGTATAGAACATCTCAAGTCAGGCCGACATTGAAGGACCTCCTTCACAGAGACAGAAGTGATATACCATTATGCTTGAAAAGCTTAAGTAGCATCTATCACATTGGTCAAAATATATGTTCGTTTGTTATAATTAAGTGGATTGAGAAGGGGTGAGATGGATGCACAACTTCAGTTCGCTGAGATTGTTCCCTCGTCACACCCATTTTTTTGTTCACTCTTGTTATTTTGTATTAGCAATGTAATCCCTGAATCTTTTTGTATATTTGCTAAATATTGTAGTGCTATACAATTTTGGACTTACAAACCAAAAAAAAAAATACATGTGTAATTGAAGTGCATAAGAGATGTGTATTTAACCTTATAAAAAATTAAATCACAACCGAATAGTTATAATCAACACCACTCATTCTTTATTTAACAGTCATCAATGTCTAATAATGTGATCTATGTAAGTCCACCTTAAAGAAATTTCTAACAAAAAATTTATAGAGTTTCTCTATAGTGTGTCTCTATGGTCTTATATGCACATTCACAATTTGAAACCTGTGCGACAATAGTAGTGTCGATATTTTGTATTTATGTTGACATTGCTTGTGCCGTGGGGATCACACAACTGAACCTATAGCATCTGGAACCTGTGTGACAATATCAGTGTCGATATTCTGTATTTATGTCGACACTGCTTATGTCATGAGATCACAGAACTGAACTCGTAGCATCTGAAATCTATGCAACAATAGCAGTGTCGATATTATGTATATATGTCGACAATGCTTGTGTCGCGGGATCACAGAACTGAACCCGCAGCATCTGGAACATGAGCGACAATATCAGTGTCCATATTTTGTGTATATGTCGACAATGCTTGTGTCGCGGGGATCACAAAACTGAACCCGAAGTACCTGGAGCTTGTGCGATAATAGCAGTGTGAATATTTTGTGCATATGTCGACAATGCTTGTGTTGCGAGATCACAAAGCTGAACGCGTAGCATCTGGAACCTGTGCGACAATAGCAATGTCAATATTTTGTGTATATGTCAACAGTGCTTGTATCGCGGGATCATAGAACTGAACTCGTAGTATTTGGAACATGTGCTATCACAAAAAATAAATGAATCTCATACCTAACCATTATATTATATCATTCAATCACAAAAATAAATAAATCTCTTCATATCATGAATGAACATGACCTTCAATCCATGAAAATGAGCATAATCATAAATGAGCGAAAGAGATGATGGTCATGACGAGATGATGGAGAGGGAGAGCACGGACATCTAGATAATCCACGGTGAGGGAGAGCATGGGGAGGCTCGGCTGTCGACGACAAGTGAGAGAACGGGACAACTAGGTGTTGACGACGAGAAGGGTGGTAGAGAGAGTAGGGTTTTTCCTATTTTCTTTTGAAAGGTTAGGTGTGCACTGGAACCCAATGCCTCATTTATATAGAGGGGTGTTTAAAGAAATGTGATTGACTTTTGTTAGGTGTACAAAAATTGGGTGTACACCTAAAAAAGAGAGGTGCAATTAGAGACATCTGTGAGCTTTTGCTAATGGTTCCCGTGCCCACATTTCGGGTTCGGGTTGTTCTTTCTACACTGGAATCCCAGTGCTTCCAAAGGCTAGCGTGAGATTGTTTTTCAAAGGCAAGTGCTGGCATCCGCCATCTCCGGCGGTGGCACGGTTTTCCCGTTTTGTTGGGAGCTCGCAGGCCAGCAAGGGGGACTCGGCAGGCAAATTGGGGACGAATGGGTTGGGCTCGATGGGCACGGATCCAATGGTTGAGAAGGCTGTGCTTCAGGCGTCGGAGGTACGGTGGTGGCTCCAGTCACGCTTGATGCACCCACGTTGCGGGCTGTATAGCTTGGGTTGGACGTTCAAGTGGTGCGTTCCAGGGAACATTTTGATGACTTCGTTGATCACACATTTGGCACGGGGGAGACAGGGATTCGGAGTGAGCTTCCGCTGGTGCCACGAGAGGAGGACGGGGTCTCTTCCCGGTCTTAATGTGCGCAATATCTTGGAATATAAGGGTGATGCATGACCCCCAAAAAAAACATGCGGTGGTGGATATGGTGCGGAGCTCGGTGGTTCAACTTTGCTGCCTTCAGAAAACGAAGCTGGAGTGTCCGGATAGTTGTGATCTCTGTACTTTTGGAGGTGCTAAACTTGAAAAAAATGTTTGGAAGGGGGCGGTGAGCTCATCACGGGGTGTCATCATTGCGTGGGGAAAAACTTGACAGAGGATCTGCCTGAATGTGGACATTCTCGAGAGCGGAACAGGGAGTCAAATGAAACATCTTCTATGCGTACTTTCTCCAAGTGGATTGAAGAAGAAGAGCTCCTTGATGTCTCCATACATAACCATTCCTTCACGTGGAGCAACATGGGGGGGGGGGGGGGGGGAGCCAACTCTGGCGTGCCTCGACCGTGTTTTGATCGACTTGGATTGGGGCGACTCTTTTCCTAGTTGTGAGGTAAGCGGATTGCCCTGCATTGCATTATGTCTGATCATACACCTTTGCTTCTCGCTGTCCATAATGACAGACAATAAAAACTGTATTTAACCACATGATAAAAGAATAATAGAAAATGAAATATGTTATTTGTGTCATCGTCAAAACTGATAGAAAATAATACTATAGTTTATTTGATCTATAAAATTATTCATATGTTAATTTAATTATAATATAAAATCAAATAAAAACATTGCATAAATTATATATATATGTAGAAAAAGTTACATCACATTACACGTTTTTCAAAATAAACAATAAATAAAATCTACATTATATCATATTGTACCAGCAAAACCTATGAGAATAAATCTATTAAAATCTACATTACATTATATCATATTAAATAAAACATGACAGTAGAAAGAGTGTAGAAAAAAAAAAAAACTATGAGAATAAATTATGCGATGGATTCTTGTATAGGGTTTCATTGTAGAGGGTTAGATAAAATGATGAAATTCTCTCACTTTCCTCCCATGGAGTGAGAAAAAAACTTCTCTTTTCCTTTAATAAGACAAAATAAGAAATAAAGGGAAAATAAAAAAGTGTTTTTTTTTTAAGAAAATTTTTTACTTTCTAGCACTTTTTGTGTGACACAAGCCCACTCTAATGTGTTTCAATTCTTTGTGATATGATTAAGGCATAATATGGGATTGACAAGTGAATATCGTACATGTTAAGACGAGAGATATTTTGCCAAGGAAAATTCTTGCATTGAATTGAATAATTCATTTAACGAACTAAGTAACTCATAAACCAAACCGAACTATTCGATATTTGAATCGAGTAATTAATAATCAAACTGCTGAATAAAACTAATTGAAATCATTTAACATAACCAACATGCCTCACGTGCCTGTCACATTAGTTATTCATCTGTCAGTCAACCTTCAAATTCTCTGGCTTTGTTTTTTTTTTATTGGTAATAAATTTTGTATTGCTATATTGTAAATTTTTTATATAGCACAGTCGAGGCGCAGAGAGAGTCACACGACGAGGTCGGCGATGTGTGTGCTGGGACTCAGTGAACAGTGTTATAGTGAGAAGAAGAGTGACGGCGAGGAGTCGGAGAGTCGATGTCGCAGAGAGTCACAGTGAGAAGAAGCAGGGTAGAGAAGAGGAGAAGGGAAGGTGAGTTTTATTTTATTTTTATTTTTTTAATTTTTTTGTGATGATAAGATTTTAGGAACCCTAATTTATGTGTTGTGTAAGTGGGTAACTCTAAAGAGTATCTGAATTTGGACTCTTAGATTTTAATCCAAGGATTTGAAATACTCCTCATATTCATATTAATAAAGAATCCATGGAATACATATATTTTTTTGTAACAATAATCATCTTTTAGGTTCCATGATAAGTCCCATGAGGTGGCAAAGAGATCAATACCTACAATATCCTTTTTGTTTTAATTAGTAACTACTCCGCAAAACGTGCGAGACGGTTACAATTTCTCATTTTCAATTGTGCATCGAGGAGTATTAATTCCTAGTTTTCTTTTTCTGGAAAATACGATTGAATTCTTATTTATTCATTATTAATCGATCTTTTTATTCAGAATTCAATTTTTGTACGAAGAACACTTAGTAGTAGATCCGAATTTCTACTTTGGAGGATTTTGTAGTCACTGATTCGTTTTTTTATCCGATTTGGATTTCGTTTCAATGTTTTTCTGATCAAGTTTCACATTTGTTATATTTTTGGATTAATTTGCAATTGAGTTTTTCTCTGCAATTGGTTTTATTTGATATTAAAAAGTTTTTTTTTCATGTTTTGATTGTGTTGAAATGCTAGTAATATCTGAATCTAATTTTAACCTTTTATGATTTATATTTTGAATGTTAATTACATTTTTTAAACTAAAACACAAAACCTTTTTATGTATTGATCGTCAGTTATATTTATGAATGTAATTAATTATATTTATGATAATCGGTTTTATTACATCATACATGTAATATTGTGAGCCAAGTTACATTTTTTAAAAACATAATTAGATAGTTGTATGATGTTAGTTACATTTTTACAATGTAACTAGTCATTTTTCATAATTAATTTATGATTATTAGTTACATTTTATAAGTGTAACATATGACTTCATGCTTGTAATCTTGAGAACCAGTTAAATTTTTCAAAATATAATTAGACAGTTGTCTGATGTTAGTTACATTTACACAATATAACTAGTCGAAAAACGAAATGTTTAAACCAATGTAAATTATTTATTTCAGATTGTTTACAAATAAAGAAGCAGTTTATGTTTTTTTTTGTTTGAAATTTACATTCACATTGTAAATATATCTAAACTTTTTTTTTCGTTATTTTTAATATTGCAAATTCATTTAGCATTTAATCTAAATTTTTGAATTTATTTTATTTTTTAAATAATTTTTATTTTTCTTGAAATCCTATTACATTTTAAAATAAAAATATAGATTGTTTTAAGGATGTTGACGAAAAACAATCTAGGAATGTTTTGGTGTAATTTAGGTAAGTTTTGATGTAACTAAAATATAAATTCAAGGGCAAGTCTAGACCCACTACCCTAGTAGCTGATCCCACCATCTAACTTAACTCACCAACTCAAGTTTTTTTTTGTTACTTCTTAACCCACAATCATATATATTCATCACACATCTAGCCCTAAACCCACCACAATCATTTTCACAAATCTCTCTCTTTCCTCCTGTCCATTCAAAATCACACGCGCTGTCGTCTCAGTTGCTGACCTTCCTTCGACAAGCTGTGGTGAACGTCTCCACTCTCCGTTGCTAACCCTCCTTTCACGACATGCCCGATGAGCACCTCCACAGTCCACACTCTCGCTGACTTCCTTTCTCTCCCTCTTTTTTCACAGTTGTTCAGTGTGTGTGTATGGGTGAGATGGCCTTATTCAGGCATGGGAGGTGAGGAGGTTATCTATTTGACGGTCTCTGGAGAAGTTCAATGTGTTGAACAATCTTATTGTGAATGTATTATTTGTTGTGTTCAAAGCAAGTTCTTTAAAAAAAAAAAAAAAGAGGCCGACTGAAGATCCAAAGTTCCAATTCGACAACCTTTGTGTGGTAAATATTTGTCCAATTCAACAGAAAGTTCATCAATTGGATTAGAATCAAGATCATTTTTTGACTTACTAATTCGACAGGGTTAATGTCGACATCGCACTTACCAGTTCGACAAGACGTCTGTCGAGAGTCTCTGTACCGTTCGACGACAGAGCGTTGGTCGACCTGGGAGTTCCTTCTCGACACATTGTCTGTCGAATTAGATAGGATAGGATGACTCTATCTCTGTCGACCTGTGATTTCCACTACAAGATGAAAGAGATCAGTACACATTTACTCAACCACAAAAAATATCATTTGTTGAACCATTAAGTACAAAATCATTATAAATAGCATTCCATTTACACAATCATTCCATCAAATTCATAATATAACATTTACACTGTGTTTACACATTGACGAGATCACGTGGAAGCTACTTGACCAGAGCATCAATTATTGTCGCGGAGGGTCATCGTGAGGCGGCTGTAATGTTGCCGAGGGGGGTCTCCGGAAGGTGTACCGAAGTTTGGTCAGGCTGCCAAGGGTGGCCGTCGCGGGTGACGACTGACGAGGGAGGAAGTTCGCGTGGAGAGGGACAGTGTGTGTTTTTTTTTTATTGTAAGGTGGGGTTAATGTTTCTAAAACAATATAGGATTTAGGTTTTTTTTTCTTTTTTGGGTTGGGGGGGGGGGGGGGGGGGGTGGTTTCAGCATATTAATAGGTGGGGTAGACGTACCCTAAATTCAATTACATGTAAGGATTTCAAAATTCAAATTTCAAATGGATAAGTTATAATCTAACTAGGATTTATATGAAATAATAATAACATAATAGAGAAAAATGAAGGATTTGGATTAATAAAACATATTTTTAATAAAAGACATACCTTGTTTTAATATTTTATCTTTTTATAAAAATAAATAAAACAAACAGTTTTAAGAATGGTTCAACAACCCTTCCCACCAACTACATAATAAGACAAACAGTTCCTTCAAAAAAAACAAAATCAGTAATAAAAAAAAAACCATTTCCGAATGTCAGTGGTTTCTCAACTGGATTCTCGTGCCCCTTTTTTTGAATTTTTTTTTTCACATTTCAAAGTCAATGAGATCCTCGAGAACGTTGTGGACTTCTTTTCCCCCAAAAAAGCTTTTTTATTTTTTTTTATTTTCATATTTTGGATGCTAATAGGCTCCTTGTTTTTAGGTTACATGAGCATGACTTGAATAAACAAACATATAGACAAAATATATAAAATATTTATTTGAGTATTTATAAGAATATGTAATTTATTTTATATATATATATATATATAGCCAGAATTGTTAATACAACAAATATGGCTGCAAAAATGTTTAATCTAACATTTAATTCATTATTTAGTGTGTAATATAGCTATACAAATAAAAAATGTTAAAATTTGTTATTAACAAGAGTTCTTTTTAGCATAAAACATATGTTGAATTTTTTATATACTTGTTTAATAAAACATATATTTACAAAACATGAAGTGTAACTCAAACGAATAGATCATATAAACCCGCATATGTTTGATTTGATAATTAAGTTATTATGAAGTTTATGATTATTCTAATATAAATAAAGATAAAATGATTTTTTGTTTGGTTGTGTTTTAAATTTTTTTCAGGAAAATACAATAATAAAGTTTTTGTTGTTTGAATAAAATATGAATAAAATCGAGGTGTGGATAAGAATTTCTAAAAGGTAAAAAAATAATTGTAGTTATTTGACAGTTGATTTATAAGATCGAGATAATGACAATTGATTTGATAGTGGCCCATGTATTCTTTTCAGCTGAATAACCTGTAATAACTTAATTCCAAGGGTTGACTGGAATCCATGTACCACTTTATACCGGTTAATTCTGGTATACCGATTCTTATTTATAATACTCATCCAAACATTCATAATGGGGCTATTCCAATTAATTCTAAGTTATTCCGGGACATTCTCAAATCAAACATGGGCAATTTAGCATCTTTAATATAGGGTTCTACTACAACTGATCACAATTTTAGTATGTTTTCACAGGACAAGAAAATGGTCTAAATTTTGGGATCCATCAGAACATTTTCTTTCATACACAACCTGGTATGTATTATAAAAAAATAAGGGGAAATTAATTAGGGGTCCCTGACCCTATCTCCATAATAACAATAAGTCCCTGGATTGTTTTACAATAATGATAAGTCCTTAAACTCAAAATCTATTATCTTTGGGTCCCTCAAACTAACAGAGTTACTAACAGCCATTGGAAATCCCCTTTATACCCCTCCCACTTAAAACCCTCTCCCCCCAAAATCTTTCGACCACTCTCCTCCCCTGTGTAAACCATAGTCCCACCCCCTAAACCATAGTCCCACCCCCTCCCCCCATCTCCACTCGCCTCCCTTATTTTTCCTGCGAAGGATCGGGATCTCGAAAGGAGGTGTCGGATGGTGTTCGGGGAGGTCGAATCGGCGGCGAAGAACCCTTTTAAAAGGTTTATCTGAATTCAACCTTTTCTTTTTTTCCTCTGTTTCTTCACTGGTGTTAATGAACAAAGGGTCACTTTTTCTCCGTGTGAGCCATTTGTAGTGCTTTAAATTAAATGGGTCTTTTGAATTCGGCTTTTCATTTTTCTCCTCCAAATGAATTCAAATTCAAGAAACATAAGACTTATTTTTTTATAATTGTTAATTAGATTGTGTGAACAGTGAAAACCTTGACTTTGAATGTGATTTATTTACAAGACAAACGTGGTGGGCACACTGAACATGCTAGGCCTGGCCAAGCTAGGTTTTTATGTGAGATTTTGGTGTGTGTTGGTGAGGGTAGTGGTTTGTGTTTAATGTGTGTGAAAATCATATCTTGCATGTCAACTGTTTGATTATTTGTGTGTGTGAAGAAGGTGAATGAAGAGACTTGTGCTTGATGGATGAATCATCAATTGAAATGGTTAATTGATCACATTTGTTTGTTTTCTAATTTAATGACTATACTTACATGATTCTTGAATTTGACATCTTGAATTTGATTTTATGATTATGATGCATATTTGTATATTTTCATTCTTATGTTATGAATATACACTATTTTTAGATTTCCAAATTTTTCTGAATTTTTTTCCGTATCCCTCCCCGAATAATCCGATTCGAACCGAACATGATCCATATCCCTCCCCAAATTTGTGACTATGGCTCTCGGTTGTTCACCTTGATTTTAGCTTTCGAGTTCATGTTCATATCATTTTTTATGTTTTCGTTCGTTTATATTGCATTGCTTCTGATATAAAGATGACCATGTAACACATTTTATATGCAAAGTGTTTGTTGATGTTAATCATTTTCTATATTTCTTTTGCTCAAGAACAAAGAACAGATGTTCATCTGAAGAGCCCAAATGCTGGTTGATAAGAAGCCTTACCCACGTTCTCTTGTAGCATCTGCGGCTGAAACTCAAAACCATTTTTTTAAAAGCCTTCCCTTACATATTTAAATATAACCATAACAATATATGTAAGAAAACCATGATTTTAAAACAAAAGCCTACATATATGCCCCCTCAATAGTTAATGACTCAAGTCCGGACGAAGACATTGTTAGATGAATTCATTATTCTATTTTTTGATATAAAAGAAAAACAGTTAGTGACTCAATGCTAATTCTTTAAACATTTATCATCAACGATCTCTGTTATATTTTCAAATATTTGGCTTATGTTTTGCATTTCTTTTCCAAATTTGTTTTTTTCCAAATTCATTCTTTTTTTTTTGTACACCGTTATTCTCTTCCTGTACATTGTTATGCTTCTTTGATACACTGTTATCAAAAAGAAAAACAGTTAGTGACTCCATGCTAATTCTTTAAACATTTATCATCAAAGATCTCTGTTATATTTCTAAATATTTGGCTTATGTTTTGTATTTCTTTTCCAAATTTGTTATTTCCCAAATTCCTTTTTTTTGTACACCGTTATTCTCTTCCTGTACATTATTATGCTTCTTTGATACACTGTTATGCTCTATATGTACACTGATAAATCATTATTCTAATTATGTAATATGAGGGACTGTTCACCACTTTTTCTAACATTTTTTTTCATGTTGTTAGGTTGAAACATAATGGCTCGTCCGTAGAAAATCACACCACGACGAAGTCCGCGAAACCAAAAAGCACTAGTCTCTAAAGAGGATGATCCTTTTACCTCCACTAGGAAGACTCGGGCATCATCATCAAGAGATCCTCGAAATCCCACGAAGACTCGGGAAAAGTCCAAACCCAAGTCATCCACTAATACGAAGTCCAAATCGAAGCCATCCACCATGAGGAATAAAAAGGAACAAGGTAAACTCTTATTACATGCACTGTACAAGATTAAAACACATGTGTACACTGTTAAAATGACCTCTGCACACCATTGAAGTGGCTTTGTACATTCTTAACATACTTTTGTACACTATTAACTCTTTGGTACTATCTTATAATAGGGACGGTGAAACCCTTTCTACCCAAATCGATGCTGGTGCAGCATAGGTGCTTCCCAATCTATTACATAACTGCCATGGATGGGATGGAAGTCAGAGAATGCCACAGAAGATTGATGAAGAAGACACCATTCAATATTTTGGTTAATATTCCGAGGATACAGTTCCAGTCAGAGTTACTTGATGTCATCGTTAGCAGCTACAAATCTGATGGAGATTTCTTCGAGATAGGTGGGCAGCCGATATCTTTGACTACCGAAGATGTTGCCCTGATCATAGGGCTGCCAGCCTTTGGGGAGACCCCTAACTTGAACTCATCATCTACAAAGTCCGAATCAAGAAGTGGTTCTTCAGTGATACTTCCATCATCACCAGGGCAGCCTTGAAGGAAAGTATGTCTCACTTGATGAACTCCGACGACCCTAAAGACATCCAAGATTTTGTGAGACTTTGGATAGCTTTCATATTTGCGTCGTTTCTGTTTCCGATTGGACACTACAATTGCCCAATACCTCTTTTAGGATTGTTGGATAATCTGAAATCCACATGGAAGTATGCATGGTCCGTTGCCATCCGCGATCAACTGATGGAGGGCGTACGGAAACAACGGGCCTGCATAACAATGAGGGACGAGGGCCAATATTCCAAATCATCAATGGGATACGTTTTTGGTTGCACCGCAGTCCTCTGTGTAAGTATCACATCACTTGAAAAAATTTATATGTTTTTTTAATTATTAATTTGTCACAAGAATTAATGAAATAATTTTTATAGGCTTGGTTCTACGAGCACACAAGAACAACTAGATGGATGCCTACAGCTCACCATGTCTCCCCACGATTATTCAAGTGGGCGATGAAACTGAAGAGGAGAAGGGGGGAGAAAAATGCTGACCCCTTCAGGGTAACCGCGGCTGAGGTAAATAACTCATAATCACTGAAGTATATATATGAACTGTTATGCATACATATGTAAACTTATTCAAATTATCTGAAATAGTACACTGTTATTTAAAATGTGTACACTATTATTTCAAATATGTACACTATTAAGTCATCTGTGTGCACTGCTTGAAGACATGTGTACACTGAAGATGTACATTATTATCTTCTGTGCACACTGATTGAGCACATTTGTACATTACTAATTCAAATGTGTACACTACTATATATGACCTGATCTACTCTGTATAATACTGACATAGATTTCCTTTTGTGTTGTAGGTTATGACAGCCCTCAAGGTTGACGATGGAGAGAGATGGCTCCTCTATGGGGGTAGGATGGATAAAATGAAGGGGAGGAACACTCCCTTGAATTATTGGAAGGAGGAGGATGAACAACAACCACAAGAGCTAAAAAGATGTAGGAGATTGGCTAGTGCGGTTCCCTCTATCTCATTGAAGAGGAAATTGGGGTCACTTCGTCATTACGGAGGAAGTAGACTAAGGAAGAAACTAAAAAAGATGAAGGGAGAGATGGAGGTGCTTAAGTCAAAGGTGGAGTTGTTGACGGCTCAAAATGCCCAGCTATCTAAAGAGCTTCAGAAGAAGGAGGACGAGGAACTACTGAAAAAACTAGGGGAGGGAGAAGAGGGGGGAGAAGAAGAACAAAACTTGAAAGAAGGGGAGGAGGAGGCCTCTGAAAATGATGAATACTACATAATTAAGAGATGCGAATTTGATGGTGTAGATGAGTCAGGTGGGGATGATGTCATAGGTGGAGCTAGTGAGGATGGGTTTGACAAAGAACCCTATAGCATTGTGGATGTTAGCTCCCAGGAGATGGACTTATCCATTGTTCCATTCAGTCAGGATCCCGACGAAGGGTCATTAGAATTGGTGCCACAAGTGTTTTCTGTCATTCCTTTCAGTCAGAATCCTGATGAAGGGATCATTCAGGGGGTTCCAAAAAAAGCCTCCTATGTTGAGAGATTGAAGAGGAGAAACAGGATGTCATCTTATTTACTGCGGTCTCCATACTACCATGGAGCTGTGAAGAAGGAGTTGCTCAAGGCAATGGATAATGTAGTGCAAGAAACTGAGGTGTTGTTGTTGACCCCCCATCACCAAAGAGGAAAAAAAAATGACTAATGTACTATTTAAAATCCCAAAGAGAAAGGTAAGCAAAATACAATCTTTGCTTAAAAATACAGAAATTAAGTGAAATAATATAGCCATTTTTCATGTATTATAATTTGCAGGTCCTCACAGAGAAACGAAGAAATTATCAAGGGAAGAGGTTCTTGTCTGCCGAAGATGATGAGTTGATTAATCAGTTTTTGTCATTACCAATCACAAGGTATATATATAAAACATTTAAAAATATTTTTTAAATTTGATAAACACTGTTAACAGTTACCTATATACATGATGTACATTATAGGGATCCATACTTGTGCATTGGGGAAAAATGTATTAACGCCTGGCAAATACGAGATGTGCTTTTCAAGTTAGAATTGGAGGATGACGTAAGTGAAAATATTTACAATATGGTAATGTGTGTGTTTAATAATTTATCTAATGATTTGTACTTGTGAGTACTTGTGATAGGCTTTGGATATGTATTTTGGTATCCTTGAAGAAGAGCAATCTCCTACAAAATGGTATTACGTGAGTTCTTGGGCCCAGGTAAATTCATAATTCATTGTCCTATTATAAGTTTTTGGACAATACATGCGTCTTACACCGACATCTTTATTTTTTTGTCATGATGTGTAGAAGACACTTAAGGACAGTCATCCCCTTTTAGAAGACGCTGCGTCGGCAGAAGCTTACATGAATGCTTTGACTGGATTCTTCAGGGGTTGCACCACAGCAACATTGATGGACCTTGACATGGTTCTTATGCCCGTCCACTCTGATTTCAAAGGGTGCCAACATTGGCATCTATTGATGGTGGATTTGAAAGGCCATCGATTCGTAGAGTACAACTCTATGAGAAATGTTGCTGGATTTGAACAATCGACGGACAGATTGGTGAGTATTAAATTTTAACATTAGTGAACTATTACATTTTATTTATACATTGTTAAAGTCCTCATGTACATTGTTAAAGTCCTCATGTACACTGTTAAAATTCCTCAAGTACACTATTATAAGTATATGTACACTGATAGTGTGAGATTACAATGTGCAGGTTCAATGGCTGAAGATGTATCTCCAACTTAATCATTTCATCTACAATGTTGAAGACTGGCCAATCATAAGGGATGATCAATGTCCATAACAATCTAATGGGTCAGTGTTATTGATATAATTTCATTATTAATTTATGCAAGAACGTGATAAGATAATATGCTTATGTTGTTTGTAGGGTTGATTGTGGCATGTTTGTGCTTAAATACGGCGAGCACCTCATAAACGGAACAAACATGGATTTTCAACAAAATGACATTCCAAGGTTCCGAGGGGAGTACACAGTCAAAGTCATTCGAAAAGCTAAAGAGAGTGAAAATCGGATTAAAAAAATACAAGAAGAATGTGAAACATATAAACAGCAGATGTAATGTGTTTGTAATATAATTTGGTGGTGTTGTAATGTGGTATACTGTTTTACATCGGTGGTGGTGAAGTTTAATATGGTGCTGATGTTTTATATATTTTGAACAATGTAATGTGGAATAAATCTTACAGGTTTTATCTGTTACTGTTATAAATGTTACAGGTCATATCTATTGCACGATGATGTACACTGTTATAAATGTTACAGGTTCTTTGTTTTACACTGTGCACACTGATATGCAGCATGTGTACATTGTTATAAATCATACAGGTTTTATCTGTTACTGTTATAAATCTTACAGGTTATATCTGTTGCACGATGTACACTGTTATGCAGCATGTGTACACTGTTATAAATGCTACAGGTTCTGTGTTTTACATTGTGCACACTGATATGCAGCATGTGTACATTGTTATAAATCTTACAGGTTTTATCTGTTACTGTTATAAATCTTACATGTTATATCTGTTGCACGATGTACACTGTTATGCAGCATTTGTACACTGTTATAAATGCTACAGGTTCTGTTTGTTACTGTTATAAATGTTACAGAATGTGTCTGTTACACGGTGTACATTGTTATGCAACATGTGTACTCTGTTATAAATGCGTCAGGTTCTGTTTTTTACAATGTGTACACTGATATATAGCATGTGTATACTGTTATAAATCTTATAGGTTTTATTTGTTACTGTTATAAATTCTACAGGTTATATCTGTTACACAGTGTACACTGTTATGTGGAATATGTACATTGCTATGCGGAATATATACACTGTTATGTGGACTATGTACACTGTTATATATGTTACATGTTCTTTAGTACGATATGTTATACAGTATGTGTAAACTGATAATGTTCTAAATGACATAAGCATAGGTATAAATTCAAACATACAGAAATATATCATTAATGTTATACATCATAAAGTTCTCAAATACTAGATTGTGAAAGATACATCATTCTTCAACGGCCACAGGATTCCTGCATGTCTTCTTGTTGTGTCCAAATCCCTTACATCTCGAACATCGATTGTGAGTTATCGCATCTGGATCTGCCTGTGACTTTATTCTCTTTTTCTTCCTCCTCCCTGGCCTGATCTTTGTAAACGGAGGTTTGATGAATATGCTTCCTTCCTCCTCCTCAGCCGGTCTTTGAACGCCCACCACAGGTAGGATTGCACCTGCATATGCTTGGCGAAAAGTATCCGATAGAAAATACGACGAACAATAATCATAGATGGAGCGGTTTATTTTCCATACTGCAGCACAAGCATGGATACAGGGTAACCCAAACACTTGCCAGCCTCTACATGTGCACATGCGATCATTGAGGTTGACTGCTTCACCTCGTCGCCCACAGATCTCGAAATGATTTCCATCTGAACACAACACTTGCAAACCACGACACCCTACTTGATGCTTCTCCATTTTTTCCATTATTGATGGGCATAAGTAAGTCTCCCACTCGCTAGCCTCATTACGTCTTTTGTACATCATCTCCATCATTTGAACCCTTATATGATCAATCATCTGAACTATTGGGAGATTGCGGGCTTCAAGTATCCATGAATTGAAAGACTCAGCACAGTTAGAGTACAATTCTCCGTATCTTTCCCTTGAAAATAGGACATTTGCCGAATGGTTCGGATAAGAATCTTCAATCCACTTTGCGGCTTGTTGAGAGAAACACCGCATTTCGGCTATGGCTTTTCTGTAATCTTCAATTCTCAATCCATAAGCTGCAGCATCTAGTAGTTGAAGCAATTTCCTTCTAACAGAAATATTGAATTTCCCAGTGATCGTCTCTTTAAAATTCATCTTCAAATGTCGTAAACAATGAGAATGATATGAGTCTGGAAAGACTGAAGGGACAGCTGACATTAAACCCTTACCCCTATCAGAAATGAATGATTCTTCGATCTGAAGATATGATCCCTCGTAAGCATGTTAATGTCCATGCCCAATTATCTTCTGTCTCTTGATCCACAACTGAAAATGCTAATGGAAAAAAACCGTCATTCCCATTCTTAGCAATGATCGCAAGCAAAATACCTTGGTACTTAGATTTTAAAAATGTTCCATCTAAAAACAACATGGGCCTACACCCAGTCTCAAAGCCAGCAATTACAGCACCAAAACTTACAAATACTCTTCGAAATCTATGATCTTCAGGAGTGCATTCCAACTCCACGTAGCTTCCAGGATTCGTATTCATTACCGCTGTAGCATACCATCAGAGATGATCAAATGAAAGTGCTTCATCTCCATGCAAATCCTTACAAGCTATCTCTTTTCCATGCCATGCCTTGTGGTAAGGTAAATTGATGCCATAATCTCTAAATACGTCCTTTACTATATCGCGAGGTCGATATAACGGAGAATCTATAAACTTCTTTCTTGTAATCTCACCCACCCATCTTCGTGATGCTCTAGGATGACCGTTTGTTGATATTCCTCCACCACATGAGTGAACGTTGTTCATCGTCTTGATTTGAAAGTAAGGACCCAACCCCACTCTAGAGCAATGTACACGCCATCCACATGAAGGAATCTTACACTTAACTGTCACCCTTACTTTGTCATTCTTCACGTACTCAAAATCAAATGAATGTGCTATGGCATAATTGGTCAGCTGAATTCAAAATTCTTCGACATCTTCAAACTGTTGATTGATTGAATGAATGTAGTTATCCCAAAAACTTGTGAGCATCCCACTTGACGTACTCCCGCAAATGGCTTCCCCTTGGGTGACCATACTACAAGATGTAGGTGCAGTATTTGTCATGTTCATTTGGACTGTGTTGGACATCCTGCAATTCATTTCAATTATGGGATGCATTAGGTATAATAATATATACAAAACTTTTATCACTGTCTATGTACACTATTAGTAATCTGTGTACACTAATAAAATTCTTACGAAATGACTATGAAAGAGTATAACATATTTTTACCTTATTCCTTCATCTCCATCACAAGTTTGTCCATCATTGAGGGTAACATAGATTTCGACTACCATAGCCCCACACATCTTATGGATGTCGTACATCTTCTCTACGGCCTTATCGTTCCCAATAGTGGGTTTAATCATTGTTTTCCCTGGAATTTCATACTTCATAATAACTTTGGCCGCATCGAACCCCCATCTTTCCACTAATTCATTGACAATGTAAGCATACGTTGTTGTTCTACATATACTAACTACCTCGGCATCTCCCATATATGTACAAGCAGCCATGATTGGTTCCATTCTTCAACAATGATAAATTAATCTGCAAATTAAAAGGCAATTAACATGAATTTCATGTTAGTAACATATTATAACATGCAATTACATTCAACCATTTTTCACACATAAACTGACAATAATCTCTTGTTATTGTGTACATTGTTATAAAGAACATATTTTTTTGTTTTCATCATATTGTAACATGCATACACATTGCCTAATAAGCATAGAAAACACACAATGTACTCAATGTACATTGTTAGGTTCACTGTGCACACTATTAATATTCACACTTTGAGAATCTCTTACTTAAAAAATATATACAATTATATAAAGAGTGAAACTTTAAAAATTTCATAATTTCAGAACATGCATGACTACATAAAACTAAAAATCATCGCACACTATGTCATGTACTGTATGTGTACACTGATAAGCGCACTGTGTACACCCTTACACTTTCATATTTCTAAAAACTCTTCAGTTTATGAACATTTATACAAACATCTAAGATGCATAAAATCAACACTACAACATTGAATACTATAAAAAAGAATAAAATATTGCTTTGAACATTTAATAAAAACATACATTGGTGATGAAGGAATGAGAACCAATCGATCCGGGTCCGGGGCAACATCCGTGGTCAAGATTGGGTGGGGGGAGGTCGGGGTCGCGGGAGGGGGTGGGGGTGGCGGATGGGGTCGTCGGAGGGGGTGGGAGGCGCGGACGGGGTCGCGGGATGGGGTGGGAGGCGGTTGGGGGACGCAATGTGGCGGGAGGCACAGTAGAGGGGGCTGGTGGAGGTGGTATCACATTCTCACCTTATGTTGAGTTTTGGGAGAGAAAGAGAGATGTTGGAGAAGAAGGAGAAAGCATATTAGGTTGAGTTGAGGGTAAAAGAGGAATAAAAACAATAGATTGGATGGAAAAAAGATGGAATGACCTAAACAAAATACAACCACTAACTGAGGGACCTAAAGAAAACTTAAAACAGTCCAAGGACTTATTGTTATTATGAAGATAGGGTCAGGGACCCCTAATTAATTTCTCCAAAAAATAATGATGCAAAAAGAATTAACTTTATCCGCCTCCCACACACAAATACATTAGATGTAATTCTGAGCCAATCAGAGCGCTCGTAAATCAACCGTCCAAACTGGAAAAAAACACAAAAATCCAACAAAAACTACTTCGAAAGCTTTTTTTGAATTTTTTTTTCACATTTGAAAGTCAACGAGATCCTCAGAGAGTTCAGAACCTCTTTTTCTTCAAGGACCTCTTTTTTTTTTTTTTTCATATTTTGGATGTCCATGAGGTTTGGTTACATGAGCATGACTTGATTAAACTAATATAAAGGTAAAATAAATATAAAAAGAGTTATTTTAATATTCATAACATTTGAAAAATGACTACAGAAATGTTTAACCTAACGTTTTGTTTCATTTTTTAGTGTGTAATATATATATACAAATGAAAAATATTAAGGAAAAATTAATTAGGAGTCTATGAGGATATACTCATCTATTAATCATTAGTCTCTGGGCAATTTTAAATTTTCTTTAGGTCTCTCAGTTAGTGGTAGTATTTTATTTAGGTCCTTCTATCCAACTTGAGTTAAGTCATTTTTTTTTATTCCTCTTTTATCGCAACTCAACATAACATGGGTTTTCTCCTCCAACAACCCTCTTTCTCCCCCAAACAACTCAATAGAAGGCTCCACCACCCCATTGCGCCCACGATCTCCCCGATAATAGGATTTGAGTTTTCAGGGGTGGTCGAGATTTGGGGGAGAATGAGAGTAGAGTGAATTTTTTTTTTTTTTTTTTTGGGAGAGTGTTTTAGATTTGAGGAGGGTACAAAGGGTATTTTAAATAGCTGTTAGGGAGTATGTTAGTTAGAGGGAACAAAAGATAGATTTCAGTTTAGGGAGGACTTTTTGTTAAGGCAAAACAGTCCAAGGGTTAATGATAAATAGATGGTATCCTCAGGGACCCTAATTAATTTTTTCAAATATTAAAAACAGTCATTAACAACAGTCTTTTTTTAGCTCACAACATATGTTGAATTTATTAAATTATTTATATACTTGTTTAACAAAAAATATTTTTATACAACAGAAGTATAACTCAAATGAATTGATATAAAATTTTTTGCATCTTTTAATCTAGGATATCGCTAGAACTGGCCAAATTTTAATATATTATATTAAAAAATAAAAATTCAGGAAGAGATTACAGAAATGATTGTATCAACAACCACACCCAGATACATTGGTAAATAAAAGGGTTAATGACATTCACATCCCTATAAAAGTGGGTAATCTCGTGTAACTCTTTATTAAAGTTGGGACAGATATACAAGTCCTTGAAAACTCTAAAAAATCTATATACATCAATGTTGTTAACAGATATTAACCATAACCCAACCTATATATTAATCCTAACCTATACTATGAGATGACTAAATTGTCTCAAATTTTTTTTACCCTTCAAAACAATGTCTTTTTGGAATGAAGAAATATAAAAGTCTTACAAGGGTAATTGGGTATTTTGCATATATTATTTTATTTTTATGATTTTTTATAGGGACTATAATATTTACACAATTATATGGTGATGGAATGTTCTTGGAATATTTTGTCAAATTTGGTTGAAAATTTAACTCAATGATGATAATTGAGTTTTTGTGTGTTTTGAAGAACTTTTACATCTACCACAACTAGAGCTGGCCTGCGGGCAAGGCCACCAAGACAATTGCCTAGGTCCCCAACCCAATGAGGCCCCCAAAAATCATCTATTCACCCGATTTAATGGATGGAGGGATGTGTCACTCTAATTAATCTCTCCTAACAAACTTTCTCTATCTATTTGATATTCCCCTAAAATTTCTCATTTCCCTAAATCTCTCCACGTAGATCTCTAAATTTCAAGTCTCTTTTCTTCAATGTGTTTCCCTCTCTCACTCCCTTTCAAAATAATTTCTCTCAAATCTGTTCCCATGTGGTTGAATAATATAATGTTCAAATCCTCTTTTAATGACATTTTTTCTGATTTTTATAATTTTTCATTTTTTTAAAATTTATTTTTTATTTTATTTTTATTAAGAATATATGATAATTAATGTAGAATGTTTTGATTTAAATGATTGTATAATATTGGGTATATATTTTGTGATTTGAAGTATGCAAGATTATTAAAACAATCTAGAATTTTTTTGTAACAATGTATGGGACCCTACTTTAAAATTTTGCCTATGTCCTAGTTACAAAATTCAATTTTCAATGTCGGCCCTGGCCACAACTTTGATAAATGGTCAATTTGGATATGAGTTTAGGTAGATTTTACGTTTGAAAAATAAAAAATTCTTAAACTTAGATTCAAACACATTTTCAATGTTTAGTTTTTCAAACCACTATTTTTCTTTTTTAAATAAAAAAATCTTATAATTAAAAATCTAATAAAACAACTATTTTAAAAAACTAAGTTTAAAAGAGAAGATTACTTATATTTATTGTACCGTGAATGTCTTTGACCCTGTATATTAAATTAAGCCGCCCCTAAAACACGTATAAACACATAACATCCCATCAGAGTTCCCGTAATTAAACTAACCGACCAAACTGGAAAGAAAAAACACACAGATCCAACAAAAACTACTTCAAAAGATCTTTCCAGTCAAACCCTCGCCAAAAATACCACTCACTAAATTCTTTTTTTTTTTTACTTCTGTGGCTTCTGACTTTCCATATATGTCTGTATATTTAAACCACCGAAAACGGCACGGCTCGTTTAGTATCAGACTCGGCTCGGGCTCGACTCAGCTCGGGAACGAGCTTCATTTTGTGTTCAAGTTCGGCTCGTTGAGCTCGTGAAAAGCTCGGCTCGGCTCGTTTGTTAAACAAGCCAAGCTGAAGCTCGAATCAAGGCTAATCACAACACCTTATACATGTGAAAGTAACATAAACTCAGGCTCGGGCTCGGCTCGTTCCCTTTTTTTCTATTAAGTAAACGAGCTCGTTTAGGCTCGGGTTCGGCTCCGCTCGGGCTCAGCTCGTTTACAAACCGAGCTTTAAAAATTGTTCAAGCTCGGCTCGTTTGTCTAATCGAACGAGCCTGAATGAGCTTTAACCGAGCCGAGCCCGAGCAGAGCCCGAGCTGCTCGGCTCGTTTACCAGCCCTATCCAAAACAGATCAAACATTCATTCAATCATTATAATGTCTACCATTGCTTTTTTGCAAAAACGCCCCTCCCTTCCACTTGAATCCCAACAAGGCCCCTCCCACCACCACTAATCCCCCGACCACCTCTCCATGTCCGGGCGAAAACCCAATCGCCGGTTGGCGATGAAGACGTTGGAGGCAGCGGCGGACACGAAGTCATCATGCCATTCACGTGTTTGGCGGGAAATCCAAGGGTCCGGCGACTGGTCGGACCTGGTGGAGCCGCTCGACCCGCTTTTGAGGGCGGAGATCGTCCGATACGGCGAGTTCGTCTCTGCCTGTTAAAAGGCCTTCGACGTCGACCCGTCCTCGAAGAGGTACTTGAATTGCAAGTTCGGCAGAAATTCTATGTTGGACGACGTTGGCATGTCAAGCTCCGGCTATGAAGTCACCAAATACATATACGGGTCCTGCCGCAGCCGGTGGGTCGGCTACGTCGCGGTCGCGGTCTCCTCCGATGAGGAGGCGCGACGTGCTCGTCACGTTCCGCGGGACCGTCACGAACACCGAGTGGATCGCCAACTTCATAAGTTCGTTGGCTCCAGCAAGGCTCGACCCGAATGAACCCCGACTGGACGTGAAGGTCGAGTCGGGGTTCCTCAGTCTCTACACGTCTGATGACAGCACGTGCAGGTCCTGCCCCTGAATTAATAGATTGTAATATAAAAGAGAGAATGCTTAAGGAACTGCAATCATCCAGAGTCCACAATCCAATTTTTTTTATTTTATTTTGATCGGTAAGAATCGAATCCCCGACCTCTCATTGAAAAAGGGTGTGTCTCGACAATCCCGCTAAGCGGGTCTGCCACAGTCCACAATCCAATTGAAAAAATATTGGAGAGGAGATGCCGTCAGTGTTTCATTAACTGTTGTTAGTCTTGAATAAAAGACTGAGACCACAATAAGATGAGGTTTAGTAAGTGCTCCATTGATCAGTTCATATCAGTCTTCAATCAAGGATTAATATGTGTTATTCGTGTGTTATTCGGGGTTTTATTTTTCGATCGGAGTCGCTAAAATTTTGGCTTTTAACTACCTGCGGGTGTTTGAGTGCTCAGATTGAAAATCTAACTGCATATTATGGGTTCTGGTACGTTTTGTACTACCCATAAAAATTTCATCGAATTCCGGTAACATTTTAGAAAATATGTAGTTTTGAATCGTATCCGGATTTGGCCGTTACTGGGTTTCGGTGGATGAGATATTTTTTAGTGTGTGGTGCTTCTTCACACGCTTCCCAATAAAGCAAAATGAGTGGTTGAGTGAGGGTGAGCCTAACCCTAACCTCACCACCCCCTTATGGTCACCCCTAGACACTATTTGGGCATGAAAATGACATTTTTACCCTCTCTCTCTCTCCGTCTCTCCTATTTCGTGGATCTCTCTTTCTCTCCCTCTCTTGGTTTCTTTTTCCCCTCTTTGTGTGTGAAGAAGGAGGAGGAAGAAGCAAATGAAGGAGAAGGTGAAGAAGGAAGTGCAAGAAGGGTGTCTAAGTAAGAGTTGTTGTTTCTTTTCCTTCTCCATCCCCTACTCTCTCATGCTCCCTCTCATGATCCCCCCCCCCCTAGTTTCAGCCAAGAAGAAGAGCACCCAAGCTGAGGTGGTGGAAGTGGAGGTGGCGGTCGAGCTGGTCGGGGCGTGCTTGCAAGCCCCCACATCTCCCCCTTCCCTCCCCCTCCCTTGGTGAGTTATTTTTCCCTCTTCTTTGCTGATTTATAGCACATTTGGGTGTGTTGGGAGGTCATGCATGCTAGATAGTTGGGTTAGGGTGTGTGAGGGGGGCTGGGGAGGGGTTAAAGTTGACTGGAAGCGCACGCGGGTCTGTCCGCGCGCAAGCGGGCAAGTGCGCGTACGCGCAGGTGTGCGCACAGGCGAGCACGAGCGTGCGCGCATGCGCGGCAAGGCACCAGCGAGCGTGGGGGTGCGTGCACATCCGTACGCGTGCGGGGCCATACGTGTGGCTGTCCAGGGGCTCGGGTAGGTGCTGGGGCACTCGGGCATGCGTGCGTACGTGCATGCTTGCATGCGTGCGAGCCCGTATGCGTGCATGTCTGAGTCTTTGGTATTTCTAATTAAATCCTATTTGTTTTAATGTGATTTTACTCACCAAATTAGATGCTCTTGTCTTGCAGATCTTGGCGATCGGTCATGCAACAACCCGGGTTGCGGTGAGTGGTTCGATCCAACCCTTCGGGAAGCGCTCGATGCACGTAGTCGTACATCGCGCATCCATAGGGCTTCTTTGCACCCTAAATATGCTAGATATTTGCATGCTAGGCTTGTATAGCTCATATATTGCGTATAACCCCCTTTTCTACCATATACTTGCCTATATATCATATTTATGTGTGAATTATTATGTATGCATGCGCCTTTCATGTATGAGCATGTGTGATGTGTGTTTTTATGAATATATAGAATATGGCATGCCTTAGGTAGTCCCTATGAGTAATCCGACTCTTTTAGAGATCTATCATCCTATGCACTCATCAGATGCATGAATCGAATCTCTTAAAAATTAAAATAAAACCTACATTATATCATATCGTATCACCGAAACCCTAAACATTTGGGTAGAAAGAGTGTAGAAGAGAAAAATACCTATAGGAATAAATTATACGATGGATATTCTTGTGTTTAATTGTAAATGAAAGATTTTTGGAATGCACATTATTTCATGTCACGATCAAGTCATGATCAACCTCAAGTTTTTCACACTCAATGCAATCATGGTCGCCTGGGAAATTCTCTCACTTTCCCTCTCATAGAGTGAAAAAAATTTCCAACTCTCCCCTAATAATACAAAATAAAAAAATAAAAAGGAAGAAAAGTTTTTTTTTCATTTTTAGGTGATGAAAAAGAAAATTCACTTTTCCTTGTTTTCTATCACTTTGTGTGACACAAACACACTCTAATGTGTTTCAAATCTTTGTGATCTGATTAAGGTTTAAAATGGGAATTTGGGATTGACATGTGAATATCGGACATATTAAGAGGTGAGATATTTTTTTGGAGAAAATTATTACATTGAACTAAATAATTCATTTATCGAACTGAGTAACTCATAAACCAAACTGAACTATTCAATGTTTGAATCGAGTAATTAACTATATGTATAATCAAAATGCTGAATCAAACTAATGTCGATGAAAATAAATGAAATTTTTTTGTAGCATTAAATTAAACTATATGTTCTACATCTAACTAAAAAAACCGTCTGTACATAATTGAAATCAGTTAAGTAAACCAACATGCCTCACGTGCCTAGCACATAAGTTGGGAGCTATGTATTAGTAATTAACAAAAACATTGTCCTCTGGGTCTAACCCTTTATTGCACTTAATAATCAAATGGCAAGTCCTTTCATTTCATAGATCCTCCAATGATATGGGACATAATGACTCGTTAAATGTGAAAGAGCGCTCATACACACAGTCCCTTTTGTAATCCGATACATTATAATGATAGCGTAGTATATCATCATAATATATAACATGATTTTTATTTTTTTTTTAACTTAAAAAAATATATATTATTATATCTCAGTATATACATCATTTTATAACAGTTTACACTTTAAAAGAAAAATATATGATTTTAAAAAAAATAATAATAATAATAATATGTATTTCAATTGAGACTGTAACGATACTAAATATATATTTTCCACCGCCAAACAGTTCCCTCAAAAAAAAAAAAAAAATTTAAATTTGTAATAAAAAAAACACTTCCAAATGTCGGCGGGCGGTTTCACAACGAGATTCTCCCGCGCTTTTTTCTGAATTTTTGTTTTCCACACTTTGAAGGTCGGTGAGATCGTGTACCTCTTTTTCTAGAAAAAAAACAAACGCTTTTGTTTTTTTTCATATTTTGGATGTCCATAGCCAAATGGTTTGGTTACATGAACATGTAAAATACATAAAATGATTTATTTAAATATTCTTAAAATATGAAATTCATTCAATAAATATATATAGTATCATCTGTATATTTCGTGGATAAAAATGAACGGTAGAAATGATTAATCTAACATTTTGTTTTATTTTTTATTGTGCAATGTGTATATACGAAATGAAAATATTAAAAATAGCCATTAAGAACAATTTTTTTAAGTTCATAACATGCGTTGAAATTATTTATAATATACTTATTTAATAAAACATATTTTTATAAAACATGAAATATAACTTAAATGAATTAATATAATTCTTTTTTTTATCTTTTAATGTAGGATTTTTTTACAAGTGACCCCAGTTTAAATATATTATATTAAAAAAATAAAAATGCAAAAAGAGATTACAAAAATGATTGTATCAGCACCCACACACAAATACATTGGTTTGTATTTAAGCGCGTCTAAAATACGTATAAATGACCAAATTGTGGCTTGTGACTCTCCATATCTTATCTGTATATTTAAACCACCAAAAACATTCAAAACAAATCCCCATTCATTCATTTTCATGGCTACCGTTGCATTTTTGCAAAGCCCGCCCTCCCTTCCACTTCAATCCCAACAAGGCCCCTCCCACCACCACCCCTTCCCCTCCCACCTCTCCGTCTCTAGGCAAAAACCCAATCGTCGGTTGGTGACGAAGACGTCGGTGGCGGCAGCGGCGGATGACACAAAGTCATCATGCCTTTCACGTGTTTGGCGGGAAATCCAAGGGTCCGGCGGCTGGTCGGACCTGGTGGAGCCGCTCGACCCACTTTTGAGGGCGGAGATCATCCGATACGGCGAGTTTGTCTCGGCCTGTTATAAGGCCTTCGACGTCGACCCGTCCTCGAAGAGGTACTTGAATTGCAAGTTCGGCAGAAATTCTATGTTGGACAACGTTGGCATGTCAAGCTCCAGCTATGAAGTCACCAAATACATATACGCCACCCCAAACATTAGCATCCCCACCCAGTCCGGGTCCTGCCGCAGCCGGTGGATCGGCTACATCGCGGTCTCCTCCGACGAGGAGGCGCGACGCATCGGGAGGCGCGACGTGCTCGTCACGTTCCGCGGGACCGTCACGAACACCGAGTGGATCGCCAACTTCATGAGTTCGTTGGCTCCAGCAAGGCTCGACCCGAATGAACCCCGACTGGACGTGAAGGTCGAGTCGGGGTTCCTCAGTCTCTACACTTCTGATGACAGCACGTGCAGGTCCTGAATAAATAGAATGTAATATACCATCCAGAGGCCACAATCCAATTGAAAGAATATTGGGGAGGAGATGCCATCCGTGTTGCATCCCATTAACTTTTGTTAGTCTTGAATAAAAGATTGAGACGACGACAAAATTGAGTTTAGTCAGTTCTCTATTCATCAGTTTATGTCCGTCTCTAATTAGGGATTGATATACATGTGTCTCGATCATTTTAAAATTTTATATATTTATCATGTATGATGGAACATATGTTAATCCTTAATAAGATATAACGCTGACTGACTCTCATCTGCACCACAACACGTCATAATTTTATACATATGTATATATAACTGTGTCAGTCTCCATGGAGTCAAGCGCTGGATCTCATCTCAAAAGATTTTGTTGCAACTATTAAAAAAAAGCAACCCTAACCCTATAGGACATACATATAACTACATTCATTCTATATAATTAACACATTAATTATTCAAAACTTCTGATTATTCTTCCAATTATTTTTCTTTGTGACAGGTTCAGACATGGGAGCTGCAGAGAGCAGCTCCTGTCGGAGCTCTCCCGCCTGTTGAACAAGTACAAAATCGAAGAAGAACAGATAAGCATAACCTTGGCCGGGCACAGCATGGGGAGCTCCCTAGCTCTCCTCCTGGCCTACGACGTGGCGGAGCTCGGCCTGAACAAGGGGGCGCCGATCACGGTCTACTCGTTCGGCGGTCCGAGGGTGGGGAATCTCGCCTTTAAGAGTCGGTGCGAGGCACTCGGAGTGAAAGTTCTAAGGGTGGTGAATGTGAATGACCCGGTGACGAAGCTCCCGGGGTTGGTACTCAATGAGAACTTTAATTGGCCGTCATGTTACGCGCACGTGGGGGTGGAGGTGACGCTCGATTTCTTCAAGATGAAGGACCCCTCGTGTGTCCATGACTTGGAGACTTACATAAGCTTGTTGAGGTCGGATTTCCCTGTGAGGAAAGGAGAGGATGTGATGATGAAGGTTAGGGGACTTTTTATCAGGGGGATGAATATTGTGGGGTGGAGGTGGCCAGGTGGGAGCATGCAGTGAGGAATGTGGCGAGGTTGGTGCAGTCACTGAGAAGTTGATGCATGCATGCATGAAATTTGTGGGACTTATGTGTGTGTATACTTTTTAGGGTTTTAATTTGTTTGAGATGTACACGTGAGGAAAATGTGTATAGTATCATTTAATTATATTCTAAAGTTTGGTCATTAAAGGATTTCTTGCATCAGTGTAGGCTTGGTGCAGTCACTTGATCTTGAAGCATGAATTATATATATATTGTGTGTGTGTGTGTGTGTGTGTTTAGGGTTGTTTGAGATGTACAAATGATGAAACTGTGTGTAGCATCATTTAGGTGTTGAAGGATCTCTAAAGTTTGGTTATTTAAAGGATTTCATATAAAATGCATCATTGTAGCTAGGCTTGGTGCTGTCACACTGAGAACTTGAAGGATGAAATTAAGGCACTACTTGTGTGTGTGTGTGTGTGTTAGGGTTTTGTTTGAGGTGTACAAACAGAGGGTATATAGTATCATTTAATTCTATGTAATGAATTTTAGGCTTTCTAATTGATCCAAGAACAGAAAAAACAAGGACATACAAAATTGATTTTTCCAACAAACTTTTACCATATTATATGTGGTACATGTACATTAGCTAGTTTTATTCCCTCATTTTTTACATCCAATCGTATATGATTAATTAAGCACAAGCACATGAATATATTTGTTTATTTCGTTTGAGGAAAGATTATTTTGGTGCAATTACATTACTAAACTATATGTATATACGTTCATTTATACTATATTGATCAAATAAATTTTTTATATCTTACTTAAAGACAAAAAGTTTAATAGATTGTTTCTATAATTTCGCCAAATTATTGTTGTGAGATGTTTAACATTCTAACAGGAGGTGACTTCCCTAACTCCGATTAATTAAGGCTGGATTATTATTATTTTTTTTTTTTTTTTGGTACTCCTTCTTCTTTATTGTTGTTAGGGTTACATAAATTAAATATTTTTTAAAGAGATGGCAACCAACGGGGTTGTTTAGTGAGAAAAGTGTAGTATTAAGAAGAGAGACTGAAAGAAAAATTGTATCTTAATTAATTTATTAATCATTTCTTCTTCTTTTCTATGTAGCTAGGCAAATTGTTAAATCACTTAAATTTGTGCTTCTTTTCTATGATTATTATTATTTTTTGCCAGAATCTAAGGTTGAACGGTAGGAAAGCTCACTGCAATAACAATTATAAAGACCTAGATAATATGGATGAGGTTATTGACTGCTCTCATGTAAGAATAAAACTTGAGCTGTTTTTTGGAAGTTGCTCACGAAAGTGACTAGGGTTTACTAGCTAGATTCAAACTATTGACCTGTGCCCATCCATTCATATTATTAAGTCTATTTTATTTTTTTGTACCATATAGTCATTCGCTAGCTGTTCTTTGCAGCAAATTCCATGCTAGAAAAAGTTGCCCTGTGATACCCTTATTCAAGCCCTTCTTTTGATAGCGTTTGGTAACGCGATTACAAAATTGATTTTCTGCAATCACTGGGTTTAAAACTGATTCTGCAGGAAGCTGTCTCCCCACAGCTTTCTCAAATTGTTTTTGACACTATTTGCCTGAAATCTATTTACAGGAAGCTACGATTGCAGAACTATTTGATTGCACGATTGCAGAACCAGCTTCCTGCAATTACAAAAATTGCGCAATCGCGCAACCAAACGTAGCTAATTAAGAGAGTCTCTCATTGATATCTATTAAATTTTGGTTTTGTTGAAAAAGAGTTGGTCTGATGTAATTATGTAAACTCAACTTGTAAGTTTTTTTTTTATTAGTAATCAAGATTTTGTATTGCTATATCTTTAAAAATTTTACAAGTTGACATCTCATTACAAAGAAGGTGAAAAATAGCTATCAAAAATAGCTGTCAAGGATGTTGAGCACTAAAGCCCAAAGCACCCCAGGTTTGCTATATCTTTATAGTGATTCCATTTGCTATATCTTTTAAAAACTTAAGTACTGGGAAATTCCATTTGCCATATTTTATGCTCTTGATTGTTCTTTTACCCTCATTGGGGAGTGGAATTTATGGGTAGATCAGACCATATAGGACATGAATAGCCAATTCAAAAAAAAAATCGTTTGATTATAGAAAGTAATAAAACTTGAAAAGCTCTAATAGTAATTCAAAAGAGGGACTGGAAAATAATATAATTGTTTATGCTTTATAAGACCTAAACAAATGTCATACCACAAACAGGGGATCAAGAAAGTGAGGACTAAAACAAGAAACTAATGTGAGATATTGACTCCTATTTGTGTATCACGGCTTAATTAATTAGTAATTAAAGAAAGTATAAAAGATGTAACTCAATCACTCTAGGTTCAACCTTAGCATCTAAAAACTAAAATTACATAATTAAAAACTGATTTACATGGTTTAACAAATTTGTCAAATAGAGGAAGGGGAATAGATTCACTATATATTCAAATAATCCGGATATAATATTTTTCTCAGCTCTCTCTTCATCACCATCACATGTCCCTTACTCACAAAACCCAACCAAACAACCTCTTTACCCATTCTTTAAAACTAATATCTTTTAACCCTTGTAGAAAAGAAATTAAAGAAATAGAAGCACAAAGAACAAAATAACTTTACGAAATAATGAGGGTCAGAGATTGTGTACCAATCTTTGCAATCAGTTGTTGTTACAATGGCACAGACCAATTATGTTCCCTCAGGTCTTTTGGACTATGTTCCCCATACTAGAATCAAAGATGTCTCGCATTAAATTTACATCATTGATTACATCAGCTAGTGTGTGCCTCGTGTAGATTGCCATATCCACACCAATCATCCATCTAAACATAATGGTTTGATTTGTTGAAATTTCAAGCTTTCATTATTTAACCTAACCATTCAACTCTGACATGACTTGACATATCAGCTAGTGTGTGCCTCGTGTAGATTGCCATATCCACACCAATCATCCATCTAAACATAATGGTTTGATTTGTTGAAATTTCAAGCTTTCATTATTTAACCTAACCATTCAACTCTGCCATGACTTGTAGCCATCAAGTCATGTCCAGATCAAGGTTTGTTGAAGAATAACATGCGGTTCAAATCCTATCCAGGCTGGGCATTACATGACCTGACTTGTAGCCATCAAGTCATGTCCAGATCAAGGTTTGTTGAAGAGTAACACGCAATTCATATCCAAAGCAGATCAAGGTTGTTTAAGTTCATGCAGAGATTTCAAATCCTATCCAGCCTGGGCATTACAATGGTTGAAGGAGCTCCCCAGGGGTGCACACCTTCTTTTTGCTGTCCATGAGGTATTCTCATATCCTATTCAGTCTTGAGAATAGGGCTACAACTTGGGTCAGGTTGAACCTGAACCCGACGGGTTGAACCCAATTTTTATATGAGTTGGGTTGGTCAAATCAGGTTCGGGTTGACCAATTCAGGTTGACTTATTAATCGGGTTGGTTTCGGGTTGATCTCATTCACAACCCGACCCAACCCGAACCAGTAAATTAATAGTTAAAAAAAATCATAGTCGTTCATTTTGTAGCTTCTAATCTGGACCGTTCAAATTTTAGGTAAACCTAACTAATCTTACGGGTCGGATCGAGTTGATTTATTTAATTTGCACGTTATGTTTAAAAATCGGATTGGATCGGGTTAGGTCGGATTGATTTATTTAACTGCGGGTTGGGTTCGGGTTAGTCACATTCAGGTTAAAAATTGGGTTGGGTCGGATTAGGGTTGAGTAGTTTAGAATTCGGGTTAGATTCTGGTTGAGATCAACCCGAACCCAACCCGCCCAAGTTGCAATCTTACTTGGGCATTACAATAGTTGAAAGAGCTGACCAGGGGTGTCATGCCTTTTTTTCCTGCTATTCAACATCTATTTCTCTATTATGGGGAAACACTATTATGACATATATAGCAAATATGGGGTGCTCCCAACATCCTTTTTTTCATAGCTATTTTTCACTTTCTTTGTAATGAAATGTGAATTTGTAAAATTTTAAAAAGGGTTTTTTATTTTCAAGTCCCCATAAATCATAAGATTTAGTGATCCATCCCTCACTTCTTCGGATTTTGATTTTAGTCCTCAGATTTAAAGAACATATTCTTTTTTAGTCCCTGAAAGGGACCTATCCCGAAATCATTTGGTTTTCTTTTTAATCCCTCTGAGGGACTAAAAATAAACATATCCTTAAATCTAGGGACTAAAACTAAAATACGAAGAAGTGAGTGATCGATCACTAAATCCTATGATTTATAGAAACTTTAAAAAAAAACCCTTTCAAAAATTATAGCAATAAAAAAACTTGATTACAGTTCAAACCCTCAAAAAAAAAACCATGCAGTTCAATCTTTATTTTCTTGTTGATCAGTTACATAAGAAGGTACTTGATCAGCTTTATTAATTAATTTGTCTTATTAGTTTGTGAAGGTTATATTGACTTCACTTATATTATATTAAAAATCAAGTTTTTATATATGTTTGAATACCATGCCAATCGGACAATAAGATAATGAATATATATATATATGAGAGGTGATTAGCCGCGGTGAAACTGCAGATGCGGTAGAAAATTGTGGACATCTGATCTGTGCACCTCAAAATGAACGGCCCAGATTTATTTTTCAAAATTCATTGGTAACCTGAATACCTGGTCATCAGGTAACCCAATGACCACCCCCCCCCCCCCTTCCCCTATCTCTCTCACCTCTCATTTCTCCTCCTCAAATCGAAAAACAAAAAATGGTGAAGAAAAAATGGATCTGAGCCTTCTTCGCCAACCCTCCCCGTGCGACCACCACCACCCCTCCGCACCTCCTCCCCATGTGACCACCATCACCCCTTTGCACCTCCTCCCCGTGTGACCACCACCCTGCATAGGCCATAGCTCCTCCTCCACGTGCAACCACCACAGGAGGTGCAAAGGGGTGATGGTGGTCGCACGGGGATGGAGGTGCGGATGGGTGGTGGTGGTCGCATGGGGAGGAAGTGCGGAGGGGTGGTGGTGGTCGCACGGGGAGGGTTGGCAAAGAGGGCTCAGATCCGTTTTTTCTTCACCATTTTTTGTTTTTCGATTTGAGGAGGAGAAATGAGAGGTGAGAGAGATAGGGGAAGGGAGGGGGGGTGGTCATTGGGTTACCTGTTTACCTTGTATTCATGTTACTAGGGAATTTTGAAAAATAAATCTGGACCGTCCGTTTTGAGGTGCACAGATCGGACGTCCACAATTTTCTACCTAATCTACCGTTTCGCCGTAGCTAATCACCTCTCATATATATAGGGACATGATTAGGTGCGGTCCGTGCGAACCGTGTATATACATCACTTATCAAGGTATATGCGTTGATAAAGAAAGCATATCAGTTCATTGAAACATATACCTCACTGGTAGGCCTGTCAACGGGTCGGGTCCAGACCCGGACCCGACCCGACCCGACCCGGACCCGATTACACGTGTAATATACCCGACCCGATTTGGACCCGACCCGAGTTGGACCCGACCCGGCGGACCCGAACAAACAAATGGATCGGGTCCGGGTCCACCCCGCCCCGACCCGTTGGACCCGAGACCCGATTGTTTTACTAAAATATGCTCATATATTATAAGACCATTAGTATTAGTTGATACATAATTTTATTTCTTACTTAACTTATTTTTGTATCTACAAGTTCATAAATCATAATCATAACAAGCCTATAAATCGGTTTGTTTTAGACAATTAACTTATTAGCTTTTGAATTTGTATGATTAATTAGTTTGTTGCATGATTTATGTTTATTATTTAGGTTAATATGTTAGTGTTTATTGTTTTGAATATTGTTTAGGTTAATATTGTTTTGAATGTTGTTTAGGTTAGTTATGTTTATTATTTAAGTTAATATGTTTTTTTATGTTAGTGATTATTATTTTGGATGTTGTTTAATAATTCATTTACTTCTTTTGAATTGTATAAAATTATATTCAAACATAGTCTCATTAACAATAATGTTTTATTACAAAAAATTTCAAATAGAATGATAAGGCAAACAAATACATGAGCTCTTCTTTTTTTTTTTTTTACCCAACCATCCGGGTCGGGTCGGACCCGGACCCGACCCGGGTCCGACGGGTCCGGGTCCGGGTCCACATTTCCCCGGACCCGCCGGGTCCTGTCACGGGTCGGGTCCGGGTCCACCCCGACCCGACCCGGACCCGACCCGTTGACAGGCCTACTCACTGGGCTATATGCTTCCTTTATCGACGCATATACATCTTTAAGGGGTGTCTATACGTGGTTTACATGAATCGCAGGGACCGCATATTATCATTTCGCTATATATATATATATATATATATATATATATATATTCATCATGAATGGATGCATCATAGATTATATGGGTGATACATATAATAAATCACTTCAAATTGAGAAGCTTTAGTTCAACAATCTCATGAGCACAACGGTTGAGGACTTATCTGTGCTAAGGGTAGCTATTGGTTCGAGTCTTTGTGTTATGTTAAAAATCTTATTTATTTAGCTAATTCAAAAGAATTTTTTATAGGACCGAGACAAACAGGTGAAGCTAGCCTACCAGTTTGACCGTAAGGTCAGCCAAGGAAGGTTCATTCGTCTTTTAAAAAAAAAAAAAAAAGTCTCATGAGCAACAACTTGGTGTAATTAATTAGTTCTTATTGTAAGATTTATTTATTTTTCCGTTAAAATATAAGAATCTAGGTTCTATCTTCAGGTGTCTTCAATATAATTAAGCATTTCAAATTCTTTGTTTGCTTTCACTTGCATGAAATAAAATACTAGATAGCCTGCTTGGACATGATACAATCATATAGGCATGAAACCATAGAAATCAATTAGTGACATATATCTAGTCCAGGTAACAGAATTCATGTCCACTTCCACGTATCATAATTGAGACAAAAAGACAGAGGATTTGCATAAAGAATTTGATGATAAGCTAAACCGAATGGAGTTGTTGTTAGAGGTAATAGATATTTACTTTTTTTTATTTAAGTACCGTGATTCATATGTTTTTTTATTGTAACATTGGTAATTAATGTTGATAGGCTCGAAATGGGGGGAGTAATTCTATTTATTCTCCACATTAAATTAATTCTTCAGTCGTTGGCCATCATGTTGGCCTTTCTCCCGATGTTTGTAATTTAACACTAATTTATTTCTTATTTACCTCCTTTTTATATAGGTCTGATTTTAATTGAGTATATTATCTTATATTTTTCATTATGTGCAAACTTTTTCATTATTTTTTTATAGTTTATTAACTATCTAGAATGCACTAAGAATTGATACGAATGTATGTACTTGTTTTGTAGGATGATGATGCTTTTCCATTTCTTGACATCAATGATGGAGCAAATCTTAACAACACTAATCAAATAACAAATCCTATGAACAAAAAGACTAACATGGTTGACGAGGTAATATAAAATCCTACAAGATTTACTAATTTTTATGTATATATGTAATAGGTATTTACTAATTTTTTTGTGTTTTTATCTCTTTTTTTATGACATGCATAATAGTTTCGAGTATTTCTTATTAAGATTTTATCAACTGAAAAGAAATTATTTGCAAATGGAATGCACTTTAGCGAACATGCAACCCAAATTGTTGGAGGAATACCGTTGGTGGGTGATCGATGATGTAAAATAGTGATCAAATCTCCATTAGATTCTATAGGAAAATTGATGAGGCGACATGGAACATTTAAAACCATCAAAGATACTATTGGACACAATATTGCATGGCCTCGAGCATTTGTAAGTATGTATTAATTTTTTATTTTCTTAATTAATTAATGTCTCATTAATCAATTTTTTATAATCATTATTTTGTAGGTAGAGATAGATTGGATGAAAGTGAAGAGGAATAGTGTTCTTCGAGGACGTTGATATTTTATTTTTGCACATTGGAACTCTTATAATAATGCAACTGAATATTGATTGAAATAATGTAATGATTGTTGAGATTCTCTTGTACTTGAAAATTTATTATTACTTTTGCTTTTTAAATTGTGATTGTACATGATTATGATTATATGGTGTCACCGATGTGATTTATAAATCACTTTTTCCTCTCTCACATTTTTTCTGTATATTTGTTATCAAAATAAAATTAAATGAGATAAGATTGAAACAATATTTTGAATTTTATCGCAATCTCTAAAATTTTAATTATATGATATTTTAAATTTTAGATAAAATATTAATAGAAATGAATGAGATAAAATTAAATTTTGAATTATATTTAATTTAATAGATAAGATTGAGATAAATTAAATTAAAATCAAATAATATTAAAATAGAATTTAAAAATTTAATTCTACCTAGATAAATTTATTTTGAATTTTATCTAAATCTCAACACAGATAAGATTAAAATTTTAAATTTTAATTATTTAAGATTTTAAAATTAATTCAAGTAAAATCTTAATAGATGAGATCGAGATAAAAATTTTATTTTGATTTATATTTAATTTAATGGATAACATTGAGTTAAAAAAATTTAATTATATTATAATTTGAAATATAAAATTCAAAATATTATTTCAATCTTATCTTATTTTATTTTAATTTGATAATAAATATATGTAAATGAAGAGAAAAGGCGTGATTTATAAATCACATCATGTGTATGTGTGTGTGTGTGAATCACGCCTCTAATTAAAAAAAAAAAAAAAAAAGGACCAATGCTGACTTAGCCGCGCTGATCGGATCATGGAGCTATTTTTGCTAATATTTGAGGATTGGGGATATTTTTGCCATTATTCATTTTAGAGGGGCTATTTTGCAAATTGCGCTTAATGGATTAATCTGGACAGTGTACAATCAATGTTGATCATGTCTGACGTGTGTTATAGTTTTACATAATTGATTTTTTAATCTTTTGAATTTCTATTTTATCTTTCACTTCCAAACTCACGACCTCTAAATAAAGAAATGATACTAGTCTTTTTTTCACACACGATGTGCATGTAAATAAAAAAATATTTTAAAACAACTGCCTATAACCAATATCTTTAATTTTCTTAATCCATTTATATGTGATATAACATATCATGTTACATATACATAAATGATATAATAAAAATTTTAATAATGATTACATAAATCATTTATAAAATTAAACATGAATAAAAATGAATATCTTACATATATACCACTCCACCAAGCCTATATTATAAAAACGGTCATGATACCCAGGCTCCAAAATATAAGTCTCACTCACAAGCCTCATGAAGTGTCATCATCTCATTGGTTAGCTGTTGATTTTTCCAAAAGGGTAAAACGACAAAATACAAATCTGACATTCATTAAAAATTTGTCCTATAATTTTAAATCCCCACATTTTCTCTATCCAGTTATGACTCTTCCATATGCATCTTAAAATCCATTTATCCAATTAGATCAAAAAAATCCTCATTCGTTTAGTTAAAAATCAACTTTCGTTCTGTTCCGTCAATCCTTCGTGGCCGGCTCGACGTTCTTCCACCACAAACAGATCGATCGAGCGCTGAACAACAATCTTGGAATGACTGCTCCCCTTCGGATCGCCATCGTAGAAGCTATGGAAGTTTTGCTTTGATTTCGATTATGGTTTTTTCTATATTAAAAAAATATTAATTATGAAGAGAGAGAGAGAGAGAGAGAGAGAGAGAGAGAGACAAAGGTAAAATGATTATGTAACGGTTATGTGATTATAACTGTAATAGAATGTAACGGTGTTGTATAAATGTAAAAGAATAATGTGAATGTAACATTCTTATGATATTCATGTTAAAAAATGTTGCAGAAACAAAAAAAAAAAAAAAGAGGAGAAGAAATGTAGCAGACTCCCTTGCAAAAATAATTCAAACATTTTCTCTTACCCCCCGTTTGGATTGAGGAATTGAGTTATTCTGGATAGATAACTATACCAGTATAGATAACAATTCTACAGGAATAAGAGATTTTATGTTTGGTTGTATTTTTTATTATTCTCATTGAAAAACGTAAAAATAAAGGTTGAGTTGTTTAGTTGATAAAGAATAAAATATAAATAAAGTGTAAAAAGGTTTATTTGACATGTGGGCCCATGAGAATAGATAAACTGAATATAGCTTATCCTATGGGTTACTTAGAATTGTTATACTCTCTTATACTCTTTTAAACTAGCTTAGTAATATCAAATTATACTCTGCAAACAAGCAACCATTTTCCCTATCCATTCTTATACCACCCTTATCAGAGCTTCACCCGTTACTAGTCACATTGTAATGTACCATATTACGTAAATGTATCTATTTCGTAGCAATAGACATATGTAATTACTTTTGTGAATGTAACAAATATAAATCAATACACGCATGCGACTAACTGTTACATTTATGAATGTAACAAAAATAACACAAATATGAAAAATGAATATTTACATTGTCAAAAATGTAACAGTAACATCATACAACCTATCCATATATAAAATGTAACAGTATTCAGTGTTACATTTAAGATATAAGAGCAAAAACAAATCAAACTGTGAAAAATGACATTCAATACATAAAAAAAATTGTGTTTAAAACAAATCAGTGGTTGAAAATCCTCCAAAACAAACTTTCGATCTGCTTCTATTTGTTCTTTAAAAAACTAATAATGTTAAAAAAAATTGTCTCCGATCCCCTCTCTAGTCGTAAGAATATTTTCAAAAACAAAAACAAACAAAAAAGGGGTCCATCGATTCAAAACATTGTTAGCCTTTTTGGAGAAGGTTTTTGGGAGATTCAAACATAAAAAAAATAAAAAACCAAGATGTCGATCTCTCTCTTCATCTCCACTGATGGATGATCCATCGATGATCACCATTGAAGATCAAACATAAAAAAATTCAATTGTGATAATTAAAAAAAAAACTGCATTTGAAAATCCATTAATTACACCGTTCCATGTGAGGAAATCATAACCATCCCATAATTGTGGTGAGTAGTTACCAAAAATGACTTGAAGGGCATATTAGACATTACATCTATGCCACATCATGGGGCTTATAAGATGGGGCTTGGGAACTATTATTGTTGTAAAAATACCCCATTTGAAACTCTAAAACCAACAATATCGCTCGAATTCATTTCAAAAAAAAAAATCGCTTGAATAGATAAAAAAAATCTGACGTTTATGTATAATTTAAACTCTTTAGAATTAAAGGTGCAACTTGAACGGGTTGAATCCGAACCAACCAAAATTTGGGCTGGTTTAGGTTGGGGTGTTAGCGTTCGAGTTCAACTCGAGCTCGAACCTAAGTAACCCAAACCTAATTTGAGTTGGGTTTAGGTTGAGGGTTCAAGTAACCCGAATTCAAAGTTTTCATATATAAGTAAAATGTTCTAAGTAAAATTATAATATTTTAATGTGTATGATAAAATTTGAATTGTACAATTTATTTTTACCTAGAATCTTTCAGTTCTGTAGTTTTCATATATTTATTTTGATATAAAATCTTTTACTTCTATGTTTATGATAAAATGTTCATCTTTTTTTATTTTTTTCTGCAAGAATTGACTCTTGTAGGATTTTAATTGTTTAAAATAATACATTTTTTAAGTCAAACATGAACCCAATTCAACCTGAATCAAACCCGAACAAAACCCGTTGGGTTGGGTTCGGGTTGAATTCCAACCTGACCCAACCCGCCCGAGTTATACCCCTATTTAGAATGGTATTATTAGAAATAACAAATCATCACAGATATTTTGCTAAAATGTGATTTTTTTTAGGGGATTATTTGGTGGATGTTGGTGATATCATCTAATTTATATGTAGATACAAAAAAAAAACCAAGAATTAAATTATTCCCAATATTCTTTAAAAATTCATAACTTTTCAAATTGCAGTGATCAATAACTCGTTGGAAAGCAATTTTGGATATATACTTATTTGACTATGAAATAGATTTTTCCTGAAAATGATTATTTGAAGATGAAAGATGAGATCAAATGTTGAAACTCTTATTTAATATGAAATTACCTCTTTATTATAATATATTCCATTATTATTTCAATCTAAATATAATAAAAAATAATTATAATAAAAAATATGATGACGTGGCACAATCAACACCATTAATTCAATATATCTCTAAAATTTTAAAATGAGATTAGGAGACTAAATATTAGTTTTTGATAATAATAGACTTTAACAAATTTATTAGGGGTAAATATGTAAAACTGTGTTATAAAATTGAAAACATTTTTTGTTAATAATATAGATAGATATATCTACTAATTAACCTATTAAAAGATGGTTTGATAGGTCTTCAGTTAGTGAATTACTCAAAATGGACACATTGATCAGCAAAGACTTTTTAGCTACCCATTTTTAGATAAATTTTCTCACAGGGTAAACTACCAAAATAAATTTGATACCAAATAAAATAAAACAATATTGAAAAAAGAACATAAATTGACAAAAGTGATCGTGGACAAAATTTACTTTAAGAATACTGCTACACTCACTTTTTTGCTCAGTCCAAATCACAGACCTATATATCTTGTTACAGATTCAGTTAAACATATACTTCATTAGATGATGTATATATCTCACTAAATTTTTTATAACACTTACTAAAAATGGGTTCATTCAACTTGAAATGGAGCGATATGTACTTTTTATTAAAGCATATATCTCATTAGATGATATTTACTATTTTTTAAAAAATGAAATCATGTGAGGTCTGATTTTTTATTGGTAAATGTGACTGAGTGTATCATTTTCCTTATTTTAAACCTTTCATGGACACTACTGAACCCAGCCCACTCACATATGGATAATTGGATATTAATATAAATTTAATTTTAATTTAAAGAGAATGAGGATTTTTTTTTAAGAGGCTTTAATTTTTCATGAGCATTGTTCCATGCAGGCAGCTCATATACTTCCATCACCGTCCAGTAAGATATATACCTTGTTAAATTTTTATATTTGCTAGAATAGATCCATTAATTAATTCAAAGTAATATACACTTATCATCAATACATATACCTCGTGTTAGATGAGATTTACTGTTTTTAAGAAGGAAAAATCAATTTAACTCCTTCAAAACTTAGCAAAATCGATATCAATTCCTATAAAATCGATTAATTGCTAGTCCCCAGAAACTATGTATAGTTAACGGATTTAGTCAATAAGTCAAATTAACGTCATTTTACAAGAAATGGTCCAAGAATATTTCTTTTACTAAATAGAGCTCCAATAAATGACATTCAAATAAGTCCCTACAAAATATGAAAAATCTGATATAGTCATTTTGATGAGAAAAATGGCCCTGCCTTTTCGTGAAAATTTTCATGAAAAGTTAGCCACTACAATTAGTTCTAGTTATGGTAGGAATTGAATTAAATTTTGTCTAATAAAATAAAGATCTGAGGGGATTTATTAATTTTGTAGGGGCCTTTTCCAATTTTCATAAGTTTTCATAAAGTTATATTGATTTTTCTCAAGAAATAAAGTAAATTTTAAAAATTACAGTAATTTATCATGTATGGTAGAGTCAACCACAGATCTAGTTAATTTCAGTTACAATAGGGACTAAAATAAATATTGTCTAATAAGATAGGGACCTGAGGGGATTTATCGATTTTAGAATGATCTTTTTCTTATTTTCATAAGTTTTTTGGGGAGCTATATCATTGTTTTTTCTTTTGAAAAACCTTTTCCCATTTGTCGTGAGACTGTCTGTCTGCGGGACTGTACTTGACATTATTTATTTATTTATTATTCTAAATAGTGTCGGTATCGTTTTTCGGGTTTCTCGAGAAGCGGCGTACGCGGGTACCTCCAAAAAAGATATGGGCTTTCTTGGCATGTGTGGGGGTTCTTCGGGGATTCGGATCCGGAGTGTGCCTTGGCAGACTTAGTCGGATCGATTCTCGGAAGGGGGAAGGGTGTCATTCGTTCCTAGTTGAGGCGCCCGATAGCTCCTCATGAGGATTCAGGTGGGTTTGTGATCGTCACCTGCTTTCTCTAAAAGCAGGAAAAGTTGAGGGTGGATTTGATTGCCTTCGTGAGGGAGTTTATGGGGTCTCCACTCTGAGATACGGGCATGCCGCACATAGAGATGAAAAACACGGATTCTTCTTCTGCTTCGGGAACTTGATAAAGGAGGTTTTAGAGTCAAGGTGTAGGTGAGGGCCAGCTAGTGAAAATTAGCCGCCTGGTGTCTGGTTCTTTTTAGCCAGAACCTGGGTAGGAGATGGGTTAGGATTTGGCAGGGGTTAAACTAGGTTTAACCTGGGTTTTGGAGAGTGGATTTAGAGAGTGAACTTGGGTAGAAAAATGGGTTTTCTTTCTCTCTTTCTCTCTCAAGGGTTTTAGGTAATGGGTGTGGGAATGTGTTTGATTCGAATGGGTGATTGTTGATTGTTGTGGATTGGGAAGTATTTGATGATGTAGAAATGCTTTGGACCCCTCTATTTATAGTAAGAAAGAGGCAGAGGGACATCCAATGGACAATAGATTAAAATGGATAATAGGGTGGCTGATTTGACCTTACATTAAATCTTTGTTCTCTGACAGTGTCCAGGTGAGGGGCGGCTAGTTGAAACTAGCCGCCCAGTGAGGGGCGGCTACTCTCAAGTTGTCACCCCAATGATGGTCTGACAAATGTCCCATCTCTGGCAAGCGGTGGCTTGGGTCGGCTACTAGGGTTGAACCGGCCAAGATGGGGCGGCTAAAGGGAACAAACCGCCGCAATCATCAGCATTAAATGTTGTTTTATGTCCCATCTAAGGGAAGCGGTTTGAGGTCGGCTAAGGGGGCGGCTAGTTGAAACTAACCGTTCAGTATGGGGCGGCTACTCTCAAGTAGCCGCCCCTGTCCAGGTTTTAGAATCCTCTAAGTGTTGTGGCTAGGGCTTCTTTTGTTCCTTTCAAAGATGTTTTCTTTTAGATGTTCAATTGTGGTTATTTCTAAGTATCACTTGAAGTTAATTTCTGGTTTTTTTACTATCAAAATTAGGGTATCTACAAATAGGGGCACCAAGGTTTCTCTACTTACAATAATCTTGAATATATTTACAAGTCACGCTTATAATTTTTATTCTCATGCTTCTCAACTGAATACTTTTTTTTTTCTTTTTTGTAGCAGAGCCATGGCCCAATTGTAAGGGATATCGCATCTGTAGGAGACACCCCTAATTCAAAACTTGTTGTGCGAGATACACTATTGATTCGTTTTAATTTGTAGCCCCATTTGCAATCACCACTACATTAATGTAGTTTATAATACGGTGAATGTGATATATATATACTCTATTATATTAGAATGTGCTGTGTCTACTGTTTGTAAAAGGGTTGACAAATAGGGATAAACTTAAAATTTTCTCAAAATATTAATTTATAAACAGGGGCAGACCTAGGGTGGGCCTGTTAATGGGTCGGGTCGGGTTGGGATAGACCAGGACCCAACCCGGACTTGGGTCCGCTGGACCCGGGTCCTGGGTGAGATCCGGCGGACCCAGTCAAATGAGGATCCGGGTCCGGATCCGACGGACCCGGGTCGGGTCCGGGTCAACCCAGGTATAAGATGCGAACGACGAGGTGCGGTCGGGACCGGGTCGACCCGGCTTAGGGGGAGAAGGTGCCAACAAGGTCGTCAGAGGTGGAGTCCGGCGAGAGGCCGCGGACGAAGATATTGCAGTGGGAGAAGGCGAAGAGGAGGGTGAGGTGGACGGTGTGGAAGGCGAGGAAGGCCGAACAGAGTCGAGGTGGGTCTCTGTGTGGCCGATGCAGAGGGAGCTGAGGTCCTCCCGTTGCCAGAGCTTGAAGAGACCTCCTCCCTCCTGCTTCTTTAGGAATGCATATCTAGCTGCCATGGCCATTTTTCTTGATGAAGATGAGGATCTCGTCTTATTCCTTCAGTCCCTCTTTGTCATGACATGGAGCTCTTCCCATTCCCCTCATTTACTCCAACAAAATTCGAAGAAGATAAACATACAGAGAGAAACGAATAAATAAAATATCAACACAATTAATCCCACCTCCCACTCGCATCTCCTCCCGATTTTTATATAAAAAAAAAAAAACCCTATCGTGTGTGAATTTTTTATTGTTTTTATTTGTTTTGTTTGACGCGCAAGAATGCGAAGTGATTGCAGAGGTGAAAAGAGAGGGAGAGAACTAAATGCAATTCTCTACGGACAATCAGAGATGGAGAAAGCTACACTTACTTACGGACAATCAAAGAGGGAGAAAGCTACACTTATTTTCCGTAGAGAATTGCATTATTTTAAGTAATGCAAAATAGCTACGGTTTCTCTATTTACATTATTTAAAAAAAAAATACAAAATATCTTTTTGAGTGGCTGGGTTATTGGTCATTGGTACATGCTTGGGTGGTGAACCTTAATAGTAGATGCTTACTTGGATCAGGTTAGGGGTAGTAAACGAGTCGAATGAGTCAAGCTTTAACATGTTCAAATTCGATTCGTTTATAAACGAGTCGAGCTGAGCTAAGCCGAGTCGAGCTGTGCCAAGCTCGCGAGCCTCAACGAGCCTAGCGTTCTTCTTCTTTTTAGGTTTATTTAGGGGTTGAAAATAAAATTTTAGCTTAAATGAGTCAAATTCATAAACCTAAACGAGTATAACTTTGTAATGATTTAATGTTCTGATTTTACAAAGAAGTTCAGTCAAACTTCAACTAAGTTTTTTATGACACAAACAAGTCTAGTTTGAACACAAAATGAAGCTTGATCCAGTTCCCGAGCCTAACCGAGCTTTAAAATTTGTTCAAGCTCGCTCATTTGTCTAATTGAACGAGCCTCAATGAGCTCAAACCAAGCCGAGCCAGAGCGACTTGGTTCGTTTACCAGCCCTAGGTTAGGTAGTGAAAAGTTGGTGTGGATTATAAATGAAAAAAACATGGAGGGTTATCACTTATTATTAGGATTTTTGGTCAAGACTTAAAATAGTATCGGGCCCAACGGGTCTATGGGATCGGGTCGAAGTAGAACATCGTGGAGCTATAAAGTTGAAAGAGTCAATTCTTGATAGATTAAATGTGTTGAAGGCGCAACTTCTTAGCAAGGCGGGCAGATTTTCTTTGATTGGGTTTGTTCTCCAAGCTTTACCACTTCATTTTGCTAATTCAGCAAGCCTTTCTGTCACGAGAGCGCAGCAAGATTCATTTTGATCGGCATGAGGGTATGGCTACATTGCATTGCCATAATCCATGTTGTATATTTGCAACAGGTTGACCCCCTTTGAGATGTTGGCACGTCCATTCTTCTGGCAAGGGGGACGTACGTGAGCATCGCACTATCCACTGTATCAATTGGGACCAAGAACAACCGTGAGAATGCTCTTTAGTCAATGCTGCAATCAATGGATTGTATTTCAAGTTGTTCTCCCTCATAAGGCTAAAGTGCAGAAGGTTAAAGTGTGTACATTTTCTTATGGGATTGTGGATCTGGCGATAATAGCTGCAAGTGCGGGTTTTGTTTTGTTGACAGCTTCGTTGGGATTATGTCTCGATCCGGTGTATGATATCGGGTGGCCATGATGAAACCATATTGGGCTGAGCATCTAATTCATAGAATATTAATTAAGATTTGATCTTAATTAATATTTAAAGTGAATCTCTTAAGATCAGGAAACAATATTTATTTGTTAATTGAGATATTACTTGAAGAGGAAGGTATTTATCTCTATAAATATCATCTAGGGTTTCATGGCAAGACTTGACAAATATCAAACAATGTAGAGATCCTAAGGGAGAGGTTGAAAGGTTATAAGAGAGAGTAACTCCATGAGAGAGTTTGTAAGTCTCTTAATATATCTCAACTATTAAAATAGATTCTCTATTTTTTGTCCCATGGATGTAGGCCTAGGTCGAACCGCGTATATCTTTTGTTCTTCATGTAATGTGGTATTTCGTTCTTGTGTTTGATCTCGTGTTTATTGTTGGCTTCCGTGATCCGTTTCCCAATAATAGTATTAGAACTCCAGATTCCGACCTAGGAGGACAAGATCTAAAGAACAAGGATCAATAGCGACATGGGTCGATAAATCCATATCATCAACAGATATGCTGTTGGAAACTCCAACAACGGTGTGTTGTACCTGGTTTCATACAAAAACAAATCATGCAAGGTTGCATGGAGCTCTCGGTGATGGAAGCAGCATATCTATTCAAGTGTACAATGGTGATATCAATTTGTTGCGGGTCCAAGGTCCACCGAGAAGCGGATGTAAAACACGAATGTGCAGAGACGCTCGAAGTGCAAAGTTCGCAATGATACGCATAGGCACGTAGACAAATCATGTGAAGCGTGGGTCCGGAGTTCGTATATAAGAAGTTGGAACAGTGCAGCACGGTCTATGGCGTTCTAAACTAGGTATGGGAGGAACTACCTCCCATGTGGTTAGGTTAAAAAAAAAAGCAAGTCTAGCCATCTCACGAGCGCGTGTGTGGCATGTTCAAGGTGGAGGTAAGATCCAAATCTTTTTTAGAGATGCACGAGGAGTGTGGGATAGATGCACGTGAAATCAAGTCATAATATTGACTTGGAGATGCTCGATTACTGAGTCTGACTCAAGGGTTGATCCATGATAAGGCGGGCGCAGGCTTATGGATCCAACAAAAATTGGGCGGTGCAGATGCCTGGAGGAAGAAATTCTTAAATAATCCATCCAAGGTGGAATTCTGCAGAGCGGGTCTAGTGCACAAGGAAACTCGTGATAGCGACTTGAAGGCTGATGAAGCTTAAGGAAGTTGAAAACCACTTGATTGCAGGTGGAGGTTTACAGTTGCTCACGCGGTCATGTTTCAAGGACAACATAGAGCAAGGTGGAGACATCAACATAAATCTTCTAAGGGGTTCAAGGAAGTCTGAGTTTATCGGATACGAGCCAATGTGGAGAATGTTGAGATTATGTCTCGATCCGGTGTATGACGTCGGATGGCCATGATGAAACCATATTAGGGTGAGCACCTAATTGGTAGAATATTAATTAAGATTTGATCTTAATTAATATTTAAAGTGAATATCCTAAAATAGGAAACAATATTTATTTGTTAATTAGAAGAGTGAATCTCTTAAAATCAAGGAACAATATTTGTTTGTTAATTAAGAGATTAATTAAGGAGGAAGTTATTTATCTCTATAAATATCATCTAAGGTTTCATGGCAAGACTTAGCAGACATTATACAATGTAGATATACTAAGTGAGAGATTAAGAGATTCTAAGAGAGGGTAACTCCGTGAGAGAGATTGTGAGTCTTTTTAATGTAAATCAATTATCCAAGTAAATTCTCTATTTTTTATCCCATGGATGTAGGCATAGACCGAACCGCGTATATCTTTTGTTCTTCGTGTGATGTTGTGTTTTTTTTTTATTATTATTGTTAATTGGTTTTTTTGTATTTCTATATAAAACAGAACTTTACATAAAAGGTCTAGATCTTTACATAAGCTATCTGGAACTTCACAAAATGGGATTCAATTAGAAGATCATAAAATCACAGGAGGGAAGCCTGAACTAAATCGGACTGCATCCCCATAATTTAAGTGAACTTCCATTAAACCCCGAAACTAACGAAATGTCATCATTTTCTTATACGAATAAATGGAAGGCAAGCTTTATCCGCTGCAAGGGCATTGCAAAGATTTGGCCATAATGATGAAGGCAGGAAAATGGTTTCTCCTCTATCCGAATGAAAAGCGGCAAGGATGTCGGCTGGCACATTGCCTTCTCTGTGAATATGCAGACCTCCCATTCATGAAGCTTGTCAAGCCCTTGATGAATTCTTCAGAGGCAACGAATAGCATTCCAAGGACGACTTCCTTTTTGTTTGAGCCAAGCAATTGCTGTGGTCAAGTCAGATTCAATCCACAATTTGCATATATCGACTTGGAGAGCTAACCAAATTCCCACCTCCAAGGCTTTCAGTTCCAAGAGGTTAATGGACGGAAGATCAATGCGGCCTGCCAACCCGCATTGGAAGTTACCATCCTTGTCCCTTAGAAGTGCCCCATAACCTCCTCTGTCCTCAGAGAGGAAGCCATCAGTGTTAAGTTTCACCCATCCCTGCCTAGGGGGAGTCCAGTGAACCTCTGTTATAGAGATTGACTTTTGGGTAACTATGATGTTAAAGAATTTGGAGATGCTAAGAACTTCAGGGGATAAGCTGTCACACAGATTGGAAGAGATAAATCTGGCTTTGATCATGGCCTTGACTGCCTGAAGGACAGAGATCTTGTGACAAGACTTCCCTCTGAAAAGTCTGGCATTTCTTTCTAACCAAAGGTGCCAAAAGATAGTAGTCAAAGCAAATTGCAGGATAATTTTCTGTACCGGAAAGGAGGCCGCTGATGAAAGCCATTGAGGAAGGGCTTCAAGGGTCCTTGGAAGTGATTTGTTGATGCACAACCCTTTGAGGAGGGAGCTCCAAATGAATCTTGAAAAGGAGCAATTAAGGAGCAAGTGGTTCACATCTTCATCAGCTGAGTGACAGAGGAGACAAGATGCGTCAGACAGTAGACCCTTTTTCAAAAGTCAAAGCCGAGTAGGAAGTTTGTTGTGGACAGCTTGCCACGCACACATAGAATGCCTAGGGAGCTGAAAAGGAAGCCAAATCCAAGACGTCCATTGAGGAGAGACCATTGCCTGTCTAACAAAAAACTCCAAGCTGAGGTAAGGCGCAAGGTTCCAGATTTACAAGGGGTCCAGACCAGCACGTCTTCACCAGTGCCACCAACCTCCAGTTGTTCAATTTCTGTTCAAACTAAGTCCAGGGACGTTGGCCAGCGATGAGGTTTCCTCCAACATCCATTTTGGATGAGAACATTCACTGTCACAGAGTGAGGAGGGCCCCAAATGTAAGAAGATCGGCCAAGATAGTGTTTGAGCCCGAAGCCATTTAGCCATGGGTCATTCCAGATATTGATCTGTTTACCTTCAAATATGATATAGCAGACTTTTGGAGAGATCCAGTCTCGGGCTTTCAAGATCAAGGACCAAGAGCTTGTGCTACCACTTCGCAAGATGGCCGTCCATATATTTTTATTTCTCAAGTACCGCTTATGAATCCAGTCCGACCAAAGGGAATCCTTTTTACAAGCTAATTCCCAAAAACAAACTCCCGCTGCTCCTTTATTCCAGTCCTTGATTGATTTAATACCGAGCCCACCTTTAGAAAGAGGGGTGCAAATAGTAGACCGGCCAAGCAATGTGGTGGATTCTTCTAGCAGTGTCATGACCTTGCCAAAGGAAGGTGCGAAGAGTCAATTCGATGTCTTTCTGCACTCTACGAGGGAGACTAAATGAAGATGACCAAAAAATATGAAAGGCAGATAGCACTGTTTTAATCAGCTCAATTCGACCAGCTCGAGATAGAGAGTGTCCCGCCCATGAGAGAATATGTTTCCTTATCTTATCCACAAGAGTAACACAATGGTTATACTTGAGAATGCAATTCAACAAGGGTAATCCCAAGTACCTAATCGGTAAAGAAAACTTGCTAATGACCATAGCTACACAAAAAGCTGGAGTGGAGGGGCTGCAGGATGCAAATATTTGACTTTTGGAGTTATTTAGATAGAGGCCAGAAGCTGAAGCAAAGTTATTGAAAAGATCAGACAAGGCCACTACCGTAGACTGCTTTGTGTCTATAAAAACTAGTAGATCGTCTGCAAAATAGAGGTGACTGACATTAAGAGGGCCGTTGATGAAGGGCCCCACCTGCCCATCTCTCATCAACTGATTCAGGAGCGCTGAGAAAGAATCCATCACAATAGTGAATAGAAGGGGAGAAAGAGGATCTCCCTAACAAATTCCATAAGAAGAAGAAAAGAAACCCACTGGAGATCCATTGATTAATATGGAGTATTTGGATGAGGATACACACTCCATACACACAATAACCCAATGATCATTAAAGCCACTGCGTCGGAGAACTTTCTCAAGAAAGGTGGACTGGTGCTGACTGACCAACTGAGGGAGAAGCGGTTGAAGACGCAATGCCATAATTTTAGTGATGATCTTATAAAAGGTGTTGCATAAGGAGATAGGCCTGTAGCTGTCAAGGGAGTCTGCAAAAAGAGACTTAGGAATGAGAGCAATAAATGAATGGCTTACTTGGCGAAGGAGCTTTCCTTTTTGAAAAAAGAAATTGACGGCCTGAAGGAGATCATCTTTGATTAGGGTTCAGAATAGTTGATAAAACCTTGTTGGAAAACCATCTGGACCAGGAGAGCTTAGGGATTTCATATGCATAATGGCTGCAAGAAGTTCATCCTCACTAACTTGAGCGCAAAGAGCAGCATTATTAGCAGTAGAGACAGTGCAAACCGGTGGGGGGAGGGAGATGTCTGTAAAAGAATCTCTGTTAAGCAGGTCATGGTAGAACTGAACAATGTGATTCTTGATTTCCTCTGGATTCGAGCAGTAGCTATCATCCGGATTACAGAGTCTGCAAATGGAGTTCCGGATAGACCTATCCTTGATGGAGTTGTAGAAAAATTTTGTATTTGAATCCCCCACTTCAAGCCACAGTTGACGAGATTTTTGTCTTGCAAATTTTTCTTCTTGAGATAGTAAAGAAATATATTTGGCCCTCTCTTCATTTTCATGAGCTCCGATCAAAGGATCAATCGAATTATTGTGAAGATCAAGCTGGGCAACATCTAGATTTCTTTTGCAAGTGGCTATTAGTGATTGAATGGGCCCATACTCGTCCCTATTCCAACATTTGAACACCATTTTTGTGTGGGCGAGCTTCTTCACGAATTTGTACATTGGGTTGCCCGCCACCTCTATGTGCCAAGCTTCATGAACTGCGGAAAGAAAAGTGGAATGTGCTTCCCAAGCTTCAAAACACTTAAATGGCTTTGGCCCTGAAGGAATGGGAGGTTTGGAGATAATCTTCAAGGAGAGTGATCAGAGATCCCCGGAGGGAGGTATTCCACCAATGAATGAGGGTACTCCGAGATGAAAGCTTGATTTGCAAGAACTCTGTCGAGTCGACACATAATTAGGGGGGATTGATGATTGCACCAAGAGAAAGTGTGGCCAAAGGATTTCAAGTCATCGAGGCCAGCATGTAGGATAGAAGAGTTGAATTTACGAAGACGCCGAGAGTGAGTTGGAAGACCACCCACCTTTTCAGAACTAAATCTGACTTCATTAAAGTCCCCTCCTACTATCCAACCTTGATTAGCTGAGTTCGTGGATAGATGTTTGATGGATTCCCATAGAGATAGCCTTTCGGAGCTGCTATTCGAAGTATATACAGTGGCAATCAGAGTCGCCTTGAGAGACTTCTTGCAAAATACATAGCAATGTACAAACTGACGTGAGGCCGCCAGAACTTGAATTGTAAGCAGATCTGGATGCCAAAGTAAACATATACGAGCTTCCGGAGATAGATATGAGCTGGGGTAGAATCCCAATTTTCTTTGTAGTGCAAGAAGAGAGGACTCATCCAAATTTGTGTCTATGAGACTCACCAATTGAGGCTTGTGAATCTTTAGAAATTCCTTCAATTCCATATGATTCTCTGAGCCTTTCAACCCTCGAACGTTCCAAAAGATAAAGTTCATTGCTAACATATTAGATAGGAGTAGACATGTGCACACATCCCACAAGGAATGTTACTGAGAGGAAGGAGGTTCCCCTTTGTGAGTAGTCAGAGAGTTTGACCCTCTCGATGACTTCTTCAAATGAGTTTCAGAGTCAGAGTTTTTTGGTTTCTTACTTCTCGTATTGGGCGTGGAAGCAGAAGAGAAATCTGATTTGTTGATGATGGCCTTGGAATTGGGGGGCTTGTGGTGGCATGCGCCTTCTCCTTTAGCCTGGGAGGGATTGGCGCCCAATCAGGACCCATCCAAAGAAGTGTTGTTAGTACCCAAAGAAGGATTATTAGAGAGATCAACGATGAGGTCCTCCGTGGCAGGATGAAACTGATTCAAAGTCATATCCTGCTCATTTTCAACTGAAGCAATGACCAGGTTCTTGTGTGTATTCTCCTCAGTGCCTGAATACTGAGCATTTTGATTGGAAACCTCCCTAGGATCAGACCCACCCCTGCAGAATGGACAAAATGGAGTCCTTGGCATGCTGTCTTAGTTCGTGAGCTTCTTTCTAATGAAGAACTAACTGAGGATCAGATTGTGTAACTCCTGTAGTTATTGAATTCACGCTCTCTCCTGCTTCGTTCGTAACTGCTTCTTGCATAGCAACTTCTTCATGAACCTCCCCTACATCGTGCACTTGCTCTATAACAACATGTAGAATAGAAAAGGGGTTATCTTGTGACACAGCAGAAGAGATGCAGTTTGTGGGTGTTGCAGGTTTGTTACCGGGCTGTTTGACTGGAATCCACTCCCCCTGAGTTTTTCCTTTTGTTGATGCTATGGGCTTTAGGTGCTGAACTCCAGCAGCAGAACAACTAATCTGCTGTCCAGACAAAGCGCATTGTGCTGAGGAATGTCCAAAAGTATTACAAAATTTGCATGGAGAGGGTTTCCATTCGTATTCAACATTGACTTTCCTAAGAATCCCATCCTCCATGAGATGAATTGAGTCTGGAAGGGTTGAGGATGCAGATATTTCCACACAAATGCGTGCAAATTCAATATGAGATCGAGTGGCCGTCAAGGAGTCCATGTAAAGGGGGGTGCCCACCACACTAGCGAGTTTGCTTAGCATTCGTTTCCCCCAAAGATGTAGAGGAAGTTGAGGAAAGCGAATCCAGATTGGAATCGTTTCAAGTCGCTCCATTTCCATCTTCATACCTCTGGACCACTTGCGTAGTACTATTGGGCGACCTCCCATCAGCCATGGTCCGCCTTCAATGACAGCTTTCAAGTCTTCTTTGTTGGAGAATCTAACCACGAAGAAGCCTCCACCTCTCATTAGGACTTCGAGATTTCCTTTTGGTTGCCATACACAATAAAGATAGTCGATGAATGGTTTGTAATATGGTTTTTTCCCAATTACATAACCAATCAAGGACAGGTGCCAACGAGCATCCATTTCTGCAAAGTCTTCCTCTTCACGAGGGACCACTGGTTCCCCATTTTTCAACATTGGTTCAATGTAAGTTAGGTCATTTTTGGACTGACCTTTTTCAGGGGTTGGGAAAAGTTGGGCCCAGCTCCGACTTGTAGAAGCTAATCGGGGAGGAGGAGCAGTAAGTTTGCTCTGCCTTCGATGTCCAACCAGAGGTGGTCTTCCGGCCTGGGAAAGAGAAGAGGACTCCCCGCAAAGGAGGCCCTTGCCTTTGTCAAGAGGAGCAGAGGGGCGGCCACCACCATTATTGGCAGCCACAGCAACAGATCTCGCAGGGGTGGCGATGATCTTGTCCACAGGTGCTCTGCCTTCTTTGTCCACAGGTGCCACAGACGAAGCACCCGAGATAGATTCGGGCAAAGCAGCTTTGCCTTGGCCAGAAGGGGTTTCTACAAGAGTTACTTCGGGGAGGGGAGGCTTTGTGCCAGAGAGCGCTAAAAGAACGCTATCGATTGTCCCGCGTCGAGGAGGAGGGGGAGACTTGGGATCTACAGCCGGAGGGGCTGTTGGCTCCATCGCCGGGGAGCCGGCACACCCACTCCCGCCAAATGATATTCTCTCCCGCCTGATGTGGTTTTTTCTCTCCGCCTGATGTGTTTTGATCTTGTGTTTTATCTTGTGTTTATTGTTGGCTTCCACGATCCATTTCCCAAATCTTGAACCTCTTACTGCAATTGCTTCAGGTTGTGCTTATAGCCCTTGGCCCTCACCTCTGCGCGTAGAGGCAGAAGCAATACGTTACGGCCAGGGGGTTTAATATGCTAGAAATTGAAGTTATTTTTTTTATTTTTCAAATACAAATACAGGACAGATACAAATAATACCTCCTTGAAATTTTTTCAATTTTTTTTATAAATAACATCACTCAATTCAGTAAAATAAATATTTCATCTTTTATAAAATTACATACGACTTTTAAATTGAAATGAAAAAGGTTTTTTGCATGTATACCATCGAAAATATGTTATTTATTTTTATAACATCACAAATAACACATCTATGTTTATACCATTTGAATCTTTCTTAAATAAAAAATATGACACTTTCAACCCAAATCGAGCTTAACTATAGTTATTTTATAACTAAGAAGTAAAAATGACAAAAACAACATTAACATAACATTTATCATAATGTAAAAATTAAACTTAATAACATAATTAATCTCTTGTTCTTTCCAAATCAACCGTGAACCATTTAACCTTACCATCCTTACCCCTTCTTTCCTTTTCTTCAAATTAAGATCTAAGTTTGTTTTTTTAATTTATCATTTTGTGTGTGTGTGTGTGTGAGTGTTACATTTGTCCTTTTTTCGGTGCACTCTTATCTGTAAGAGTCAACAAAAAAAATGTTAGTTTCACCCGATCGTGAGATTACACGATCAGACGGTGATTACACGATGGTTGCATTGTATCACCCCCCCTCTCTCTCTCTCTCTCTCTCTCTCTATATATATATATATATATATATATATATATATATATATATATATATATATATTGTGTACATCCATGCAACAAAGGGTTTTATGTGCAGCACATTTTCTTGGCGTTCGATATGTGGAATTAGATCTGAATGGTCCCCCTTTTTTATTTTTCAATAGGGGACCTATCATATCATCTCCTCCGTGCTCATCTTCTTGGCCACCCCTTTCCACACCCGATCCATGCTCATGATCTAGGCCATCCCTCTCCACCCAATCCGCATATCACCAAAAAATTCAGTCATTTTTAAGGTCGTTTACAAAGTGGCAAGATGCGATGGGCAAATGTGTATTGATGACCATCATCACAGATGAAGACCCAACTATGACTACTACAATTGCAAGAATGCTACCACAAACACATCATGGATTTTGCATTTTGCACATAATGAAGAAGCTGCCAGAAAATGCATTGTCTCGTAGATCTAATTTTTTGGTGTCATTTAAAAAATGTATACATGGGTCGGAGACTCCAAAATAATTTGAGGAGAGCAGGAAGAAAATAATAACCCATTTTTCCTTTGAGTCTAATGAATGGAATCGTGAGAAGTGGATCCCAGCATATATGAAGCATATTTTCATGGCAAGAATGAGAAGTACTCAACGGAGTGAGAGTCAAAATTCAGTCTTGGATTAGTTCTCGAACAAGAAGCACAGTTTGATTGAGTTTGCTCATCATTTTAAAAGGGCTCTCAATTCAGTCAAAGATATAATGAATTAGTTGCCGATCATGAGACACTTCATAAGACCCCCGATCTTGTTATTCATGCTGTTAAAGTTCAAATGTCAAAAAGATATACTAATGATGTTTTCTGCATGTTTCAAGAACAAGTTCAAGACTCCTTAAAGTATGGGTCAATGGTCAAAAGTTTGGGACCTCCAAATGTGCATGTCTTTGGAAGGTTGGGAGAGTCAATGAAAATGCATGAAGTTATATATGATCCATCAAATGAAAAAATTATTTGTTTGTGTAAGAAGTTCGAAAGCGAAGGAATTCCATGTGCACATATGATTGTTGTGTTTAGAAATAATTTGATTAATGAGTTGCCTGAATATCTTATTATCTAAAGGTGGACAATCACAGCAAAAGAAAGGGATGTGTTCGATTTCGATGAGGTTGAGCTCTGAGGTACCCAAAGCACGAATTTAGATACAAAAAGCATTGAGCTTGTACATGCCTTTACAAATTGTTTGGACAATGCCTATCCCGAAGTGTATACGAAAGCCAAGGAGCTCATATCTTCTCTACAAAAAGAAAAGGAGACATAGTGTATGCGGTAGCAATAATCAAGCAAGACCAAGCATGATGTCAATCCCTTCCACTTTTGATGTCCGACCTCCAAATATTTTCAAATATATATATATATATATATATATCAAATAAATTTTATTTCATTTTACATATGTAAATATTAATAATTATTATGTTTTTGCTAATAAATATATAGTTTTATGTTTAATTTTTATGTTTTTAGATTTTAGATGAAATTTTTCATGTTAAAATTAATATTTTACATTTATATAAATATTGCATTTGATAATGTACAATTCAAAATAAAAAAAAATAATGATACTTTGGTCATTTTTCTATGATTTTAATGGATTTAATAGAAATTTGAATGAAAGTTAACTAGGATTATAAATATACATCATTTTTAAATAGTCTAATAGTATAAAAATAAATAGATTATTTAGAGTGGTATAAAAATAAATAGCATGTTTTTTTTATTGATATAAATGCAAAAAAAAAAAAAACCAAATGAAAATAGTATGCGTTTTGAACTATAAAATGTAAGTGGGGTTAGTTAATTAAGATTTTCATATACAAAAGTCCATATTCATGGATTTCTAAATCCCGAGTTATTCAATCAGGACATTAGTTCGTTGACAAAAAGTCAAGCGTTATTCAATTAAGACATGAATTCATGGAAAAAAAGTATAGAGTTATTCGATTGAGATATTAATTCATGGACAAAAAATCCATTATTATTCGATTGAGTCATTAATTCATAGACAAAATGTCAAGTATTATTCGATGAAAACTTCTTGTCATAGACAGATTGTCCTATGTTATTCAATTTGAAGAGGATTTTTAAAGACTTTCATAAAAGACTTTTATGGACTTTCATGGGCTTTAGAGAAAGAAATATGAAGGAAAAAATCATTTCAAAATCCCACTCAAATGGGCGGGATGCTTGTGAACTTTCATTCTAGTATTATGAACATCTTCACTTTTTTTTTTTACAAAACTCCATTCTTTTTATGTTTTTTTTATAATATATTATATTTATTTTTCTATGGATGTTTGATTCTCTCAGGTTTTTCAAATTTGTTCCAATTTCTTATAATTTGTCTATTATAATCTCTATTTTTGTATTTTTGGTAAGTGTGTATACGTATGAAATATTGATATTATCTCATATATATATATATATATATATATATATATAGACACACACACACGATGAATGATGGATTTGCTTGAATTGCAATCAATCATTTTTATTATTTTTTATTATATAAATAATAATTCTTAGATCCACAATCATTTTGAAAGATATATATTTAATTTATTATGAAGTTCATTATATGTGCAATAATTTAATAATAATATGATTTAATTTGCCTTTGAATATTTATATTTTTGCACAATATATATGTCTATATATATTTTTATAATGTTTAGAGATATATAATATAGACAATATATATCTGAATGACATATTTTCATATGATGATTCTCACATTCGGTATGTTGGATAAACTTGTATTTGAATTTGTTATTTTAAAAATCCAAGAACAAATCCATGAAAGTCTATGAGAGTTAATGAAAGTTTATACATGAAAGTCTACAAATGTATGTGAAAGTGTACAAAAGTCTTGAAAATCTATGAAAGTCTGTAAAAGTTCATATGTGAAAGTCTATAAAAACATGTGAAAGTCTACAAAAGTCAGTGAAAGTCTATTTATCTATTATACTAAGACAAAGTGTTTAAATTTTCAAGCCCATTCCTTTGTAACATTTTCATATTCTAAATTTTTACTTATTTATTAATTATCTTTGATTTTATATTAAGGTTAAGAATAGAAAATATTTTTATTAGTTTTATATTGGAATAAGGATAGAAAAATATATTCATTTATATATGCCTATATATATAAATTGGATAATATTATATTTATATTCACCAAATTAATCTTAATATTTTTAATGATTTTTCAAGATATATTAAATTAATGGTAGTGATCGTGCGACATCTTCATAATTATTTTTTTGTTATTATTTTTTAATAGATTTAGATTGTGTTAATTATGGAATATATGTAATAAAGAACTAATTTCAGGTTGAGTTTCAATGTTTGACCTCACTTTCATTGTGAAATAGTCATTTTTGGGAAACCCTTATTTCCGGATCGTAAGTATATATCGAAAATATCTTTCCAACGAGATATTGATCATCTAAATCGGAGTTATACTTGAAAAGTTATGAATTTTTAAAGAATTTCAAGAATAATTTAATTCTTAGTTTTTTTTTATCTATATATACATTGGATAATATCATCCATATCCACCAAATATTAATGATTATTTTTTTGTATATCTACCCCTAAAAATCACATTTTAGCAAAATATCCTTAATGATTTTGTATTTCAAATTTGAAAGAGTTTAAATTGTACATGAACATTTTAGAGTTGCAAATGAGATATTTTTACAATATATTGGTTGAGGGTACAAGAAAACTCAATTTCAAATGTAACATATCTCTTTTATGTGTTATTTTATATTAAATTCTACAAATGTTTTATTTAAGGGAAAAATCCATATAACCCCCTATAAATTGACTGAAATCCATAAACCCCCTGAATTTTCTTAAAATCCATATAAATATCTGAAAACACCTAGTAATTCAAATAATCCCCTGAATAAGATTTACGTTAATAGATGATTAATATTTTGTAAATATCATGTTTAGTTAACCCTGGTAGAAAATATAGTATACCAAAAATATTCTACAATGTGTTAAAAATGTAAAAAATATTCTATAAATGACAATTTTACCCCGCCCCCCTCCCCAATAGGGTTTTAAAATATATCTAGAGAAGGTAGACTCATCATTTTTGTAAGTTTTTTTCATATTTTTAACATATTGTAGTGGTTTTTTAGTATATTGTGTTTTCAGACAGGGCTACCCAAATGAAATATTCGTAAAATGTTCATTATTTATTAACAAAAATTTTATTTAGGGAGTTATTTGAATTTACTATGTGTTTTCAGGTGGTTATAAGGATTTTAAGAAAAGCGTGGGAGTTATATGGAATTCAGTCAGATTTTGTGGGATTGTATGGATTTTTTTCTTTATTTAATCATTATTAAAATTTTCATTACAACATTTATGTAAATCTAACATGATGTATTATATCGCACATAAATGGATTAAAAAAAAATTGAAAGTAATGATTGTGCACAGATCTTTTATTGATACCACATTATGCGTGTGAAATTATTATAAAATTTGTTAAATAATGTTTATAGAAATCCAAAACAAGAACAAATCGAATACCCCCGGTAACATTCTCCATTTTTTGTTCCCGATAATATGTAGATTGGGCGTCACCAATCATTAAGGCTACAACTCGAGTGGGTTGGGTTCTGGTTGACCCCTACCCGAATCCAATCCGAATTTTAAACTACTCAACTTTAACCCGATCCAACCAGATTTTCAACCCGGATTGGCCAACCCGTAATTAAATAAACCAACCCGACTTAATCCATAAGATTAGTTAGGTTTACATAAAATTTGATATGTCCAGATTAGAAACTACATAATGAACGGTCATGATTTTTTTTTTTTACTATTAATTTACGGATTCATATTAGATCAGATTATGAGTGAGTCAACCTAAACCCAACCCGATTTGTGAGTCAATCCAAATTGATCAATCCAAACCCGATTTAAAAAATCGGATTCAACTGATCAGATTCAGATTTAACCCGATCCAAACTTGCAACCCTACCAAACATCAAAGAATCTGTTCATCAAATCATGATATAAGGAAAAACATCGAAACACAATTGACAGTCAACGAAACGCCAGACTCCGAGAGAAGTCTCGGATGGCTTTGCTATTCAAGCCCATCTGCCGTGCATTCTCTCCTCCTCCAAAACCCACCTCGAAATCGTCTCTAATGGCCGCCAGAGCCTCCTTTTCCAAGGTTCAGAGTCATCGAAAGCTGCCCATTTTGCTCTTCGACGTGATGGACACACTTGTGAGGGACCCTTTTTACCAGGACATCCCCGCCTTCTTCAGGTCTCTTCAATTCTTTTGGTTCTTGTTTTACTGATGAAATTTTGGGTTTTTTTTGGAATGTTTGATTGGTTTCTGATGTTGGGCTCTTGTTGAATTTCATGGGGTTTGTGTGTTTATCAGTGGAAACTGAATGGGAATGCCACAAAAGAATTGTTTTCTTTTTAATGGATGGATCATTGGATTTATCCAATTTGGGGATTTGGAAATTCATGAATTTGTGCAATTCATATGTTATTGGTTTGTTTGTGTGCTCTTTATATTCTTGGCTTAGGCCCAGTTTGGTACTAATTGTCAAACTGATTCTGTTTTTGCAAAATCATAATTTGTTCTAAATGATGTATCTAAAATTCGGCTTTTAGTTTTGGATTTTGGTTTTTGTGTTAAAAGTCAAGAATTTTTTATGGAAAAAAACTGATTTGAGAGTAGCTTTTATGAAAATGTTGTTTTTAAATTGGTTCCAAATGAGGCTATAGTACTGTAGATATATCGCTTAATATCTCATAATGGTGCAAAAAAATTATTCATTTGTTGATAATTGTTAGCTATTAAGGGGCAATGGTGCCAAGATTTTATACCATAAAACACACTGGTCTGTATCATGTGGAATTGGAGACTGATATCTAGTTGTGATGCATGAAAATCCTGAGATTTGTTGACTGATGATGCATCCTTGAAAAACTTGAAATTTAATTTTCTCGCTGATGAGGACCTTTGCACAGTACATGATCCATTGAGATCCAACCCTTCATCTCATGGATTTTGTTAGAGGAGAAAAAAAAAAGAAAAAAAAAGAAGGTTGTATGTATCTAAAGTCACGTTTGTAACCAATTATGAAATTTGATTCAGCTTATGCAAAATCAGTTTTTTATATAATTGGTTCCAAACAGGTATTTTTCAACTTCAGCTTTTAGTTTTTTATGGAATTTTTGTGCTTAAAAATCAACAAAACAATTATTATATAAAAGCTGGTTGAGAATAACTTTTATCAAAATTTGGTTGAGAGTAGCTTTTATGCGAAAGCTGTTTTTGAAAATTGGTTCCAAATGGGACCTAACTCATTAGAAAGATTGTGTTATAGGACCCGGAGGTGGAGTTGAAAGGGTTCCTCTTTTGGGATACGGTAGAAGTAATTGGCTTGAAATTTGAAGGAAATGATAGTGTGTTGGAAGGTAGTCAATGTGCAATGGTGGAGAGTGTGAGGGGAGACTAATAATAGCTAGGACCCAATATGAACTAGGTTGATCATATTTCAATGTTGTTGAGCATGTCGAGGGTTGTAAGATATTCTTCTGTAAACTTTGTGGGTATTAATAGGGGCAATTTCAGATATGAGATTATACTAGTCTTCCTGTCATGATCAATGGTGATTTCAAAATGCTTTGGTTACATCTTTTCCTGCAATCAGACTTTGCCGATGGTAATCTATTAGTCAGTCTTATAGAGATTCTTTGTGCAGAATGCCTATGAAAGAACTATTGGAGACCAAGCATCCAACTGCTTGGGTTGAGTTTGAGAAGGGCCTGATTAACGAGGTATACTCAACAGTTGTAGGGTAAGAATTATATTTTCATAAACCAGTGGGGCTATTAGTTATTTTATCCCTAAGTCAAGAGTCCCCTATAGCTATTAGGCTAACTATTTGTATCATATTTATTTCAGACAGAACTAACTAAGAAGTTCTTCAAAGATGGAAGGCATTTTGATTTGGAAGGTAGGATGTCATACATCAGACTGGTCACCTAATCCTTTTCTTAATTCACAAGTCATGTGAACTCCTTGGTAATTGGGATATATAATTCATTTCTTTGCTCATGTTTCTTGAACTTCTTTGTTAGGTAATGGTCATGTGAGGCTTTTTGAGGTTGTTGTGGGGGTGGGCTTGTGTTTTCTCTGTTTGGCTATCTCGTTGATTTATACAAAGGCAAATTCAACCATTTGTTCAAAAAAAAAAAATGTTTCCAGAACTTGTTTTGAGTATGCTATATTGTTTCTGGATTCCAATGGATGCAGATTTACTGAGTGTTTGGGATTTTTGAATGCTTCCAATCATCTAATGATCATCCATCTAATGCGGACATGAACACGTGCATTGGTGCATTATGTAGAGGCATCTGACATGCCCAACCAAAATACTGTCTTATAGAAATATGATATAATAGTTATCTATATGTTATATATGATAATGTTTATATAGATCCTAAATTGGTTGGGAGGAAATAAACAGTAAGACTGCCCGTGTCATATCTTATTTTCTATTGGTTCTTTCAAACATGTCCCGGAAGATATTCAAGTAGATGTGTGGAGAATATATAAACTGTATTAGTCTCTTGTCTTTTTACACTGAATTTTTGGATTCATGATTATCTTCTTCTCTCAAATAAGATTTCTCTCAGTCATATCTGTCTGCCTGTATATTTTTGTTGGTCTGTAACTTCTGTTGATTATAATTTGATGAAAATACTCATTGAGGACAAGATGGTATTTCCGTATTAGCCTGGACTGATCATGTGATGGCACATATAGCAATTCTTTTAGCTGTTGAAATTGTGAATGGTGATGATCATGATTCAAAATTAAAAGGACCCATAATGATGTAACTGGCAGGCTAAACTTTGAGTTTTGACATGTTGAAAGCACCCATTAAGAAGGAAAATTTCATAACATAGCTAAAAGGCCACTGATACTTTATGAATAGAAGTGTTGAATAACAAAGAAATTTTGGGATAGATGAATGGAAAATGGGTGTGTAGCTGAGATGAAAGTTTGGGGATAGATGAATGGAAAATTACAGAAGGATATAATAAAGAATCAAGTATATACATGAAGTAATTAGATATTACTCCAAAAGTGGATAAGATGAAGGAAATCGTTTGAGATGTTTTGGATATGCATAATGGAGACCCATGGATGCACTGGTTATATAGGAAGAGCAATACAGTCATGTTGAAGGGGCTCCTACCATAATGGGTAGGCCAAATAAACTTTTTTTTTTTTTTATATCTGAGGGACTTCCCGTGGAAGGTAAAATAAAAGAGAGGACAAGTTAGCCCTAAGTATTCTATAGGACGTGACTCCTATGGCGAAAAAGGATTCATGTTATCAACTCTAATTGTTGGTTGTATCTATTTCAGAGGATGTGACTTTTAATAGAGTTGAATAGCGTAAAAGGATTCATGTTGTTATATATAGTTGTTAGGTGGAAGCGAAAGCCTACCAGAGATGCAGCGTTTCAACCAAAAGGGCAATTGAATATGCTGAGCTCCTAGTTACAAGGTTTGAATTGTGACTTAGCTGGTTCTCTTTGGTAATCAAAGAGACATTCAATTAAACATTAGGTTACAAGTTTTTATATTGATTTTTCAAAATATCATAAAAAAATCACTGGAAAGTCCCTAAGTCTGTTGAATATGAGGTTTTTTTTTGTTAGAGTGCCATCTCTGAATTAAGTTTGAACCTGTTGGTTGATCCAATAAGAGAACTGCTGCGCTTTTTTCACACAGATTTTTTAGTTGCTAGAATTCTAACCGTTATACAATAATGTGATGCCTAATATGAGTTTGTGGCGATCCAAATTTGAGATTGTTGTTTTCATTCAAGTTTTGATTATCTATATAAGATGGCCAACATATTGATTGGTGTGCATTCAAAAACGTGACATTTTCCTTTTCCTCCTAACATTGTATGATATATTATGACTTGCAACACCCCTTGAATTTTGTGATCATATTGCTTGCAACATCACTGAAATATGTCATGCATATAACCCGGATGTCTATGATTTCTGTTTTACATGTATTCTCTTTTTTATATGTATATGTATTATAGTCTTATTGTAGCTGATGGTGAGCTATTGTTTGCGCAGAGCTCAAAGACTGCATGAGAAAAGGATACTGCTATATTGATGGTATCGAACCACTCCTCCACAATCTTAAACAAAACAGCTATGAAATGCATGCTTTCACAAATTATCCTACGTGGTAAGCCGATTTACAATGTCATGCTTTGGTTTTCTTTTCACAACAATCAATATAGTCATAATTAGTTGAACTGTGCTATGTTTATAGGTATTTAATGATTGAAGAGAAGTTGAAACTCTCGGATTACTTATCTTGGACATTTTGTTCTTGCACAATCGGTATAGTATTGTAGCTAAATCAATTTCTTTTATAGTTTTTGGATGCATGCTCGTTTTTTCAAATAATCATAATATAACAATTGTTCGTTTGTTTACTGGCATTTCTTTGTCATGCTTGTGGCTTAGTTTTTCAAGATTTGCCATATTCCTGTGTCTGAATCTTGTCATCTCCATAGACCTGCAATAATTAAGGTTGTTTGGACTTGGTTAGGTTCATAATCAAACAATTTGATGCACTTCTTAAGTTCTTAACTCTGTTTCATCATCTTTTGTAACCTAGTTACATCATAGCACATGCATTGTTGGAACTTTGATATATTTAAAGCTTGGAATAGAATAAATTGGACTTCATGATAGCCTGTAGAATTTTAGGGTGCCAGCAGAATAAACGCTACTGTTTAACAATGCTTTTTTAAGGGACTAATAATGCAAGTAATAGATAAATTTGGGGATTGATCCATCTCTACTTGCACAGGAAAACGAAAGCCGGAAGCTGATTCATATAATGAAGTACTGCACCATCTTGGAGTAGACCCATCAAGCTGTGTCTTCATTGATGATAGGTATGTTATATAAATAGGCTTGCAAAAATAAAGAAGGAAAAACTCATGAGAAGAGAATTATTCACTATTTTTTAGGATTCTAGATTCTTGTATCAGGGCTACAAATATGATTCTCTCTCTCAAAACCCTCATCGGTCTCGAAAACCATAACTCACAAAAGAATACATAACTTAGATACATTACCAAAATATCCCCACAGAAATTACAGAATGTCATTATAAAAGAAAATACACATGCACAGACAGTGTGGGCAACTCATTCTGCAGTTTCTCTTGTCTTTGATATCTTCGTTCCCCATGTTCTGGCATCGTAAAATGTCATTTGTATTCTCCAGACAAGCAAATCAGAATAACATTTGGTGTTCTGGAAGTCTTTCAGGATTGCAAATGTGGAGGCGGCTCGGAATGCAGGAATGGTGGGTATACATTTCAAAAACGCGGATTCCCTCAAAGAGCGGTTATCATCTTTGGGAATCAGCACGAGTTGTGAGACCAACAGAACCACAGGAGACGATGAGTCAATAGTCTCACACTCTGAAGAATGCCCCAAGTGATTATTTAAAACTTGTATATAACCAGAATCAATATCCAAATTGGTCTTCAGGCCTGAAATCTCATCTGACAGCTGAATTTCATATCCAAAGCCAAAGGTGTGACTAAATGCTCTTTCTTTTTGGAAGAAAGAATCATTTTATTCACCCATTGGTAAAATAAGAAATCTGTTGCTTGCTAAATTATCAGCAGCAATGGAAAGAGTATTCATTCTCTTCAATGATGATTGTATTATTTTGATGTTTACATTGATTAATATAAAAGTATATCTATTCCATCTTGAAATTCCCATTATTCAAAGATCAGCTCATGCATTCTCCATACGTCATTGATGCTTTGATGATTCCAGCTTTGCTTCACTTGAACATGCATCAGTCATTGTGCATGTGATATCATTTCACATCATAATTTATATATGATTCACTGAAGGAGATCTATGTGCAGATTATTATTTGTGTAGGATAACAAAGCACAAATAAATGACTTCAACGAAACCAGTCGTTAGACAGGTAAAAGAACCTGCTCTTGATTAAGGTTCACTCATCCATAACATGAATTTTCTAAGCCTGTAATGTGAATTGGGTTTTGTGGGGTGGGGCACAATCAGGACTAGATTATATCTGGTCTCATCAGCTTTCGATAGATTATGGAATGAATCAATGTGATCTTATCAAGACTGTATTATGTCAAATATTGTTAATCTCCAATACAAAACTGTGAATCAGCATTAGGTGACAGAATTCTCTTCACATAGAATCAGTTCTACAGTTTTCTAGTGTTCTGTGCTACCGCTACACACACTTCCTTGAGAAGCATTCAATGTCAGATCACATAATTCACTAAAAACAGCATTTCATCAACTGTATAGGTGACAGAATTCACTTTACATTGAATCAGTTCTACAGTTTTCTAGTGTTCTATGCTACACACACGTCACATAATTCATCAACCAAAAACAATCCCTTACCATTTGCAAACTCTGATGAACAACAATATCAGACAAATATGGTACAAACAAAACACACCTTCAATTCAAAAAGAAGTCAGTGCGCGCGTACCCATGGGTCACATCTCTGCCATGGAAAACGAAGACGGCAGGATGAAGTTCCTCGCCGGAGCCGCCAAAAACATTGCCACCACCGAAACATAGAAGCTCACGACGCCGCTGATCCAACATGCCCAGACCGAAACCAACCCCTTGTCCCCCTCCACCGCCCCAACCGCCATCCCCTCCGCCTCCGCCGCCCCCCGACACCCCTCGCTGTTGTACTCGACACACAGCCCGGGATTCCCGGCAAACGCCCCCGGGAAAAACCTGTAGAACTTCTCCTCCCTCGGGACCAGCCCCGACAGCCGGTTGTACGACAAATTCAGCGATTTCAGCTCCCTCAGCCCTGAAATCCCCGCCGCCGGGATCTCCCCCGATAGCGAATTGTGCGAAAGGTCCAAGCTTTTCAGCCTCCCCATGTTTTTCAGGTCCGCCGGAATCTGACCCACCAAGGCATTGTAAGATAAATTCAGATACTCTAACCCCGGCAACCCGAACAGCCACTCCGGGATCTCCCCAGACAACAAATTCCCCGACAAGTCAATCCCCACCGTCGATTTGAACACGTAATTGAACCTCAGCTGTCGATCGACAATGTCAATTACCAGGATCTCGACCGGGGCAGGGTCACCCCGGTCGTTGAAGTCGGCACTGGCGTTGAAGTCCCCGTCGCCGGGGATGGGGCCGGAGAAGTTGTTCCCGGAGAGGTCCAGCGATCGGACGGACGGGAAGGAGAACGCCCAACCCGGGACCGGCCCGGACAACCGGTTCCCGGCGACGGAGAGCTCCCGGAGCTCCGTCCACTTCTCGACTGCCCCGTTGAGTTCTCCGGTGAGACCGTTCGACGAAAGGTCGACGGACTCGAGCGACCGGCAGCCGGCGAGGGGGAGGGGGATCTCTCCGGCGAGGGCGTTGTGGCTGAGATCGAGGAATCTCAGACCGTCCAAGGCGGCGATCCCCGGCTGGAGCACGCCGGAGAGGTTGTTGTGGTCGAGCTTGAGACGGAGGAGCTGAAAACAGCCGGAGATGCTGAGTGGGATCGATCCGGAGATCGAATTGCGGCTCAGATCGAGCGATTGGAGGCTCGTCAGGTTCCCGATCGTCGCCGGGATCTCGCCGGTGAGGCGATTGCCGGCGATCGAGAACGACTGAAGGCCGTTCATCTCCGTCAACTCGACCGGGATCTCGCCGGAGAAGCCATTGTTGGAGAGATCGAGAAACAGAAGCCCCGGCCCGACCCGGGCCGGGACCGGGCCGGAGAGCGAGTTGGCGCTGAAATCGAGGAGGATGAGCCGGTCGGAGAAGACGAGGCGGGGGGAGATCGAGTAGCGTAGACCATTCGATGAGAGATCGACGGCCGAGAGGGCTTTGAGCGAGGCGATGCAGGTCGGGACGCCTCCAGCGATGGAGTTGCGGGAGAGGTTGAGGTAGGCGAGGGACCGGACGGCGGCGTTGAAGCAGGGGAGGGTTCCGGAGAGGTTGTTCGACGAGAGGTCTAGGGTTTGGAGGGAGGGGAGGCGGGAGAGGGAGGGGTGGAGGGGGCCGGAGAGGGAAAGGCCCGGGAGGGAGAGGCGGGTGACACGGCCAGTCCGGTTTGAGCAGGTGACGCCGGTCCAGGTCGTGCAGTCCGGGTCGCCGGTCCAGGTGGAGAGGGAGGCGGTGTGGTCGGAGAGCTGGGACTTGAAGTCGAGGAGGGAGTCTCTGTCGAGCGGGTGGAGTTCGAGAGAGTTGGAGAGGAGGAGTTGTAGGAGGAGGAGTTGGAGTCTGAGCGAGTTAGGGTTAGGGTTTCGGTCCGCCATTAAAGCTGAAGAGAAGCTTTTGCTTTCCCTGAAGGGGAGAAGAATTGATTATATCTGAAGTTCTATTGTTACTCCCTCTTTTTATTGTTACTCCTTTAAGATACATTGTTGGCGTACGTTCGATGATATCATGGTATGTGGGATGGCGTGGTTAGTTGAAGAAGGGGAGAGGGGAATATCGGTCGGGTCATATGGGTCCGTCGAATGAACGGTGGTGATGTCATACGTCGTGTGGTTCATCGTTTGGGATAAGGATATGAAATCTGGACCGTTGGTGTATAGAATGAAATTTTTTTTTTTTTTTGAGTGGGAGGCGCATCGATTCTGAGCCGTCCAATCAAAATGGAATCCAACTAAAGAAATTCCATGATACGTGGTTGCTCTCAAAAGATAATAATTATTAAAAATGAGTTAAGATTCTTTTAAATGAACTTTTTCTTTCCTATTATGGAAAATGGTAGGGACAGTAAAGATTCTATGGTCAATCTTTTTGTCCCTCACCAAGTTTTGTATTTTTAGAATAAGCCATGATACGTGCTTTGAAATATAAGCTATACTCACAAATTCATGAGATGTCATTATCTCATTAGTTAATTTTTTAACTTTTTAAAAATGATAAAAGACAAAATATAAATTTATACTTCATTAAAAATCTGTCTCATTAATCTAAATCTTTATTTTTTTTCTCTAATTAGTTATTAATTTTTCACGGTTACACTAAAATTTATATATTTTAAAATTTGAATTTTGAAATCTATACCTAATAACTGAATTTTCTATTTTAGTTACACTCAATTCTTACCTAAATTACACCAAAACTTACCTAAATTGTTTTTTTTTTTTTTTGTAAAAATCCTTCAAACGTCTACTCTTTTTTTAAAAAAAAATTGCATTCGTATTATATACATTTTTTAAAAAGAATGTTATTAACTAAACATTATAGCATTTGACAAACATCTTTTTAATTTAAATAAATAAATCATCTTTGAAAATGCAAATACATTTCCTAAATGTTTACATCCTTTACAATTATTTGTTATATTTACATAAACACTGCTACATTTACATAAATGTAACATAACAGTTACATTTACATAACTGTTTTATATTCCATACAATCTTTAAACAATTTTAAAACAGATCCTCTCTTCAATAGTCAGTTACATTTTATGAAAAATATCAAATATTTTTTTATTGTGAGTTACATTTAACAAATATTGCATGAACTATTTGATTCATTTTCATAAAAACTGTTACATTTACATAAAGGGTTAAAGACATCTAAGTCCCTACAAACATGGGAAAACCCATATAAATCCCTACTAAAATTGGGACAGACGTACGAGTCCCTGAAAACTAAGAAAAACTCAATTATCATCCCTGAGTTAAATTTTCATCCAAACTTAATGGAATATTCCCAGAATATTCTATCACATATAATTGTGTAGACATTGAAATTATAAACAGTCATAAAAATAAATTAGTCCCTACAAAAGATAAAATTGCCCTGAAAGACTTTTACATTAAATTGTGTACACATTGCAGTCCCTATAAACAATCATAAAGACAAATTAGTCTTTGCAAAAGATAAAATTGCCCCTGAAAGACTTTTACATGTAATTGAATAGACATTACAGTTCTTATAAATAATCGTAAAGACAAATTGATACATGTAAAAGACAAAAATGCCCCTGAAGAATTTTTACATTTAATTGTGTAGAAATTGCAGTCTTTTAGAGGGTATTTAATTTTTAAATTGCAATGTCTGCACAATTAAATGTAAAAATACTTCAAGGGTATTTTTGTCTTTTAGAAGAACCAATTTGTTTTTACGATTGTTTATAAGGACTGTAATGTCTATTCAATTACATGTAAAAGTCTTTTAAGGGCAATTTTATCTTTTGAATAGACTAATTTGTCTTTATGATTATTTATAATGATTAGAATGTATACACAATTTAATGTAAAAGTCTTTTAGGGGCAATTTTATCTTTTGTAGGGACTAATTTGTCTTTATGACTGTTTATAAGGACTTCAATGTCTACACAATTATATGTGATGGAATATTCTAGGAATATTCCGTTAAATTTGGATAGAAATTTAACTCAGGGATGATAATTGGGTTTTTCTGAGTTTTCAAGGACTCGTACGTCTGTCCCAATTTTAGTAGGGACTTATATGGGTTTTTCCATGTTTGTAGGGACTTAAATGTCTTTAACCCTTACATAAATGTAACATAATAATTACATTTAACTAAATGTTTTGCATTCCATGCAATTTACACGTAGTTGACTGTTACATTTATGATTGTAACAAATATAAATCAATACATGCATGTGATTGGCTGTTGCATTTACGAATGTAACAAAAATAACACAGATTTAAAAAATGACTATTTACATTGTCAATAATTTAACAGTAATATCAAACAAACTACTCATATATAAAATGTAACAATATCGAATGTTACATTTAGATATTGAGACAAAAACGAAACAAACTGTGGAAAATGACATTCAACACATGAAAAAAATTCGTGTTCAAACATTTAAAACAAAAGGCAAAATATAATTCGATTACGAATCCAATAATGTCAAACCTGATCCGAGAGACACTGAGGTGAGATCCAAATAAAAAAAACGATTCCTTGCCTTCCAAAACCTCAAAAATAAAATTTCCGATGTACTCCCATGTGTTCTTCATAAACAAAATCAGTTCCGAAATTCAAACATCGATTAATATTGCTGCATGATTTTCAAAATCAATTAACAGTGAAGAAATACAATTTTCATAATTAAATGATACTCCACGATCATAGGGATACATATTGAGGTAGTTATCAAATAAATGACATAATAGACAATGTCATATTGCCACATCATGGGGCCTGGTTTGGGGCCTGTGAAGTTGAGATCTGGGAATCATTATTGTTTTAGAATATATATAATAGAGTGAAATGCATATAACCTTCATTTCTATGAATATCCATATAACCCCCTCAAAGTTGACATGGTTAAGCATTTAGCCCCCTGGTTAACTTTCTGTTAAGAAAAAAAGGAATATTATAAAAATATTCCGTCGGCCGTTAATTTACATATTCATATAACCCTCTGATTTGTTTCATAAATCTAAAAGGACCCAATTCTATGATGAAAAATATCTTTGTTATTGAAAGCTAATTAAAATATTCATATAACCCTCTGATTTGTGTCATAAATTCAAAAGGACCCACTTTCTGATTTCACATATTCATATAACCCCCTATTTTATACAAAAAATACAAAAGGACTCATTCTTCTTCTTCTTTCCAACAATCATTTTTGTGACCTTGCCATGATTGGTTACATAAACCTCGTTCAATCTTTCTCTTCTTCACTTGATTTATATAAATTGATCTTTTTCTTCTTCTTCTTCTTCCCCTGTATCTATTTTGAAACTTCTAAGTGATTATGTCAGAATGTATAAGTATTTATAATTATGTCATTTTAAGATATTCTTCCACCTAAATGAAAAAAAAAAACTGAACCACCTAAATCACCAAATACAACTGAACAACGAATTATTATAAAAAAAACATCAGCAACACGTGTAACAAAATTTAAAATCCCAAATCACCATATCAGATCCCCTCATCAATATCAAACCATATCAGGTACACGTAATACTCACTCAGAAAACCATATCAAACCCTCAAATCATCAAAAATTTCATTGAAACCTTATCAATATAATAACTACAGATCAATAGAAACAAATAATCGATGTATCAAATCTTTCCTGGGTGTGGTTGGACAATGGCGCCGCCATGCGAGAAGGGCGGAGGGGGATGGACCAGAGGCGGACGACATCGTCGGTGACAATGACGGGAGGGGAGGAGGTCGGGGAGGTAGATCCGACGACGTTGAGAACGCTTTCGAGGACATGGTGAAGGGAGGAGGAGATGAGGCAGCGGAGGCAGGGTTTGTGAAGGAATGGGTGGGATTGGTGATGAGCTAGGGTTTTCGATTTAGAAGAGGAGAGAAATTATTTTAAGTTAAAGTGGGGGAGGGACGTATTGATCATTTTATTATGTTGGGTTAACTTAACCACCGTAGTTACATGGCAAGATAACGGTAGGCGGGTATTTGTATTAATCAACAACTTTGAATGAGTTATATGAATATTCTCATAATTGGGTTTTTTTTTATATATGCTAATATTCAGTGGGTTGTATACATTTAAACCAAACTAAAAAATGAATATAACCCCTTGTAAGTTCTCTTATATCCAGATGCCCCCCTCTATTTTTTAAAAATCGATATAACCCCCTAATTTTTGCCCCAGTTAAGCAAATATTCCATTGGGTTAAAACACCGTTTATTTTTTAGGAATATAACCAAAATATTCCGTTACTTAACAGTCTTCCAAAATATTGTATCTATATAACCCCATGACATTTTACATAAATCCAAATAAGCCCCTGCGAATTACTGAATTACCCGTCTTCAACTATCCCCACCACCCTTCTCCTCCACTCCTCTCACCACCCGAGTCGCCCTCTACTTCCATCGCGCCTGCCTCATCGACTCCCTCCGCCCCCACCTCCGCTCCCCTCCGCCATCTCCCATCGACCCCTTCATCGCCTCCGCCAATCTCCGCTCCGCTCCCTCCCCTCCCCCTGCCCACTTCCTGTCCTCCGCTCCCTTGCCAAGAACCACTTCAACTCCAAATCCCTCCCGGACCTCCGATCCCTCATCGCCGCCTCCCTGATGGACCGCCTCCGCTGGCTCTCGGCCGCCGGAGACCTCGAGTCCTCCCTCTCCATCTTCGAACAGATCTGCTCTGGGTAGAATCTTGTGCAAGTATAAAGTTAGGCACTTTGTCATGCACTTGTTATTCCTCATTGTATTTGGTTAATTATTTTTTCTTTTTATTTTTTTATTTAATATGCAATGTTATTTTCATTAAAACATTTATGAGATTCATGCATCTAACGACTTCTAAGGTATCTGTTATAAGAACTATTTCCAAACAGTTTAATAAATAACGTTTTGTTGATTTTTTACAAATAAAAATTAAAATATGAAGTCAAAAGCTAATGTTAAAAAGCAAAATCAGTTTTTTTTTTTTTTTGTTACTTTAAAGGTTCAGACAGGGCGACAGTCCTGACTTTTTACAACAACTAGAACGTAGGTCAATAAGGTCCAAAGACAACATTGGGCTAAAGGCCAAGAAATCCCACCCAATGGACGGTAGAACATAATATTTTTTCTCCTGCAATCGGAGGTTTCGATACCCCATCCCCCTCGGGAAGGAAAGTGTCCCTAACCAATGTGTCAAGCATAGTCGGAACAAAACAAAATTAGTTTTATTGATTTGTTTCAAACAGGGTCTAAGGATCATGTGATGGAAATCCTCTTTTCTTGCATATGATTCTAATTCTGATATATTCTATCAATTTTTCAAAATGATCCCACAAGTGAGTGACCCCAAACATTATTTTCATGCTTACTTCAAGGATAATGAAAAGATAGATATGATTATGAGTTTTGGATGACACAAGATAGTGATCTTCTCATTCGTGAGAACATGTTTATGATTGTGACGTTAGGCTAGGGTTGTTGGGGCGATGAAATGGTGGAAACATTTCCTTCTTTCTCGCACATATTTTCTTGTTTCGTTTTGTTTGGTTTTTTTTTTCTCTCTTATATTCCTCTCATCACCAATTCAGATATGTTCTTTAAAATTTTTGAAATGAAGATGTCCACATTTGTCTCAAAAAAATTCATCTTCTCATAATCTTCGATCACATAATCCAAGATCCTTAGTTTATTCTTAAACCCAATTAACAAAGCAAATCAACTTTCAATTTATTATTAACTTTCCAATTACCTGACAGCTCATGAAGGCTGATGTTGCACTTTTTCTTTATATGCTTTTATTTATTATTTTTTACATTCTATAATACTTAATGAATCTCGAGGAGATGAAATTGTAATGCTGAGGGAAAAACATGCATCCTCTCAAAGGGTGACACATGTACGAGGATAAACGGGTGCAAACTATTGCGTCAGATGATCGATGACCCGATAAGAGCAGAGTAGACAAGTAGCAATTAGGCACTCTTGAATAGGTGAAAGTTTGATCAGACTAGTCTCATAGCGAGGTAACTCTACTCTAGTTGGAACAGCTTAATTACACCTCAAGGGTAAATACAATGTCGTGTCCCAGAATAAACCCCGAAACCCGACCAAATCAAGCCACGAGCAGGACCTCTGAAACGGTCAAATGTCGGCTCAGTCAATAACGGTCAAGTTGTTATTAAGATCCACTATTCGTTTAACATGGACAATCAAAGGCACGATTAACAGCAATAAAGCTGAGCGGTTACCATAAACTCACCCACTACGGCTACTAAAAGGGGACAACAGCTACGAAAGATCAAGAGCTATCTAACCCTATAAAAAAGGGGAAAGTTCAATAAATTGAGGTATGTGTGACTAGTTAAATTAGGAGCATATAAATTCTTGAATTCCCTTACTGACTTAAGCATCGGACTCCTCTTGGCTGGCACCACACCGGTGTCCCCCTTATTTTTTTCATGATGCAGGATTCACATTTAGTTGGGTCTGCACCCGATAAGAAGACTCAACCCGCTTACATGGATTGGAGGGGGAATTTACCTCTTCAGATAACATGCATGGATCCATTGAAGTTTTCTTCTTATTATTATTATCAATATTAATTGATGTTAGTTTATTGATATAGTTAAAAAAAATTGTTAACCGTTTCTGTTATTATTAACATAAAAACATTGAGAACTAATAGGAGTATTTCAAATAACAAAGAAACTTTTGAGACATTCTTTACATGTCAAGTGAGAGATGAATTAAAATCTTACTCGTTTGGACCCACGATGGGGCGGTTTGTGCGGCGCAGAACACTGCATATCACCATCACGGATTCAAATAAAAAACCCATGGTTGCATTGCGAATGTAAAAACTGCATTTATAAGATTAAAACTCTTGCGTTTGTGACGCTCGGCAAAGAATGATTTGGCACCGCGGGCTGCTTTACCCAACGAGGTGTCTCCCAATGGGGTCCGAAATGGGCCTTAATTAATAGAGCAATGACACACTCGGTCCATTTTACAGCCGCATATACTATGATAAAGTAATATATGATGCGCTATCATAGTGTATGAGATTCTATCATAGTGCATGACGCAAAAAAAAAAAATACACTAATGTATCTCAGTATGTAAACTGTGTGTATTTCAATTGGAGAGTAAGTGATCTTTTTATATAAAAAAAAAACCAGTGTGGATTGTAATTGGGATGCACTGGGGGCTAGACATATCATTTTTCTAATTAATATCTTATGATGTTCTTCCAAAAAGGGTCTGATTTTCATGTAGTTTTTTTTTATGAACAGCCGTATGAGATGTTCTATTAAAAAGTCCAAATAGAAGCTATGATTGATTTGTTTAGAAATGAGTTATGAAATTGTGGAGGGCGCATAGATCTTTGACAATAACATTTACAAAAATTTTGATACATTGAGACATATTTGCAGTCTCCTATGCAGTCTAGAAGTGGAATTGCCTAATTGTTTGTGTTTGGTAATATTTTTAAAGATGTATGTGATATGATATAACTGACATGTATTTACAATATACGTGAGAATGTTAGATGAGATAATCTTTTTAAAAATAACATATAATGATATTTTTATCCGTTAACTTAAAACCCACAAGCAATTCTAATCCCTCAAAATAATCATTAGAGTTTATTTATTTATATTTTTTTGGTAATTATTTTTTCTTGGTCAAATTTTTCTCTATCAAGAGGCGATAAAAGTCGAACCAAGTCCTCTCACGGAGGAGGAGGTACATCTATCATCCTACCAAGATGAGGTTTGGTTTATCAGAGTTTATGTTAAATTAATATATCTAAACATAACTATCATAATTTAAATTAATATATCACAGATTTTGTAATTTGCCTTTATTCCCTCTTGTTATTGGATATGAGATTGGATTCAATCAGTGTTCAATTCATCAATTCATGTCAATCTCTAATCAGGGGTTGACATGTATTCCAAATTACCACCCCACCAGTTCTTCAACCCACCCCAAAAAAAAAATTTGGGGGTGGGTTAGAGAACCACAAAAAAAAAAGGTCGAGAGGGATTGAACGCCGCTACTGAATCTTCTCAATGGCCTCGGTGATCTTGACGGGGATCGGTGGACTACTCAACAACGATCTTGTCGGAGGTGAATACATCGGTGATCATGTGGGCTGCGATCATGTATAGGTGAGGTCGGCAGTCTTGCCGGCACCAAGGCCGTGGGTCTTGGTGGGGGTGTAGACGGAGACGAAGATGATGTTGGAGTTGACGGCATGGGACTCGACATCGAAGCTAAAGTGGAGGTTGACTCCAATGGCAGGAGTGGACGACGTTATCGGGTGCGGATTCAAAGATGGGGAGGTGGTCACTGTTCCAAGCTTTTATGTGGGAAGCAAAGATGTTGACGACAACGACCTGGATGTCGGGGTACTTGTAGGCGATCATCGTCATCGTCGGACCACCAACGTACCTGGTCGGAGGAGATGCCTAAGAGATCGATGTATGACGCGGGATCGGTGAATCCCGGACGAAGGAGACGCTGGTCGGAGGATGAGCCATCCCCGTCACCACCACCAGTCTTGGCCTCCTCCAGCCCCTCTCCTTCCTCCCTTGTGCTGGCGTGCCGCCCAACGCCTCCTTCATCCGGAACCTCTCTCTCTCCCTCTGTTTTTCATTGGTTCTCTAACCCACCCCAAATGTTTTTTTTTTGAGGGGTGGGTTAGAGAACTAGTGAGGTGGCAATAAAGCTCCCCATTCCAAATTACTTTAGAATCTCACGTATATATTAAATGATGGGATACATATCATCATCTAATTGGAAACGAACATACATTGACAGGATTAAACACCGACTAACTGACTAGATCTTTACCTTCAGATGTTGGGGTAGTGATCAGCATTGTTTCAAAAACCAGACTGACTGGTCGATTCAACTAGTTAGACCATTGACCACCCCGAATTCTGGTCCGATTAACCTACCAAACCCAATCACTCTAAAAAACGGCCCAAAATTGAAAAACCGTTCAATCCGCTGTACAGATGAATCGGTGGATTTTTAAAGTTGTGTAAAATACCTATTAAAAAGAATCATTTACCAAAAAAAATATTAAAAATAGTATTCCTGAATTTTATTTGGTTGGAATTTTAAAAAATTTAAAATTTAATTAATTCATCATTGAAATTTAACAAAATATTAAGGATTTATGATTCAGCTAATTGCGGAGTAAAAAAATGATTAGAGTTTTTACAATAGGTATACTCTTAGAAAAAATAAATTATATTTAACTCTCTTTTTTTTATTGGTAATCAAGATCCTGTATTTCTATAAAAATCATTCTGTACAAATACACAACTCCTTACAAAAAGAAGTGAAAAAGAGCTTTAGAGGAAGGATGTTAGGACTCAAAAAACCCCAACATTCAAAATTCTACTGCTTGAAACAGAGGACATCAAAAGGAGGGTGAATAAGGTATTTGCTGACACCCACTTTAATTGTTGCTGCTGCAATAGCTCCTCCCCAAACAGGGAGAGAGGTGAGGCTTCCAGATAGAAGATAAGTAGTCCGGAGCATCTGAATTCAGAAAATTGATCCATCAAGTTTAGTTGAGGCGCTGATATCCCTTCATTGATTGGTCCTGCTCAATGGCCAACTCGAGATCGTTCCAGAGTTGGCTGGGTTGAATATATGTTTCTCCTCTTGGCGACCGAATGGCTGCAAGCAGATCTGCTGGGGAGTTTCCCTCCCTGTGGATATGTGTAGCTTTCCAGTTATCAAAGTACGCCAAGCTATAATGAATCTTCCTTAACGAACGGAAGGCACTACATGGAATTGGATTCAATCCAGAGATTTGAGGCTTGGGCAGTGATACCCAACTCAATGCCTTTCTCAATAGCCTTTAGTTCTAGTAGGTTAATGGAAGGAAGGTCTAACCTCCCTGCAATTCCAATGATGAAGTCGGCTTTGTTGTTGAGGAGAAGAGCCCCGAAACCCCCACGATCCTGAGCGATGGAACCATCAGTATGCAATTTACACCAACCAGGTTTTGGAGGAACCCACATGACATAAGTTATGGTGGACTCCGTTTCATGTGCGTGTAGACCGAAGAAATCTGCAATCTTGCAGACCTCAAGAGTGTCGTGAACCAGGAAGGTCTTGAACATTGTCCGTTCCTTAATAGAAGCCTTTATTCGTTGAAGAGTGACAATTTTATGCTGAGATTTAGCTTGAAAAATCTTGCGATTGCGCTCGATCCATATAAACCAAAAAGTGGTCGTGAGGGTGATTTGGGCTACCTCCTTCCGGAATGGATCAGAAAATTGTAAGGACAACCAGGGGGAGAGATCATGCACTCTCCAAGGGAGAGGGGAGCTGACTTGTAAGACCCGAAAAAGCGAAGTCCAAATGTAGCGGGAGAAGGAACATCCAGTAAAAAGATGATCCACATCTTCAAGGGCTGAGGAGCACAGGAGACAAGTAACAGATGGCGAAAGCCCCCGTTTTTGTAGCCGGAGCAAAGTAGGAAGCTTGTTATGAAAAGCTTGCCAAGAACATAGACTGTGTTTTGGGGTTTGGAGAGAATTCCATAACCATTTGGCCCATTGAGGTTCGATCTCTATTTTCCTTACTTCCTTCCAAGCTGCAGAGAGGTTGAGATTTCCTGTTTTACTAGGGGACCAGATAAGGATATCATCACCCCTTCCGCCCACCTCTAGTTGCTGAATGGCATCCCAAATGGCATCAAAATCTTTAGGACATCTCAATGGCTTGTGCCACTGATTGTTTGCTATGAAAGCATCCACTGTTGCTTCAGGAGGGGGACCTTAGTCATAGGTGAGTCTGCCCATCAGCTGCTGCAAAACTTTTCCATTAATCCAAAGGTCAAACCAAATGTTTATAGTCTTGCCTTCGAAGATGATATAACGAGCTTTAGGGGCAATCCACTCCCTGGACTGCAAAATAGCTATCCAAGAGGAGGAGGAACTTCCCGTGCGAGCCTTTGCTTTCCACAATGTTTCTTTCCTTAGGTATCGTTCTTGCATCCACTGAACCCACAAAGAGTGTTTATTCTGTGCAATGTCCCACAATCGAACTCCAACAGCCCCTGTAGTCTAGTGTTGAATGGCTTTAATGCCCAAACCGCCTTCTTCTAGTGGCTTGCAAATAATATCCCAGTTTACATGATGGGCTTTTTTTTCCAGAGAGTTGCCTTGCCAAAGGAAGTCCTAGAACATCTTCTCTATATCTTGCTGAGTTCGACGAGGAATACGAAAGGCAGAGGGCCAAAAAATGTGGAAGGAGGATAGGACCGACTTTATCAATTCTAGCCTTCCTGCACGAGAGAGAGAATGAACAGTCCAAAGAGCAAGCTTTTTCCGAATCTTGTCCAGAAGAGGGAAACACAATCGATGGGTTAGAGCACCATGAAATAGAGGGATACCCAAATAACGGATTGGAAGCTTGTAGAGTGCAATATTCAGCTCTTGCGAGAATAATTCCGAAGACAAACCTTCACTAGCAAAGATCTGACTTTTAGCTGTGTTAAGATGAAGTCCAGATTGATCGGCGAACTGATGAAACAGAGTGTGGAGAGCATAGGCTGAGGACATAGCAGTATCAGAGAAGACCAAGAGGTCATCTGCAAATGCCAAATGAGAGACATTCTGTCTTCCCTGGATAAATTGGCCCACTAAACCAGAAGCCACCAAGGAATTAAGTTGCGAAGAGAGAGCTTGGATGACCAAAGTGAAGAGCAAGGGCGATAAGGGGTCACCTTGTCGAATACCACAACTTGAAGGGAAAAAACCTTCAGGGGAGCCATTGATGAGAACTGAATAACGCGCTAAGGTTACACACTCCATGCAAAGGTTGACCCAGTGCTCATTTAGCTTGCAGCTTTTTAGAACCTATTCTAGGAAGGGCCATCGGATTCTGTCAAAGGCCTTTCGGAGATCGATTTTTATACATGAACGTGACGACTTCCTCGAATTGCTGAGATACTTGATCAGTTCATGTGCCAACAAGATATTATGATGAATGCTCCTACCCTTTATGAAAGCTGCTTGGTGATCACTGACCAGTTGAGGAAGAAGAGGGCGTAGCCGGATGGCCATCACCTTGGTAATAATTTTATAGAAGGTGTAGCACAAGGAGATAGGGCGGTAGTTATCAATCGATTCAGCATCAGAAGATTTTGGAATCAAGGCAATGAATGAATTACTAACCTGTCTTAGAATTCTACCTATGCAAAAGAAGGATCGAATGGCCTCCACCAAGTCAAGATGAACAATGGACAAGAAAAGTTGGAAAAAACGCGATGGGAAGCCATCAGAACCAGGTGAGCTCAGGGGTTTGAGGCTGAAAACAGCCTTGCGGATCTCTTCAACCGTTACAGAAAAAAGAAGACTCAAGTTATCCTCATCGGATAGAGGGAAATAGGCTTGAAGTGGGGGGGGGTGCCAATCCCACTATTGCGATTGAGTAATTCACGATAAAATTGAATAATATGGCCTTTTATCTCCTCTGGATCAGTGAGAGTGGAGCCATCCGGAGATCTAATTCAAGAAATGGTATTGAACACCGAGCGGCTCTTGATAGAATCATAAAAGAATTTAGAGTTCGAATCACCAGAAGAGAGCGACATCTGCCTAGATGTTTTACGAAAGATCTCCTCCTGTGATAAATTCTGAAGGTAACTGTCACGAGCGGACCGTTCCATAGATATAAGTTTAACATCACTCGGGCTGGCTTGCAAATTAGCTGGAATATCTGCCAATTTCTGCTCACTGCTCTAAAGAAGATGTTGAATGGGACCAAAGCTCTCCTTGTTCCAAAGTTTGAGAGCAAATTTGGTGGCCGCAAGTTTTTTGACAAGTTTGAACATTGGGGACCCTCTCACCTCCGTGCCCCAGGCAGCAGCTACTGTGTCCTTGAAGGTATGATGAGATTCCCACATTTGAAAGTACTTGAAAGGACGTGGGCCAGTAGGAAAAACGGATTCGAAAGTGACCTTGAGAGGGGAATGATCTGAAAGTCCTGGAGCTAAATAATTCACTGAAGAATGAGGGAAAGCATTTTGAAAGATATATAAAAATATTTGACTGGAATGTCATATAAAAATATATTACACTTATAATTGATACAGTTTGATTCATGTTAAAACTTTAATAATAAATAAAATCATCATATTTTTTATGTTATTGTGATGTTATATTAAGACTTAACAACTCGAATTGATATATATTAGGGTAATTAGCACTTTTAACCCCTGAAAATTGAAAATTTGCAAAAATAGCCCCGCCACCCGAATATTTGCAAAAACTAGACCCGGTGATATTTTACACTGGAGACGGATTATATATAATCCGTCTCCAGTGTAAATGGGCCCCCTTAATGGATTTACACTGGAGACGGGTTATATATAACCCGTCTCCTGGAGACGGATTGTATATAATCCGTCTCCAGGAGACGGATTATATACAATCCGTCTTCAGTCTTAATTATTTTTTTTTTTTTTTTGTATACGTTGTTGGTTATCTCACCTGTATAAAAATTCCTGCTTGAACATGCATAAATATAATAAAAATGCATTGATATTTACATAAATCCATTATAATCACTTGACTCCTGTTTCTAAACACCAATGAAAATACATAAATACAATACACACAAATGAAAATGCATGAATATAAAAAAAGTGCTTTACATCCCATAAATACAATCATCCAAATATTCTCATAAGTCCTTTCTTTTTAGCTTTTCTCGGAGCAGGAGGTGCTGATGAAGAGGGTACGTCAGTTGCTGTGGATGGCGGCACACCTGATTGTGGTGGAGTGGTAAATTGTTCGCCCGATCCCCGACTGGCAGTAGTAGAAGTACACCAAACCCTGCGTGGTCCACGAGTATATGTCTGGAGTGTCATCTGTGGAGCTCGATCAGGAGCTGGGGCTGGTTGTTGTGGTTGCTCATCGATCTCTGCATCGAGTCGTACATCATTGAAGAACTCATCAATGGTGAATTCGGTGTGAGCGAAACTATCATCTACCACATCCTCAGAATCATCAGCATTTGTAGATGCACTGGGGGTACTCGAAGGTTGTCCCATGTCTCCGATCATCGCATCTGCATAGTCCCGTGCCACAGCAACTATACGATCCCACTCACCGCAGTTGGGGTATAAGACCAACCCCCTTGCAAGCACCTCGGTAATGTTCTGTGTAACTCCCCCCTGTTAACAAAAGTTTCAATATGATAAGTAGTTATAAAATCATTTATCACTATCTAAAAATGTAACACGCGTTTAAAATTCTTACCGAATTTGGTGCGACATAGCCTGGATGGTACTGTGGGGGTGGTGGAGGTGTGATATGTCTGACTGTTCTCTCCCAGTACCACTCCATATATCTCCTCGAACTCCGGGTATGAGAGAATTGGTGGATGTGATCCAATCGTTGGTCCCAACGCTCGATATAAGACTGGTGAAAAACTATCCAATTCACATCCTGTCTACCTCGTCGGTTTACCCGGTCGATGGCCTCTACATCAGATGGAATGTCCTGATGCCATCCAAATTGACGTGCGACTCGATCCGGCACGTGCATCTCCACAATATCAAAGCAAATGAGTGGGACCCTAGCCGTCCACAACTCCATATGATCCATACATGCAGGCGGTAGTGTCTCATATGTCCCAGAATAAGGCTGCCATATAACCTACCAAAAACCAAATATATAATTAGTATGACAATTAACGTAGAATATATCATTTGTGAAATATATGGCTAATTGTATAGTCACCTGCGACTGAAGCTGATAGTCCAGTTGTGCTCTATAGTATATCAGAACACGCGAATTTTCATCAAACCTCTGAGTCACCTTCCACCTGAAATATCGAATTTAATGATATATGATCTTCTATGAATTGACAAAAGAAGATGAAAATATTGACATTACCTTGCTCCCAAAGGTCGATCTCCAAGAATAAAATCCGGATCATGCAATGACGGTCGTCCCACATGTAATCTCTCCCACGACCATAGCTGCATTGGAATAAAATCTTTAGTAACACAAGAAAAAAAAACAAATTTAGTATGTATGGATGAAAATTGAGGTTTGCATATTACCTGTAGCAAAGAATAAAAACCATGAGATCCTGCCGACATCCTCTCTCCAAGCACACTACCTCTGTACAATGCTCTATATAAGTGGGCCAACGCAGCTGCACCCCATGAATATCGACCAGCATCCTCAAAATCTCTGAATAAATGAAGGTAGCACGCATGTATCTTATTTCCTGTGCCATCGGCGAAGATTGTTGATCCAAGCACAAATAAGATGTATGCACGTGCATACTGCTGGAGGATATCGTCGTCCAATTCAACATCTGGTACGATGCTGAAGGTTTCTTTAAGCCACGAGAGAAAAATTCTTCCACCCTTGATCTTATCTGCAGGGGGGCCAACACCTAACAGCTCCTCACAAACGCTGGCCCAATCATCGTGGTCTGTGATACCAGTCACGGGCTTGCCATCAATGGGTAGTCCAGTCAGAATAGCAACGTCCTGAAGTGTAATTGTCATCTCGCCATGTCGCAGATGAAATGTGTTGGTCTCTGGTCTCCATCTCTCAGTCAGTGCTTGTAGAAGTCGATGATCTGATCTGGTATATCCCATCTCTGTCAAATAATACAACCTCGATGCCCTCACGTATGGCTCGATGCGTGGATCCATGACCCAGTGACGCAATGCCACCATGTGGATCGTAAACTTGGAGGAGTCGGTCTGTTTAAGGAAATTATATATTCAAGTAAGAAAAAAATCATATATGAAGAATAACATTAGAGAAAAACACATCATTTGTCATACCTTGCCCTGGAATCCATGATGAGACCTATGAGATCCCTGAAAATACAGCAAATCATCCACGACGGGTCCATGCCACTCACGGATGTCCATCACCTGTAATTTGAACACAAGTTAATATCTACTCAAACAATTGAACATTCATCATCATATCACAATCATATTTAACATCAATTACCAGCATTTGTATTTCTACGTGGACATTTTTCTATGGCCTTTCTCATGACATATTGAACATGTATATCTCAGACTTGGATCCCTGGAGTCCATATGCATACGTCGGCGAGTTGATACAGGGCGCCCCGCTTGTCTCCTAACATTTGGTGGGATGAAGATGGGATCGTTTTCCGTAGGAATCGGCCAACGACTTTTATCATCAACGGAGTGGAATCGGGGTTCATAAGTGTGTCTATATGACTCTGAGGAAAGCCAATGTGACACATATCTCCCAGGACTAATACGAGCATACCCACAGGCCGCTATGACATGTGCACATGGATAGTGAAACAACTTCGGAACATGACATTGACATTCTGCATTGTCAGGATATAGGAAAACAATGTACATAACCGCATTCTTGTCTTGGACATTGAATTCTGATCTATCAAGCCTTCTTACTAACATCGCCCTTGCATCATGTGCAGTTCTCTCCAAATGTTGCTGCATAGATGGCACATGTTCACCTGACATGCTCTCGGCCGATTCACGCCTTGTATAAAAATACTCTGACACTCGTATGAATGTCTGTTGTAATATGGCAGTGATTGGCAACCCTCTTACACCTTTCAAGACACTGTTCATGCTTTCAGCTCTATTGGTGGTCATCGTGCCATGACGACGGCCATCGTCATAACAAAGGGCCCATGTTTGTGGAGGGACTTGATCAAGCCATGTGCGAGCTTGTGAGGAGGCAGTAAGAATCTTTCGCATTTCATCAGCAAATTGATTTGGACATTTCAAGGTGGCAGCCCTCCACACCTGGTCACTCAACTCCTTTGATTTTACATGTTTTTTGAAGTTGTCTATCATGTGTCTCATACAGAAACGATGGTGCCATGTTACATTGCTTGATTCCTCAATATCCTTCATGCCTGCTATGATGCCCAAGTGCCGATCAGATATGACACACAAATTGTTTATACCACCAACAGAAAAGAACAAGTTCCAAAGGAAGAAGGTCCAACTGCTTCTGTTCTCAGATTCAACTATAGCAAAGGCTATCGGAAGCAAACCATTTTCTGCATCGCAAGCAGTGGCTATCAGGAGAGTTCCTTTATACTTTCCATACAGATGTGTTCCATCGATGCAAACCAATGGACGACAATGTTTGAAAGCCTCTAAGGCTGGACCGAATGCCCAAAAAACACGTTCAAACTGTCGGATCGGTCTGCCCATGTTATTCTCTTGTATGACAGGGCCTTCGAAGAACACAGTTGTTCCTGGATTAGACCTCCTCAAGGCATCAACATATAGAGGCAACTCAGCATATGATTCCTCCCAATTTCCAAATATCCTCTCCATAGCCTTCCATTTGGCACGGTTTGCCTTTGAATATGAAATTGTGTAGTGATGATCAGCACGTATCCTGTCCATTATCTCAGTAGCACTGATTCTCAAATTATGACGAATCGTTGGCATAATCAGCTGTGAGATATAATCAGAACTAAATTGTCTGTGATTTGAACTGAGAAGAGGATCCAAGCATGTATGAGGAACTCTCAGAGTGGAAATCTTGAACATTTCTGAACCACCGACCCTCCTCGCATATAATCTCCAATTACATTCATCATTTATGCACTTAACGGCGTATTTTTCTGCATTTGATTTCACCACATGACATTGTGCGCATTTCTTTATGCTCCAGGTTCGGACAGCATTAATGAGTGACTTCTTATTCGCGAAAAGCTGACCAACCTCAAGTTCATTACACGAAGAAGATCCGATTTCATAAATGCATGGATGGACATTTTCAGCCACCGCCTGCTCCATAAGCTCACGTGTAGGAAACATTTGAGGAACACCATATTCACTGATGGCAGTTCTCCTCACATCATGGTCCTCCTCATCCTATCAGTTCTCCTCTGCTTCTTCTTCTTCTTCGGTCTCTTCATCATCATCCTCTTCTTCTTCTTCCCCTTCTTGATCTTCTTCTTCTCCCCAATCTTGATCTTCTTCTCCCCCTTCTTGATCTTCTTCTCCTTCATTGTTCACTTCAATTCCTTCACGAATATCGTCCCAACCCATGTCATGAAATGGGGACCTATAAATGCAAACACAATATACTTACATATATGAATACACCCACCAAAAACATCCTATAAATTCACAATACTTACAAATGTGGTATATTCACACTCCCATAGGCATTGGTCGGTGTTGCATCAATCATATTCTCTTGGGTGCACGGAACAAACGACGACGATGAAGGTTGATATGGTTCACGAACAATGGAAGGATATGAATCTTCTGCATCATAATTCATCGCGCCACGGCCTCTTTGTATGATCTCTTCCTTCTCTAACCATATTTGAATGATATGCGCGTGCTTTGGGTACACATTATCATAACTTTCACCCCCATATCATCTTCGAGAGGGGCACCCAAACACTTTCCGTCGTGAGTTGGATGCACAGCAGTCATGGACAATTTGTAAAGACTTGGATCGGTCCCCGTCAAATGGTACATCATTTGGAGTAAATCGACATAAGAGATCTTCTTATTTATGATGGTGGTTTTCATGGTACCACCTTCATAAAATGAACTATCTTCGCGTTCGAACAATCCTCCCGTTAAAAGAGTACATTAACGGGACATCGGATTTCTTTACCATCTAAACCATAAATTATTCAACTTAGTAAATATATTTCTAAATTCATAATAATAAAATCCATCCAACACATACACATTAAACACAAAAAACATTCATGCAACACATACAAAGCATATTTCCTAAAAATAGCCTTTAATTTTTTAAAATGTTTACTAAGAGGCCATTGAATTATTTCCTAAGGCCATACAATTTTTAAAAAAAAAAATTTCAAATTTTTTTAAGATTTAAAAGTTTATTTTGACAAATAAGACATTTTAAAATAACCAAAACCCTAAAAAAATTCGCATTTCACTTAACAAAACATCATACAATCAACATTCCAATAATAAATAAATTCAACATTCAACATTTAGGATTTTTTATAAAAACCCTAATTTATTTAATAAAATCAAAACAATTGACAAATAAATAATAAAATTCAAGAACATTTAGGGTTTTGATGTTTACCTTCGGATTCAAACTTGTTTTTGATGATTTTTCGGGGTTGGCAACGGGTGGGTGGGTGAAAGAGGGACAAAAGGGTGAAAATGGGTTTTAGGGCTTGGCAGCGGGAGGCCTTATATATGCCGTCCCTTGAGACGGTATATATATATACTGTCTCCTGTATACCGTCTCCAGGAGACGGCATATATATATGTCGTCTCCAGTATATATATGCTTTAGTTGTTTTTTTTTGAACGAGAATATTTTACACTGGAGACGGATTATATATAATCCGTCTCCAGTGTAAAATATCAGCGGGGCTAGTTTTTGCAAATATTCGGGTGGGGGCTATTTTTGTAAATATTTAATTTTCGGGGCTAAAACTGCCAATTACCCTATATATTATTGTGATGTTATTGTGGACGGTAGCTTTTCCTTCATTTTATCGCATAAATACATCATCCCCACTCGAATTGATATTTATATTGTTAAAAATATATATAAATAATGCATATTCACACGTGGCACGCACTCATTGGACACAATGATTATCTTTTGTCTCTGCTTGTCGCCATTCGTGTAGCGAACGCGACCGAGGGGGAACATACTGGAAAATAAAGGAAAACTCACTTTAACATTTTTACCCCCCCCCCCCTTTTTACTCGTTATTTATGAAAATGCCACTCTGTTTTAAGCTGTTTATTATTTCTGGCGTGAAAAAAAATGTGAAAAAAAAAGAAAATGCCACTCCAGACCCTGAACAATGTAAGATCTTGTTGCTGACCAAACCAGTCTTTCTAAGAGCTCTCTTGGGTGCTTCCTTTTGAAATTTTTATATAAATGCCTAACACAGGCCCTGTGTTCTGTCCTTGAGAATACCTGTTTCACAGCATCATCCAGACCCTTTCCCCTATCAGACATTAAAACTAGCCCCATCAACATGCCCAATGGCCTCATGCAAACAATCCAAAAACCACATCCAACTGTTTACATTCTCCCCCTCAACGATTGCAAATGCAACAATGAACAACCCACTGTTCCCATCCATTGCTGTGGCAGACAACAAAGAACCCAGATACTTGCTCTTTAGGTGACAGCCATCTAACCCAATGAATGGTCTACAACCTTTTAAAAACCCTTGAATACATGCTCCAAATGAAACAAACATCCTCTCAAAGGAATGATCAACATCAGTACAATAATGGATGACACTATTTGGGTTTCTCTTTAACAATTCAACCCTCAATGCAGGTACAAGTGCATAAAGTTCATCATATGACCCCCCAAATCATGTTATTCCCCTTGCATTTGGCTCTCCACACCCTATGGTAAGGCATATTATCCAGACCATACTTTCTTTAAAGTCTTTTTTTTAGCTGTGTGACTGGAATATCACCCTCATGCCTCAACCAACTCACAACTTTATTTGCCATCCAACTAGATGTGGCCATACTGCTTTCTCTCTTATTAACAGAAGAACATGTGTGACTTCCTGAAAGAGTCTTAATCTAAAATGATATTTTATCAATCATTGGGGATGCATGCAATCTCTATGGGCAAGTGGGTTCCTCACATCTAACAGTCACTCTAGTGGGCTCACTCTTTATATACTTCAAAGAAAATTCTTTTTTTATTGCATACTGCCTTAAAGCCATCCTAAGAGCTTCAATGTTCTCAAACTTCACTCCTATTCTAATATCTTGTTCTTCCTCATCTTGAACATCAATTGCCTCCTCATATTCCAAAACACAATGATCAATATCAGAACTGTAAATTTCATGATAACTAGACTCACTACATATTATGTCTGCCTCTATTGCCCGCCATTCATCCACTATTTCAATGAGATTTGCCTGATTGGGGGGTCTTTGGCGAGGGGGTGCCTGACTGGGGGGTCCTTGGCTAGGGGGTGCCTGTTTGTGGGGTGCATCACTGGGGGGTGCCTGTCTGGGGGATCCTTGGCAAGGGGGTGCCAGGAGGTGTGACTAACTGGGCAGATGATTGAACTGTACTGGCTCTATCTGTTCTTCAGCATCAATCTCTTCAATTGTGACATTCTGTGCTCTCCCCTTCCTAATATCTGGCTCTTCTTCTTCTTCTTCTTCCTCAAACACCACTGAAAAACTAGGCATTTGTTCTCTTCCATAGTCCTCTGCATCAGAGAAGAACTCTGAGAATGATTGTGGTACACCTTCACCATATTCATCCTCATAATCATCACCTTCATCAGATGAATAATACCTACACCTATTCTAGGCTTCTCTATCTTCAGGCGTAGGAAGAACAAAAGAGGCAATATTGTGCTCAACTATAATGAAATTTTCAATTATGGGACTTCTCTGGTGTAGATTGAACATCCCTCAACATATCTGTTTCATTAGATAGAGTATCATACAAATAACTATCAAGCACCTTGTATTGCATATTGAGAGCATCATTTTCACCCCATTTAACTAATTTGCCCACCTCCTCAAAAATCTCGTCCATATTGCAATAATCCTTATCCAGAACAATTCTTTTTTGCCTCCCTAATATGTATGTCCTTCTTTCTGTGCTTTTCACCATTTTCCAAAAACCCTCATACCGAAACAATATGCACACACTTGTATCCCCAACATCCTAAATTCATAACAACATTTAGCATGTATAAAAACATAAAAAAGCTGACTATCACATTCAAACTGATAAGATATATAATCGCAAAACACACTGAACAACCAAAATCATAACTAAACTTCAAAAATCAACAATGATTCATTCAAATACATAACCTAAATTCAAAAAATAGCATAACTAATTGAAATGCATAACAAAACTTCAAATAACATAACACAACACACATTTGTATCCCAACATCCTAAATTCATAATAATATTTCAGCATGGATAAAAACTTAAAAGAAAAACAGCTATCACATTGAAACTGATAACATGATAATAGCTAACACACTAAACACCCAAGACTCATAATTAAACTTCAAAAAACAACACACATTTATTCAAATACATAACCTAAATTCAAAAAATAGAATAATTAATTGAAATGCATAACAAAACTTCAAATGACATAACACATATGAACCACAAAACAACATTATAAGACTTGGAACATTCAAACCAATCTCATACATGGAAATCAACTTACCAGAGACTGATGACTAGGTTAAGTCGGTTCATTTAATAGATTGGATTCCAATAAACGATTGGACGTTGCAGCTGATCTGATAACTAAACGACCTTCAACAGATCTGACGAGGTTTCTTCGCCCCCTCCTCATGAAGATTCTTAGGTTTAGGTTTTGGGTTTGGGGACGAGCAAAAAAGGGACTGAACGAAGAAAATTAGGGCTAGGGTTTGCGATGACTGAAAAAGGGGCTGATCGAAGAAATGAGGGTTAGGGTTTTCTCCTTTTTTTGTTATCTGATAGAAGGGATGGTAATTAGGTAATTGTTTATGTTTGGTTGGGCTAGGTAACCATGGTACACAAGGGAATCGTAATGGTGCTGACTGTAGGGGTACGGATGCAATGAATTAAACTTTTTTAGGGGTATAGATGCAAACGTGTATTTTATAGAGGCATTTTCACAAAATTAAAGTTTTATAGGGGTATATATGCAAAAATCCCTTATGATTTGTTAGGAGAATTGAAAAAAAATTAAGTGGCAAAGATGTTTAGAGGAAGAACTTTGAAAATGTTTATAGGAAATATGGGGACGAGATAAGAATTTTTTAAAAGATTTAATTAAAATACTAAAAGTGATGGTTGGAGACACACCATATCAAATTAAGCTTTTACTTAAATTTTAAGTGAAACGTGGATATAGATTTGAGTAAGAATTAAAGATGGCCTAAAAAATGAAAAAAAATTGTCAGATATGGGCATAAATGGCTGCATGAATAGATGATTACAAATGTTATTTACTTAGATGTTCAGTAATAATTCTTATGGTAACTCTGGTGCAAAAGAGAATTCATGCTACGTTTCTCATAAATCTAATTTTGATAAATTCCGTGTAAGAAAAAATTTTGGTTAGAAAAATGGAGGATTCAAACACAACTCTATCGGTTGTTTTAGTAGTTGGAGATAATGAGAATAAACGCCAAAGTGACTTTTAAAATCAGTTTGATAACTCTAATCCAGATGGAGAATTCCTTCTTTTTAAGAATCTAGTTAAATTCTATGAAAGAAAATTTTTACTTTATAATAACTAAAAATAAACATATGAATGGAAGATCACAAATTTTTTAGGTGCTCCAGAAGAAGACTGAGAATGATCTTATTCGTAATTAAAAATATTTGTAATTTTTTGAATTCCATTTCTACAATCTCAATTCTCATTGAGAGTCCAAGGTTAAGAATTAAATAAGTTCAACCTTGACTTGTTGTCTTATTACGATGGAATGTGAGACATGATGTCAGTTAATTAGTGTAAAAAAATCTTCATAATGGCAAAGCAAATTTTGCAAATAATTGAATCTACTTTACAATAAATTTGATTAGCAATATCAGATTTTTTTTAATTAAAAAACTGATAATTATTTCTATTTGATTAGACTAAATGCACGTGGAAGCCCCCACACCAAGGATTACTTCAATAAAAGATTAATCAAAACAAGACGAAGACCACATGTTATCTTATAATAATGTCATTTAATGTTCTTTATGATATACCATAATTTACCAATTTTGCCCCTATAGTCTCCTCTTCAAGTCTCCTCTCTCTCTGTCTCTGTCACTGAGAGAGAGAGAGAGAGAGAGAGAGAGGGATGCAGAGACCTCCATCGTCTTCGATGTTCGGGCCGAACCACAGCCCGATATTGAGCCCATCGGGCCTGGCCCGCTACGGCTCCGCCCCGGGCTCCTTCCTCTCCCGACTCGTCGATTCCGCCGTCTCCGACCACCCCTCCGGATCTTCCTCCGCCGTGAACCTGATCGGCGGAGGATTCTTCACCGACGAAACCTCGCCGTGCGTCACCTCCGAATCGACCTGCAAAACCCCCGCCGTCCCCTCCACCTCCGCCGCCGCCGCCACGGATCTCGCCGGATGCGGCGGCCTCGACAGATCGTACGGATTCAACGACGTCGGCGGCCGTGGATCGCCGTTGATCCGCCACAGCAGCTCCCCCGCCGGTTACTTCTCACATCTGATGGTTGACAACGGTGCGCGCTTCCCTTTTCTTTCCCCTTTTTATTGACGGTCCAGATTTGCTTTCGAGGTCTTTCGTTTTCTGTCGTCGATGAAACGAACGGTTGAGATTGGATCAGTAGCGTGTTGTGATTTTTTCTAACGAATTACCCTTATGAGTGGCCTTTAATTACAGAAGCGACCAAGGTTATTAGAGCATGTGAGATGGAGTAGGTTAATATGGGAATAATACGCCGTAACATTGGATCTGTACGAGTTTCTGAAGAATGCGAGGTTTCGTTGTGTATGAGATCTTGGTTGGTTGGTTGGTGTGCCGGGAACTTTTTGTTTGACTAAGATATTATTTGAAAAATGTTATATAGTTTTTTGTTTTTTTTTTTCCTTAAGATCGGTAGACAGTTGTCCCGATAATATATATTTTATTTTTTGAGTAAATTGTAAGTATATCTATTTCATTAATAAATCAAATAGACGTTCTGATAACATATTACCGAACAAACAAAAGTTTGAAGTTTTACAAACTAGAGGGAGATTTGAAAAAAGAGAGACGTAAATAACATAAAACAAACCAGAAAAATGTTATATAATGTTACTAAATACTATTCATCACACAGTTTAATATATATAAATATGTACAATGACATGAAATAGTAAAGTATATAATATAGTTAACTTCGATTAATGAGGTATTTCATCATAGACCAATTTTTTTATGCAAATATGATAGATGGAACATGTTGACATTGAGTGTGTAACAATGTACTTTTTATTTTGCGCCCTATAAATATGTACAATGACATGAAATAGTAAAGTATATAATATTGTTAACTTCGATTAATGAGGTATTTCATCATAGACCAATTTTTTTATGCAAATATGATAGATGGAACATGTTGACATTGAGTGTGTAACAATGTACTTTTTATTTTGCGCCCCCCCCCCCCCCAAATGTGGTCCTCTTAAACCCAATTTTTTTTTTATTTTTTTTTGTATGTAGTGTTAGAGCATCTCCAATCTTATATTTAAATGTGTATTTAAACTTAAATTTGAATAAAAGTCACTCAAAAATCTCTTGAATCAATTACTCATATCTATATAAAATCAAGTTTTTACTCAAAATTTTACTTAAATCAAAGGAGATTCGAACCTTTATCCAAATTTTCAAATGCTATTTTTATTCTTAAACTCCACATGTTTTTAAAGATTTGAGTAAAACACTGGTTGGAGAGACACTATATCAAATAAAGCTTTTACTCAAATTTTTTGTGAAATTTGAATATAGGTTTGAGTAAGGGCTAGAGATGGCATTATGAGGTTTACTCGCATTGTATATATGGAAAATGATATATACAACAACCATTTGCAATCTACATTTTTTTTAAAATTATACATACTCACGATGAAGTACATGCTGTTATATGCAATGAACTATATATTGAGAATAGTGTATTTTATTCTTTTTGAGAAAATAAAAATTTTCTTTACTCCTAACACAATGATATAATCTCATACACTATACTAAGATAGCGCAATATATATTGTGTTGTTATAGTATATGAGGCTGCAAACAGGATTTCAAAACAGACCGAGTGTATTAATTTATATGTTTTAGCAAAAGAGAGTTTTTCAAACTGATTCTTATAGTATCTCTGGTGCAGAAGAGAATTCATGTTTCTCAGGAATCAGGAAGCCACTATCACAGCTGTATATTTATGCTATAGTAATTAATCTCTGTTGATCATTCTACATGACTAATTAGGTTGGCTTCATTCATGGGAATGCAGGTTTTTCAGTTTCAAGGGGGATGGGGGGCTACACCTCCCAAGGGTTGACAGAGAGTGGCCATGCAATGACAAACAGGAGGTTGAAATCCCAGTTGAGTTTCTCAAGGCAGGACTCCCTCTCTCAGATATCCGAGCTTAGCATCCCTGAAGCAGGGGAAAGCATTGCTGGAGGCAGCAACAGCTCTGATGAGGTGGGCGGCCATGCAGGGCAGTCTTATGTGTCCGGGAACTTCTCAATCGGTTCATGGGACGAGCCCAACTCGATTGTTTTCTCTGGTGGCCCTTCGAGCAAACGGGCGAAAAACAATGATGGGCATATCATTGCCAGCCTTGGCAGCTTAGACTCTCAGGTATGGTTCAACTGATTTCACTGAGGCATTTTATATTGATGTAGAATGCAATGGATACCACAAACAATCAAAAAGGAATATCTGAGAGTACAATTGGTTCACCAGTGCAGAAGACTGTCACCTATTCATCATTTATTCACAGTTAATATTTATCAGAATTATGTCACGGCCTTAGAGACCCAAAAAATAAATAAATATTACAATGTGCATACATTGATGGTTGATACTACACACATTAGATATGAAATAAATCAGAAAAGCATAGTCCTGCAAAGTGAATCGTATGGGGTCAACCAAAATCAATTCACTTTATGCGATATTAGATAATGCAGTTTTCCAGTTTGAATAATGCAGTAGAAAATATGTGTTTTACCGCACATGTTCTCAAACTTCTTCACCAATAGTAGTTAATTTGAATTTTGATGCACTGAAAACTAGTAGTTTATCTGAATTTTGATGCATCAGAACCAGTAATCAAATTTACTTTTGAAACTATTACATGCTATCTGATACGAATTCATTGAGTTGTATTTAGTTGGCTGATTTCGGCTGTGTGCTTTTAAGTTGATATGAGTGGACCAATTCTTACCTGTCTAGTGCACCTTCGATTCTGGATGATTTATGTATTTTCTTGTTTTTTTGTTAAACTTGGTCTTTAAGCTTATCGGAGTTTTTTATGATTCCAGTATAGCCTGCCTAAGACAGCTTTAGAGATGGCTACCGTAGAGAACCTCCTCCAGTTGCAACCAGACACCGTTACTTGCAAAATCCGAGCCAAGCGTGGTTGTGCCACACACCCCAGAAGTATTGCTGAGAGGGTTGGTGATAACAAAAACTTTTACTTATTCTATATATGCATGCATATGGTGTAGTAAAATTGTAGGTGAATGTGTGAAATAGTTACGCTTCTGAATTTATCCTTGTAGGCTTGTTTGGTCTTTAAAGATCCAATGTATCATATGTTCTTAATTTATGTGCGTTAAGCATGACCAGGTTCTTTAATTTATGTGGAATTCCTTCATTGGCATGTAGGAGAGAAGAACAAGAATCAGTGAAAAGTTGAGGAAGCTGCAAGAGCTTGTGCCTAACATGGATAAGGTATGCTCATGTTCACCATTTATAAGCCTTTCATGCCCATATCTTTAATTGTCTTTCAAGGCTTTTGCATATATCATTTATTAAACATCACTCCAATCAAATGATCTTTCTGGTCATGCCCTTTCCAACTTCATCCCTTGAATCAGAGGATGGTAACATTAAATAGAAGGAAGACACTGCTTTTAAACTAGCATATGTTTTACTTAACCATATTTTTCACTTCATGGACTATGAACAATGCTTCACAATGTAGTTGTTGGATTGTGATTGGTGATGAATTTTTGAAGATTTTTTTCTTTTTTTTTTTTGGAAACACTACAGCAAACAAATACCGCAGACATGTTAGAATTGGCCGTCCAGCATATCAGATCACTGCAAACCGAACTCCAGGTGCGTAAACTAATTAAAGTTTTCCATGCTTACTGTTAGTAGGATTTATTCCCAATGCAATTAAGGAAGAAAAGTAGTGTCTAGAGTACTCTAAACTAATTTTGTAAGTTAAAAAAACTGCAACACCATTTAAGAGCTGAAGTACAATTAAACATTGCAGCGATGCTATGCGATTGCAATCACAAGTGTAACACATTTTCAAGTGTGTTTCCTACGGAACGTAATATTTCGTGCCTAGAGGTGTGTATTTAAAATATAAAAAAATAAAAAATAAAAAAACCTTCTCTTTTATCAAATAAAGCTTAATAGCTATGCATTGGTAAATTAGGATAAGTCATAAACTATTCACATTAAGGGTGCAACTTATGCGGATTGAACCTGACTCGACCCGAATAAACTCGACTTTTGGGTAGAATTTGGATTGAGATTTTAGCTTCAGATTCAACCTACACTCACACCTGCACCCGAACAACCCAACCTGAACTTAGTCCAGGGTGGGTTTGGGTTGAGGGGTTGGGTAACATGAGTCCAACCTGAACATTATGTAGTGAGTAGTAAATTTAAATGTTTTGATTAAAATTTGGATTATTTAATCTATGAGATACAATTTAAATTGTTCACATACTTTTACCATAAAAATATCTCTTCCAAGGGCTGCTTTTGAGGTACTGACAGAATCAAAAGAATCAACCATTGAAGATATATAGACAATAAACTCAATAGTTAGAATATATGCACAATACAATTCAGAGAGCATAGACTACCTTAACAAATCATCAAATTATAGTTGTTTTTTTGTTTTTGTTTTGCAGAAGCTGAACGAAGTGCGAGCAACCTGTACATGTGCAAACAAATAAGCAAATACATTAATTGAAGATGCTGATGAAAGAAGTGGGCATGATACTGGTATATTTATTTTTATTTTATTTTATTTTCTGGTTGTTACCAATTGCAAGCATGTAAAACAGGTTTTGGATTAATTTAATTTTCAATTGCTCGTTCTCTATTGATGTCATTGTTATGTAGTGTCGATTGGTAAGAAATGTTTCCATATCCCCTGTTTTGTTCGTGAATAGCTTATCCAGGTATAAAATAGTTATGATGTTCTGTTTGGTTGCTATTTCTTTTCTTTATATTGATGAGAAATGGTTATCATGGTGTATTCTAACTCATCTAATCATAACTATTAGAGTTTATTCATAGTAAACAATTTTTGAGGAATAATTTATTCTCACCTTGTCCACTCTCCTATTCCTCAAACAAACGAGCTCATAGGACATGTTAGACATAAGCCCGTTTACAATCTTACATGGTTTGCACCTGTTTGATTTTATTAAAAAATAGTATATCTTAAGGTATATACTTTTATATAAAATAATATATGCTACAATAAATTATATCGATTCATTTTTATAAAATGAGAAAAAAAATTCAATGAGACATATACCTTTAGTAAAAGGTACATACCTCGATTGGACAACTATCAATATATATTAAACCACAAGTGTGACGATAATGGGGTCCGTGTGTAACAACACTCTTTCATTTGTGGTTATATGATTTTTTGTTGTAGTTGTGGTTGGTTTTCTTGAATCTTCTTAGAAAAATGATAAGTTAAATCATGTTTGCGGCCCATTTATAATTGTACACATTTTGAAATAAAAATTTTAGTTTTGCGCACTCTCTCTTTTGAGGTCCCCTTTTTCTCTTTTCATATTTTGATGCTTACCTTGCATCAGAAGTCTATCTATATGTGTATTTGAATTCACCCTCATGAATGCACAATTTTTGGTTTTCTGTCTTCATTGTTTGATTTATTTATAGAGACCATTTTATTCAAGATATACAAGTTTACATGAGTAGATATATAATGCTGTAATTCTGATTACTACTCAGGTTTCTCATGTATGCCCACAACACAAACACAGGTTCATCAAACTATAATAAAATAATAAATTATGTTATTAACGTATGAAAGTGAGGTACAAATTGCTTTAAAAAAATCTATGAACGAATCTTAATTTCTTTAACAATAGGTATCTGCAATGCATCATAATGTCCATATCCATGGTACAACACACGAATTGGATTCTCACTTCCATATTCAACTCCATATTCTGCTATGATCTTTAGTCCATCAGAATTCTTCATGTAAACTGTGATTGGGGCCCTGCCAAACAAAAAAAATGAAAATAAGAGTAATGATAATTCAAGAATATGTAATCTTATAAGCAGTTGGAGGAGGGTGTAAAAGAAGACTCACTTGAGAACATGTGAGCACATTAGCAGCTCTGGTTCTCCTCCCCATATATGAGGTTGCCTCATCTGGGAGATGTATGTTTCGAAGTCGCATTCGAGGAACCTGAAACGTTAGATACAAGGCCAATTTGATTATTTTGATTGGAAGACAATGAATTTCTTTTTCCTAAGAATTTAGATATGATAGATTCCGAGGACGACAAAGAAATATTCTCTAAAATGTCCACGAATGAACACATGAATGATGGATTCTAAATATAATTTTTCTAAGTGATCTAGTGGAAGGAAAATGAGAATGAACGTCGAACTTATCCAAATAACGGATCATGGCTATTGATGTTAAATAGGACAGAATGAAAGGATCCATGGAATAACTTATATTATATATATTAAATTGGGTAGCTTGCACAGGGGTGCAACTTTGGTCGGTTAAACCGAATCAGAACTGATACAAACCGATTTTTTTCGGGTTTGGGTTGGGTATGGTTTGACAACTTAATAAACCGATCTATTTTGGTTTAAGTTTAATTTTACTTTAAAAAAAACGAATTAACCAAACCGAATCAAATTAATTTGAACACATGATTATTCATAATTAATATTCATTTAGATCATTCTTTTTATATTAAAAACTATATTGTTGTTATATCATTAATATTTATATAAAAAAATGAATATACTAATTTATATTATCAATCATAACCTTTTGATATTTACGGAAAGTTGTAATCAACTCAAAAAATAATCTAACCAACCCATGTAGGTAGGAAGAAAAAAAATGATTGGGTATACATATGTTTATTTTTAACAGCTCAGTTCAGTTCGGTTTAGTTCGATTTAACCAAATTCAGTTCAGTTCGGTTCTGTTTTGGGTTTTCGGTTCGGTTTTTAGTTCGATTCGAATCGATTTTCAGGTTATATGTGATTATACTTTGGTTTAATATGGGTTTGTAAAAAATCGAATTAAACCAACCGAATTGCACCCCTAGCTTGGAGGTCGTTGCAATCTGACTTTTAAAAAAATTCTTCAATCAACTACTAAAATCCATTTTTCTCTAAAAAATTTCTATATATAATTTGAACTTTTTTGTATAAATTTCATTATTTAGTCATGTATATTAGTTTGTTTTACTATGTGTATATGAATTTCAAGAGATGGGAATCAGCCAATTTTTAATGAGAAACTGACATGTGTGTTCTCGGTTTGTGCCAATTTTATACATGTTGTATCAATCCTTTACTAAGAACCATAAAAAAAAAATAGATAAATGGTGGGATAAGGGGTCATTGTAGGGATAAGTAAGTGAGATGGCAGCTTATTCTTATTTGATATAAAAAATAATTGGGATAAGCTGCAAACAGTTGCCTTAATTTTAAAGTGAAAATGAGGATATTTTGTTCCACTTAAAGGTTAGAAAAGTAATTATCCCCACTTTATATCTTAATTTTGACAAACGTAAATATGAACAAAATTGATAGTTTTTTTTATCTCCTAAAATTAGGACAATTAGGGGTGCAACTTGGACAGGTTAGTTCGGGTTCGGGTCTGGTTGAACCCGGAAGAGAAAAACCTCAACCCAAACCCGCCTATGAACCGGGTTGAGTCGGGTTGGGTCAGGTTTAACCCGTCCAAGTTGCACCCCTACATAACCACTTGCCAAACTAACCCTCACTCATTTGATTTCATCTCAAATTTCAATTTTTTAAAGATATTGTTAGTATGTTTGGCTATTTTTAGAAGTTTTCCTTATTAATATTATTTAAGAGGGGAATTTTTTTTTCTATCATTCGTCACCCAAAAAGGGTGTGTCACTATGCTTATATTTCCGATCCTTTATAATTATTAAAAACATTCAATTTTGATTTCCTTTTTTTTTTTGGATTCATTACATTATTCCAGAAGAATGCGTGACCTTATTCTTTTTAGTGTATGCCATAATTTTAGTGAACTTGAAAAACAAGTTCAAACCAGTGTCTTCTAAATTAAGGTCATGTTTAAATCTATATTTGTGTAGATTTTATGTTTCAATATCTAAAACTTCTCAAATGCAAATCTAGTAGTCTTTCATCCCATGGAATATGGTGATTAGTTTTATAAAGGTTTGGGGAATGTGTTGTGCAGGTGCCAATAGAGTGATGTATACTAGGCAGGGTAAACTCTTCATAGACTAGTAAGACATTGTAATTTTTGCCTTTGGACCTGGTAGAGCACTCTTCTACCAGGTCCCCCCTCCCCCCTCTCTTTCCTCTTCATACATGCTATGGACATATATATCTAATTTATAAAATTTAGATCAAATATCTATCATTTTCCTTTTAAAAAAAAAAATGTAGATTCAAACCAGTTTTTCGTTTCTCCCTCCGCAACCATGTTCATGTTTTCTATATATTTTCTATCGCATTTTAAAAGCTATGCATCTCGTGTTCCAATCTCACATCCAAACACTATCCTAAAATAGGGCTTCTTTGTATCAACAAACGCATTCTATTAGTTTCAGCTAATCAGAAGCTACACTTTTATAAAAGAATTGAAAAAAAAAAGAAGCTAAATAGGGTGACATGCTAATAAATGGATTGAGAAGAAGCCACTAACCACTCAGTGTCTGATCTTCTCCTCACGAACTCATCAACAACCTGCATTTCTCAAGACCCATACAATGTATCTGAAACTTCTTGACTATGTAAAGCACTAAAAAAAAACTATGGAAAGAAATCAAAGAAAGTTAAAAAGTTAAGTTGGGGCCTTAATTACTTTGGATCTTAGGTCGTCGGCTAGTTCTTTTTGGAGGGTCTCACTTGGAGATGGCTTCCCTGCTCTCAAGCAGGCACCATTAGCCACTGATCTGAACAAACATCTTCCATCCCCAACAATCCCTGCATCATATAACTATTCTGGTATTGATAATTATATTAGTGAAATAATTCATTTTTGTTTGGTTGTATATTTAGTTATTCTCATTAAAAAATATAATAAATTTTTATTTGTTATTTAGTTAACCAATAATGATCTATAAAAACTGAAGATTGATTTGACATGAAGTCACTAATTTAACACGTGAGTCTCTCTTACATTAGCGGATGACAGAATTTCTAGAGCGACCGGGAATATCAATATGAGTTTACTCTCATTTATCCTAGCATAGCTATAAACATATATTCTTTGAAAACAAACAATTTTTTCGAGCTTATATTCACTCTTATTCGACTCCTATTTAACATCTATTCTTCTACCTAACCAAAGATTTAGGCTTCAATCTTAGCACTTGTAGATCAATGGTCCTAACAAATTCACAGGATAGATCACATATTTATGTGGTTCGCAATCAGCGTGCAGTCATGTAGAAATATATTATGCCAGCTCAAAAAAAACCTCCCTTTAATGAAAAAACTAAAGAAGGATTAACACTCACCCAACAAGACATTTTTGTGTAAAAATAGACTGCTCATCTTTCATGTCAAAAAAAAAAATTAGGCCTCAAGATCTCAATTTTTCTTTTAAATTAAAAAAAAAACAAGCAAGCAATAAATTATCATGAAAATTCAAACTGATCTGATCCTTCAATCCCACATCAAACGCACCCAATCAGAGCATAAACAAACAAACAACCCAATTCCACCCCCCCCCCCCCCCAAAAAAAAAAAAAAATCAGATTTAGATTTTTTTTGTTTTGTCTTTTTTTTCGGGAAATTATAGTCATCTTCTATTTCAAAAGAAAAATGTTTCGAAACTAAAGTGCGCAATTTTACAAAGGAAGAAATATTTCAAACCTAAACCAGGATCCATTGCAGACTCACATAGAGAGTACTCCACAGAAGAATAAGAGGAAACAAAGAAGAAGAAGAAAAAAAAAGGAAAGAAGTGTTGATTTTGATACCTCTCTTTCTTTCTCAACAAACCAACACAAATCCACTATTGCAAGAAAAGCAAAGAATCAAAGCATCTGATCACTTACGTATCAGTCGACGGCGAAGACTGTCTTTGCCGAGCGAGCAATCCGAGCTCGACATCAACCTCCTCCCTGACAATGATAATGGAAACTTGAATTGCTTGGGTGGCATAACTTTTGAATCACGATATTTTCATTCTTACTTTTAATCTATTTTTTTTATTTTAAAAAATATGTACCTTTTTATGAATACATGTAAATGCATGTAACTTTTTTTAGACCATAAGTATATTTGGAACAAAAATCACATATTTTTGGACTTTAACTTTGGGTTTTTTTAACAGTTTAAAGATTAGCAAAACAGTTTTTATGATAAAGTAGGTATCTAGACTCAATAGTATTTTTGATCAATTTAAATAATAAGTTGTTTTAAAAAAATTAAAGAAAATGTCACTTCCTATTTGCAGTCCGCGCACAATTTTTTTTTAGTATACATTTAACTAATAAAATATATTAATTATTTTGTAAGAAAATGCAATTACTTATACAAATTGAATACATTTATTTTTATATTTTTTTTTGTAAAGTAGTACATATCAATTTCACATATTGCACTAGTGATATGATGACTGTGCTTAGAGCTATAAAATGAACTCAGTATCTTAATGGACGTCCTTATATATTTAGTTTCATATAGAACCTAAAATAAGATTTAAAAATAAACTGATTTTAGAGGAGTGTTTTTTTGTTGCTCAATATTTGACATATAAAAATGGTTTTTACATTGACATAGAGAAAGAAACGAAGGGAATCATTGAAACTGGTCGGTTTGGTGGACTGTGATTGATAGAGGTAGAGAATCAGTATCACTGCCTTTTTTTTTTTTTTTTTCTTCACTTGTGAAATAAATGATAATCGAATTGGATTCGTTATTTTGAAAAAAAGCTGCACTCCTCCCTCTGTTGCATCCATTTTTGGATTTCATAAAAAAAAAAAATTCATAATATGATGTTGATTTAGATTGAATAAGGTTTCCATTTGACAGTGGTAATGAGTTTGGTATAATTATAGTATAAAATTGAAATGGTATTTTAATGCGTCACCGGTTTGAGTAGTCCACTGTGTCAGGATAAGACATTTTGCTAACCCCTGTATCATGACATTTTCTTGATCCCTCACACTGTGAGAATAGTTTATCATGACTTATTTATATTAAAAAATAAAAATAACATTTTCAGTCACTTAAAATTTTTTTATCTCATCTATCAGTCTTACACACATATTTTAAAAATTGTCACATATATCATATCAGTCACACATCTCTTACACTTGTTCAAGGGTATAATTGTCATTTAAAAAATCATAAACTCTTATTCATCCCTTATCCACAATTTATCATTACTGTAATAAAAGTGAACTAAATAACAAAAATATCATTTTTACTTTTTCCAAAAAAAATAACATAAAATGCAACCAAATAAAAATTTGTTTATTCTGCATGGATTATTATCTATCACGGTATAACTATCAGTGGTGCATAGCCCTATGAGAAGTGACATAGGGGGTTTAAGGAATAAAATTCATGTATACTTAAAAAAAGATATATAATTTATGAGTAAATGCTAACCAAATATAGCTTATGTACCCACCAAAAAAAGAAAATATAGCTTATCTAACAAAACAAACTCATTAAGCTTTTAAAGATAAAAATGGATAAAGTCCACTGAAATTATAAAATATGCTTAGCTAAAAATCTAAACATGTTATTAATTTGTATCTTCTTGTTTAGAAAACATTAAAACTATATATAAAAAATAACTATATATATACATCAATTAAAATAGGGTGTTGTTATTCTTGGTCCTTATTCTTAGTCCCCACACACAGTCTCATATAGAAAATTTTCATATCAATACATACTAATGAGAATATCATCAGTATGTATCTGGATTGACAACACGTGTCTATCAAAATACGAAAGAATTTTATCAATGAAATTTTTAATTAATGAAAGATTTTTAAATCATCATGTATTATCCATCTAAATACGTGCTGATGGGATTCTCATCAATACATATTGATATGAAAACTTTATGTCTCATATTGTCAACAATGTATCTTGTGTATTGGTAGGCCTTGTTGCTTCTATTATCATGTGTGGGTGGTGTTGTGTTACACTTAGGCCCCGTTTTGGAGTATGATTTTATTTTTTAATTAAGCAAAAAGCTCAAATATATTATCAAACAGGTTTGAGAAAGCATGTTTAATAAAAAAAAGTTACTTACGGCTTTTAGTGCAAAAATATTATTTTTTTAAAAACGCAAAAAATGCGCTTTCTAATATCAAAGTCTATTTAAACAACTTTATTCAAAATCTTATTTTTCAAATGTGTTTCCAAACGCTACCTTAGTTATAATTGAGTATGTGAGATACTTCTGACAAGCTACTTTTAAAAGGATGTTTCTAATCAAATATATGATTCCATGCTTAAATTAGGTTATACTCGATTAAAAAACTATATTTTATTTTTTATTTTTAATTCATTAAAATAAATACATTTTTTTTATGAAAGATAAGTACGTATTTTAAAAATTTTAAAACATATTCACTATCCTAAAAACATTTATGAAGTCATTTTCCATTTATTTGTGAAAAAACACTCATTTTCAAACTCATTTAAACTTTTAAAGTAGCCTAGAACCGTTTTGAAAACATTCCATGAGAATAAAATCAGTCACAGTTCACAAATGCTCCTATGCAACTACCGAGATACAGATCTACGAATGTTGAAAAATGAGGGTTTTATTTGTAAGAAATGCAAAAAAGTTTGAAAATAAAGCATTACTAAAGTGACTAAGGCGATGTTTGGTTCACCGAATATTCAGTGCTTATTCTGATTAATGCTGAAAAATCAGCAGTTTTTTTGTTAAGTAGGTGTTTGGTTCACACTCTTTGAAGTACTGATAACTTTCCACGTTAAGTAAAAAATATCACAAAATTTTCAGATATGGGAGTGACACTTTTTATTTTCACCTCCGCCTTTTAACCCTGCAAAAAGATGAATATACCCCTCCCACTTATCACAAATTACCCACAATATATAACCCATCTACCCAACTCTCTCTCTCCTCACGCCTCACCATTTCATTCAAAGAACCCGAAAAACAAATCCTTAGCAGAGAAGCTCCAGCGAGTCCTCAGCTTATCGCCCTCCACTGCCTTTGGCCGCGGCAACGGCTCCGTGAAGGCCCTCTCCTCCGTCGACAACTACGTCTTCACTGCCCACCAAGAACGCTGGATACGCGTGTGGGAGGTCTCGCGTGGGCAGTCAGAGAACGCGTTCCGCCTGATCGCGACACTGCCCACGAAAAGGGACTACCTTGGGAGGGGCGCATTGCTTGGTGATGGAGGGGCATAAGGAGGTTTCGATGAATTCGGTGATCGTTTGCGAGGAGGGGAAGTTGGTTTATGGAGGTGGGTTGGATGGGGGTTTGATGGGGTGGAGGGGGGAGGGGGGTGGAGGGTGGTTTGTGATGTGAAGGCACACAAAATTGCTGTTTTGTTTGATGGGAGAGTTTGTGTGCAGTGGGTCTACTGATAGGACTATTGGGATATGGAAGAGGGAGGGTGATGGTGGTGGGGGGTTTGTAAGGTTGGGGAGCATAAGTGGGCATGAAGGGCATGTAAAGTGCTTAGAAGGCTCAGCTTACAGTGTTAGAGTTTGGTGGGTAAGGATTACCAGCCTGGGAAACAAGAAGGGGAGGATCAGAACTTGAAAGTGTTGTCAAAGGAGTGTGTTTTATTGTTGTTCACATGTTTTGGGGGACTATATAATGAGGTTTTATTGAGATTTTTTTGTAAATATGTATAGGCTTCCATCTGATTCTCATTTGATTCAAATTGCAGTGGTGTAGTACATGTATTTTATTGACCCAACCACATTATCTTTTTTTTTATTAATGGAAAAAATAATTTTTATTTTCAAGTTTTTAACCAAACATCAAATAACATTCAGCACTTATAAAATGGACCAACATACCATTCCAATAAGCGCATATGTCAACTGGTTAACCAAACACACTTATTTAAAATACTGTTTAATATTTTTCACTGAACCAAACGTTATTTTTCCAGAACTCTTAAAGATTATCATCGTAACCTCTTTCTTAGTATATACTTTTAAAAAATTCAAAATGTGTAGAGTTATTAAAGTGACTATGAGATTGACTATCCTAAAAAAAGGATGAAGTCATCTTCCATTTATAAGTGAAAAAAACTCATTTTCAAACTTAATTTACAAACGTTAGAACATGTTTTAACTTTTAATTTATAAGTGAAAAAAAAAACTAATTTACAAACTCTTTGGCGAGGTGTTTAATAGGCTTTCTTTCAATTTCTCTTAGTTAAGATTAAGTATTGGTATAAAATCTTTTGAGGCACTAACGGCTAATTTAGGTATTTTCAATACTTGATGATTTTTTTATGTATTTTTTCTAAATAAAATATAATTATTTTATAAAATAATATAAAATTAAAATAAAACCACAATAAAGAAAACCCTGATATTCTTTTTGGATAATGTTATATACGTACAGCCCCAATTTTAGTTTAAATGTATGTTTTTGAATTTTTTTAAAAATAGTATACATATAACAACTGTGACTTTTAACTGTATTTAATCAGTTGGTTTCTAATGGCTCATGGGAGAGCCGTCGAGATGTGACGGCTACAGGAGGTGCCGTCAGGATCTGGGCGACGGGCTCAACCAGAGCCGTCGATCTGGGTGGTTTTCGAATTCAAATTCAGTTCGTTTTCTGAAAGAACAAAGGCATTGATTGTGTCGTATTTCTGTCCCCATGTGTATGTGAGGTTTATTAACCTCTCTTTCTTTCTCTCTCTCCTTTGCTTCGAAACCCTAAAACCCTAAAGTTTTATTCTTCTTCTCTTCGGCACCATTGTTGAGGAGCTCAGGAAGGGAGTTGAACAAAGATTTTTAGTGAGTATTACCCTCTGTTTATGAAGAGTTTTTACTTATAATGATTTCCCTTTCGAGGTCTTATTATATGATCTCATTTTTAAGGTTTTTCCAACAAAAAGAATGGATTTTTCTTCTTGATTCTTGAAAGTTTTCGTATGATTTCGGGTCCTTGTATTTTATCAATGTTATGTCGAGGATTTATAACGTTTTAACAAGTTTTAGACGATGGTATTAGGTCTCATGAGTATATATTCAAGATTTGATGATTTCTTGAGTTTTTCTTGTTAGATTCTTCATGATTATTTTATATGGTATAAAAGACTGTCAGATCTTATGTTATAATTATTATATTATGTGATTGTAAATAACTGATAAGCCTTTCATATATAAATGAATATGTTTATGTATATATCATGTTTATGATTTGTTTGTTCAAGGTAGAAATTGTGTTTTATGATCGTTTAAGTCTTGTTTCAACCCTTATATGCATAGCTCCGAACTTATACATGTTTTTATGACTTTTTTAGTTTAAACATAGATCTATATTAGTTATTATGCCTACGATAGATCTAGGGTTTCCAAAGATGTTTTTAAAGAATCTTTGATTTGTTCTAATTCGATTTTTCGTACGCATGATTTGATTTCGTTATGAGTTTCTTAGTGTTTTACACCGTTTTAAAACGACTCATGTTTTGTTTTCAATGATAGAATGCTTTAAAGTATTTTTATATAAAAAAAATAATAGGGTTTCATGCTTTCTGCCTTGGGACGGCTCGGTTAAGAGCCGTCGGGCACTATTTTGGACGGCTCCAAGAGGAGCCGTTAGTTTCATCTTGGACGGCCCTGTGGGAGCCGTCGGGTTTTCTTTGAGTACGGGTACATCAAGTTCCGTACTGTTTGGGTATGTTGTGATCGATTCGTATCGTTTTCAGGTCTGGTTAGGTTGCCTTAGACCTTCTAGAGTTGTTTCGTGTTGTTGGACCTAAGGTGAGTAGGTCTAGTCTCCTATATAATTTTTGAATGATTTTATCAATGATTTTAATTACTATTTTATGTTTAAAATTTGAGCATGTCATATTATATATAGGCTGATGCTTTATTACGTACTGTGTTAGAAAATATTAATATTTGAAACTGCCACATGTATATATATTTGAAATGTAAAACATGTGGTTGATCATGCATGCATCACATCGCCTAGGTGACGCAGCCTAGGTGGTTCAGTCTATGTGACTACGGTTTAGTATGGACTCAAGTCTAAGTGACTTCGTCTAGGTGACCACATCTAGGTGACATGTCTAGGTGACACGATTTCTAGAGCAAAATCCTTATGGCTAGGTGCCATGGAATACGGGCATGCGTGTCCGTTGCATTCATATGCATCATATGGTTTAAGAAAGTTCTTTTGAGGCTATGCATCTAAAATGTTATTCTTATTTAAGTTATGATTATTGAAGTATCATTTTATATATGTAACTGTTTCTGTGACATTTTATTAAGGTTATTATTTTGGAATATATTATATTATTGGGACATAAAAATCCATTCACTGAGCGCGTGGTAGTTCACCCCTCTTTTCCCAACCTTTCAGAGTAGCCGTTGGTGATCGTCGATCTCGGTGGTGGCGATCGTAGTTTGTGCGTTTATCTTCTGTTGCATCTAGGTGGTTGAATAAGCCTTTCCTTGGCATGTAGTTTCCTTAGTCCCTTTCAGCAAAAAAGTTGGATGTTTGTGTTAAAACTATGTTATGTGTAATCATCCACGTTTAGGATGAGTTATGTTTAGATCCTGGTTATGGTTTATCATTTGGTATGATTAAATAAATCTCTTATGTTTTCAAAAAAAAAATATGTGACCCGTGTTTTTTATCGAGAAATTTTGGGTAACAGACCGTATTTGAGCTTCAAAATGAAGTCTTGGGTACGAGGGCGTTACAATACATCATCTAATAAGGTACATGCTTTTATAAAAATAAAGTATATACTCCAATGAAATTACAAAATGTAAAAAAATTATATCAAAACATATTCCTTATTAATGTGAATGTATGCTCTACTAATTTTCTATTAGCTGAAAAACAAATTGTGTATAACAACACTCATTTTTTTCCGGACTTTCAAGTAAAAGGCATCGATAGGGAGTAATAAAATTTATTCTGCCCTTTTGTTTGAATGATATGTCAATATTTGATTTAACTTTTAATGTGGCCTAGGACCATTTTGAAAACATTCCATGAGAATGGAATCAGTCACGATTCACAAGTGCCCCTACCCAACTACCGAGGTACAGATCTACGAATGTTGAAAGACGAGGGGTTTATTTGCAAAAACAAAGTGCGACAAAAAAATAAAAAAGCGCCCACCGTGGGGCTCGAACCCACGACCACAAGGTTAAGAGCCTTGCGCTCTACCAACTGAGCTAGACGGGCTGTTTTGTTGCATTTTTAATTATTATGATACATATTAATTTAATTACGTATAAAATAATTAATAAAAAAAATTAGATAATTAATTTCTAAAACATGATAAAGGTTTTTTGAACTTGAAAGTAGTCCATTTATAACTTGAATTCGAAGTTACAATAATCCAAAGCATGAAAGTAAAAGAAAAAACATAAAGATATATTAGCTGAGGAGCGACCACCCCACTGGTATGAGATATACCAAGAAACGAAATAACATAAAACTAAGAAAAAAAACATACTAACAAACAAAAAAAGGCAATATACACACTACTCATGGAAAATGTTGAGTTACCCCTCCTACAATGAACACTCTCCCAGCGTTTATCAGTACGCCTCCCCAGTCTCATATGAACCCCATCGTAGACTCCCACGCATTTTCCTCAGAGAAACGATGACCTCGAAAGATCACTCGATTCCTAGCAAGCCAAATAGCCCATAATGCCATCGGGACGATAATTTGAGACACCAACTCATACTCCTTGGAGGAACCCGACCTGGTGCCGCTACTCAATCTAGCCCACAATTCCTCCAGATTTTGAGGAACTCCCTGAGTATGTAATAAGGGGTTCAAAAGTGCCCAGATCTGCACATACTTCCGCTCATTCCCGCACATCAAGCACCTCGTGTCCGCTCCTGGTCGCCACATAGCAGCTCTGTAAGATTTGGTGAGGATGCACTGTTGCATAACTAACCAGATGAATATTTTGACTTTGAGGGGAACCTTCCATTTCCATATAGCTATTGACTTTGCCACCATGAACGGGACCTCCTGGTTGTTTGCAATAGCATAAATATTAGGGAATTTTTGACACAACACCATGTGTCCCTCCAGAAGCCTATCTTGCTGCCATTCCCCAGTTTGCAAGAGGGAAACCATGATCAAGTTGTCTTTTTTCTTTTTTTTTTCTTGCTAGTCATTATTTTATTTTAGATGGATAAATAAGGGGCATCTTCTGAATATTTTGTTATTGTTTATCTTAACTCATTTAAACATACTTTTATAGTTTATTGGTACCAAACAAGATAAACTTATTCTCACATTATCCACTCTCTTATGCTTAAAGAAACATGGGCTTAATGCATATACTTCGAAAAATGATATATTCAACCTCTTGTGTAAACTCTTTTGCAATCTCCCAACTGTTTTGATTTTTCTTTGAAGTATATATTTATTTAATTAAGTATATAATATTATGAAACATGAAGTATATATCTAAATAAATCAGTATATAATTTTTTCACATAATGAAAAAAAAGTAATCTTAAATAGTGTACTAGTAGAGTATAAATTACACTAGGACAATATGCACTCCACCAATGATTATATTATTTTCATATAAAATAGTATATATAATTTATTGGTACTTTTTTACAAAGTAAATGTTTTATTATGTGAAGCATACAAGTGTTGTTATTCTCAGTCTATTTTACAGTATCAAATACAGTCTTATATATATCGTTAGTCTCGCATACTCATCATAACGAGATATATACCTCATTAAAAAAAATTTACAAATGTTATCATTAAATTCATAGAAGTATATATATACTTCACTTTTTATAAAAATTTATATTTCATTAGATGATATATATGAAATTTAAAAAAAATAAAAATATATAAAACTATGTTTGTGATTGTAATAAATACTGAGTGTAACATTTTTCAATAAAAAAAGTGAAAAATTCAAATAATCCCTATAAATTGATCAAAATTCATATAACACCTGACTTTTTCAAAAATCCTTATAACCCTTAAAGATATCTATGTAAATCCAAATAGCCCCCTGAGTTAAACTCTTGCATTTTACGAATGTTCCGTTTGATTAACCCCCGTTGAAATCAAGGAATACCACAAGTCTCCTACAATGCATTAAAAATTACAGGAAACCCTCTACAAATGACGATTTTATCCAGAGTGATAAAATCGTCATTTACAAATGATTTTTCATGTGTTTAATATATTGTTGAACGTTTTTTATATATTATATTCATAAAAAATTTAATCAAATAAAATATTCATTATCTCCCTATGAAAATTTAACTCAGATATTATATATAAATGGGACGAATCACGTGTCTAATACTTGAACTTCCCTTTAAAAAAAAAAAAAAAAACCACAGAAGCCTTTCTTTAGTCTCACTCGCGTGTGACCCTAACCGACCGTCTCTCTCTCTCTCTCACTCTCACTCCAGCCGAAGCTCCGATTTCAACTCCTGAATCCAGGGAGGGGAGAGAGAGAAAGGCGGAGGACCAAATAGTAAATAAAGACAACAATGAAGGGTAAAAAAACAAACAACACTACAAGATCTAGGGTTCCCACCACCAGTAGTGACACCCCCCTCATGGGGTTCCTCGGTTTCAGCGGCGGCGGCGGCGGAGGAGGAGGAGGTGGAAGAGGAGGATCGGGCCGTGAAGTTGCCGCCAAGGTGGCGGCGGAGAGTGGCGGCGGCGGAGGTGGTGATGGTCGGTGGTTGGCAGTGAACCCCAGCAAGAGGTGGGGGGAGCTGTTCTTCCTGCTCTACACGCCCTTCTGGCTCACTCTCTGCCTCGGTGTTGTCGTTCCGTTCAAGCTCTATGAGGTTCTCCATCTCTCCCTCTCTCTCTCTCTCTCTCTCTCTCTCTCTCTCTCTCTCTCTATTGGATCTGTTGAGCTTGTTTTGATGGAGAAGTGATTCGGTGTTGATGAAAAGATATGTTTTTGTTTTTTGAGCAATTCGGATTGCTTTGGAGCTACTTACGTTGAAAGATGGTGTTTTTTTTTTTTTAAATGAAATGTAGTTTATATTTGGTGAGTAGTTTGGATAAAAAGGTGTCTCCTTTTTTTAATTCCCTCTTGGAGTGATTTGTGTAAATTTGTCTTGTTGAGCCTTTGATTTTGTTGGGGTGAGCTTTGATGGATTGTTTGGTTCTGTTGGAGTACTTTGTGGTAAAAAAAATGAAACGTAGCTATATATTGTGGATTGTTTGGATTAAGGTGTCTCCTTTTGGTCGTTCTATTTGAGTGGTTTGTGTAAATTTTTCTTGATGGGTTTGTGATTCTGTGGGATTTGATTTTGAAAGGAAAAAAAATAGGTTCTTTGGTGGGTTGTTTATTGTGGTTTGACTAAAAGATTGGTTTATGTTGTTCTGTTCCATTGGTACATATAATTCTATTCAGTTTCTCTTCCTATATCTCTTTCTCTCTTGTTGGTTATTTTGTTACTATTTGGATGAAGATCGAATGTTTAATATCATCTTATGATATATAATTACATTAAAAAAAAAGTGCTTTTCAAGGTGGTTTATGGTGCCTTTGATGAAAAGTCACCTTTTTGTTGTTCTGTGTGAACAATGCAGGAGCTTTTCTAGTTTTTCTTCTCCTTGACTTGGTATACTACTTTTGAATATTTTGACTTCATGCGCAGCCTATGGTGTTTTTTAAGAATATGTTTGATTGGTTGAAAATCCTCGCATTGGAAGAGATTTTCACAGAGATGGATGTTCATGCTTTAATCAGTCTAAAAAAACAGTTTGCTGTCACTCATGGAAAGCGCATTTCCTTCAATAACATGAATTAGAGACACCAATACAGAGAAAAAATTACCCATCCCTATAATATCCCATTTTGCTTCTCGTAGTTGTCTGGATGACGCCTAGGCAGCTAGGCGATCCACATGGACCTAGGCGTTCGTCTGCCTAGTCAGCATGTTCATTGGCGATTGCTTGGGCCTATGTATGCGACTAATCAGAAATTCAGAACTGCTTCTGTATTGCATGCAATAGAGAAACTTGTGTAATTCTTTCAGTCTCTCAATTAATGGATTCAAATCAAAGTTTCACAAGATTTTATTTGATTTGATGAAACAGAGATTCTCAGAATTGGAGTATTTACTTCTTGGGTTGGTCTCGGCGGTTCCAACCTTTGTGGTACCCCTTTTAGTTGTTGGAAAGGTAAATATTCTTTTCTCCGCCCTGAGTTTTTCCATATGGATAGAATAACCATGTACATTGTTTTATGTCCAGAATAGGGTTTGGTTTTTCTTACTTGTTAAAACTCCATTATTGAATTTGTCATTTTTGTTTGTTATAATGCTAATGCTATAACTTCTTAATGTTCTATTTTGGATGTTGTAACCTTTTCCCTTTTTTATGCACAGTAAATTATGAAGCTTCACTGATATTATTATTTATTGCAGGATGACAGCAGCAGGCAATGGAAGGATCGCTACTGGGTGAAGGTCAGTCGGTCAAGAAAATGATGATATGAAACTAACCTAAGCCTCCCAAATCCAATCAGAAACTATTGAAGTTTTATTTTGTTGTGGCTACTTATTCATTCTCACTATTTTTCTATCATGTGTTTATGTGTGCCTATGTTTTTTTTCTTTTTCATTGTGGCAGGCTAACGTTTGGATTATTATCTTTAGTTATGTTGGGAACTACTTTTGGACTCATTACTTCTTCAAAGTTTTGGGAGCATCTTATACATTTCCATCATGGAAAATGAATGATGTAAGACACAAGATACAGTGTTTCTCGGCATCATTTCCATTAGTTTTTCAAATTTGTGAAGCATGTTAAATGGTTTTCCTAATTTGTGGAATATGTGAAGTTTTAGTAGAAATGCTGAAACTATGATGTACTCTGATATCATATTTATGTTCAGTTATTCGCTTTTTTTTTCCTTGTTGTGATGAAGCACAATTGCACCGCTGTCTGTTGGCGTGTTTATTTTTATTTATTCATTTAATAAGTCACTTTGACGTCCATTGCTACTAAATTAACAAGATTTATATGTATGAGGGAATACGGTTCTAAGCAGATATAGAAGGATCTGAAATTGTGTCCGTAATATTTACTGGGAATTCAGCCAGAAAAGCAGGTTTAATTCATATGGGATATCAATTAGATAGTCTAGTGACCGATGGAGAATGAAGACTGACATATTGTGATAGGCTTAGAGATAACTATAACTGAAGCAATATACATGTGAGTGATAGAGAATGAAGACTGGCATTGTGTGATAGGCTTAGATATACTATCATTGAAGCTATATACAATTAAGTGATTGCCTATGATGCTAATTTATAAATTACAGTCAAATAATTTGCATATTCTGTTACGTAGAAATTTATTTTCTACTTACATTGTTTTCACATTGTTGTAGGTACCTCATACAACATTTCTTCTCACTCATGTCTGCTTCCAGTTTTACCATGTTGCATCAAATATGACACTAAGAAGATTGCGGCACTCAGTAGCAGGATTACCACAGCCTATTCAATTGGTGACTGAAGCTGCATGGATCCTAGCTCTTTCTTATTTTATAGCTTGGTTGGAGACTATAGCTATTGCCAATGTATGTGGTAAAGATATTTTTTCTTGGTTTGCTTTTATTGTCTTTGTCATGTTCTTGGTTCTTGATCTATGATTTTCTAACGCATGTGCTGAGGGGCTTCATTAAGTAAATATATGTTCCAGCGCACAACATGCAGAAGTCACTTGGATTGTGTACCTTGCACCAAAGTTTTAATTCCATAACCTATTTAAGATTAGTGCAGTTTGAATTTTTTGTCATTTGAAGCTGTCCCTCAAAACTAACTATTTAAAATTGAATGATGAAATCAGAACTCCTGTATGAACAAACTAACTGATACTTAGCTTCATCCATAGAATCACATTGGTTGGTTCTAGTCGTCTGTAGTTTACAGGAATGAACAACTGGAAGAAAGTGAATCTATTATTTGTGATAAAAACTGAGATATCTATTATGTCAACATAGCTTTATAATATTATGCAAAAATCTGTTTGTTTGAATCCTTATTTCCAAGCTTATCATCATTTTATGCCCCACATTCAATTCAAATTGTTATTCTGCAGGTTATTTATATTCTATAGTAATGTTTTCCATTTAGTGGAAACCTGTTGAATAGCCATTGAGGCATGTCAATTCACGGTCAAACTGTTCATGCTTGTATAAGGTGAAGTGCTTTTATTTTTCAAAATTAGGCTGGAATTGTGGTTATCCATCAACAGATTTAAGCCTCAGAACATGTTAAAATTTAAACTTTCTGTATTAGATCAAATATGTTCTCTTTTTGAACTTTGTACATGAAGCTTTTGGGTTTCTTTATGGCTTCTTATGTTACAAAAATAGCTCCACTTAATGTTCTCTACATTTTTCTTTGAACTTGTGCAGTTTCCTTACTATTCATTTGTTGACCGGGATTCGATGTACAAAGTGGGATCACTCTTTTATGCAATTTATTTCTTTGTGAGCTTTCCCATGTTTTTGAGGTAAGAAGTCAAACTCAGTATGCTATTCCATTGTATTTCTTTTGCATATAATATTTATCAAATGCATTGCGACAAGGGTTGTCAGATTCTGGTTCTCTCAACATAACCGGTGCAGTCAAGTCATGACACATACTATCTGAATTTCCCATCTTCTTTTATCATATATGACTTGCATGTGGTGCAGAAAAAAACTATGCCTCGAATATATTGTAGAACAGTAATAACTAAAGTCTAAAACTCGGAGAAGATGAATAGTTCCATGGCCACGTTCGGTTGGTGAAACTAGGGTAGATTCTGATTCCATTATGAGATAACCGGAAAAGTGTGAAAATTCATATATTTGGTTGATGGTCTTCTTAGAAGTAATAGTATTAGTAGGTCCCACTAGATTCAAAATTAAGAAACAAGGAAAATAATGTAGAATTAGAATTCCACCAAATTGGTGAAATTTTGAAAATCCATGTGGATTCAGTGGTGGGGTTTTTTTTTATATTAGTGATCATTATGCCCCTCAACATATTCTCGTGTCATTTTTTCCAGCATGAACCAAACACTATAAAGTGAATCTATGTAGGAATTCATTGGTGAACCAAACAATTTGATGGAATCTTGATCTTTTTTGTTTTTTTGAATGAAATGGAATCTAGATCCTTGGTAGGAATAATTCCTAGTAAGATGATAATCGGTAAGGTTAATCCATCAAAAATAGTGATATGAACCAACTATGCCCATTGGTAATCTTTATAGCTGTGTTCTATCATATGGTAAATCTCCTGAGATCCAATAATACCATCAAATAATCAGTGATTCCTCTTTTAAAAAATTACAGTTAACCTTCTCTTAAAGTTCGTTTTATCCAATGATAAGTGCATCCTCACAGAAGCATCTTACACCGGTCTGCCATTGATAACTGGGGCTGCTAAATGACTGTGAAACAGTCCCCAATAGCATAGATTCTTTTAATTTGCCCATAAATGACTTCAGTTTTTAATTTTTCTGAATCTACACAGGATCGATGAGAAGCCTGGAAACCCATGGGACCTGCCAAGGGTGGCGATCGATGCATTGGGCGCAGCCATGCTCGTCACGATAATACTCGACCTTTGGCGCCTATTTTTGGGACCCATTGTTCCGGTTCTGCAATCCAAACAGTGCACACAACCAGGATTGGCATGGTTTTGATGATTGAAGATCTCTCTCAGCATCCACTTTGAAGTAGGCCTGTCAACGGGTCCAGACCCGGAGTCGACCCGACCCGGACCCGATTACACGTGTAATTTACCCAACCTCGTGGACCTAAACTTAAAATCGAGTCAAGTCTGGGTCCACTTCGACCCAATCCTATAAACCCAAGATTCGACTGTTTTATATATAAACCCATACTTACAAGAACTTAGTTGTTTAATATGTAATAAATCTAGTAATACAATGTGATTGTGTAACTTTGGTTAACTTATTCAAGTGTTAACTTTTGAATTTGAATAATTTGGTTAGTTGGTTACGTGATTTATTTTGGTGGTTGTTGTAACTTGTAAGACTTTAAAAAGATAATTTGGTTTTTATGTATTTGTGTTAATATATTTTAAATGATCCGATCTAGATCTGTCAATGGGTCTAAGCATATGCATATTATTTTCATTTACATCCCTTGACCTCTCCAAGTCCAGCCTCTTATAGTTCATCTAAGTCTATCAATAGGTCGACCTGATCCGGACTTGATAAAAGGCATAAAATATCTGACATGAAAGATCTGACAATCAAAACGGGTCGGGTCCATCCCAACCCAAGCTTAGCATAAGGTATGATTGTCCCCCAAACTCTGAATGAAAGAAAAATGAGATGAAGTTAATTTTGTTGATCACTCAAAACAGGTATTTAATGTTTAACAAGAGTGGAAGTGGTTGCGGGAGCGGAGCGGTGCACGGTGTGCCAACGGAATGGGAGTTTTGTCTTGTAGGAGAGAAGGTCAAGGTGGATCTGGGATCTCTCCAAGCCGGTGGTGGGGGGTCCGATCACAAGGCAAAGCCGGTTGGACGGTGTTTCACTTGCGGTGGGGAAGGAGGGGGCACCCGGTGGCGGGAGGGCATCATTCCAGTGGAGGGGGGTTTGGCAGATGTTTCAGGTGTCTTGGCTCGGGTCATTGGGGTCGGGATTGTAGGGACCTGGTGGTGTGTTGGAAGTGCTGGGGGACGGGCCACCAGGCAGTGAGATGCAAGAGGGGAGTGACATTGCCAGTGAGGCGGTCTCCAGGGCTGGTCACTCTGCCTCCCAAGCCCCTGACTCCCTTTTCTTGTATTCACCTTCTGGAAGCTCGCTTGGTTGGCGAGGCACGTCCAACCTCTTGGGAAGCGTCATGGTCGTGGCCGCAGTTTTCATTCCTTGATGTGAAGGAGACTGTGCTCCGTCTTTGGGGTGAGGGGGCTTGTTAGAGGGTGTGTTGTGTGGATCGCGGGACTTTCTTTATGTAGGGCCCAAATCCCTATATCAGAGAGGACATGCTTATTGCTGGATCGATGTTCTGCGTGGGGGGGGGGGGGGGGCTTTCAATTTTCGGCGTGGGAGCCTGGCTTGGGTGCTTCCCCAGTGGGTCTCCGAAGGTGGTGTATGTGCCTTGTGGGCCTTCCCCTACACTGGATGGTGGAGGTGAATTGTGCGGGGGAGATTGCGGCCTCGTTTGGTCGTCTCATCGGGATCACGGATGCAGATATGGATCGTGACGATAAGTTCTTCAAGGAAATGATCATTGAGGCCACATCGAGACCACCAGAGGGTCAGATTTAGGTGTTGATCGGGCATGAGACGTTTGTTATTGGCATGGTGGTGGTGGAAGAGCAGACCTCGCCTGTGCAGTCTTGGGTGGAGGTGGTGGCAACGGCGGAGGGTGGTCGTTCATTGGTGGCCGGTTCCAGGAGTTCCTTGGAGGGGTCAGGTGACTGGAGGTGAGGGGACCTTGCGCTCTTGACCTCGATGGCATCATTCTCGTAGGAGGTCAAATTGTCGAGTCAACCAGGGCCTTGTTCACAAGGTGGTTGGTAAGGGCAAATGAAAGTTGTCAATGGAGGTTAGTCCCTGTGAGGAGCAACCTTCAGTGGATGCAGGTCTGCTTTCCTCGATGTCTCGGGTCCCACTCCTCGTACAAGTTCATGGGGAGGTGGTGTCGTTGCTACTGGATTATTTTTTTGATGTGCCACTTTGTGTGCTGAACTGAGCGTCAAAATCTGGGGCTGCAAGCCCATCGGGTACACATTCAGAGGAGACGCCTAGTGGGTCGGTCATAGGTTTGCTTACTCTGACACGTGAAGAGGACATGGTTTCTCTGCATGGCATCCTCCCTGGGTCATCCTTTGATGCCGGTCATGTCCATATTTCTCATGTAGTTGTGGGGCCCGAGGTTATTCAGGAGGATGTGGTGGTGGACCCGGTCGAGGAGGGTCAGGTCAGAGGATCTGAGGTCATTCAGGGGATATCAAAGGTGGACCTGGCAGAGGCAGGCCAAGAAAGGTCAGATGTGGTGGGCCCCATTATGGGCATGTGGTCCGTTTACCTTCGGGAATATCAGGTGATGAGTTATTTGGGCCGGGTTCATTGGCTCCAAGTTGGTCATGGACATGGTGGGACATGGATCAATCTTTGGGGAAGACTTATTTTGTTTGGTCTATGATTCCCCGAAAAGAGTCCCTAAGGCGATGCCCCCCAGGCATCTACCATCCTTGACAATTTCTCCTCCCCTGGCAGTGGCGTGGAAGGGGGTGCTAGCCAAATCGGTGCCTTGTCTCAATCGTGGGGATGCGCCTTCCCACCCCTCTCCTCGCACCCTGTTGCCGACACGGTCTAATCCGGGCATGCCTCACCGACGGTCTTCCATTGCTGTGGACTCCCTTGCGTGGTCATGAGCTCACTATGTGGGTATTCGACTTTGTGTTCATGAGGAGCGAACGCTATTCGGTTCCTTTCTCAAGGAGGCCTTCAAGCCTAGGGGTCCCTTTGGCCACAGTCTCCAGAGGTCCAGGGTGTCAGCGGACCACTCCAGGGTGGAAGGGACTAGCAAGTCCAGGAGCTTACACGTTGGGCCCAATAGTGATCCATGCTGAGCTTCCTCTCATGGAACATTCGAGGTCTTTGCAACCCAGCAAAGCAAGCGGCGGTGAAGGACTACATCGGCTTGCACGGTGTTCAGATTTGTTGTTTTTAGGAAACAAAGATGGGCGTGGTTGATTCTAGGTTGCTTCGCTCCTTTGTGGGAGGCGTGTTTGATGAAATGGCATTTCGATGTGCGGAGGGTAGTTCCGGGGGGATCATCCTCTGGTGGAATTCTTAATTCTAGAAGGGGATCAATCAGGTGGTTGACCATTACTCTGTGTTTGTTTTGCTGGAGTGTGCATCATCCTTGACATATTGGATTTGCTCAGGGGTATATGGGCCGCATTCCGAGTCCAAAAGAGACATCCTTTGGGAGGAGTTAACGGCAGTGTGCAGGAGGTGACCATCCTCGTGGTGTGTGGTCAGATATTTTAATGTCACCCGGTTCGATACAGATCGCAACCGCCCTGGTAACATTTCCCCGACAATGCTTTGCTTCAATGACTGGATCGAGGCAAAGGGTTTCATTGATCTCCTGATGCCAGGAGTGGATTCCCTCTCTTGCACGCTTGGACCGAATATTGGTGGATGATGATTGGGATTAGGAGTTACCAAGCAGAGAAGTGGTGGGTTTGCCCAGGTCGGTCCTGGACTACTCTCCTTTTTTGCTTTCCATTAGTTGGGGTCGGGTAGGAGGCGCCACTTCAAATTTCAATCATGGTGGAAAGAGTGGGACAGGTTGGAAGATATCATTCACTCACTCATCATGGGAGTCCAGTGCGGGGGACCTTCGTGGTGCCCGTCACCATTGTTTTTAAGTTGACAAGATTGAAGCATGTATTAAAAGGTTGGGGCAAGGAGGCTACAATTGGGCGACGGGCTTGCAAGCAAGCTTGTCTTGACCAAATTGATCGGTGGGACAAGGCGGAGGAGATGGCCCACTATCAGACGCGGATCGTGCAGCAAGGAAAGAGTGCAATGTCACGCCCCGGGCCGGCCGTCCCCGGGACGCGGCAAGTGTATATAAAATATCAGAATCTACACAGGAGGTCAATAATATATCATACACAAGCAACCAGAATGACACACAGACAACAAAGGCTAACATGATATATACACCCAATGCGGAAGCAAAAGACTGAATCTGTAAATAAACATACTACAGACTCGATACTCAATCATCTGTCCTGTGAGAGCCAATATACACCAATACGACTGAATATACACAGACGCGTGCCAAGCACGGAAATAAAATACATACAGTCAAGAAGGGATGCTGATAGCCTCTAGCACTCGCGGAACGTAGCGCTGCTCCGCTACTGAAGGAATCCCTCGGAAAGCTCCAACTGCTGCTCCAGCTCCAGCTCAGGCTCAGTGGCAACTGGGGAAAAACATATGCGAGGGGTGAGCCACACGCTCAGTGAACGGCACAACCCATGCATCACAGACAATATCAACCACAATTCAGTCTTAATAATCCACCATCTCTTATTAGCAACCATAAAATGATAACAAATACCCAAACTCGTGGGTCACCCAAACGCCAACCCACTACACCCTCACCCTCACCCTTCAATGGGTGACATAGGATTTTGGGACTGATAATCATCCAATCACAACTCCAGTGGGTCGCTCATCGCCAACCCACTACACCCTCACCCTCACCCTTCCACGGGTGACATAGGATTTTGGGACTGACTAGGCTGTTGGTCACCCTTGGTCCACCGATAGTCTCTCCTCCACTCCATAGCCGCTAGGCTATCACCCCCACAACTTCAGCACAGTCCGTCACAAATATCGGGAGGCGCCTACTGATGGGAGCCCTCACCCACGACTTCAGCACAGTCCGTCACAAATATCGGGAGGCGCCTACTGATGGGAACCCTTGGAAGGGACGGCCTTTCTAACGCTGGGGCAGCCTCTACCGGATCCAACGAAGGGAACAGAACAGCCTATCCATACGCATATGATCCACTCGGATCCGCCGACAACGCATCTCTACAACTCTAATGTCCTGAATTCCTCAGAATTCCTCCAAGGCGCATAACCAATATGCGGGGAACATACACAATAATTAGCAAGGGTGGAATATCATTGGGGGAAAGAAACTTGGGAGGGCAGCGTGAGTTCCCGATATAGGACACCCCGACAACCAAACAAGGAACACGGAGTACCCTAGCCCAGGTCTCACCGCTGTCCTCGCGAGGCCCCTCCCCTATAATATTCACTAAATATGCTAATAATCATATAATTTGGTATAACATTTCTTATAATATTATTGGGACAAGAAACCTTGGGAGGGCAGCATGAGTTCCCAATACAGGACACCCCGACAACCAAACAAGGAACACGGAGTACCCTAACCCGGGTCTCAGTGTTGACCTCGCAAGGCTCCTCCCTATAATATTATCTAAGGCATGCAATTATCATACACTAGCATTTAATTTAATAAATAAACTAGTAGGACACATGCATAGGCCAAGGCTTCCTAGCATGAGAACAGGGGGACATGATGCATGGCTCATACACATATCCTAAGGGTGCAAGTCCCTAACATGCAAAGTCTAGGGTAGCATGCATTCTATATTTTAAAATCATGCTCGCATGAAATACACTTTACAACCGGTTAATATAATCCATGGTGCCCCAGGAGAGGTCGGTATACGCCCAAATGCGTATAACGCCTTTCTACTGGGTTGGATTGTCCCACTCACCGAAAATCAGGTCGTCGCGCGACCGCCCGTCAAGATCTGCAAGACAGACATTTATACGGTGAGTTAAAATACATAAATACATCAAAATACTCTAAAATACTCAACACTCGGACAAACGTACATACGGCCCGTACGCACGCGTATCCGAGTATCCCGACTCACTCCCGAACCCACCGGGCAGCCGCACGCACGGCCACCCGCCTCGGGCGCACAGCCGAGTCCCGGCCCGCGCACCAAGGCGCCCTGCCGAACTCAGCCCGCACGCCCGGACAGCCTGCCGAGCCACCCAGTGCGCCGCGCGCCCACTGCGCCCCGCCGCAGCAGCCCGCGCGCACCCCGCACGCCCCGCGCTGGCCCGTGAGCAACCCGCACGCCCCGCGCGCAGCGTCTCGCCCCTCGCGCACCCCGCGCGCAACACCAGCATCCGCGACCAGCTCCCAGCGTTCAACGCCCAGCACCCGGGACCCTCACCCGGCGCCCACGCGCACGCCCGCGCAACACACGCCCAGCGCGCCTGGCAGCCTGCCCGCGCTGCCTGCCTGCGCGCATCGCCGAGTGGCCCAAGCACCGCTCGCCCGCACGCCTGGGTACTGCCCGCCTGATGCCTGAGCACCCCCTACCAGCTGCCCGAGCATGGCCTGCCCAGCCGGCCTGCCCTGCTCGCACAGCCCGCAGCCAGCCTACTCGCATGCCTCCCCCTGCACCCCCCGAGCGCACGCCCGCGCGCGCCCAGCAAACTGGTGCGCCTGATCCCAGCCTACCCGAGCTAGCCCTGCCAGTCTACCCTGTGCGCCCAGCACGCCCAGCACGCACGCCCTGCTGGCCACCAGCTCCCCCGCGCGCACGCACGCGCGCACGCCCGCGCGCGCCCAGCCTGCTGCGCTGCTGTGCTGCTGCCGGTGCTGCCTGCTGCCCGAGACCACCTCCCACCTTACCCGAGCACCTCTACCACCACCCACCGACCTCCGACCACCACCCCAGCCCTCCGACGGCCATCCACAGCCGCTGACCTCCACCCAACCCCAAACTCCCACCCCCCTATCAAGCATCTAAGCATGAAAAAGAGGGAAAGAAGGCTTACCGGGGGGAGGAAAGGATGTCCGATAGCTCTCCGCGCACCGAAACTCCTCTCCAAGGGTTTCCACCACCGAGGTCAACTCCCACCTCCAAAATGGCTCCGATCAGAGGAGAAGAAAGGGTGGATGAAGGGGCTAGGTTGGTCGAAATCGGGATTTGAAAGCACCGGAGTGTAGATCGGGACCTGATCTACACTTCTTATGCTTTAGGTTTTTGGGTTTGAGGGGTCTAAGGGCCTCAAATGGAAGAAAAAGAGAGAGGGGAGAGAGAGAGAACTTTTGGTAGGGATGATGAATAGTGACAATCTGATTTTAGATTTCATTTATATAGCGAGTCACTTAAAATACCCAAATACGCCCTCGAACTGCGAAATTTCAGAAACGTTACCGGAATTCGATGAAATTTTTGTGAGAGGCCTAAAATGGCACCAGGACACCAAATATGCAGTTAGATTTCAAATCGGAGTCCTCTAACTCAGGACGATAGCTAACAGTCCAAAAATTAGCGGTTCCGATCGAAAACCGAAAAAAAACGAAAAACTGCCAGAACGCTCCAACGGTTACCAGCATGCTAAAAGTGACACATATATAACATGCAAGGCAAGGCTATCGAGTCTGCTTTGAATGGAAGAGAAGGAATCACATCAAAAGTGTAAGGTCTTATGGTTGAAGCTTGGCAACAACACCACCAAATTCTTCCATAGGACAGCTTCCATTTGCCGGAGGGTCAACAATATCTGAAGCTTGGTTGTTGATGGTGTCCACATTGAGGATGCAGGGGGACTTCAATTAGCGGTGGTGGCTCACTTCAAACAAGTGTTCTCTTTTTGAAAGTCATGGAGACCGAATTGGGAGGACGAGCACCTGTGATCTATTCCGAACGATTCTTTCCCTTTATTGAATGCTCCCTTTGAGGAAGAGGAGATCAGGCACGCCCTGTTCGGGGTGGAGGGGGACAAAGCGCTGGGCCCTAACAGGTTCAGATTGTGTTTCAACCAAAGCTATTGGGAGGTGGTTCAAGCCGATGTGTTGGACATGTTTAGGGAATTCTTTGCCAGTAGGGGGTAGATCTGTTGCATCAATGCCTCCATGATCGTACTCATCCTTAAAAAGGAAGGGGCATCGTCGATTAGGGATTTTTGGCCCATATGCTTGGTTAATGGGTGTTATATGCTGCACTCTAAGGTCCTAGCAAACCGGGTGTGTGGACTGGATCAATACATCTTTGAAGCATCGCAATCGACTTTCATCCTGGGTAGAGCTTTGTAAGACAACTTCTTAGTGTCTCAGGAATTGATATCTGCCATGCTCGAGGACAAGTGCAGTGGCTTCATGCTCAAGATTGATTTCGCGAAGGTGTTTGATAGCATGAATTGGGGCTTTCTACTCCATGTTTTGCAGCTCCACAAGTTCAACGAGAATTTGGTACGCTTGTTAGAGCAATGCATTTCAATGGCCAAGACTTCTGTGGTTCTAAACGGGCAGCTTCACGGGTTCTTTCCCATCAACAGGGGATTGCATCAGGGCGACCCTCTATCCCCCATTTTATTCCTCGTAGTTGCTAACGTTCTTAGCTGCATGTGTTCTGCGGCATCTTGGGAGGAGTGGCTTGTTGGTGTGGCTGGAACGGCGGAGGGGTCTCGCTTCCCCATCCTTCAATTTCCTGATGACATGATCCTTCTTGGGAAGGTCGGGTAGGAGAATATCCGTAGCTTCCATTTCATTATGAAGTCCTTTGAATTGCTGTCTGGGCTGCAGATCAACTTCCAAAAGAACGCCCCTAATCCCCCTCAACCTGTACCTGCAGGTAGCACATGCACTTGCGGACATGGTGGGCTGCCCGGTACTAGACCTCCCTTGCAAACATCTTGGTCTACCCTTGGTGCGAAACCAACTATTGGTATCCAATTGAGCGGCATTGGTGGAGGGGTTCTAGTGGAGGCTAGCGGGTTGGAAGGGGTGGCACCTCAGTTTCGGTGGTAGGATCACACTACTTCAGGCGGTTATCTCTAACCTCTCGGTAATCTTTTTATCCATTTTTCGGATGTCAATTGGTGTGGGTTAGAACATCGACCATATTCAGCGCTGTTTTCTATGAAGTGGGACGGAGGAGGGGACCCATCGTCCGCATATGGTGAAGTGGGATTTCGTTTTCTAGTGTAAAGCAAAGGGTGAGTTGGGAGTCTTTCACCTCCCTAATCTGAACCATGCCCTCTTATCCAAATGGTTGTGGCGGTGGTCCGAGCATTCTGATCTGGGATGGTGTGTTGTTTTTCGGGAATGGTATGGGACTGCTCTTTCCTCCGTAGGTGCGTTTCCAATTCCCTCTCATCGGATGTCATCCATGGCCAAGGGCATTTTCCCCTTGGAGGGAGTTTGTGGCCTCCTTCTCTTTGGGCGATGAGTGAGGGGTCGCGGGTTGATTTTTTGGAAGACATTTGGTGTGGTGTAGTTCCATTGTGGGTGGCCTTCCCACAAGCTTTCATTCTTGTCACTCGAAAGGAGGGTCCAGTTAGCAGTTTTTGGTGCGCCTCTAAATCGTGTTGGCGCATTGTGTGTTGGTGAACACTAGTGGGTAATGATTGTCTGCGCTTGCAGGGAGTTTGGCAAGTGTGTGGCCCACGGTGGGCTTGGTTGACTCCAGATCGTTGGCGTCAGAAGTTCGTTGTGCATATGATTGGTGGCATCGTGAGATTCCCACCAACTTGGAGCTTGTTTCGTCGGTCATGGACTTATGGGGCCTGTCTATCCTTCTCAAGGTAAAGGGATTAATGTGGCTGGTATTACAGGATCGCCTGCTCACCAAGGTGTATCGCGCCAAGTGGTGCCCAAACAATCTTATGGAGTGCTTGCTATGCAATGTTGAGTGCGAGACCACTGCACATAGTGCCCGTTTTCAAGTCAAGTGTGGTCGACGGCAGCGCTTTCATGTGTATGGGGTCCCAATTCGCGGACGCGGTGGACTTGGCACACCAGGGCGCGGGCGCTCAAGAGCGTGGCCAGTAGGGAGGAGGGCAGGATACACCAAGTGGCCATTGTGGCTGTGGCATGGGCCTTGTGGCTGTCGCGCAACGCGGTGGTGTTTCAGGGCCAATGGGCCTACTTGGATAATGTGAGGGAGGAGACAGAGGCTTTCTTTCAGAGTTGGGAGGCACATATTGCGGTTCCTGGAAAACCGAGGAGCCTCAGGGGGATATCTCATCTATTGGGGTAATCTGCACAGGGCGTGAGGGGGTGCGGGGAGCGAGACTCGAACTAGGCAAAATGCTCTTTTGCTTGCACTCGAGCGCTTGCCCCCTAGCATTGCATTCCCTCTCCTTTATTCGTTTCTTTATGTACTTGCTTTTCTTGTACTTAAATTGAACGTTGTACTACAACATTAATATAATTCGTGGTAGTTCCCTCTAACTTTGTTGTTTCTTTTATTTTTCTCTCTCTTATTGTGAAATGCTAGGTAACTGATTTTTTGAATTATGCACACTCTTGCAGAGTGAATTTTTTTATTTGGTTCTTATAATACTATATCTTTATTCACAAAAATTGTAAAGAGCTATTTCACATGTCATGCATGCACATATTTCAAACCTATGTATTAAAAGGAACAATCTTATATTCATAGATTCCGCTAACAGGGATTTTTTAATTATTTAAACTAATCTCTTTCATTCAAAATTGATATGTATCAAATTAATGTTAACCGGTGAATTTAAGTATAAGTTTAAATTTCTATTTGGAAAAGGATTTAAACAATTTTTGAATATGTAAGAAACTGATTTTTTTAATCCCATTTTTAAATAAAAAAACTAGAATAGAACATGTTAAAAAAAATTTATTTAAAACTCAAATTTTTAAAAAATTGTGCAGCAACTGCGAATAAAATTTGAAATTTTCAATGTAAAAAAGTTTCACTTCATGGCCATGTATTAAAAGGACCCGAACATGAATAACCCGTGAAAACATGAACCAAATCGGTGGCCGACACTGAACCACTTGTTTCAAAGGAGTCTCGTTTTGTCACATCAGTCCCGAGTACATTCGCCGAATATTCTCCAAGTCGTTACATATGTCACGTTATCACGGAAGAGCATCACCGATTGATATTATACCATCTGACCATAAGGTTAGACTGCTATGTAAGCATTTTATACTTCAATTGATTGTTGTTGTTCTCATAAATTTGTTAAAATTAGTTAAAATAACAGTGAGCTCCATCTTAAATCCCACTCAAATCCTTTTTGGAGCTCCAAACTGTCCTCTTTTTTTTTTTTTTTTACTTTTTAAATATTAATTGACTAAAACACTAATTAAAGTTAGCTTGAAAAATAATATGTGATAAGTGGAACCCGTATTTAACTCTTTTTTAACAGCTCTATTGGAATAATATTTGTACATGTTACGTAAAAATTTAACACTAACTTGTTAGTTGACTCATATATTGGAGATGCTCTTAGTAACTTAGGAAAATTCAAATAACCTCTTGTAAACTTCATGATTTTTCCTGAAATCCATATAATCTTTCTAAAAACAAAGCACATATGTAAATCAAATGTATTTTTTTTAATTTAAACTTACATGTGATATGTGATGGGTGTTGTTAAATTCATATAATCTCATTACTTTTCTTGAAATCCATATAACCCTCTTCAAAACAAAACACATATATATATTTAAATATATATTTTTAATTTAAACTTACATGTGATATGTGATAAGTGTTGGTACACTCAAACTTTTTTAAATTTAAACTTACATATTAGTCTAATCGAATAGAGCTAACTAGGTTGGACTTGTAAATACTAAATCATGAAAAAATTAATTAATTAAATTTATTCAAATATTTATATTATCTTTCATAAAAAATAAATTTATTTGAATTCAAAACATGTTAAATACTACTATAAAAGTAAAATCAATAATAATGACTGACATTTTCATACAATCTATTAAAAAAAATGCATGCATTTTTTGTAATTGATTGTATTGATTAATTTTTATTGACTAAAAATAAAAATCATCTTCATGTATCAAGAAATAAAAAAAATTGAGTTATGATATTATGACAAAAAAATTGATCACTTTTTAAATATAACCAACACATTATAAACCTATCAAAAGATTACAATTTACAAACCATCCTATTTTTTTCTGATGAAATTTAAAAAACAAATAAGTGGTTACGTATTTATTTGCTTGAGTTATTTTTTTATTATATTTTGATTTATCAGATCCTTACATTAAAAAAAAAAAAAAAAAAACATTTTGTCCACTGTGCAATACCAAGGGATGGCAACGGGGCGGGTTAGGATGGGTTTTGTGAATCTCAATCTCAGACCTGCTCTCAAAATCTTGTCCCAAACCCATCCCAAACCTGTGACGGGTTTAGTTTTTTCATCCCAAACCCGTCTCAATAAATACGTAAGAAACCCGAACCCGCCCTGACCCATCCCATTTAGGTCGGGTTTATGTAATATTTAATCCAAGTTAAAATTTTAAACAAAAATAAATACTTATTAGAATGAATCCTTTAAATAAGAAATATAAACTTTCAATCTCCATAACAAATGATAAATATAATGTTTTTTTTTTAAATACCAAAAGACAATCCGTGTATGTTTATATGATTTCAAATTTTAATTAGCGTTTGAGTTTATTCATTCTTATTTTTTTTATATTTTTTTTGGAATATCAAATGATAAATAGAAATTATATAATTATTATAATAAATATTTAATCCTATTATTTATTGCAACCGGGCAGGTTCGGGGTCGATTTTGCTAAGTAAACCCATTTTCTGCCCCAAACCCAATTTATTTTATCTATTCTAAACCCGTTCCAAACCCGAACCCGACCTAACCCAATAGGATTGGGTTGGGCCGGGTCGGGTAACCTATTGGGACACTCCTATTTAGGCCTATCAATGGGTCGGGTCGGGGTGGACCCGGATTCGAGCAGTTTGATTGTCAGGTCTTTCGGGTCGGGTCTATATCGGGTCTCGGATCGAGTCGGGTCGGGTCGACTCATTAACAAGTTCAAGGCCAGACAAAGAGAAGTTCATAAACATTTCAAGAGCCTACAATGGCTTCATTTTTTTTCTTTTTAATAAAGTCTAATGTATTATAAATAGTTCTTCACTATTTTGATTTTTAAATGTTTTATGAGGGAATATTTGGAATACGGTTTGGATTATTATGCTTTTACGTGAAGTCAAAAGATTGTAAAAATATTTCAAATATTTAAAATTTTAAATGATTATTCAATATTTAATTATAAATGTTTGGATGAATCATGAGTGTGTTAGGTTGAATTATAGATAAAAAAAATTACATAATATTTAGGTTAGGTCAATCGGATCGGGGTGGATTGTCAGGTCATTCAAATCGGATATTTACATCTTTTATCGGATTGAATCCGAGTCAGATCCGGATCAATCAACAACCCGTTGACATGTCTACTCATATTGCCATCCCAAGCAATAACGTTCGGTTGTGGCCGCCGAAAAAGAAATATATATCATTCATAACGCCGACATGGTCCTGACTTACGCGTGTCATCTGATACGCAACCAAACGTCCATGTCACCAAAACCAGCCACGTAGACGACTTTCCATCCTCATATTATTCCGCCGCACCACAGTTAAACCAAACCCTCGCGAAAAAGCGCTACAACAGTAAGTGGCGTTCCCGTAAATACGACAAAAAAAAGCCCCCCTTTTTTTTTTCACAAACCCTCCCTCACCAGAAATCTCAACCTAGTGGCATAAACGTAAATAAATCACACAATCTCTCTCAATCACTCTCTCTCTCTCTCTCTCTCTCTCAAACCCTGACCGTCCATGGCCGGAATCACTCGCCTGGCGGCGAAGGCGGCGACTTCATCCCGCGCCGCCATCGCGCGGCGGCTCAGCCCCTCCCCGATCCGGACCTTCGCGGCCGCCGCCGTCGACTATTCCGACCACGAGTGGTCGGACGAAGAGGAAGAGACGGTCCCGGCCCGGACCGGACCGGTTCCCGACCGGGCCGGTTCGAGGGAGTGGAGGGGGGTCCAGTGGGTCTTCATGGGCACGCCGGGCGCGCAGAAGCACGTGTACGCCTCCCGCCTCTCGAAGCTTCTAGAAGTCCCCTACATCTCCATGGGCGGACTCGTCCGGCAGGAGCTCAGCCCGACTTCCTCTCTCTACAGACAGGTCTCTTTCTCTCTCTCTCTCTCTCTCTCTCTCTCTCTCTCTAAAGATCTCGTTTTGTGAAGTGATGAAGGGATTCTGAATTGGGTTTTTTGTTTTTTGAAAGATTGCGAATGCGGTGACCGAAGGGAAGCTGGTTCCGGAGGATATAATATTTGGGTTGCTGTCGAAGAGGCTCGATGAGGGGTATCGGAGGGGGGAGTCTGGGTTCATCTTGGATGGGATACCTCGGACTCGAATGCAAGCTGTACTTCTCATGGAACTCTGGTTTTCATTGGGTTTTGTTGGTGTTCATGTTTATGTTTTTTTTACCCCCCGTGATTTGGTTGATACCCATCTCGATTTTTGGTTGTTTTTCTTGCATTTGTTAATGAAATGTAAGCTGTGGTTCTGTTTTTCTTGAGTTCTTGAGGTTTTTTCATCTGTTATAACATGATTTGGTTGATGCCCTTGTTGAATTTGTTTTCTTGATAATGCCAGCTATGGTTCCCCCAAAACTTTGCTTTTCTTGAATTCTTGGTGTTTTTACATGTTGATACCTATTTCAAAGTTTGGTTGTTTTTATTGCAATTGTTTTTTGAAAATGCAACCTTTGGTACTGACTTTCCTTTTCTTGAGCTCTTGGTGCTTTTTTTACATCTCTCGATTGATTCGGTGATGTCAAATTTAAATTGCTGTTATATGATCAATGTTTGGTTTGTATGATTTTCTTGTATTATTATTGTTGACGAAATATATGGATTACTATGCGGGATTCTTGGATGTTGGAAAAAATACAGAATTTGGTTGATTCATCCCCATATGGTCATGTCGCAGGAGATTCTTGACCAGATTGCAGATATTGATTTGGTTGTGAATTTCAAGTGCAACGAGGACTGGTTCACAAAGAACCATATTGGGGGTGGGATATGTGTTTCCTGTGGCAGATCGATTGGTGCGTGTAGTCTTAGGCCAACCTGCATGGCTTGTACATTGCACACTCGGCTGCAAGACTCTATTAATACAGAGGATTTTCGCAAGGAGAAACTCCGGGTGTATGCGGAGCAGGTAATTTATGAAATCATTCTTAGTTTCCGATAATTAAGTCTTTGATCCTCATGAATATCCCATGTGTTTGTTGCAAAGTCCTGCCTCCTTACGAGCCCTTGTTTACAACCCATTGAGATAAATTTTATGAATACATGGTTGAAGAGCATCTGAAGTCTGCATGCCATATGGTCGTGAAGTAGTGTACGTGTTTATTTACATGGAGAATTTGTGTTTGAAGACTGAGGCATCTCATTTACTTGATTTACAAAGTGTAATTTAGGCCTTCCATGGAATTGAAAAAATGATAACTAGAATGGCAATCTGATGTGGTATATATATCTTGTGGAAGAGAATGAAATATAGAAGATAGAAGTTATTTTACCAATCCATCTCTTGGTAGGTCGGTCAATTACCCCTCTTCAGTGAGAGGTCCTGAGTTTGAGTATTTCTACTGCTCATAGGAGAAAAATTTAACCTGGAAAAGAAACACTAATAAAAAAAAAAGATAGCTATTAAGATAACCATAATACTTTCCTAAACAACCTCTAAACATGTTTCATGCAACTAGCACAAACACAACTCACCCAACTAACACTAACACGTGCGGAAAGCATGGAAAATATGGGTTCCTTGGGGAAAAGAAACACTTTCACATCATGCATGTACCAATACTTGTTATGCACCTAACCAGTACACTAAAAGCACCTAGGCATATTACGGTTCACCCATGTCTCATACCATTTGAATCATGTTGAGGACTCCATCTAGTTGTACTTTTGAGTGAAGAGCATGTTTTATTTTACATGGAAAAGAAGTTTACTGATATGTGAAACAAGGGAAAAGAAGGATAGGGGAACCTTACCATTGATTAAAGTCATCAAGTAATTTTTTTTTTTTCCAAATCCTTCCATCTTTGAAATGATGCAGTATTCCAAAAAAGTTTGGAGCCCTTTTCATGAATTTTACAAGCCTTTTCTGTGCTTTTGATATAAAAAAACTTTATGAATCTTTCTGTCACTTCATTCGAGAACTCCATATCAAATTGCTGCTTTTCAATATAAATGCCATATAATACACTTATGAGCACCAACATAATAAAGAACTTGATAAGTTTCATGTCTTTCATATAAAGCATCAATTCATATCCAATCTCAACCCTAGAAGTCACCTTAGATCATTTACATCTGTATCAATAATATGCATATATATCAAACTCTTGCTAATAAGTTGTGCCATTTTCTTCTGTTTTTTTTTTTCTCCTCCTCCTTACAGAGCAAGGACCTGGAGGACTATTACAGGAAGCAGAAGAAGCTTCTTGATTTCCAAGTTGCAGGCGGGCCTGGAGAGACCTGGCAAGCACTCCTAGCTGCGCTGCGACTCCCACGCATCGCTCCTCTCAAACTATCGCATGTGTTGACAGCTTCTCCAACTTCCCGGTGAGATCTGGATGAGAGTTCTTCCCCGGGTTTTCAATTTTGTTCTTATACTTAGTGTGTACGTCTCTTTGCGGGTGTCGATGCATTGGGTTCTCCTATTATTTTGAGAAGGAAAAGCCAGGAACCTACCAGCCTGTGCTAGTTTTGATTTCTGTCTCTGAAATGGAAGTAGTTGAAGAAGAGCTTCCATTTTTTTTTTTAGCTATATATGACAACTGGGTTTTGTTATAATGGAAGTGTTGCAGCTAAATTTTCATGCTATCATCATTGTCACACAGTATTTGGCCAATTCTCGGAAAACTTTAGAATTCAGGTTTCTGTTTGGTTTGCATGGTTTTATCACATTTTTTATAATTAAAAAAAAAAACTAGTTCTATTTGTTGCCGCCTCCTCCTTCACACTCAATATATTTGTTATCATTCTCATCCCATATGATTTAGAAATGTGTGTACACTTACCATACATCACAATTGGGAGAATCATCCATTTATTGTTGGATTCACCATTCTCTTGATGCCCTTTTTTTATGGATCATTTTCTCACCGTTCAATGTACTTTAATTGAACTCAATATATTTATTGTTGCTTATAATGCGAGAGATATGATACCCGCACCACAGTTGTGAAATTAGCGACATCTTTATTCTATGATAGATAAAAAAAGTGGTTTTTTTAAGAGTTGAATTCACTCGACCCATTCGATTTTATAAAATCATCTATTATGTTATAGGTTGATATCACATAGTCAAACTGGTCATAAAAACTTAAATCATTTCTGTGATCTATTCGACTTTGTGTAGTCGTCAATTATATACTACGTTCGACATCGCAGAGTCGAACAGGTCATAGAACCTAAGGCTCTCATGTGACTCATTCGACTTTGTGAAATCGTTAATTATGTAGTGTTTTAAAACCCAACCTGACCTGCTTGGTTGAACCAGGTAAATCTTCACCCGTGTTGAATTCCGGTTCGGTTTAGCCATATAACCCGATGATATAAAAAATCAGTAAAACTCAATCAATCCACCGATTGAATCAACGGTTTTTGTAAACCGGTTACGGGTTGATTATATCAAATGGTTCTTTATTCATAGAAATTGTGATTAATCACTTGTTAAAATATGAAATCTAATAAAAAGTTTAGATTTTATATACTAAAATCATGTTATGATGTTAAGTAAAACATTTATGCAAAGATTTTCTAAAATATTTTATATTTTTATTTAGTAATGATAATTAAAAAAATTATTATATTATAATTATATCATTGTTCAAATGTTGACCCAAGAGTTGAATCAATGACCCTTGACTCATTCATTTTTTTGGTTTATTGAACGGTTCAATTTTTAAAGCATTGCCATTATGTCACAGGTTGACATCACATAGTCGAACTGATCCGAGAGACCTAAGGCCCTCTCTACGGCCCATTTGACTTGTGACATAATGGACGACATCACAAAGAGATATCCAAACACTACATCATGTAATATGTCATTCATGATACTGAACAACGCACTATCGTTTAAAGATATCATTTCATTTAGAACGCTATAACACGCGAACACATTTTTCAAAACACAAAGTCGAATAGGTCGTAGAAATGGCCTTAAGTCTTTGTAACTAGTTCAACTCTGTGATGTCGACCTGTAAAATAATGGACGACTTCACAAAATCGAATGGGCTACAAAGAGGGTCTTAGATCTCTGTGATCATTTCGACTCTGTAATGTCGATCTGTCACATAATAGACGACTTCACAAAGTCGAATGGATCAGGATGGGGTCACTCTTTAAAAAAATCACATTTTAATTTTTTGAGAGGGATGGATTGAATAGCTACGTGAGTGAGAATATCGGTGCCCTTAGAATAGCTGGTCATAGCATTATTCAGGGATTGAACAATTGAATCCCCTAAATAAGGATTTCCCTAGCTTTAACAATAAAAAAATGTATGATGTTGGAGGGTTTTTTTTTTTTATATTAGAGGAATCCTGTGACGGACTTATAATCAAGCTGAAAGGCTACCTTCGTCTATTTGTCATGATTTCATAAAAAAAATTTTCAAATAATCACCAATAAACTGATGGATAAATCGGCATCATAACTTATAAGATAAAGTTAATTGCCACTCTTTCATTTACCGTGATGAGCATTTTGCATATCCCACGTGTTAATTTACTTTGGCGGGTAAATTCTTTCATATTTATTTTTTTGTGAAAATGATAAAAAAAAAAAAGGGCAATTATGCATGCCATCATTCGCCTCCATGATTCCGAGACGCTTGTTAACACGGTTTGGGTGATTTTTTTTTTTTTTTGGGTAAGAAATAAAAAATTGTAAATGTATATTCAAACACGTCCAAAACTTTGATTAAATAATTGAAAAGTATAACTTAGACTTTCAATTTTTTTAAAATGTTTTTTGGGAATCAATTTTGAAAAACAAAAAACCTCAACTTTTCACTTGGAATAGCTTTTAAAAATAAATTTTTAAAAAATATACTTTTGTTAAATTCCCGAAAAGCTATTTTTATCACTAAAAATTGTTTCTCATTTTCTTCAAAAGCAGGGACCACTACTGGAGGCAAAGGCTCATCCCACATGCCACATGAGTCAGGTCACACCCTCCAGAAAGATACCATACTGAAAATTCTATGGAAACTAAAGAAAATGATCAAACTATCCCTTTCATAACCATGATTGAGTATCCATAGTGAGAACATAAACAATTTTTTTTAATGATTTGTTCAGAAGCATATATTGAGTGAGCATTAAAAGATCACAACCATTCTCATGGAGATGGGTTGAAGCATATATTGATTTGATCACAAACATTTTATTTCCTTAACACATTGCTTACCTATCATCATCGCAAATTCGCAACCATTCTCATCTTCAGGAAAATTTTCATCATCAATATCAGTTAATCCAAATGGATGGGTCAGTGGTCATCCATCCAAAAAGAACACAAATTCAAGACACAACATCACTATATAGAATGAAGGCACATCTATGATTTTGACTCCTAACAAGAGCAGTTTGCCTCCTTTATGATGTGAAAAGGAAACAGTTTTGAGATACAGAGCATATATGATATGAAATGTCACCCAAACATGGTACATATTATTATATAGGAAAATGATATGTCCATGGCCATGGACAATCAAAAACATTTATATATATAAGAGACAAGAAAAGTATGTATGAGAAAAACTAGAAATGTCACATAAAAGGATTTTTTTAGCACATTGAGATGCTCCTTCAATGGCCACCAACCTTTGAGGAATCCTCTTCAGTTCAATCTCATATCACACACAGTTAACTTTGAACAAAGAGAAAAGTAGGCTGAATACCAACAGTGACTATTTTGATTGTTTGGAGCCTTGGAGGGGAAAAAAATTGTTGTTTGCTACATTCTTGACACTCGTAAGAAACCCAAGTTCTTATCTCTCACACACTACAATAGCATAAGAGAAAAATAAGCACCAATATATTGGTACTACTCCAAAGATTCAGCATATTGACCAAAAGTGACATGTCTACTCAATTGGTGAAAAATCACCAGTTGATTCCTTACCCCAGTGGGTCCTCTACTATTTGATTGTTCTGCACAATAGACTTTTATCGGTAAATACTGCATATTGGATTCCAACCATAGATCCATTATTCCCTATGAGTTCCAATATCTATAATCATTCGAATTGTTATTCTGTATGCTTATAGTCTTTGATATCTATAAACTTTTTCAAGGAACCACATTGTTTCCACAGTTGATTTTACTGTTGTCCTCCTCACCTGGGGAACGATTTTCATAACAAAAATCATACAATTTGTGTAGCAGGCTAGAATAAACACACACTCAAATCTCGATAATAAAAGAAAAGACCTCAATAGTTTCCCCTCGCGTTCTTCAATCATATACTTTGCGTACCTTGTAAAGGAATAGAGGACTAGAATGCATGCACACTGAATCTTGATAACAAAGAGAACAAGCTTCAACAGTTTCCGCTCGCATTCTTCCATCTTGGATCTAGCTTCACCTGCACCACGATCACTAAAGAAGACAAACTGCCGTTTTTCTTGTCTTTGCTGAGCTCTCTTCATGACGTGTGGCACAACCAAGCAGCGAAAGTAGCATAATTTATACATCCTGACAGCATTTTTTAATTCTACATTACAAGTTCCACTTCTTGAGAATTCTCCATGGCAGTATCTGTAAAGGAAAAACTTTAGATGCCAAAAAAAAAAAAAAGAGGATGAACCAACATTCATAAAAAAACAATCTAATAATCAAATCTTCATGAATCCAAATTTGTTTTATACAAAGCCTACAAACACTTTTGTGCCACCTCACAATGGCATAAGCAAAACAAAACAAACATAATCCCACATGTTAATGCAATAACATTCGGAAAGAACTACAACATGAAAAGACCAACCATAGCACATTCATATATTTCAACCAAACAAAAAGAAAAGACTACTTCATATAATAACCACCTGAAAATTTACCAAGCGCGCTATGTACCAATACAATTCTCACATTTACAGACACTCAGAATCCAATCCACCCAAAGAAGTACTAAATCTAACAACAGCAACAAAAACAAAAACAAAAACAAGAGCAAAGACAACATATTTAAATACACATACTGATGAAATGCGAAGCATCGACTGATCCATCCATTCTTCCATTAATCCTCACAAAAAGGTCAAAACTTTTCTTCATCACATAACATCTCTGAACAGTTTCAATCCCCAATTTGTCCTGCATCAACAAACACAATCAAATCAAAATCAAAACCAAATCAAAACCTTCAACAAACAGACAGATCAAGAAAGTTGGAATCCGAACCTAATCCGAACCTCGACGGAGGGCGGCTCGCACTCGGGAGGGGTCTCGAAGAGGGAGACCGGGAACTGCTTGCGGACGACGCCGACGTCGAAGTAGATGAGGCCGGAGCTCGGGACGTCGACGCGGATGCCCCGGACGGGGAACCAGAGGAAGAGGTCCTTGGCGGAGATGCCGGATAGGCCTCCGATCCGGCCGTAGGCGATGGTGCCGGACACGTCGGGGTCGTAGTGGACGGCGCTCTCGGAGACGAGGGCGGCGTTGCAGGCCCGGTCGAGGCGGACCTCGAACGAGCCGGTCGAGGCGTCGAAGGCGAAGTCTTTGACCCCCCTCGGGAGGAGGCCACTCGGGAGGCCGTAAGAGGTCAGGAGGTCGTAGGCGGTGGTGGTGTTGGTGGCGGAGGCGGTGAAGGAGATGAGGTTGAGGAGGAGGAAGAGGAGGAGGTGAGTGAGCTTGATCATGGTTTTGATTATTGGTTGATTTGATTTGATTTTGGTTTTTTTAGGGTTTGATTGATTGGTTTTTGTTTATTTGAGGGAGTGAATTGGGGGAGTGGAGACAATAATTGAAGAAGAAGATGGAGGGAGGAGATGAGGTTGTCTATTTTTATTTTATTATATATATATATATATATATATATTTGTGTGTGTAATATATATTATTATTAAGGTGGAGGTGGAGTGATAAATACATGCAATTAGTACATAAAATAATATTTTAAAAAAATGTTATTTAGTTTCTAAGTTACAGTAAACCAGTGAATTATTAAAAAACCCTCACAAAAATGGTTTTATTATTAATCTCTTACAAAATTATTATATTTTATTAAAAAAATATCTAAACATTTAAAATTATTTAGTTTCTACCCCTCCCAAATAAATAAATTATTAAAAAAACTCTCAAAATAATTATTGTTATTATATAACCCTTTAAATTTTTAGATTATCTTAAAAAAAAAAAAAACCCAAATGTCTCGTCTCTTATCGAAATCATTAAAAAAATTAGTACGATTGATACGAAATGTTATGATTGTGTACAATTGGTACACAATTGTATGAAATGATATTATTTAGTTTATTTTGATATTTATTATATATAAATATGAAATGATATGATTGATAAAAAATTAGTGAGATAGATACACAATTGTACGCTCTAAAATGGAATAAAATAACACGATTGGTATAATATGGTATAGAATATTATGATTAGCTAGTACAAAATGGTATGAATGATATTATATCATATACGAAATTTGTAATAATTTAAAGAAATGGTATGGAGAGGGTTTTAAACAATTTGTCTATTTAGAAGGGGCGGAAGTAAATAATAATTTGTATTTGAGGTGTCCCAAAATAATAATGTGTATTTAGAGGGGATTTTAAATTATTTATCTATTTAGAAGGGGCGAAAACGAAATAACCTTAAATATTTAGGTTTTTTTAATAAGATGTAATAACTTTGTAAAAGGTTAATAATAAAATCATTTTTTGTAAACGGTTTTCAATAATTCACTTGTTTTACAATGGGTGGAAACTAAAAAATCCTTTTAAAAATCATGATATCATCATAATGTTGAAATTTATATAAATTTCACACGTCTTTTTCCAACCCTAGTATCAGTTCCATATGCATCGATAGAATATTAGATATACTATTTTTAAAAAATTCAAAACACGTGTAGACTAGAATTGAGATTAAAAAAGAGATGTATGTAACATTATCCTTATATAAAATATTTCATCTAAGAAAAATCTTACATTCAGTTATGGTAATTATTTTTTAACACATATATCTTCCATGTAGATGCATATGATTGGGAAGCTATAAGTTCCATGTGTGTATCAAAGTTCTTCACTTAACAGATGATATGTTAAGCGTGCATTAAGGTGAAGCTCCGAGGGGGGCGTCTTTCCATTATGGATTAAGCGTGCATTTAATCAACAACTGTCTCAGGTAGAAACCTTTCCTACTCTAGGTAGACATGGTTTCGTTTTTGGTTGATTGTTGGTGTTTTTATCTTTTCTATTATGTTATTTCTATTTTTTTTTTTTTTTGTAAAATTTTAGACTCTTTTCAGTAATATATTATCAGGATAGCAACATGTCTACCAATATTTAAAAAAAAAAAAAAACACAGATGATATGTTACCTCTGATCTTTTGTGTTTTAAACGTAGGGATGGTCCATAAATGACGAGAAAATACATTTTATAGGATTGTCATATAAAAAAATATGCAATATCTAGACAAAAGTTGCATCATTATTTGATCTCATAAATATCACAGAGGATCCCACCATTACATATCAATTGAAGATATGATTTTTCTTATAATTATTTTTAAAAATAAAACATGTCATGATATATAAACAAGTTATTTACGTGGATAAAACATGTAAAAAAGCACATGTATTTGCTCTGAGTCTCAATTTAAAAAAAAAATCCCTAAGTGTGAATATAGAAATCATTGAATATGCTATGAAAATATCTAAGCACCGTTTGACTGTATGTTTGGGATAATTTTTATTTTTTTAAAAGTTGAAAAGCTAAAATCATGCAACCAAACAAAGCAACTTTATTCAGAATCAGAAGCTAGATTCCTTTTAATTTTTTTCTCGAAATCCGTGTTTTGAAAAGCTCAAAAACAACTTTTTTTTGTAGGAATCGATTTTTTGAATTGAAAAATAACTTTCTCTCAAACATCAACTGCTTTGAAATATTGATTCCTGAATTAAAAAAAAACATCACAATAAAAGTTAAAGTCTAAAATCATCTTAAAAAATAATTTTATTCTAAAAGTTACTTTTTAATCTGTATTTATAAATGGATCCTGATATATAATAAAACATGTTGGTATTATATATTATTATAATATGGATGTCACTTTTATGTTGAAATTTCATGCTGAAAGAGACTAGAAATCCTTAAAAAAATTATTTAATATTCAGCTTTTGTGATTGAACCACTTCACATCTCTAACTAGCCCCATGATAGCTTCATATAGCCCTATCAACTTGATAAGCATGGTTGTAAATGAGTATATGTTTATCCTGTATATAAAAAAAACGGTGGAACAAGGAAAGCTATCCAATGTCATTGAGACATGACATAGAAAGAGCTGATGTATGGATGCGATCCAGTTGTATAGATGAGATCCAGTTTGTGCTGGATCATTAATGGTTTTGTTATTAAAAGCTGATATATATATATATATATGATGTTAATAAAAAAATATCTATTATCATTTCACATGTCTTGGATGTGATATTATTACATGTCAATCGTCTATTAAAGATTGAAGACTGATAATGTTTGAATGTTTGACCTGTCTAGCGGTGGTGATGGGTCAAGATAGCCACGAGATCCATGGATTGAAGACTGATAATGTTTGAACGTTTGACCCGTTGAGCGGTGGTGATGGGTCAAGATAGCCACGAGGTTCATGGATTTACTAAGAGTGAGGGTGAGACAAGTTCACATACCACAATTTTAGTCCTCTATCGTCTAATGAGATAAGATAACTTGTGTTTATATATCTCTTACACACTAAAATACGTTTTAAAATGATGAACTCATTCAGGACCAAAAAGGATAATATTTTATTGTGTAAACCCAATGCATTATAATTGTATGGTTATTTATATTGACATTGCTACCTCCTCTTTTTTAAGTCCTCAATCCTATTTCAATGACGGAATACATGCTTCAACATATATATACTTTGTTTAATGAAGAATGTATTTTTTTTGCGTAAAGTTTATATGGTTTGAAGTGTGTGTATATTTTGCATAAAAAAAATTAAAAATATACATGTATATTTTTAAAAAATTCAAAACACGTAAAAACAACATGCAAGAATTCACACGGGCTGAGCATAAACACTATCCTTAATTCCTTATCATATTAATCACAATTTCTCTCTCTCTTTCTCTCAAAAGTGTATTTATAAAGGCTTTTAGCCTTCAAAATAATTCATTTATCTATGCACACTTGATCTATTTTTCTTTAATTCTAACATGGTAATTCAACTTCAGTGAAGCTTAGCAGCTTATAGACAAACCATTAAATATTTTGAGTTAACATTAGTTTTCTGGATTTAAAAATATGGTGACAAAAATGTTAGATTTTCAAAATACACCACAATAAGGCAACTATACTGATTGAATGTGTATCTAAAGTTTTCATAAAGAACATCATACACATTTTTTTTTCTCACAGCATGATAGGCATATATTACAACCATGCTAAAAACATAGCAAACCAAAGTACAAAAACTTGACAAAATCTCATGAAAATATAAACCAAAGCTACAATGCATCAAGATATATACTACTCACAGAGAATTCTATGTCTGCGAGATGTCGGACCTCTGATCTCCATCGGACGAGGCCTGAACTTGCGCTGCGTACTGCAAGTTCCAGAGGATGTCTTCGATAGAAGGGCGCGTGGAATGATCAGTTGAGACGCATTTGCTCGCGATGGAGATCACCGTTGACAGCGACTCTTGCGACGATGTGCCAAGGACCATTGGATCGACCACCCGCCTTCGCCCATCTTGGCTGGTGAATGTTGAAGCCTGAAAAAAATGAGGGGCCAAAAGTTGTGTTAGAGATGGTGAGAACACTTAAATGCATCTGTATTGAACCATTAATATGTCTACATAAGCCCTGATAAACTCCAGTAGTTTTTTTTAAAAAAAGTTGTTTGTTTCGTGAGTATAAAAAACTGATTGTTATGACTTCATAATTTAGGATGATACCTGGTAACTATTTTAAAGATTTGCAGTAATTCATTAAAATACTATCTCACTTTAACATTCTTTCTCATACTCCAAAACATGTCACATCTTTCACATCTCTAACACTCGTTTCCAAATACAAAATGTTATAACCCTTATGCACTTCTTATCCACCACTTATCTTCAATTTATCTAAAGACGAATCAAACAATACAAATGTGATTTTTATGTTTTCCAATAAAAATAACAAGAAGACAACCAGATAAAAATTGTTTACTTTACATAGATTATTATCTGTTCTGGAAATAACTATGAGGAGAGAAAATTTATGACAGTTAAGATAAATAGAATTATGTACAAGCATCTAGATGTATTTGGTGTGAGAGTTATGAATAGAAAGAGTCAGGTCTCATGCATGCATGAAACAATATTTTCCAACTTAATCATCTTCATCATTGAAAATTCTCAGTGACAATCTAGATTAACAAATTCGAATTAGTCGTACCCCTTAATGGGGACATATCTGCATTGATCAATTATTGGGACAAGCCTAAAAAAGAAACTCAAATATCCTTGCACAATGACATGAAACCATTAAGTATACCATTTGGTCGAGCAAAACTGCATCTTTTTCAGATATTCTGGATCCAACGAGTGTTTCATGTATTATGAGACCAAATGTGTACACGTCATCCTCAACTTCTCTGGTTTCCCTGTAAAGAAGACAGCAAAATCCAAAACTCTGAGAAAAAAATTTCAAACCCTGAATTCATTACTGCAACTTCAAGGATGGAAACCTCACATGAAACCAAACAAAAATTAGTTCGTACATTATATAAGATGATAAAGTATAAAATTTAATGTCGCGAACCAGATCAAATTTTTTTCTTGCTTCTAGTAGAAGAAATTCAATCATATTCCCTTGATCAAAGTTTTACTAAATATATACCATGACATTTTAAAAAAAAAATAGCATCCGTGGTCGGATGAACCTCTCAAGATGAGATTACTGAACCACCTCTTGACAATTGGTGGAGGTACCCCCTCTTCACTGAGGGTCCTACTCCTATTGATAGGAGAAGATTTAGCCACGAAAATTAAAAAAATACTCACAAAAAAATTATATAAAGAAGTTCATGTAGATTCTTGATAAACGTTATACTACAGGTCCCTTACCAAGGATTAGACTTGTGGTCGTCTATCCTCGCCTGAAAACAAGCAGGGGAACTCATTACCTCGCCTGAAAACATGTTCAGACTTCAAAAGATTATTAATGGAGAAACTTCATAGATGTTTTCACAGTACCTCGTGTTCATCGACTTCCTCCATTATTATGGACAGCCCATAATCACTAAGTTTTGCCATGCAATGCTCATCAAGCAACACATTACTGGTTTTCAGTCTGTTGTTCGATAAGCCTGGGATTATCCCGGTGTGCAGAAAGTGCACAGCCTTTGCAACACCTATTAAAACCATCAATCTCTCCGACCATTTAAGAATCTTCTCTGGGCTGTTCTCTGCATAATTCAAGATACCACAAAGAAATTAAACAAAAGAAAAATCAGAAAAAGGCGATGGCAAGGTCTTATTTTTCAAGTAAAATTGCTAGGCATGAATAAATTGGATTTTTCTATCTAATGTGTTTTTTTCCATTTTAAATGGTCTCAAATAAAATCTTTTCCTTAGGCCAGTTCGAAACTAATTTTCACAAACTTTTTTTCATAAAATCTTCTCTCAACCAGCCTTTTCATATAAGCTACTCTCAATCAACTTTTTCATATAAGCAGTTTTGTTAACTTATACAAACCAAATTCTAAAACCGCAAGCTGAAGATCAGAAATACCTATTTGAAATCAATCATCTTGAAATTGATTTGAAAAAGCTGAATCAGTTTCACAATGGGTTCCAAACAGGGTCTTAAACTTGAATCTGAAAATATAACTTTTTCACTGCACAGTAATACTGACCAGAAAGATGTGTGCGAAGATTCCCGTTAGGCATATATTCATAAATGAGGAAGACTCGGTCGACACTTGAACCGTCTTGTGCACCTTCAATGCAGTGGCCCAAGAGGCAAACCAAATGTGGGTGCCGAAGCTTCCAAAGCATATCGAGGCGCAGTTTAAGATTTCGAACTGAATATCGTTTGTACAAAGCCAAACATCGTATGGCAACATAAGTCCCATTCTCCAGTTTTCCCTTGTAGAGCTGGAATGGAAGAAGAAAAATATAAGTTTGTTAAATGCACTTGAGCTGTCTAGATAAGGTGATATGTGAAATTAGGGATCCATCCGATGTATTGTAATCATAGGTTGCTCTCATAAATGATAATATGATATTATTGTCATGTTCTATAGATGTTATTTAAAGCAATTTTTTTGAAGTTTATTATACACAAATTATGCCCATTGTAAGGAAATATTATGTATTGATACAACAAATTCTCAGGCACACAATACACACACACACACACAAAGATGTGTATATTCATATACATATACCTGTGTGTGTGTGCTTTATGAGACTTTCCCATTGCTTAAATCGCGAATCACATAAATTACTCCCTCACCGTTGTGTCAATTAAGTTTCAACAGAAGGAAGTGCAATAAAAAACAGGTAAAATGGAAATTTCAACTTAAAGATGTTTCAGTGGTCGTTAATCAAGAACTAAAGGAGTACTTCTGTGTAAGGGTTGATGCATATGTGACCAAAAAATATAGTTACCTTTCCAATTGAACCCTCACCCATGTATGCTGTCTGATCAAAGTTGCATGTTGCTTCTTTTAACTCTTCTAAGGTAAACACTCTATGAACTGGATTAACTTGGGAACCCAACTTCATTGCTTGAGATATATACCCTGCAATAGATGGAAAATGATATTAAAGCACACATATATAGAGCTACACATGCACACGAGCACATACATAAGAATATAAGCACCATGGAAGACATCTTTGTTTTGCCTTTCCAATGGTGAAGCACTTGTTGAAATCCCAAAATATTTGTCGAATAAAAGTAGGTGCTTTGCCAAAACAAAAAAAAGGCCATCACCCAGAGGAGTCCTGCATATAGAGGGGAGAGACGATCCTAATCTTTAGCATTTTTTGCATAAAGTGGCCACTCTCAGGATAGATACTCTATGAAACAAAATAATATTTCATTCTGATGAGGCTTTATTTCCAAACCACTTGATAATCATTGCTATAACTTAATGCAGGCAAACACTGACTCATGCACAAATTTGTTATATTATGCAATGGAGCTCAATAAAATAGAAGAGCTCTATGATTCCCTTTCATAAACAATATAAGCATTTGGAAGGAAATATTCATGTCGATGTCGCAGAGAAGGGCAAATTCTTTCAATACGCATACAAAATAAAACATGCTGAGATTTATTTTTCCTTGTACTGTTCTGAAAATTATCCTACAGCATTTATTTTTTTTATTCTTAAAAAAACATTGAATATTTTTTAATTAATCTATCTAATATGGTTACAAAATTTGTAATATTATGCATTGGAACTCAATAAAATAAAAGAGGTCTATAATTCCCCTTCATAAACAATATAAGCATTTGGAAGGAAATATTCATGTTGATGTCGCAGAGAAGGGCAAATCATTTCATATGCATACAAAATAAAACATGCTGAGATTTTTTTTTCCTTGTACAGTTCTGAATATTATCCTACGGAATTTTTTTTAAATTCTTGAAAAAAATTGAATATGTTATAATTAATCTATCTAACATGGAATGCTGTTAACAGGATAAATCTTTGGCAAAAGATAATGATGAATTCTTTTTTAACCCTTTTGCAGAAACAATCAATGATAAGGGTGAATTCAATATGGTATCTATGAAAAAGGTTGCTGCTGGAGGCAAATGTATGCATGAAAATTACCCTATTACACTGCAGGAACTATAGGCAGGGTTGTGTCATGCCCAACAATGTCATCATTTCATTTTTCTGATTTATGTTATCACCATTTTACAATTGAATAAATATCAAACATAGAAAATTGGGAAATGTTACACCACAAAAAATAAACTTACTGGCATTTGCAAGGAGCTCAGAAGAAAACCCGGTCGAAGTGTTATCCGCCACAGGCTTTGTTAACAGGCGTGGCTCAGCTGAAGTTCTCTTGCAATTCCTTCTGCAGAGGATAAAAAACACTAGCAAAAACAGTACCACAACTACAGAGGCTCCCACAATGACAGCAATCATGACTCCTGCACCTCTGCTCTTTGCAACTTTTTCATCCACCTCTGCATTTTTGCAATAATTCTCACTATGCTGATACTGAGGGTCAATAGATAAACAATTCCCACCAAACTTGACAATTCTTTTATCGGAGTTGGTGCGCAAACAAGTTGGCAATTCACCCGTCAATCGATTAGTAGATAAATCAACATACCCGAGTTGGGTACCACAATTTAATCCACTCGGTAGAGAACCGCTTAACATATTCGATGCAAGATTCAAATAGCTTACATTGGGCAAAGCAAAAATTGCCTCCGGAGGCGTTCCACGGAAGAAATTGAAGGACAGGTCGACATGTTGAAGCGCATACAGCTCGCCCAACTGATTTGGGATATCTCCAGATAATGAGTTCTTGTTAAGCAAAATATTGGCAATCACTTTAGGCAACACAGGAAGCCCCGAATCCAAATTGTTGTCTCTCAAATCCAATGTTTTGAGGCTTGCCAACTCGCTCAAGTCAGGCAGACTCCCCGAAATGCTATTGCTCGAGAGAGCGAGTTCGGAGAGGGACTTAACTCTACCAATTGAGGGTGGGAGAGTCCCCTTCAATCTATTGCTTTTCATGCTCACAATTGTCAGATTCGACAACGTATCAAACCAGTCCGGGACAGTGTCATTGAAATAATTTCCGTCTAGATTTAGTGTTGAAAGCATTGTCATTGCAGCGATCTTTGGAGGGATCGACCCATAGAAGAAATTGGAGCTCAAGTCGAGGACTTGAAGCGAGTACAAGCGATGAATTTTGTCGGGGAGAGGACCCCAGATGCCCAATGAGACCAAGATGACAACTTTCAGGTTGGTGAGTCTAGTGAGTGTTGTAATGAATGAATCTACGGAGAAATCCTGCGAGAGGGTCTGGTCGGGGATGGGAAAGCCTTCAAAGCTACTGACCTTTGCGACCTTATCGCCCGTGATTCGGAGCTCGGTAATGGTGTTTCCTTCGCAGGAGATGCTGAGAGACGGCGACGAAGGCGAGAAGCAGAGGTCATACGTGATGTTCCACGCCTCCAATACCTTCGGGAACTCCAAGTGCTTCCTCAGCTGCCGAAGGAGTTGGGTCTCCATGGATTGCAGTTGTTGGGTTCTTGAGAGTGAATTGAACCAACATAGACAGACAATGAGAAGCCTCAAAGAAAGCATTTTGAATCAATTTTTTTTTGCAGAAGAGCAGAAAATGAACTCTTTTTGAGGGTCTGAAATTGGGTTTCTATGAGATGTGAGAGAGATTCTGATTTCCACTGGTGATGCCGAGCTTTTAAGCAAAACAGAGAGAAACCCACCAAGGATTTAAATCAGAAAACCAAACCCACCAAAGAAAAACACTATCTTTTGGAGAAGGTGAGCTTCAGCACGTATTGAGCTTGTAAAACAACACACAACTCGAAATCCACAAAGACCTCATTTTGAACAACAAGAAGAGAGACGAATAGAGAGAGCTCCTTTAAAGTAGAAAAAAAAGGGTGTTTGAGGAGCTCAAAAGGATTGTTTAGTGCGCAGGGTGTGGATGTGAATGCCTGCTGAGTGAGTAGTGATGGAGTCAAATCAAAGAAAGAAAATTCAAAGACTTCTAAGAGGCACATGGGGATTCTAAAAATGTCTGTGAAGTGTTTATTATACCACCATTAATGGAGGTGGGGTTCGGTTTTTATTGCAGAATAAACAGAGAACACACTCTCTCTCTCTCTCTCTCTCTCTCTCTCTGTGAAATGCAGTAGCAGTGACAGAGTGTGTTGCATGAATCCTTGACCTTTGTTTTTCTTTAATTTACTTCTGTTTGCCACTGAACTGCTTTTAAATCTTTGATTTTGATCAGAGTCAAATCTCAAGAATTTTGATTGGAATGTGATTTGAATTTTTACCTCACCGTGATAATTACCTATTCCTGATCCAGTGACATGAGATTTAATTTTTTTTTTTATTAATGGGTCCTAATGAACTAAAAAATAGATAGGTGTGATTATTTATTTATTTATTTATTTATTATTATTATTGTTTTAAAAAGGCCCACGAAAAAGGCATGTACGTTATAACAAGATGCAAAGTATATAATATCTAGCTAAATAAAATATTAAAATATTATATTAGTATTTTATTCTTTAATTACATATTTATTTATTATATCCCTATTAAGTTAGTTGTTGTTGTTTTAATGGACTAACTAAATAAACTAGTTAAGATAATAGTGAGCCCCGCCTTTCACCTACTCAACCTCTCAGATGTATTTTTTATTAATTTTTTAAAGAAAACTATCAGGTGAGGTCCATATTTGACTAGCTAAAACACTAACCACAGTTAGCTCCATTTTAACATCTCTATTGGAGTAATATTTTTACATATTATGTAACAGCATATATTAACATATTAGTTAATATATCCATTGGAGATGCTCTCATAGCACAACACAGGGAGTTACTCTCCATAAGGGATCTTACAAGATCGAACCCAGGTTGGCCGCATGGAGCGGGTGCAACTCTACCACCTCGCCAACGAGGGATGGTGTAGGTGTAAAATTCATTATTTAGACTGCATTTGGATGTGCGATTAAAATATTGGAATTCTTAAAATCTTGCATTTTACACTCAATTTTTGAAAAACATTGTTTTGTTAGTTTTTTAAACGCTTATTTTTTTTAGCCTGTAAAAATAAAAAAACAGTTTAAAAAACTAAACACTGAAAATGTATTTGGATCTACATGTGATAAATTTTTAATTTTTCAAATACAAAATATATCCAACCACACACATTTTATATAGAATCCCATATGAAGCACATGCTTTTTTGTTTTCTTATTTTTTCTCTAATGATGTTCAGCAATTTCCAACATTTATATAATTTAAATTTTGATACATGCTTGATGTACAACTTGGTGACTATAAAATTGACGGTATATTGAACTGTATGTAGCATTAATTTTCATATATCACCGGTAAACCATTCAAAATAATTGAGAATTTTCATAAATCAACTATACGAAGTTAATAATGCACAAGATCTGTGAATAATTTTGGTCATGAAAAAATAAAATGCATTATATTCAATCCTTACTTTACAAATAATGGGTTAAAAAGTATAGAATACATATAATGAATATAACATATAGGTTAAAAAGTAAGACTAAAGCCTATCAAGATTAAAATAATAATCATGTGAAACTCAATTTCTAAATATACCCAAACAGGAATCCAAGAATCAATGTGCAGTAAATTATTGAACATTCTAATTTAGATCCAGTGAAAGAAAAAGGTTATTTCCTAGTAATTTGCATGGATTTGGAGCCTTGTGTGACAGATTACCTCATCAAGGGGAGGACATTCGAGCTGGCACGTGGGACCCGCACGTGCGGAAAGATATGGTCGTGATACAAGACAATCCATGGAAACTTGATGGAAGAATAATTCTTTTTTTTTAAAAAAAAAAAAAACTTCCTTGGAATGCCCACTACTAGCCAGGATGTTCATTGTCTTTTAATGGACACACACAGTAAGTTCAGCCCCTAAAAGAAGTAAGTTCCATGAATTTCAGTGGATTGAGTATTTGCACTTGGATCTGGAATGTAATGATTGTGTTGTAGATTCATTTTTCATTATTTAAATTTTACGAAAGAAATAAATCTAAAAAAAGCAAAAACTAAAAATATATTGGAATCCTTTTTCTTTCGGGGCATCTATCCCCCTTTACCCCACTAATAAAAAAAACAAAAAAAATGGTGTTTTTCTTATTTCCACGTATCTGATCAAATCGATCAAACTTAGTCGTCATTTTAAATTTTCAGCGATTGAATTTGATCGTCATTTCAGGTTTTGAACGATCGAACTTAGTAAAACAGAATTTGTATTAAAGTTTTTAATTTTTTTTTTTCAAACTTAATCCATGACGTGTATCCTCCTTAGATTTTTCATACCACTCCAAGTCTAAGTTGTAATGTAAGGAGAATCAATTATTATTCTTAAATGTAGAACATAAGAACAATTTTTTTACATAAGTGACAGACAAATTTTTAAAAACTAAATATAAAATGTGTTTAGATCAACTGGTAGGTTTTTTTGTTTTTAAACAAAGAATCCGCTTAACTACGAATTCAAACAAAGCTTAAAAATGATATATATTTCTCTAATAAGATATTTTTCTATAAAAATTTGAATTAATTGAAAGTATACCTACTTACATTTTTTCAGTCCCTTACTGTTATTTGGACAAAAGAATAAAGCGCGGCTATCCCGACCAAACGTTTCACTTAACCCACCATCAACAAAAAAAAACCCAGTGTTTGGCTGTTCCGACCAATCCAGGTCAACCAAACTTGGTTGTCATTTCAGGTTTTGAACGACCAAACTTAGTTGTCATTTCAGGTTTTGGGCAACTGAAATTGGTCGTCATTTCTGGTTTTGGGCGACCAAAATTAGTCGAATAAGGTCGAGAATTATATTTACATGTTCTTTGTAAACAAATAAATTTTGGGTTTATCCATCATATTCTACATTTATTCTTTTATCCAAATAACAGTTAAGGGACTAAAAAAAATGTAAGTAGATATACTTTCAATTAATTCAAATTTTTATAAAAAAATATCTTATTAGACAAATATATATCATTTTTAAGCTTCGTTTGAATTCGTAGTTAAGCGGATTCTTTGTTTAAAAACAAAAAAAAACTACCAGTTGATCCAAACACATTTTATATTTAGCTTTTAAAAATTTGTCCGTCACTTATGTAAAAAAATTATTCTTATATTCTACATTTAAGAATAATAATTGATTCTCCCTACATTACAACTCAGACTTGGAGTGGCATGAAAGATCCAAAGAGGATACACGTCATAGATTAAGTTTCCAAGAAAAAAAATTAAAAACTTTATTACAAATTCTGTTCGACCAAGTTCGATCGCCGAAAACTTAAAATGACGACCAAGTTTGGTCGACCTAGCCGAATCGGTGGGAATAGAAAAAACACCGTTTTTTTTTTTTTTGATCGGTGGGTAAGAAAAAGGCTTGGTGGGGATAGACGCGCCCAAGAATAAATATAGAATATGATGGATAAACTCAAAAATTTATTTGTTTACAAAGAACATGTAAATGTAATTCTGAATCCTGTTCGACTAATTTCGGTCACCCAAAACCTGAAATAGCGTCTAATTTCGGTAGCCAAAAACTTGAAATGACGACTAATTTCGGTCGTCCAAAACCTGAAATTTCGACCAAGTTCGGTCAACCTGGATTGGTGGGAACAGCCAAACACCGATTTTTTTTATGGTGGGTTAAGTGAAACGTTTGGTGGGGATAGCCGCGCCCTTTTCGTTCTATCTTTAGAATGCGTTTGAAAATACAATTTGAAAAATAGCTTTTAATTTTAGATGCTTTATGCACACCTTTTGAGGGTGTAATGATGAGGACTGTTTTATAAAACACAAATTTTGAGACAAAAATCTAGTAATGATAGTGTATTTAATTGACATGTTTGATAACAGCTAAAAGCTATTTTTTTCTTTGTTGCCAAACGGGGTATATGTTTGGAAAATGAAACAATACGATAATTTAAGCCATTTTTAATATTTTAGATTATATATTTAATATCTAAACAATACGGTATATGTTTTAGGTTATATTTTATAAAAGGTTAAATGCATGGAACCCTCTATGAAAAGTTAGCGTATATCCATATATTCCCCCACATTTCATCGAATATTCATATAACCCCCTTAAATTGTTACATGATTAAGTATTTAACTCATTTGGTTAATTTTTCGTCAAAAAACAAAGAATATGCAAGGAATATTCCATCAGCTGTTAATTCACATGTTCATATAACTCCCTTATTTGTTCAAAAAATTAAAAAAAGGCCCAATTATATGAGCAAAATGCCGTTCCTGATATTTGAGTTTATTTAAATATTTATGTAACTCCCTGATTTGTTTAAAAAATTTAAAAATAACTCAAATATATGACCAAAATGCCATTCCTGATATTTGAATTTATTTAAATATTCATATAACTCCTGATTTGTTTAAAAAATTCAAAATGATCCATTTTCTGATTTCATATATTTATATAATCCCTCCTTACTTTGTATAAAAAAATGCAAAAGGACCCACTTGATTATTTCTTCTTCCCCCACAGTCATTTTTCTTATCGTTGTCATGGCTATTTGGGAGAGACGCCGTTGTTTGGAGAGGCGGAGATGTTTGGGAGAGACAACGCTGTTTGAGAGAGACAGTGATGTTTGAGATATTAGGTTTAGATTGCGAGTGAAAGAGGTAGAGAAAGGCTAATTTGGGGATTTTAAATTTAGGTTTAGATTTTGAGTGAATGGTAATTTGGATTTTTCACAACTCAGATTAAATTAACCACCACAGTAGTTAATCAGGATAACAACAGGGGGGGTAAATACATATAACGCATCAATTCAGGAAGTTATATGGATATTCGATGAAATGAGGGGTTAATATGGATATATGCTAATTTTCAAAGGGTTATACGTATTTAACCCTTTTATAAATTTGTTATATAAGGAGGGTTCACATATTATTATTTTTTTTACAATTCTTTGTCCACATCTTATTCATCTTCTATTCACATCTTATGAATGCTCAACCAGATAACGAAAACTTTACTATTATATTTTCTAATATGAATAATTAAAAATACAATAAAAAAATAACTTATTCATTATTTATACTAAAATAGTTATATATCACATAATAACTTATGTCGCCACCCAAACGAGAGCTAATTTTCGTGTCATATGATTTATTTTTTGTTGATTGGATAAGGAGATTCAAAAATATTAAGTTCATCTTTAATTTTTTAAATTTTTATATGAGTAAATTTGTTTAATTTTATTAACCCCAATTTTAGTCTTATATACGTAGATAGAAAATCACCGGAGTATACATTATCACATTAATGAGATATATGCTTTTATATAATATTTTTTGTTGGGATTTATTTATTTATTTATATTAGTTGGATAGAGTTATTTTTTTATTTTGTTCGTTTTCAATTGAATTTACAGGTTTGTCATAAGCAAGTTTAGAACAATTGACTTACTCTTTGAAGGAAATTATTGTAGATGAATTTTATCCAGTCACAAATCGTCGAGCGCAACTGAAATATAAGATATGTAATTTCTTGTTTATTTTTATAATTATTATAAAAAATATCTATGAGATCTTTATCGGTGCATTGACTTATTAATAAATTACTTAAATTTTGATATTTTTGTCTTAACTTATCATCTTTATATTTATATTTTTTTATAATTTTTTTATTTCAAGTATATTGTTTAATCCCAGCTCCCCTGTTCTAAATCCTGGGTCCACCCTTGTTGCATGATTAAAATATACACGTGATTTTCTCTTATTATTATCGTTATAAAAATGTATGTATATCGAAGCAAATTATAATTGTGACGCGGAGATGGATTTTAATGGAAGAGCTATTTCTTAATCCAATGTAAGGCAATTTTATTTTTGTATCCACGTGGACTTACATTACTATATATCACCCTTGTCAAGAACAACTTACAATTAATTAATTTATTTAATTTATATATCATTCCATAACAATCTCACTTTTAGTTTATTTTAGTTTGGAATAGTTATTCTTTGATATTTTATAATAAACTCTAAAAATTATAGTCAATTAGGATTTTCATGGACAAAATGTCCATGCTCGTGGATTTGTAAGTCTTGTGTTTTTCAATCAGGACTTTGGTTCGTGGACAAAAAGTCCAGCGTTATTCGATTGAGATATTATTTCATGGACAAAATATCCAACGTTATTCAATTGAGACATTATTTCGTGGACAAAAAGTCCAGCGTTATTCGATTGAGACATTATTTCGTGGACATAAAGTCCAGCGTTATTCGATTGAGACATTATTTCGTGGACATAAAGTCCAGCGTTATTCGATTGAGACATTATTTCGTGGACATAAAGTCCAGCGTTATTCGATTGAGACATTATTTCGTGGACATAAAGTCCAGCGTTATTCGATTGAGACATTATTTCGTGGACATAAAGTCCAGCGTTATTCGATTGAGACATTATTTCGTGGACATAAAGTCCAGCGTTATTCGATTGAGACATTATTTCGTGGACATAAAGTCCAGCGTTATTCGATTGAGACATTATTTCGTGGACATAAAGTCCAGTGTTATTCGATTAAGACATTATTTCGTGGACAAAAAGTCCAGCGTTATTCAATTGAGACTTCTCATAGTAGACATTTTGTCATGTGTTATTCAATTTAAACAGGATTTGTGAAGACTTTCATAAGTGATGGATTCTTGTGGACTTTAGAGAGAGAAATATAAAGGAAAAAGTCTTTTCAAAATCCCACCCAAATGGGTGGGATTCTCATGGACTTTTATTCCAACTTTGTGAATATTTTTTCTTTTTTTCTTTTAACAAATCTACTTTATGATTTTTATCACATGCCTTTCATATTTTTTTCACATTTTTTTTCTTTATTTATCATCTTTTTTTATGAATGTCCATATGTATGAAATATTCCTATCACCTCATATGTTTGATGAATATATGAGAATGATAGATTATATTATATATGCCTAGATCATCCATAATTATTTTTTAAAATATAGATTTATCATATATTTGATTATATGTATAATGTTTGATTTGATTTTCCTTGAAGATGTTTCTATTATTGTACAATATAGATGTATATATATATTGTTTATAATGTTTAAACATATATAAAAGTAAAATGATATATTTACATATATGAAATATACTGATTGCTTTTATTTTATTTATATGGGTATCAATAATTCATGTTGAATTTGAATATTTGAGTTTTTTATTTGTTATTTTAAAATTCTAAAAATATTTTTGTGTTTATTAATAGAAATTCAGATGTGAAAAGAGTCAATCTCTGAAAGTCTGTGAAAGTCCATGAGAGTGATTTGTGAAAGTCTACAAAAGTCTGTGAAAGTCCATGAGAGTGATTTGTGAAAGTCTGCAAAAGTCTGTGAAAGTCTATGAAAATCCATAAGAGTCAATCTGTGAAAGTCTGCAAATGTCTGTAAAAGTCTGTGAAAGTCCATGAGAGTCAGTCTGTGAAAGTCTGCAAAAGTCTGTGAAACATGAGAGTAAATTTGTGAAAGTCTGCAAAAGTCTACGAAAGTCTGCAAAAATCTGTGAAAGTCTACAAAGTCTACAAAAATCCATCACTTAAATAATGTCCACAGAAATCCATCAAAGTCCGTATCGACTACCCCCCTAAAATGAGACGAACACAAAAGGATGAAAAAAAAAGAGAAAATTATCTAGGCATTATTGTGATCATATGTGAATTATTTTTAGATTTCTGAAATTTTTTAATTTTTTTTTTAATCCTTGAGACAATAAAAATTATTTTTGAGTCCCTGGAAGCGGATTTCATTACTGTGTTGTGTTTGTTAAAAATATCTAAAATACCCACTGACCAATGTTTCAATACACTTTTAACACCCTCAATACATTGTTAAGTATTTCTAGTATACTGTTAACATTCTCTAGACTTCTAGTACATTATTAATCTTCACAAAAATGTTAACAGCTGGCGAGCGGCATTTTTGGTATTATTGATAGACAGACTAATATCATTCATTTCTAAGGACCTAAAAATAATTCTTCATCGCTTTAGAGACTTAAACATTTTTTTGAAACTTTCAGGGACCCAAAAAATTAAAAATAAATAACAGGTGATCACAAGACCCTTAATTAATTTTTTTTAAAAAATACACAATCACACATGAAAAACCAAACAAAAAATCATGTTAACATGTACATCACATTTAAGTGTAAAGAAAATGTCATGTCTAATGCATACAACTTTCCATGAACGTCCTCAAAAGTGAATCAGTAAGCGAAAACCAGTGAATCATATGAAAAAAATTCCATCCATTTAAAATAGAAACTATTGATGCATATAAACATGAATAATATCAGTAATGAATTATATATTCAAGTATATTAATTTTTTTAATATGTATATTTTGAAACAAATACTTTGATAATAAAAAAAATCGTGAAGCATGCATGTATTGTAATGAATTATATATTCCCTTATATACGTAAAAAACAAAAAAATACTTGTTTCATCTGATTAACATGTATTTTTTTAGATAAAATATAATTGTGTATCTATATATGAGAATGTATAATAATGCTTGTTACAATGTCCTCTATACACACTCTCTCTCTCCAAAATATAATGCATGTCCAATTGTTAGAATTCTTTCACATTTGTTAAAAATAAATTTATTAATTAATTCGTTCGGAAGTTATATATATTTTCACAAACATATATCTCATTAAAACACAATTACTATTGATTGCATGTGGAACTGTTTCGCTGATGCACGAAATGTCCCTAACATTATTCTTTCTAAAAATATGATATATCAAGTCTCGTGTATAACCCCATCGGAATCCTCAATGGTTTTGATTTAAAAAAAAAACATACATATTATGTACCATAAAAAATAAAATATAAACTTAGGTAAATCAATACATAATTTTTTCATAACCAAGGAGAACCGAACTTTGAAAAAATCGGTCAGTATCTCCCTCTCTGTAAAAAATAGTCAACAATCAAAGCCTGGGACACCAACCTTCAAAAATTTTATTTATGAAAAATGAATTTTTTTTTATACACTATATTGATGAAGTATATATTGCATTAGTACCGTATACATTGATAGAAGTATAGTACATGCAAAACAGATGGAGTAATGTCCTTTTTTTATCCTAAAAAGAAGCGGAGTCCGACCAACTCAGGCCATGGTCAATCATGGGCCCAACTCGGGCCGAGCCCGGTGTCAGACAGAAGTCACAGAACTTCGTGGGTCGGGCCCGAGAGGAAATCACGTTGAAGTCGTTGTTCAAATGTCCGTACAAAAGTTTCAACGGTGGAGATGGATCCGTCCCGAAATCGAACGCCCACAGATTTCGTCTTCTCCATTTCATTCATATATATATAATCAATCCTCTTCGATGTCTGTTCTACTGAACTTACAAGTAGAAGCTCTCGCGCCTTCAATGGCGTCGTCATCTAAAGAAGGTAAGTTAGAGTTGCTTGAGTTTTCGAATTTGTGCATTGAATTTGAAACACTTGAACACTTCCTCACCGAAACAACCTCTGAAAGAGAAGTGGAAGAAACCCTAATTTTGAAGCGGTGATTGTTGCGTTTGAGGATTTGATGATCATATATCTCTGTTTGTATTCGTGTATAGGTCCGGCGAGGCGTGTCGCGGTTGTCGGTGGTGGAGTAAGGTTTGCGTTTTTGTTCTCTTTTTTTGGACATAATGATAGACTTCTTTATAGGTTCTTGTTGCCATCATTGTTGTGCTACCAATCGATTCCAGTATGTGTAGAAAGATATTCACATATGTTATTACGTGCTTATAAATTGATGAGTTTCATAATTGTATAGAATGAGGAAATGTTAGGGACATTTTTGCATTTTTTAAATATGTTTTGAAATTTGTTTGAAGGTATAAACTTGTCTAATTAATTACATACCTTTGCAGGAAAAAAAAAAATGCAGGATATACTTGAATATGTGAGTCCTGCAAGAATGATTGAGTGTATAGAATAATTAGAGTTGATCATGAGTGTAAGTGGGCTAGATGGGCTCTAGGCGAAAATGGGACACATATATATATTTACACAAATAAAAAAATGGATAAGTATTCAACAATTTTTTTATTCCTCCCTCCAACCTCCTTGGATGAGGGCCGTAGGTGACACCTAGCCCGCCTAGGGTCATGACTCACCCTAGAAATAATGTTCTCATTAGCCTTACTTTTAATCTAATTTTAGCCTCGATGAGATATTTATACACCGTCCACCTGAATGCTATCCCTACGGACTAAAAACAGGGTTGGTTCCAGCAATGCCCAATTGTATAATATAGGAGGAACCATAACATTGGTTGGGAAAACCCTGATGTACACAGTCACCCTAAATCATGTGCATCGAGTAGCTCAGAGGGATTTCAGTTCGAGACCAATGGGGAGCAAACTCATGGGTCTGGCCAAAGTGCCAACCCTGTATGGTTTCACTATTATTGTGTTATGGATTCTGCAATGAATTTGATTGGATTTTCTTATCCTATCATAGATTGATGGTGATGTTGCTTTAAAGTTGACATTATGTGTCTTAGTGTTCACAAAAACTGTGTTAGATTCCATCTTGTGACCGTGCATGTATCAGTCCATTTGGGTATCATGGATCTTACATTGTCTTTTGGACATGTGTTCATAATTCATAAATGATTGATTGTGTCAGAAATGCATGTGCACATGCATTTTGTTTGCTTTTAGGTTGCATATCTGACTCCAAAAATAAATAAATAAATAAATAAAAATAAAATATAGAGTCTTTGATTAAAGAATTTATCCACCATTTTGATGTGTGACTGACTTTATATCTAGAAAGAATTTGGATTTCCATTAATTTCTTTATATACTTTAGTGGGCTCGCGGCTGCGCACAAGCTTGAATCGCAAGGTCTGAAGGTCACTCTCTTCGAGACTGAAGGAAGAACTGGAGGGAAAATAAGAAGTGCTACAGAAGATGGTCTCATATGGGATGAAGGTGCAAACACAATGGTGAGTTCACTGAGTGGCACCGACTAATATAATTTTGAGAAGGTTTGACCAGGTCACTTCCGTGCCATTGGTTGCTTGATGAGCGATTAATCTATCATCATCTTGAGCAATGTCACATCTGTACCATGTCTTCTCCCAGACCATGTCATTTTTTTTGGAAAAGATATGGTTCACCATTTTATTCAATAGGTAGATAAAGGGTGTTAGAGAAACTGAGAAAGAAAAGGAGAGAAAAGACAGGGAGTACATCTCCAATAGCCCCACTCAAATTACAATCACTCTCTATTCTGAACTCTCATTCCCCAAAATCTGACAATTATCAGTTCTAATGATCTACATGGCCGAATGCTTTCTAAAACAGAAAACTGAAAAGCTTTTCATCCCTCGTAAGCCATATGACCCAGCAAACAGCTTGGGGAAAATATATAGATGAATTTGGCTTTCATGTTTTATGTCCATTCTTTCCTTTTTCTCTTTCTGTGGAACCTCCAATGCATATCTAGATTAGAGGTTGGTAGGATACTCTTATGCCTCAACAAGCTTACTATATGGACATTCACCAAAGGGTGCTCTAAAGTTTCAATTATCGCACCACACAACTCACAATTCTGAGGAAATTTTGGTTCCTGGACAGCCCTTTTCAACTTGATAAGATTTTGTTGAGGCATAAAGTCCACATAAAGTCCTTAATTGCCTTTTTTGATTTCCCGACGAACCCTGCATATTTTCTATATAGCCATCTTCTCCTCACTGGAGCAGAAGCAGCAGCTAATACTGTGTAGAAATAATTCTCTTTGAACTCATGGTCTGACATCTTTCTTCACCTCACATTGTCTTCGGTTGAATGATGAACGACCACAGATTCCAACTGCTTCAGCAAACCCATTTTTACTAACATGCCCCATCCCACCGCCACCGACCAACCTCCACCCACTCCCCATTCACTAACTCCCTGTTCCCACCCGCCCCAATCGCCTGGAGATAACACCCCCCTGCCCCCCCAAAAAAAAGGAAATGAAAAAACAACCATGTTTACCGATATACACACATTTCTTGATGTTAAGGGGACAAGTTTTTCAAACAAAACTCTTGACGGTAATAGATGTTATGATAGATCTTTCACTAGACCAGTTTTTTGAGCCTCATTTTTAGCAAAAATGTATATTTATCCTTTTTGCAGACAGAAACTGAGGCAGAGGTTGGCCGATTGATTGATGACCTGGGGCTCCGGGAGAAACAACAATTTGTAAGATTTCGTATTAGTAAAGTAATTTTTTATATCATTTTTTAATATAGCGCCAAACCTTTTTTGTGCCATTTCTGATCATAGTAATATCTTAAAATAAGTAAGCTTTGCCAAAAAGATATTAGATAAGGTTGTATGATTGTATCTAAGTGTAAAATAGATAAAAGACTTGTTAAACTAATCACTTTTTTGACAAGAATGGGGCAATATGCTTTTATTAAACTAAAAAGATTACTAAGCTAAAACAATTTTCTTTTTGTTTGTTTTGTAATTATCATGGAATGAGAACAAGAATGTTTTTGTTCTTTTGTGCATGATTTTGGTTATTTAAATTTTATACTCGTGCAGTAGGACTGGTTTCTGCCTAGTAAATTTAATCACGTGAGGCGCTCCTGCAATTTACCTATGGGCTTAAGGAGAACCTAGAGCAGACAGAAATGTAGTTGTTTTTTGGACATTTATGTATGGCTTTAGAAAGCTTAGTTTGCGTATTATAGCATTTTTTTTGTGTGGTTCCATCACGAGGACTGATGTGATTTCCATGTTACAGCCTATTTCACAAAATAAAAGATACATAGCAAAGAACGGACGGCCTGAACTGGTAAGATATATCTATTTTGAATATCATAGTCGAGTATCTACATAGTTGAATATGGATTGTAAATGAGGTTTTTCTATAATTTTGTTGTTTTCTGTCAATTGATTGCATTTGTAAATTTGTAATTCACTTTGATTTTTGTCATTCATGCATCAGATTCCATCAAATCCTATTGCCTTGATCAAGAGTAACTTTCTCTCCCCGCAGTCAAAGGTTTGTCCAACATCCTATCTAAATATTATTAAAGAAGCAAATTGGGAAACTATTTTGCATTTGTGACACTCATTTTTCCCATAACTTTCCTGTCCATTTTGGCATACTTTATGTTGAAGTTCATCTAACTTTTGGAACTTCTGCATCTTTTAACATTATTCTCCCTGTAAATATGCTTTTGTGGCATGCGGTACTTGCAGTTTCGAGTAATTTTGGAGCCTTTTCTGTGGCGCCATTCTGGCATGAAAAATAACACTTCAAAGGTGTCTGATGAATCTTCACATGAAAGGTGATTTCACGCTTCTTGTATAGCCTTGAATTTCGTGGATGTTCAGTGTCTGAATATTTCAACATGTAATTTTGTTTTGACTGCTTGCAATGAGGGTAACAATTATTCTTTTTTACCAACAAGCATAAATCTGTGTGTCCTGGATCAAAAATGAAATTGGACTTGATTTTCTCCTAAACAATCTATTTTTTGTAGTTATATGGTTATATCTGTTCACGTTCGATGGTGCAGAAGTAAAGCTTGGACAGAGGGAATAAATCACTCTTACTTTTCAATTATGTTTATAAGCGTAAATGGTATGAGTTTGTACCTCATGATTTTATATAATATTCTATTACATTTTGCAGGTATGATTCTTGATTTCTTGTAGTTGAAACCGAACACCATAAATTAATGGCATTTATAGATTTAATATATGATTTGTGTGAATGGGTGTTGGGCCATCTGGATGCCATACTTCAACGAGTTGTGTGGCAGGCAAGGCTCCCGTGTTTGGTAATATTAAGAAAGTCACAGCTGAAATGAGTGCTTCTTGGGTACCTGTGGGTTAAAAAAATCAACAGAAAATTAGGTGAATGGTTTATAATTATGCAAATGAAGAGATGGAAGTTGGTGAAGACAAGTGAGCATATTATGGATGAACATATGCAAAGAGGAGGAATTTTCAATTGTGAATTATCAGGGATGTGGAGAACTATTCACTTGAAGTATCATGCACGGGACTATTTGGTGAAAGGGTTCACGAATTTGACCAGTTTTGTTGCTGAAAGTTCATTTGTCACAGTGTGTTTATGTTCCAAGTGTCAAATACATAAAATGAGGTCTAATAAATCTTGGAGCATCTGCTGTTAAGAGTTAGATATTATTGATTTACATAGGTGAAAACACACACTGAACTGGTTCTCATTCCTCAATTTTGTTTTCCACATATATTAAAGTCACTGATACATTGTGTAAACTTAAAAATGCTTTTCTTACCCTTTAGATAGGGCACTATTATTCCCTACATCCTTTGGGAAAAAAAATACAAGGTTCTATATCATGGCATCCTCGTTAAAACCTTATTTCTTTACCTCTCTATGGGAAAAGCAAGCTTTCAATTGGCAAGTGGGAAAGTTGAACAAGAACCAAGATGCACAATAAATTTTAGCATGAAATCATCTGTTTGTCAAAGTGTCATTTGCATTTATGGTTTCGTAGCATTTATTTGTCTGTGTATCAACAATATGAGGTGAATATTGGTTTTTGGAATCAGTTCTTTAAATTTTCACATCAAATTTGAATATGGTGCATTCACACATGCGATTCATCAGCCATTGATTTGTTTATTACTTAAGTGTTTTTCTTTGGTTGGTTGAAGCATTCTAGGAACTCTAACTAAGGGTCCGTTTGGAAACACAGATTGAAAAGTAGCTTTTGGAATAAAGCTGCTTTTTAAGATAATTTTAGACGTTGACTTTTTTAGGATGCTTTTTTTAAAATCAAGAATCAATATTTGAAAGGAGTTTAATGTTTGGCAGAGAAAATTGTTTTTCAATTAAAAAAATCGATTCCGATCAAAAAGCGTTGTTTCTGAGCTTTTTAAAACACAGATTTCGAGGGAAAAATTAAAAGGAATCCAGCTTCCGATTCTGTAAAAAGCTGCCCCGTTTGGCTGCACGCTTTTAGCTTTTCAGCTTTTCAAAAAGCAAAAGCGCGCCGAATCGCGCAACCAAACGGGGCCTAAGTTAATAAATCTGAGCTATAGACAATTTGGTTTCAAAGAAATAATTAGAAATATTTTAAAATAAACAATACAGGTTCTGAATGCACTTTCTTGGAGTTTTTTTTTATGGATGTTTTTTCTTTTCTTTTAGTTCTTCTTATTCACATTTCATGTTAGGAGTCTGACACATTAGGCATGCCCTGGGTTTTCTAATCCTGAGAGGGCCACTTTGTATAAAAAATGCTAAAAAATAGGACTATCTCCAATCTCTCCCCTCTTAGCACTCTACTATATGTGGGACCGCTCTGGGTTATGGCCCTTCATAATTCATGTTCGATGTTTCCCTAATTAAACTTGTCTTTAAAACATGATTTTCTTTCTTGACAGTGTGGGAGGATTCTTTGAGCGTCATTTTGGAAAGGAGGTATGCATCCATATAAACAAGCTTCTTCGTGTTAATTCACATCAACTTTATATTCTGATGTTTTTATATTTTTGGCTACTTAAGGTTGTTGATTACCTCATCGATCCTTTCGTATCTGGAACAAGTGCTGGAGATCCTGATTCATTATCAGTGAGTGATGTCTTTATGTTCTCCATGATTAAATTGATAAACAATTGAACGACACTGAGTGAACTCATCATGCATCAACAAATCTTCATGTCGCTGGCATAAGTTTTGATCAAGTATGTTGATTGTGTTATTAAAAATCTTTTCTTTAAGACATTCCTGAAGTGAAGAGTTACACCATGGAAAGATTAGATTTTTTTTTCGTTACAGTCTGTCTTTCTTTGACCATTCTTTTATAAGTTTTTTTTTTATCCTCTGTCCCATGCGCATGGAATCACAAGGAAGTCGCACAGCTTTTATAACCATCCTGTTATAATCTAAATAACTCTCTTCGTAACTGTATTATCAGAAAGTATGCCATGTTTTTGTTCCACAGTAGACATTGTTCTAATTAACTACTTATTTGCTTCCTAAACAGATGCGCCATGCATTTCCAGAGATGTGGGATCTGGAAAATAAGTAAGTTTCCTGTGTTCCATTGATCAAAATTTCCTTTTGCTGTAGTGATGATATTTTATGAATGTGAAGTTCCTGGAAATTCTTGAAGATATTCTAAACAAATCTGAAGATTCTTCTGTGTCTTAGTGGTCTATAGTATTTTCCAGTTTGATTTATTGTGTATAGTGCTTTCGAGCATGCCCATAGGTGAGGTCTACGGCATAGTATCACGATATCAAACTGTTATATTTTGTGTGTGTTCAGTTTCATTTGTCTTTTTCTAGTGTCATGTCTGTCTATTTCTACTTCTGGCATAAATGCCAGAAACTCAATTTCTGGCTGCCTACTTCTTGAAGGATTGAATCATATCATTCCATTTACAGGGGATCAGATTCCTTACACTGTTATATAGGGCACACTGACTTCTTTAATTTAATTAAACATTGACTTTTGTCAAAAAGATGTGCAGTTATAATTCGAAATAATATTTGAAAGATTCGTTTCTTATTTCTTATTGTTGATTGATAGTGTAGCATTTTTTGATCAGTGATGACATTTTTTATTTTTTTGAGAATATCATTCTATATTTGGATACTGTTTGATATGTTAATTTTTTCTTCTGTAGGTTTGGTTCTATCATAGTTGGAGCCATTCGATCCAGATTTTCTCATAAGAGCAAAAAAGGTGGAAATGAAAAACCTCTGGAGAAAAAGAAGAATCAGCGTGGCTCATTCTCATTTCAAGGAGGAATGCAGGTTCTTCTGTTCAATTGAAGTTCCATGCGTCCTACTTAGCCCACATTCTCTAGTGTGTATAAATTTATTATACATTATATGATAACCTTGAAACGGAGATCAACAATGCACAGGAGTCGGACTTTCGTGTTTCAGTTACCTTTAATAAATTTTATGAGGATTTTTTTCCATAGAACTGTGTGGGTCAAAATAGATAGCAAGGTGATGGTGTCTTTGAATCTGACTTGATGTACAGTAATTTTTAATAAATTTTATGAGGAATTTTTTCTGAAGAATTATTGAGTGGGTCAAAACAGATAGCAAGGTGATGGTGCCTTTCGTGTCAAACTTTAAATAAAGGTTCAGTGGCATGGACCTTTTGAAGCAGAGTAAAATGCTTCCAAGAGGAAATGCAAATGATCTAGGCTTTTGTCTCTTAGTTTTTTTCATGTCTTTACTCTTTTATCACTATCCCTACAGTAATAAAAAGCAAGATATCAGTTACTTGTACTTCAGTTATGCTGCTTCCATCTAGTAAAAATTGAATTTTCACCTCTCCTGACATTTTTCCGCAGACACTTACTGATACTCTGTGCATGGCACTGGGCAAAGATAATTTGAAATTAAATTCGAAGGTGCTGTCATTATCCTTTAACGACAATGGTGGCTCTGTCTCAAACAATTGGCTAATTTCTTATGCTGCTCAAGGTCCCACGTGCAAGGGGTCTTTGCAAGATCAATCTTATGATGCAGTGATCATGACCGTACGTGAAAGATTTGTATTATCGTTAAATTGATTTCACTAGTAATTGCCAAAAAAGGGAGCTGCTTAAGAATATAATAAGAACATGAGAAGATATCCCTTAAAGTATACATTGGGAAAATTATTTCTTTGTTTTACTTGCTGCTATTTGATATCTGTTCTATATTTTATTCATGATCACACGCATATTTTGTCAGTCTGTTTGAATTATATTGCTTAAATGCATTCTTTATTGTTGTACACAGGCCCCCATTTCTAATGTTCAAGAAATGAAATTTTTGAAGAGAAGAAAGCCTTTTGTTCTTGACTTTCTTCCAAAGGTAAGTTTGCCGGTATCATAATCTTCTATTTCATTATCGAATAAACATGTAACCAATATCTGTGTGCCTCTCGGTGAAGCACAGAAGTTGCTGTTTCCAAAAAATATATTCAAGCCCCAATTGACTTTATCAGAAAACCATCTGATGGATCTGAATTTTTCATTGCTTATGTATTTCATTCCTTTTTTTCAAATCCTTTTGCTGCAATAATTTCACTTTGCAGTTTGTATGGGTTGTCATTCTTTGGTCTCTCAACTTGCAGGTAACTTATCTTCCATTATCGCTTATAATTACATCCTTCAAGAAAGAACAAATCAAGAGACCTCTTCAGGGGTTTGGTGTCCTTGTTCCTTCCAAAGAGCAAGCAAATGGTTTAAAAACAATTGGTATATTCATTTCTTTATTTCTATTGATGCTGTCATTACAAGAACTTGTGAACCGGTGGTTATCATCTTCCACCTTTTTAAATATAATTTTGTTGAGGTATGTCATGGTAAATAAATTTAAACCGGTGCTTTGTGTAGGCACGCTCTTTTCTTCGATGATGTTCCCAGATCGAGCTCCCAATGACCAGTATTTGTACACCACCTTTGTCGGAGGAAGTCGTAATAGGGATCTAGCTGGAGCTTCGACGTATGAAAATGCTTTGATGATTTATGTTTCTGCGAATTCATGCAAAGATAAGCCATAGTAACCACATTTTATTTGTTTAATTGAGTCACCACCTCATTTTGAGAAACAATATTAATATAGGGACGAGTTGAAAGAGATTGTAGTTTCCAACATGAGGAAACTATTGGGTGCGGAGGGACAGCCGGTGTTTCTGAAGTAAGATGCCTTTTAACAAATGACTTTTCAAGTAGTTTTAACCTCCCCGTTATATATCCATGCATTTAGTTCCCCTACTATGAACTCATTCTATCTATCCATGTTTATATTGGTCGGTCTGGTATTTACTTTGGCTGCTACACTGTTGCAGGCATGTCTACTGGAGCAAAGCTTTTCCCTTGTATGGTCATGACTATGATTTAGTTCTCAAATCCATAGAGAAAATGGAAAAGAATCTACCAGGGTTTTTCTATGCAGGTGGATCTTTGTAAATTATTTTTGCAGATTTTGTGGATTTTACTTTGACAAAACTAGTTAATTTTGCATGCCCCACAAAAATGATGTCAAGCATGAAAATAATACTCCCTGCAACTTAACTGGTGGTGCAGGTCCATATTACCTCTTCCTTCCAAGTTATGACTACATTGTGTAGGTTAAATGTTCTAGTGGCTGCAAGAATAAGCGTGTGGGACATGCTAAGTTGAATACCTATTTTAAATAATGGCTTACGCCCCGTTTTGCCATGGTTTTTGGTTGGATTTGTTTTAAATAAGACAGTGCCAATTATCAATACCTCAATTATTGGTGCATCATCTTTAAAGTATCAGAATTAGGACTTGTTCACGTTCTGCTCTCATACATTATGTTCATATATGCTGGACATGCAGTTATTATTTTAAAGAAAAGGCCACAGACGTGACCAAATGGCCAAACATCTGTCCATGGTACATAAGAAACCTATTAAATATCATAATCAGATTTGTAGAGTAGCCTATTCTTGCAATTATGTTTGGTATTGCTGGATAAGAATCGGTCCATGTCAAAGTAATGTCATATAAATCAGTGATGTAACTTTCACATGTGAGTGAATCAATTATCAATGTTTACTTCTATTGAGAATAAAAATAAATCTTCACATTGATCCCCCTGCACATAGAGCTACAAATACCAATTTTGTCCGGTGAAGATCTGTTTACTTTATTCAATATTCACTCACCCTTTTTAACCATTGATTGTAATTTTCAGGCAACCACAGAGGTGGACTCTCGGTCGGAAAAGCGATAGTTTCAGGTTTCAAAGCAGCTGATCTTGTATTATCCTATCTCAACTCTACGGATGAGGAGGGTATCAAGTGAAAAAACATGATTTTTGGTTAAAATGGAAGTTTACATTGTTCTTTGGCAACACAATAAATTTTGATGTCTCCTTCCACAGAATCTTGTGAAAAATAGCTTAAAAATCAATTATCTGATTAAGTGTGCCTCGATTATTCATTGTTCATGGCTACTGTTAATATCACCAAATATTATTGACATTTCAGCTGCTCCAAATTCTTAGCTTCTACCTTCTACTATCACTTCTACTTGATGATCAATTGAATTGCTGATTTACTTCTATCGATTTAAGATTTCTGTTTGTGAGATGTCTTATATTTTAACCCAAGGGGTTCTATTTCTTATGGGCGTTCGGGAGTAGATCCATGGCACCTAAAAGTGCCCCACCTCTATTTTTTGTTAAGGATAGTTTGGTCTTTTGTACCCCTATCTCCTCAGTCTCTTCCTTGTTAGGGTTAAGAGAGATTATATATTTTAAGAGGTGGTAGCGAGGAGAAATTGAAATTTACATGGTGAATCAATTTTTCTCTCTTTTGTGAATCCAGGCAAATTTTGTTGAACAACGCAAATCTGCATTTTTTTTTTTGTTTTTTTTTTTTGTCATTTTCTACAAGTGCTAAGGTTGAACCATGGAAGGGTGTCATTATGAAAATGTTAGGAACAACCATTCATTTATTCACTTTTGTAGCTTCGACGTGTTTTAAATTTTTTCAAAGGTATATATTTGTCTAATGAAGTACATATTTTTCATGAAATTTGAAGTATATACTTGAATGAATTGAATGCATACTTTTTAGCATTTTTCATTATCTAATATATACTAGTCTATGTTAGGTTAAGGAAAGTATATATTTGGTTAGGATTGCAAGAATAATTGAGTGTTGGGTGTATCAACACCTATGGGCAAATTTTATTGAACCGCATAAATTTGCATATTGCTTGTGTTTTTGTTGTTTCCTCCACTGTTTTACAGGTGGTGTCGCTGCGTCAACAATTTCATTGTTTGGATTTTCAACATTCAATTGTGAGATGTAGACATCTTCATCCATAGGTGTTCATGTGATTGGGGTTACAAGGAAGTTTTTTCCAAGCAAGACATTTGAAGCAGCTCAGGTAACAACTCTGTTTGATTGTCCACATTAAGCAATGGCCCCTGAATTGCATGATGAGACTGTTCTTTAAAAACCATCCATTCTTTTTTTTAGCACATATTATCCACGTGTAAAATGCAGATATCCTTGGCTGTCCTAACCAATCTGTTCTCCCTTATCCATTTAATTTTTTTTATGCAGACCAAAAGCAATGGCTCTTTTTGTTTTGTTGTTCTGTTTGAGCCAATTCAGCTTTTGAAAGAATCATCTTTTTCTTATGATCTGTGTCTTTACTTTTCTCAGTTTCTCTGAAATTCTCACTATGATAACCATGATAACCTCCTCTTTGGGCTTTCAGTACTTGTTAAACAAGAATAAATCCCACTAATGCTTGTCTTCCACTAGACATAAATCTAAAAGAGATCATCATCCAATCTAAAAAAACCCCTTCTTTGGTGATTCTTGGATAAATTCAACATAAGAAATAGGAATTTAGATATAACTGAATTTATCTTGTTTGGAGGGAGAACAAAAGTGACTGGATGAGATCTATCCCTCATATTTCTTGGACTTGCCATCATTCATAAATCATAAGATAAAAATTTCAAAATCAGATGACGATCGAAATAATTGCGTTATATTTATCGCAATCAAATAATGTGGTGGTCTGAAAATTCACTGCAATCAGATGTCACACGACGAAAAAGGTGAAAATCTAACAAATTTTTTATTTGGCATTTATCCTATCAATATTAGCCCTAAAAAGAGGCTGGGATGAAACGAAGGGAAGAAAGCTAAAAGAAGTGGGTGTGTCAAAAGATAAGCAATGAAATGATATAAGCCATGCTTAAAAAGGAGGGAGTGGAAGTGTCACTTGATATTTGAGTTTTGCTTGAGCTTGTGAGCTTTGGGACACAAGCAAACATCAAGTGCAAAAGCACGCTTTTCACATCTCATGCATGTTTTTTTATTAGGGTTTATTTGAGTGATGGATGGGAAGTGTGTTAGTAAAGGAAAGTTTTGGAAATTCTTCTCACCTCTTTGTCTTGTGTTTTTGAAATGGGCCATTGCATCATGAAGTCTACGTTACTCCTAAGAGGACAAATGGTTTCAAAAAGTCCATTTTGAAAACCTGGTTCCAATTGGACTTTTTTTTTCCCTGATGTGTTTTTTTGTTGTGTCCTCGTGTGATTTAAATGCCCCCATTTGTATTTGAATGGTGTGTTTGAGTGATATAGAAAAACTTGATTTCTAATGACCTTATTTTATTTGTGAAACCATAGAAACCAATTATCCCTAGTTTTGGGCGTGACAGTCTTATCTGAGATATTCTGGGATATATACTGGGATAGTTTCGTTTCTATTTGATTACATTTTTCTTATTCTCCTGCTAGTCTTTAGCAATGATGTAGGTGTGTAAGGCATGAATAGGGTGTATTAGTGCCTCTGAAATTATTAACGAAGTTTATATTAATTTATTTAAAGCATAATTATTGAATTTTATTTGTGCCAAACAAAACAGCTTTTAATATTTCGTTTCTATTGAAGCTTATTTTCTATTTATTCTGCAACCCCAAAGAAGGGGGGATCTGATTTAGATTATTTTATCCCCATTTGGGGTGTATAAGAGTTATTCACCTTCGATAGCTATATTAGGATAGATAACAATTCATCCAAAATAAACAAATTTTTTAAGTAACATATATGCTTGGCTCACTTTGAATGATGATAAATGATAGATAATAGATAAATAAGAGTTTTATGACTTTGAAATTACAATTATATCTTTGTATAAATTGTTTGTGTTTGAGAATGTGGATGATATGATATGTGTGACATATTTTTGGGATGTGTGTAAGAGTCTTATGTGAGCTATTTTTTTTTTTTGTTAAAGACATTTGAGTCCCTGTAAACATCCACAAATCCATATAAGTCATTGCAAACTTGGAGTCGGATATACAGGTCCTTTAAATTGTTATGGTAGGTCAATTTAGTCTATGTGTTAACTTTTTATATATTCTCATAATATTCCATTTGTGTGAAATTAAACACTTATATAAATCACAAAAAAATAGAAAAAAAACATATATATATCCTTTTAAATGATCATCTTGCCCTTGATCAAACTTATTTTCACTTTTTTTTCTTTTACAGATTTTGACTTTATTGTTGCGTACAACTCCATTATTATTATTTTTTGCTTCTATTTCAAACAATTGGAATTATGAAGATGATTTTATTTATGTATTGTATTTATTATACTATAGATATTACTCAGATTTTTTATTTATATTTTGATGAGGTGATTATACAAGTTAAAAAAACTCATGTTAATCACCATGTTGTGTATTGTGGAGGGTATAATAGTAAAATCACACTCATGGTTAATTTTAACCATGATAGGTTAAAAAATGATTTTACTGTAGGGATGTATTAGATATTTTTTGTGTTTCTAGGGATATAATTGTTTTGTCCCAAGTTTATAAGGTATTGTATGGGTTTATAGATGTTTATAAGGATTCGAACGTCTTTAGTATTCCTTGGGATCTACTCTTTCATAAACCTTACATAGGATCAAGATGGTGGGCTCCAATTCCCAACACTGGGCCATTTTCATAGGACGTTGATACACCCTGTGAATCTTATTTGCTCACAAATTACATGTTTCGTTTGAAGAAACATGTATTTTTCTTTGTACAAATATATATAATTCATTGAAGCGTTTAATTTTTCATACACCAAAATAATTTTTAACAGGTTGATAAGAGTACTAAACACAAAAAAAGGACATCTAACCAAAAAAAAAAAAAAAAACAAAGAGTGAATTGTCCAAATACCTGCAACCAACCACCCATTATTCCTGTGCCCCCACCTTTTCAAAAAAATTCCTATACCCCTACAACATACACCTATTTTTTTTGTTTTTTACTCTCCATTTAATTTTGCTAACCCCACAAAATCACAGTTTTTCTCTTGTAAATGCATAAATGTTTTTTGTAACTTGCAGAGCACAAAATGTAATTTCTGTAAATATTATCTGTAAGTGTATTATTATGTCATATAAATATGATAACTTACAAAACACTAGAGAAACATACATTAATGTATGTATGGTTCTTATAATGTCATGAAGTATACACTTGTTGGTGTTTGATTTATTTGAGTGTTTGACTGATTGTTGCATTTCTAATACAGTCTGGACTGCACTTTCTTCCTAATGAAATACACTTGTCGGCTCGAAGGTGTAACAATTGATTCGATTTCAGTCAAAATGACATGAAGAGAATCTGGGGGAAGATAACAGCTCAGTTCATTAGGGTAGGAAAAGAACGTCGGAATGCAAACATTCGATGCATTCAAGTGCTTTGATGTATTTATTATGATAAAATATTTTCAGGTATCATGTATTAGCGTATGTTTCTCTAATGTTTTACAAGTTACCATTTTTACATGACATGTATAATAATGTACTTATATATAATATTTACAAAAATTACAATTTATATTTTACAAGTTACAGAAAACATATATACACTTACAAGGAGGAAATTACGATTTTATCGGGCTGGGGGAATTAAAGGGAGGAGGGTAAAAATGATCTTTGTTACAGGGGTACATAAACTTTTTTTAAAAGGTGGGGGCACAGGAACAATGGAGGGTTAACTGTAGCGGTATTTAAGCAATTCAACAAAAAAAAATAATGATGAAGGCTCATACATGAAGTCTACTTTAAGAAAATCAAAATGTGAGAATTACACATAATTTTCCTATTTTTTCTCACTGTTCTCCCTTGAAAAATAGAGAATCTTTCATAGTCAGTTATGCATTTTTCCTAATTCAATACATGTTTTGGTTAAAACTATGAGAATGACCATGGATCCCCACTGGAACACTCAGATAAATGGTCGTTTGGAATCTCTTAGATATCCCAGAAAAAATTATCTTCATTCCTTCTTCCTATGGAATTTATCAGACCTTAATTATGAAGATGAATTCTCATTTTGAACCAAAACTGCCAAAATGACCCTAAGACCCTATTTGGGTAGTAGAATAAAAGAGGAATATAGATGAATAAACTCAATAATCTGTTTGTTTTTAATGAATAAGTGAGTATAGCTTTGTCAGAATGTGTGAAAATAAGCTAGGATGTTAGTATCTTAGGACCTTTAGAATTGTGTTGTTCCACCCAATCTATTCCATTAGTATAAGGGTTCACATGTCAAATCACATGTCATCATCTCTTGTAAATCAAAAGGTTCACATGTGAAATTATTTTTTTACATTTTTATAAATCTTTATCCATATCTTATTCACTTTTTATACACAATTTATCTATGGTCAACCAAACAACAAAAACTTTAACAAAAATAAATAAAAATACAACCACACAAAAAAATAATTATTTATTATCTATATGAAAATAATACTCTCTATCCTAAAATAACTTATGTCACTGTGTATGAAAGCACCCATGTAACTTTAACTTTTTTTTAGTTGTCTGGTGGTGGGCTATTTTTTTTTCCTTGGAATGTGTGAGGAACATACACAAGTGTGGGGTTTGCTTTTGTGGGACAACTTAAGAAAGCTAGGATTCCTATCTAGGGCTTGGAAGGTCACCCTAGCAAGTGTTCCCACAACATAGATTATACTTTCATATTTTCCCCCCACCCTACTTGAGCTTCTCCCTAGTCACAGATTATTGATTATTCCGTCGGCAACAAGACCTATTGTCACTTGAAAATGACAAATTTAACTAAAATTTTATTTTTGATTTGCTGTACACCCTCAAAGCCAAATAGTGAATCTATCTAAACCCTAAAACCTAAAATAAGGGAAAAAAAAAGTTTTACAAAAATAAACCGTTATAACTATGCTTAGATAAATTAAAAATATGCCCGATTGTTGTGAATATGGTGGATAACCACCACTTCTCTAACCTATAACCTCCCCCACTCTTCAACTCCATAACCTCCCCCACTCTTCTATTCCATAACACTCCCATTAGTGCCCCACTATCTCCCCCTCACCTCTATAGACTTGTAACTCTCCACCTTTGGGATTCCTCTATGCACCCTATAAATAGAGGGGTTCTCTCTTGTATTCAATCAACAAATAGTGAATAAGAATCTCTCTCTACTTCTCTTCTATATGCTTGTATGCTTTGTTTATATACTCTTATGTATTTATATTCTATTTAGTTTACAACACGTTATCAGCACGAGAAGCTCTTTGTTAAAGAGAAAGGTTTGTATCGATGGGTTCTTAATGATCTATATCAAAAAATATACTCTCCCTTGATGTTATGTATTTTTATGTAAATCATCTACTACATACATATGATTAATTTTTTTTCAATATGCATGGAACCGTATGCAAATTATGTGTAGAACCCGTATACATCTATCTTTTATTTTCATCTGATGTACTGCATACATCTATCTTTTATTTTCCATGCATGCAATCCCAGTGAAAATTTTCCATACATATGTTATGATATGATTAATCTATGAAAACTAGTATGCAATTTTCCCATGCAACAGTATGTGGCATCTATCATTTGATTATTTATTTTTCATGTAACTGTTCCATGTTTGTCATCTTTTATTAAAATTTAAATATTATACATCTATGTGTAGAACCAGAAGTTCTCACAAATATCAATTAATTTGATATTTATATTTGATTTGAAATTCATTTTAATGTTACAATGTCATGTGTCCCTATAGGATCATACAAAAATTGTAATTACATGGATCCCTGAAGGACCATGCAGAAGTTATGAATAATGTGTTCCAATTAAGACCATGCAAATTTTATTCTATCCCTGAAGGACTACAAAAATTATTACATGGATCCTTGAAGAATCATGTAAAAGATATGATTAAAAATGTCCCTGAAGGACTATGATTATATTGTATCCATGAAGGATCATACAAATTTTATTTTATTTTATCCCTGAAGGACTGTACAAAAATTATGATTATATGAATCTTTGAAGGATCATGTAAAATTTTATTTTGTTCTATCCCTGAAGGACTATACAAAAATCATGATTATTCGTGTCCCTGTAGGACCAAACAAAAGTTATATGATATATTTTTCGGGTCCTTGAAGGACCAAATAATAAAAAAAAAAGATCCATGTATCCCAGCAGGAACATGTAAATTATGATTAGATTTCACCATCATCATCATAATGAAGAGGATTTAAAGATTAATACCTCATTGACAAAGGTCCACGGCCATTATGCCTCAAATATGCTCCAGTTGTAGCAATATTGAGAGCATTAATTTTATATATTCTCGTTGCCGAACAACGATTTTTAAGATATCATGTACCTCAACTCAATGGCATAGCATCATTACCCGAAGTAAATGCATTTTATTTTATGTTCGCCATGGAAGTTGTGGTCATGAATGATGAGATCATGATTTATATAGTTGAGAAAGCACAACAATCATAGAGTTTGTAAAATATCTCAAATCACTTTAAAACAAAAGCATAATTGAAGGGAAAAGGGTTGCTAAACAAACCCCTAACACAAGGAAAATGATTGTTATGTATTTGGTGCTTTAAAAATATGGTCACGTACCTGATGTACGATCAGACTTTTATAATTTTTATAATTATAATTTTTCTTTGTTATCTAAAATCCATTTTTCTTATTTTTATCTTATCTTATTTTTTGAGTTTAACATTAATTAATGCAAATGATAATATTATTTTTGGTATTATAAACTTGGTCGAAGGCTCCAGAAGGGCAGATATCATGTTATCAAGAGATACAAAATTTTGTATCAACGATGCATTGTATTCATGTAGATCCAGAAGAAGTCTACTGAAGATACCTATCTCAACATATGCCATTTTAAAATTATGGAGTATCTATGCATTAATAATGTCTCATGCCAGAAGCATATATTAGAAAAGCTTTATGCTCTCTCCTAAGGGTTATTATAAATATCCATATTTACTCATATAAACTAGAAGTTCTATGATCTTTATGATTTGACATGACCGTCTCGGATATCCATGGTACACGATGATGCGTTGAACTATTCATTTGGGCATATACTAAAGAACTAGAAGATTCTTTTGCTCGATGATAGTTTTACCGCATGATTTGTGGATTGCCATTTTAATGAGACAATATTCCCGCCGTAGGGGGAAGGAAGAACGTACCTGAAGTACGATCTGTTCCTGAAGAACAACGAGAATTATCGTGGAATACATCCACTATGTCTTATCTAGACTCACGTACCGCTCAACGTGAAAATCAAATTCCTAATGCACGCCAGATGCGTGATAGACCTATAGGTTCAAAAAAAAAAAATTCAGCTCCCCAGAAGTGGAGATCAAATGTAAAATCATGCTCTAATAATGCTCCAGAAGAAGTTATACTTATTGTCCAGAAGAGATTATGAACAATAGATCCACTTTCTCTAAAACTCTAGAAGAGTATAATGTCCATGAAGAGAAACGAGTTCCAGAAGTGACTACACAAACTCTTGAAGAGGAAAAGGTACCTAATAATATTAAGATCTCTATATTTTATATGCATATAAGAGAAATGTGGAATCGCAAATAAATGATCATCGATGACATATTTATCATACAAAGTAGATTCTCCTTCTATTATAAGATATCTTGAACCATTGACAGGGATGTTTTTACCGCTCGATTTGCGGATTGTCATTTTGATGAGACAATATTCCCGTCGTTAGGGGGAGAAAATCCGTCGCCAGAAGAACGACGTGAACTTACATGGCAAACTCCATCTTTGTCTCATCTTGATCCTCGCACTAATCAATGTGAAACTGAAGTGCAAAGAATCACCCATCTTCAAAGAATTGCGCATCAATTGCCAGATGCATTCAATGATGCAGCAAAAGTGATGAAATCACATATTCCAGCTGCTAATACTCCAGCTCGAATTAATGTTCCAATAGGAAAAACTGTTAATATGCCGGCTAATGAATCAACAAAAACACGCCTGAAGCGTGGAAGACCTATAGGCTCAAAAGATTCAGCTCCCCGAAGGAGAAAAACAATGAAGAATAATTCTCTAGAAGAGTATGAAACACTTGAAAGACCCACAATAATAACTCCTACAGAGGAAGAAGTCCCTGAAGTGACACAAGTCCCTGAAGAGACTGACGTCCCTGAAGTGACGCCCGTGCATGAAGAACAAGTACATGGAAATGAAGAAATTTCCATAAATTATGCAAATTCACAAATATTGTGGGATCGAAAGCAAGTGCTTGTTGATGATATATTCTCATTTGCAGTAGCTACAGAAATCATTTCAGATAATGATTTAGAACCACGTTCAGTGGATGAATGCAGAAAAAAATTGTTGGCCACAATGGAAAGCTGCTATTCAAACAGAATTGGATTCACTTGCAAAACACCAAGTATTTGGACCAGTAGTCCTAACCCCTGAAGGTGTTAAACCAGTAGGATGTAAATGGGTGTTTGCGAGAAAACGAAATGAAAGAAACGAGATTGTTAGATACAAAGCTCGTCTTGTGGCACAGGGTTTCCTGCAGAGACCTGGGATAGATTTTGAAGAGACATATTCTCCTGTGATGGACACAATCACATTTCGGTATTTAATTAGTCTTGTAGTCTCAGAAGGACTTGACATGCAGCTAATGGATGTGGTTACTGCATATTTATATGAAAATTAGATACCGACATTTATATGAAAGTTCCTGAAGGACTAAAATTGCCTGAAGCAAAACCACGAAACATGTACTCAATCAAGCTAAGACGATCCTTGTATGGGTTAAAGCAATCTGGACGAATGTGGTATAACCGTCTTAGTGAGTACTTAATAAAAGAAGGATATGTCAATGATCCAATATGCCCCTGTGTATTTATTAAGAAAACGGAACTCGGATTTACCATTATTGCAGTATATGTTGATGATATTAATCTAATTGGGACTCCTGAAGAGCTCGAAAAGGCTTCCGAATATCTGAAAAAGGAGTTTGAAATGAAAGATCTTGGAAAAACAAGATATTGTCTCGGCTTGCAAATTGAGCAAAGTTCAAATGGGATACTTGTTCATCAAACAACATATGTTGAAAAAATCCTGAAGCGTTTTAATATGGACAAATGTCATCCATTAAGTACTCCAATGGTAGTAAGGTTACTTGACCCAAAGAAGGACCCTTTTCGTCCAAAAGAAGATACTGAAAATCTTCTTGGTCCTGAAGTACCATATCTTAGTGCAATTGGTGCCTTATTATATTTGGCCCAATGCACTAGACCTGACATTGCATTTTCAGTTAATTTATTGGCCAGATTTAGCTCTGCACCAACTCGAAGGCATTGGAATGGTGTGAAGCACATTTTTCGTTATCTTCGTGGAACGTCAGACATGGGTCTATTCTATGCAAAGGATTCCAATAATGGTGCACAACTAAAGGGTTATGCAGATTCAGGATATCTTTCAGATCCTCACAAGGCTCGCTCACAAACAGGCTATGTATTCACTTGCGGTGGCACAGCAATCTCTTGGCGATCTACGAAACAGACTTTGGTCGCCACGTCTTCTAACCACTCTGAGATTCTTGCACTCCACGAAGCAAGCCGGGAATGCGTGTGGATAAGGTCTTTGGTTCATCATATTCGTACTGCATGCGGACTATCTCTCATTACAGATGTTCCAACAACTATATATGAAGACAATGCAGCATGCATTGCTCAAATCAAAGGGGGATATATCAAGGGAGATAGAACAAAGCATATTTCTCCAAAATTCTTTTACACTCATGAGCTCCAGCAGAGACATGAAATTGATGTTCAACAAATTCAGTCAAAGGACAATCTTGCAGATTTGTTTACTAAAGCTTTGTCGACATCAACATTCAAGAAGCTGGTGTATGAAATCGGGATGCGACGAGTTTGCGACCAAAATTCTTGAAATCTTGTACTTATGAGGGGGAGTAATTTTTATGACATTTTGCGAACTGTACTCTTTTTCCTTCGCCTAGGTTTTGTCCCATTGGGTTTTCCTGGCAAGGTTTTAATGAGGCAGTGTCAAACGCATACACTATTATACGATTAAGTTACATTGTACTCTTTTTCCTTCGCTTTGGTTTTTTCCCATTGGGTTTTCCAAGCAAGGTTTTAATGAGGCAATTTTCTTAGCGTGGTGGTCATCCAAGGGGGAGTGTTGTGAATATGGTGGATAACCACCACTTCTCTAACCTATAACCTCCCCCACTCTTCAACTCCATAACCTCCCCCACTCTTCTATTCCATAACACTCCCATTAGTGCCCCACTATCTCCCCCTCACCTCTATAGACTTGTAACTCTCCACCTTTGGGATTCCTCTATGCACCCTATAAATAGAGGGGTTCTCTCTTGTATTCAATCAACAAATAGTGAATAAGAATCTCTCTCTACTTCTCTTCTATATGCTTGTATGCTTTGTTTATATACTCTTATGTATTTATATTCTATTTAGTTTACAACACTGATAACTATTTTAAGAGATGTTAGAATTATTTATCAGAGTTTATTTATGTTAATGGATAAAAATACCCTTCTATCATTTTAAAAAAAAGAAGGGTTAAAGACGTTTGAGTCCCTATAAACATTTATAAACCCATATAAGTCCTTGTAAACTTGGGACATGATAATTACGTCCCTCGAAACACAGAAAATGTCTAATACATCTCTATGGTAAAATTATTTTTTAACCTATTATGGTTAAAATTAACCATGGGTGTGATTTTACTATTATATCATCCACAATGCATAACATGGTGATTAACATGAGTATTTTTAACTTGTGTAATCACCTCATCAAAATGTAAAATAAAAAACCTGAGTAATATCTATAGTATAATAAATACAATACATAAATAAAATCATCTTCATAATTACAATTGTTTGAAATAGAAACAAAAAATAATAATAATGGAGTTGTACACAACAATAAAGTCAAAATCTGCAAAAGAAAAAAAGTGAAAATAAGTTTGATCAAGGGCGAGATGATCATTTAAAAGGATATATTTTTTTTTTCTATTTTTCTGTGATTTATATAAGTATTTAATTTCACACAAATGAAATATTATGAGAATATATCATCAAATTAGATAAAAAGTTAACACATGGACTAAATTGACCTACCATAACAGTTTAAAGGATCTGTATGTCCGACTCCAAGTTTGCAAGGACTTATATAGATTTGTGGATGTTTAGAGGGACTCAAATGTCTTTAACCCAACTAATTAGTGTGGGGGAGAAACTTCTAAGAACACAATGAGTGTTTCTAAATAAGGAGTTTGTTATATACATAATTCTTTTTACATCTTCAAATGTAGTTCTATACTTTTATATACCTCGTTAGCCATCCAGCGAGACACATACATCCGTACGTGAGATTGTTAAATTTTTTTACACTTGTTAAAAATGAGTGCATTCAATTCAAAATAGAGTGATATACATTTTTCATCAAAGCAAATATCATGTTAGAAGAGGTTTATTATTTTTAAGAAATTAAAACATGTACGAGCTTTATTTGATATGCATTTAAGGCTATACCTAGCATTATCCTTTAAATAAATAAAGTAGGTCAACCTTATTTGTAGCCGGCACTCTTTTTATTTTATTTTTCAATATATATACTTAACTAATGATATAGTTCAATTATAAAGAAAAATAATGTAAATAATTCATATGAAGTGCATGTAATTTTTTTATTGTATATTTTGTAATAAAATATATACTTTGATAGTTATGTAATACATTTTATTACAAAAGAGATTATAAAATGAACTGTGTTTTTAGACCAGTAAGGTAAGGTACAGTCGTATAGATAGAGAATGAATTTTACTTGGGATATGAGAAGGGAGGGTTCCATGACTTCCATCGAAGCTGCTTTATAAATAATCCATTCATCCACAGTGAATGCTCAGGGAACCTAATCACGTGAGGATTTAAGAAATCTATGACTTAACTGTTTGACTTTGAAACCCCCCCCCCCCCCAAAAAAAAAAAAAAAACACGTGCGGGTGAATAAGCTATTCAATGTTGGTTTATGAATAAGAATAATAAAAGAATATGTTTAATCTCAGTAAAAAAAAAAATGTTTATTTATCATGAATAAACTGTAATATTTAATAAACTTTGATAATTTCATTCTAAAACATAAATTGTGATAACTATATTATATCGGATAAAAGAAAAACTACCAAATGAAAATTATCTAATTATCATATATCTTTGAAAGAATATTATATACCCGGAGTATGTTATCAACTAAATATACTTGGGGATAAAAAATAGTTTTTCGGATGAAATAGCAACCAAAGAGAAAATTAGTGGCACTTCCCCCTCATTAATTAGCGGGGTGGACGAGTTGCTTGTTGCACCCATCCGTAGAGGATGTCTTGAGTTCGACTCCAGTCTCCCTCCATGTGGGGTGTAATATTTCATGTTGCTCCAGGGCCTTGCGCCCTATTGTGTATCTGTCCTTCATGGACCTTGTTACAAATAAAAAATAACAAAATAGTGAGTCTCTATTAGATTGCTATTCTATTTTTCACTTGGACAAAGATTTTTATTTTACTTAATCTTATATGTGAATCTATCAGTATTTTCAAATCATTGTTGGACCTAATGCTAATTCAGTGTAGGCCTGTCAACTGGTCGGGTCCGGACCGGGTCAGGGTGGACCCGGACCCGACCTGTGGCCAGGCTCGGCGGGTTCGGGTCCGAGTCCGGCGGGTCCTTGGAAATGTGGACTCGGACTCGGGTCGGGTCCGGGTCCGACCTGACCCGAATACAGTTAATAAAAAACAAGGGAGAGCTCATGAATTTATTTGCCTTATCATTCTATTAGGAGAATTTTGTATAAAACATTAGTTTTGAGCTTTATAAACTGATGTCCTGATATTATGTTTAAACATATTTTTGTACAATTCTAAACAATAAACACTAACATATAACATTTAAAGTAAACAAAAATCTAAACAATATAACAATGAACTAAAATGGAGAGCTAATGGTTATTTATGTCATAAAGTAAACGTTCAAAACAATAGACACTACATATTAATCTAAACAACATTCAAAACAATAAACATTAATATATTAACCTAAACATTGAACATAAATCATGCAACAAACCAATTAATTATACAAATTCAAAAGCTAATAAACTAATAAGGTTTGTTAACGGGTGGGTTTTGTTGGTTATGGGTTATGCTGTATGGGCTTGGTTATGGACTTATGGATACAAAAGTGAGTTAAAACTTATACTTGTAACTTGATAAATAAGAAATATAAGTATGGGTCAACTAATACTAATAATCTTGTAATATAGGAACATATAATAATAAAACAATCGGGTCTCTGGTCCACCTGATCAGGACAGGGTGGGTGGACCCGGACCCGACCCGTTTGTATGTTCGGGTCCACCGGATCAAGTTCAAATCGAGTCGGGTATATTACACGTATAATCAGATTCAGGTCGAATCAGGTCTGGACCCGACCCGTTGACAAACCTAATTCAGTGGGACATAATATTAACAAGATTTATTCACTCAAAATAAATATTCACAACGCAATCCCCAGTTCCATAAAAAGCAGCGAAGTCACCGATGCAGATCCATCTTATCCTCCGCCTTATTCAACTATCACTTTATCCCTCCCCGTCCACTAACCTTTTAGCCTTTTTATATTTTATAAACCCCCGAAAAGAGAGAATAAATAGGAAAAAAACTAATTATTTTGAGAGAATAAATCCTTATAACTATTCTATTGGGTGTTAGAATTGTTAATCATGATTTATCTATATTAAATTATCAATAGATAAAAGTATCATTTTGTTTCATTTTAAAAAAATTATCTAATCCAACATTCTCATACACATCACAAAAACTGTCACATTTATCGTATCGCATAGATATCTTTCATGCTTATTATCAAACACAAACATTTTATGCATCAGGTATAGTTGTCATTTAAAAAATTATAAACATTTATCCATATGTTCTCTATAACCTATCATCATTTTAATCTAAGATAAATCAAACAATTTTTACGGTTCTCAATTAAAATAATAAAAAAGACAATCAAACTAAATTTTGTTTATTTTTTATTATTACTTATCTTAATATAACTACATAAAACACGAATAAATATAAGGATGAGGTGAACTTTGTATTGTCACGTGGGATGGAGGATCTCCCGAATTCATGCCGTTATCTTTGGCGGCTCGTCGTGAAGGGGTGGAGATCTCAATGTGGAACGTGTCAAGATACGGTCACCGTATCAGGACAAAACCCAGGTGTCAACGTGGAACCCAATCCAACTGGCCTGACAGCCACTTCTCCCTCTATCCTTGGCTCTACATGCTACTCTCTCTCTCTCTCTCTCTCTCTCTCTCTGTTAATATGCCTAGCTAGGTAAGCCTTCCAAGATTATCAAATATCATAATCTTATCCTATATTATATTAATGTTCGGATTCAGAATTTTCAAATCATATCACATACACGTGTGTGTGTATTTTAATTTTTAGTCTCTCTACCATATCACTTAATTTTGACTAATTGATGAAGGCATCTATCTAGTGATGCGCTCAAATGGCACTTCTCCCCATCAACAGGTTTCTACGTTCACTCGGCTTACAATTGGTGGGTTAGAGACATTCCTTGTAATGGTGGCGTGGCTCCAAAGGCCACACAAATTTGGAGCCCCAAGATTCTAATGAAAGTGAGGTTCTTTATGTGGCTAGCTTACAACGAGAGATTGCTTCCGCACTCATATCGTTCTATTTGGCACCCCAATGACTATTCGATCTGCACCCTATGTGAAGTTGGGTGGAAACCATGTAACACCTCTTATGTGAATGTTCAGTCGCTCTTGAGGTGTGGGAGTGTCTCGAGGAATCTTTGGGATGTCGTTGGCGTCTTCTGTCCCTTGACCATCTTCTGGACATAGGGCGTAGGCTTTCTCAGCAAGGAGATTAGCACTAAAAGTAAAGTTTTGCAGTCTTTGATTCCGGCGGTTATGTGGGTCATTTGGTTTGGACACAATGACAAGATATTCGGTGGCTCTTCTATTTCAGTGGAGGGGATATGGGACGAGGCCAAGAGGAATATTTTGGCTTGGGGATGCTTTTGCGTAGGGGCCAAGATCATTTGCATGGAGAGGAATACACTGATCATCGACTAGTAGATGTTCGGTTCGAAGGTCCTCCGCAAGCCTTGGTTAGATCTCATAAGTAGGTTTTCACTGGACCTCCATTGCCTTGCTTCCTACATTTTTTATTTTGCCTGTTTTTTTCCTCTCCTTTGTTCTTAGGAACTGTATTTCTTTTATTAATAAAAGAAGTGGTAAATCCACCAATATCATTTTCTAATATATATATATATATATCACTTAATTATTTGAATTATTCCATATTTAAACATGCTAATCATATGTGTGTGTATATATATATTTAAACATGCTGATTATATTTATACATAAGCCTTGGTTAGATCTCCTAAGTAGGTTTTCACTGAACCTCCATTGCCTTGCTTCCTACATTTTTTATTTTGCCTGTTTTTTTCCTCTCCTTTGTTCTTAGGAACTGTATTTCTTTTATTAATAAAAGAAGTGGCAAATCCACCAATATCATTTTCTAATATATATATATCACTTAATTATTTGAATTATTCCATATTTAAACATGCTAATCATATGTGTGTGTATATATATATTTAAAAATGCTGATTATATTTATACATAAGCCTTGGTTAGATCTCCTAAGTAGGTTTTCACTGAACCTCCATTGCCTTGCTTCCTACATTTTTTATTTTGCCTGTTTTTTTCCTCTCCTTTGTTCTTAAAAACTGTATTTCTTTTATTAATCAAAGAAGTAGCAAATCCACCAATATCATTTTCTAATATATATATATCACTTAATTATTTGAATTATTCCATATTTAAACATGCTAATCATATGTGTGTGTATATATATATTTAAAAATGCTGATTATATTTATACATAAGCCTTGGTTAGATCTCCTAAGTAGGTTTTCACTGAACCTCCATTGCCTTGCTTCCTACATTTTTTATTTTGCCTGTTTTTTTCCTCTCCTTTGTTCTTAAAAACTGTATTTCTTTTATTAATCAAAGAAGTAGCAAATCCACCAATATCATTTTCTAATATATATATATCACTTAATTATTTGAATTATTCCATATTTAAACATGCTAATCATATGTGTGTGTATATATATATTTAAAAATGCTGATTATATTTATACATAAGCCTTGGTTAGATCTCCTAAGTAGGTTTTCACTGAACCTCCATTGCCTTGCTTCCTACATGTTTTATTTTGCCTTTTTTTTTTTCTCTCCTTTGATATTAGGAATTGTACTTCTTTTATTAATAAAAGAAGTGGTAAATCCACCAATATCATTTTCTAATATATATATATATATATCACTTAATTATTTGAATTATTCCATATTTAAACATGCTAATCATATGTGTGTGTATATATATATTTAAAAATGCTGATTATATTTATACATAAGCCTTGGTTAGATCTCATAAGTAGGTTTTCACTGGACCTCCATTGCCTTGCTTCCTACATTTTTTATTTTGCCTGCTTTTTTTTTCTCTCTTTTGTTCTTAGGAACTGTATTTCTTTTATTAATAAAAGAAGTGGTAAATCCACCAATATCATTTTCTAATATATATATATATATATCACTTAATTATTTGAATTATTCCATATTTAAACATGCTAATCATATGTGTGTGTATATATATATTTAAACATGCTGATTATATTTATACATATAATTAAAATCAATAATTATTTAAATTTTTATAATTATTTAAATCAATAACTAAAAATTAAAATCACGATTTTCATATTCATCATCTATTGAAGTATTAGAAAACTATAATTATTTAAATTTTTATAATTATGATAAGGGGCGGACCCAAAAAAAATAAAAAATTAACTTCTAACTTGGATGCCAAAGTTTTTAATGAATCTCATTATCCAACTCCAACTAGCCCACCCACCCAAATAAATCAACAAATCACATGTGCCCAATCCTCAAATTCTAATGAATTCTGAATTGCAATAATACCCATCTAATTAAGGATGCCTCACATTAACCCAGTCATTCTTAATTTAGAACATTTATCACACGAAATATTTTTTTTTTGATGATTGCTATATTTGAAATAAGTGGGTTTGAAATTGAAAAATGTTATATTAAGTTCTATTTGCATCCCTGTTAGCATGCGTACATTTGATTTTTTTTAATTGTATATCTATACAGTGAAGTGTATTAATAAATGAGGTACATTTGATTTTAAATAGAAAATGAAATACATGCTTTTATAAAATAAATGCATATATTTAATTTGTCTTTTCTATAATAGTGTGTACGGAGAGAGTGAAATATTTACAGAGTCAACTAATTTTATATATTGTGTTAAACATGGTGAATGCAAATAGGGGTACAAAATGGACTGAGTTCTCATTGAATATTTTGAGATTTGGAGGCATGAGCTGAGCCTGCCTTAAAAAAATTGTGAAAAGCTTTGGTTTTAGAGGAATATTGGTATCTGGTTTTTAAGAATTAAAAAATCACTGATGTGACCTTTTTAGAGATTTTTTTTGTTATTTTGATTTTTCATGATTGCTATACTGAGTCTCTCAAATTTTTTAGAAGTTGGGTTTTAAAATCTCTCCCTAAAATATAAGCTTAAAAGATATCCTTATATGCTTTTTGAATCAATTATTTTCCCCACACTATAATTCCTGGTTTGCCATTGATTATGATGAGAGAGAAAAATGAATATGAACAATATACAATAGAAAAAAAAATTTAAATATGAGCTATATATAATAGAAACACATATATATTTATAATATATGTCAAATTTAAATATATTTGTTTATCAAATACATTGATATTGGTATCCACATTTTGCATATTTAAGTTTTCAAATAATTTGTTCATGTCTTATAATTTAAAGATATACCTTTTAACATTATAATTTTACAAGATAATTTTGTATTTACAAAAAAATACGATGTCATTTAACGTAGAAGATAAGAATTTATGATTTTGTAAAACGTTTTTTATTAAGTGTACTGAAGACGCCCATTGATAAAATTTATGAAAAAATCCAAATAACTCTTCTATAAATTGTCTGAAATTCATATAACCCCTTGATTTTTCTTTTAAAGTCCGTATAATCCCTTTGAAAACATCTACCATGAGTTAAATTTTCGTTGACAGATTATGATTATCTGTAAATATTCTAACTGTTTAATCCTAGTTGAAAACATAGTATATCAAAACCCTCTTACAGTGTATTAAAAATATGAAAAATCATATGTAAATGATGATTTTACCCTTCCAGATAGGGTTTTATAATATATCCAAAGAGGTAAAATCGTTATATACAGAAGGTTTTTTGCATTTTTAATAAATTGTAAGGGTTTTTTGGTATATTGTATTTTTAGTCAGGGTTAATAAAACGTAATACTCGCATAATATTCATTATCTGTCAATGAAAGTTTAGCTCATGGGTTTATTTGAATTTACATAAGTGTTTTGAGGGGGTTATATGGACTTTTGGAAAAGCTAGGGGGTTCTATGAATTTCAGGTAGTTTACAAGGGGTTATTTGGATTTTTCCCTAAATTTTAAATTAATTTTATATCATGATACAATGTATATTTATGGAGTTTTTGTCTTTTTTTTTTTTTTTTGGTAAGTAACATTCTTCAACTCTTCCTAATCTACTACGGCTTCCATGTCATTTGGAAAAAAAAAATTACATACTAATATTTTTATATATTTAAAAATATGTTACATCTATTACATCACACTCATCTCTCATATATTTTTTAATGCAAACAATTTATGGAGTGTTAGAGTTGTTATCTAAAAAGAGGAATTAATGGTGCTCCAATTTAAAGAATTCTTATACTATTTTAATGAGGATATTAATGATAAGGGTAGTTGTGTAATTGGCCTTTTGGTGGTTAGAAAAAGTCAAACATTAGACCAATAGGATTATGCCACCTATTGGGGCTCAACAATGGGGCCTAATTTTTGGGGCCTGGGTAGCAGCACTGATTTTGTTTTTGTAGAAAGTTAAAATCCTAAACATGTTTTCAAACACGTGAAAAGGAAGGAAGATTATTTAAAAGATATATTTTAATTTTAGTTAAAAATAACATTTTAAAAAGTGAGTTTCCTGATAAATTGTATTTGATCATGCTATTTTTTTTTATTTTTTTTTTGAAAAACAACGAGTGTCTCCAACATCCTCTCATATGACTATAGCTTTGTTAGGTGAATACAATTCTTTTCCACCATGGGTTTTTAACATCAAGATTTGCTCACCCCACTTTCAAACTAATCCTAAGAACTAAAAACTCAATAATTAAAAAACTAATAAAATACTATTTTAAAAAAATTAAATTTTAAACGTAAGATTTTAAAAAGATACCCCGTTAAATATCAATTTTATCTAAATACCCTTGTTCAAATCATATTTGGATCTATACTCTTGAAAACATTTAATTCAGTACGTCCATACCCTTGCGATACACGCCATTATAAACCTTAGATGAACCATGGTTACTAGGTTGTTGCCATGTTACTAAGCCTAACCACATATGGAAAAAGATGAAATTGACCTCTATTGAAATAGATAAAACAAGAGATGTTTGCATTTTTAACTCTTAAATTTTAATTTTGCCAAACTACCCCCATTTAAAATCACATTTGCATCAACACCACTAAAAACATTTGAGCCACTAAAAATTTGACTAGTAAATTTCATATCTTTACTTTATAGTTTGATTTGATTTCAAGTTTTTTTGGGTTTTTATGATTTTTCATGGATGAGAGTGGGTTGAATTTAAGAAGTCTTACTGTCAAAGAAAGAGGGTAAAAAGAGAGATTTCACAGCCCACTAACTGTGATAAAATAGAGAAATTAAACCATAGCAGATGGATTGACTTAAATGTTTTCAAAGGTATTGATGTAAAATGTGATTTTAACATGAATATTTTGATAATATTTTATTTTAAAGGGATATATATGCAACTTGAATTTGAGAGGTATTAAAAAAGAGAGATTTCATAGCCCCCACATAGTGACAAACAAAACAACTAATCCATAATAGACGGAATATAACCGCAGGGCATGGATGCACCGACTTAATAAATGTTTCATAAGATGCTGATTTTAATAAAGATAGTTTGACCAAAAAATAAAATTTAATAGAGGAATATAATATAATATGTATACAAAAATCCCATTTAAAAATCCTAACATTTCCAACCACACGTGATAACACAACCACAAAACCAAAATTATCACATGTTAAGCCGATCATTACCGCCGAGCGTCGAAGCCATCAAAGCCGCACGTACGGTACCCACGCAACCAAAGAAATGGTAAAATGCATTTATACCTCCTAGATTTTTTGAACATGTGGAAGCACCCTGATAGTTATAAAACATCTAATTATATTTAAATTTTTTATTAAGATAAGATAAAAATATGTTTTTATCTTTTTAATTAAATTTTAATCTTGTTTTTATCTTTTAATTAATTATTGCGTAACTTAATAATTCTTACAAAAAATACATTATAACACATTTGAAGAATTAATTATTGTATAAGTTAATATTCATACAACATACAAAAAATTAATTTTATTAATTTTTTGTGAATATTTAGAGAGTTAAAGGTAAAATAATTATTTTAAATTTTTTTTTTGTTTCATTTAAAAAAAAAAAAATATAATAGCAGAAGATGTAAATGTATGTTTTTAAAAGTTAAAGGAGTGTTTATATAGGGTTTTAGGTTTTAAATTCATTTTAATCTTAAAATAATATAAAAAATACGAAAAAATAAATCTCACTCGCGGTTAAGTTTTAGCCCCTATAAATACCATCCCCACCCACCCACCCCTTTCAATTGGCGCTTACTGTTTTCAATTTTCATTCCCTCCTCACCTCAAAAAAATCGCCGATCTTTTGGCGATGATGGTGTTCAGCGGAGTCGGCGGCGGAGGGAGGCAGGTGTTCCCGGTGGACTACGGCGCGGATGTCTCGCAGAGGCTGGTGGAGGCGGCGAACGGCGGAGATCCGTTGGCGGAGGAGGCGGAGGCGTTGATCGCCGACCCCCTCGTCGACGTCAACTTCGCCGGCGCCGTGGTCCTGAAGTCGCGGCGGGCGGAGATCGTCCCCCACGGGGAGTCCCCCGCCGTATCCCGCACGATTTACGAGGAGTTCCGCACCGACGTCTCCCCTCTCTTCCTCGCCGCGCACATCGGAAATCTCGCTCTGTTGAGGAAGCTCATCGTGAGTAATCGAAAGCCCCCTTTTTTATTTTAATTTTTTTTTTGGAAGGTTTTGGATCTTTTGAAATCGGCTCCCGAAATTGAAATTTTCTAACGGATCAGGTTGGTTTTGGTCTCCATGAAATCGCGAATGGGGAGTGATTTTCACCGTTCATTGTTGTGATCTTTAGTTTCTAGTGGGTTCGTAATCAGATGGGTTTCTGAATTTTTATCGTCCTAACATGCTTTTTACTTATTAAATTATGCATTTAATACATATAAATATAAATATTTTATTTCATTTTGAATGATTTATCGTATTATTTGTTGACATTATTATATTCAAATAATTAAGTCCGACAAAGAGGTTTTTTTTTTTATTGCATATATTTTCATGCTTATAACAAAATAATTTTGAAAAACAATTTAGTTATTGATATTTTTATGTTCTATGTGTTTTAAAGTTTAAACAATTTAAACACAACCCCCCCCCCCTATGGGTAAAACAAAACCACGTAATAAGAAAGAATAAAAGAAAATAAGGAAAAAAAAAATTGTTTTAAAAAAATAAATCCTGATAAGTCCCATAATTAATTAATTATTATTGTTTAACCGTAAGGTGAGTCCCTTGATATTATAAAAAAAAAAATTTAATTATTATTCTGGAGAGTTGTCAAGAATGTTTATCAAAACTTGTTTATGTTAATAAATAATATAAATAAGTAATACAACACTTTTAAGTACCATTTAAAAAATTATTTTACCTAACATTTTCATACATACACATTTTTAAAATATATCATATCTTATAATTATTTTTAAATACAAGGAAATAATTATCATTTAAAAAATCATAAATTCTTATTATTTAATTTTTATCATTTATCATTATTTTATTGAATATGAATCAAATAACAAATATATAATTTTTAAAAAAAGTTTAGTAAAAATAAATATTATAAATGAATTATTATATATGTATAAATAATGTCACATCCAGTTAGACCACATAATTTTGTCGCACTTGTTGTCACCTGGTTTACTAGGACTCTGTGTCGGTACGTTTTGAGTCCTGTTTTTATCATGTTTTTGTCGTTTCCCAGAATGACCCCCAATCAGGGGATAATGGATGTCCATTTATCCAAGGAAACCTGTGTGGTCGTTCCCATAATGCCCACCCATACATATATGGGGTCCATGAAATTTCTTAGATCCGTATACGACCGTCGGTGATGTGATGGGCCTCACCCAAAAAGTAGAATCCACCACCGCCCATTCAATGTCTCTCAGAAAATCCAAAACAGATGTTGGTATGATATATGAATGCATCCTTGCATGCATGGAAATGAGAGCCTTCTTCATCAACCACTCGTTTGTATGCGTTGGTGTCTTGTTGAACCTCTGATGCACCACCAGTTTAAAATTGATCCCCCTGCAGATAAATTTTTGATAATGCTGATCAATCACAACAGTATATGTCACTCTATAATAATTTCTTGAAATTTTTAGTTTTAAGTCTCCACAAACCATCATATTTAATGATCGATCCCTCCTTTTTCGTATTTAGATTTTAGTCCTCTGATTTAAAGGATAATTCATGGATAGGTCTCTCACAGGGATTAAAAAATAAATTAAATAATTTATGGATAGGTCCCTCTTAGGGACTAAAAATGAACTATCATTTAAATCTGAAGACTAAACCTAAATACGAAGAAGGAAGGGATCGATCACTAAATATGATGGTTCTTGGGGACTTAAAACTAAAAATCCCTAATTTCTTTTATTGATTGTCAACCTATTTGGGTTATCAAATTTGAGGGTCCAGATCCAGTCACAGTCAGGATAATCGAACTGTACAGTCAATAAATCAAATTATACAATCAATTATTGGATACGTGCTCCACTTTCATATTGGATCTAGTCAGTTATTAAATAAAACATAAATTCTTAAATATCATCGGTATCCAATAAGAGAATAAAATATATATTTAATAATTGGTTATGCAGTTCGATTAATTGACTGTATGTATAATTCGATTTCGATACTAATAAGATTGATCAAAATCGAGTCTGATTGGATCCAGACACCAAATTTGATCATTTTCTTTTCTACTTCAACCCCTCCCTAGCCCAAGACCAATTCTCCAAAACATTTGTCAACCTTTTTATGCATTTTAAAAATATAAAAAATGTTCCACGCATCCGACTATTAGTTCAATTTATCATACCTTCCAGATGCATGAAAAATTGATTTCCAAAAGCTGAACTAGTTTCACAGTTGATTTTACAAAAAGGGTTATTTACTTGTGATTGTTGGTCATTGTGTTTTCCCAACAGAACGCCGGGGCTGATGTGAACCAGAAGCTGTTCCGAGGCCATGCTGCGGCCGCTGCGGCGAGGGAGGGCCACGAAGACGTGCTGGAGGTCATCATCCGCGCGGGTGCATCTCGGGAGGCCTGCGAGGAGGCGCTCGTTGAGGCAGTCCAGCACGGTCGGGCCAGGCTGGCCCGGCTCCTCATGGATTCCGAGATGGTCAGGCCCCGCGTCGCCGTCCACGCCCTTGTCACCGCCGCCTGCCACGGCCATGTTGATGTCGTTGACACACTCATGAAGGTAAGTTGGGGAGGAAATTAGACACCATTTGAACAGTTTTGGCAATCAATCCAATAGGATAAAAGGGGACGTCTTTACATGGAAGACTAGGGATTCAATTCGATTAGTTTGGTTCGATTTATTGTAAACCTAAGAAATTGAATTAAATTATAATAACATCTAACCCCAAGAATCAATCATAAATTGAATCAAAACTGTTTGATCAACTCAAATCAAACCATACATAACAGAAAATGATTAATGGTGACTGAAGACCATCTGATCAGGTTTGCTTGCTTGCAATCTCAGTGTAATGTCAATGCCAATGCAACCGATCGGGTCCTCCTCCGCTCATCAAAACCATCTCTCCACGCCAACGTTGACTGTACAGCCCTCTTCGCTGCCATAGTCAGCCGGCAAATCTCTGTCGTCCATCACCTGTTACAGGCGAGTGAGTCCATCGAACTGGTCTTGATTTTTCAAGTACTCTCTTCCCGCCATGCTATTCAAATTTTAAATATGGGTGTGTGTTCATGTGCTCAGGCTGGAGTGAGAAGGGACATCAAAGCAAGCCTGGGGGCTTGGGCATGGGACCCAACCACCGCCGACGAGTTCCGCGTTGGGGCCGGGCTTGCCGAGCCCTACGGCCCGGCCTGGTGCGCCGTCGAGTACTTCGAGTCCACCGGGACCATCCTCCGGTCCCTCCTCCATGACCACCCGATCGACTCCCTCCACCTCGGCCGGACCCTCCTCCATCACGCAGTGCTCTGTGATAACCCCCACGCTGTCGGGGTCCTCCTTGAATATGGAGCTGACCCCGAGAGGGGTCTAAGCGGGTTCGGGGCGGTGCACTTGGCGACCCGACTTGGCTCGTTGGATGTACTGCAGAGGCTCATAAAGGGTGGGTGCGATGTGAATTCAATGACCGACGCGGGTGAGACGGCTCTGATGCTCTGCACAAGGTACGGGCACAGCGAGTGCCTGGGGATCCTTGCAGCCGCTGGCGCCGATTTCGGGCTTAAAAGCCTGAATGGTGCATCGGTGGAGTCAATTGCGGACTTGAACCAATTGTTTGTTGGATTCAAAACCACTGTCCTCGAAGCCATTCGATCGGGTGTAATCGTGTGCTCGAGCAACGCCACCGTCTTCTCCCCCCTCGCGTTCGTGACAAAGTCTGGCGACAATGAAGCCCTCCGATCATCGATCAAGTGGCCAGGAGCAAACCTCAATGAGCGCGACAAACATGGCGATACTCCATTGATGATCGCGGCCACAGAAGGGCACATCGAAGCCTTCCGCATACTAATCTTCGCAGGAGCGGACGCAAAGCTCGCCAACTGCTCAGGCGAGACCGCCCTATCACTAGCCGAACAGAGCGACAACCGCGATGGGTTCGAGAAAGTGATGCTCGAGTTCACCCTCTGTGATCCGTCGCCACCCAGCTTCACCCACGCCCTCCACCACGCGGCCCGTGAAGGCGACGCGGACTCCATCCGCCTGCTTGCGACGCAAAAACAATACGACGTGAATGCCGTGGACGGGGAGGGGCGCACCCCGCTGATGCTCGCAGCGAGGGAGGGGCACGTAGAGGCGTGCGGGATGCTGATCTCGCTCGGGGCACGGTGCAACCGGGAGACGGTGGCGGTGGCGAGGGGGAAGGCGAGGGAGGTGGTGATGGATGAGGTTGGGAGGGGGTTGGTGGTGGGAGGGGGGAGGGTGAGGAAGTACATGAAGAATGGGAAGTGGGGGAGGGTGCATTGGAAGTGGATGGGAATGGTGGTGGGGAAGGGAGTGTTGAGGTGGGGAAGTGGGGGGAGGAGGAATGTGGTTTGTGAGGGGGGGTGGGTTGGGGGGAGTGAGGGGTTTAGGAAGAATAGATGGAGGAGGGGGGAGGAGGAGGAGGAGGAGGGGGTGTTTGGGGTGGTGACAAGGGAGGGGAGGGAGGTGCATTTTGTGAGTGGGGATGGGAGGAGGGAGACGGCAGAGATGTGGGTGAGGGGGATCAGGGTGGTCACTAAAGAGGCCCTTGGAAAGGTTATTTGATTCTGATAGTTTTTTTTGTTTTTTTGGGTGGTTTGTGTAGAGAGTTTATGGGGGAGTTGGTGTTACATTTCACTTTTGTCTTTTTGGTATTTTCTGGATTTTATTTTTTTATATATACGGTTGAAGATTTTATCTAGAGATCACTATCAGTATCAGAGGGTGTGTAAATATTTGAAATTTTGAATGTTGGAATTGAGTTGATGAAAGAAACAACACTAGATGCTGCTTTTTGTTCTTTTGTGGTGTGGGGGTTAGAGCATCTGTGAGATTATAGAGCTATATTTATATCAAATTTAAATTTAAATAAATATTTCACAAAATCCTATACAACCCAAATCTATATCAAAAGAAGGGAGACTAAAAAATTTACACAAATTAATGGAGATTTAAACTTTACCCAATTTTTTTCAAATTCTGTTTTTAGGTCAAATAAGTGAATATTTGGAAAATACGAATTTTTTGAAAACATTTGAATAAATGGTTGAGATATATCGGATCAAATGAAGCTTTTATTCAAATTGTTAATGAAATTTAAGTATAGATTTAAATAAAGACTACATGTGACCCTAGGCAAGAATTGATCTAATATCCTAGAGTTCAAAAATCAATATAATAAATATCTATGTCTCACCCATTCATTTTTTTGGAAAATACAAATACCCATATGCATTTAATGGGCATATACCTTTTTAAAAATGAAATATATGATGAAACAAATTGTATGAATCCATTTTAAAACAATGTGAAAAAAATTATAACGAGTTGTGCATATCATTGGATAACTATGAAGGTATACAATACTACAAGTGGAACTATAATAGTGCATTTCATTTTTGTTTTAGGGAAAAATCAATATAGCTCCTCAGAAACTTATAAAAATAAAAAAATGACCTAAAATTGATAAATCCCTTCGGATACTTATCTTATTTAATCTCTATCTTAACCAAAACTAACTAGATCTATAATTAACTCTAACCATACATGATAAATTCATTTTATACCATTTTAAAATTTATAAATATTTTTTTATAGGGGAAAATCCATATAACCCCCTATAAACTGACTGAAATGCATATAACCCCTTGAAAACACCTAATAAATCCACATAACCCCTGAATAAAATTTTCGTTAATAAATGATAAATATTTTGTGAATGTTTCTTTTGATTAACCTTGACTGAAAACACAAAGTACTAAAAACCCACTACAATGTGTATAAAATGTGAAAAATCCTATAGAAATGATGATTTACCATCTTTGGATGTATTATAAAATTCTATCCAGAATGATAAAATCATCATTTATATAAGATTTTTTGTGTTTTTAACACATTATAGGATTTTTTTTTGATATACTATATTTTCTACTAAAATTAATCAAACATAATATTTACGAAATATTCATCATATGTAAATGTATATTTTATTCAGGGAGTTATTTAGATTTACTAGGTGTTTTCAGGGGGTTATATGAATTTTAAGAAAAATCAGAGGGTTATATAGATTTCCGTCAGGGGTTATATAGATTTCCCTCTTTTTTTATATATAATCAGATGTTTAACAAATTAATTACAATCAATTAAAAAAGAATCTATATTACATATTCAACAGATAGACTTTAAGGGAATTTATTTATTTTACATGGACTTTTTTTTATTTTCAATAGTTTTCAAGAAGTTATATTGATTTTTTCTTCTATTTTTTTACCTATGGTGAGTATATGATAACAAAAGAATTTTCAAGAAAAGACAGACGTTTTTGTCATAAAAAAAACTAAATCATATTTTTCATGTTTTATAGGGATTTATTTGAATGTCATTCACTGAAGCTCTGTTTGGCAAAAGAAATATTCTTGAAATATTCTCTCTAAATTGATGACAATTTGACTAGGATTAAATCCGTTATCCATACATGTTTTTTTGGAGACTTATAACAATTAATTGATTTTACAGGGACTGATACCAATTTAGCTATATTTGAGTTATATCCATTTTTTTCTTATCGAACCATAACTAAAAGTCTAAAAACTAAGGATTGAACTAAAGTCACATGACATGCCATTTTGTGAGATTTGCTTGAGAATAGAGAGGGTGCATTCAGACAACTGGTGTTGCAATGGCTCAACCCATAATGGGATGGATAGTGTCACATCTTTGGTGTATTAGAAAAAAAGAACTCTCATAAATTTGAAAAATGAGTAAATTACATGAAATGATTTTACTTTAAAACCAGCAGCCTCTTCCAGGAAAACAAAAAAACTGTTGAAAGATGAAGACTTACCAATATAAACATGCATTGATAGTCTCATGGTGATTGCTGAAGAGAGGTCAATTGAATTGATCACTATATCTATCATGGGGATGCCCCAAGATGAAATACTGCAACAAAATATTTTTCATTATTAATATTAAAAGGGGCTTCAAAAAAAGCGTCCTAATGGGATTTCTATCAGTATGTACTGATATATTTTTTCCCTTTTTGTCTCATCCAACTCAAAAAGACTGCCCCAATCATCTCATTGTATCTCAGACTATCGAAGTGTTCAAACCTGATATATAAATCAACAAAATAGCGCAAACTTCAGCTCCCACTTATCTCCTTCTCTTTTGCTTTACACACATCATCTGCTGACTTGACGAACTTTTTGGTTAACTCTTCAATCTGCAACCAAAAAGGAGAAGAACATTAGTTACATGTTACTCACTTACTCTAATGGTGGATATTCTCAATACAGATTTTTAAAGCTCTGCCACGCACTTCTTTTTCCAGCCTCTTCACGTCATCTTTTGGAATGCTTGATGATGCTTTCTTTATAGTATCCAATGCCTGCACAATCCAGGTAGGAGTTGCAATCAAGGGCATAGAAACTATAGTAATAGGATTATTATTGGTATTGGAACTCTGAGGGTGCCGTGCGTTTGGAAATGAGTTTAAAAAACGGCTTTTCACTTAAAGCAACTTTTAAAAATGGCTTTCCAGAAGCACACTTTTGTTAAATTCCTCTAAAAGTTGTTTTCACTTACGTCAAAAGCTGAGACTGTGAGGGGCATTTGGAATCAAGTTTTGGATTAATTACGATTTATGCAAAAACAGAATCTTCAAAAGTCATCCAAACTCATTTCCAAATGCACCCAATGTGATAAATAGATTATTTTATTGTTCTTTTTTAAAAAAGGACTAAGCGGGTGCTTAAGTGGAATCAGACCTAGCCTGCCTTGCCCTAGGGATTAAGCAACCCGGCAATGGTTAAGCAGAGGTATAATTCGGTTTTTTGCTTTTCTTCCCTATGTTGTTTTATGAATATATATTTTAAGCTATTATGTGTGTGTGTGTGTGTGTGTGACTGATTAATCTCGCCTAGTCATAAGTCCCTAGATGGTCACAGACCATCCGAATAGCTCATAGTGCTTTTTACATTATTCAAATATTCTCAAGTCCTTATCATACTCTGGAAATATGGTGGCAAATGGCATGGAGGTTTATAATATAGCCATGAGAACTTAGTTGCGATGGGTGTATGACCATGTATTAAAGCCTTGAAGGCTGAAATTATTTTGCATAAAAATTATAGGAGTCCATGGTTATGGTAGCGTATTTTATCACAAAATCTATTGTAGAATTGTAGAAAGCTCAGCATATCATTGATATTATGCTGGGTCCTTGGATTTCTACCTGCTACTAAAAGCTCAGTTAGCAATGGTTTCAGCTAGTGGTGTTCTTGCATGGATCAAGCGTAAATATTCATTAGATTCTTTTCATGGAAGTCTCAGACATATTAGTTGACAAGGGGTGGACTTGAATGAAGAGCATACTTGATAAGAGAAAAGGACAATCATGATTTCATCTAAAGGTCATCATATTTTGCCCCATACCTTTTGACGTGCTCTTCTGATACTTTGCTTAACATCTTCAGAAGATTTGTTAACAAGCTTACACATTGCCTGCGGAGAATGAAAGATGAGATGGGTTAAAACTTAAAAGGAAGTCCAGAATAGGAACAAGAGACAATAGAATAATCTGAAAATTTACACACCTGCACGTGTTCCTTTGTTAATCTGTTCAGGACATCATCGGGAGAAAAAAAAGGAGAAAACAAAGACAATTAGAAAAGTAAAGAACCTTATCGCAGCTTGAGTAACTCCCATGTAAAGCACTGAATGCAATGAAGACAATTGAATTCTGAAAGTTTTAAATCCTTTAAAAACATTACATATGGTTTGTCTGATTAAAAACATCTGGAATTATTACTTACCGTGGAACAGATGCAAGCAATCGCTGTCCATCTACTGTTGGGTTTAGACCTAAAGGAGATGAAACAATGGCCTTTTCTAATTCCTTCGATGTCTGGAGAAACAATCAATCAAGATATATATATTAATATTAAGCACAAACATCAAGAGCAATTCAACCTGAGAAGCATGCGATAATTGATTATCCAGAATAACTTGTACATTCGTTTATTTCAACATTTTTCAAAAAATAGTGTAAATCAGAGTGTAGAAAGAAGAAAAAAAAAAGGTTTTTCAGGTTTATCAATGATTACATCACCACAGTAATTCTTTAAACTCAAGAATAATGTAATCTACTACAAGTGAAAGAGTTAAACATACATAAAAGGCAGATCTCTCTTTAGCAAAATGATTTTGAAGTTGTTCTATTCACAATGAGGTGGAGCGTATGAAATTGTCAGTCTAAATATAAAGACTCTTCATTAAATCTACTGTGATGGAGAACGACAAAAGTAAAATGAATTAGAGCATCTATAAATGTTTATGCTCTTATATATAATGAGCTGAAAGCAGACTTTATCATTCTGGTATTCCATAAAACAAGTCTATTACGGTGTGCCTTTAATCTAGCATCGGTAACAGGTTCAATCTTAATCTAAGGGGGTAGTGATGTGGGTTTCAAGGAGACACCTCCCTCCCTCCATCATCTAGGACGTATACAAAATTTAACCCTTTAAATAAAATATATGTAGAGCATTGGAAGTTTAAACATGCATAAAAATGCTTTTTTTGGCATTTAAAACATATGCACTTCATCGGACTTAGTAAGGGAATGAAATCATGATTGGTTCTGACACACATACCCATTATACATGACACAGGAGGCCAAAAGTGGATCCTATTTCCGGCTAGTGAAAGAATACTTCCATACAACTAGTTAAGAAATCACCCATAAAAAAAACTAGTTTAAGAAATCTAGGTATGGATTCAAGAAACAGAGATAAAATCTTTTGCAGTAGATTTTAAAGTTCGCAATGCCAGACCCTTCATCATCCACATCAAGCTCAAATGTCAATCTAAACTCTACCAACTTAAAACACTAGTTCTTAAACAAAAAGGAAAAAACAAAGAGTGTTCGTTACATTTGTGTCATAAGGCATCACTGAGAGAGTCTTCGAATCCAAGACCGAAACAACGGCAATGTGACTCAAAGGAACCTTTGCGCCACTCACCTCCACAATAATATGATCAAGCATCCCTGCAAAATCACGATTTCACCTCTACATGGCAAAAACAAAACCAAAAGACTTGCAAATCTTTCCAAGGTACTACGTAATCATGGAGAGATACCTGCAGAAGCCCTTCCCGTCCGGAGTTTACTCAAGTCTCGCGAGAGAGCGACCATCGCCGCCTCCATCTGCGAAGCGGCCGTGGACTTCGCTGCCGGCCCGATATCTGGAACCACTTGAACCGTGTCACTGCCTTCGTCGTCCCCTACACAACCACAGCTGGAACAGTTTCAGATGCAGAGCCCCTTCAATCTTTCACCAAAAAAACGACTTCAAATGCACCAATTCAAATGATTAGAGAGAGATGACTCACTCGATTTCCTTCCTTTGGCGAAACCTCTTCGACTTTCTGCGTGGATTCCGAGCCCTAGAAGATCCGGACCACCTTCAAAGCAGCCGCGAAAGGAGCCTCCATAAGTACCGGTTTCGACGCGCAACAGATTGTGAAGAGATCGGGAGGAGGAACTCGAGAGGCTGCTACGAGGGATCCTGTATAGAGAGAGAAGCCTCGCCGTGAAAGCCCGTCTCATCGACATCGCCATTTCTAGGGTTTTGACGGTGCAGAGAGAGCGGATTTTCCAATTGCAGAGGGGTTTCGGAGGGTTTTTGTAGCGAATGAAAAAACCCTCGATTTTGATCTAAATTACGAAAAGAGCCACTGCCCGGCCAATCCGAATTCATGGAATGGACGGCTGTGATCGATGCACGTGCAGAACACGTGACGGGGCGGGAATCATATCCGTTGGGACAGATCTCCTCGTTTGCAAGCGCTTCTGCTTCTGATATTTATTTGATAAGATCTCTCTCTCTCTTTGTTGGGCTTTTAAAATGAGAGCAATCTCGTCTTCTCAGGTTCTCAATCATGGCTTCTCGTCCACCCCAATTAGAAGACCAAGGTATCTAATATGATAATCTTGAAAAAGTTGGTTTTTTTCAATTCCTTGAATGCGCATGTATTATGTATTTGGTTTCAGAATCTGGTCTTGTTTTGTTTGCCCTTTCGTGAAAGGTGTCAAATTTGTTGATGTGGCTTTAATTTGGTGAAGAAGTGTCAATTTTTTGTTGATTTTTCATGTTGGGTATTTTTTTTTGCAGCTATGGATTTAGTGGTATTAGTTTTCCGCGGAAGTTGTTCGTCTGCAAAGCAAATTCGGGTGAGTGTATAATTGTGCTCTTCTCATGTTTAGTGAGTTGATTGATTTTAGTTATTTTAAATGTGATTGTGGTTTGTGATAATCTTTGCAGCACTCATCTTTAGATGTGGGGAAAGGAATTAAAACTAGATTGTGGTACATTTTTTATGTGCTAAGCTGAAATTGTTGTGGATAGTATTTTGTATCTTATGAAAATCTATTATCTTGATTTGAAGCATGGTGGTTGATTTTGTTGTATAATACTTGTGCTTGTGATGGGTTCATGAACACCGGGATTTATCACTTGTTACTTTCTTCAACACAGCCTATGTAGCATTTGGAACCCACTTGAAAAGCAGCTTTTCACTTAAAGCTGCTTTTGCATTTGTTAGATTCCTGAAAAGCTCCTTGTATTGTTTACAGCTAAAAGTTGTATTTAGCTTCTTAAAAAAGTTGTGACCATTAGGGGGTATTTGGAAAGATGTTTGGGTTAATTTGATTCCTACAAACACATAATCAACCAAAACATATTTCCAAACGCTACCTTTATTGAGTCAAAAGCTTGTTGAAATTTCAAAATTTATGTATGCCATCACACTCATCTAACTTCGGTCATGGAGAATCTAAATATTTAATTATAACAAAATGTTCTTTTCCTTTGGAGATAAGGCTTTAGTATTCTCCTCCTTGTAGAAGTTCGTCAACCATTTATATAATCACAAGTAATGAAATCCCACCTTTGTTCAAGAGAAAAAAAAGAAATAAAAAAAAGCTAATGGTGGTTGATGGGAAAGGAAGGATTTGCTACCACAGGTGGTAAATAAGTCTCTTCTTTCATTCATTGTGATTTCTGTTAGACAAAGTTGGACCTGATGTTATGTTGCTACTGTTTAGCGTAAATGCTCAAGTTAAGATGCATAAGTACATGTTATAATCTGAATTGAGGTAGGCTGCCTACAGTTTTTTCAAAAAAAAATTAATAATCTGACACACTGTTTGCAGATGTGTTTAGTTAGTCTAAAGGATTCTTGTTTTAATGGCAGTTGAATTCAAGGCTGATGGATCTGCCAGTTTCACCACAGTTCCTCCGACCCTCTTAGCTGCAGAGAAAGAAGAGGCCAAAGCTGTCTTAACTCTCTTCCTGAGAAAGCAAGGATTGAACAATGCAGCCTCCATAAGAACGATCAACAAAGCAGATCACTTCATTGCACACCTCATATCGAAGCTCCACTCCATACACAAATCACGATACCTAGTAGGTTCGATGTTGAAACATTGAATATATTATTCTTTGATGGTTCCTAGTTAATGTTAGTTCTCGTTTAAGTTCGGAATTGAAAATTTTCATTCAGTTTAATGGTATAATTTTATATTATTAATGGATTCAGAATATTATATTGCCATATTCTTTTAAGTGATATGATTTTGCAAACTTTATAGTACAAAAATAATAAACTGGGCCCCAAAGAATCTCCAAGATGATCTTACTGAAATTCACTTGTGCTTGGTTAATAAAACAATTCTTTAAAATACTGATTTATATTTTGTTAAATATTTGAATCCATGATTTTTATGTCATGAAGTGTTTTTTGTCACACATTGGAAAAATAAATTTTTAAATATCGGTATATAAGAAACCTCACTGTTATTAACAAAAAAATCTAGTTCTGGCATGTGACTCGTACACTGTCTTATTTGCATACTTTGGTATTGATATCAAAGATCCTTTGGTCTTGACATCCAGCATCTCTTTTTGTCCCTGTTCTGCTTCTTATACCTGACATTTCCTCACCATCCTCTCCATCACTTTTGGCTCACTTTCCTTATTTGTGTGCATTCCTTTTGCTCTAAAAAAGCGACTAGCAATGATGCAGCTTCCCTAATAGTATGTATTAGAGTATGTAAAAGAAAGAAATATTTGTCCTCCTTTCATTCTATTTCTAAAACCGATGACAGTAAATATATAAACAAAAAAAAAAATTATTGAAAGTTTCAATTGACCAACTGACCACCAGTAATTTAGTGTATATTAATTGAACTAATTTTTTGTTTTCATTGCAGGAAGAGAGCTCACCACACTCGAAATCAGAAGCTCACTTATCCCATACCTTGAGTCCCTTCTCGAAGAGCATGGAAACATATTGGTCGATGTAGTGGAGAACTTCCCACACCCACCTAATAAAGAAACTCCCACCACCCCAGCCACACCCACAACAACAAAGATGACGACAATGACAACAAATGCTCCCGAACTCATCAACACTAAGAAATTGAGGGCCATTGCCCGCATGAGCAACACAGGCTCCAAATCCAACCTCCCCTCACATGTCCCATACTTGATAGACCTTGGCATGGACCACGAGCAAATCAAAGACATCACCCGGAGATTCCCCGCATTCGCCTACTACAACCTCGACCGCAAGATCCGTCCCGTGGTGGACTTCCTTCTTGAACTTGGCGTTCTCCGTAAGGACATTCCCACAATCCTCATCAAACGGCCCCAGCTGTGCGGGATCAGCCTCTCCGAGAATCTCATACCCATGATGGCCTACTTGGAGGAGCTGGGTGTGGACAAGAAACAATGGGCAAAAGTGATCTATCGCTTCCCGGCGTTGCTTACCTATAGCCGACATAAAGTGAAGGTGACGGTGGACTTCTGTTCTGAATTGGGTCTCTCGTCAAAGAGCATTGGAAAGGTTTTAACACGTTGTCCACACATTATAAGCTATAGTGTGGATGACAAGCTTAGGCCAACAGTTGCATATTTCTGCTCATTAGGTATTGATGTTGGAAGCCTGCTTAAACGTTGCCCTCAAACGTTCGGGCTGAGCATTGAAGCTAATCTGAAACCAATCACAGAGTTCTTCTTGGAGAGAGGTTTCACTCTCGGAGAAGTTGCAACAATGGTTTCAAGATATGGAGCTTTGTATACATTCAGCTTGGTTGAGAATCTGTTGCCTAAATGGGAATTCTTTCAAACTTTGGATTATCCAAAATCGGAGCTCGTTAAGTTCCCACAATTCTTTGGTTACAGTCTGGAGGAGAGGGTGAAGCCAAGGTATAAAATCGTGAAAGATTGTGGGGTGAAGCTGGGGTTGAACCAGTTCTTGTCGTGTTCAGAGAAGGAGTTCAACAAATTGTTGGAGAAGAAATTGAGGAGGATGTGTGATGATGGTGTTGAATGTGGGGAGGTTTCAGAAGTTGGTTCAACATTGTTTGAAACATGATGGAACAAGAACATCCTTTTGGGGGGTTTTGTATTATTGTTGCATCATGATGACAACATATTGAATGTCTATATACGTTTAGGGGGACCCATGTGTAACTAAACAATACATTAATATTAAACTGGGATCACTGGAAATGAAGATTGCAGCCTCATTTTGTGCCCCAGGTTGTTGAATGTGTATGCTATCATCAGTCTTTTGATTTTTCTTTTGTGTTATTTTGAATATATGTGATTGTAGTGTCAAATTATGCTCTATTCAATTAGTTGTTTCGTCCGATCAGGGAATGTGACATGCAGTTGATAAGAGGTTCTGATCGGCATGAAGAAGATGGGGTAACTTGAAAAAAAAGAGTGAACTTATGTAGCATTTGAAAATGATTTTGAAAAAGAAAAATATTTCCCGCTTAAATAAACGATGTTTTATGCTTTTATTTTCAAAAGCTACAACTATTTCTATGTTTAGAAATGAATTTTGAGATTTTTTAATTATGTAAAAAAAAAGTTGAAAAAGCTTTTCAAACTCGTTTTTAAATGTCATCTCAATTAATGTTATGCACATATAAATTACAAAATTTAAATGATGCCTATATATATATATATATATAAAATAATGATATGGTACAATCCATACGAACTGAGTATATACGTCCTTTAATGGATGCATGCATTAGTACGGAAAGCATATATCTCATTGAAGTTATTTTATATCATTTAAGAGGGTATATGCGTCGGTAAAAAAAGTATATACCTCATTGAAGTATTTATTGTAACGCCTTCGTACTCAAGATTCCATTTGAAGCTCGAATACGATCTGTTACTCAATTCCTCGATAAAACACGGGTCACATATTTTGAAAACAAAAGAGATTTATTTTAATCATACCAATGATAAAACATAATCAGGATCTAAACATAATCATCCTAAACACGAATGATTACACACAAAATAGTTTAACTCAAACATCCAACTATTTTTGCTGAAAGGGACAAAGGAAAACTACATGCTAAGGAAAGGCTTATTCAACCACCTAGATGCAACGTAGGATAAACGCACGAACTACGATCGCCACCACCGAGATCGATGATCACCAACGACTACTCTGAAAGGTTGGAAAAAGAGGGGTGACCTACCACGCGAAGCTCGAATATGATCCGTTACTCAATTCCTCAATAAAACACGGGTCACATATTTTGAAAACAAAAGAGATTTATTTTAATCATACCAATGATAAAACATAATCAGGATCTAAACATAATTCATCATAAACATGGATGATTACACACAAAATAGTTTAACTCAAACATCCAACTGTTTTTGTTGAAAGGGACGAAGGAAAACTACGTGCCAAGGAAAAGCTTATTCAACCACCTAGATGCAACGTAGGATAAACGCACGAACTACGATCGCCACCACCGAGATCGATGATCACCAACGACTACTCTGAAATGTTGGGAAAAGAGGGGTGAGCTACCACGCGAAGCTCGAATACGATCTGTTACTCAATTCCTCGATAAAACACGGGTCACATATTTTGAAAACAAAAGAGATTTATTTTAATCATACCAATGATAAAACATAATCAGGATCTAAACATAATCATCCTAAACACGAATGATTACACACAAAATAGTTTAACTCAAACATCCAACTATTTTTGCTGAAAGGGACAAAGGAAAACTACATGCTAAGGAAAGGCTTATTCAACCACCTAGATGCAACGTAGGATAAACGCACGAACTACGATCGCCACCACCGAGATCGATGATCACCAACGACTACTCTGAAAGGTTGGAAAAAGAGGGGTGACCTACCAGGGCGCTCAGTGAATGAACCTTTTCGTTCCAATAATATATTTTCAAAATAACAACCTTGATAAAATATCGCCGAAAACAGTTACATATATATATAACGATACATCAATAATCATAACTTAAATAAGAATAACATTTTTATAATCCAAAGTTAAATAACAAATCGAATTTCCCAATGCATATCTCAATAACTATTGACTCATGATACGTATGAATGCAATGGATACGCATGCCCATATTCCATGGCACCTAACCATCTACAGCACCTAGCCGCAAGGATTTCACATAGGAAATCATGTCACCTAGACACGTGTCACCGAGACATAAGTCATCTAGACTTGGGTCTATTCTGAACCGTGGTCACCTAGACTAAGCCACCTAGGCTATGTCACCTAGACGAATGCGATGCATGCATCATCAACCCATATTTTCATCCCAAAACATATGCATGCGATAGATTAAAAATTTAATACTCCCAACACAAATACGTAATAAGGCATCAGCCTATATAATATGACATGCTCGAGTTTATACATAAAATAGCATTTCAAAGTCATTGATAAAATCCTTCAAAAGTACATAGGAGACTACACCCACTCACCTTAGGTCCAACAATCCGAAACAATTTCAAAAGGCCTAAGGCAACATATCCTGACCTGAAAACAATACGAATCAATCACAACATACCCAAACCGTACGGAACCCGACGTACTCGTACTCACAAAAAACCTGTGGGAGCCGTCTCTGATAGTCCCGACGGCTCCCATTGGGGCCGTCCGAAACATGCTCGACGGCTCTCAGTGGAGCCGTCCTGAGACAGAAACATGAAACCTTAACATTGTTTTTGAAATATCCAAACACGCTTTCATCATTGAAAACTCTACACCAGTCGTTTTTAAAATATTTGTTAATCAGAAAAGAATCAAATCATACGTACAAAAATCTGATTAAAGACCAAATCAAACTCATTGAAACATCTTTGAAACCCTAGATTTATCATAGGAATAAATAATTAAATGGATCTTCGTTTAAATCTTCAAAAATCATGAAAACACGACATTGATTTGGATCATGCATATAGGGGCCAAAACATTATTTAAAAGATCTTAAAACATGATTTTTTCCTTAAATGAACTAACCTAATCATGGTGTCTGCCTAAGCGTATTTATCTTCACATGAAAACTTGCAAACCATCTTAAAAAGCATGATCATATCATAGTTATAACATAAGATCCAAAACCCTTTTAATCAAATAGAAACTATGGAAAAAGTCCAATAAGAAACTTAAGAAATCATTACTTCTAATATATATATGTTGAGATTTAAATGACCATCATCAAAACTTGTAAAACATCACAAAATCGTTTACCATTTGTTGATATAATACCAGATCCGAATTCATATGAGATCATCAAAGAATAAGAAGAAAACTTTTCTCTTTGTTTGAAAAACCCAAGAAATACAAGATCATGTGCAAATAACATTCAAAGGGATTCATCACAATTCAAAAGCTCTTTAAAACTCTTTAGAATACTCACCAAAACCTCGTCCAAACTTCCTTCCCGAGCCTCCTCACAAAAGTGCCGAAGAGAAGAAGGAAAGAAAAATTTAGGGTTTGTTGTTTCAATGCAAAGGAGAGAAAAAGAGGGGTTTATAAACCGAAAACACGTGAGGACAAAATTTACGACACCGTCAAACCAGAATAACCACATTTAATGCCATTGTCCCTTAAAAAAATGACTGAAATTTTGAATTCAAATTCCGCCCAAATCGACGGCTTTTACTGAGCCCATCGCTCAATCACCCGATGGCTCCACCAAGAGTCGTCGCCCAGGTGCTCGATGGCACCTATAAGATCCGTCACACACTGTCTGACTCCCTGCTACGGTTTGGTCCATAACTTGACCTATACGCATCTGATTTACGATCCGTAAGAGACGTTGGAAAGCCAACGAAGCAAAGAATTCAACCAGGCTAAATTATAAAAATTTGGGGTACTAAACACACCACAAAAACAATTTAATTAAAGGTCTAAAAGTCACAGTTGTTACATTTACATATCTCATTGAAATAAAAATATATTCAATGAGGTATATGCTTTCTTTACTAATGCATATACCTCTGTAAATGACATATATACGCGGATCACACGGACCACATATTATCACTCAACTATATATAAATATATAATTTTTAAACTCCATGCAATGTTAGGCAATTGATGAATTTTTAATTTTTTAACATCCTTTTTTTTTAAAGAATGATGCTCCTCAAGATTTTATCTTTTGATTACTTTCACAGAGATGGGAGGTGCTTATCGACTTAACTAAAATTCGGTTCGCAAATTTCTTTGGCACCTACTGTGGGGCAATTACATAAGAGAAACTGCCTAAAAGTTCACATTTTTTTTCATATCCCAACAGTTGGGATGGCGGTAAGGTTTGAACCATTGACTTCACTTAGGGGGGAGGGTGTTCTTTTACCACTTCTGGTAGAGTGATAATGCAATCTAACAAGTTAAAAATACACAACGGCCTCGAAGGGGAGGGGACGACATAAATAGAAATAATTCACGACCTTTAGGTGATGGTGCCTCTTCGTCTACATCTCCCAGTAAGAATTATAGGTTGGAGATATTGATTTGGATTGTATGATTTTTATTATCATTAATGTTATAAAAATGATATTTTAGGGATGTGTGAACAATTTAATTTGTGTGTTAATGATCTCTTTGAATACAAAGATGATTATTTATAGGTGTGTAAAGAAAACATATGGGTGCAAATATAGACACTTTCTTCAGAGAGATCCCAACACCTAACCCATTTTACTATTGGAAAATTTTCATATTACATATTGATGAGAATTTCATCAATATATATTTTGATGGATGAGGAGTCCATTAAAGAGTTAAAATTATTTCATTAATTAAAATTTTTATCAATGGAATTTGATTATATGTATAGTAAGACAATCCCATCAATACTATTGATATAGATGGGCATTTCAAGTCAGCTTCAAATCGGTCTCGGTGGTCTCTTGACCCATCATGTTGCTTCACTGTAAAAGGTTGCATGATAGGCTCTGTCTCGGGCTCCTGTCGACATCCCTTGCGTGCGAAAGTCCATCGTGAATTTGGCGTCCCAAGATTCCAAAGAAGATTAAGATATTCATGTGGCTTCTTGGCTCTTGCCCATGAGAGGCGCCTTACTAGAATATTCCATGCAAAGTGGAGGAGGGACATACCGATATTGTGTAGTCTATGTGGGGAAGCTCCTAAAATAGTGGTTCACTTATTTTGTCAGTGCTGGATTGCATCAGCCTTTTGGAGGGAGGTGTGCTATGTGACTTTACTCACCCCCTTTCATTCCCTTGCGGAGATGTGGGAGGTCAGTGAGGATCTATGCGGATGCTTGGCACTGGACTTGCGAGGTGAGTTACTCATTCGATCATCCCTACCGGAGCATGGGTGATTTGGCGCACAAGGAACGACGCAGTGTTCAAACATGCAAGGATATACGTTGAGAATATGTGGGAGCTCACGGCGTTGCTCTTGCAAGACTGGGCTAGGGAGTTGGGAGCGCGGGGGGGGGGGGTGCTCTTTCGTGGCGCTATAGAGACCATTCCATAGCCCTTGCATGGGGGGGGGTTGGACCAGTGGCAAGTGAATACCCTATCCACTTCCACACCATCCTTCCGGTTTTACTATCGTTATGTTTTTTTTAAAATGTTTTTTCCTTTTACTATGTATTATCTCATCCCTATTCAGATATGTGCTAACTCTTTTAAAAAATGAAATTGGTTTGTAGCATGAGTTTATTTTTTTCTAAAAAAATAAAAAAAATTCTTTTGGGTAAAATGCATTTGGCCCCGTATTAAAGTTTTTGAAACCTGTAAAAACACCCCCTACGGTTCAAAAAATATGCATTTACACCCTATGCCGTTAGATTTTCTATTAAAATAGGACAAACGCATGGTTTTACCCTTTTAATTAAATATCTTGTTTTTATTTTTTAATTAACTATTGTGTGAGTCAATTCTTATAAAAAAACATAACGGTGAAAATATAGACACTTTCTTCAAAGAGATCCCACACCTAACCCATTTTACTACTGAAAATTTGTCATATTACATATTGATGAGAATTTCATCAATATATATTTTGATGGATGAGGAGTTCATTAAAGAGTTAAAATTATTTCATTAATTAAAATTTTTATCAATGGAATTTGATTATATGTATAGTAAGACAATCCCATCAATACTATTGATATAGATGGGCATTTCAAGTCAGCTTCAAATCGGTCTCGGTGGTCACCTGACCCATCATGTTGCTTCACTGTAAAAGGTTGCATGATAGGCTGTCTCGGGCTCCTGTCGACATCCCTTGCGTGCGAAAGTCCATCGTGAATTTGGCGTCCCAAGATTCCAAAGAAGATTAAGATATTCATGTGGCTTCTTGGCTCTTGCCCATGAGAGGCGCCTTACTAGAATATTCCATGCAAAGTGGAGGAGGGACATACCGATATTGTGTGGTCTATGTGGGGAAGCTCCTAAAATAGTGGTTTACTTATTTTGTCAGTGCTGGATTGCATCAGCCTTTTGGAGGGAGGTGTGCTATGTGACTTTACTCACCCCCTTTCATTCCCTTGCGGAGATGTGGGAGGTCAGTGAGGATCTATGCGGATGCTTGGCACTGGACTTGCGAGGTGAGTTACTCATTCGATCATCCCTACCGGAGCATGGGTGATTTGGCGCACAAGGAACGACGCAGTGTTCAAACATGCAAGGATATACGTTGAGAATATGTGGGAGCTCACGGCGTTGCTCTTGCAAGACTGGGCTAGGGAGTTGGCGGGAGCACCGGGGGGTGCTCTTTCGTGGCGCTATAGAGACCATTCCATAGCCCTTGCGCGTGTAGACCAGTGGCAAGTGAATACCTTATCCACTTCCACACCATCCTCCCGATTTTACTATTGCTATTGCTATGTTTGTTTTAAAATGTTTTTTCCTTTTACTATGTATTATCTCATCCCTATTCAGATATGTGCTAACTCTTTTAAAAAGTGAAATTGGTTTGTAGCATGAGTTTATTTTTTTCTAAAAAAATAAAAAAAATTCTTTTGGGTAAAATGCATTTGGCCCCGTATTAAAGTTTTTGAAACCTGTAAAAACACCCCCTACGGTTCAAAAAATATGCATTTACACCCTATGCCGTTAGATTTTCTATTAAAATAGGACAAACGCATGGTTTTACCCTTTCAATTAAATATCTTGTTTTAATTTTTTAATTAACTATTGTGTGAGTCAATTCTTATAAAAAAACAATATATTCATATGTATTTGAAGAGTTTTTGATTATAATATTAGTTAATATTTACAAAACATATCTAATATAAATTCATTGACTTAATTAAATGATAAAATAATAAATATAAATAATTTTGTTTCATTTTAACAAAAAAAAAACAAAAAAAAAACAACTAATGGTAGGGGTGTAAGTGCATATTTTTGAACTTTATTAGCGTTTATGAATGTTTCAAAAATGATCCAGATGCATTTTTGCCCAAAAATTTTCCACTTACGCCTGTCTGAAGTCTGAACCTCCCTTACGTGCTCCTGCTCCGGACAGAGCTTAATAAAAAGAGCGCTCTCTCTCTCTCCCACCCTCCTCTTAAGGGGCCTAATCAATGGCGGCAGACCACCTCCCGATCACGAAATTCGAGGATAAGATCATGGAGACGGTGAAGGCGAACCCCGTCGTGGTGATCATCGGCGAGACCGGCTCCGGCAAGAGCACCCAGCTTTCCCAGATCCTCCACCGGAGGGGCTACACCAGGTCTGGCTCCATCGCCGTCACCCAGCCCCGCCGCGTCGCCGCCGTATCCGTCGCCAGGTATCTTCACTTCCCACCCCCTCTTTCTTCTCTATAGCTTTTGTTATCATAATATGAAATCGAGTTAGGTTACATATGTGTATATATATTTTAAATGCACGCCCCTCTTGAATTAGGGTTTGCTTGATTAGAAACAAAATTCTGGATGATTACATGTGGATTATGTTGAATTTTTTTGTTTGTATTTATTGAGTTGAGGAGAGTTTTGAATGTGAACTGCATTTTTTCACTTGAAGGGGGGGAGATTGTATGTCCTGGTCAGAGATCATTTTTTTTTTTTTATTGGTAAGTATTTTTGCTGGTCAAATTTGTCCCCTTACCTCTATCATGACTCGAACCTAGGTCCCCTTACCTCTATCATGCTACCTAGAAGAGGTTCGGTTGTCAGAGATCAGTTTGCCATACCGCAGAAAGTTTGTGTTATATTTTGATATGATTTCATTCAGTGCGATACGTCGTACATACATTCGTAAAAAATACGGGATAGATATGTGAAAATTATAGAGATGATTTTATATGAAAAATATGTATCATATAATAAAATTATTATTATGTATCTATTATTTAAATAAAAACAATTATAACAACTTAAATTATATACTACAAATATTGCAAAAAATTGTGAAGAAAATAAATAATATGTCACATAACAATCAAGAACAACACATAAAACATCAAACTATGTTTTATCATCTTAATACAATGCCAAACATATTTAAAGTCCACTATTCTGTTGCCACAAGACTTTCCTTTTTTTTTTTTTTTGAGGATAATATAGGAAAATCTTATTTCAAGAAACCCTCGAAGTTAGAAGACGAGAGATCTCCTTACATTAGAAAAAGATAAAAAAAAAAAAAGAATAGATCAATTCTCCCTAATAAATATTATCCCCTACCCCAAGCATTGCCCATTAAGGAACTAGGTGAAGGCTCCTCCAATATGAATTTTACCCAATCCTGAAGCATTGATGATACCGCAACCCAAGTATTTTTCAAATACACTCTTATTTTGAAACACTCTTTTGTTAGGCATTAGCCAAATGGACCAACAAGTAGCATGATGAATTAACCATTGGAACTTAGCTTGATTGCTTCTATCACCCTTCTTCCTACGATCCCGGAACCACCTCCACATGGCTTCCATGTCCGAGAATAGACAACTAGTCCCTAGGGCCTCCCCTACCTTCTTCCAAATTTGGGGGCTGAAGGAACACGTGAAGAATATGTGATTCCTAGATTCTTCCTCAACACCACATAAACCGCATTGTGAATCTCCATCATGTGACCATTTTACTTGATTAATTTTGGTGAGGATTTTATTGTTGGAAAGCAACCACATGAATCCTTTGATCTTCAGAGGTGAAAGCGAACCCCATATCATACACTCAAATCGGGCTGTGAGAAGGTGTGGAAGCAGACCTTTGTTGAGCCACTGATACAATGAACGAACGGAGAACCCAATCCTAGGGGACAACTTCCTACAAACCGAGTCTTCCTCTTCTAAATTGAGAGATACCTTCTGAAGACACGCAAGGAAGGGTACAAGTTCCTCCGATTCCTCGTCACTTAAATCTCGTTGGAGCCTTGGTAATGCAGGACGATTTGACAAGAAAATCAATCATTATTGGGGAAGGAAAGTTAAAAAAAAAGGAAACAATTAATGTGACGTAAAAAAAGGAAACAATTAATGCTCATAATTAGGAGAATCAAATTTACATTGATTTCTCCATGATTATGGATCTACTTTGAATATTTTTAGTCACATTTAATTACCTATTAATTGGGTATTAATTTAGGAGCAATATATAATATTTTAGGAGCCATTTTAGTAAGTTTTAATGGTGTTTTAGTGGCTCCATTATAGGGATCCGAATTTATGTATTTTCTTTTTTTTCCTTAGGTTTTCTTGCTTTGCAAGTCACATCACCCTATTTAATCATGTCAAAGGGTTGTGCAAATAATCAATTAATAATATTTTGAGTTTTCTAGTTATTTTGAGAGTTGTTTCTTTTATTTCTTCTTCCGTCCTACGGAAAAGATTTTACGGAGTCGACGTTGTGCGTCTTCGTCTTGTTTCTCGCAGCGTTTCGCGCTTCCAACTACGTCAAGTTGTATCAGAGCTACGGCTACACTCCATGGCGACGGAAGGAGAACAAGGAAACCAAAACCTCGTCACTCCTGAGCGGTTTCAAGCATTGGAGGCTGCCGTTTAACGGCTGACGAAGGTGATGGAGCGTGTGATGGTTCGTCAAGATCGGAAGTGTCCGGTGGTCGATGAAACCGTTCCACGGAGGACTCAAAATCCTAGAGTCCCTCGACACGACGAGGATGACTTCTCCGAAGAGGAACTCGATGAGTTTCTCGATTCCAGACATGCGCGTGGTGTTTATGAACGACCGCAGGCAGCGGATCGTGCCCGCGACTTCTGGGTAAAAGTCGATTTGCCCGAATTCAACGGCCAACTTCACATCGAGGATTTTCTTGATTGGCTTGTGGCAGTCAAACGCTTCTTCAACTATAGGGAGGTGCCTGACACGAAGAAAACGAAGCTTGTAGCAATCAAGCTTAAAAGCGGGGCATTAGCGTGGTGGGAACAACTCCAATTGTCTCGCACCAAGATGGGGAAGCGTCCAATTCAGACATGGTACCGGATGAAGCACCTTCTTCGTCAACAATTTCTCCCTGTCGACTATGATCAAATTTTGTTCCAACAGTACCAAAATTGTTGCCAAGGCAATAGGGTTGTGAGGGACTATACAAAAGAGTTTTTTCGATTGTCGTCGCGCAACAACATCGTGGAAACAAAAGCGCAACGGGTGTCTCGTTACATCGGCGGGTTAAAGCCAATGATCTATGATTTGGTGTCTTTGCACCCTATTTGGACGTTATCAGATGCGGTGAAGATGGCGGAGCAGGTGGAAACACTTCATAGTTGTTCAACTACGAGAAGTTCAATATATGATCAAGATATTGTCAAAAATTTTCAAATCTCGACGGCATCGTCCAATAACAAGACTTCTATGATTCCAAGTATTAGAACAAACTAGCCAACCCAGGCGTTCCTGGAACAAGGAAAAGGACATGGTGATGAAGTTACATCGTCAACCACAACAGCTCATACGATGAATCAAAGGGATCCATATGAGTCCCAATTCGAGCAGAGGATCATTTGTGATCGATGTGGAGAACAAGGGCATCGATCCAACCAATGTCCTCAAAGAGATCGTCGTACTGTGAATCTAGCACTAAGCAAAGATGTCAAAGAAGAGGATATCAACTACCACGAGTATGCTGGTGACAATGAGGAAGATGGAGATCTAAAGGAAGAGGTTCCAGTTATATTATATGTCCTCCAGGAGAATCTCTTATGGTTCAACGGTTGATATGCACACCAAAGGTAAATGAATCCTCTCAATGCAACACTAGAAACATTGCTATTATTCCTATGAAGAATGAGAAATCTCCCAAAGCTTTAAAAGTGGAGGGACACTCTTTTCTTTCCATTAAGGATTTTGTGAAAGAATCCATGGATGAAGAACAATATGAAGAGTCCAATGCAAAGTTTAGAGCAACAAAAATTGACAAGCGACACTCTGAAACATTCAAAGAGGAGGATAAAGCAATGGCTACGAACTTGAGGACAAGTTCTCTACAAGTGAAGGGGACTAATGTAGGACGATTTGACAAGAAAATCAACCATTATTGGGGAAGGAAAGTTAAAAAAAAAAGGAACACAATTAATGTGACATAAAAAAAGGAAACAATTAATGCTCATAATTAGGAGAATCAAATTTATATTGATTTCTCCATGATTATAGATCTACTTTGAATATTTTTAGTTACATTTAATTACCTATTAATTGGGTATTAATTTAGGAGCAATATATAATATTTTAGGAGCTATTTTAGTAAGTTTTAATGGTGTTTTAGTGGCTCCGTTATAGGGATCCGAATTTATGTATTTTTTTTTTCTTAGGTTTTCTTGCTTTGCTAGTCACATCACCCTATTTAATCATGTCAAAGGGTTGTGCAAACAAACAATTAATAATATTTTGAGTTTTCTAGTTATTTTGAGAGTTATTTCTTTTATTCCTTCTTCCGTCCTACGGAAAGGATTTTACGGAGTCGACGTTGTTCGTCTTCGTCTTGTTTCTCGCAGCGTTTCACGCTTCCGACTACGTCACTTGGCAACCAAACAATTGAGCTAGCTTCACAAGTAAACGAATCACAAATGAGATCCTTTTCATTAAGTGCCACCCGAAATAGATTGGGGAATAAGCGTGCCGGTGAGGAACCATTAAGCCAATCATCCTTCCAAAAGCGAACCTCCACACCATTTCCGGGAACTAGCTGTATGGCCTCTTTTATCTCCTCGGCACCTTCCAACATATCCCTCCATACATATGATAGAGAGGACCTATTATGCAGTAGGAGGGAAAGTCTCCACAAGACTTTCCTTGTTCCCTCAATCTAGAGTGGCTCTTTCCACAGGATGGAAGAATATTCTCGAGATGGCTAATGATCTTCCAAAGGAGATTTGATTTCGTCCTGGCAATGGGGTGGTGATCCGATTTAGGAAGGATAGATGGCTTCATGATGTCCCCCCCCCCCCGGCTCTTCTTTTTCCATATCTTTTTAGGGTCGCTTTGGATGAGAGAGATTTCATTACCTTCACTTGTGGTAACAATTTCCGTCAGGATCTAAATGATACTATTTTATTGGATTTATGTTCTCTCCTTGAGGCCTTCCAAGAGGTGAATTTAAATTTGGAAGACAAGGATATGTTTATTTGGAAGTTGGCTCCACGTTCCGGATTTTCATAAATTCATTCTATCGTAAGATTAACATGCATCCTCACCAAGATATTCTAACTGTTAGGCATGAGTGCCTTATTTGGGATGCGCTTGCCCCAGTGAAGATTCATTCCCAAAAGAAAGCATTTCCATCGATGCATGCATAATCATGTGTGATTTTCACTGTGTGGATGTGCTGGTGCCTATGTTGATTATACCTTGATTTCCATTTCTTATTTATGAAGACTAATATAGTTATATGCTTTTTAGGAGGGTTGCACTCGAGCTTGGTGTTAGGCTAGGTGATGAAGTGGGTTATTCTATTCGATTTGAGGATCAAAGTTCAGAGAAGACTCGGATCAAGTAACTTTTACTGTTTCCTTGGGAGTTTTCTTTTAACTTGCATTTGATGTTTCCACAATACATTGTTTCTAAGTTCAAGATGCAACAGGTATCTCACCGATGGTTGTCTCCTTCGGGAAATCTTGTCCAATCCGGAGCTAAATCAGTACTCGGTTATCATTTTGGATGAAGCTCATGAGAGAAGTTTAAACACGTATAATTCTTTAGTTTTTCTCCACAATTTTGTTTTAGTCTGCATTTAATTCTGTCCGTGTACTCATTTCAATCTACCGAATGTTATCTTCAGTTACATTGAATGATAATTTTCATACTATCGGTTAATGTCGAATATCTTGGGTACCTTTTTGCATCTCAAGTACATTTATTTCTGTAAAGTTTGCCGCTTGAGTTCCGGTATGAAACTGTTGGGAACTCTATGCTGACTTGATGTTGATATAGACATGCATTTGCCTCGTTCATTGTTTTTTTATTCTTGTATGCTAATAATGTTGATGAGAGCAACAACCAGGTTGACATCCTATACTGAAAAAAATTAAGTGCATGTGTCAAAAATAGCAAAGGAAGGTTTTGAAATAGGTGCATTGATCAGAGCATTTGTTTAGGCCAGACCGAGGACACACCAATGCAATCATAATTATAAACTGACCTGGGAATGCTAGATTACTCAGATGCAAAACTGTTGTGATATATGGTTCGAATGATGATAACTCCTCCTTAAGTTGAGGTAACTGATCAAATGATTCATTTGGCAACGTAAGTTCTGAGTTTCTTGTTACATAATTTTGATGGCTGGCTGTCCCCAGTTGTCATAGCACAACGGTTCAGGGCTTACTTGTGTTAAGGGTAGATCTTGGGTTCGAGTCTTGGTGCCATGTCATACCTCCTGTTTGTTAGGCGAAATTCAAAAGAATTTTATGTGGGACCAAGAACAAATATGCGAAGGTAGTTTTCCCAGCTTAGTTGTAAGGTCAGCAGCTACGGGGTGTCCCTCCGATATCAAAAAAAATAAAAAATAAAAAAATTTGATGGCTGGTTATTGCATACTAACTTTTGCTTATTTTACATGCAATCGAGATGTAAGCTTACTCCTTCCAATCTCTATCCTGGTCTTCATTGTTCATCGTCGTGCATGGCATGTATTTCCTCTACATAATGACATGGCTTGTCAATGCCTCATGGTCATCTATTACCCATATTATTTATCTCCTTTGTAGTTTACCAGATGTAATATAACATGGTGACCTATGCGAGGTTGAAAAGGGTCATCTTCTCTTTGGTTGCATTCATAGTGTCGATGTTTGGCCAAAAGTGAACATGACAATTTGTGCTAGTTATGCCTTCTCAAACATTGAGGAAATTTGGTGTTTCTTCATAAGCCGGGTAAAATGGGATAAAAGTCATGAAGCCAAATTCCTCGGGATCATTCCTTATGCAGTGTCAGAGAATATGGCTTGTGAGGTACGGGCTTATTTTTTCAAAATAAGGTGTATTAAACATGGGTGGCCACCATTGATTTGCTTCGGGCTTCAGCAATCACTCTCTAGGAAGGATATCCTAGTTCATATCCTTTTTTGGGGTTGGGGGTTGGGTGTTGTTCGTTTTCTTTTTTTTTTTTTTTTCTTTTCGGGGGGGGGGGGGGGGGGGGGAGTGGCGGTGTTGGTTGTTGTATCACATTTGGGATTTGTTTTCTGAATTTTATTTTCTTCCCTTTTCTTGGAGATCCCTCATCTTCTTGTCTTGTTCGAGGAGTTTTTTTTTCTTAATGAGTAGCTCCTATTTTTTCCTCAAAAAATAAAATAAAAATGGTGACACCACCTTCACAATTTAGGGCTTATAATGCAGGAGCACATCATCTTTGTCAGTTACTTTATTTATTCTATATTCTAATGAATGCATGAAGAGTTTTCCATTTTGTTTTATCACTTCTTATTGCTATATATAAAGCTGAGAATGATGTTAAGCAGTCCTCTCTGTTGGCAGTGACATACTTCTTGGCTTGATGAAACGCTTGGTTAAAATGCGTTCCTCAAATTTAAAGGTTTTGATCACTTCGGCAACCCTGGATGGTGTCAAGGTATCAAGATTTTTCTCCGATTGTCCTATACTGAATGTACCTGGGACATTATTTCCTGTGGAAAAACTGTACAGTGCTAAGCGTCCTGCAAGCTATCTTGAATCTTCTTTGCAAACTGCTCTTGGTACGAGTGCTTCTTTAATCATGTCTACATGTTTTTGATGAATAACTTTTGGATTTGATGAACTCATAGCCTATCAACTGGTGTCTTTTTGTGTTTTTCTGATCTAATAAATAATATAAGAATTTTGCTTTCTAGATTTCTAATCTTGTTTTTCCATGACATTTGAGGCAACTTATTGAGGATAATTTCAAAAGGCTGAAAGTAGTTCAGAATAGCAACAAAATTCCAGAATGACTTGATCTATCCTTGGTAATGTCTAATATCCTCGTTTGAGTCAAAATGTTATATTTGACATAATCACTCATTGAAAAATCAGAACTTAAGTCGGTTTAGATGAACAATGTATTTGTCATGTTCCTGAAAACTGAGCAGTTCAAGGAAAATATAAATGTCGGAAAAACTCTTTTGGGAGGGATTAGAGTTACTGAGTTTGATTTGGAATACATCAATATATCATTTTCCAAGAATACCTGTTCTCACATTTAAGTTAGTGAGGTGGTTTTATAAGAGGAATGCTAGAGAGTTGATGTCTTTTGTTTTTAAAAGAATCTAGCACATTAGGTCTCCGGTTTCATGGTAAGACTTTTTTATGGTAAGAGAGTCTTCAGACAAAGTTGAATTATCTACTTTTTTCAAGAATTTTCTATCATTACATGGCTAACGATTCAATTGTAACATGATGAAGAGATCTAAAAGAGAAGGCTTCAATTATGTGCTTTAGTAGGCTGCTGCTGCTACTACTACTGTTGTATTATAGAAAAAAATATTTACTGCTCTATTTGTATATATGTTGATATACTCATTAAAATAGTCCTAAAAACAAAACAAAAGAGCACTCTTACATGCCTTATACTCAGTATCTTTTACATTGATTCAAATTAAGATCAATTTTGTAATTTTTTTTTATCATAGGTACCACATGGAAGTAATATTGGGCATATTCTGTGTTTTTCTAATGGACGGTAGAACAATATTAACAAATGAGCTCATGGACCTCGTTCAAAGGAGGCGAGGGATCTTCTTTAAAATCAAGATAAATATTTACAAAAACACCCTAAAACATTCCAATTACAATGCGGATTGTATGGGCTTAAATCCCATACATATTTATCCCCACAGTCGCCAACATATTGCGACCCAATATGTGTATCCCTCAATCCTAAAAAAGATAGAGAATGCAAATCCAAGTGTTCTCCCCCTTTTTCTTCCCCCTTTGCACTTACCAGTTTGCCATTAATAAAACCAAAATTTAATTTTAATTCCACACCAGAATATTTCTCTCTTGGATTCTTGCAAATGTAATTCCAAAAATCTTTTTCCTCAACTTGTCTCCAAAATCAGATTTTGGATGGAATCCAGAATCCAGTTACTTCCAAAAGAGGTTTCTCAAGGATTAAATTTCAAATGATTCAATGATTACTAGTATACAGATATCTTATCAATCTGACACACAGCAATTCTGCTTCTGAAAATGGTCCATATCTGCATATAAACATGCATGTGAAAGAAATTCTTGGATCAGTTATCCATCTCTCCGATCATTATTACTTGCTTGTCTGTTGCACATCACTAGCATTGCATTTGTTCTAGAGAACCCCATAGTGTTAAGTCTAATGCTACGGTATATTTGATCAAGTAACACACCCACGGTGGTACTGAGAGTTTATACTCATTGGCAACATTTATCAATTATTGGTTGTGGGCTTGTTCATGAATCATATACAATGGACTTCACAATTTATGCTTCAGAGAAGACTATGGATAACTAGTATTCATCAGCCTTCATAATTTTTTATTCAACCAAATGGTCATAACTCATAACCTATTTTCCTGGTCACTATTTGTGAATGCATTGTTCTTGTTCATTGAAGTCGTGAATTGGCAAATCTGCACCTGATTACTTAAGTATTGTGAACATACTTTTTGATGTTGAGTTTTTCCTTCATTACCTATGGCATCAAAGTCTGCTCACATATTACTACTATATAGTTAATTTGCAACCATTCATTCAATTTTATAATTTTTATTCTGGTCTACTCAATTGTTGGTTATTAGACATACACATTCGGGAACCACCAGGAGATGTCTTGATTTTTATGACAGGCCAGGTAATCAGAATGCCTCACTAACTCTGAACTGATGCTTGAAATGCTGAATTATTTGAACTTCCCCTGAATCTGATAATCATTTTTTTTCAAATCATTACTTATAGGATGTTTCTAATGTTCTTCTCTTAGGATGATATAGAGAAAATGGTAGCAAAACTGGAAGAGAGAATTGGTCACCTGGAAGAAGGTTCATGTTTGGATGCTATAGTCTATCCACTCCATGGTTCCTTGCCCCCTGAAGCACAGGCAATGGTTTTTCTTTTTTATTTTATGAATTTTGCTGATTGGTGGTTTTTGCTCAATTCATTTTTTGGGCATTTATTGTATGATAACCAGTTTATGCCATTCTGCATTTCCATTAATTTTCATGTTAAGTTCTTGACATGCTCTTTATTTGTGACATCAATATGAGATCGTTCAGCATTAGGTGTTGTGAAGTAGAACTTCTTGGTGGAAACCTATTTTTTTAGCTTTGATTATTACAAGCAGTAAACTCATGTTTATAACCTTCATTGCTTGATGAACATAGCCAACAAAGGTTGAGTGTAAGGCTCATCCTTGTAAGCATCTGTTTTTTAACAAGTTGTTTACCATCTAATTAGCTGATTGAGCAGGTCACCTACTTTGTTTGTTTAATCATGTCAGTTTTTGTGTCTTGTTTGCCAAATCATTGTCAACACAAGTTCCTTACACCTTACAAGCATCAATTCTATTGAATTCTAAATTTGATTGACTTTGAATTTTAATTTTATAGATTTCTTTGAGTCAGAAAGTTAAATTATTTACACCATTGGATTCACAAAACTTTTAATGCTTTATGCTTCCAGTATACAAAACTCAGTATTTGATTCTCTGTTGTGTTTGATATTTTCATGCTTGTCTGCTAACAGGTGCTTGTATTCAGCCCAGCACCACCAAACTGTAGGCGGTTTATTGTGGCGACAAATATTGCAGAAACTTCTTTAACAATAGATGGCATTGTGTAAGGAAAATTTGATATTTATATTGTTGGAAAATTTACTTATTTTTTGCTGCTGACATTTGTTTAATTTCTCCCAAATCTGATCATTAACATCAAATAGTGCTTCAACAAAAATCCTCTGAAGAGATTGTAACAGTTTTTGCAGAATCAAATATTATCATTTAATTGATGACCTGTAATGTTTTTGATTGATTTGTAAAATAATTTGGAAGTCCTGAGGATCATACTCAATCTCTTATTATGAAAAAAACAACATTTTAGAGTTTGAAAATTATTTAAGTTCTTCTATAAGTGCTTTAGATAAGGAGAATTCTTCAATATGAAGTTAGGTCATGGCATGAAGCAGGTTTTTTTTTATCTATATCTGCAAGATGTGGAACAATCACAGAAGATATAGGCTTCTTGGAATCTAGATATTTCAGTTTTATTATATTAACTCAGATGACATATTTGTTACCACTGGAACATTTGGTTACCTCTGGAATATATGGCAGTGGCACTAAGCTTGTTTGCATCTCGCACTAGGGTGCTGTACTTTTCTTGTTTATACTCTTACTGAATGGGTGCATGATATTTTTTACAATATATAAAAGCCTTAGAGATTCATATCCAGCTGCATCTGAAACACTTCATAAGTGGTTTGGTTATGCATTTAAGTTTTTAATTTCTGGATAAAGCTTATAATGCTTGCGATTATTTCATATTATGCCTGATATCATTGAAATTCAATCACTTTCACACAGTATTCCATCATCCTTACAAAAAATTTACCTTTTGCGCTAGGTATGTTATCGATTGTGGCTATGTGAAGCAACGCCAATATAACCCCACAACTGGCATTTATTCTCTTGATACTGTACAAATAAGCAGGTATGCCTTCTCATTATATTGATGAAGTACTAAAGAAAAGAAAAAATATTGGATGATTAACAGGGTATCATGTTTGAAGATGGATCTTCATCTTAACAATAGCGTAAGAGGGATGATAGTCCTCCACCTTATGTTGTGTGAGGGAGAGGAGAACTAATTTAAAAACTGATATTTCTAGCTTCACAAATCTATAGCATGAACATGCAAAAACAGTCGCTGTAAATCGCATTGATGCGCTTCCGACATGTATGAGACATGTGAAATCCATATCTGCTTTTAAGAGAGAGTATTTAAGGGAAGACACACCGAGGGCACATCAGCCCTATCCAGAAACAAAAATGGGAGGAGGAGAAGGAGATACCCTCTCTATAGATATGTTCTTCTTGCTCTTCTTTCCCAAATATTGATTGCACATCCCCTTCGGTGACTTTGGGTGAGATATTCATAGTTACCTTGGAGCTGCTGGAGAAGAAAGTGGAGCAAGGGGCTGGTTTTGTAGGGCAGGTCCAGTTCAGGCTGAGATAGCCTGCAGCTGGTCCACTTTGCCCTCAATACACACAAATACGTTAAAAAAAGGGAAAAAAACTGAACCTAGAATACGGAAGAAGCATGAAGTACTTTTCTGCAAAATAAAGGCTCTCATGGACTGTTATATAAATGCAACATTTTTGAAGGTTTTCTGTTACTTCACAGAAGAAAAACAAGCAAGGGGTTGGGTTTGTAGGGCAGGTCCAGTGCAGGCCGAGACAGCCTGCAGCTAGTCCACTTTGCCCTCAATACACACAAATGTGTTAAAAAAAAAGGAAAAAAAGGGGAAACAACTGAACCTAGAATACTGAAGCAGCTTGAAGTACTTTTCTGCAAAATAAAGGCTCTCATGGACTGTTATATAAATGCAACATTTTTTAAGGTTTTCTCTTCCTTTTTTGTTAAAAAAACATAAGCTTTTCTTTGACTTCACAAACTTTGTCCATTACTCATATGTTATCAAACTGGTGGTTGTTTATGCATAATCATTTATTTCAAATATAGTAGTCCATTAATTGTTGATCTTAAATGTTATTATTATTCAAAATGTGAACATCAGCAGTTAGAACTTTCATGAATACAGGGTACAAGCTGATCAGCGTGCAGGGCGAGCTGGGAGAACCCGTCCTGGAAAATGTTATCGATTATATCCCTCCTCTGTCTATCTTGAAGAGTTGTTAGATGCAACGGTCCCAGAAATACTGAGATCATCTCTTGCTGGATGTGTTCTTTATCTGAAATCATTGGACCTGACCGATATCGATATTCTAAGGTTTGATTTTCTGGATCCACCATCAGGTAAGTCAAATTCTAGGCTTTTATTTGCTATATGCTATCCATTTGGAATTTTTTTGGTTCCTGGAATTTGTGGTTGGACTTATATAGTATATATTGCTTTCCATTTTTGTCTTCTTCATTAGGGATGATTCTTATTCTTCATTCAGATGATAAAATTCACATTTTGTTCTACAGATGATTCATTGGAAGATGCCTTGAGGCAGCTGTACCTAATTGATGCCATTGATGAAAATGGGCTGATAACAGATATTGGACGAAAAATGGCTGGTATTGTATTACTTTTTGTGGCTCATATATATATATTTTTTGTTTATTTCTGCATCCATACTTGGGATAATCATTGAAGAAGTCATGAAATTCATGGAATTTCAAATTGTAAATGCTATTCTTTTTTTTTGGTTATTTGCTTACATCTCCCTGGAGAATCTCATTGTGTTAAAGAATCCCCTATAGTTTGGGTGTTTGTATACATATGCTCATTCGTAAATCATGATATTCTGAATATTGGAGTGCATGTGCTACAGTTCTGTCTTCTATATGTATGCTGTACAGACAGAACTGTACATATTGCAAATTTACATTGTGCCCTTGTATTGCTCACTTGTGGTATCACTTTCCTGGTTCTCCTGATGAATCTGAATGGGTATTAAAATAAGTGGTCTTTAGATGTTTCTATGAACCATTGAGTTGGTTGTTTTTTATATGTGATTTTCCCTGTGTTTTGCAGAGCTTCCTCTGGACCCTTCACTTTCTAGGACATTAATTGAGGCCAATGAATTGGGGTGTTTGTCTCAGGCTTTGACTGTAGCTGCTATGCTATCAGTAGAAACGACATTTCTTCATAATCGAAGGTCATCTCTACCTGATGTTTGCTGTCTTGCTAAGTTTCACATCTTTGATGTCTATTCATATTTTTGCAGAATGTACTACTATATAATATGTACAAATGAAGCATAAATTGTTATTATCCATCATATAAATTGGAAATACATATATGCTTTTTATGGGTAAAATACATTCACGGTTGCGTCTGCCAGATCATGAACTAGCACAACAGGGTGAGAGAGAGAGAGAGACGGGGAACTATTATTGAAGAAAGGAGAGAATAAAGGAAGAAGAAGAAGAAGAGAGAAATGGTTTCTCTCTCATGCGGTTTGTTGGTGCATATGGTATTACTATTGGCTTCTCTCTCATGCGGTTTGTTGGTGCATATGGTATTACTATTTCAAAGCCTTATTCCTCGTGGTATGTTGGTGCATATGGCTCACACATAATGAATGTGTCTTCCAGCACAAGAGTTCCTATATTGAGAATACTTGGATGGTGATTTGGTCATCATGATTTTAGGAGAGGAGATGCCTTCAACCATCATGGGAAACAATTGGTTTGGAGTGAGAATCTAGTGTTATGTTGAGAGGTTGGCCCGCCTTGGGAGAGGTCCTTTTGTTTTGTTTATGTTCGGAGATCCCTCAACTTCATCTTATAAAATCGCTCCAATCTTCATCTCAAAAAAGAAGACGAAGAAGAATATATCAAACCACGACCCTAATTTTAGTACACAATCTTGAAACTCATAAATCCAATTTTTCTGCCAATAATAAAAATTTCATTAGATAAGGTCTGGACTCCTCATAGCTGTATTTGAAAATTACTTGAAACTATGTGAATGTTGCTTTGAGCTAGTATTTGAGTTGTAGTTGGAAAGTCATGGTTGACATGGAGTTCTTTATTGTTCATTTGTACTTTTTTCTATGTATCTTGAAATGCTATATGCATAGTTGTGTCACAAACATGGTTCTAGATGTAATTTATGCTTTATGCTCATTTACAGAAAGGACAAAGATAAAAAGAGAAAGCAACCTGTCTCAGATCTTCCAAATGGTTCTGGCTGGGGTGATCATATACAGTTGCTTCAGATATATGAGAACTGGGCTGAAGTAGGCTATGATCGCAACTGGCTGATTGATAATGACTTACAGGTATTTCCTTCAGTTGATTGTTTTTGTATGGCTTCAACTTATGTTTTAATATCTTTTTACAAAATCCCAAAAACATAAAATTCAGTAAAATTTCTAAAACACATTTGAGGTAGCGTTTGGTTGCCCAATTGGGGAGCTTTTACATTTGCAAGAAGCTGCTTCTGCGATCGTGCAACCAAACAGTTTTACTGTAGCAGCTTCTTGTAGACAAATTTTAGGCAAATAGTGCCCAAAAGTTTCGATTTCCAAAAGCTAGGTGGAGTGAACTTCCTGCAGAATCAGTTTTAAAACCCAGATTCCTGCAGAATTAGTTTTGCAATCGTGCAACCAAACACACCTGGCACTTGTTCCAGTAATAAGTGATTTAAGTTTACACCATTTTTTTTAAATTATTTGTGTGTGTGTGTGTGTATAGTAGTGATATAATGTGGCCTGTGTGAACCGCGTACATACATCATTTATTGAGGTATATGCATCGATAAGGAAAGCATATGAGCTTATTAAAGCATATACCTCACTGGACAATATGCATTCTTTATCGATGCATATACCTCGATAAGGGATGTATATATATGGTTCGCACGGACCACATATTATCATTTCACTATATATATATATATATATATATATATATATATATATATAGAGAGAGAGAGAGAGAGAGAGAGAGAGAGAGAGAGAGAGAGAGAGAGAGAGAGTTTTTTGAAATTATATCGTAATATGAAAAGTACTAGGCAATCCCAGATCTGATGCCCATGATGAAATGCTTCAGATCTTTATGTGTTGGTCCATCAAAGTAATATAATGGAACTTTACATGCATTCATGTCATCCATATAATTGAATATGTAATCCTAAAGAAGTCCAATCATAGGGTTCTTGCTTTCAGTTGCATACATTTTATGTTCTTCATCACTTTTATGGCACAGTGAATGCTTAGTGCTTAATAATTATTGATACAGTGGTCGTATCGTGCAAAAGCATTTATTATAATTGTGGACCTTTTTTGTCTCTCAGGTACGGAGCATGAAGTTTGCCAAGGACATCAGAAAGCAGTTGTGCCAGATAATGCAGAAGATAGCTAAAGGTTAGGACAAATTAGTAGCAGTTTTGCGAGTTTGGAATCAAGTTTAATGTTTTTCTTTTCAAGAGACAACCAGGTTCAATGTTTATTACATTTGTAAAGAAGTGATCATTGATGAAAGCTGGGAATTTGATCGATCTTTAGATGTGAAAAGAAATAAGAAAAATGAAACTTTTTTTTTTTTGAGGCAAGGAACTCGGCCTCCCCCACCCATCTCCCTAGTTCGCTATCTAGTGAGAAAATGTTGGTGGCATGCTTTCAACCTTAAAGAACAAGATTCTTGTGTGCACCTTCCTTTTCCTTTTGACTTTGAAGCTTGAGATTCTTCTTTTTGTTTGTTGTCTATTCCATGACACACAACACACACAAGGAGACCTACTGATGGTTTATTTACGCCACAACATGGTATCATATTAGCTTGAAAATTTTCCATTTATAACATACGACTGACTATATTTATAGGATACAAGTTGCATCCCATGCACTGAACAACCCTACTGATGGATTGGCACGGTCCTATTTACAGCCAATGCAGTCCGGTGTACCTCGTTGGCCATCTGGTGAGGTATATACCTCGTAATTTTTTTCACATATGCTGAAAATGAGTTCATTCAATTTGAAATGGAGCGATTTACACTTTTCATTAAAGTATATACCTCATTAGACGGTGTTTACTTTTTAAAAAAAATTAAAAAATGTTGGGACTGTCCGTGGGACTGCCAGACTGTCCCTAACATTTTCCTTAATAATTTAGAACATTCAATCGAGATTGGGGCCCATGCCACATTCTAGGTTCCTAATATAGAGGTATCCAATGAAGGGCAGCAGTTGTCGTGTTTCTGGTACTCACAGGTCCATGTGGTCTTGTTACCTTCAGTTTGAGTATCCATTCTGGTTGTCCGATACTATAGGCTCGCTACATCTACTCACATGTCATGCAGAATTAATAAGCAAAACTTCTTGATTTGTTTCCCTTGGAATAACTTTGTAAATTTATCATCTTACAAAATTGGAAGACCTACGACTTGGCTTTTTTAACATTTTCTGAAAGCAGGGGCTGTAGATGTGCAATCAAACCATCGGCATAAAGAAAGCCGACTGCAGTACCATGGCTTGAGGAAGGCATTGTGCCAGGGTTATGGAAATTTGCTTGCTGAGCGAATGATTCATCACAATGGTTATCGAACATTGGGTCACAGGTCACAGCTAGTTCAGGTAATCTCACTTTAGTGCCCACCATATTCTCTCATCACCTTTACACTTTATGTAGATATGCAAATATACTTTCACACGGGTTCAAAGAGTAAACGCTGAAATCCACAGCTGTGTAAATAACGGGCATTTGGTAATCTTCTGACTCTTTTACCTGCAGAAGTGATAAAAGCTCATTTCTGATGGAAAGTCGTGTATATCATGTAAATGAAACCTTTTTTTTTCACATAAATAAGTCTTAATGGCGTATGTTTTAATGATTTTGTTCAACTGGACAAATTGAATCTTGTCAATTTGACAGTGAATATTTATCTAAATGTGATTAACTACAAGGTCATGCTCAGTAGAAAGTAGAAACACATGATAATGGAGTATGGATAAAGTTATTTTATTTTTGAAAAGTGGGCTGTACCACTGTGTTTCATATTTTGAAAACATCATTGTAGAATGTAGAGATAAGGAGACTGGGAAGAACCTAACTGCCATGGATGCTGATACATGGGGTATCAAGGAGATAATACCCTAGAAGTCACTGCACAAGAAAGATTTTAGCCCTGATCCTCCAACAATCACAGACTGCCCAGGTTACTGCACGCTCAATAAATGGACCTGTCTCTTTGTTTATAGAGATATTTTCAGAGAAATCCACAAACAAAATGCATATTTGGGACAAGAATGTCAAGCCACCTAGCAGTGTCAGCTGTGACAATGGAGAGAAACCCAACTTCAGGTTTATTTTCCAGGTAGGTAACTTATTATTGGGCTGGTGCCATGGGTTTTCTCCCCGTAATTCCCGAGAATTCTCGAGTTCGAATCCCTCTGGGCATACCCGATGCTGGTTTTGGCGTTTTCCCAGCTAATATTGGTGTTCCTCGCCAGTGAAATGTTCCTTTTTAACATGCTACGTACAAGTGAAGTGGACCCATGTTTCCTTCCAGATGAACTCTAGAGCTTGAACTGATCTTCCCACCTCTTTTTTCTTAATTTATTATGGAAATCTCAGCCATCCATCGGAGTTAGATGGTTGTTGAAAATGCACCTAGAATTAAATTATATCTAGACCAGATCACATGAAACCCAATCTTGTGTGACAGTATACTTCTTAAGGTCTTTAAGTTGACATGTATTTATCTCATGAACTCATGTGAAAGAAACCCCCTTTTGACACAGTCTCAAGCCAAGTGATCAGTTGGAGAACACAGACTTTATCAAATCGAAATGCATGAGCCTCAACTTAAAAAAAAAAAATTACTGTGCAAATTATCAGCACTATGTCCGAAATTATGGTTGCTGGTCTCATCCTTCTTGTAGTCCATGGATGATCTAATTTTTCTGTGATGAACCTCACACATCTTGTCTTTGTTTCAAAGCTGGGTTGCATTAAATAATCATGACTCATAGGTTTCTAGAAACATTAGTGGTTTATGTGTACATCAGCCGGAGAAGTGGCAGAAGTCTTCAAAGAATATGATTCTAGCTATTTAGTTTTACGTTATATGTTTCGTTTTCATATGTTGCAGGTTCACCCTTCCTCGGTGCTCGAGTCAGATGAAGATGGGCGATTACCCGACTATGTTGTGTATCACGAGCTTGTTGCTACCTCTCGCCCATTCATGCGGAATGTATGCGCTGTTGAGATGGCATGGGTGATGCCCATATTAAAGAAGCTAGAAAAATTGGACATCAACAAGCTGAGGTAAAGAATTAGAACTCATGGATTTTTTTAAAAAGTTTCTTTGGATCTTTTAACATCATATGCAATTATTTACCATTATTAGAAGATATGCAAAGCTTATCCATAAGAAACCATGTCATTTTTCTATTGGCTCATTGCTACCCCTTGCCCAATTCATTTTGAATACCATTATTTCTTGGGAAAATGCTATACTTAGAAGTCTTTCATGTGGTCACTTTTGCATATTGCACATGGTTTGAATTTTATTTTTGGAATATATACTTGTCTACTTAAATACATACTTCAAAAAAAATAAAGTACATACTCAAATGAATTAAATGCATACATATTTACATTTTCCGCAATGGAGTATATATCACGTTGGGTGATTTCAAATACTGCACTAGGTGATCTGACATCCCCAAGAATGACTGCAGTTTGAGTGTAACAACGCCCACTTTTTTTGTTATGAGTTCCATTTTCCAATTCAAATCTTTGGTTGGATTGTGCAGTGGAGGCATGCGTGCTAACAAAGTTCCTGAGTTCAATGGAAACCCACAAACCGAATCATCCAAGAACGAGGCTCCTGAATCTGTGATGGAACCTGATAATCATGACAGCAAGATACAAGCTGCTCGAGAACGCTATCTTGCAAGGAAAGGAAAGAAATAGCAGCTCATATCGAGTGACACCTACAATGGCGTCACTTTCAAATGTTCAATGGTGACAGTATGAAGCAAGGTGATCAAGTCATCGAAATATTCGAATTCGGAGCAGAAGTTGATCGCTGTCCGCCTGTCCATCGAAAATTGGGCTCCATGTAAAAGGAGAGAGGACCTACAAAGCCACACACACTCAGACTTCAAGTGTTGCCACTCTCCAGTGACTGCCATGATCATATGAATCTATTGATGTTAACATGAACAATACATCTCAGGTTTGTTTTGCTTACTGGATAATTTTATAAATGATGGCCCTCATCATGTTAATGTATTTATGTAGCTTCTTTAAGCATTACTTGCTCATTTGCATCATTTCCATTATATGGCCATAAATATTATATTATTATTATTATTTTATACAGAGAGAGGGAGGGGGGGCATATAAGAACTGTGTTCATGACGTCTTGTATATGGGCTTGCGCAGGGTACGAGGTATGCGTGCCTTAGAAATTTTTCACATTAATAGGTACTGATGAGTTCCATGGGTGGATTATTTGCGTTCAGGGGCAGAGTCAGGAATTAGAGCAGGGGCAGAGGACGAAGAGAATCAGTAAGATGAAAAGAATCCAGCGGGCGAAGAGAATCAGTAAGATGAAAAAAATAATTATAAATATATAATAAGTTAAAATGAAATTAAGATAGTTGTATAATGATCGAATCTTTAAAGTAAAAAATAAAAGAATAAATTGAGACAGTTTTATAGAATAACTTATAGAAGATTTAAGGAAATTTTAGAAATCTCATTATTTCATCACGAAAATAAATAAAAAAAATGAAGTTTAAAAAACAAAGTTTTTCACAAATTTTTTTCTCAAAAACTTACAACCTCATATCTCAATGCGCACTAATACACTCAGTCTATTTTTTGTAGTTTTATTTTTATTTGTCACATCTAATGCACTTCAAAAAAATGTAAATAAAATATACATTTATTTTATATAAACAAGTACTTCATTTCTATCAAAATTAATATATTTTATTATAAGTATACACTTCAAAAAAACTCCAATGTGTGCATGCTATCCGGAATGCAAACGACTACACATATCAATTTTCAATTTCAAACCCATTCATTTCAAATACCATTTTTTGCATATGCTTATGAAAAGTTCTTATCTTGTCAAAATAACCCTGATGCAAAATTTAAAACCTAGAAATAGAATTTAAAAAGGGGCATTTTATATTATAAGGTTTTTGAAGGGTGTATATACAAAAACCATTCATTTATTAATTACCCATGCATGAATGACACCTTATTCCCATTGGGGGGGGGGGGGGGGGGGGGGGGGGGCTCTCTTTTAATTAAGTCAGTTTTGTAAATGAAAACCTACTATTAACATAACAGTCTTCTCTGTTGAACAGGGGGGGCTCTCTTTTAATTAAGTCATTTTTTTCACAAATGAAAACCTACTATTAACATAACAGTCTTCTCTGTTGAACATGCATACATCCAAATTCAACCACCCAACACATCCATATTAATACATTTTTTACTCAACACATTGTTCAAAAGCCAAAATATAATGTGGATGTGTGGGTTGGTTGAATTTGAATGTGTGAATGTTGAACAAAGAAGACTGTTATGTCAATAGTATGTTTTCATTCACAACAAAAGAATTATTAAATTTGTGAATGTGCATGATAGATCGAATATGTTAATGTTGAATAAACTTATGTGACTATGTACGTGAATGTTGTTTCTTTGTGATATTTATTTGTTGTGTATTTATGATATTTATGATGGATAAAAAAAATTAAATTATTGTCAATTGGATAGTGTTGGGCGACATACATTGGGTCACAGCAGACACTACTGTTTGACTCAAAGTGTGTCAAACTGAACAACTTACTTTGACCAAGGCGTGCTGCGTCACTTTTAAAATATTGCAGTTGAAACTTTTTTGATAACACACCTTGTGTCATATTAGACACTCCAGTATGATTGGATTTGTGTCAATTGAAATTGGTGGGATGAGTGTCTAATAAACTTTTGATTGGACGGGGGAGGGACATCATTTGGGTTGGTGGTGATAGACGGGCTCATTTAAGAAACTATTGTTATCCATCTAATCAGTACTAATTTTTTTTTTTCATGTTTTACCATGAGTGATTGAGTGAATACCGTATTTTTGTTAAAGATGGAGACTATGAAAAATAAGGGAGTGGTCTTCACGCGCTTTAATTTATTTTGGAAGTGTATATCATCATAAAAAAAAAATAAAAGTGTGAGGTTCCATGACACATTTTAGGCAGGTTAAATGATTGGATAGCATTTATGTTTGCAGAAAGGATTTTTTTTTACAATCATGTAACCAAACAGTTTTATTATTGTAATTTTTAACATACAAATTACAGATAAATAATGTTTAAAAACTGTGATTTTTAAAAATTAATGGGTAAACTTTCTATGGAATCAGTTTTAAAAAAAATTATGGGAGAATCCGTTCTGTAATAGAGACATACGTAATGCTTTACACATCCTATGTATTCCAAAATGAAATATCAATGAGACGGATCGGATCAAAACATCTCCTAACCCGGCCCAACCCACCTTAGCGGGGTCCATCAACCTGTACCCTCCATCAAGTGAAATCCCTACAATCGAACGGTCAGATTCAATCATTACCATAACGAAAACCACACATTTCCAACGTTAATCATACACCCATCACTTCACCTCACCAAATCCAACTAGACTGTAATTCGTTTGACCGCGTGTCAGTCGATCCCGACCGTCCATCCTCACAATCCAACGGTCGGATCTCGTCCTCCACCATCCCCACCTACAAACATCGACTCGACCGCCGCCCGAACAAAAGGTTGAGGTGGAAGACTTGGAAGCGAAGAATAGAAAAAGAAGAAACTTTGGATCGTCTTCTCTCCTCCTCGACCGAATCTGATACGGCGCCGACGAAAAATGGCGAGCTCGGCCGATCTGTCCGACGTACCGTCCGTGGATCTCGTGACGGAGGTCCTCCGCCGCATGAAGTGCTCCACCAAGCCCGACAAGCGCCTCATCCTCGTCGGTAATTCCGTCTCTCTTAGAGTGTATGTATACGGATTAGGGTTTTGATTTGTTTGGATTTGAGTGAGATTTTGGGAAAATCAGACGAGGATCCAATTGTGTAGACATGACCGGGTGCATTGTGTGTTTTGACGTACAACGGTTAAGGACAAGAGGAAGAATCAATTCGTTGTGAAGATTTGTGTGTTGTTTTTGTTGTAATTGTGTGATGAAGTGGTCGTTTGAGACAAATTTGGAACCCTTGAAAGTGGAGATGATTAAGAATTGTTTCTTAATTGATGGATCTGTTTTGAAAACTTGTGTTTTGTTGTGTAATAGAGGGTTTGGAGAAGAATTATGGTATGCCTTTTTAGACGAAATCGATTCAATTGGAAATTATTATGCTGAAGAGAATACAGAGCTCAATATGTGAAACTTTGGATTACAAATTAAAGTATGCTATTTTGGGTTGTTTTTTGTCAGTTTTAGTTATAAATGGGTAATCTTGAATGAGTGTGTGCCTTTAATGTTTCATTACTCTACTCATAATAGTTAAATGAGATTTTTTTTTAAATGAGATTTTTTTTAATTTATACTTCTGTTCATTTTTAATGCTTAATAGCTCTTATATTGTGGAGTAGATGACCTTGTATAGAAGCTGAGGTTGTGAATAGAGTAGTTGGCTTCAAGGCTGGGGATTAGAGCTTGATATCATGTTATACATTGCTCATATCCTACTCATGAATTGAAACATACCTTATACCTCTCTTTGTCTCATTGACCTTTAGGATAAGCCCTGATATTCAGGTGTTTTCTTTCATTCCTCACTATCCTCCAATTAGCGAAAGCTTGGTATTTGACACTGATTACTAAAGTGAAACTTGGTTTACATGCCAACTGACCTTTGTCGGGAATCTGACAACAGTGAACAGTCAGTTATAAAATATTGGTGGAATGCTTGGATCCTCAATTGGATTCATAAAGCTGACCCTAAGTTGATGTGAATGGTTTATTATTATTGCGTGAAAGACTGAAAGTGTTCCTTCCTGTGTTAAATTTTTATGAGGTGGGCATATCAAGCACTTGAGGGCATTTTTTGATGCTTGAAATGGTTATGGTATATGTTTAATTTTTTTTCTAATTGTGAATCGCTTGACTTGCAGGTCCTCCAGGGTCAGGTAAAGGTACACAGTCACCTATCATTAAGGATGAGTATTGCTTGTGTCACCTTGCCACCGGGGACATGCTCAGAGCTGCTGTTGCTGCCAAGACGCCCCTTGGAGTGAAAGCAAAGGAGGCAATGGACAAGGTGATGATGCTTTACTGAGATGCTTCATCCCCTTAAATATTTTCCTGCATTTTTTAAAGTTTCTTTTCCGGGGATTCATTAGCTTTTTTATTCTTCAGGGAGAACTTGTCTCAGATGACTTGGTTGTTGGGATAATTGATGAGGCCATGAAGAAACCTTCATGTCAGAAGGGATTTATACTTGATGGCTTCCCTAGGACAGTTGTACAAGCAGAAAAGGTATATTTTTGGTCTTCAGGTTCAGGGTCTTGTTGATTCAGTGCAGCTTCCTATGATGTCATGTTATCCAATTTCTGTATGGGTGAATTCTTCTCATGCCTCTATTGTTTTTGGATCAGCTTGATGAAATGCTGAAAAACCAAGGCAGTAAGGTTGACAAGGTGCTCAACTTTTCCATTGATGATGCCATTTTGGAAGAGAGAATTACTGGTCGTTGGATACACCCTTCTAGTGGCCGGACTTACCATACTAAGTTTGCACCTCCAAAAGTTCAGGGCGTTGATGATGTAAGCTTATCGAACTTGATTAAGTTACCATTGAAGTGTGTCCTTTGTTCTTGTTCTTCACATCTAGGCGTATGTGTGTGTGATCGCTGTGGTAAAAAAAGAAAGGTCGCCTTTACGCTAAGAGCCTTTTATTACAAAAATTCAATTTGTTTTTAGGATTCAGTTAAAAAGTTAAAGCCCTTGGTACCCGTACCAAGGTCTAACCCTATGTAGCAATAGTAGATTAGTAGAAGACTTCTAACTAAAGTGCTTTAGGACTCCTTCTAGAGTATGTATTACTTGAGAGAGTCTTGTGCAAAAATCTCGATTTTTTCTTTAGGTACTCTCCATTTGTTCTATTTGATTCGACAAATTAGTGGAATCCTCTGTTTGTATTTGGCCATGGAGCTCTTATGATGAACCACGGAAATTGTTCTTACCTTGTAATTGTGCTCCTTGTCTGGTTTCTTGTTATTTACATTATTCTTCTGCACTGGTCTTTGCCAAATTCGCAAACAAAACACCCATACTCATTAACATGGTTCTTTTTGAGCTCCATATGCACTCAAAACATGTGTTTGTTTTACAGAAAGATCAAAAGTTTGGTGTCATTACTTGTGTAGTTATTAGACTTCTGCTGTGGTCAACCGGCATTTCCAATAACGCATTTTTATGATTTATTATTGGGTGTACAATAATCTTTGGCTATTTCTTTCTTCTTTTCTTAGATAATGGGTGTTCTGATATTTTTTTTTATACATGTTAATTGAGCTGGAATTTTTTTTATTTATGTTCTTTAGTCTGTTAGATTTGGGGATGTGCCCTACCATGCTATAAGATCTAACTTAAGGTTATTTTTTATATTTTGAAGGTCACTGGAGAGCCTTTGATCCAAAGGAAAGATGACACTGCAGAAGTTCTTAAGTCAAGACTGGAAGCTTTCCACAGACAAACTGAACCGGTGCGTTTCTCCCACTTCTCTCCTAGATACACCCACACAGGCACTCACAGATGCTCACTCATAGTTGCACTGCTGTTGAGAAGTTCGAAGCCACATGTTTTCTTGCTGATTGAATTCATGTTTGATGATTGAGCCAGAAATAATCTGGCTGGAAATGTGCCTGATAGTGTGGTCCCCCGGGGCTGGGATTGTGTTATGTCTTGAAGTGATTAGGCCTAGTGACATGGATCCTTGGTGCTGCCCATTGGGGAGAAAGTAATTTCTATCATTCAACTTGAGTTCCCTGAACTGAAAGATTTTTTTCCCAATCTAATACATGTTGACAAGGTCTGCTTTCCAACCAATTATATTCATGTATTTAAACCCCAGATGGTTTCTTTCCTAGAACTTTTGAGGCATTAAATATTTCTAACAAACCTTCCAAAAAAAAAAAAAAACTTCAAACGTGTCTGCAGCTTGATTAACTTAAAAAGAAAAGCTACAAATCCTATCTTTATATTATTTAACTTTTTTTTTTTTTTTTTGAAAAGTGGTGCTCCCTGTGCACATTTGTCATGGTGGGGTTCAAATCCTCTGACCTCCTTTTCGGAGATAAGGGGTGCTAACTGGCTAACCAAAGTTCAACTTACAACAAATGTTTATCAAAGCATAGGTGGATTGCATTTGTACCGCAGAGATATTTAATCGGATTGCTTTAGCTATTTTTTATTATTTTTTGAAAAAGAAAGGAGATTATAAATTAAATCATAGTAGTAAACTTCAATATACAAAGAGAAACCAATCAAAGAAATAAACATGGAGATTATATATCTTAATGTCGGTTTGGATTGAGCTCGACTGGGACTAACCTGTCAATAAAAAGTGAAATCTAGCTCCTTTCTGAAAAATATAATTCCAATTAGGTTGTAACTTAAAATTGCTGGTCCATTAAGCCTATAGCCAGGGACGGAGCTGGAATTGTAGTTAAGCGGGGGCTCAAATAACTATTGTCATGATTTTCTTATTTTATTTAATCTTGCTTTATTTTATTAATTTCAATACAATCCGAAATAGAGGTGCAACTTGGACCGATTGAACCTTATCCCACCCGACCTTTGGACAGGTTTAGATTGGAGTTTTGGCGTTCGAGTTCAATCTGAACCCGAACCTAATTCGGGTTGGGTTTGGGTTGAGGACTTAGATAACCCAGACCAACCCAGACCCAAAATAGGGTGTGATAAATTTAAATGTTCAAAATTAAATTTAATTGTTTAATTTGTGAGATAAAATTTGAGTTATCCAATATTGCTTGGGTTGAGTTTGGGTTGAATTCCTTTAACTCAAGGTTGGGTCTCACCCCCCCCCCCCTCCCCCGAGTTGCACCCCAAATCCCAAAACATGAAATAAATTTTTTATAAATATATATTGCTTGAAAAGATTATTATAAAATGTCATTCAAATTAGAATTTTTTTTTGTTTGGTTGTGACTTGTCTGAGAAAGTTGAGTTCTATAAGAGAAGGGAGAGAATTCTAATACGGTGGACACCAGGAATTACATAGAGAATGTAGGAGATTGAAAAATTTATAAAAGGCATTTATTCATATAATAACCAATTACTGAACTACTCCTAACATTATTCAATCACACCCATTGTTTTGTTCAAAAATTCAAGCAGGGGCTTGAGCCCCCCCTTGCCTCTTAGTGCCTCCACCCTGCCTATAGCCGTGACAAATGGATCAACCTCTGGGAATAGCTTGACCCACTCCATGCCCCTGGCAAGCAATAAGTGACTGACTTTTTTTTTTATAAAGAAAATCAGAATATCGGTTGGTGTGGCAAGGATATTTATGATGGATGGTTGCTTCAAGTGGGTTCTATAGCTATGGCCTTCCTGAGGTTATTAGTGGTTACAGGCAGTAAAAATGATTGATAATGGGGCAATGTGGTGTCCCAAACTTTGCTGAAATATAAGAGAGGAAAAAATGGCCGAGTTGGGCATGCCTTTGGATTGGATTCAAGATTTGGAGATCTGTGAAGGTCAAGATGACCACATTTGTTGGGCTAGAGGGGTCCAAGTTAACTTTACGGTACGGTGAAAACCGTTTATGCAATCCTTTTGGACAACAAGAAGATTGGTTAGGGAGGGAAACTACTTATAATGATGAAGGGCATGAGAACGTGAGGGTGAGATCACCACCGAAGGTCCGATCTTTCATGTAGTTGGCCTATCTTGATGACATCTTATATGAGAATAGGGGAAAGTGGACTTTCCAATCTCCATGGCGATTTGTCATGCATATTGTGTGATCAAGAAATCAAGACTATCAAACACCTTTTAGGAAATGCAAGTCAGCCAAATGGTGTTGACCCAGATAGTCTTGCTTTTGGGGAAATGCAGCAGCTTTTATTCCATCTAGAAGATGTGGAAATTCTTCCTCAGGCAGTATAAATGCTAAATCTATTCAATTGATTACACTGGCTGTTTGCTGGAGATATGGTTGTCAATGATTGACAACATCGTCGGTAGATAATATTAAGAAACAAATGTCTAGATTCAGTATTGCCTGAGATCTATTTGGGTGGAGAATTTTTTGCAATTAGGAAGTTATTTGTCTGGTCCTTAAAGAATAATTGAAGAGCTTTTTTCTTTTTGTGATGGGTTAAATGTTTAGAATTGAAGAATTAGAAATTTAATGCTGATAAAATTGGGAAATGTTTTTGGTGTTGTGTGTCAACCGTGTGCTACGCAATGTACACATGATGAAACCAATGAAGAAGACTCTCATTTGTATGTAATGATCAATTTTAAAAAATGCCCTCCTATATTCTTGTAAAACTGGTAACCTGTTTTTAGAGTAGTGTATGGTACCGGATTAGTGTAAGGGAGATGATAACAACAGAAGTTAATCCAAGCAAGGAAGTAGAACATTCATAGGACATCAAATAAAAAGGAAAACGGGTCAAAAACTGAAAAAAGGTATGTTACACTCGGTCTTTTTTAAAGTCCTAAGTGCAATCCTCTATACCTCGATAGCCCCCTCCACACATTGTATCGAGGTATATACCTTATTGGAAAATTTTCACATTTTTCTATAAATGTTATCACTCACTTCATTGGAGTATATACTTCACCTTTATAAAAGTAGATAACCTCATTAGATGATATATATGATTAAAAAAAACATGTACAACATTTCAGACTATAAAGTGAACTGAGTTTAACATTTTCCCTGAAAAAAGTGTATGGATATTCAAGTGCAGTCCTTGAGGAAGAATGTGTGGGACTTTATTGCTAAAGCAGTCAGAGAGGATTCTGAAATGGGCGGAATCAGAAGATAAGTATTGGAGGTCGATGAGAGTTCCAGATTTTTTATTGATTACTCCAAAAGCAAAATCTGGAAGAAGGAGAAGACAGCAAACACATAGTGAGCCACCTGACAACAAAGTTTAATGACAAACAAATAACAAAGTTGAGTCTTGAACAAATGGACCAAGGAAAAAAAAATTGATATAAAACCTTGTGCGAGATTTGAATTTTGTTGAAAATACTAAATACACAGTGTCCCATCCTTTCAAACAATACCACATGTAAATGTTATCAAGTTTGCAAACCCTTAATACGGCATATGAGCTCCTTTTCATAAATAAAAAAGGCACGTAAGCTCTGGTGAAGCTCCAGAGCTCCTCTTCCAAAGGCTCTGTAGTGTGGCTATGAACCAATCAGTTAGGTTTCCACATTTCCCGAGAAAAATAAACAATGACAAAGTGGATGATTCTCCACCTTGCTAGTTCTACTTTATGAGTTGAACTTGGATTTAATGGAGGAAGACACAGTTGCTTAGAATAATTCCTCTCAAAATGGATTCAACGTGAAAGTTCACTGTTTTTATTTAAAAAAAAACATGAAAGCTCTCTGTGAAAATCTCATTAGAGATCCCTCAGATATCCACCTTCCTGTTTGCCCACCGAATATGGGCTACGACCTAACCGCTGAAGGTGCATTGCTTTACGTGGCTCCTCTCCTACGACAAACTTCTCACAAAGGGTCATCTCTGGGAGTGTGCTAATGATGGAAACCTTAATTGCAAATGTTGTGTACCTGAAGAGGAGTCCCTGGAATGCTTCTCAGTAGGAAGATATGGTCTAAGGTGGGCAATGCCCTCGGCTTGAGATGTGACTTTTCAAGTGTTGAAGACATGTGGGAGAGCCTCCGTATGAGATTCAAGAAAGGAGACAAAAAAAGACAATTTTGTTGGGATCATTCCCCATGCGGTGTGCTGGAGCTATGGATTGCTCAATGTGAGAGAGTGTTTTTTCAACATAAAAAAACTTTACATTGAGAATATTTTGGCTACCATAGCAAGGCTCCTAAGTGGGCTTCCACCCTAATCGGATACACTCCTAGTTTTACTATGGTGTGGAGTTTGTTGGCAAGGGTTGCTACTGTCTGAAGAGAGGTCTTCCTTTCCTCCTTGTATTTTCCCTTTGTTTTACTTTCTTCATTTTGGAGATCCCTCGCCTCCTTTGATGAGGGGCGTCATTTTAATAATATGAAGCTCAAACCTTCCCTCAAAAAAAAAAGGGCATAGAAATGTGCTACTAAAGCAGCATGAGAATGAGTATGTTCAATTGGAGGATTACTGAATTCTGTAATTCCCTACTGAATACTTTTATCTGTACTATTTATCTACTTATCACTACTTAATATAGTGTTCATTATCTATTCAATCATAATAACATTTGAACATTCCATAATCGGCATCTCTCTCCCTCTCTCTATAGATGGTATGACAGTTAAGTTGTTTTCAGGTGATTGACTACTACTCCAAGAAGGGTATGGTTGCGACCCTCCCTGCGGAGAAACCTCCGAAAGAGGTCACAGTTGAGGTTCAGAAAGTTCTTTCGGAGAAGTGAAACACTTATTTCCAAAGATTGGCTCATTTAAATTTGTCCGAATCGATTATTTATCGACTGGAGATTTCTTGGAGATTTCATGTTCTTTTTTGTTGTCTTTTCCTAACTGAGGTAGGGATGAGTTTCCTGGAACTTCACAGGCTTTTTGTTGCTTCCAAAATAATGAGTTGACAATATAAATTGTTGATCTAAAATTGGGGATGGCCAATGGAAGGTTTTTGGTATTAGTTTTTTTTGTTTGTTTTTTGAAACTGGTTTTTGGTATTAGTTGATGCCATTTTTCATTCTTCGCTTGTTTGGATGCACTGTTTTGTGTGGAAACATGCATATTGATTGGGTGCTGTTTCGTTTGGATAGATAATTGCGTTATTATAAGGTTTATGACTATTTTAGTATAAATAAAGATAAAATGATTTTTTGTTTGATTATGTTTTGAATGATTCTTGTTGAAAAATGGCATATAATTAAGTTTTTGTTGTTTAAATAAAATATGAATAATGTATGGATACGGATTTATAAAAGATAAAAAATGATGACAGTTGATTTATAGAGGAATGACAATTGATTTGATAGTAGGTCCATATATTTTTTTGGCATGAGTAACTTGGAATAATTTAATTCTACGGGTTGATTGGAATTTATATACCATTTTATACTAATTAATTTTGTCAAATAGATTTTCATTTATTCCAACCTTTGAAACACCTATTTTGATATTATTCCGATTAATTCACACTTATTTTGGATCCTTTTCTTGAATCAAACGGGGATTAAGGTTGAATAACCTGAAATAATTTAATTTTAAGGATTGGCTGTAGTTTATATATCATTTTATATCAATTAATTTTGATATACATTTTTTATTTATTTTAGTTTTTCAACCACTCATTTTAAAGTTATTTGGACTAATTTTCACTCATTATTGGTCTATTCTTGAAGAAACGGGGGTTAAAAGTTCTGTTTGTAGTTTTCGCATCGCATGCAATCCCATAAAGAAATAGACCTCATTAGACGAATCGGTGCAATTTTTTTTGCTTATTATGAGTGAGTATATACATGAATGTTTCGATCATGAAGTATGTCACCTTTAAAAAAAAAATTGAACTATGTGAGGAATGCATGTGAGGATACAAGAAAGACTGTTTTTAACATTATTTTATTTAATGAGATACATATTTTTATAAAAAAAAAATAAATTATATATTTTAACTAATCATACATCAATTTATTAAAAAATGTTTTTTTTTTTGGGAAAATTAATTAAAAGTCCCTGAAAATACCACTGTAATAACAATAGGTCCTTTGACTTTTTATACCTTTGTTTAGGTCCATCCATCCATCTATTTTGATTAGATTCTTCCATCCAAAGTTAACCCTACTATTTTTCTTCCCTTTTTAACCCCAACATCTTCTCTTTTTTACAAGAGTGTACTTAAATCTTTTTATATGTACACACAGTGTACACACTATGTATAACAGTGTACACATAATAGTCAATATAAGCCTGTTTAACTTGTAATCGCGAACAAGCATTTCAAACATCATTTAAAATTGATATATCAAACATTTAAATTAATAATAGTGTACGCATCTGCTGTTTAAATCACTACCACTGAATTACAAAATAATCATAGAGTAATATTTACACTTGATGTTTATACATTTCACACTCTTCTTAGATTTCCTTTATCCAAGTCTCACTCTCTTTCGCTCTTCGAATGATTTTGGCTACATACTCCTCTTGGAACCTTGGAATGTCATGTTGCCCAAATTTCATGCCGGTTCCCTTTATCAAGTGCTCGCCGTATTTGATCACAAACATACCACAATCAACCCTGAAAATGTCATAAATGAATATTGTATCTGTTATATATGTGTCACTTTTTGGCCTGTTGGTAACCATTGGAGCATTTTAGCAGTTTTTGAAATTTTTGCATTTTTCGATCGGAACCGCATAATTTTGGACTGTTAGCTATCGTCCGAGTTAGAGGACTCCGATTGAAAATCTAACTGCATATTATGTGTCCTGGTGCCATTTTAAGCCACTCATGAAAATTTCATCGAATTCCGGCAACGTTCCTGAAAATTTCGCAGTTCCGGGGCGTATCTGGGTTTTTAAGTCGCTCACTATATAAAGGTGGGATCTAATTTCGAAATCACTATTCATCATCCCTACCACCCCTTCCCCTCTCTCCTCTCTCTCATTTTTCTCACTTTTGAGGCCCCTAGACCCCTCAAAACCAAAAACCCAAAACCTAGGAAGTGTAGATCGGGTCCCGATCTACACCCCAGTGCCTTCAAATCCCGATTCCGGCGATCCTAGCCTCCCCGTCCTCCCCTCTTTCTCCTCTGATTTGGGCCGTTTCGAAGGCCGTGATAGATCGGGGCGTAGGAGGGCCTTTGAGAAAGGTTTCGGTGCGCGGAGAGCACCCGGTCACCTCTTCCTCCCCCTTGGTAAGCTTTCTTTCCCTCTTTTCATGCTTAGATGCTTGATAGGAGGGGGTGTTTGTGTTTGGGGGGTGGTCGGAGGTTGTGGGAGGTCGTCGGGGGTGGTTGGGGGCGGTCGGAGGCCGTCGGAGGCCATTGGGTGGTGGTGGAGGTGCTCGGGCAGTGGGGGTTGCTGGTCGGGGCAGCAGGCAGCAGCGCAGGCAGCGCGCGGGCTGGTCGCACGCGGGCGTGCGCGCGGGCGTGCGCTTGGGGGAGCTGGTGGCCAGCAGAGCGTGCGTGCTGGTCGTGCGTGCTGGTCGAGCTGGTCGCGCGGGTGCTGTGTAGGAGGAGCTGGTCGCGCGGGTGCTGTGTAGGAGGAGCTGGTCGCGCGGGTGCTGTGTGCGAGAAGCTGGTCGAGCAGCTGTGCTAGGCGTGCGGGCACTGGGCGTACTGCGCGCGGGTGCACCCGGGAGGAGCTGGTCGAGTGGCTGGTGCGGGCAGACCGTGCGAGGGGGGTGATGCGCGCGGAGTGCGTGCTGGGTGTGCTGGGGGTGATGGCCGAGTGGGCGGTGTGTGCAGGGAGGTCATGCAGAGTGCGCGCGGGGTGCACGCGGGGCGCGGTGAGGCGGCTGTGGTGCGCGCGGGGCACGGCGAGGTGGCGGAGGTGCGCGCGGGGTGCGCGCGGGGCGAGGCGCTGTGCGCGGGGGCGTGCGGGGTGCTCGCGGGGCGGCGCGAGGTATTGGGGCTCGCGCGGGCTGCTGCGGCTGGGCGCAGTGGACGCGCGGTGCCCCGGGTGGTGCGGCGGCGTGTCCAGGCGGCGGGCAGGGGCCCGGCGGTGCGTGGGGTGCGCGGGCTGAGGGCGGCGGTGCACCCGGGCGGTCGGGTGGCCGTGCGGGTGGTTGCCGGCCGTGCGGGTAGTTGCCGGAGTGCTCGGGCTAGCGTGCGTGCGGGTCATGTGCACGTTTGCCCGAGTGTTAGGTGTTTGTTGTGGGTTTTGGGTATTTAATTGTGTATTTTGGTAGTATTTATGGATTTATACTCACCAATTAATATCCTATCTTGCAGATCTCGACGGACGGTCGCGCGTCGACCCGATTTCCGGTGAGTGGGACAACCCAACCCAGTTTGGGAGGCGCTACATGCCTTTGAGCGTGTACCGTCCTCCCCTGGGGCACATAGTTAGTATTAACTGTTATTTTGAATCCATGTAAGCATGATGTGTGTGTGTGTAGAATGCATGCCACCCTAGACTTGTATGTTAGGGACTTGCACCCTTAGGTTTTGTGCATGAGCCGTGTATCATGTCACCCCGTTATCATGCTAGGAAAGCCCCGACCTGTGCATGCGTCCTATTAGTTTGATTTATTTAATTAAATGCAAGCTTTAATATTGTTAGCATGCCTTGGGGAATATAAGGGGGGCCTTGCGAGGTTAACATTGAGACCCGGGTTAGGGTACTCCGTGTTCCTCGTTTGGTTGTCGGATGTCCTACATCGGGACCTCAGGTTACCCTCCCAAGGTCTCTTTTCCCCATATTGGTCTTATTTATTTCCCCGCATCCTGGTTATGCGCGCTGGTGGAATTCTGAGGAATTCAAGACATTAGAGTCGTAGAGATGTGCTGTCAGCGGATCCGAGTGGATCATATGCGATGGATAGGCTGTTCTGTTCCCTTCGTCGGATCCGTGTAGAGACTACCTCAGCGTTAGACAGGTTGTCCCGTGCAGGGGCTCCCATTAGTAGGCGCCTCCTGATTTGGTAGAAGGACTGTGCTGAACATGGGAGTGGCCAAACGACCTACGGAGTGAGGAGAGACTATCGGTGGACCAAGGGTGACCAACAGCCTAGTCAGTCCCAAGAGCCTAGGTCACCTGTTGAGAGGTGAGGGTGAGGGTATGGTGGGCCGGCGATGCGGCGACCCACTGGATTGCGTGAGGATGATTATCAGCCCATTAAGTCCCAACATCCTTGGTCACCTGTTGAGGGTGAGGGTGAGGGTGAGGGTATGGGGTTCGGCGATGTAACGAACCCCCGGTCTTGTGGCTTATGACTTGCTTAAATATGGTTAATATGAACTGTATGCATGGGTTGTGCTATTCACTGAGCGTGTGGCTCACCCCTCGCATATTATCTTTTTCAGTGATCTCTGAGGGAGGAGCTTCCCGAGCGACTACACCAGTAGAGGAGTAGCGCCGCGTCCCACGAGTTTTGAGGCCATCAGCACCCTTCTCTTGTTGTATGTATATACTCTGTGCTTGGGCACCTAGTTGGGATTATGTACGGATTTTATTTGTGTATATATGGACATGTTGGCTCTCACAGGACATACGATTATGTATCGAGTCTGTAGTATATTTTGATTACAGACTCAGTCTTTTTAGCTTCCGCATTTGGTGTATATATTATGTCAGCCCTGCTTTTATCTGTGTTGTCATTTTAGTTGTTGTGTGAGCATGTTATTGATTCCTGTTTACTGATATCATATATACACTTGCCGCGTCCCGGGGACGGCCGCCCTGGGGCGTGACAGTATCACGTACGTGGGGACATTAAGTCATGACAATATAACAATAACACTCACTCATTGGTCATCCCTTGTTATTGGTCAGTTAACAAACATTATGCATGAAATGGTACAAATTGAAATATATTTTGAGCCAATGAACTTGCACATTGCAATCTCACACTATCAATATAGGATGTATACATCATCATAAACAAAATAACAATGTTCCCAGATATGATTAAGATCGCACATATACTTATAACAATGTACAAGAGAAGCATAACATAGGAGTATAACAGAGAAAATATAAGTGTACAAGAGGAGTATAATAGTGTACAAGAAGAGCATAACAGTAAATTTTAGAGTTCTTTTGTCATGTGGATACCCCTATAACTACAAAGAGTACAAGCAAAACTAGCAAGTTAGATAAACAAACAATTCTTATATGTGCCTAACAGCCTAAGTAACCTCTTTCCCATAGTTGGATACTAAGATGAAGTAGCGAGTCCTGGAGATCACAGCTCTAACTGTGAACTTATGCCTAACAGCTTAAGTAACTCCTTGAGCATCTAGGTCAAAATAAACAATGCAAAAAAAAATGACTGATGTTAAGCTAATTTCTATATCATATCAAGATTTTGTATATTAAATATAAAATATACACACCAATCTGTACAAGAGGAGCATAACAGAAAATATAAAAGTGTATAAGAGGAGTATAACAGTGTACAAGAGGAACATAATAGTGTACAAGAGCCTATAAGTTTAGAGAAGTGTGTATTAATGACAGTATACAAGAGGTCATAGACCGTTGATGCATAACAGTGTACTAATGACAATGTAAACATCAAACCAACACTTTCCATTGGAAATCAAACCTCCACAACCAAATTAACATATAACATACGTAAATCTAAATAGATGAGCTACGCATTTTCACATAGTATTTTTATTAGTTTCAACTCATTAATCATATATTTTATAAGAGTTTTATATGCAAATAACAAATTCTAAGTTACAGAATTCAATTATTATCATCTGACATCCGAGCAAGTGTTTTCCAAACAGTTTAGAATTATAAATTTCATAATTTGTTTTAAAGCTGAAAATAGAAAAGATAATTATTTTTTCATTTGCAAAGTTAGACCAGCGTAATATGGAAGCCCTCAAAGAGTATTCTTTAGCGTGATGCATGCACAGTAAGATCATATTCTACATGGACTTGATTACTTTTATTTTCCTGAACCAAAATGATAACATGTATACATTGAAATATTAGCATTATACACATAAATAACAATATTATACATAGAAGTTAACATGCATATAGACATATACCCCAATATCATGTTTTTACCATATATCGTAAGTTTATCATTACCAATCAAATGCATATTTAATAGTGCACACAAGAAGAATAAGAGTGTATGCATAACAATGAACACCTACAGTGGTTTGAAATTTGTTTTGAAGAGGAAGTAATTCGGCTTGCAACAAGTCATGACTTGATGTTTCATGAACTCGATAAGAGAAATCATCGAAAAGAGTCTCTATTTTCACTAAAGATGTAATATAGATTCATGGAGGAGTTACCTATAAAAGGCCTTGGCAGTACTATGTTCATACTCTAAAATAGTAATATGATGCTTCACACACAATTTTTTACTGGCTTCAACTACTATAGAGGAATACAATTGTGGGATGGAATGAATTCTAAGAACATGCTATCATATAATGCAAAGTGATGTTTGATGAACTTGTGTTCTATATTTAGAATATGGGTCATTAAGCAACAATCACAATTGAAAAAAACAACCAGTGAGATGGAGGAAGTGGGTTGGATACCTACTAGCAAATGGAGTGAGTACCATAATTACATTAATATGTAGGATGGCTTCTATCCTTAGATCTAGAAATATTTTTCGCACTCCATTATTTAATACTTTCCACATAGTAATTCAATAAACTATCATCTATTATACATGGCTACTCAAATATGGATAATTTAAATATAGATTATCCATATTTCTTTCAAGCTTCTACTATTAATGTTCAGAAAGAGTTTTGGCTCACAAAGACAAGAGCAATATAACCAAATAGAGGTCTGAATCTCAACTTTCAATTGGGTTTTCTAAATTGACAATCATGTGTAGGAATAGCTTAACAATGTACAAGAGGAACATAAAAGTGAATTTTGGAGTTCTTTTGTCATGTGGATGCCTCTATAACTACAAAGAATACAAGCAAAACTAACAAATTAGAGTCCTGGATACTAAGATGACCAATATTAAACTACTTTATATATCATATTAGGAGCATAACAGTATACAGGGGTAGCATAACAGTGTACATGAGAAGCATAACAATGTACAAGAGGAGCATAACAATGTACATTGCGTTCTGTTTGTAGATATGACTGCTCTCGATCTTTCAAAATATACATAGAATTATATATATTTGAACAAAAACAAACATATACACATATTTGTATACATAGACCCGCCACCAAGACAGGACACTAGCAAGATATTATATACACAGTTTTCTTTCTTCTCTTAAATTGGAATGATGGAAATGTTTTATTATGTTTTTGTTCGATTAATTGTAATTTTTTTTTAATTTTATGCATATTTCACATAAATCAAGATATTCGGTTCTCATACAAAATTTGGATATGCACATGCTCTCTCTACCCCCATTTACAAAGAAACCTGAATAATAAGAGAGAATATGGGCATTGACACCTTAAGCATGAAGTGTTCCTTCTTCTTTTTTTTTTGAGAAATGTTCCTTCTTTATTAAAAATTTTCAGATAAATTTATACACTACATCTCATCAATCCTTTATAATTATATTCACAAACCCTAGAAGCCTTAAATTTGAAATTCTACTATATTACTCTATCTACATGCATGACTTTTTAACTCATTTTAAATATATATAAAAATACATGACCCATGGCTTTCATGAATTGCATAATGTTTTGAAAAGAATATTAAAAGCACCTTAAATATTGTTTTGGAAATAATATTAAACATGTACATGGCATTCTTGAATTACATAATGGGCAACAATTTCTTGAAAAAAAAAAAAATTGCATATCAATGATTATTTCCCTAAATTAACCAAAAGTTCAAAAGAAAGAAACAATGTCCTGACAAAAATAAAAAACACATTGAAAACACATAAAAGATAACCTTTCATGCATACCCTTTTATGACATTCTGACTTTTAAGTTTTAACCCCCTGCGATCACCTCCATGGACATCATCATGCCTCATCATATAATAGATCCGATCCCCACACGGCCCCGGTCACGGAGATGTTCGGCCCATTGATCTCCGACGCGAACCTTGAGAGCAGTTTCTCCTCAACAACACCCGCCAGCGAAGTTAGCTAGATTTGGGAGAGAGAGCAGTGGCTAGGGTTTTTTTTGGGGGAGAGGGGTAGAGACGAGGGGTTTTTTTAGGGGAGAGGGTCAAGATAATTGATTTTGAAACTGGGGACTTTAGGTTAAGGAAAAACATTGCAGGGACTAATCACTAATATGGAGGTATGGGCAGGGACCTCTAATTAATTTCCCCCCTTTTTTTTTCAATACTGACTAAGCTCAAAAATCAATTTGTTTGCTAGAATACGCGAGTATAGTCATGTCGAATACATGGATGGGATAACTAGTATTGGTGTTTCAAATTTTCTTTGAAATTACGATATTTCACCGAATATATTCTACTGATATAAGAGGATTCATGTCAAATCACTTATTATCACCTCTTATAAATTAAAAGATAAACATGTCAAATCACTTTTTAACATTTTATCATCAATTTATCTATGGTTAACTAAACAACATTCAAAATTACATTTCTCTAAAAGAACAACTAAAAATATAATCAAATAGAAAATAACTTATTATAGTATAACTATCTATGCTAGAATAATTTATCGCTACCTAAACAGTGGCCGAAGGATTTGAAATCATTACTCCTGGAATTATAAAACGCAATCCAAATATACAAAGGAGTTCAATTATTTCAAAATTATATTTTTATCTTGGAAAAATTAAGTATATAAATAAATGCATGGATGTAGTAACGAGAAAGTGCTCAATCTCTCAATGTACCAGACACACTAGTATTTGTATTTGCTTTTACATCATTTAAATACGCGTATTAATATTTGACTTAAGATTTTTCTAATCCAGGGCTTTTATATATATATATATATATTGCAGATAAATTATATGTTTAGACATGACAATCCGGAAAGAGAGATGAATTATTTAAAGGGTTTTTTTAGTTTTCAGTCCCTGCAAATATTTATATTTAGGGATCGATCACTCACTTCTTCATATTTTGATTTTAGTCCCTAGATTTAAAAGATATGTTCCCTTTTAGTCCCACCCAGAGACTAAAAAAAATCAAATAATTTAGGGATAGATCCCTCCCAAGGACTAAAAAAGAACATATCCTTAAATCTGAGACTAAAACCAAAATATGAAGAATTGAGGGATCGATTACTAAATCCTATGATTTATGGAAACTTAAAAATAAAAATACTTTATTTAAATTCATAGGTCATATAAAATAAAAAATACAAGAGCCCAATTTGATTAGTTCAATATGAGGGAGTGAGACATGGCTTAAATGGTTACAAAAACTCACTTGTTAAATAATTGAGAGATGTCAACTATCAACTGATATATCGAGTACTAAATGGATCTCATCCCCTTATGTGAGTGGTTCTTGGATAACCATAACTTTTCTTCATCATCAAAGGGGGGAAAGAAAAAACTTAAAACAGGGTACCAAAAATTTTCAATATACAAGTAACACATTCACTAATAAAAAAATGAAATAAATAAAACTTAGGCCACGAACCTGGACCATAACAATCATAAGATCTGATTGTCATAGATTGATGTTAATACATGACAAAATAAAAAAAGATGTTCATGTGAAGAAAACCAAAACAAAGAGAATGATAAAAAGGACTATCAGGAAGAGTATCATCATTATCTGTCCCTTCGCGCCGGCCTTCTTCATAACCATTGCAACTTTTTTCTGGGATTGAAAAAAACAAAGGAAAAAAAAGAAGCCAACATTACTTACATTCTCCATTTCTTAGATTAGATGAAAATTGATGTCGCAAGTTTCAGATTGAAAAGCAAATGAAATTTATGGAATGATTTAGACTACATTGCACTTTAAAGAAGGGAGAGTACATGATGGCCTGCATGAAATTGATCATGAATACATGAGTATATAAAACATATTAATACAGATTATGGTAGGGTAGAAGTATTATTTATTGAAAATTTTTATAATCATATTTTCTGAAAGTTCTTCCATCTCAGATTGATAGACTGGAAACATTCAATCCATCCACTTTGCTTTTCCATTAGAATGTTTGTGCTACAGGAAATCGAAGAAAAAACGGGAAATTTTTTTTTTATTTGAACTTTAAAAAATTTGGTGATGGGGACAAACAAAAGAGAAAAAAAAATTTCATTTTCCTTCGTCTCTATTAGCTTACAAGAAAAAAAAAAAAAAATCACCTTCCCATATGAAAGGAAATATGAAGGAAAGTCATGGAGTTGTTTCCATCAATTCCCATCATCGGCACAACCAATAGAATCAAAGAAATTATTTTCTTTCGATCATTTGATACAAAAAATATTCAGTTTTTTTTTTCATTCAAGATTGTGCACAAACACATCCTCAGAGACAAGATTACATGTGATGATTCTCCTCAATGGTGTAAAATTGTAAGATAATTCCAGTGGGGGCTCGAATGAAAATGACGAAAGAACCTTCAAATTCATTTGTACATAAATTTGCGTCTAGACTCTAGAGACATTTGCCTCATATAAAATGGCACATTTTTTTCAAAAATGTGTCTAAATTTAAATAGGAAAGCATTCTAAGGTAAACCCATTTCAATTTAACCAACGAAATGAAATGACATCCTAAAATGCAAACCTAAGCAAAGCCATGGGTGGAATCTTCAAATATCCCACTTAAAAGGTAATTTTACGTTTGAAACAGTGTGAAGCTTCTATTGAACTAACCCCATTCAGCAATATCAAAGTAACCTAATATATGCCTCATGATTTAAATTTTAGTGGTAGAGTTCCTACCTTTCATTCTGAAAAAAGAAACATCCATATGTTCTATTATCTTCTCTACTGAGAAGATAATATGAGAGCATTTTTTTACAGAAATTAAATGAGAGCAACCTGTTAAACTGAATTTTGCACACAGTCCAAATGCCAAGATTACCAATGTTCTCTTTAAGTGTTTCAGGGTGCTGCAGAACAGCAGAACGTTTTATGTGATAAAGACATAGACTTGTTCCAACTTTTTGCCAGTGCACATCTTGTCATTCACTTGGTTAAATATATTGAGAAAACATGTGACAACAGAAGAAATGAGAGCAAAGAAAATATAAACTACAAGAAGACAATAAGACTAAAACCTGAACAAAGTCGAGCCGATTTGAAGTGGTCTCCATTTCCAGGCTCAAGTCATTCAATATTTTCTCCTGAACCAACAAAAATTATTAATGAATAAAATGCAAAGAAATCATTGTAAGTGGGATACGAACTCAGGCCTCCTATTTGGAGGTGGGTAGTGCTTACTGGCTAGTCAAAGCTAGGCAGTAAACACAAATTTAAAAATCATTGTAACTCTTTTGTGCAACAAAATACTTTCGAGTTCCTTGCACAACCAATAAACTAGACTGGAAAAGGCATAAAATTCCTCAACTTTTCTGTTTGCCTATAGTAAGAAGGTAATGAGGGGGTCTGTCATACTCTAGTACTTTATATCTTAAAATTTGTTCTCTGTTTCAGAAATCTCTGGTCTCCTTTTTGTTTGAGGGGCATCATCTTTAATACAAAGGCGTCAATCTCATTTTCAGAAAAAGAAGGTAAGGATATATACATATATTATGCTAATCATGTTGCCTAAGAAAAAAGAAAAATAAAGAAAATATATCTCATGGATTTGAGTAATCAAGGAAAAATAATCAGTGTCAATTTGTCGCTGGTGGAATAACATCTAAATGATCGAAGTCCCCGCTCATGAAATAAACTGAGGCCACAAAACCAACCCACATAAGTGAAAGCTAAAACAGGATGAAGCACACCCTGAAGGTCAATCATACTAGCTCCGTAAATCCCTAGACGAGGGTAACTGCAAGGGATTAATGGACCTATTGGCTTCGAGTATACTAGTGTAAGGGTTTCAAACACTTGCTATCCATGTCCGCTACCAAAACCTGCACCCATGTCTTTGTTGCATTATAGTATTCCATCATTTTGAAGATTCTGTATCCCATGCTCCATGCAACTATGGAAGAAAACATGTGCTTATTTGCCTCATTATGGTACAATATTCAAGAAAATTTTGAAAATACTTTGTGCCCATGCATTAAATATTACCTGACCCATGAGCTCTTCATGTATAGTAAGCCCAACACCTCCAATTCTCTCAACACTTGAGCTGAGCTCATCCAACTCCTCATCTTGCTGCCTAGAACACAGATTGTCAGATGGAAAATATCATAATATAACGAAACAAAACAGAAGTTTTCCTGAAAGAATCATTCCATTTTAGCTAATATTATCTATCAAAGCGACCGCAATCTAGACAGATGGATCATAAGAAATTAAGAATAATGATATATTTTAGCCACTTAAGCTCCCACAAATGTAATAATAATGTCTTTGACGGGCACTGCAATTATGAATGTGATATATGGGAAGAAATGGAATATGCCACCCAGCATTTTTCATATTGATGATTAGCTATTACTAGAAGAGAAAATTTGTCAAGTTGATCGAATGCCACCATAAACTCTGCTCTCTTCATGTAAAGTTTACACCCAGTGAATCAGAAACAGATCATGCAGGATAAGGCCCTGAATCTAGCCTGGACCAATGTAGAATTTGCATTAATAGGATCACCCATCAAAGGACCCGGGATACAATTAAACCAGATTTTTTACCCAGAACACATCCAGTCTGAAGGTCTCCAAAAAAAAGAAATGGGGTGGTGTCATTTGAATTAACTGGACCCATTTAAAACTGGGTCGCACCTGGATCCTTGATGATCTGATCCTACTTGTTCAAATGACAAACCCAATAATTCTATACACAAGACGTGATTTAAATTGCTTAAAAAGTGAACTAAATCCTGATGTCTGACACAAGAGATATCAGTTTCATGTGCACCCCTTCCTGTTTCTTGGATATATGTGTGAAGTCCTAACAACTTTTGCTGACTAAATCTTATCCCATAAAAAAAAAGTATAATGGGGAAATATGCTCTTTGAACCATACATGAAAAGGGAGAAAGAAAACATTAATATGTAATTCTATTTGTTAGGCATTCTCCTTTTTTAAATAAATTGGGGTAGGATGCCTACCGTTTTTTCCACACACACACAAACACCAAACAAACAAAAACAAATCAGAAGCGGAGAAAAGATTTATATACCTAATAAGCAGCAGCTGCCTGTCATTCTCCGAAGAGATGAAATCCTCATTGTCTTGAGTGTGCTGATTGGATCTTCCTGCTTGGTAAGCATGGTCATTTGGGAGCCTCATAAGCTCTTGGCGTATTCCATTATTACCGCCCAAACGTGTTCCAGATTCCACAGCTCTCCTCACAGTACTCACCTAGAAAAATCACAACCATGTCAAAAAAAAGTTGATAGATAAAACATTTTAAGAAAAACTTTCTACAAGTTTATTCAAATAACTGTCACCCCCACATGGATTTTATTAAACAGGGATAAGTGGAAAAGGATAAGCAGATTCTCCAACTTTCAAAAATGATTTCTTTTCAGCATCTCTTGTGAATAAGATATTTGAAAGTTAAAAAAAATTGAAGTATACCTGATTATGAGCAGTGCCAGTCCACCTTTTTCTTTTCTCAAGTTCAACTTCATCAATGGCATACCTAAAGGGATCTCTTGCAGCCACTGCAATTGCTTTGTCCAATTCATCCACCTTCCTATCAAGAAACTACCTATTCAGCAGAAGTGGGCAGCTAAAGAGACATCCAAGACCTAAATTTTTAATCCAAATATGTAGCTTGGGGCTAAAATAATTAATTTGTTTTTTTCCTCAGATGCCAAAAGTGTGAAGGTTGACAACTAATGTTAGTATTAATACCGTAGAACAAACCAAATATTCTAGCTGCCCCAGTCTTAAGTTTTGCATTTAAAGTATCAACCCATGCTTACATGGTGAATGCATATACGTAAACGAACAATTTCTAACATGACATAACAAGGCAAGGTTGATCACAATACCTGCCATTCGATGCTCTCAGAACTAGCAATGAGCTCTTTGGTAAGATTAACAAACTCTCTACTTTTTGCAGGGGCCTTCTCCCACTGGTGAAAACTAGTTTGCAGCTTATCAATCTGCAATACAAAAATCAGCAATGATGGATGAAAATATTAATTGAGCAATTCAACTCTTTTCTGTGGGAAGAGGATATAGAGGGTATTTGTCAAAGGCATCTCAATTTTCTATGTGAAGTAAGAAGCATGCTGGGTCTTTCAAGAAGATGACCATAACAGAAGATATGGCAAGTACAATTTAAAAATTTGGACAAAATACCATTTTGAAATTGCTACTGGAATGAACACAAGATAACTCAACAATGATTGTCACAACTGTACACCACAAAAAAAATGATAATCAACTGTTTTCGACATGCCAGATAAGCTGTTTGGTGATTTCACACAAACTCCTTCTCCACGTGTATATTTTGGTTGTAAATCATGTCTCATTGGAAACACTTTGAGGTTTCTGAATGCCATGGTGGCAATTTAGTCCAGAGAATAGTCTATATCATAGAGGTCATATCCTTGACAGATATGATGAAGGAACAAGATGATTAATTTACCCAGGGTGTAAAATCACATCAGGTTCTACATAAAAAAAATTGACCAGGTCAGAACTCATTGTCAAATAAAAACCCAGTAGTCCATCACCCTTTGAATGAGAGAGAAAAGTGATATCTCATACACATTGGGATTAGAACTATGTTTGCATGATTTTTTGTATTTCTCACATAAAGAAAGGGATGTCCATAAATATATGGTGTAGGCATGTTCTAAGGGTGGATACAATTATGGTCCTCTGAGATGTCCATAATGGAGTGAGATGTTGTAATTTTTGTATTTCTCACATTTTGACATGGATGTCTTATATAAATATATCCCCATCCCAAAATTTTTGTTGTTCATCAGCATTAATGCAATTCCGATGGACACCACCTCTTCCTAAAAAAAAATAGCAAAAGATAAAAAAAAAAAATCAATGATATAATAAGATAGCTAAAAGTGTAACAACAATCATAAGACTATATAAAAATATAGTCTTAGTAAAACCAGAAAAAATTATGTTTGAGATGAAGTAAAAAGAACCCATAAGAAGTTACTTACAGATTCCTGGATTTCCTCTTTAACAATGTAGAATGGATCTTGTGCAGAAGTCATTTTGTCTCCAATTATATCTCCCTGCACAGGATGAGATTAGTTTCAGCATATTCGTAAACAGTAAGCTACAGGTTACTCCTCTCATTGAACTTTCTCAAAATGTTAAGAAATTAGCTTGAATATATAGTCTTTATGGTACAATATATCAAAGGACTCCAGCAAAATCATTTACCAACCTTAATGACAAATCATCAAGAATCATTCCTGATTAAGATTGACCATTAAAGATTATTCAGACTTGCAATGGGTTTCTTCCATCTTATCCGCACACAAAAAGAAAATCTCGGATGACATTGGAGCCTGGAGGTAAAATGTGAATTATTTCTACCATCAACTAAAATTGCTTATTCGGATAAAAAAAAAATGCTAATTTCATTCTTGAAGATAACATTCCTTTATTTTGTACAATTGGGTCTGTCGGGATTATCCTGCTCACTCAAAAGACATAACAGACTTGTCCAGACTATGGTTCACATCCCATTATATGTAAACAAAAACTTTCGCAAAAACATAAACTACATTAGTTCTGTAGGGTTAAAGTACTGGAATGCCGCAAGCCATGTCACTCATACTCACATTAGTGATTTGTTTAATCCACTTTTTAACCTCATCGTGCATCTGATGAAAGGGGATATATCAACAAAGAGCATCACCGGTACATTATTAATAATGATAGCAAAATTAAATGTCAAAGCTTGAAGCGTACAAAATCAGAAGTCCTGAAAATACATAAATAGTGCAGGTAGTAGAAATCCATTTATCATAAGATCTTAATGACTCTTGAAGCACAATTAGATCTAAATGAAACAATCATAATTTCAATGCCTTATATTTATTTGCGATCAGCCAATCACAAAAAAAAAAACTATAATATGTTCGTCGCAATTCGATCTGGTAATTGATTGATCTAACAAATCGTTCATTTGATAATCAAAGATGGCCTCTAAATCCAATACGAAAATGTCTCTTACGTTCAATCACCTGAAAGTAATAGAATTGCGAATTCGAAAAAACGCAAACATCAAAACCAACAAGTAAATTAAAGTTTCTCATGTAAGAATGTGACCCATTAAGAAATGAATATGGACATGTAATGATCAATGTTCCATTTCATTATTTGGTTCATAAAAGGGTACATTGGAAGAGTAAACAATTAAGTATAAATTAATTAAGTTTTTATGTGGTTCAATTCTCATGACTATCCATTTGAATAATACACAATGTATAAAGAGTAATTGTGTGTATCTCATTAAGTGGTACATAATGTATGTACATTTTCATTAAGTGATAGACAATGTATATACATCTCTTTAAAGTGGTACACAATGTATGGAATAATTGTGTACATGTATAGCCATTGGAATGAGGAAAATATTCAATGTCTTTGTATTCCCAACACCCACCCATTATTAGATACATTCCCAAAAACATTTAGTAGGTTCATTGGATTCTTCAATGGGTTTTAAGAATCCAATTTATGTTTGAGTGTGGGAGGGTTCCCCCTCTCCATCTATAAAAGGGAGTGGACTCCCAACCCATTTGTCATGTCTCACAACATCTTGTGTTTGCACAAGCAAGAGTAAGTCCACTCCATAGAGAGATAGGAGAGTGAAGAATCCTTCTATTCTTCTTCAAGTCCTTGTACCAAAAGAAGACTACTTACCATGGAGAAAGGTTTGTATATGTGTGTGTGTATATATATATATATGTATATATACTATAATGATTCCGCATGACAGAAATATATGATTATAGTATTCGCAAACATGTTAATCAAGATTCTAAGTGCTATTATGATTTATTTTACATCTCAATTACTCAATCGATACAGATCCCAATCGGATTTTATGTTGAAAACAGAAACCCAACTGAGAGAGAGAGATCAACAAAGCTTTCAATGTTCTGGATTTTTAGCGACTTCTATTAATTAAAGATCGAGAAAAACCAAAACCAAATAGGGTTTTTGAAGGATTGAAAGAGAGTGAACTCACCGAAAAGTAGAAGAAATCGACGGTTTCATGTAAGTTCCATGTCGGCCTGAACAAGTAAATATTACGTCTGGAATAAATTCTGTTATATGGTTTTTTATAAAGGAAAAAATCGATGCAACTCCCCCAAACTTCTGAAAATTAGAATAGGCCCATGTAAAGTCAATAAATCTCGTTAGTTCCTTATCTTTTGTCCTACTAATTATTTTAGTCTTTATGTTAATATATTCTATAAGTGCAATTAGCATATTCTATATATATTCTGTTTTGATTAACTGAATCTTTAAAAATAGTATTTAAATAAGTTCTTGAAAAACTATTAAAATCTAAATTAGCCTTTTTTACAATCAAAATACCTTTTAAAAGCAGGAGTTTTGAGAATGTTAATATCACCTCTAATGAGAAGCCTTCTAAGATTAGAAAATTTTGTATTTTTATTATAATTATTTTTTTGAAATTCTATTTACAAAATTATTTATATGTGCATTAAAACTATAAATTTTTTTATATTTAATTAAATTCGATAAATATGTAATATCGATTCTTTTTTTCTTAATTTTAATTAATTTGTTAGAGAATATGATTTTACACAAAATTTATAAAATATATTATCTATTTAAATCTTGAGATAACACATGAAGAATAAATTATTTAGGAAAATAAAATATTTTAATAAATTTTTAAGAGATTTACTGATTTTACATTAATTTTTTTCAATTTTTATAAGTTTTCAAGAAGTTATATTTATTTTTAAAGAAAGAAAATAAATTTTAAAAGGTTATTATAGTAAATTGTCATGTATGGTTAGAGTTAACTACAAATCTGATTAGTTTTGCTTACGGTAAAGACTAAAATAAATATTTCCTAATAAGATAGAGACTTGAGATAATTTACCGATTTTATAGGGTCCTTTTCCAATTTTCATAAATTTAAGGGAGCTATATAGATTTTTCCCTTACATAAAAGACATATATATATATATACATGAGTGCTATTACACATTCTAATCTCATATGCCTAGATAGCAATTCAGTTAAACATAACTTACATTAACGATATTTTTCATATTTTCTATAAATACATTCATGTGATTTATTAAAATATATTCTTTATTTTTTATAAAAATATGTACCTCATTAAATGAAGATCTACTATTTAAAAAAAAAATTTAAAACACGTGTACACTGATATTGGGGCTAAAAAATGAATATATATATGTGTGTGTGTATTTGTGTTTTGAGTTTTTTTTATAAAATATGTACCTCATTTTGCGGACTTTATTTTATAAAAAATGAAATGAATTTTTCTCTTTACGAAGAGATGAATCCCAAAATAAGAGTTTCTTCAGTGCAAAAAGAATAAAATCATAAGTATTTTTTATAAAAAAAATTGACTCTCAACAATTTTTTAAACCAAAGCAAACAAACAAACAAAATAAATACTAAAGTTTATAACAAATTGTTCAATGATAACACATATGTAAGTTAAAATATATAATAAGATATTGTATAAGTGTTATATATAGACACGCTAAAGGGTTTGTTTGGATATTGTGCAAATGGAGTGAATTTTGATTTGTACTGGGTCAAACACAATATTTTATTTGGTTATGATAAATAAATGCAACAAATAAAATCTCACATTTTCAAATACATATAATATAATTTTACATCTTTACACTCTAACAAATTTATTAAAATCCATTGTTATCCAAAACAAATATTTTTTCTTCTAATCTTATCTTAAGATTTAAAATAAATAATTATATTTTATAAATTTGTATAACTTAGAATAATATAAATTGTGTAGATTATTAATATTTAATGAAAATATAAATGAAAAAACACACAAAATAAGAGAAAATAAGTTAAGTTGTAAATAATGTTTTTAAAAAATGAATCGATATAATACTCCAAAATTAATTTTATTTATTTATTTTTGTTATATACATTTCTCCGTGTCTTGTTTTTGTGAACCTAAATCTGATCCCAATTATTCCTGTCCGTTTAAATCTCACCAACCAAATAAACCATTATTGGACGGTCAAGATCAGTGGACTCTCTACGAGTCCATTCTCTGCAAGACCCCCTATATATATCGTACACTTCAAAACCCCCAACAACAAAACCATAATCGAAAAAAAAAAAAAAAAAAAACTTCGAATCCCAATCGAGCGAGACAATCAAAGGCCGATCATGGGTTAGTCCCCCCGATCTTCTCCTCTATCGATGAAACCCGAACCCTAATTGCAATCCGAAAACACTAAATCAGGGAATACCTTTGTTGTTGTTGTTGTCAGGGAAGGTGCACGGATCGCTCGCACGTGCGGGGAAGGTGAAGGCGCAGACGCCGAAGGTCGAGAAGCAGGACAAGGTGGAGCCGCCGCGCGGGAGGGCCTACAAGCGAATGCAGTACGACCGTCGCTTCGGCAATGTCGGTGAGTCTCCACCGTCTTTGATTCGTCTTTACCGTCCATTCTTTCCTTGAAAAATCGGATCTTTTTGATGTTTTGTTTTCGTGGGTGTGTTTTGCAGTGCCTGGTTCCGGCCAGAAGAGCGGTCCTAACTCGTCAGTACGGATGTGACCAGTAACTGTTATGTGTTTCTGTTGATATGGTGAGGTTATATGGGTTGATTAAATGAATTACATTGATTATTTCAAATTTTGCTGATATGGGTATATTCACTTTGATTGATTGATTTTTTGCATCTAATGGTGTGGATTTATGTGAATCCTTGTTACATGTTGAATTTTCTAGCATGGAAGATGTTGATGATGCAATATTGTTGTGGGAAAATTTCATTTGGAAATTCGTGCCCCATTGAAATCCATTTGGTTGAAAATTAATATGGGACCATTCGGAAATTGGAATCTTCACTGAATATTTATTTGTGTGTTTTTTTTTTCTTGAAAAAAAATTTCAATTTTTTTTTTTTTGAAATGAGATAGAAACTTTTATTGATTAAAAAACCCCCGAATAAAGGAAGATGAGGGGGGTCTCCAAAAACGAAGAAAGAGTAAATTATAATTCAAAAAGGAAAAGGATCCAATTCAAACTAAATACAGATAATTAACTCCTCACAAACCAAGATAAACCCATAGTAGAAGAAGGATTTTGAACTTGAAGGATCATCTTCACTCAATCTCTAAGTGAATATGAGATATGAGCCCAAGTATTATCCACATATGCTCTTTTATTCTGAAAAATTCCTTTGTTTCTTGTCAACCAAATACTCCAACAAACCGCTTGAGGAATGAGCTATTGGAATTTAGCTTGACTACTACGATCACCTCTCTTTCTTCTCTTTCTGAAAAACTTCCACATGTCCTCAATGTTGTCGAAACAACAAGAAGAATCAATTGCCTTATTTGTTTGTTTGTTTGTTTAAGAACTATTTGTGGTGAGATGGGATTACTGGGTGAGCTACATATGCAAGTAAAGGATGATAGTTACCAAATTGAGTTTTAATCATGTAAATATCAAAATTTTGAATAATTATATTATGTTGAGGGGGGGGGGGGGGGGGACAAAGACCAAGCTGGCCTTGCTGCAAGGGCCAACCCGATCCTGTTTTAGGGCCAGCAGACTAGCCCCAAGGAGGGGAGGGGGCAGGCCGGCGATGGCCCTGCAGACCAACCCCGCAAGGGAGGGCAGGTAGCCTCTACAGGGCTGACCCAACAAGGCCAGCTCTGTTGGCTGCCTCGCAACTTGATCTTGATCCATCCATGCGATATATAAGTGAAAACATGCGTTGACCTCTTTTATCATTCCCTTTTCATCATGCTGAAATAAAGAGTCTCCCAGTCATTATGGCAACATCTCGGATTTGTTCTCGTTTAACCCGTTGGGGTGAAGGAAGAAGGAATCGATGCGATAATCAATATCCAAACGACTTTTGTGAATGAATGATTGAAATTCATAAGGAGTTGTCAGCTTGGAAGAAAACCAAATCCTTCAGTTATTTCATGGTACTGGCTTACTACGAATATTTTCATCCCGATAGAATGTATAGAGTACTTTGTGAATTTTGGTGCCCTGGGAAATTCGTTCAATACAAGCAATGGGGAAATCAATATCTCAATTTTTGAAATTAATTTGATTTTTGGATGTCCTATAGGAGGATATTATTATGAAGAATATGTGTTTGACCTGAAGCATATGATGGAGCTCACTGAGTCATCATGTACTTATCTTCTCTTATATCGTGCATATGTCATTCTTGCCGCCACACGCCGTTCTGACAGGATTAGGCATTCTGACCGGATAGAATTCTGGTATAGGGGTGAATTCCATACCCCGAATTCTTTGAGATCGCATGTGGTAAAGAATGCATAGATGAGACAAGTTTCTGGTAGTGATGTCAATAGACTATTACCTGTCTACATTGTTATTTTCCTTTGTCGATTTGCATTGCCACAAAGTGGAGATTTAATTTTGTCCGAGTACCTTTGTCTCTACTGCGCGTATAGTGATCGGGTTCACATATAATTTTGCATCTGCCATCCTCTGTAGCCTATATAGAGGGTTATCTCATACATACACCAACCTGTCGACTCAATCTTATACTCGAGGTGAAATAGGTCAGGCTTATTCTTATTGTCATCTCTATTATCTTTACGGTTGGATTGAGCTTCATTTCTGAAAAGGGTATATGGTGTAGTGAGATCCACAAATAGATTTCTTTTCTTGCCAAATATAATTGGTGTTCTGAATGCTTACTTCTACTGGAAGTGTCTTTTATGCAATCCTGAGTTTTATTGCGTCGTTTCGATGAAATAAGCTTCGATTTCTAGATTAAAAGATCAATCGTAGATTTTGGGAAGGTCAATCTTCCTGATGATAAAGTTGTGTCACCCAATGTTTTTTGCTTTTTAGTCAGTTGTAGGCCTGAGTATTTGACTTATTGTTGCGGAGATGTAATTGATATAGAGTCTTATAACCCTCATAGGTTTGCACGACATCATGGCTTCAGGCAAGACATTCCTGGATCTCTAGTGCCCTTAATAGAGTCTGTCGTTCCTTTATAGGTTGTTCAGTTCTTCATGGCTCTTTTCAAAAGGAATAAACTAAGTCGATTTACACCACCGGGTCCTTTGGCAGACTTAAGGAATGCACTTTTCTAGAGAGTACTACGGAGTACAACAAGTGGCTTCGTGAGATGTTAAGGCCTATGCTTACTACCTTCCCGATTGAAGTTTTTCTGACGAGTGAACAGTCTTCATTCGAATGATTAAAAATCGCCTAGGTATCAACCTCAATTCCTTGTGATCTAGATCACCTTAGACATCTATACCGAGAGATGTGAACATAGGCGCAGAAGAATACCAACCTTCGGTAATTTTCCATGTTGCTACAGATACTGCCATTTCCCATATACTTTATGGAAAGCGAAAGAGATTGGGGACTCGACCACATTTACATATTTGGGTGACACCACGTTATCAGTGGATGTTCCTCCAACAACTGCATCCGAACCGACCTCCAAAGATGTACCAACCCCTAGAGACTGTTAGCGATGATGGGTCTCCATCAGGAGCTATTGAAGAAGAGGGGTATAAATGTTTGAGGTCATCTAGATCGCAAGGAACTGGGGTTGATGCCCTAGCAATCTTTAATCCCTTCATCTTTATTGTATTCAAGAAGACTGTTTGCTCGCTAAAAGAATTTCAATTGGGAAGGTAGTAAGCATAGGCCTTATCTTCTCATGAAGTCACTTGTCGTACTCCATAGAAAGTGCGTTTCTTAAGCCTGCCAAAAGACCCGGTGGTGTAAACCAACTCAATTTATTCCTTCTAAAAAGAGCCCTGAAGGAATAACCTGTAAAAGAACGAATGACTATTAAGGGCACTAGAGATCCAGGAATGTTTTGCTTGAAGTTATGCTGTCGTGCAAACCTATGAGAGTTATAAGACTCTACATCAATTACTTCTCTACAATGACAAGTCAAATATCGAGGCCTACAACTTATTGAAAAGCAAAAATAATCGGGCAGTCTAGCTTTGTCATCAAGAAGGTTGATTTTCATAAAATCTACATTCATCTTTTAGTCTATAAATCAAAGCCTATTTTGTCTGAACGACGCAATAAAGCTTGGGATTCTATAATAGACAGTTTCAGAAGAAGTAAGCATTCAGATCATTGGCTATTTCTGACAAGAAAGGGAATCTGTTGTGGATCTCTCTACACCATATACCCCTCTATGGAAATGAAGCACAATTCAAACGTAAAGATAATGGAGAGGACAATAAGAATGAGCTTGGCATATTTCACCCCGAGCAGTAGATTGAGTCGACAAACCGGTGCGTGTATGAGATAAACCTCTATATAGGCTATAGAGAATGGCAGATGCAAAATTATATGCGAATCCGATCACTATGCGTGCAGAAGAAATAAAGTTACTCGGGGGAATTAAATCTCCACTTTGTGGCAATGTAAATCGACAAAGGAATTGAACAATGCAAGCTGCTTCATATATTGCCCTGTCCTCTTTACTCTCTTTTATGAACATTAAGTTGATCAAATGGATCCATTTTTCCAGATTGTGAACATCTTTCTCTTCTGCAAGTGGGTAATGGTCTATTGATGTCACTATTAGAAGCTTGTCCCATCTTCGCATTCTTTACCACATGTGATCTCAAAGGATTCGGAGTACGGAATTCACATCAAATCAGAATGCCTAATTTTGTCAGAACGGTGTATGGCGGCGAGAATGATATATGCATGATATAAGAGAAGACAAGTACGTGAGGACTCAATAAGCTCCACCATATGCTTCAGGTCAAGCACAAATTCGTCATAATAATTTTCTCCTATAGGACATCTGGAAATTAAATTAATCTCAGAAATTGAGATATTGATTTTCATATTACTCGTAGAAAATAAATTTGTCTTTGGGCACCAAAGTTCACAAAGTGCTCTATACATTTCATCGGGATGACAATATTCGTAGTAAGTCGACTCCATGAAATGGCTGAAGCATTTGGTTTTCTTCTGAGCTGATAACTTCTTATGAATTTCAGTCATCCATTCACAAAAGCCATTCTGATATTGAATATCACTTTGATTCCTTATTCCTTCACCCCAACGGATTAAATGAGAACAAATCCAAGATGCTACTATACCATAGTGACTGTCAACCTGATGAAAAGGGAATGATAAAAGAGGTCTTGGAGGAGCTGAAAGCGGTTCATTGTTAAAATGCATGTTTTCGGTTATATAGTGCATGGATGGACCGGGATCAAGTTGTAATCTGTCCAAGTCATACCATTCATGAACTATCAACTTCAGATGCGACAATACCGCAGGATTTTCCTTAGATGTTGTCCCATGCCGAGCAATCTTCACATCAGGGAAGAATATGAGAAGAAGTGGTGTTTTGAGAAGGGAAGGGGGGGGGGGGGGGGGGTCGTTCCTCAAATTACTATCCCAAGAACAAGGGGCCCGTTCCTAAAATAACTTCCAGTGGGGCTGTTCCTCAAATAACCACCACTGGTGCACGTTCCTGAGATAATTACCATACTCCTTCATCTCTCTATAAATAGGAGGGAAGAGAGAAGACAGAAAAGGGAGGAAAGAAAGAGACAGCAAGAAAAAGAAGGAAAAGAAGAAGAGGAAGTTGGAGAAAATCTTAGTGGGAGAGAAAAACAAACTCTCCAAGGACCCTACGTAGTTGAAGAACAATCTTCACTATGTTCACAATGGAAAAATTTCAAAAAAAGGAAAATCAAGCCAAGTATTCAACAGGTTGAAGCTATTTCAAATCAAGTTCTAAATCAAGAAATCTGAGGAGCGAAGAGCAAAACATCATTAGTCCTAAACAACAAGGCAGAAAAGCCCCACACCCCACAAGTCTCTCATTTCTTTTAAGATTTTTCTCTTACTTGTTATTCCTTGAAATTGTAATTCTCGAGAAGTCTCATGAAAGGAAATCGACGATCAAGTAGATTTGAATTGTACCCGCTTTCACCTGGATTCTTATATTTTGATTGCTCTCCGAGCTATCTTTATAATTTGTAAAAATATTTTGTTTGCTACAAATCCGATGTGTTATTTGGAATTTGGAGTATGACATTGGCCTGCCTCTATTTATTTATTTGCATATGAGATTCTTTTGTACCATGTGATAAGCAAGGGAAGGTGAATTTATTTGACGACCAACATTCGATTGAATTCGTGAAATAAACTATGGTTTATTTGGTTAGATTGCAAATTTGTTATGAATTTTTTTTAAGATGAGTGCACATTGATAGAATACATGGGCATACATTATTTATCACCGTTAAGTGTTTGAGAAAATACATTTTGTGAGTTGATACTTGATAGTATAGCTTATCTGGTGTGAGGAGGATGGGTGTTTGATTGAAGTGCAAGTAAGACTTTGGTTACTATGTGATGGCATGGGTTATGCACTTTGGCTTCTTGTGCTCTTTTTGTTATTACTTGCATTGGAGATCCATCGATTCTTTTGTATGAGGGACATTTGTTCATTAAACAATGATATAATGCCTTGTCTTTTTTCGAAAAAATCTTATTTAAAAAAAAAAGAAATTTTTTTTCTTCTTCTGAAAATGATGTTTTCTGACATTTGAGTTCTTTTCGTTTGAAGATTGGTGTCTTGAGTTTGATCCTTTGACCTTCTTTATAGAGAGGGGGTGCTAGCTGACTAACCAAAAAGAGTGTTTGGTTCAGCGGAAAGCTGATTTTAAGTGTTGATTCATAAGTGCAGATTATATAAGTTTTGATAAGTTTTAATCAGTTTTAAAAAAAAACTGTTTGGTTCAGCGAAAATTATAAGCACTTATGAAAATAAGTGTGTTTGGTTCACTACTAAATAATAGAGCTTATTATAAGGGTGTTTTGATCTATTTAATAAGTGCTGAATGTAATTTGATGTTTGATTAAAAACTTGAATATTTGCTTAATTGTTTCTATTAAACAATCTCCCGGCTTATTGTTTCTATTAAACAATCTCCCGATCAATGTGTATCAACTGGATTGCAAGAAAGCGTGTGTAATTCTAATCACTACAAGATCCTAAAAGGTTTAATTAGAGGCTTTGAACATGTAAGTTTCCAGTTTCGCATTTTATTTTCATGTTCAAGTTATGTTTACGACTTGCAGCATCCACAAACATAGTATTGCAATTCAACAAAGAAGGGTTGTCCAATGAAATTTTGAAGAAATAAATCACAACTTGATTTTGGAAAAACAATTGTAATATATCTGGCTTAGGCATACTGTACTACAACAAGCAGAATTGAAGCAATAAAAAAAATTGTGTAAGTTTGATCAATACCACTCAAAATGATCAATATGTTCATATTAAATCAGATTAAATCAGATGATAGTTTTCTTTAAAGGGAAAATAGGATCTTTAATAAACCATGATATATAAGGAACAACAGAGATTCAGCATCAAGAAGCAGAATTGAAGCAATAAAAAAAAATTCTTATAGTCCCCAATTATTTGATATAAAAAAGACAAAACATCAGCAACTTCAAAGGAAATTTAAGAATTCCAGACATTCCTTACATAATCCCATAAAAGCAAATCAAGAACACAAAAATACATATGATGGAGAGAAACTCAAACATCAAGTCAACCGTATGATTAAAAATCGAGCTGCCGTGGAGATCCGAGGAGGATAGGTCGTCGAGCCGGATACGAGGTCGAAGGAGGTCAAAGGGGGGTCGACGAGCAGGAGATGGTGTCGGATTTGGTTTGAGGGGGGTCAACGAGCAGGGGCCTAGGTCGGATCAATATCACTCAAAATGATCAATATCACTAAAAAAAATGGGTAAGTTTGATCAATATCACTCAAAATGATCAATCTGTTCATATTAAATCAGATGATAGTTTTCTTTAAAGGGAAAATAGGATCATTAATAAACCATGATATATAAGGAACAACAGAGATTCATCAACAACAAGCAGAATTGAAGCAATAAAAAAAAAATTCTTATAGTCCCCAATTATTTGATATAAAAAAGACAAAACATCAGCAACTTCAAAGGAAATTTAAGAATTCCAGACATCCCTTACATAATCCCATAAAAGCAAATCAAGAACACAAAAATACATATGATGGAAAGAAACTCAAACATCAAGTCGGCCGTATGATTAAAAATCGAGTTGTCGTAGGGATCCGAGGAGGATAGGTCGTCGAGCCGGATACGAGGTCGAAGGAGGTCAAAGGGGGGTCGACGAGCAGGAGATGATGTAGGATTTGGTTTGAGGGGGGTCAACGAGCAGGGGCCTAGGTCGGATCAATATCACTCAAAATGATCAATATCACTCAAAAAATATGGGTAAGTTTGATCAATATCACTCAAAATGATCAATCTGTTCATATTAAATCAGATGATTGTTCTCCCTAAAGGGAAAATAGGATCATTAATAAACCATGATATATAAGGAACAACAGAGATTCATCAACAACAAGCAGAATTGAAGCAATAAAAAAAAAATTCTTATAGTCCCCAATTATTTGATATAAAAAAGACAAAACATCAGCAACTTCAAAGGAAATTTAAGAATTCCAGACAACCCTTACATAATCCCACAAAAGCAAATCAAGAACACAAAAATAGATATGATGGAGGGAAACTCGAACATCAAGTCGGCCGTATGATTAAAAATCAAGTTGCCGTAGAGATCCAAGGAGGATAGGTCGTCGAGCCGGATACGAGGTCGAAGGAGGTCAAAGGGGGGTCGACGAGCAGGAGATGGTGTCGGATTTGGTTTGAGGGGGGTCGACGAGCAGGGGCCTAGGTCGGATCAATATCACTCAAAATGATCAATATCACTCAAAAAATATGGGTAAGTTTGATCAATATCACTCAAAATGATCAATCTGTTCATATTAAATCAGATGATTGTTCTCCCTAAAGGGAAAATAGGATCATTAATAAACCATGATATATAAGGAACAACAGAGATTCATCAACAACAAGCAGAATTGAAGCAATAAAAAAAAAATTCTTATAGTCCCCAATTATTTGATATAAAAAAGACAAAACATCAGCAACTTCAAAGGAAATTTAAGTACTCTAGTGATACAAGATATCCCAGACAACCCTTACATAATCCCACAAAAGCAAATCAAGAACACAAAAATAGATATGATGGAGGGAAACTCAAACATCAAGTCGGCCGTATGATTAAAAATCAAGTTGCCGTAGAGATCCAAGGAGGACAGGTCGTCGAGCCGGATACGAGGTCGAAGGAGGTCAAAGGGGGGTCGATGAGCAGGAGATGATGTTGGATTTGGTTTGAGGGGGATCGACGAACAGGGGCCTAGGTCGGAGGAGAAGAGATCGGGTGGTCCACGAGTAAGAGAGGCTTCGGTCGAAGGGGCGTCGACGATAAACAATGGAGGTCGAAGGGGGTCGACGAGCAACAATGGAGGTCGACGAGCTGAGGAAGAGAGGTTTCAGATTGGGTTTGAAACGGCTAGGGTTTGGGTGTGTTTGAGGAGAGAGAGAAGCTGATTTTTAGTTTATATACTTGATGTAATTTTGGGAGTTTTCGGAGGGTATATTTGTCTTTTGACCTTATAAGTAGGCTTAAAAAGGAAAAAAAAGTGTCCCGAGTGAAGCTTATTATAAGGGCTGAAATTATTAAATAAGGGCTGATTTTCAACTCATTTTTGACTCCTAACCAAACATACTTAATTTTGAAAAGCTCTTATTTTTAGTTTTCAACTGAATAAGCACTTAACACTTATCCAACCAAACAGTCTGTTTTTTTTTAAAACTGATTAAAATTTATCATAACTTATATAATCTGCACTTAAAATCAGCTTTCTGCTGAACCAAACGGCCCCTTGATGTAATTTTGGGAGTTTTCAGAGGACATACTTGTCTTTTAACCTTATAAGTAGGCTTAAAGAGGAAAAAAGAAGTGTCCCTAGTGGAGCTTATTATAAGGGCTGAAATTATTGAATAATGACTGATTTTCAGCTTATTTTTAACTCCCAACCAAACACACTTAATTCTGAAAAGCTCTTATTTTCAGTTTTTAACTAAATAAGCACTTAACACTTATCCAACCAAACAGCAGTTTGTGACTTTTGAGTTCTTAATTTCGAAAAAAGTGAAAAATGTAGCGGACAAGAGTTCCTGGCGGGGATCTCTACCAGTTCCCTGGTCCAATAGCTCCTGTCTATTTTCGTATTTTTTATTAATGAAAGTGGTAGGATTTCTACCAATTTTTCAAAAAAGAGTTCATGTATCTTGATCATGAATTAATTGGCTTGTTGTCTTTTGTTGTGTGTAGTTGTGCTTTCTCATGACTCCTGAATTCAGTCAATGAAAAGTTCAATTCTTTTGGTTGCATATCTGTTAGCATTTCAAATATCAGTACATAGACAAATGAGTATGTGTGACTTTAACGTGGTTCTATTCAAGAGTTTGGCTGCTTGCTTATTTTTGTCTGGACTAAGAAAATGAAGCCAGGTCAATAATAATACTCGTGATAATAGTTGGCAAAGAATTGTTTTAATGTTAGCAATCCACAATATGGCTAATTGTGTTGTTTCTCATCCTAATCCTGAGGATTATTTGATTTTGAAGTCCTGTTAACTCGAAAAGGATTTAGGGCTTCCATTCTTGGACTTTCATTCCACCTTTATATAACCCGAAAACACATTGGTTCATGATTTGTAGAGTTTATTATAGAAATTGTGATTAGTTGATAAAATATTAAATTGCATAGATCTACGTAATAAAAATACGCTATCATATACTTTTGTGATGTTATATAAAGATTTAAAAAGTATGGAGATTTAAAACTTGATACATTGTGAAAAGCTTTTTTAAATATTTATATTTTTTGTAAATTTATTTAATAAATAATAATAATATATTTATTATATATTATAATTAATAATTTATAAAGAAGTTACTAAGTTCCCGGAATGTTGCCTTTTATCGATCCATGGAATTGCTGAATCTGTTACCTTTGGTATTACTCCTCTCAAATTCTGGTTAACTCAAAAGTTGAATTGGTGACCCTTCGGAACATCTATGGATGAATACAAGTATTGAGGTGTATGGAATGCTGAATGCGGGAAGTGGTGCGTTGGGAGATTTTGAATTTTAGATGTGATTCAACTGGTATTAGTGGTGCTTGAGAGATGAAAATAAAATACCAATTTATTATTTCAAATGACCAAAGAACATGTCATGAACGAAAGCAATAAAACACTTTATTAACAATGTCAAATGAATGTCTAAGTTCAGACTTTAGATCAGCAATGCAATGTTTTTCTTCTCAAACTAGGGCTGCAACTCGGGTAGGTGGATTAATTGGAGGTCAAACTGAATACAATTGAGACTTGGAGGAGGCCAAACCAACCTGACCCGACATATAACCTGTTGAAATCAATTCGCACCTAACCCATTGGTTTATTTCAGGTTCGGATTAAACCTGAATGCTAAAACTATAACCCAAATTCACCCATGGATCAAGTTGGTTTGTGTTGGGTCGGGTTCAAGTGACCTAAGTTGCACCCTGTCTCAAACACATTCACCCAGAGTTATGGCCGGACCGATGCAGAGGTTGCATTTATACTTCATAGGACACCTTTGCTCCCGTTCCGGTATTATGGGTGCAAGTTGATGGCCCGGATGGAGTCACCGGTCCTCAGGGCAAGGCTTCCTGATATTCGAACGGCTATGATCGTCTCGAATGCTTGCCGATCTTTAATGGCCGGAGAGCGGATGATGTTGTAAACAACAACAGCAACAACAGCAGCATCAAAGCACATGATGTTGTTGAAAGAGCCATGTAAAACAATGAATTGAATTGATGGAAATGAATAGGTGACAAGGTTACATTTATATGCACAGGTTGGACTTGTCACATGTGGGTTTTGAAAACGCTGTTTATTTTGGAACATCTATGGTTTGACTGGCCATTCAAAGTTTGACAGGGAGTTTTTTTAATGAAAACCAAAATTTATATCTAGATTAGTTATTACTATAGAAGGCCAAAATATGGACTTTATGAAACAGAAGAAGAACAGCAGGTATGCCAAACTGAAAACACCAAACATGTGTCGCCGCTGAGCATGTAAAGACAAGCCTGAACGGTTGTCTTGGTTTCACATTATTGTCCCAACATACTGATTAATGAATGTCATTAAAAAAAATAATAATAAAAAAAATTCTCTGTACGAAGGCCCAATATCTTGTTTGCAATAAACAGGGATATTCAATTTCTTTTCACACTTTAAAATACAGAATTATATATTTTATTAAAAATTCAGTAAAACATATACATTGGTAGACGAGGTATATATTTCGTTAAATTTTTTCATATATTTAGTAAAAAAATGTTCATTTAATTCAAAATGAAACGATATACACTTTTTATCAAAGCATATATTTTATTAGATGATATTTACTAAAAATATGTGTGATCTGAGTTATGAACAATAAAAATGATTGGGTAGCGTTTGGTAACATGATTGCAAAACTGATTTTTTGCAATCGCTGGATTTAAAACTGATTCTGCAGGAAGCTGCCTTCCCCCCCAGCTTTCTCAAATCACAATTTTTTAACACTATTTTTACCTGAAATTTGTTTACAGGAAGCTGCAATTGTAAAACTGTTTGATTGCACGATTGCAAAACCAGCTTTCTAAAATCGTAAAAGCTGTATAATCGCGCAACCAAACGCTGTAACTTTTTTTTTGCAATGATTATGTCATCAACGTGACAAATAAAATCTTCTAATACAATATATAATCTACTGTCTTAATAAATACTCTACTATGAAAAAAGTAAGTAATGCATTCAAATCCTATGATGTTTGTAAAAGGGGTTGAACTTATCATCTTAAGAAAGTGATATATTAGTTATGTGTGCAACTCCATCCACAAGGCTCATTGAATTTTTTAAAAAAATTATACTCATTATCTGAAGTACATATTATTATTATGAAAAATGCTGAGATACATAAATCTATATTTTTTTTAAATAATGAAAAGATTAATTTTTATATACTACAATAGTAGCGTAGATGTACTATAATAGTGTAGTACACTACAGAAGTGGAAGTATGAGAGTAAAAATACCCTGCATATGTTTCAATGAAAAAAGGAAAATGTTACTCAATCATTTTTACAATAAAAAGTGTAAATTACATATGTTTTTATTTGATGAAAGTGTATATAGTTCTATTTTAAGTTGAATAAAATATTTATTTATTTTTTTTATTTTTATTTTATTTTTTGTATATGTAAGAAAATACATTCACTGGATGGCTAAGAGCATATTCAATTGACATGTTAACTAGCTAGTTAATGTCAGATTTTTACAAAACATGTAAAAATGTTACTCCAATGAAAGTGTTAAAAAAAAAGCTAAATGTGAGCCCCACCTGTCATATGTTATTTTTCAAGCTAACTGTGGCTAAAAGCCTGTCAATCGGACGGATACGGATCGGATATGCCAATATCCATATCCTAAATTTTGGATTCGGATACGGATATTAATTTTTGGATTCGGATCCCTTCGGATACGGATCAGATACAGATATTTTTTGGATAATTGATATGTTTGAATATTAACATTAATTTAGATAATCAAGTGATATTTTAGAAAGTCATCAAAATTAAGATTTTAAGGCCTATTATCTCTTTCAGATATCATATATTGAAAATTTAATAGTATTATAATATATTATTATGATTAATCGTACAAGATAACAATATGGGCAATATATAATACAAATATATATATTTTTATTATATATGTCGGATACGGATATTTTTCGGATCGAATAGACTGATATCCATATCTACACTCCGGATCTTCGAATATTTGATATTTATAATTTTTCGGATACGGATTCGAATTTTTTTTCAGATAATTGACAGGCTTAACTGTGACTAGTGCTTTTGCCAGTCAAATGTGGACCCTACCATTCAACATATTCAAATAAATGTTATTTTAGGCGGGTGGAGAAGTTTGAGTGGGTGGAGAGATGGACCCACTATTATTTTAACTAGTTATTTAACTAATCTATCGAAATAACAATAATCAATTAAATAAGAATATAAATAAGAGTTTAATTAAAGAATAAAATACTGGAATGACACTGTCACATCTTTCCTTAGTGAACATGTCAATTAGATACGCTGTACGACAGCAGTTTGAACTATAAAAAAAGGTTCCGAAAAAGGATAATGTTACCTGGTTTAGAACAAATTTTTATTTTTTGGGGTTTTAAATTTCACGAAGAACCTCCTCACCATCCCGTCTCCATTGTTGGACTTCCTTCTTAGCTTCCTAAGAAGCGAAACCCCAAACCCCAAATTATTAGTGTTTCTCGAGAGAGCTTGAGGATTCATTGGACTCATTCCCCCCTCTCGGTGAGTCTTCATTTCCTCTTCTTCTTCATTGCCTTATTCGCTTTTTTTCATTGGATTTTTTTATTAGTGCATATTTTGGAAATCTATAAAAGAAACCCTGGTCTCTGTTTCATTTCGAAATTTGATTTTTTTTTCCAAGTTTTTTGGATTGGTGAATCGTTGATATCTGTATCAGGATTTGGTTACACGAGGTTTCTTTTAAAATTCTCAGTATAAAAAGCATTTGATTGGTTGTGTACTTGTGTGTTATGGAAAACCCTAAATTAAGCATGTCAATGGATCACGGATTGGATACTGTGGAGAGATGAGGCTCCTGAATAGTGTAACCAAAGTCACACTAGAGCAAGACTCACAACAAAAAAGTAGAAGAATGAATAACTCTAAGAAGATGAGGGAAAAGATTGACAAATTGATTTCACTACAAGATTCAAGCTTGCATTCAAGATTGGGCAAAAAGACAAGCTTGCACTAGTATGTTTTAGGTGGTGTTGGGATTTTTTGGGATGAATTGATTGATGGAAATAGTGGAGTGGAGTTCCTTATATAAGAAAGGTGGCATGGGGAATGGGTTATAGGAAGTTGGTGCACACAACAAATTGTGTGGAGTACTAATGTATAGGTAGATGGATATTTATGAAAAATGATGGTTAATGTTGTTTACCAATGCATAGGTAATAGAAGGCATATGGAAAAGTGGTGGTCAATGCATAGGCAAGGGGAAGCTTGTGGTTTTTCAAGTTATGGAAAAATGTTGGTGGTATAGGAAGTCAAGGTTAAGGATACTAATGAATGAATGAAGTGGTTGTGTAGTGAAAAGTGTTGGAATAGATAGTGGTTAATACTTGTGCAAACAAGTCAAAGGTGCCCCCCACAAAATTACAAGTTGTCTCACTACATCCCTCAAGTATAAAAACTAAGAGAGATAACAAAGTTCACTTTAAAATTTTAACACTCCCTCTTAAAGTAAACTTTTCGAGACAAGTACGAGTCTAGCTCATAAAAACTCGAACAGTCCTTTGAAGAGAGATTTGGTGAAGATATCCGCAAGATTGTTTTTGCTTCGCACCTCCTCCGCGTAGACCATTCCATCAAGCACCTTCTCACAAATGAAATGTGCTCAATTTCAATATGTTTCATTCTCGCGTGACAAATCGGATTAATAGCTAGCTTGATAGCACTTTGGTTGTCACCAAGAATAATGGTTGGCTTGTGAATGGTGGAATGGACATCCTCAATGTGGCGCCAAAGCCACACGCACTCTTGACAAGCAAAAGTAGTAGCTTTGTACTCTGCCTCCGTAGTAAAAAGAGACACAGAATCTTGTTTCTTACTACATCAAGAGACACTTGCTGATCAACATAGAAAAACATAACCTGATGTAGACCTCCGATCATCCAAGTCACCTCCCAAGTCGGCATCCGTGAATCCAAGTATAGGGATCTCCACTTTCTTCTTGTAAAGAAGACCAAAGTCAAGTGTAGAATTCACGTACTTTAGAACATGTTTTGTCCCCTCCAAATGTGGTTTCCATGGTTCATGCATGTTGAGACTCATGAGTCCAACGGAGAATGCAATATTGAGTCTTGTGATAGTCAAATAGATGAGACTACCCACAAGAGCACGATATGGGCGAGGATCCGGAAGAAGCTTCCCATCTTCTCTACTAACCTTCATGTTTGAATCGAGAGGAGTGGAGCATCGTTTGCTTTGGTTCAACCCAAACTTCTCAACAATCTTCTTTGCATAGATCCTTTGCGATAGAAAGAGCCCATGGTCCATCTTTTCCACTTCGAAGCCAAGAAAGTGACTTAGCTCGCCAAACTTGGACTTGTCTCCAAAAGTTCAGTTTAAGGGGGAGTGTTAAAATTTTAAAGTGAATTTTATTATCTATCTTAACTTTTTATACTTGAGGGAAATAGTGAGCCAACTTGTAATTTTGTGTGTGGCACATTTGACTTGTTTGCACAAGTATTAATCACTATCCATTCCAACACTTTTCACTACCCAACCACCTCATTCATTCACCATTATCCATAACCTTGACTTCCTATACCACCCAATATTTTCCCATAACTTGAAAAACCACAAGCTTCCTCTTACCTATGCATTCACCACCACTTTCTCACAAGCCTTCTATTACATATGCATTGGTAAACAACATTGACCATCATTTTCCATAAGCATTATTTACCTATATATTGGTACTCCACACAATTTGTTGTGTGCACCAACTTCCTATAACACATTCCCCATGCCACTTTGCCTATTTAAGGAACCCCTCTCTACCATTTCCATCAATCAACTCATCCCACAAAATCCCAACACCACCTAAAACATACTTGTGCAAGCTTATCTCGTGCTCAGTTTTGAATGTAGGCTTGAATCTTGTAGGGAAATTAAGTCGTCAATATTTTCCCTCATCTTCTTGGAGTTGGTCATTCTTCTTCTACTTTTGGTTGTAAATCTTGGGCTAGTATGACTTTGGTTACACTATCCAAGAGTCTTGTGTCTCTCCACAGATACATTAATATCCATATTCATTCTTAAGTTTTTCTGGTATGGACATTAATATTCAAATTCAGATTTTTTTGGATTTGGAAGCGGATATAAATATTTTCGAGAAAATTGGCATGTCTAAATATAGACAATAGTTGAGGTGATCAGGTGACTTGTTAAGATGAGAGATAGCACAATAAAAAGGTTTTTTTTTGCATATATACCCCTGTTGGAATCCATTTTTTGGAATTACTCCTGCTGCATTCCCGATTTCAGAAATACCCCCACTGCATCCAGAAATCGTGCATCTGTGCCCCTCCACCAGTTGCCCTAAGCAACATAGAGTAAACGATGGTTACATTGTTAACCAAACTAACAAATATTACTTTTTTACCCCTAAAAGAACCCGACCTGATTACACCCAATCCCTAAAACACCCTCTCATGCAAACCCTAACCCTAAAATACAAAAAAAACAAACACTAAACCCTAAATCCTCTCCCCATTTCCACGGCAAACAAATTTTTTTTGCTTGATATCCACATTTTACATGGCAAACTACAGTAACACTTTGGATTTGGGTTAGGATTACTTATGGAACTACTCATTTCCATTCGATATGGGGAAGAACAAACAAGTGAATGAATGAAATTGGAGGGTTTAGCCGATATCTATCAAAGAAGAGAGAGGGAAAAAAGGAAACCAAAATGGGGACAAAAAGGGGAAGAGAAGGAGTTGTGAAGGTTGAAAAAATGGAGAAGATACACAAAATCGAGGAAGAAGAAGAAGAAGAAGAAGAGGACTTCAGCCATAAAAAATTGATCTGGGGGGTATTTTTGTCATTTCCTAACAATTAACGGCGACGAACGGAGAAATTTGAACTAGACCTCACGGCCACTAACCACAGGGGCACAGATGCACTATTTCTAGACGCCGTGGGGGTATTTTTGCAATCGGGAATGTAGCGGGGGTAATTTCGCAAAACGGATTCCACCAGGGGTATATATGTAAAAAACCCATAAAAAACACTAAGGATTAAAATTGGGACTTCAGGGCTTCTTGTCCCTTATAGAGGTTGTAAAAAGAGAATGTGGGAAAATTAATAAATTTAAATATTAAATAATACGTGCATATATAATTTATAATATGCGTCGGATTTAGGTATTTTTCATAGCGGATACCTTGCAACATTTTCGCATTTGGGATATTCGAATATGGGATAATTTCTGATTTGTATACTGATTTCGGAGCAGACCTTTTTTTGGGATAATTGATAGATCTACTCTAAATGGAATTATTGAATTAAGTATCTAATGAATTTCCCATGGTGTTTTGTTTCTGGGATGGCTTTGAAGTGAATCACTTCAATTCCAATTTAAAAATATCGCAATCATAAGCATTTGGGTTGATTTAGTGGAGCAATTGGAAGAATTATAAATACTGAATAGACTTCTATCAGGGAATTGGGCTAACCATGATAAATGCATAAGAGCTATTTGTATCTTTGGATTGTAATTCTTTTTTTATTTATCAGGACATCTATTTTGTATTTTCCTTTTTCTATCATGTGACTTTTCTTTCTGCTTCAATTGTTTAGGTTTTTGTGTAAGCAGCTGTAATGGCCACACTCCGAGCTTTCATTAACAGCCCTGTGGGGCCCAAGACAACCCATTTTAATAGACTTCTATCTGGGAATTGGGCTAACCATGATAAATGCATATGAGCTATTTTTATCTTTGGATTGTAATTCTTTTTTTTATTTATCAGGACATCTATTTTGCGCTTTTTTTTATCATGTGACTTTTCTTTCTGCTTCAATTGTTTAGGCTTTGGTGTAAGCAGTTGTAATGGCCACTCTCCGAGCTTTCATTAACAACCCTGTGGGGTCTGAGACAACCCATTTTTGGGGTCTGCCGCCAATTGGGTCTTCGTCGTTGCAGTATGCATCCCGATCTCTTTTGCCTCAAAATTCTCCCACTTTTTTGGTATGTGATGTAGTGTTATGTTAAAGCTTGATAAGATTTTGTTAAAATGTGGCTTCTTGACCACCTTGTATAGAAATTGATAGGATTTCTTTGTGAAGAATGGTTTAATAGAAATTCAACTGTGAATATGGATTTTCTCTCTCCTTTAAGATTGCTAAAAAAAAAAAAAAGGATTCTATCTCTTCTTTAAGATTGCTATCTAGAGGTGTGCATTTGTGTGTATTGGGGTTTGAAATCTTCACAATTGTTGTTCATTGTCAGCTATTTCATCGAGTTATTCAATCATTATACTAGAAGTGATGTTATTTTTTTTTAACATTTCTTATTGTTCAGGGATTGGTTGGATATGAATAAGCCACCTGAAATGACATCTGATAACATGATCGCAGGTATTTTAATAATTTTGTTTGGGGACAACTGGACAAGGAATCCAACAATAGTTGGGAAAATCCTAGATTTACAGAATCACCCACAAACATTGTGCATCAATTAAACTCGGGGGATTCATACACAACCTAAGGGGAGCAAAACCATGGCTATAATCACAGAGAAAACCCGTGCGGATTTATTTTGAATAATCATATTCAAAATAATAAGAAACGTACCTCGTGCCCCTATTACATGATCTCTAATTTGTATTTTCAATTTTGGTGCTTCAGCAATGTGCGTCTACTCTGGACTGTTCATGAGGTTCGCATGGATGGTGCAGCCACGGAACTATCTACTTTTAGCTTGTGATGCCTCAAATGAAACGGTTCAAGTCTACCAGCTCTCTCGTTGGGTGAAGGCTCAGAAGTAAGCTCTCTCCATCTTAACTTGGTTTATATCTGCTTTAGCAATTGCTGTGTGGTGCCTCTCATATTTTTCCCTAGTTAAATGCATCTTCATTTTCCAGAGTCATTTTTCTTTTATTCATATCATAATTGGTTTCATGACTTTCATCTAGAATAAGTGTACTGATAACTCCTTGGTGTCATATAAATAACTGATGATTCTTCAACTTAGTGTCAGAAGTAGCATTGAAAAAATAACGCATCCATGAGAATCTGAGACAACACAAATACCCTTTACCAATAAATCTCATGTTGTTTGGAAATATTAATAGACAATGCTATATTTAGTACTTAGTAGTAGTAGGTGGTCTACCTTTTCAAAAACAAAAAATAAAAAATGGAAGCACTCAATAAATTTCCTCTTTTCTTTTGTATGTGAAAGGATCCTCGAAAGAGCTTAACAAATTGTCCACCTTTAGCATAGTTTTAAATCGCGAACGATATATCGATCGATATATCGATTTCGTCGACGAAAACGATAAATCGCTGGGATTTATCGAGTTTCTATTGATTTCACGCTGACGTCATGCTGACGTTAGCGCTATATCGCATATCGATGATATATCGACAATGATCGATATATCGACTAGTCGGGTCGGGTGGCCAGCCCGACCCGACTGCTAATTTTTTTTTTTAAAAAAAATCAAACCGACTAGCGTTTTTTTTTGCTGAAAACCCCCCACCAACATTTATTTTTTAAATTTTGGTCTTTCTTTTCCTAATCCTATAAATACTCTCTCAAACCCCCATTCTCACCACAACTACTCAATACAAATTTTCTCTACCATTCAATCACTCTCATACAATCTCTACACTCTCATTTAGCAAATAATTTCTTTCCAAGATTCCTCAATCCCAAAAGAAACAAAAAATCCACAAAAAAAAATCCAAAAATCCATCAAAAATCCAAAAAATTCCTTTCTTGGTGGAGATATTAGTGGACTACTTGGAGGACTTTGATAGAGTTCTTGGAGGCTTTTGGTGGAGGCTTTCGAAGCTTTCGGAGGAAGACTTCTCCTGTTTCAATTTTTCTTCTATTTTTAGAGGTATTTATTCTTTGCACTTAGTAGAGTTTTTTTAGAAAGTAGTTAAAGTAGCATCATCCACTTAATTAAATAATCAATATTTAATTTTTTGAAACCTAAAAAATTATTTTTGAAAAAAATGTCTTCTTCTGGAGCTAGTTCATCTAATCTAAGACCAGCTAATATAAAAGACCCTGCATGGAAATATGAAAAATATAAAAGTGCTACTGAAAAACATATTGTCAAATGTTTACTTTGCTCACATCTATGTAGTGGTGGCATAACCAGACTCAAAGAACACATATTGCATTCACCAGAAACTAATGCTAAACCATACCCTAAAACAACACCAGAAATTAAAAAAGAAATAGAACAATTCATGAATAAAAAATCTGAGAATATATGTAAAAGAGGTTCATTTTATTCTAAAGATTTTGCTAGAGGCATAGGAGATGAACAACCACATGTAGGTGATGATGATATATTTGAAATTCGTGGTCCTAGTTCAAGGTCTCCTCCATCCAAACAAAGAAGGAAAAACACTAGGGGGGTATGGGGTGTGAAATTGGGTTATTCGCTCCTGATAGCTATACTGGGATAGATAACAATCCAGGCTGAATAAGCAATTTTTTGTTTGGTTGTTTTTTTTGTTATTCTCATTGGGAAACGTAAAAATGACTTTTTTGTTGTTTGGTTCACCTTGGATAAAGTGATGATAAATGGTTGATAAGGGATGAATAAGAGTTTATGATTTTTTAAATGACAATTATACCCCCAGGGAATAGTGTGAGAGATATATGATTGATTTGATAGATGTGACAGTTTTTGAAATCTGTGTGAGTCTGTTAGGTGAGATAAATTTTTTAAAATGACAGAGAAGGGTATTTTTATCCATTGGTATAGATAAGCCTTGATAAGCAATTCCACAATTTTCTAAGAATAGTTATCAGGCCTTATCCTAACTTATCCAGACATAACTATCGGGGTTTATTCTGTCAAAACAAACAGCTTTTTTTACTATTCTCTTGTATTCTTCCTTATTCTGGGTTTATGTCTCTAGGCATACGGGGGGTAGGGGTCATATGGATTTATTTTGTAGAGGTAATGTTGAAGATGTAGTTGACCAAATATTAAGAGGAGGCCCTGGACAAACAACTTTAGAAAATAGATTCAAAAAAGAAGAAAGAAAAAATGCTATTCAAAAGATAGCAAAATGGACAATCACTGCAGGTGTATCTTTTCATGCATTAACTTCATGTTCTTTTCATGTTGCACTAGAAGTAGTAGGTAGATTTGGGTCTGGTTTAACCCCACCATCGATGCATGAGTTAGGTGAAACATGTTTGCAAGAAGAGGTAAGAGAAACTCATAAGATTTTAGAGATACATAAAGGTCATTGGAAAACTTACGGTTGTACATTAATGTGTGATGGATGGACTGACAGGAGACAAAGATCATTAATTAACTTTTTAGTTAATTCTCCAAAAGGAACTATGTTTTTGAAATCCATTGATACATATGCACATTCACACACTGCAATATATTTGTTTAAAGAAATAAATGATGTTATTGAAAATATTATTGGAAAAGAAAATGTTATTCAAATTGTAACTGATAATGCTGCTAATAAAGCTGCATGTGAAATAGTGATAGAGAGACACCCCACAATATTTTGGACATCATGTGCTGCACATTTTATTGATTTAATTTTGGAAGATATTGGTAAGGTGCATATTAGAACTATTAGTTTAGCTAGAAGAATTACTGTTTTCATTTATGCACACACACAATTATTGCATACAATGAGATTGTTTTGCAATGGAGATATTGTTAGGCCAGGACCCACTAGATTTGCCACATCATTCTTAACTTTGCAATCACTTTGGGAACATAAGAATGCACTTAGAACACTCATGGTAGTAGATGAATGAACGAAAAGCAAATGGTGTAACCTTAGAACCGGAAAACAAACAGAAAGAACTATTCTTTCTATTCAATTCTGGAAATGTGTACAACGAGCCCTTCACACTGGAATTCCTCTGGTCCATGTCTTGAGATTAGTTGATGGAGATGAGAAACCTTCTATGGGCTACTTATACAATGCAATGGATAGGGCCAAAGAAAAAATTAAGAAAAACTATTAGTATAGACAACTGCAATATGGCTCTGTCATTTGAGGTAATAGAAAGAAGATGGAGTCGTCAGATGTCGTCTGACCTTTACCATGCAGGATTTGTCCTTAACCCCAGAGTATGGTTTAAGACCGCGAACCGGGACGCGGTAGTCCAAACACATATGCTTCGTTGTGTGCAGGCAATGGCGAAGATGGAGCCAGATCCGGAGGTGCAAGACAGACTGCAAAAACAACTGAATTATTATTTACAGGAAAGTGGACCGTTCAGTTGGGGAACCATCGTGAGAGCAAGGGACAACACAATCCCAATCAATTGGTGGGATAAATACGGGGGCGAGGTACCGGAGTTGAGGAAGGTCGCCATCAAAATTCTTGGACTCACTTGTTCATCTTCCGGTTGTAAGAGAAACTGGAGCGCATTTGAAAATGTGAGTTGTCCTTCCAAATCTATGAAATACGATTTTTAAAATTGATCTACTTTATAAAATTTAACTTTAATTTTCTTGCTTTTAACAATTACACACCAAGAAGAGGAACCGGTAAAAGCAAAGAAGTTGAATGATTCGGTGTTCATGCAACACAATAAAAAATTGCATGAGCGTTTCCTAAATCTTCAATGTAACCCAGCACATGAAGATCTAATCAATTTGGATTCATTGGAAGACGACAACGAGTGGATTATGGATGTCGAAGGCCCGGTATTCCAAGGTGAAGACTTGACATGGTCTCAAGTGGAGCATGAAGTATACGGCGACACCATAGACCATCAACGCTCGAGACGATCCACGCAGCAGACCCAGTAATCAGAAGGTGCAAGACGACGTGGGAAAATGCCAATCATTGAAGAGCCTGAAGATGAGGACGACGATGATGATGAAGAAGATGAAGTCATCCATGCAACACAATTTCAGGGCCAAGAAGGAGTTGATCATCAGATGAAACAAGAGATGTGGATAATGAATTCAGGATGAAGACACAGATTCGGATGACAATAATGGTGGACACGGCGGCAATGATGGTGGTGGCACCTTTTATGGTTATGGCACACCATTCGATGAAACCCAGGAAAGGGATTTTGTAACCAATGCAATGAATTATCCATTTAAATAAAATTTCTTCACTTATATAGTTTTATGTTATAGTTAATTAGTTATGCATTTTTATTTCAAACCAAAACCATTGTAAAATTATTAATATCTTCATATAAAATTATTCTTATTCATTTTCATTATTTTCCACAATTTTTTATCTTTTTTTTGCAATTTTTTTTCATTTTTTTTCAAAAAAAAATAAAAAATAAAATCGGCCCGATATATCGATATTTAAAACACTGATGAGCTATGTGACAAGTGTGTGTGTTTGGGTTTTGAACTTTAGCTCTACGTTTATTGGACACCAAAATTCATATGAATTTTGCATTTGCACTTTTAATCTTCATTACTCATTTTTAGAGTAACTTTCCCACAATACAAATCTGAACCTTATACTCCACCAAAGGTGGTAAAATTTTAGGATGTGCAGCTTAATTGGAATCTTGTTCAATCAGTTTCTACGACCTCTCTATGTTATAATTTCAAAGTACTATAATTTTCTTTTCTGCTTCACAATGAAACAAATATTATTTAGGTTCAGCCCACACCTGCGTCTTGGTTTAAAACTTAACTTTTCCTAATATATTAACAACTCATTTTTTGCCCTGCAGATTAATTTGTTGAGTAAAGAATGCTCTATTTCGTTTCAATGCGTCTGCATGCTCTCCTGGACCCATCTTGTTGAGCCCATATTTTCACATCATTTGATGCAATGTGGTGATTGGATTAACTACTAGTGTAATGTAGGGGAGTCTCATCTGTTGAAATTTTATATCATGATTTGGATAATACATTCAGAATATGCATATTGGAGTTTCTCTGGAAAATTCGATGCATCACTAAACATGAAGAATATGTTGGCATTTGTGGGGAAACTTTGTCACTCCGTGGTGTTCCCCCATTTTTTATATCAAACTGTTTCCATCTCTGAAATACCCAAATAATCAAAATCTCTAATCTTCGCAATCTCATCCAGGAATTCAACAGAGAAGAAGATCAAGCAGAATCACAGTGATGCCTTCCTTGCATGTCGGAATAAACAAGTATGCATTGTTTTATGCACCTATATTGATGTTTGTTTTATTCCATGACATTGAAAGGTTCGTTCGAGCCCTCGTTTATGTGAATTAAAAAAATACTGAACAGATTCAACTATTGCTTGGGATGAAATGACGCTATTTCTTGAGCAAGTCACATGCAGTTGGATTCCTCTGTAGAAAGTTTAATATCTTTAGAATTCAAAAAATAATTGGCTTTGAATAATTCATCATATTTTTTCATAATCTAAAATCTAACCCTATGGTTGTCGCTAATGACTATAGTATAACCAAAAAATTTCAATTATATATGTGCTTTTACCGTTTGTATATCGTATAATTTACGAATGTACACTTCCTGCACTGAACACATACTGACTCTTGTCCATTATTTATCATACATGAACTCTGTGTTCATGTGCTCTGTCAATATTTGTTATACACGAACTCTGTGATCATGTACTTGAGCACACACTGCATGCATTTCAAATTCCTAGACATCATAAAACCTTCACATGAAACCTAATCTCCTACAAAAAAAAAAACTCACAAATTTGCATCACTCCAATACTTCAACATCTCTAAATCCAAAGCCTCACCTTCCCCAGCTGAACTCATGCTGTTTGTCTCCGACATGAAACCACCAAAACTGTCACCCCCCTCATTGGCCCAAGGACCACCATTGAAGATGAAGTTCTCAGTATTTGATTCAATGACAAGCGTCCGATTCAAGGTCTCATCGGTCGGCGGTGGTGGCAGAGGGACTGAGAGATCTGTAAGAGAAGGCTTTGGTTGTTGTTGGGTCAGAAGTCCAGAGATGATCGTGGTTTCGATGGACTTCACCCACTGTTGGATGCAATCTGATATAAGAGGGTTGCAGAGAGGTTGGTGGGTGGTTGGGTTGATCCCTCTGAGGACCAAAAGCTTCCTCAGTTTGGTGTTCCACAGGTTCTTGATCTCATTGTCTGTTCTTCCTGGAAGTTTAGCAGCTATGACTGACCACCTGAAAAATTTTAGATGGATAATTTGAGAACAACGACTATACCGGGATAGATAAACTGAATAACACAGATAGAGCATTACTTGTTCCCGAGTTCAGCATGTAATTTGATGATGAGACTCTCCTCCTCAGGTGTGAAGTTCCCCCTCTTTATATCTGGCCTCAGATAATTCATCCACCTCAACCTACATGACTTGCCACACCTGACCAACCCTGCAGCATCAAAAATAAATACATAAAAATAAAACTTAGATTTCTGAAAAACATTACTTTGCAACTTCTTGCAAAGTTAATTATTTTTTTCTTTAAAATGGACCATGAGTTTGAAGCTACATTTTGGAAAAGTTAAAAAAGAAAAAAAGGTGTTTGGTTGAACTTCTGATTTAAAACAATTCCCTGAAATCTGAAATCTTTACAAATGTACTAAAGTGTTTTTTTTTTTTTTTTTGACTTTTAATAATTTAAAACCAAAAAAAAAATCTTAAAAAAAATCACTTGAAACTAATTATCTAAAAACTGATTTTACAAAAACAGAATCAGTTATGACGATTGTTTGCAAACATAAAAACATGCATGAAATATTCTATGCATCGGTGTTGAGGTGGAAGCGCTGACCTGCTCTCTGGGGGACGGTGCACCAGCTGGCACCGGCGTTCCGGAGGAGGAAGGAGCTGAGCTTGTGGTCCTCTTCAGGAGTCCATGGCCCTTTCTTCTGCCCTGCATGCTCTCCTCTACAACATGGAGCCCTACCCATCACCTCTCTCTCTCTCTCTCTCTCTCTAAAGAGGTTGGTTGGGACTTGAGAGTATATATTATGTTTGGAAGAGGTAGAGTTAGAGAGAGAGAGAATGAATATGCAAATATTTTATGGTGTGGAAGAGTTCGTTATTGTGACTTTGATTGCTTGGTACACTGTCTAACCAATATGTAAACTTATGATTTTATAAGGGTTTGTTCTAATATGTCCAAGTTCTCAAAATACTATAAAGAAAAAGGGAAGATATATTAATCAATGATGAATCTTTGCCCCCAAACACAAATGACAAATATAAAAACACAACATGGTTTAGAGTCATCTAAATGTTCTTCATCATATGTGCTACTTGTAATTCTGTTTTCAAGGTTGGTTTCAACCACCACAATCAAGTTTGTAACCAGAGTTTTTTTTTTGGTGTTCATACAGAGACAATGATAGTTTTGTTTATATAGTGACGTAAACTATTTTGAAATAGATTACTCTTTCAGTATAAATAATTATACCAGTAAAATAAGTTATTTTATGTTTGATTATATTTTTAATTGCTCTCGTTGGAAAACATAATAATGATTTATTTCACCGGTACAATTATCTATATTGAAATACTTATTTATCATTAAATAACTTATGTCTTCCCAAACGAGGATTTGATATTTGATTTTTAAGCTTAACTTTAATGTTTTGAATCCAAAATCACTCACAACACAATATTTCATTATCTCTCTTGATGCATCAAGATAAGGATTTGATTGAATTAATTGAATCCTTCAACACATCGAGATGATTGTTGGTATTTGGTCAATGAGTAGTATCTTGTCTAAGGATTGGATTTATGTGGTCTAAACATATCCATATGTTCCATAATGCTGGGCTGGACACTCCTCTACTTTTCAAATAGGCCTTATATATACTTTTCTTTCTATCCAAATATAGTTCACAGGAGAGAATAGTTTTACATGTTACGGAGGATAATGTTATGTACATTTTTTCACAAATAGTCCGCACACATTTTAATTTAAAAAAAAAATAAATTAAACCTTATCTAATAAGATATATGTTTTGATAAAAAATGTGCATGGCTCAAATCTCGATTTGAATGGGCCTATTTTTAGCAAGTGTAAAAAAAATTTATCAAGGCATTTATACTTCACCTAAGGAAGTATATATCTCGTTGGATGGCTAACAAGATATATGAGATTAACTTTGAGGTTAACAAAAAAAAAAACTGTGTGGAATTTAGCATGAATAATAATAATAATAGTTATGTCCTAATAATTTGGTATAAATTCAGAAATATAGTTTATTCTTCTCTAACCATCTAAAATTATAACTGTATTTTATCAACCAAACAAAGCTGAAAGAATCATCTATTTTATGCTGGAATAAGCTATCCGTGAATCAAATCGGCAGGCAAACATAGAAATTTCTTTGGTGATTAAAGCCTCTGACTATAATACATGTATGATTTGAAAACAGTGTACTTAAAATTCCTTTTTTTTTTTTTTAGAAAAACTTTAGACCTTTTATATCAGAGGATGGCAGTTCCAAGATGTCCAAATTGGCCAGAGAGAGAGAGAGAGCTAGGTACAAACCAGTCCACTGGCGCAGAGACCTAGGCGAGGAAAAGAAAAGATACAAAAAGAAACAAAGATAAAACACAATATTATCGAGTGACTGCCACTTTGCAATTAAAATGATCATTCTTGTCGCTTTCCCTCCTTGATTTTAGATACCTCTTCTAATCCGAGGAGTGGCCATGGGCCGGGCTCCGGCCGGACCCGGGCTGGGCTTTTTTCGGGCGGGCCTTGACCGGGCTTGAGAGGCTTCGGGCCCGGGTCCGGGCCGGGCCTAAAGTCCAAAATCAAGCCCGAGCCCGCCCATAGGCCCGGCCAAGAACGGGCCGGGCCGGGCTTCGTGCTCACATCTATTTTTTTCATTTTTTTAATTAAATTAAAACATACAATAAAGTAAATAAAAAAGTTGAATAACTTGAATTGAACTATGAACAATAAAACTATTTGAATTGAATATTGATATAACTTAACAATAATTAGCAAATTTTATCTTTTATTAAGAAAATTATTATTATTGTTTTTTTTTATTTTATGTTATTAGGTGACATGCATGTAGATATCAATAAAGAGAGATCATGGAATAAATTTCTTATCACGTGTGTCAAAAAAAATTAAAGTCTTGAGAGGGAGGAGCTTTGATTTAGTTGTTTGAACAAAATTTTAGCCCACAGTTTACCAAAATTTTAAAGCTTGATTAAAACATATTAGACCTTACAATTGATTACAATTGAAGTTGACCTACCCAAACCAACTCTACAGAGAGGGAGCATGTGATATAATAATATAATTATTAATTTGGCACATCAAAAGGCATCCAAGTCATACCAAAGTCATTGATGCTGAGGTAATCCATATTGCATATATCACAATTCAGCAAACTCTATGGCAATTGGAAGCAAATTCAGTTAATTAAGGGGGGATTTTTTAAGGATAATATTAAGAACCTCTTATTCTTTTGAATTTTTTAGCGTGTATATTTATATATCTTCATAAAAAATTAAAATACATATTTTAATGAATTGTTTATATATCCATGTAGTAAAAGCACACATTCTACCTTGTTGAATTTTGATACATTCAATTTTAAAAATCTCATTAAATTCAGATCATATGTACTTATTTGGTGGTCATATACATTTATATTGCATTTATACTCAAATATAAATACATATGACCTCAAATAAAAGTTAAAAATAATTTTTAGGATAGAATGTCTCTTCTACCTTAGTTGGCCCTTGATAACTGATATGTTATCAAGGGCCAACTAAAATGTTTTGTTGGCCAACTAAAGTATTCATCTAAGTATTTTTGTTTAATAGGACTGCACGCAATGTTGTAAATAAGTTTAGCCTGTGTGTAACAATATTTCATCTCATTTTTGCATTTCATGTCCCCTCACTTTGTTGGTGTATTTCATTTGAAAGGATTTGACGCAACTAAAATGTTGACCAGGTGCATGAACTCGATAAATATAAGTAACATTTAAAAAAAAAAAAAAATCTCTTGATTGATTTTTTTTTTTTTGGGAATTGTTGACCCTTGGCATGGTGTGAGACTGTGAGAGGCACACGGAACAAGAGGTCGCCCTCTCCGACAAAGATAATCATATTATGAAATTCGAGCCATTTTTATATAGACACAAGTTATTCTAGAGTTTATATCTATTCTTAAAATTATTAACTTTATCAATGGAATAAGTGATTTTCAATTTGGTTCTGTTTTCAGTATTTTTTGTTGAGAACATAATAATAAAGGTTGGAGTGTTTGGTTGATGAATAAAATGTAAATAAGGTGTAAAAAGTTGATTTGACATGTGAGCTCCATTTATGTATAAGAAGTGATGACATATGATTTGATGTGATGACATGTGATTTGATAAGTGAATTTCCTTATACTAGTGGAAGAATAACATTATTTCATTGGGGGCTTAAAATAAAAATATCAGCTTATTCTCATCTAATTCTGCATGGTTATACTCTTTTATACCACCCAAACAAACAGCTTTTTTAGCCCTATTCCGCTCCTTATTCCCCATCCAAACGGCACCGAAGGTGTAAATAATACTCCATTCATAATTGTAAGGATAATGTCACAGACAAAATCCTGTATAAAATCTTTGTGTGTTTTATAATTTTTAAAATATATATATACACTTCATAATTCATATATGAAGCATATCTTTGCATAAAAATGTAATAAAAAAAACATTATATGTTCTATTGAACAAAACTTATATCATTTCAATGAAATGAAACTACCTATAAGGATTGTGTGTGACAATAGTGTGTGACAACACTATTGTCCTAATAAATTATATTTATATGTAACAACTCCAACTAACAAATCATAATCAACTCCTTACATCATTGTCGTCCATGTCCACACTCCAAAAGAAACACTAATAAGAGTTTCCACAAAGGCATGGAACTTCCCTTCAGAAGAAGTATTTGTTTGTCATTATTCTTTTTTCAAATCATTAGCATAAATTTTTCTGTTGTGACATGCATTTGACAAATATTGCCCTCCCATGAAAGCAATCAAAATTTTGGTGTGCACACATGCATCAGATTCTTCCTTTTATATATGTAATAATGAATGATATCATAATGGATTACTGTATTACCATGTAGATCATCATATATTGTATAAGCCACTTGTCTACTTGGTTTATGTCATAACTAACACCATGAATTGAATTCTACTCATCATTAATTTATAAACCATCTATCCAACTTTGGATACCTAGGACTATATATTTATTAAATTAATTGGATGTTCAATTAAGCTCCTGATTGAGAAACATCATAATTCAACTGGGGTTACAAAGTAGCAGGTTGGAACTCAAATCGAACCCAATTTGTAGGATTTGGTGTGAATTCGGGTTTAACTCAGGTTAAATAGATTTGAATCAGATTCGATGTGAATTTGTATTTAATTTTTAAAATGGTGTTATTTTAAACATTTGAACACTGCAGTAGTCACAACAAAAAACAGTTTGATGTCTCACTGGAAGAGCTAATAGAGATGAATATTGGAGGGAGACGTGACCAATTTTGTATCATGATTAAATTAATATACAAACAATTTCGTAGATGAAATAAGCAAATAGTTTTATTTTCCATCACCTTCTATGATGTCACAAACAACATATTTTATTTTACGATTTTTTATTTTTAAGTCCCCATAAACTATATGATTTAGCAATCGATCTCTCACTTCTTCATATTTCGGTTTAAGTCTCCAGATTTAAAGGGTATATTCATTTTTAGTCCCTTCCAGAGACCTATCCCTAAATTATTTGGTTTTCTTCCAGGGACTAAAAAGGAATACACCCTTTAAATTTAGGGACTTAAACCAAAATATGAAGAAGTGAGGAATCAATCACTAAATCATATAATTTATAGGGACTTAAACTAAAAATCCCTTTATTTTATCATTTTTCATTACAAGCACAACTATAATTTTAATTTTCTGACACTTTTCATTACAAACAAAAAATTGAACAGATGAAAAATAATATTTTTCCAGTCATTGCTCTTTTATCTCGATTTTATTCATTTTTCTTCATTTTTCATTTGAAACACAATCTTAAGTGAAAGGTTGATAAGAAAAACTGTGGTTAATATTAATTCTTAGGTTCGTGTCCCGAGACTTAGCCCCAAATGTAGTCACACACCATTTTTAAATACATATTTTTATAAAAGATGAAATATATATTTTAATTAATTGTATGGATTAATTATAAAATAAAATATTTACCGAGGTATATATATCTTATCACAGTGTGCGCCAGTGGCTGTAAATGGCTGAGTATAACAGTGTTCAAATATCAAAGGTTAGGATTGCATCATACTATGTTAATATATGAAACACCTAACATAGTATATATCATGTCAATATATGCTCTACTACAAAATAATGTAAACATGTATGCGATTAATTTCCTTCAAATACGTACTTTAACCCAATTTTTAAAACGGATCTGCACCTAGCTGCGCTCATTTCTCTTATCATAGCAATCCATTGAAGAGATGATCAATATCAACTATAAACATTAGGGTAATTGACACTTTTAACCCCCAAAAATTGAATATTTACAAAAATAACTCCGCCATCCAAATATTTACAAAAACTAACCCCGCTAAAATTTTGTGCTGGAGACGGAGACGATATATATATATATATATATATATATATATATAACGTCTCCAGAACACGCACGTCCTATGGGTATTTATGCATGTTCAAGCAGGAATCTTCATACAGGTGAGAGAACCAACAATGTGTACAACAAAAAAAAAAAAATTAACATGGAAAACGGATTATATATAATCCATTTTCAGTATAAATGGGACACATTTGGGTTAAAACACTGAATCTCCAACACAAAATTTCAACGGGACTAGTTTTTACAAATATTCAGGTGACAGGACTATTTTTGTAAATATTCAATTTTCGGGGGTTAAAAGTGCTAATTACCCTAAACATTAATGGAGCCAATGCAAATTTGCAAGTGACAAGATAATGATCAGGCAAAAGAAAGGTTTAAAAAAAATTCAATGAATCATGAGTCATACCAGCTATTGGGATCTGTATCCCCACATGAGAAACAGTACACTAATAACACAAAAAAAAAAAAAAAAATCAATTATACATCTGAACTTTAGATTTTTTTTCCCCAGATACACTGATATTACAAAATTGGAAAACAAGAAAAAAGAATCATCATTTATCAAGTATTGGACTCAGACTCACTAAGCATTGTGTGTTCCGAGTAGGGTTCGACCGATGTGAGACAGTCTCGCAGTCGGGAGGAGGGGCGCTTCCTCATCTCCGATGGCATCAGACAGTGAACCGATCCCTCCATTCCCTGCAACGTGGCTACCGTTCTTTCCATCGTCGGCGGGGAAGAGATCGGATGATTTTTTGTCGAGTTTCCAGTCCTGTGAGAAACAATAACCACAAGAAGCCCTCAGAAATTATGTACAGAAAAAACATGAGCTTTAACAGTTTTTGACAGCAGTTATTTTCAAAACAGATGATACCTTTGTTGCTCTTTCAGGTATATTTTCTACAGGGAGTAGTTGATTGGATGCACGAACATCTTTAACCTTCAAGTAGTTGTACATGACGACACCACATAGTGCTGCAAACAAAATAGATAAGATGCATAAGAAACCAAAAGTTTTTTTTGACGAAACTGGAACCAAAAGTTGAAGTTCAAAAACACTCGTTTGGAACCGATTATCTAAAAATTGATTTTGCAAAAGCAAAATACGGAACCGATTATCTAAAAATTGATTTTGCAAAAGCAAAATACGGAACCGATTATCTAAAAATTGATTTTGCAAAAGAAAAATACGGTACCGATTATCTAAAAATTGATTTTGCAAACACAGAATACGAATAAAACCAGCTTTTAAGAAAAAATTGTTTTCATAAATTGGTCTTATATGTAGCATGTGTGAACAAAAAAAAGCAATACCGATTGCATAGCCGATGATATTCAGCCCAGTTATTGCAGACTCAGGGAACACAACTGTTGAAAGGGCGATCAATATCCAATCCTTGAGAACTCCGGCGACACGGATTGTGACTGCGCCAGTTCTACCAATGACTAAAAATATAGCGAAGTTCAAGGCGAGAGCACAAAGTGCATTGGAGAAAAATATCCAGAAGTTGAACTGGATCTGTGAAATCTGCATCATAGGCTGCTCCAGTAGAAGCCAAGGTACTAACAGAAAAAGGAAACTGCAATAAGAACAAATAAATAAAAGATGAGGATTCGATGTGATTTAAGAGTAAAAGTAGTAAATATTAGTTAATTGAAATGAACCAGCAGTAATAATTGAATCACATAGTAATAGTTCTTTATGCTACCAAGAGCAAACAAATTTGTTTATATACAACTAACTTGTGGTGACATGCTATCAAGGACTTCATGTTTAATATCATCAATCATCACCGATTCACCATGGAACTCAATCAAGAAAGTCAGTTCTTAAAGCTCCATACAAACTCTGCCCCCCCCCAACCACCACAGACACACACACACACACATGAATTTATTCATCAAAAAGTAAGAAAAAGAAAAAAATATGCCCGTAACCAAGTTTGGTGGTTTCTTATGGTGGTGGACTGGGGTCCTCAAAAGAGAAGGTCTAGCCAATTGATATTCCCGCGAGGATCCATATAAGGATGAACTTACATTATTAAAGCATCCTAGAGCAGAGCCGAACTGCTGGATATTTTTTAACTGCTGCTGTCGCAACAAGAAATGGATCCTAGGGGAAATTTTCATGAGTCGTCAAGAAACATAATGAATTTTGCAAATATGTGCAATGGGATCCTATTGATTGGTTGGAAATGCCTACAAACATAATGGTCTTGTGGCACTTGGTTTGTTAGTTTCTGGTGGCGGACTGGAGGCCTCAAAAGAGGTGGTCTTGGAAGAAGCAGCAAGAATATAAAAGATAACAAATCCAAAACAGGAATAAGATGAAAATTCATTATGCCAACTCCCCACAACCAAAGGAAAAGCTGGAGCAAAATATATATTTAAGATACATAGATTGTTTATATTCATTTTTAATAATCCACACAAATTCTCTATGTTTTCCAAACAAAGGCAAAACACATATGATAAGTAACTAGAACACACTAGCAACTAAATTATTTTTTACTTTAATGGTGAGGCTTATCCTATAAAAACTAGGTTCTTTTGGCATGGTACAATGCTATGTATCTGCTCAGCAAAAAAAATCCTTGTGACACTTTCAATGTGGTCTTTGATTGAAGGCATAGTGATTCTTGAGAATTTCAGGGGTCTAGAATGATGTTTCATGATCCCCTACAAGTAGAAACCTCATTAGCCCAGCATCTTCTTAAGCTAAACCACTATTGAAAAAAGAAAAATAAACTTCATGTGCTTGTGCTCCAAGAAGCACTGCAACCACATTTAGCTGTCACAATTAAAAAAAGATTCCCCATGCCAATGAAATATATATAATTAAATATATAGGAAGCAGGAGTATATTCCTAATTGTTATTCTACTCAAGGAAACTGCAGTTTGTACTTTATAGCATGTTTAGGCCACTATTCTTATCTAAACAACTGTTATAAATTCTTCAGCACTAAGACAGTCTCTTATTTCACAGAGAGGAAATACCTGCATGGAGCTATATAATATAAACTCGTGACTGGATTTAGTGTCAAGCCCCTCCTTTGGAGGAGAACTTGTGTTAACACCAGCCTAAGAGCTTCTGCAAATATGCCTGTGACCTGGTAAAGTGTTCCAACTATATTAAAATGAATTTCCCCATATGAGGATATGACGACCCCAACACTGACAAGCACCATGTTCACGAACACGTCACATCTTAGTATGTCAGTGCCACATGTAACAGCCATTAAATATGTCGCCACTGGCACTGCAACGCATATCAAAGAAAAGCAAAAAGAATTAGTGTTTGATTAGGATGAGATGCGTTAAAGTCTTTACGGGGAAAAAACATGAGGCGGATTACATACTTAAGGCTTTGAGCATTTGAATGAAAGCCACTGATATGTGCAAATAAGCAGTGTTACCAAACCTGCAAAATAGTAAACATGCTTTCTCATAACAATTCCTAGATAAGAACATTATGATCAATTATTATTTCAAGAAATGGATTAGACATTATTCTTTACACAAAATGATAAGAAGTCACTGCGTGATTAGGTAATTATATTTCTTTTTAATTCTGAGAGATATATTTTCAGAATTCGACTACAACAAAACTAATTGTAGATGACTTACAATGAATTCAGTTATCAAGGGCCAACTAAGTAGCATTTTAAAATCCAAGCATAATAATAATTCTTCATGTGATAATTTTCCATTGTACCGACCATGTATTCATTTTACCTTATCAATTAAAGTAATTTAACAAAAACCAGTTACTAAGATTAGACCAAGTTCTTTTAGCAGTCAAAATTATGATGGAACTGAAACCTAAGAAGCACTCAATCAATCCATGTAAAGCTGATATGGATATAAAGATCTCTTTTTTAAATTAATTTATAGAGACCTGATTTAATAGTTCGATTTTGAAACAATACTCCAAAGGAACCTATATTAATAAATAAATAAATAATAATTCAATTGTAGACAGAATTAATTTTATTCTGGTTAAATGGTAAATTAGAAAAAACTGTTCAGCATTTACGGTTCACTGCATTTCAGTCTGGAGTTATGAGAAGATTTAATCTATATTGGGAAAGAAGGGCACACTTTGTTTCTATCCAAGAATTGTGAACTTTTTTCAAAGATTTCAAATAGAAAAGGATAGGAGGGCTCTCTCACTCACACGATGAGGAACCTCAACATTAGTTGGGAAAATCTAGAATCGCAAAATCACCCACAAAACGCATAAATTTAGTGTGTGGAAACATGATGATATGGCATTAAAAATGAAGGAAATATACACTCATATAATGATTGTGAAAACATCTCCAGTCATGTTCTTTCATTTAAGGAGTGGAGAAGCATATAACTCTTTAATATATTTAGTTATACATAGTATCGAAAAATTATTGAATGAGTGGATTGCCTATTGAAGAAAAGAAACAATAAATAAAGAGTTATTAAGATGAACGACATAAACAAGGAATAACCATTTTTATGCTCACCAGAGGCTTGATGCAAAGAAGGCGCTTATGGGTATCACACATGTTGCATAACTGTAAATATATGAAGTAGCCATAGGTCAAAGAAGTGGAAAGTTTGAGAGAGAGATAAATAAATAGAGAGAGAGAGAGATCATTTCAAGTTTCTTACATTTGCCAGGTCATCCTAACAGGTGCTACAACCTGTATCAGAACAAAATCAAATAGAATATATTAAAGAACAAGTTCATTCAATTAAACAGCAATAAGGTAATGAGCAAGCAGAGTTCTAACAACAGAATACAGAGCCTTCAGTGATAAAATGTCAGTTACATGCAACAAAGTCAATATGTGCAGATGCAAATTGCAGAAAAGGCATCAGAAGCACCAGACACCTTCCAGAATCATAGACATGTAAACAGAAGGCTGGGAAAAGCAGTATTGTAGTTGGAAATAAATTTAAACTGAAAGGCTCTCATGTGGCAAATAAATTTATTCCTCATGGCAATACAGAATAATGAAGCACCTCTTGAACTGCAACTCAAAAGGTTATTCTGTCCTCTTGAACAGGCGTAAAGCAGAAACATGTGATAATTCCAAGGATTTGGGAAGACTCCTTTGGAGCAGTTTAAGAATTGGGAGACATTGTGGTGGCACACATCACATAATTTTTTGTTCCACATGGAGGAAGAGGAAATATAAGATTATCAAATACAAGTATAAATTGGTTTAGATGGTCATCCTCACATCTTCATGATCAAGATGCACTATTATAAAAAAAAATTACTTGGACAGACTAGTGATGGAAAATAAATTGGTTTAGATGGTCATCCTCACATCTTCATGATCAAGATGTACTATTATAAAAAAAATTTACTTGGACAAACTAGTGATGGAAAATAAATGATTGTGGCATTTGGTGGAGAATGTAAACATCAAAGAAAAATATGATATAACCAGATGAAGCACCTAGAATAAGATGGCATTAGACCCAGACACACCACTTTCCGTGGACCGGAGGATTACATGGAGAACCAAGTGAGGGTGATATTCAGACAGGTGCATTTATATTTTACTCAGGTAGACCCATACATCGAAGAATTTTCAACAACCATGGAGACCAGCAGGCATGTTCAAGAAAACACGGGAATGCAGGAACATTAAAACAGCATGTCAAAGAAGCATAAAATACAATGCAAATGCTTTCTCCAAAGAGAAATAAATGCAGAAATGTTCACTATCATGGGTGAAAAGATTTTCCAGGCAATGCAGCAAGAAAGTCAACCTCTCTGCAATTGTCGATTTCCAACAGAAATGATAAAACAAATGCTTACCTTAAAAACACGTATGAGAAAGAATGCTACCACACCAGAAAATCCCATGTGAATCATCGTAAGTGTTATGGGGAAAGGAAAGTTGAAATACTTTGGAGAGAGCACCCACTGCAGATGAAATGAAGAGGCATGTTTGAGTAAAAATGTACCTCTATATGCGATAAGAACATCAAATACAGAATATTGACCACAAGAAACCAAGTAGTTTCTTTAAATTTTGAATAAACTAATAGTAATAATCCGTTTGCAATTTTTTTTTCAAAAAAAAATAATAATAATCTGTTTGTAACATGCTAACATCCCATATGATAAGCATCAATACTAATAAGGATTACCTGTACAATAAGACAACATTATTTAACAAGCTACCTTCTCGCACTGTAGCAATACTACTTAACTCAGGAAGTTAAAGATTTGTAGAGATCAAATATCTGAGTCTTAGATCAACACACCAACTTTCTTTCCCAGACTGGTTGTCTTAGACATCCAGGGTTATGTTATTATGTACTATAGAGCAACCATAAAGGCACAACTAAGATTCATGCTGTCTTAAATCACCAGCACAACTCAGAGACTGATACAACTATAATCAAAATTGTATGGAAACACTACGATAGCAGCAATAAAATTTTAGTCTAAAGTTCTAAACAACTAAAATATATGTATTTAATAGACTTTTTGAAGAGATTGCATTATACGTTTCAATGGCATTATGAAAATGAGAACATTAAGTTTAATGTACGGTACCTTGTTATATAGGATAACTCCTGAAGAAAGCAATATGTAGATCAGTATATACAGGTAGGTCAGCAGAAGCTCCTTGTTTATCATCATGTCTGCTACTAAATAAGAATCTTCCCACCAACACAAGCAGCCAACTAGCCAAACATCTGGAGGAAAAAGTTTGGTCATTTCGACATCAAGCTAGACAGGATAATGCACATACCCTGGTTTTTCCATGAAATACAAACAACTTATATAAATTGACTGCTAACATGAAGCACTTCAATTCAAGAAAGGGGATGATAGTCAAAATTCGAAGGAACATAACCATGCCATGTAAAAAAATAATAACAAAAATATTCTGGGGCTTCATCAGATCAATACTAGGGTGGTCAGCTCCCACTTTTCTCTAATGATGATGATCACTGCATTCAACAAACTACACATCCTTCAAATGTTCCCAAAGATATGAGACACCATAAGTCAAGAATATGAACCCAACTTCCATCACAATCACCAAATTGTGTATTCTTTGGTGGGTACCACAATACCAAGCAATGCTCATTATTCCAATATACTCTACAATTACACATTTACACCAACAAAAAAAATTCTTTTAACATCAATAAAATAATTACTCCATATTGGGTGGTTAATCTTTTTCACTACAAATTCCTCGTTGATCCAGTTTTCTTTTCTTCTTCTTCCTGATTGGAATTTGAGAGTACGCAGGGGTTGAATCTAATTCAATCAATTAGAAACACCAACTCATCATAGCTAACTCTGGACAAGAAGCCAAGAACCATAATCACAATCATCCAAAGATTAATAATATGATACAAACCCTAATAGGCAACATCATCACAATCATTGAATCCGGTTTTCTTGAATACGAAAGTAACAAAGATTGAAAGGAAAAAAAAAAAAGAACAGAAAAAATAAATAATTTCTTTTTCAGAAACACAAATTTGACGATTTCTTGAGATCCAGAGCTCAACAGGACCACATTACGAAACTTCAAAAACAAACCCAAACAACACCGATCGAACGGCTCCCAACCGTCCGTCTCAATATTCCAAGACAATCAGACGGATGTAACAAAATGAACTTAAAAAAAAACGAAAAAAAAGTCCGTTTTGGACATCTGATTTAACAAGACAAGCGTAAAACGAAAATCAAATCCGACAAACGAAGAGACACAACCCCATCACCAATCAAAACCCTAAATTTCCCCCAAAAAAAAACGGAGTCAGAGAGAGAGACCTGCATTTCTTGCTTTCTTTCCCTCTCTAGTCTTCCCATCCGTTGCTTATTCTCTTCTCCTCCTCTTGAGATCTGCCGATAATGGCAGGTCCCAATGTCTACAAAGAGAGAGAAAGAGAGAGAGAGCACTGACTGAACCTCTGGTCAAGCTTTTCTTGTAAGGAGGGACTTCGTTGTTTCAGTGTTTTTTTATAATGGCAAATGTTACATTTTAGTCCTCTGAGACAAATTTATAGGGATACATTTGGATATTAAAAAAATGAGATGGAGTTGTGGTAAAGAGACACCGACAGAGTTTTGGGGAAGAGGGGTTGTAAATGAGCCAATTAAGAATTAGGGTGATAAATTAGCCGAACAGAACAAATCGAGCTTCCGTTCAGCTCAGAGTTGAGCTTAATTTCGTGTTCGAGTTTAGCTCATTTGGTTCATAAGAAGCTCAGTTAAAGCTCGGTTCGGCTCAGAATCAAGTTTAATTTTGTGTTTAAATTTAGTCTTTGGTTCGAGTTTCGGTTCAAGCAGAAACTCAAACCAAGGCTCGACTCGAACTCGTTTAGCTAAAAAAAACTTGTTTAACATTTGAAAAATCACATTTTACAAATCAGAACACCTTATACATATGAAAATGACATAAGCTCGGACTCGGCTCAGACTCGGCTGGTGTTATTTGTTTTATATTAAGTAATGAGCTCGTATAGGCTCGTTTATAAACCAAGCTTTAAAAAGTGTTCAGACTCAAACTCATTTGTCTAATCGAACAAGCTCGAATGAACTATAACTGAACCGAGCCCGAGCTGCTCGGCTCGTTTACCACCCTAATTAAGATGGTCGATTTTGTGAACTCGAGTGTATTATAGTTTGAGTGAGTGTTAAATTATATTTTTAGCTTAAAATAAGTTGTTGTGACATATTTGTTTAATTTTAGAGAATAACTGAGTTAAAAATAATTTTAAGAAAATCATAATATAAAAGTTGCAGCAATGGTGCTTTTGGATTTATAAATTTTTTGTCTTGGACGTGAATACCCTCAATAGTATTTTTGTATTGGATGTAGATCCCCTCTATCTACTTTGTGCTTCTTTATTTACAAACACACATTAATTTTTTATGATTTAGAAAGGTATTTTTACATTTACAAAGCAAAAAAAAAAAACTGTTATATAGTTTATTTTGACCAAAATCAGCTGTTAATTTGTTATTTTTTCACAATTACAACAAACATATCTACCGTTTATTTAAAATGTTAAAATTATATAATATAAGCTATATTATATAATCTGTAAATAAAAACTGTAACAATTATGACTATGAATATGAATGTTAAAATATCTCAGATAAATAATATGTCTAAAGACATTAATTTTCTTGATCATGTGACATGCTAGAGATGAAAGAATAATGTAATTCGAAGGCATCGATTAATCATCTTTTTTAAGGATGATATAAAAAATTATAATGGTTGTTTATTATATCAAAATTATAATTAATCATATTATATAATAAAATTTGACCATTATATAATACAAACATATATAATCTTATAATATATATCATAATCTAATATTTTCAAAGTGAATACATTGATATTCCCATATATATACTTCGGATATTCAAATATCGATTAATTTATTTTCAAATGCCAATTTGAAAGTGATATAGATATTGTTGACCTAATTAATGTTATAACAGCAATGAATGGGTTATGTTTACAAAATAGTATATCTATATAAACTATAAATTAATAGAAATACAGTGTATGAAAGTACTAAGAAGAAGAACAACTGTATTGGATTGACGAATCTGTTCTATTCAGAAAAAGGCCGAGGTTAGAGTTGGACTCTATGTCCTTAAGACAATAATCGTCCCGCACTGGTGCTCACGGATCTGGCGACTGTCTCCCATGATACAACGGCGAACTCCTTACGGTAGAAGTACTTCAAACCGCAAGGACAACGAACCAACTTGGATTGACGAATATGTTCTGTTCAGAAGAAGGCAGAGGCTAGAGTTGGACTATATGTCTTTAAGACAATAATCGCCCCACACTGGTGCTCATGGATCTGGCGATTGTCTCCCAGGATACAACGGAAAACTCCTTACGATAGTAGCACTTCAAACTGCAAAGACAGCGAACCAACTCTGTTACACACTCTCTCTGTTTACTGACTGTATGTACGCACTCAAATGGACTGGAGACTCGAATGCACCCTGTGAATGTCTATTGCAGTGAATGAATGGATGATTTAACAATGCAAACTTTGGTGGAATTTATAGAGGGAAAAGTCAGTTGATAGGACTGTTGGAGATAGGGTTGGTAAACGAACCAAGCGGCTCTGGCTCGGCTCGGTTTGAGCCCGTTCAAGCTCATTCAATTAGATAAATGAGTGAGCTTGAACAATTTTTAAAGCTCGGTTAGACTCGGGACCTGGATCGAGCTTCATTTTGTGTTCAAACTTGGCTCGTTTGTGTTGTAAAAAACTTAGTTGAAGCTTAGCTCAACTTCTTTGTAAAATCAAAACATTAAACCAATACAAAGTTATGCTCGTTTCAGCTCATGAACTTGGCTCATTTAGGCTAAAATTTTATTTTCAACTCTTAAAAACTATAAAATAAAGAATACTAATCTCGTTGAGGATCATGAGCTCGGCTCGGTTCAGCTCGTTTATAAATGAGCCGAGCTTGAACATGTCAAAGTTCAGCTCGTTTACCACCCCTAGTTTAAGACACCCTTTGAACTGTTCAGTTTCTACTGGAACAGAGAGTGAAGCCCCCCATCAGGAAACTAATCTGTTGCAACTGTTAACTGTCAGAATTTTGCCAGTTCCGAACGGCCAACATAATATCTGACCCGGATAGAAGCCAATCATGACAAAAAATTATTTGGAACATTAAATTTTATGGACCAAAATTTTTTATTAAATATTAAATAACACACGAACCGAGCCGAACCGAACCGAATAGGGCCGGGCCAGGCCGGGTTAGGCGCGCGTGTGTGTTTTTGGCCAACCCCACCATGATGTAGGTCTCCCCCCTTCCACAAAAGCGGGGTGCCCCTTGGGGCACAACTTAGTATTCCTACTTTCCATATAGGATAATGTTACATCCAGCCCCATTTTCAGCCTTAATTCCAGTCTACATGTATTTTGAATTTTTTAAAAATAGTATACATCATCTAATAAGGTACATGCTTTTATAAAAAAATGAAGCATATACTTCAATGAATTGCATGGATTCATTTATAGAAAATGTAAAAAAATTATTTCGAAGCATATGACTTGTTAACGTGAGAGGGCTGGAATTGGGGCTGGAAATGGATCTGGGAGTAACAGCGCCCTCCCATATATATACACACCAAAAATTTTCTAAATAATAGATGTGGGACTAAAACTTTTCCCCTCAATCACCAACCATTTTCAACATGTTTTTGGGACAACTTTTGATCCAATTCTCTTATCCATCCGGAAACGGTTTTGAGAATGTAAATATATTACGTTCATCTCCTCAACGAGAGAAACACAATCCAATGGTTTTCACTACCAATAATTAGTGGAACAACTTGAATTATTCCAGAGTATGCTTGGGTCAAGACCCAAGTTTCCAACAATTAATAGGATTCCGATCTTGTGCAACATTAGGATTAGCAAGTCTTTTTATTAAACATGCAGAGACATTCTTAGAGGGAGATTTCCAATAAATACTTCAGTTTAGTTTAAAAAATGAATTGTTTGGTTCAATTTGACTTTTACTTCATCAATTGTTCAAATTGATTTATGAATGATACAACTCAATTTGTGAGATGTTCAATTTGTTTTATTAATTACTTATGAATTATTCAATTAAATTCATATGGTTACTCAGTGTGTTAAATTTGGATTCACAATTTTTTTTAATATATAATATAAAATTTCATTCCTCCCCCAAAAAAAAAAAAAATTAGAAAATTAATTGTGGATTCTCTAGTAAGCTCCTAAATTATGTTTAAGTTCCTGAAATATTTGGATTTATTTTTATGTTCCCAGACCGCATGAGTCCATTGTCTATTATTTTCAGATCCTTTTGAGTAACAGTTGTTAAGTCCATCTTTAACATTTTCATTTTTAGCCCTTCTGATTCACTAATTATGTATATTGTAAACAAGTCCGAGTACATAGTTAATAGGTTTGTGTACGCTAATTTGTACATTGTTAAAACGGGAGGAAGAAAATGACAAGAGGGAGAGGGTGACGAGAGGGAGGGGTGACAAGAGAATCATCGGAAAAAAGGGCTGTTGTTGTCGTGAATAGGGGAGAAGGGGAATACAAATAAAAGATAAGGATAGAGACAAAAATGGATAAAAGATAATCTATTAGATGGAAGGACCTAGATATAATAGTATAATACCCCAACTAATGTGAAGATCTAAAAATAAGTTCAGATACTCTAGGGACCTAAAACTAATTCAGGGGTTTCTCCCATAGGACCCGGAATTAATTTCCTCAAAAATTTCTCCCATGCGTGGCACATGAGATGCCCCAGAGACTCACCGACTCAGAATCGGTTAAATCTGGACCGTCCAAATTGCATCAAAGAAATTTGGACCCCCTGACGTACCTATTTCCGCTCCATCCGAACCTACCAATGGCTCGATATCACGACCGTCCATTAATAGCAGCCTCTCCAGGAAGGTACACCATCCACGGTCCCCAACGGTGGACCCCACGATGGATCGAGTGACGGCGATGTTTTGCTGCATCACAACCACGACCTTGGAGCGGTTGACATCAATTTGATCGGACGGTGAAAAATCGGTGGACTTTTTCATGAGGGTGGACGCACGAGGGGAGAAGGACCGCCATCAATTTGGAGCTGGTCATAATAACAACCGCACGATCTCTGCGTCTTTTCAATTATATGTTATTATTTCTGCGGTGGACCTCCATGTGGGGGGCACGTGAGTTGTAACATAGGATTTCTACATGGAGGAGGGAACATAAATAACTTATCTCATAATAAAAAAAACAAGGGAACATCCATATGCACTCCCTACAGTTTGTGAAACATGTAGAAACACCTCTTGTGTTTTAAAAGTATTCTTTTACACCTCCTCCGTAATTTGATACAGTTCTCACTGTATACTTCTCATTAAAATAGAAAAAACAGTAACAAGAAAATACTATTTTATCACTCAAAAATAATATTTTATATTTGTCATCTATAAATTTTGAGTACTAAAAATTATTCTTGAAAATTTTGGGAACAATTAAATGAGCATGATAATGATCTTGAAAAGAGACTGGATGCATAAAGTGTATGCATACTCAGTGGGTGTCATGTGGGGACGGGGGGAGCTCAAGCTCCTCCTTATAATTTTTTTTTTTTTTTTATGGCAAACAAATAAGAACACATGAGAATCTAAGCTTAATATGGATATATTTATTGAATAACAAAAATTATTGGAAAAATAATTCAAGTATTTTTTTTTTTTTTGTTTAGGTCTCTCAAATTTTTTAGTATATCAAAACACCTTTAAGTAGTGATTATATTTTTTATAAGTCCTTCCATCTTTTTTTTTATTGCTTACCCAGTGAAATACATTTTACACATAATTATAAATCCCGTGGCTAATCATACAGTTAAGTTAGGAAGGTTACCTCTGTCTGTTTGTCCTAATCTCACCGAAAATTCTTTCGAATAATCGTCAACAAATATATGGGTAATGTTGTTCATTCGTACATTGTTATTTATTCCCTATATTTTATTATATTAACCCTTATTATATATCTTATGTATACCATTAAGGGTCAGTTTCATTACTCCAGTTCATATACTATATTATTGTTTTACACATGAAACACTCTCATATATTATTATCTAAAAGGCTTGAGTCTCTTTATAATAAAAATATGTATTATTATTCTTTGTTTATGTGATTATAATATGTTATGCTTCTTTGAGGTATCACATCCCCTTTTTAAAAAAAAATCTTTTATCTCTTTGTTTGTTTGTTTCTTTTTCTTTCTTTAGCAATTGCATGATCATCACCATATTTTCCATGTCATTCAAATTTTTCTTTCTTCAACATGGAATCCCATCCATCGTTCATCTTAAGGTCTATTTGGATACGAGTTTAGGTATATTTTAAGTTTAAAAAGCTAAAAATTATCAAACTCAAATTCAAACATATTTTCAACATTTAGTTTTTCAAACTATAATTTTCATTTTTAGGCAAAATAATCTTGCGGTTGAAAATCTAATAAATTAAACATAGCTTTTTAAAAGCTGAGTTTGAAATATAAGATTTTAAGAATCTCAGTGTTTCAACCTCACATCTAAACGCACCCTCAATTTTTGCCATGACCCATCATCAATATTTTCTATGACCCTTCTTCTTTCTCAATAATCTAATTTAAGTAGATTTTGTAGAATAAAATATTTTAATTAAAAGATTCAGGAGTGAACAATAAAGAATGATTCCAAACACAATTTTTCTAAGTGTTATGATAGATTTTTATGGATGTCTTTGTTTAAAATTAATTTTATATAAGAGATATTATATATACATCTATTACTTACTTATTAAAAGAATTTTGTGACCCAGTTTTTTCATTTCCCTTTTTATTATTTAATTATTTGTTTAATTTCTAAGATAATAGATTTATTTAAAAAAATTTAAAATTTAATTTATTCAATGATGTAGTCTTATCTCATAAGATTTTGATTAGTAATAGATTTATTTAAATTTTAAAATTATTCAATGATACAATATGATCTAATAAGATTATGATATGATTTATTTAATTACTAATAATAATATATTTACTTAAATTTTAAAATTATTCTATTATAGAATTTGATCTTATAATCAAATTATAATATATTACTCACTTATTAAAAGGATTCTGATCTAATATTTTGATTTCTCTTTTTATTTTTTAAACAATTTATTAATTACTAATACACGTTACTTATCTATTAAAAGAACTGTGATCCAGGAAAAGTGATATAACCTTTTCATTTCCATTTGTGCCCTCCCATGTATATAACAATGACTTATATCTTATTTATTTAAAATTTAATATTGCAAATTAGATTTAGATAAATCATATATATTTTAGAATTTCAAAAATCAGATTTAAGTAAATCATACCAATATATTAAAATTTAATAATTCAAAATTAACTATCTTAATTGAATTATAAAAAATCATTAAGTTATTTTACCATAATATATATGTTATTTTTTGTAGCTTGATTTTTGGAATACCACGTGATCTATTTGAATTTGAATTACTCAAAGGAATCAATTTTGAAATGAAGATATGCATGGATTGATTTTGAAATGAAGATATGCATGGATTGTAGGTTATCAATCACAATATTTGAGGAAATTTAATCACATCCAAATTTGAAGATCAAATCAAGACGTGCAACTTTTTTAAAATGTTTTTTTTTTTTATCTCTCCGTTCCTCACATTATTCAATATTGTATTTCAATTTTCATTATTTTGGGAAAGGGTTAAAAGCATATAAGTCTCTACAAACATGAAAAAACCCATATACGTCCTTACTAAAATTGAGACAAGACGTACGAGTCCCTGAAAACTCAAAAAATCCCAATTATTATCCCTGAGTTAAATTTTCATCCAAATTTAACAGAATATTCCAAAAATATTCTATCACATATAATTGTGTAGACATTGCAGTCCTTATAAACAATCATAAAAACAAATAATATAATTTATTTATTTATTTTTTCATCTTTTATCCTATCTCTCACACTCCAACTGAACAAGTAATGAATAATGCTCTTTTCTTTAAGGTGTTTGCTTGCTTTGAAATACTTATACACAAAATTTATTTATTTACATTCCTAGCAGAGAGAATTTTAATAAACCCATGCCACTTTTTTAATTCTCTACAAACAAAAAAATAAAAAGAATGTATTTTACTGGTTAAAATATTTTTTTACATCCAAATTGTGATCTTCAGGTGGAGTGTGAGCGATATGATAGAAGATGAAAATATAAATAAATAAATTATATTATTTGTCTTTATGATTGTTTATAAGAACTGTAATGTCTACACAATTAAATGTAAAAATCTTTCAAGGGTATTTTTCTTTCACATGGATCAATTTGTCTTTACGATTGTTTATAAGGACTGTAATGTCTATTCAATTAAATGCAAAAGTCTTTCAGGGGCAATTTTGTCTTTTGCGGGGACTAATTTGTCTTTATAATTGTTTATAGAGACTGCAATGTGTATACAATTTAATGTAAAAGTCTTTCAATGACAATTTTATCTTTTGCAGGGACTAATTTATCTTTATGACTGTTTATAAGGACTTTAATGTCTACACAATTATATGTGATGGAATATTCAGAGAATATTCTGTTAAGTTTGGATCTAAATTTAACTCAGGGATGATAATTGGGTTTTTTTCTGAGTTTTCAGGGACTTGTACGTCTATCCCAATTTTAGTAGGGACTTATATGGGTTTTTCCATGTTTGGAGGGACTTAAATGTCTTTAACCCTTTGAGAAAACATGCTTTTGTGTTTTCTTGTTTAGTTTTGCTTAATTGTATGCATTCTTAATTTTTAATTTTCATATGTTTAGAATGTACGTTTATAATTTTTATGGTGTTTTGTTGATATATGTGTCTTGGGTGATTGCAGATAAAGATTAATTTAGTTAGGAGAAGAAGATGATGAGTGAAAAATTTTAAGAGCTATGAGAGAGAATAGCAAATGATGGCTTTTTGGAGAGAGAGAGTGGTTAGTCTTCACTTATATCTGTCTCATTTTTATTAAGTTATGATCTTCAAGTAATGAAGGTAACATTTAGTTAGTTATTTATATATTTTTGAGTTTTAAATGATAATATTGGTCTATTTGATTTTTTTTTTGTTAATTCTCTTATTTCTTCAGACAAACATCAGACCTGATTTTGTTTATTTTTTTTTTATCATCAAATATTTTTATATATCTAGATTGTCTTATTAATTGATTGATTATTTTTTTGCTATTGCTTTTGCTTCATTGTTGTTAGATACAAAGAAACAAGATACATCAAATAATTTTTTGGTATGTCTAATAATCAATAACATGTGTGGATAATATGCGTGCATGTCAGAAATGAGAAAAATGTGGATATAGTTGATCAAAAAATTTCTTTTTGTCATGGTGAAGTGGGGTATATTATTAACATACAGAATGAAGAAATATCTCTTTCATTAACATATGGAATGAAGCAAGATCTCATTTTTCAATCTCCCAGTATCCCATGTTATGTACTTTGTTGTGGCACTTTCTCCCTATCTATTTTATATTTTGGTTCAATTTTTTTTACGTGGAGTATTATGTATATATATCCTTCTTTATCAATTATTCTTTATAGCTATTATTTGTTCAATTGTACTTTTAATAATCATGCAATGTACTTATTCAGTTAAATCACAACCAATCACGTGATACATTAGTTCAGAGGCAGACGAAAAATACACAAAAAATTTAGTAATTGAACAATGTTAAGAATCTAAAAAAAACAAAGAAGAAAATCTAGGTATGCACGAAAGATTTTTTTTTGTTTTATATTATATATAAAGATATATAAAGATTTTGTTTGGCTATCATTTATTCCTCTTATTAAAGTATACAATGTTTTTTAGTAGGAAATCTTAATCACGATCACAATTGACATCTTTATCCAATCATTTTTAACAAATCTCCTCCCAAAATCTTCATAAAAATCAAAATCATCAGTAAAAAAAAGTATTCCTAGACTAACACACACATCCTCTCTCTCTCTCTCTCTCTCTCTCTCTCTCTCTCTCTCTCGTTCCCATTTAATCAACCAAACTAACAATATTTTTAATTTATATTGAGTTGAAATTTTTTTTTCTTTTAAAATTTCATTTTTAATCTTTTTATTAATGACTCTTTTGGTTTTTCATCTTTCATTTGAATTAATTTTTTTTATTGTAACATGTGAATTGATTCATGCATTCATGGAGAAAAGAATGCCATTCAACATAAATTTGAGATAAAATTAGAAAAAATACCGAGAATTAGTTTTGTATGTTTTATTTTTAATATATATCTTTATATCTCTATGCTCTTTCCCCCTCCCTGAACACGTGAATAGATTTTGAAGAAAATTATTTTATTTATTTATATATATGTTGGTTTTTTTTTTTTATTGTATAAGCTATTCTAATATGTCTGTTATACCCATTAATGAGGATGATGATTTGATTGTAGATTCCAAAGAGGAATTTCAAAGTGACTGGGAGATTAATTGTGAAAATTCTTGAGCAACAGATTAAAAAGAAAACGACAAGGGAATGATAAAAGAGGAACACCAATTATTCGTCATTCTAATTTGCTTTATTTATTCATTATAGTTATATCAAATAAGAGTTATACATGTGCATCATTATTTGTTTCGATTTTTATATTATATTTGGTCTATGTTTAATATTATAGGCCTATGTAACATGAAATTGTAGTCAATGTGAAGAATTTAAAATTTTCTTCAAAAAAAAATAAAAATAAATAAAGATATTTATTTATTTAAACCAATTTTTAAATATTTTTTTTTATATGTTACTAATTTATCATTTAATTAAAAAAATCAATTTAAATATGATAAAACTATATCCTTATTGGGTTAGGATAAGTACTTTAACCCATCCTCTCAAAAAATTCATTTAACTTATAAATTGTGCAAAAATTAGTAATTATAAAAGAATTGACGTGATTTTAGGATAAAGTCCTCCTAACAAGTAATCTATAAATGCCACACCTCTTCTATTCTCTTCATTCTTTTTTTTTTGTTCTTCGTCTCTTTAGAAAACGATTTATTTTTTATTTTTATGTTTAATGTTTGGTTATGTTTCAATTATAATTAGATTAAAAATTAGTTTTTTCATTTGCTTTATGATAATTGTTTTTAGGGATGACGAATGTATTTGTTTTTAGTATTTTGAATATTTTGATTTTTTTCGAGATTCAAATATTGGATTATTATTTTTAAAATGAGAATATCATGTGTATGGAGAAGACACAAATCAAACAATTCATAATTTTAGCTAATTTTAAATATTTAGGATTCAAGGTATTTTTTTATATGAAATTGTAGACATTGTCACCCTTGATAGCAATAGAAAATGTTAAAATGAACTCTTTTGCATGCAATTACAAGTATGGGCTTTTATATCTGCCTCCTTTTTTATGCATCTCAATAGCAAGGTGTGGGTATTTGTTGTTCTAATTATAATTTTTGTTTAAGTACTTAAATTCATCCCATATACTTCCCTTTTCCCCTGCTTAATTCGTATATAGATTTGTTTTTTCAGTTAATCTACCCATTTAATTTAATTATTTTAATTGATTCTAAAAATTGCAAATCAGTATTATATTTGATTTATTTAATTTGTTCAATGAATTTAATTTTTAACCGATGTTGAAGAATAACAAATTGATGTATAAATAATAAAACCGCCGGGTAGTGCATACAATTAATTTAATCAATATAATATTATAAAAAAAAGCATTTTAATAATATTTTAGAATTGTGACATTAATTTTTTTAATCATTGAAGTATGTTAAGTGGGTATACTTTTAAAATTTTATTTTTAGCATTGTATTTATAAACATATTTTATATTTTATTAAAAAATATTTAATTTTATGTAATTAATATTAATGTATATAAAAGTGAGAATGTTATACCACGTGCTTTGACATGTGCATGATAACTAGTATATATGTATATGCATATTCTTTTGTTCTTCGTGTAATTATCTTCAAGACCCCCCCTTAGAAAAATTCCTGACTCTGCTATTGTACATACTTTTAAACAAATTATTTTTAAAAGTCATTGAATAAAAAAAATGAGAATAACAAATCATCTTTACAATGAAGTGAGATTTGATGAGCTTTTAGCCTTTAAATGGTTCAACAACAGCCATTTCAGTTTCAAGAGGCATATAGTTATTCAAAAATAAATGAATAAATTTCCTATAAATTGTTCTTCGAGTGTTGTTTGTAATTGAAGTCTATTGTCTAAAATATGTCTTACTGTAAATTATGAATCAGTTTTCTATTGAATTGATCAGATAACGCGATCCACAGTTGATAGATACTTTTATAAAGTTATCAGCATAAAGGAGAAGGAGAAACCATGAAAAGAAAATTAATTTTTTATTAGTGTGATCTTTGTGGATCCACTCTTTAATCATAATTTAATTGAGATCTTACATTCGATCAATACCACCCCACGTTCTTTATTCACTTAACAACATCTCATTAAGATAGTTTTTAATATAGTCATTGGAGGGGCAGAAAAATAGCAGTCCGGGTTCGGGTCAATAGGATCCGTTCACTCCATTTTTCTCGATGGCTTTCGCTGGGTCGCCGGCCGATTTCCCTCTCGAGTGTTGTCAGAAACAAGGTTGGGGCCTTGAGGGTGACCTGCAAAAGACCATCCGACATGTGATTTTTCTAAATCCAGGAAATATTATGGTGATCTCAGATAATTAGTTTAATGATAGACCTAGATTTAACATATCTATGAGGATTTAGAGAATCAGTGAATGATCCTTAATTTAAAAACTGAATTATAAAATCCTGACTTAAATTGTTGCTCGGTTGTTGGGTATGGAGGATTTGACTGACCGGATCGACGTATGGTGGGCCATCCAGATTGTGGGCCCTCGCTAATCGGGTCATGGGCCGCTAATATTTGAAACATAGTTTGTAGGCTTGATTTTTGACCCAATTTTGAATTAATTACAAAATTTATATTTTAATAGTTTCTAACCAACTTGGGACTTGGGAGTACTCTAATTAATTACTATTAGTACAAAAGAAATTAATAGGATGTAACTATGCCAACTACACTTATAAAAAAAAAACCTATGCCAACTACCATAAAAAAATGGTTTGATTGGATTAGTTGTGTGTTTTGACTTTTATTGTGGCAAAGTGAGTCGTTCAAATGTCAATTTGTTAGCTAAAATGTCTACTTGTGCCATGCTAAGGGATACATCTATAATGCATCACGTGGACCACCAACCGAAAAACATTCGATTTTTGCACATTTGTTTTACCAATTGGAATCCATGTCAAGTGGTTTCAAATATTGAAGAAAAAATGTTATAATTACAGCTAATTTGGTAACTCTATTTAGAAGAAGAATTATTCACTTCTAGAAATCAAGTTCTCATATATTATGTGGAATGAAATTTTGGTCTATATGTTCCTGAATGAATACAAGAATATAGCATTCTAAAATGCAATTTTTTATGACTATTACACAAAACTAAGAATGAGAATGAATATCAAATGGACTTTATTCATTGCAGCTACTTTTACTCAATGAAAATTTTTGAAATTTTATTTCAGGTATACTTGACATGATATAAGTATATGAAGGGGACAAAATCGATTAACAGGAAATCCATCTGCTCCGCTCTCTTCCGACTACTTAATATTGATTGCCGACGATCCGAGACCTCGAATATCAAACACATGGGGGAGGGGGTGATGTGCAAAAGGCCTTCGACACTCAAGTAAATGGAAGTCTAGGGTTTTGTAGAAAAAAAAGTGTTTTCCACAAAGCTCAGTACCGAGAGTTAATTGTTGGGTATTTTCAAAGTTTGATTTCAAATTTTGGGTTTTAGTGGTCCCCCCTTGAGAAGATAAAAGTGGTCCTATTCTTTAGTCCCACATCGGTTGTTTGTAAAAGGTTTTGAGTGTTTATAAGAAGAGCTCAATCTACTCTAGTGAAGTCCTTTTGGTGGACACCTTATGGTGGACCTTTGATGCGGGGTAGTGCGAAGCACCACCACGCGCGTCACACGCGTGTGCGTGTTGGGCGTTTTAGTGCACACTTGGCACTTTTCTTTTTGGCTAATCGGATGGTGGAGATCGTTTTGATCAGATGCAATCTGAACCATTCAATGAAGGAACGTTCAGATGCAATGTGCGCCGTTGGATTGACAGTTGGTGGTTATATTCACCAAGGGGTGCCATTGGATGGGATGCATCTCGTGATGGACGATCTGGACCGCACGATCGCGTGGAAACGGTGGACCACCGATCGGACGGTTCCTGTAACCCCCATTCATGAAAGGGTGTCTCATTTGAACCAAAAGGCACCATTTTGCCTATAAATTGAGACTCTCATATCCAAAACAAAAACAATAAAACCACCACTCATCTTCTCTTCCTAAACATTACGAGTTAGCATCATCAACCCCTTAAACAGAGAGTTCTAAGAGGTTAGGACAGAGAGTACACACTCTGTTCTTAACACCTAGAGTGGGCTTCATTGTATCCTGAAGGCAGCACTTCATCAATCCCTGGTGTACTCGCGGTTTATATCGGAACGGGAGAAGTATTATAAAAGCATTCAACATTGTTGATCCTTGAAGCACCCGTGCTGGTTCTGTCTCCTTCCATTGTCCCGTATTCCAACAATTTTTAGACATATTTTCTATCAATGGAAGGACCTACTGCTGCCCACTCTATTCAAGTGATGAACCAGGACCTTGTGCGCCTTGAACGCTTCGAAGGAGACAACTTCACTCGCTGGCAAGAGAAGATGAAGTTCGTCCTCACCGCCTTCAACCTCTTCTACATCCTAGAATAGAATCTGGAAGTCATTTCAGATGAAACTCTTGAAGACACTGCGGAACTGAAGGAGAGGAGGAAGAAGCGCAAGGAGGCCGACTACCTATGTCGGGGCCATATTCTGAATGCTCTCCGACCATCAATTTACAGCGTCTACCGTACCTATACAACGGTGAAAGAAATCTGGTTGGCGCTGGACAACAAATACCGCATTGTGGAGGCAAGTAACCAAAAATTTCTTATTGGTAATTCATGGATTTTAAGATGACTGACGATAAATCGATCATTTCGCAAGTCAATGATTTCTTACTAATCGTCAGTAATCTTAAGACCGCCGGTGTTGACCTTCTTGAATCATTCCTTGTGGGAGTTATCATATCCAAACTTCCTCCCACTTGGAATGGTTACAGGAAGAAGATGAAGCAGGATGAGAAGACTCACTCTTTGGAGTCCCTTGAACGTCATATCTGTATCGAAGAGGATTCATGCATTCTTGCACAGAATGACACGAAGAATGATCATCATTCGAAGGCTAACCTTGTTGAGGATGATAAATCCAAGGATGAAAAATCCAAGAACAAGAACAATGCCTTCAAGCCAAAGAATGATAATCAGTTCAAGAAGAAACATCCCAACAAGAACAAGAACCAGAACAAGGGGTCCAAGAAAGGACCATGTTACTTTTGTAACAAACCCGGTCACATTGCTCGAGATTGCTGACTGTGCAAGAAAAATCAGAAGAAGGAGAGCGTGACTGATGATGACAAGTTGGTGGTTACGGTGTGCGAGGCCGGCCCAGCATCCGACCCGGACCCGACCCGGATCCACGAACCCGGCCTGGCACCCGACCCTAGTCCACCCTCAGGTCACCTCCGGCCGCCATTCGGCTCCTCCGACCGCCCTCTGCCGCCACCAGCTGCCCTCCGCCGCCTCCGGCACCTCCTTGAGACTTTGAATCACTAAATCGGTCATAACTTCCTCTCCGGAAGTCCGATTATGGTGATCCAGGAGTCCATTTTGCATGATTTTTTGTGCTCTACGTCCTCGTTTGCTTCTAATCCTCATCCAAGTATTTCTGCACAATGTCAAAAACCAACGGCAACCCTACTCTTCTGACACTGGCTTTGAAGGTGTCTCGTCAGTCTACTTCATCATTTATCTATGAGGGCATCTTTGGGGCTGCTCCTGCTACGAAAAGACAACGACCTTCTAAGCAGTGTTATCAACCGAAAGGCCGAGGACATCATCTTCCTTCTGTTGCCGCTACGACTGCTACTTCGATTGCCTCCATTCAGTCACACTCGGATATGCTTGTCCAGATCAGTCAGCGCCTAGACCACCTGATTCTGCAGCAGTCACTTTCTGGTTCTTCTACTCCGTTTGTCTTGTCTTCTACTATGAGTACTCCTGCTTATTTGATTTTTGATTCGGGTGCCTCACATCACATGACTCATGATAGTTCTATCCTCACTGCATGCTCACCTGCACCCTCACACCTCCCTTCGATTCATACTGCTAATGGCTCTCCTTTAGTCATCACGCAGTGTGGATCGATCACCACCACATCCCACCCTACTGGCCGCCTTTCATTACCATTTGTTTTGCATGCTCCTGAGCTTTGCATGAATCTTGTGTCTATTAGTAGATTGTGTGATTCTGGATTCACCGTTACCTTTACCTCTTCTGGGTGTTTTGTGCAGGATCCACGTTTAGGGCAGAGGATTGGTGTTGGTCGTAGGATTGGCGTGGAGTATCTTTATCTTCCTGTACCTGATCCCTCAGTTTTCTGTGGCACTGTCACCTCTGATACTGACTTGTGGCATAAGAGGTTAGGTCATGTTTCTGAATCTCGTCTTAAAGACCTTATTAAGTTTGTTGATTTAGGTCATGTTTCTTTCTCTCCTCTTTCTGTTCGTGAGGGCTGTAAATTAGCCAAACTTGTTGCTACTCCATTCCATTCTAGTAATCATCAGTCCTCTAATCCATTTGAGCTTGTTCATTCTGATATCTGGGGTCCTCATATCACGTCAAAGAGTGGTTTTTCGTATTATATCAGTTTTATTGATGACTATTCTCGCTTTACCTGGATTTATTTATTGCGTCATCGATCTGAGGTCCCAAAGATATATGAGGTCTTTACCACTATGATTCACACCCAGTTTCAGACTCGTATCAAAATCTTTAGGTCTGATTGTGCTCGAGAATATATTTCTTCCACGATGCGTTCTCTTCTTCAATCTCATGGCACTCTCTTTCAGCAATCATGCCCTTATACTCATGAGCAGAATGGTGTTGCTGAAAGAAAACATCGCCATATTCTTGAGACCGCTCGTTCCCTCTTACTTTCTTCTTCAGTCCCCAGCACATTCTGGGCTGAGGCTGCTCTTCTATCTGTTCATCTTTTTAATATCACTCCCTCTTCTGTCCTCTCCGGTATGACTCCTCATGAGCGCCTTTACTCCTCCAAACCTGATTATAGCAGACTTCGCACTTTTGGATGTACTTGTTTCGTGCTTCTCCCTCCTCATCAACGCACTAAGTTGGCCGCTCGGTCAGTTAAGTTCTTGGGGATTAGTTTTGAACACAAGGGATATCGCTGCTACGATCCTATTGGAGATCGTTTTTGGATAGCTCGTCATGTGTCATTTGTCGAAGATGTTCCCTATTTTTCTTCTACACCCACTGCCTCCTCTCCTCCAGTGCCTTCTCCTGTTCAGGCCTCTCCTATTGAGTCTCTACCTCTTCTCGGGCCGTCTGTTGTGCTTGAGCCCACTCCTAGTTCTGTTCTCCCTGAGTCTCATCTTGGCATTCCTACTGCTGACTCTCCTGGTTCTTCGTCTCCTCTTAACACTCCTGCAGCCAACTCCCATGGTCCTCCTTGTTCTCCTTCTATTGTGTCTCCTCTTGCTCCTCCCGCAGATGACTCCACTGCTACTCCGTCTTCCACGGATAACGCACATCTCTCTGATGTGGATCCTCGTCCCTTGACTCGCTACCCTCAACGTGAGCGTCATCCACCTGATCGCTTCAGTTTTGACTCTGGACCACCTGACCGATTTGGCTTTGCATCAGTGAGTACCTATTCTCCAGAATTCCAGGCCTATCTCACCGCTATACATGCCCATCGTGAGCCCCGATCTTATCGAGAGGCAGTCGAGTACCCTGAGTGGCAGCAGGCCATGGCTGAGGAGTTTCAGGCGTTTGAGCAGACACAGACCTGGGATGTTGTTCCCCTTCCGGATGGTGTTACCCCTATCAGCTGCAAGTGGATTTTCAAGATCAAGCATCGCCCTGATGGTTCCATTGAACGACATAAGGCTCGTCTTGTTGCCAGAGGTTTCACTCAGGAGTATGGCATTGACTATGAGGAGACCTTTGCTCCTGTTGCTCAGATGACTACTGTTCGCACCCTTCTTGTCGTTGCTGCTGTTCGTCGCTGGCCTCTCTTTCAGATGGACGTGAAGAATGCTTTTCTTCATGGTGATTTATCTGAGGTTGTTTATATGCAACCACCTCCAGGTCTCAGCACTCCTCCTCAGCATGTTTGTCGTCTTCGACGGGCTATATACGGACTGAAACAAGCTCCTCGTGCCTGGTTTGAGCGTTTTTGCAGTGTTATTCTGACAGCTGGTTTTGTTGAGAGCCACCAGGACCACTCTATGTTTGTGCGATCCTCATCGCAGGGGCGGGTAATCCTTCTTCTGTATGTTGACGACATGATTATAACTGGCGATGACTCCGCTGGTATTACTCTGGTCAAGAATCACCTCAGTCGACAGTTTCAGATGAAAGATCTTGGTACTCTTCGCTACTTCCTTGGTCTCGAGATTGCACAGAGTGATCGTGGGATTCTGCTTTCTCAACAGAAGTATACAGCTGACATTTTAGAGCGTGCTGCCCTCTCCGATACCCGCAGTGCGGATCTCGAGCTTCATGTGAAGCTTCGTCCTACGGATGGTGAGCTCCTCTCAGATCCTACTCGATACAGACAGATCGTGGGTCAGCTTGTGTATCTCTGCATCACTAGACCTGACATTGCTCATGCCGTCAGTATTGTTAGTCAGTTTGTCTCGGCTCCTCGATCAGTGCATTATGGTGCTCTTATGCGAATTCTTTAATATTTGCGTGGTACTATCACTAGATCGATCTATCTGTCATCCTCTTCGACTCTGGTTCTCAGGGCTTACACTGATGCTGATTGGGCTGGAGACCCGACCACTAGACGCTCCACCACTGGTTTCTGCATATTTCTTGGAGATTCCATCTCTTGGCGCAGCAAGAAACAGGAGGTTGTTTCTCTTTCCAGCACTGAGGCTGAATATCGAGCCATGGCTATCACCACCAAGGAGATTGTTCATCTCAGACGTCTCTTGGTGGATCTAGGAGTTACTATGACTGGTCCTACTCCTCTTCACTGTGATAACCGGTCTGCTATTCAGATTGCTAGCAATCCGGTCTTTCATGAGAGGACCAAACACATTGAGATCGATTGTCACTTCGTTCGTCAGCACTTTCTTGCAGAGACATTATCGCTTCCGCATATCTCCTCTGCTGAGCAGCTTGCTGATTTCTTTACGAAGTCACATCCAGTTCCTCGATTTCAGTTTCTCCTTCGCAAACTCACTTTGTATGATCCACCGTGAGTTTGAGGGGGGCTGTTAGATTATATGTGTTATCTCATAATATGTGTAGTGTATTACACGTGTAACTCCTAGACACTTGTATATATAAAGGGATTAAACCCTAAGTGGAATACAAGGATTCCACTTATTTCATTATCTTATTCTAACTTTTTAAATAAATCCTCATTCGTTTGATTATTCAAGAATTATTTTATTTATTTAACAAAAAAATTATTAATTTAAAAATAACTAAAAAACCATTTAATATTAAACTCATTTCGAATGTCTTAATGAAATCTTTTCAATGGTATAATTTTTATATAAATAAATTGATAATAATAATATTTATTAATGAGTTTTCATATAACATTATATTTTTATAAGAAAAAATGGCGGTGATGGTTGGAGTGCAACACCCTCCAAACATGAATTTCCTCCAAATATGGAGAGTCAACCCTCCATATTTGGAGGCTTGGGTTGGAGATGCTCTAATATTGTATCACTGTCGGGATAAACACACCAGTCTTCACATGTGATATAATTATTTTTGAGTCTTGCTACACAGGCCTCATTATATAAGCTCCACTCATAGGCCCCATGAGGTGTCAAATTATTATTGGCTACCTGGTTGATATTTACAAAAGGGTAAAAAAGCAAAGTACATAAATGCCCCTAATTAAAACACTCATTAAATCACGCCATTGTAGATACCCCAATTTTGACCGTCCAAAGAGACAAAAATACTTTAAGTAATACTTAGGAATGACCACATTTTGACATCTAATTGAAAACTCCCTTAGAAACCAAAACTAGAAACCCTAGTCCAAACACTTAGGAAAACCTAAGACCTGGACAGGGGCGGCCCCATACTGGGCGGCTAGTTTCAACTAGCAGCCCCCCAACCGACCCCAAACCGCCTTCCTGGGATGAGACATAAAGCAGCATGATTGCGGCGGATTGTCCCTTTTAGCCGCTCCATCTGAGCTGGTTCAACCTCAGTAACCGACCTAAGCCACTGCTTGTGAGAGATGGAACGTTTGACAGGTCATGATTGGGGCGGCTACTTGAGAGTAGCCGCTCCTCACTGGGCGGCTAATTTCAACTAGTCACCCCGCACCTGCACATTGTCCAACTACAAAGATCTAATTGAAGGTCAAATCAAGTACCTTATTATCCATTTTGATCTATTAACCAGTGGACACTCCCCTGCCCCTTTTTTACTATAAATAGGGGGCAATCCCAATCCATTGAAAACAATTGATATCCATATACATCATCAATCACTCACAAATCAACCCATATCCCCTCCCCCACTTGAAACCCTTGAGAGAGAGAGAGAGCTCTATTTTTGAGAGAAAAACCCATTTCCCTACACCAAAATACTTTCCAAATCCACTCTCCAAAAAACCCAGGTTAAACCTAGTTTAACTTCAATCAACGCTCAAACTACCCTACCCAGGCTCTGCCCAAATAGAGCCAGGCACCAGGCGGCTACTCCCAACCAGCAGTCCCCCACCAGGCAGCTAAAAACAACTAGCCGACCCTCAGCTAGACCCTAAATTCCCAAAACCTCATTTAGTCAAGTTCTCAGAGCAGAAGAGGATCCCTATTTTCACCTCTGTGTACGGCATGCTCGTGTCTCAGAGCGGAGACCCCACAAACTCCCCCACGAAGGCGATCAAATCCACTCCAACTTTTCCTGCTTTTTAAGAAAGCAGGTGGCAATCACAACTCCTGAATCCTCCTGAGGACTTGTCGGTCGCCTCAGCCGGGAACCAAAACCCTTTCCCCCTTTCGAGAGATGATCCGACTGAGCCTGCAAAGGCACGCACCGGATCCGAACCCCTACACATGCCACTCCCTCACACGCACACGGAAAGGAAAGAAGGAGGCCCCCCCCTCTCTCTCCCGAGAGTCCCCCCCTTTTTTCCAAAATCTGATACTGACAGCCATTTCCCCCTCTTTTTTTGTTTTTGGGTTTCCTCTTTTTGTCCCTCTCGGTGATCGAAAACAAATTTTTGAATCTCTAGGGTTTCCTAAAACGGAAATCTCATACGAAATCACTCCAACAAACTATTTCTTTTTCGTCGAACACATCCCAAAAACCTAAATCTCCATTGCTGAATCACTATAAATCAATGAATTGAAAAATTCTTCACCCGGTTGATTAAAACCCTAAAAAATTGGGTATGCAATTTTTTTTTTGTTATTTTTTAGATGCTTTTGTTATTCCTACGACTATAATACATGAATATTAGATGTATGTCGATTTCGAGTGCTTATATGTTACACATTTCATTAATCTGTCCAAAGGAAAGTAACTAAAAAATTGGAGGAATGTAAACCGACTTTAAGAAATTATTCGATTTCAGTTACATATGTGTGTCGTAATGTGCATGAAACAATTTATTAAATTCCTGATTAATTTATTTTCCGGTCATTTAATAATTTTTTTATGCAACATGTAATTATGATTGTTAAATGTAACTTTGTTTCTGTTGTTCTAATTGTAAACGTTGTATGTTTGCAAAGGTTGTATGTTCGTATGTTATGATTTATATGGAATCATTCAGTATGTTTTTGATGACTTTGCTACTGAGTAATGGATAATATAACTAACATGCACAATGTAACTATATTTGTGTGACATGTAAGTTCCTTATTATTATTTGCAGCTGTCTGTTGAATAATGTAACTAACTTTTAATAAAAACGTTAAACAACAACATGCCAAATTCAACCTATAATATAAAAAACATAAAAAAAACCCCCAAATTCACGATCACCAGATTATGAAACTGCCAGAAACACAAATAAAAAACAGAATATGAAAACAGAAAATAAAACTTGCAAATACAAACAATAACAAACGCCGCACCTGAATCAACCTCTATCGAAAAAAAACACAAAAATGTTCAGATTTTGTTTTTCTCGATCAGATGAAAGGATGAGAAAGTCCTTCAGATATGAATTCGATTTGAAGAATCGACCATGTTGTTCTTCTAAGGAATTGCATTGTGATAATTGTTCTTGTAAGGAATTGCATCGTGATAATTGAGATCTTATTAACCAAGATCGATAAACATCAAAACCGATCTGCTCTAAATTGTTCTTCTAAAGATTGAATCGTGATAATTTTTTCTTCGTGAAGATTGAGATTCAAAAACGGCAGATCCAAAAATGGAAAATATGCAAAACGATGCAGAGAATTAGTCGCTGATCCTAACCGCCCATTGATTATGGTGGAGGTTGCCTAAAATCAAATCAGGGGTATTAAGGGTAATGTCACCAATGCCACATCATGTGGCTTACATGGAGCCTATGAAATGGGGCCTATGAATCATTTTCCATTTAAAAACATACATTTACACAGTTGCACCCATATTGTTAGATTTGTAAGATAGGACAATTATTTTAAGGAGAGTCTTGCAGCATAGGCCCCACTCACAGGTCCTATTAGGTGTCACATTATGATTGGCTGTTTGATTGACTTTTACAAAAGGGCAAAAAAGCAAATTATAAAACTACCCCTATTTAAAATCCCTGGTTTCTCACGCCAAAACCCCCTTTTTTGTTTTCTGTTTTGTCTTCCCTTCCATTTTGGAAACAAAATTTTAAATTTCAAATTATCTAGGGTTTCCAAAAATAGAATTCACAATCAAAATCATGCCAACAACCTCTTTCCATTTTGTCTAAAACAACGAAAAAGATCTAAAATTTGTTTGCGGCTTCACTTTCAACCAGAAATCAAACATTTTCTTCATCCGATTGTATAATCAATGGCGAAAATGGGTAAGTAATTTTTTTTTTGAAATGCATTTGTTGTTTTAATGATTATTCAAATACAATCATCATAAAAAAAATTATTTGCGATTGGTATATTAGTTTTTTTTATATGAATGATTTGAAGAACTATATGAATCTGATGTTATTATAATTTTTGTGTAGCACCCCGGCCGCATCTAACTTTTTAGATAAATGTATCGGATGTTTCTGATACACATGTAGCAGAAATGTTGCTAGACGTGACATATTGTTTCCTAATTGCACAAGGAATGTAACTGAATTTTATTTATTTATACTTTATAATGTATAAATGTATTTGACTTTTAACAAGTTCTTAGATGTATGTGGATTTCATATTTTTATGTGTAACATGTTTTTTTTTCTCTAAAATGTAACTAATTAACTATTAAAAGAATGTAATTGACTTCTTTTTACTATGTATATTATGTGTATCTCAATGTTGCATGTGTATGTGTGTTGTGAAGTATGTGGGATCATTCATTAGTTGTATATGTATCCGATAATGAGTGACTCTCGGTGTTTTATCGTATATGTAGATGATAAACGTTGCAAAGAACCACAAACAAGTTTAAATGTATTGTGATGTGTCTAAATGAAATTTTTTAATTTCTTGTAATTGATTTAAACTGAATTGTAACTGACTTTTTAAAAATGTAACTTAATTATGGTAAATGTAACTCACTCTCTCATTAAACACATTACACATAGATTCAACAAAAGGGATACAAAGCATGTCATTGGAAAGAAAAACTAAAGCTAAGGTGAAAAAAAAAAGGAATATAAAAGAAGCACATCCAACAGCTTCACCAACATTTTGCATATTGTAACTTTCAGAATTATTCACTTGCTTTTTTGTTGGCTTAAAAACCTTAGATGCCTTCACCAACATACGCACATCTTCTTCTGAATCAAATGTCATTCCAACACTTTGAACAATTGCTTATGTACATTGCTACTTAACTTCATCAATCGAATCTTTTTATGGACTGCCTTATAAGGAAAATGTAATCGAATCCTTTGTATTCCCTATATGCAAAATTCAGATAAAAAGCCAATTACATATTGTGAATGTAACTTAGTTTCAAAACATATCGCACAAAAAATTCAATTACATTTGTGAATGTAACTGACTTTTACTATGTATTACATATAAACATTAGTTATATTAAAAAAAAAGTAACTGACTTACAAAATGCAATACATAAAGGTTCAGATTAGTTGAAAATGTAACAGACTTTTGAAAAATAATTTAATATTTTTTGAATGTTAGAAATGTAATTGATTTTGAAAAATAATGCATATAAGTCCAAAGAAAAAGTTAGAAATGTAATTGATTTTCGAATGTTATTCAAGACAATGCCAATATAACATCAAAACTCTAAAAAAGTCATCCAAAAAACTAATTTTAACATCAAAACAACATATTAAAACAACATCAAACATAAATTAAATAAGAAAAATGAAAAACGGATGATTACCAATTCAATTGTCAAAACTAAAAAAAAAAAAAAAGCGATTGAAACTCCATTACACCCACGGTTTCACACGAGGAAACTCTAACCGTCCACTAATTATGGAGAGTGGTTATTGAATGCATCCATTAATTACGTTGAGGAGTTACCTAAGTTTGTTTAAAGGGTATATTCAGTAATACAAACTATGCCGCGTCATGTGGTTTACATGAGAATTTTTCATTATTTATATATTTTGGGTGTTGATACACTAGATCATTTTTTGGGTTATTTTTGTAATCTTTATTTTAAATCATTAAAATGATGACGCTTTATCCTAATAAGAAAAAAAAATGATGACACCCCTTCTGCAGAAGATTCTTTTTGAGGATACGATAACAAAATGCTTAGAAGGTAATCCAAATTGAAATAATTTAATTGTTGAGAACAGATGACAAAAAAACATTCAGTCAAAATGATATTGATAGTTCAATATAACTCTACTTAAAGAGAGAGACAAAAAGGTATAAAATGTTCTCACGAGAATAATGTCATCCTCATTCGAGGCTGGCTGTATATGCACACACCCGTAGCACCTTCACCCCCCATAAAATATGTTCTCTCTCGCGCGCACAGTGGCCATCTTATTATTAAAAAAATATCAATATCTGATTCAAATTGTATCTAAAAGTTTATAAAATTATCCGTTATTCAAAAAATTCGTATTTGAAATATTTTAGATCGGATACGGATATAATGGTATCTGATTCAAAAAATATCTTTATCCAAAATATTATTATATATTATTTATTATATCAATATATTTTTATTTTTAGGATTAATATGACTTTTTAGTTATTTTTTTTTAATTTTAAACCATGTAATGTTTTGTGTGTGTAATTATAGTTTTATACTAGGTAACTATTGAATTTTAATGCATAGTTTAGCTATTAGATATATGATTTTTATTTTCAGATATCTTCAGATATTTGAATCATATTTGTGTCCATTTAGATATTTCAGATAATTATTTGGATCCGGATTTTTGGATCGGATATGAATATTTATTTTAAATATTCGTTAGATATCAGATATAACTGTTTTTTTTTTATGTCGGATACAGATATGAATATGAACTTATCCTATCTGTATCCACTTTGTTGATAGGCTTAGTGGGGTGCTTTTTGGCACGGGTCTCCTTGTGCATCCAACACAGTGGGGGAGGACAGTGATCGGAGATGGTGGTTGGGGGTGGAAGAGGGCGAAGGTAATGGCGGATCCACATAAGGTCTAGTGAGATAGCTGCCCCACTCATTTATTTATGCCCACATAGGGTGTGACATAGGCTTATTCGCTCCTAATAGCTATACCGGAATAGATAACAATCCATACTGAATAAGTAAAATTTTGTTTGATTGTTTTTTCCATTATTCTCATTAGAAAACATAAAAGTGACATTTTTATTATTTGATTCACCAAGCATATAATATAATATAAATTGAATAATATTATTTATAGAAATTGTAAAATATTTATAATGAGCCATATATATTGATACAATAGAAGGGACTAATGAAATATATAAAATGCTGTATTTTATATGGTAAAAAAGACTAGTGTAATGTAGCTTAAAAAATACAAAGTTAACCTGGGAATTTCTAGTTAGATTGAACATGAACCTTAAAAAAAAGTCGAACTAATTTGCCCTTTTTTTTATTCCGAATCAGGTTCACCAAGATAATATAAAAATACAATATTCAGATATAAGATTCAGCCAAGCATGTGATTTTTAGAAAAATAATATAAAAATACAATATTCATATATAAAAATAATATAAAATACTCATATATAAATTAAGAACCTTAAACCCTGTTTAGATAGAGAATTGAATTATTCTAATATTTATAACGATTCTTGGGCCCCAATTGGTAGACCCCATACTAAGCCCCATGAGGTGGCAAGTGTGAATTTTTTATATTACCCCCCTCACAATCAAGCTCTTCATTGATTCCCGTAAATGAAAATTCCATAACCGGTTCGATAATTATGGGATTAGTTACGATTTGAAAATCACTTCTTCTCTCTCACAACGAGTTTTTTTATTTTTCCGATTGTTCTCTCGTAACGAAAACAAAAATCAAACATCAAATTCATATATGATCGGCGGAGAAGAGAAGACAAAAAGGAAACTCGTCTTTGTTTTTGTGCGATCTGTTTGTGGTGCAAACATTCAGGTTAGGTCAATCGGAACCCCCAAAAATTGACGATTTAGACTTTTTAGATCCAGTTTTATTTGTGAAAATAAAAACAAGCATCGTAATTTTTTTTTTATTTTGATCGGTTGAGACTAAGATTTTTACACGGTTGTGGTGGAAACAATGGCGATTCATTCATGTTAGACTGTTTTAGATCTGAATAATTCACATTGATCTGATTTTTTAACTGTTCTTTACATTTATTTTAGATCTAGATTTAATGGTGGAAGTGAAAACAAACATCGAAATCAATTTTTTTTTTCAGTTGGATCTGTGGAGGTTATTTGAATTGCACGGTTCATTTCCAGATACACGTGTATCTTGATTTTATTTTCAAGCACAATTTGAAGTTTGACATTTTATTTCTCCATGGAATTGATTAATGTTTATCTGATTCATATTTAATTGCTAATTGTCATATATATATATATATATATATATATATATATATATATATATATATATATATATAAAGGCTTCAAAGACTTTTTTTAAAGTATATGTATTGCTAATTAACTTGTTTGGTAATTCAAAATCCACATGGTTTTTGTTTGGTTTTAAGATACAGCACTGTATCTTAAAATGAATTTTTGACATTTTATTTCTATGGAATTGATTAATGTGTACTTGATCAATATTTAATTGCTAATTGTCATATACGTATATACATATAAAGGTTTGAAGGACTTTATTTGAAAATATGTACTGCTAAATAACATGTCCGGTAATTCAAAATCCATATGGTTTGTATTGGTTTTAAGATACAGCACTGTATCTTAATTTTAATTTTATAACATGTGACTTCTTTTCTATTTTTCAACAGGCAGTGAGGAGGATTATATGGATGACACATTTGAATAATCAAATTATTTGGAAGACATCTACGATTCATGTGAAATGGAAACCAGTTTACCAAAGGAATTAACATGTTTGGTAATTCAAAATCCACATGGTTTTTGTTTGGTTTTAAGATACAGCACTGTATCTTAAAATGAATTTTTGACATTTTATTTCTATGGAATTGATTAATGTGTACTTGATCAATATTTAATTGCTAATTGTCATATACGTATATACATATAAAGGTTTGAAGGACTTTATTTGAAAATATGTACTGCTAAATAACATGTCCGATAATTCAAAATCCATATGGTATGTATTGGTTTTAAGATACAGCACTGTATCTTAATTTTAATTTTATAACATGTGACTTCTTTTCTATTTTTCAACAGGCAGTGAGGAGGATTATATGGATGACACATTTGAAGAATCAAATTATTTGGAAGACATCTACGATTCATGTGAAATGGAAACCAGTTTACCAAAGGAAGTGATTGATTTGGCTGATCAGCAAAATGTGGACGAGATAACATTGTATTTGATACAGTGATAGATGTATCTGAATTTGATGGTGTATCTGAAATTTGTATTAGACATCTATGTGAAATGCAAATCAATGTCAAATTGTATGTGGAATGTATGTCTATTGTGATGTGTATGTGAGACTTTTTATTAGGTATACCTTAACTCAAAAAATGAATCAAATATAATTGGCTGCTTCTCCAGCATAGTAGATAATAACTATTGAGGTGTGTCTGAATGTGAAATGTGTATCTTAAAACCTGTTTCAAGCACAATTTGAAGTTTGACATTTTATTTCTCCATGGAATTGATTAAAGTTTATCTGATTCATATTTAATTTCTAATTGTCATATATATATATATATATATATATATAAAGGCTTGAAGGACTTTTTTTAAAATATATGTACTGCTAATTAACATGTTTGGTAATTCAAAATCCACATGGTTTTTGTTTGGTTTTAAGATACAGCACTGTATCTTAAAATGATTTTCAGATACAAGTATCTGATATTACAGGCTAATTGCATCATTCGAAGCAGAATATGAATGGTGTGCACAGGAAAACATAAAACATTTGTGATTTCCCAAATCAAGATACACTGTCGAATTTCAGATACACAGTATTAACAGAAGAAATTCAGATGCACAGAAGGGAAAATTCAACAACTGAGACAGTTTCTTGATTGGATTTCACATTTGCAAGAAGTGCAAAAAATTAATCTAGATACACTGCCGAATTTCAGATACACAGTATTAACGGAAGAAATTCAGATGCACGGAAGGAAAAATTTCACAACTGAGACAGTTTCTTGATTGGATTCCACATTTGCAAGAAGTGCAAAAAAAAAAAAAAAAAGTGACTTTTTTATCAGATACAAATGACCTGTTTTTTTTTTTTGTCAAAAAAAAAAAAAAACAAATACAAAATGACAGTTAAGTTTCGATTGGCAGAAGAAATCTATCCTTTTTTATTCGCCATTGTTAACGGTTTGTTGGGGAAGAGAATCAGATGGATTGAAATCTTGATCGCCTAATTTTTTTTCTTTTTTTTTCATTCATATGGCTTTGCCCAATTCGGAACCCTAACATTCAAATTTTATTGGGGAGAGGAATTAATGGTGCCCCCATTTGTGAAATTCGGTTACTTTAGGGGGAGGAATTAATGGTGCCCCAATTTGTGGGATTCGGTTACTATTTTAATGAGGATATTAATGATAAGGGTAGTTGTGTAATTGGCCTTTTGGTGGTTAGAAAAAGTCAAACATTAGACCAATAGGATTATGCCACCTATTGGGGCTCAACAATGGGGCCTAATTTTTGGGGCCTGGGTAGCAGCACTGTTCTGAGATTTATAACTATTCTACTGTATATAAAGAATACGTGATTTTTTGTTCGGTTGTGTATTTAATTATTCTCGTTGGAAAACATAATAATAAAGGTTTATTGTTTGGTTTAGGCCTGTCAACGGGTCGGGTCCAGACCCGGACCCGACCCGACTCGGACCCGATTACACGTGTAATATACCCGACCCGATTTGGACCCGACCCGAGTTGGACCCGACCCGGCGGACCCGAACAAACAAACGGGTCGGGTCCGGGTCCACCCCGCCCCAACCCGTTGGACCCGAGACCCGATTGTTTTATTAAAATATGCTCATATTATAAGACAATTAGTATTAGTTAATACATAATTTTATTTCTTACTTAACTTATTTTTGTATCTACAAGTTCATAAATCATAATCATAACAAACCTATAAATCGGTTTGTTTTGGACAATTAACTTATTAGCTTTTGAATTTGTATAATTAATTAATTTGTTGCATGATTTATGTTTATTATTTAGGTTAATATGTTAGTGTTTATTGTTTTGAATGTTGTTTAGGTTAATATTGACCCGGAATTTTTTAGGTTAGTTATGTTTATTATTTAAGTTAATATGTTTTTTATGTTAGTGATTATTGTTTTGGATGTTGTTTAACAATTCATTTACTTCTTTTGAATTGTATAAAATTATATTCAAACATAGTCTCATTAACAATAATGTTTTATTACAAAAAATTTCAAATAGAATGATAAGGCAAACAAATACATGAGCTCTTCTCTTTTTTTTCTTTTTTTTTACCCAACCACCGGGTCGGGTCGGACCCGGACCCGACCCGGGTTCGACGGGTCCGGGTCCACATTCCCCAGACCCGCCGGGTCCTAAGTTGGACCCGGACCCGCAGGATCCTGTCACCGATCAGGTCCGGGTCCACCCGGACCCGACCCGGACCCGACCAGTTGACAGGCCTAGTTTGGTTGACCATTGATAAATTATAGATAAAATATGAATATGGTATGGAAAAAAATTTATAAAAGGTGAAAAAAATGATTTGACTTGTAAGTACCCTGATTTATCAAAAGGTGATGACAGTTGATTTGATAGTGAGACCCACATATTTAAATGGATTGACTAATCTAAAATAACTTAATTGCAAAAGGTAGCAGGAATAATTATACCACTTTGTATCAGTTAATTATTACATAAATTCTTATTTATTTCAGTCATTTTAAACATCTATTTTATCACTATTCCACCTCATCTCTATTTATTCATCCCTCAAAACCCCAAATCAAAACATGGGCAAAAAAATGTTATTGTTGAACTAGTTCGTCTTTTTTTTTAATTCCGGATTAGGTTCATGAAGATTATATAAAAATACAAAATTTCTATATAAGATTCAGTCAAGCCTGTGATATTTTAGGCTTTAGCAGTCAAGCCATCCACTTCAGGTTCCACTGATTCACGACCCCCATCTCCCAATCCAAAGGACGCAGAGTTTCAACTCATCACCGCCCGTCAGATCAACATCCAACGGTTGATCAATCCTATCAATAAAACCCAACATCTCGCGTGCGTGATCTGTTCAATACGTGGACATCTCCAACGCTTCGTTTGCACTTCATGAAACCCCTATTATATTGCCCCGCGATTAATCACTACTAATCCTGCACCTCTCGCAATTCGCAACTTCATCCAAGGAACGGTCAAGACACAGGTTTTGCGTGGGCCCCGGTTACCGCGAAATAACGAAAAAGGGATTCACTAATCTCAATCGCGGGCTCGGCTGCAAAACTGTCCCGCTCCCCCTCTATAAAAGAATTAAAATCTTATCTTGTCTGTAGCGTTAGCTCCAATCTTGATTTTGTTTTTTGTGTTCTCAACAGTCTCCGATTCCCAAAACCCTAATCAATGGCGGAATCAATTTCTTCATCTCCAACAATCGATCCGGGGAGCGGCTACTGCCACGAAACGAGGACCTTCCACAGCCTCCGATCGCCGGCCCCTCTCCCCCCGGCGTCCACCCCCCTCTCCGTCACCTCCTACGTCTCCTCCCTCCACCTCCGCCGCCCCCCTCCGCCGGGACTCGCCGCCGTCATCGAGTCCGGCACCGGCCGCCGCCTGACATACCCGGAGTTCGCCTCCCGCGTCGAGACCCTCGCCGGCAACCTCCGGTCAAGGCTCGGTCTCTCCAAGGGCGACGTGGCGTTCGTCCTCGCCCCGGCATGCCTCGAGATTCCCGTCCTCTACTACGCCATCCTCACCGTCGGCGCCGTCGTCAATCCCGCCAATCCGATCAGCACGGCTACCGAGATCTCCCGCCAGATCCAGCTCAGCCGCCCCGTCGTCGCCTTCGCTACGTCGGCCTCCGCCCGCGCCCTCCCCGGCGCCGCCCTCCGCACCGTCCTCATCGACTCGGACGAGTTCCGGTCCATGATGATGACGCGTGGCGCGCCATCGCCCATCGGTTCAGCGGCGGAGATCCTCCAGACCGACCCGGCGGCGATCCTCTACTCGTCGGGGACCACCGGCCGGGTCAAGGCGGCGGTTCTGACCCACCGGAACTTCATATCCATCACGGCCGGATACGTATTGAGACGCGATTCGGAGCCGGAACGGGCGACGCCGCCGGTCGGGCTCCTGACGGTGCCGCTGTTCCACGTGTTCGGGTTCTACTTCTCCCTGAAGATGGTCGCGTTGGGGGAGACGGCGGTGGTGATGGGGAGGTTCGAGATGGGGGCGGCACTGGAAGCGGTGGAGAGGTTTAGGGTTACTTACATGCCGGTGTCTCCGCCTTTGGTGGTGGCGCTCTTGAAATCGAAGGACGCGGAGGGGAGGGACCTCTCCTCGCTCGAGGTGGTCGGCTGCGGCGGGGCCCCTCTCGGCCGTGACGTCGCGGAAAGGTTTGCCTCGAAATTTCCGCACGTTCAGATCGTCCAGGTCTGAATTGCCACTGCTTAGTATTTGGATTTTGGTCAGGCATTGTGAGTCGGATTCTTGAATCATTGGGTTGTGCAGGGATATGGATTGACCGAATCGGGTGGGGGAGCGACACAGACAGTAGGGCCGGAGGAGAACCAGAGGTATGGGTCGGCGGGGAGGATTGAGCAGCACCTGGAGGCGAAGATAGTTGACCCGGAGACTGGGGAGGCATTGGGTCCGGGGCAGAGAGGGGAGCTGTGGTTGAGAGGGCCATCCATCATGCAAGGTAATAATATATGCACATGGATTAGATTGGTAATTGCAATAACAATCATGCAATCTTTAGATAAAGGGCGTTACACATGATCCTTATTTGCACTTCCGCGAGCAATCCCATTTCACTAACAAGGTATAAATTTCATTAGATGAAACATGCTTTTTTTTTTTTAATAGTAAAAATCAATATATTCAATTTATTAGAGGTACATACTGCATTACATGAAATATATACATTCAAAAAAAGCCAAAGCATGTGAGAGTTGTATGTGGGGTTGTATGTGGGACTGTCCTTAACGTTATCTTTAGATACCGTTCCACTTTTCTAGGTGATTTTGTATTTGCTAATTAAAAAGCTGATCCAAACAGGTCTCATAAGCATATGAGATTTGGAATCAAGAATCCTATCGGGTTTTGTGCATGGAGATAACATAATAGTATTTCCAAAATAGGTGGAAAGTTAGCTTTTAATAAAGTTGTTTCAATTGGTGCTTTCCGCCATAATCTATAAAACAAATAAAATGTTATCCAAATAGTAGTAACTTATTCTTGTTACACCTTGAAAGAAACAAATGTCAATCTAACAAAAAAGTGGAACAAGTAATAATGTTGTTCTACTTTTTTCTATTTAATTATTGAATTGTGGCTGATGAATATATCTTGGTTTTCACTGGTTGGTTCACTACCTGATTCAAAAAGCTTGAGTTTGGACCACATTAAACCATTTTTTAATGAGTGGAATACTGTTGATCTTCTCCTACAGGTTACTTGGGAGATGCTGAGTCGACAAATACTGCCTTGAATCCAGAAGGCTGGTTAAAGACTGGTGATCTTTGCTATTTTGATCAAGATGGTTTCCTTTTTGTTGTAGATAGGTTGAAGGAGTTGATAAAATACAAAGCATACCAGGTAGCTAACTGGTTTGCAAACCTTGAGTTTTTAAAAGCATTTTTTTGCAGAAGAGTTTTCAATTTGTCATGACAATGTTGCAGGTCCCTCCGGCAGAATTGGAGCATATACTTCAGGCCCATCCAGAAATAGCAGATGCTGCTGTGGTGCCGTACGTATGCTGTGTCCTTGAGTTCTACACATCTATTCCTGATGTCGTATGCTCTTCTATAAGCATGCTAAATTTAAGATTCCAATTGGGTTTATCCACATGAAAATCCATATTCCAATTTTTTTTTTTAAATAGTCCTTTGTGTCAATTCCAAATTTTTTGAATGTCTCGAAGGACAAACAATTGTGGGGGTGCAAATGTTGCACACATCATGGAAGTCCACAAGAAACCCGAGAGCAAATGAGAATATAACATCATACAAGAAACACAAATTTACATGGTTCGAATGGCTATATTAGGACAAAATCTGAGGGAATCCTGAATCCTGTGGAAGAGACACAAGATTACAAGAGACTCAAACTCTCATGAAGTTTCTCTCTTAGTTACCCCTCTCACCTCACTGTAGATGTCACTGCAATTGCATTGTTATAGCTGCACAAAATCTCTTTGCATGGGAGTATTGATAGAAAAATATCCCAACAATCTCCCCTACAATCTCTTAGCAAATTGTTATATTAAATCTTAGAATGTGCGGGAAGAAAAGGAGAGAAAAAAACGTGTAAAAGACACTAAGAAGATGAATAGGTCCAACCTCTCCTCCCGCCCAAGCTTTATCTTTGTCCCATGTCAAAAGTCCCAAGTACTCTCATAGATTGGTTAAATTAGAAAAACTCTTTTTTTATGTAATTAATTGACATTTCATACACTTTAAATCACATAAACATTTAGCCCATAAGAACTCATAATGCATCACATGCATATTCAAATAAATTAATATGAACCTCCAATTGATCTGCTTCTGGTCTAGCTTCCAGTCCCTAGTAGTACATGGGCCAGCAGAAGAAGCCTATTCTGGCAAATGGCTCCAATCCATTAACTGGTCATGGAGTTCATAGAACAAAGTATGACAAGAATTTTCTCTTCAATAAGATTCCATCATCATCATCATCATCATCATGCCCATTTTTTTAATAAAACTTTTCTGGCATTTATTTGTTATGTTATCCTTTATGTAGTGTATACATAAAGATCAAGGGAGATGACAGTGAATGGGCCAGTGATTGTTTATAAGACTACCTAATATTTCTAACTTTCAAGACAATCCCAATTTCTCTCTAATATCATCTGAAAAAGATAATGGAGGTTGAATTGATAAACTTTCTTCAATTTTATTCTATATTCTTACTGTTCATCACTCTGTATGTGATTTGTCTTCGTGGTTTAATTTTCATTTCTGCCCCATTTTACTTATTGTGCCTCATATAATTGCTTTGTGTTTTTTTGTAATGACAGGTACCCCGACGAAGAATCGGGACAGATACCCATGGCATATATTGTAAGACAACCTGGGAGCACTCTTGATGAGAAAAAGGTCATTGATTACGTCGCAAAACAGGTACGTTTTGTTCACATTTTACAATATAACTTTATACTCTTGAAGCCCATGCAGCACAAACGAATTTCTCATGACACGCTGAAAGTTGAACACATATAGGATTTATATATCAGATTAATTTCTTTAATACTGATTATGCAGTAATAGATGAATGATACATGAAAGGTACTTTCATGGCTTGAGAAATAGAAGCTTCCATGTATAGGGATAAATTGATGTCGGCGTGTGGGGATTAATGTTTCAGCGTTGTATATGGTATATCTGTTTCGATGGACATGATCTCAGCATCTATAATAGAAACCCTTGGGGTTAGTTTGGCAGGGGGATAATTGGTGGGATAAAAGGATAAGTGGGGAGGGAACAACTTATCATATTATAAAAAAAATAATATAGATAAAGTAAATTGTCTCTTGAAATTAAAATTTGGATTTTTTGTTTCACCTAAAGGGTAGAATAACATTTATCACATGTTTTTGTCTTGCTTTTGACAAATGCATATATGGTAAAATTTGATAGACCTTTATTCCCTAACTCCTTTTGTTGAGAAGGAACCAAAATCCTTCAATAGCAGGATCCTAAGTAGATAGGAAGACAATGTGAAAAGTGATTAATTTTCATGTTTTGTGATTTTGTCCTAACTCTCACTCCCAAATGGAGAAACTTAGAAATCCTACATAAACTGAGGCATGCTCAGCAAATAATGTGTAAATAACACACATCAGTCATGTGTGTTAGCAACCGACTGCAGCTGTAGCTATGGTGGTGACCTGTTCACTAATGATATCAAATGGTCTCTCTTGCATCCATCCTTTCATAGTGTAAACTAAATAAGTAGATCTGCATACAATCTGATATGTTCAATGAATTTAATTTCTGTATCAGTCATGGATTTGTTACAACTAATGTTTCATTTTCCCAAAAACCTGTCTTTCATATCAAAACAGGTTGCACCCTACAAGAAAATTCGCCGAGTTTCATTTATAAATGCAATACCAAAGTCCCCAGCTGGAAAGATTTTGCGAAGGGATCTTGTCAATCTTGCTTTGAGTGGTACCCTATCCAGATTATGATCCCCAACTTCATTCGTCCATTTATCCCGTTCACGTCACAAGTATGCATCGTAATATGTAGTATATACCATGTTAGGCAACGTGATGACTGCAAATGTGGCTGCAGCAGTAATTTATTTTTCTTTTTGTTATTAATGAGCATGTATAAATATTAGGGATTTTTAGTTTTAAGTCCCTGTAAACATGCATATTTAGGGATCGGTCTCTCACTTCTTGATATTTCTTTTTTAGTTCCCATATTCAACCGCCTATTTGGTTTTTAGTCCCTCCGTCAAACGTCTGTCCATACACCGTTAATTTGTAAAATGTGATTTTATTTTTAGTCCCTATAAACTACGTTATTTATTTTTAAGTCCTGTAAACTATGTTATTTAATGATTGGTCCCTGTAAAATATAAAGAATGGAGGGACTAATCACTAAATAATATAGTTTACAGGGACTTAAAAATAAATCATATTTCACAAATTAACGGTGTATGGACGGACGTTTGACGGAGGGACTAAAAACTAAATAGGCGGTTGAATATGGGGACTAAAAAAGAAATATCAAGAAGTGAGGGACTGATCCTTAAATATGCATGTTTACAGGGACTTAAAAATAAAAATCCCTAAATATTATATACATGCCCAATCAACCAAGTTGGGGCCAAACAGTGGCAAAATTGTATATAGATGCATAAAGCATGTGTAACAGAGATTTCAAACAGTTTTTTTTTTCTCCTTATTCTCCTCCTGTATTTCTCTTTATTTCATGTTAATGTTTCACCCCCAACGGGATTTAAAGCCTCAATCCACGAGCGATGTTAGTTCTAAGAATTGTTGGAGTTTATCTCAGATTTTATAAAATAATAATTTTAAATACAAAATCATGGGAATTTATAAGTAATCATATTGCAATAAATTTAGGGTGTCTTTGAAAAACAACTTGAGGATTTTAGCTTTTCGAAAAGTTAAAAGTTGATATCAAACTGGTCAGTTTATATTTATCATTATTATTAGATTTTGTTAAAAGACAGTTTTGAAATTTGTGTTTCATAAAGTAGCCATTATTATTATATCTTCAAAAATCGTATAAAAAACATCTAAAAGTTATTTTTCAAATTGTGTTTTCAAACTCACCCTAAGAGGACAAATGATTGGACGTTGATTCATGCCATGTGCTATGTATTTCTAATGAATTACATGGTTTCTTTTTCTTTTATAAAAAAAATGAAAAATTATATGTTTTATTCCCTTTTGGAAGATACAGGAGCAAAACAATCAATCTATTGATATCGGAAGACCAAAAGGATTCTTCCAATGTCTCATTTCCGGGTCCAATGGAATTCATAGGTATAGGAAGAAGCCCCCTCAAATAGAGATTTTTTCTTTCAACCATATTTCGATCGAATGTGTTAAATTATATGTGTTATGTCATAGTGTATTACACGTGTAATCCTATGTGTACCTGTTTATAAGGGATTAATATCTAAAGTGCAATACAAGGATTTCATTATCTTATTGTAACATGGTATCAGAGCAATCACCTTAAAAACCCTAATTATTTTTATTTTTTTGGAATCCTTCGTCGTCGCCGTCGTGCTCCTGCTGTCGCCGTTGTGGCCCTGTCGTCGCTGCCCTTGTCGCTAACGCGCGCTGCCTTGCCGCGTGCCCTGCCCTGCCCTGCCAGGTGCCCTGTTGCGCCCTGACACGCCTAGCCGAGCGCCCTGCCTTGCCCTGCCAGGTGCCCTGCCGAGCGCCCTGCCTTGCTGCAGCGCCGTGCCATGCCCTGCTGCCACGCCGTGCCATGCCATGCCGTGCCCTGCCGAGCGCCATGCCGCGCGCCCTGCAGCGTCGTGCCTTGCCGCGCACCCTGTCGCGCAGTGCTCTACCGCGCGCCTGAACCTGCCCGGATTACTCGGGATCTGTCGCGCCCGACAAATCTGTTCGGGCACCGATCCGCTGATCCTGTCCGGATTTCTCGGGATTTGCTGGGACAGCTCGTGCTAGCCTGTCTCGAGCGTTCCGGATCGTCTCGCGTGCCCGACCCGGCAGCCAACCCCAGTCTGCCCAGAATTCGACCCGGACCCTGCCCAGTGGCCCGGATCCGCAAACCCGGCCTGGCACCCGACTCGAGTCCGCCCTCAGGTCACCTCCGGCCACCCTCTGCCGCCACCGGCCGCTCTCCGCCGCCTCCGGCACCTCCTTGAGACTTTGAATAACTAAATTGGTCATAACTTCCTCTCCAAAAGTCTGATTAAGGTGATCTAGAAGTCCATTTTGCTTGATTTTTTGTGCTCTACGTCCTCATTTGGTTCTGATCTTCATCCGAGTGATTCTACATAATGTCAGAAATCGACGACAACCCTACTCTTTCAACACCGGCTTTGAAGGCGTCTTGTCCATCTACTTCATCGTTTATTTATGAGGGCATCTTGGAGACTGCTTCTGCCATGAAGCACCATAGCTTGAAAAGACGAAGACCTGCTAAGAAGCATCATAGACTGAAAGGCCAAGAACATCTTCCTCTAGTTGTAGCTACCATTACTACTTCGATTGGCTCCATTCAGCCACACTTAGATACGCTTGGAGAGACCAGTCAGTTCCTAGACCACCTGATTTTACAGCAGTCTCTTTCTGTTTCTTCTACACCATTTGCCTTGTCTTCCACTATGGGTACTTCTGCTTTTTTGATATTTGATTCGGGTGCCTCACATCACATGACGCCTTATAGTTCTGTTCTCACTGCATGCTCACCTACACCCTCACACTTGCATTCGATTCATACTGCTAATGACTCTCTTTTAGTTATCACGCAGTGTGGATCGATCACCACCACATCTCATCCTACTGGACGCCTTTCATTACCATTTGTTTTGCATGCTCTTAACCTTTTGCATTAATCTTGTGTCTATTAGTTGATTTAGTGACTTTGGATTCACTGTTACCTTTACCACTTTCGGGTGTTTTGTGCAGGATCCATGTTCAGGGCAGAGGATTGGTGTTGGTCGTAGGATTGATGGATTATATTATGTGGAGTATCTTCATCTTCCATTACCCGATCCCTCAATTTTCTGTGGCACTGTCACCTCTGATATTGACTTGTGGCATAAAAGGTTAGGTAATGTTTTTGAGTCTCATCTTAAAGACCCTATTAAGTTTGGTGACTTGGGTCGTGTTTTATTTTTTCTTCTTTCCGTCTGTGAGGGTTGTAAACTAGCCAAACCCGTTGCTACTCCATTCCATTCTAGTAATCATCAGTGCTCTAGTTCATTTGAGTTTGTTCATTCTGATATTTGGGGTCCTTCTCATATCACGTCAAAGAGTGGTTTTTCGTATTATATCAGTTTTATTTATGACTATACTCGCTTTACCTGGATTTATTTATTGCGTCATCGATCTAAGGTCCCAAAGATATATGAGATCTTTACCACTATAATTCACACCCAGTTTCAGATTCGTATCAAGACCTTTCGATCTGATTGTGCTCGTGAATATATCTCCTCTACGATGCGTTCTCTTCTTCATTCTCATGGTACTCTTTTTTAGCAATCTTGCCCTTATACTCATGAGCAAAATGGTGTTGCTGAAAGAAAACATCGCCATATTCTTGAGACCGCTCGTTCCCTCTTACTTTCTTCATCCGTCCCCAGCACATTCTGGGCTGAGGCTGCTCTTCTATCTATTCATCTTATCAATATCACTCCCTCTTCTGCCCTCTTTGGTATGACTCCTCATGAGCGCATTTACTTCTCCAAACCCGATTATAGCAGACTTCGCACTTTTGGATGTACTTGTTTCGTGCTTCTCCCTTCTCATCATCGCACCAAGTTGGCCGCTCGGTCAGTCAAATGTGTGTTCTTGGGAATTAGCTTCGAACACAAGGGTTATCGCTGCTATGATCATATTGGAGATCGTTTTTGGATCGCTCGTTATGTGTCCTTTGTCGAGGATGTTCCCTATTTTTCTACTTCACCCACTTCGTCCTCTCCTCCTATGCATTCTCCTATTCAGGTCTCTTCTGTACATTCTCCTGTTCAGGTCTCTCCTATTACATCTCTTTCTTTTCCTAGCCTACCTGTTGCACTAGAGTCTGTTCCTACCCCTGCATCTCAACCTGACACTCCTGCAGATAATCCACCCTCTCCTTCACCTTCTCCTCCCAGTGTCTCCTATTGCCCCTACTGAAGATACTTCCGCTGGTCATCCGACTCCCACGCCTCCTCCTGCCCCTCTCCTTCACCTTCTCCTCCCAGTGTCTCCTATTGCCCCTACTGAAGATACTTCCGCTGGTCATCCGACTCCCACGCCTCCTCCTGCCGTGGATCCTCAGCCTTTGCCTCCTTATCCTCAGCGTGCGTGTCACCCCCCTTCCCGATTCAGTCGCGACTCGGGACTACTTGACCAGTTTAGTTTTGCATCTGTCAGTACATACTCTCCACAGTTTGAGGCCTATCTCACAGCTATACATGCCCACCTTGAGCCCCGTTCTTACCGCGAGACAGTCGAGTACCTTGAGTGGAAGCAGGCCATGGCAGAGGAATTTCAAGCATTTGAGCAGACACATACTTTGGATGTTGTTCCTCTTCCAGATGTTGTTACACCTATTAGCTGCAAATGGATCTTCAAGATCAAGCATCGTCTTGATGGGTCCATCGAACGGTATAAAGCTCGTCTTGTTGCTCGAGGTTTCACCCAGGAGTATGGTATTGACTATGAGGAGACGTTTGCACCTGTCGCTTAGATGACCACTGTTCGTACTCTCCTTGCTATTGCTGCTGTTCGTCGCTAGCCTCTCTTTTAGATGGATGTGAAGAATGTCTTTCTTCACGGTGACCTATCTGAGGTTGTCTATATGCAGCCATCTCCAAGTCTTTGCACTCCTCCTCAGCATGTTTGTCGACTTCGGCGGGCTATATACGGACTGAAACAGGCTCCTCGTGCCTGGTTTGAGCGTTTTCACAGTGTTATTCTGACAGCTGGTTTTGTTGAGAGCCACCAGGACCACTCTATGTTTGTGCGATCCTCATCGTAGGGGCGGATAATCCTTCTTCTGTATGTTGATGACATGATTATAACTGACGATGACTCTGCTAGTATTACTTTGGTCAAGAATCACCTCAGTCGACAGTTTCAGATGAAGGATCTTGGTACTCTTTGCTACTTCCTTGGTCTCGAGATTGCACAGAGTGACTGTGGGATCCTGCTTTCTCAACAGAAGTATACACCTGACATTTTAGAGCATGCTGCCCTCTCTGATACCCGTAGTGCAGATACTCCTCTCGAGCTTCATGTGAAGCTTCGTCCTACAGATGGTGAGCTTCTTCCAAATCCTACTAGATACAGACAGATTGTGGGTCAGCTTGTGTATCTCTGCATCACCAGACCTGACACTGCTCATGCTGTTAGCATTGTTAGTCAGTTTGTCTCGACTCCTCGATCAGCGATCAGTGCATTATGGTGCTCTTATGCGTATTCTTAGATATTTGCGCGGTACTATCACTAGATTGTTGTATCTGTCATCCTCTTCCACTTTGGTTCTCAGGGCTTACACTGATGCTGATTGGGCTGGAGATCCGACCACAAGACACTCCACTACTGGGTTCTGTATATTTCTCGGAGATTCCATCATCTCTTGGCGTAGCAAGAAACAAGAAGTTGTTTCCTTATCCAGCACTGAGGCTGAGTATCGCGCCATGGCTATTACCACCAAGGAGATTGTTCATCTTAGACGTCTCTTGGTGGACTTGGGAGTCACTATGACTTGTCCCACTCTTCTTTATTGTAATAATCGGTCTGCTATTCAGATAGCTAGCAATCTGGTATTTCATGAAAGAACCAAACACATTGAGATTGACTGTCACTTCGTTTGTCAGCACTACCTTGCAAAGACAGTATCGCTTCCGCATATTTCCTCTGCAGAGCAGCTTGCTGATTTCTTTACGAAGTCACATCCAGTTCCTCATTCGCAAACTCACCTTGTATGATCCACCTTGAGTTTGAGGGGGGCTGTTAAATTATATGTGTTATGTCATAGTGTATTACACGTGTAATCCTATGTGTATTTGTATATAAGGGATTAATCTTTAAAGTGCAATACAAAGATTCCATTATTCCATTATCTGATTGTAACATAATGAAATATATATTTTTATGTAATTTTTTTTAAGTGGATCTATACAAAACATTAATAATTATTTATTTAAATTTTTGGGCATGCAAAACCCTCACAGTGTGCAGTCATTCGGAGTATTCTTAGAGAAGCTCAAAAACTCACAGGATTGGTGGTATACTGATATGTTGGCTCAAAAGCTTGGTCTCCAATCCTGTCTCAGATCAAAAGATGGATGGAGTTGCATCTTACGTTTATCCATAACAAACAGGGAATGAAAATATCTGGGAGCAAAGAAGGTATATGGACAACAAGCTCGTAACTATTCCAATGAAATTAAGAAAAATGTACTTCATAGAATACATGGTTGGAAAGATAATCATCTAACATTGGCTGGAAGGGTAGTGTTGATTCGTTCTGTGCTGAATTCGCTTCCCTTGCACCTTCTACATGCATCCCAGCTAAATGATACCAGCGCTTTTGCAATTGAAACAAATGGTCTCTTCATTTTTATGGGGAGGCAGGGCAAATTCAAGATCTATTCATCTTATTCATTGGGATGTAGTAACATCAGATAAAAGCACAAGGCAGACTAGGTGTTGGAAGACTCCCTATTCTGAAGAAGGCGGTGTTGGCTAAATTAGCTTTCAAATTTCTATTATCCCCGCCGTCACTGGTTGGTAAGCATATGCAGTTTAAATATAAGTAGTCAGCCAGTCCATGGGAGGTAACTCACTCCAAAAAAATCTTCCACAGTGTTGTGGAATGGTTTGTGTAAGGGGTTGCAGTATATTAGGAAACATATTTGTCTCATCCCGGGGGATTATGGGTCCACAAGCCTGTTGCATGATCCATGGTTGATGACAACCTTTACATATATGGATGAAGCTTGTCTAGACTTCAAGTTAGCTTGGAGTTCGGTTTGCAAGGGAAAAAGGTTTTTGTGATTTAGTGGTACGTTCAGATTCAGTAGTTTTAGGGGCCGTTTGGTTCAGCGAAAAGCTGATTTTAAGTCCTGATTTATAAGTGCAGATTGTATAAGTTCTGATAAGTTTTAATCAGTTCAGAAGAAAAACTGTTTGGTTCAGCGGAAATTATAAACACTTATTTCAAATAAGTGTGTTTGATTCAGTACTAAAGAGTAGAGCTTATGATAAGGGTGTTTTGGTCCATTTAATAAGTGCTGAATGTAATTTGATGTTTGGTTGAAAACTTGATTATTTGCTTATTTTTTCTATTTATTAAAAATAGATACTTTGATATATGTCTATTTTAATAAATTATTAGATACTACACTTTGATTACTTGTTAGAACCTGATACAAGTTTATATAGATTTACAAAAAAAAAAACTCACGTGTCACTCTCTCTTCCACATGTTATCAACCCCACAAGACACATTACCATGAGAGGTATGATTGAGAGGATAAAAAGAGAGAGATCTGGATAAAAAAAGAAAAACTGAGACTTGGAGAGATTGAGTGATGGACTGGGAGGGACTGAGAGAGGCACAAACAAAGAGAGTGAGAGAGGCCGAATCGAGTCTGTGCTGAAGAAGAAGAAGTGAAGAAGAAGACCAAACAGAGTCTACGTTGAAGAAGCTCTGCCGTGGTGGTCGAAAGAGAAGCAGTCGGTGTAGAAGAGGCGCTTGAAGGAGGAGAAGCAGCCATCGTCGATCGAAGAAGAAGCTCGATCTTCTGCTGCGGTGGTCGAAGGAGAAGTAGTCGAAGCAGTCGGTGAAGCTGAAAAAGAAGACCCACTTCTCTGTTAGGGCCGGCTGGAGAAGAAGACCCACTTCTGATTTTTTCGTCGAGAGCTTGAGAGAGAGGGATGAGGAGAGAGACGATCAGTGAAAAGGGGCTTTAAATACCCTACGTAAATATTTGATAAGTGCAGGGTTAGTATGGTCTTTTCACGTCGACGGTAAAAAGGCGGAACGCGAGAGCGGAAGAAAAAGTGATCTTTTGGCACTTAAAATTTGTAACAAATTTTTTCTGAATGCAGAAGGATTTCAGTACTTATTGGAGTGCTAACCAAACAGAAAATTAACTGTATAAGCACTGATTTTTCTGAAAAAGTAGAATAAGCTCTGTTTTTAAGTCCACCCAAACACCACCTTAGTGAATCTGCTGAGGAGGTGTCCCAGATGTCATGCACAGATATGGATGTATACTATTTTTGATACAAATCAAGTTTGAGCCCTGGGAAGGCCTTTTATTCCAAAAAATAAAAATAAAAATAAAAATTTATTTTTGTTTATAAGATTTTATGTTTCATTACATAAACTTATATGCTTTGGAATATCAAAACCTCTAGTCAATACCGGTAAAATTTTTCTTGTGAACATCATTCTGACATATAAGTTACCTTAAAAATAAACTAAATATTGAACATAAATCTCACGTAAAAATATAAAACCATTATATATGATCTTAAATTTACAACTTATAAAAAAGGATAATATTAAGTACAACCCCAAATGCAGTTCACACAAATTTTAATTTATAAAAAAATAGTAATGATTATCTAATAAGATATATGTTTTGATAAAAAATGTATATTGTTCCATTTCAAATTAAATGAGCTCATTTAATTTTTTTAATGAGATATAAAATCATTAGTCATCTAATGAGTTTTTTTTGAAGAAAACAAAACTAATCCCACCAACCATTTGACAGTCTTTCTATCGATCATTGTTTGAGTCATTCGACAGTCTTCCTACCAATTACTGTTTGAACTGTTATATATGTGTCACTTTTTGGCCTGTTGGTAACCATTGGAGCATTTTGGCAGTTTTTGAATTTTTTTCGTTTTTCGATCGGAACCGCAAATTTTTGGACTGTTAGCTATCGTCCTGAGTTAGAGGACTCCGATTGAAAATCTAACTGCACATTATGTGTCCTGGTGCCATTTTAAGCCACTCATGCAAATTTCATCGAATTCTAGCAACGTTTCCGAAATTTCGCAGTTCCGGGGCGTATCCGAGTTTTTAAGTCACTTACTATATAAAGGGGTGATCTAAAATCTGATGACACTATTCATCATCCCTACCAAAGCATTCCCTCTCTCCTCTCTCTCCTTTTTCTCCCTTTTGAAGCCCTTAGACCCCTCAAACCCAAAAACCTAAAGCATAAGAAGTGTAGATCGGGTCCCGATCTACACCCCGGTGCCTTCAAATCCCGATTCCGGCGAGCCTAGCCTCTTCATCCCCCCTCTTTCTCCTCTGTTTTGGGCCGTTTCGAAGGCCAAGCGAGATCCGGGCATAAGAGGGCGTTTGGGAAGGGTTTCGGTGCGCGGAGAGCACCCGGTCACCTCTTCCTCCCCCTTGGTAAGCCTCCTTTCCCTCTTTTTCTTACTTAGATGTATGTTAGGAGGGTGGATCTGTGTTTGGGGGGTGGTCGGCGGCTGTGGGAGGCTGTCGGAGGTGGTTGGGGGCGGTCGGAGGCCGTTGGATGTGTGGTGGAGGTGCTCGGGCATGGGGGGCTTGCTGTTCGGGCAGCAGGCAGCACAGGCAGCAGCGGCAGCAGCGCAGCAGACTGGGCGCGCGCGCGGGCGTGCGCTCGGGGGAAGCTGGTGGCCAGCAGGGCGCGCGTGCTGGGCGCTGGGCGTGAGTGTGCTGGGCGTGCAGGCGTGCTGGGCGTGCGGATGCTGGGAGTGCGGATGCTGGTTGCTGGCGTGCCGGGTGTGCTGGGCGCGCGTGCAGGGGCGCAGTGCGCGTGGGTGCACCCGGGAGGTGCTGGCCGAGCGGCTGGTGCGAGGAGCTGGTCGAGCGTCTGGTGCGGAGAGCTGTGCGCGCGGAGTGCGCGCGGGGCGAGGCAGGGGAGGTGCGTGCGAAGTGCGCGCGGGGCGTGCGGGGTGCTCGCGGGCCAGCGCAAGGCGTGCGGGGTGCGCGCGGGCTGCTGCGGCAGGGCGCAGTGGGCGCGCGGTGCCCCGGGTGGTGTGGCTGCGTGTCCAAACGGCGGGCAGGGGCCCGGCGGTGCGCGGGGTGCGTGGGCTGAGGCGCGGCGGTGCACCCGGGCGGTCGGGTGGCCGTGCGGGTGGTTGCCGGGGTGCTCGGGCTAGCGTGCGTGCGGGTCGTATGCACGTTTGCCCGAGTGTTGGGTATTTAATTGTGTATTTTGTGTATTTTGAGTACTTGTGGATTATACTCACCAGTTAATACCCTGTCTTGCAGATCTCGACGGACGGTCGCGCGTCGACCCGACTTCCGGTGAGTGGGACAACCCAACCCAGTTTGGGAGGCGCTACATGCATTTGGGCGTGTACCGTCCTCCCCTGGGGCACATAGTTAGTATTAACTGCTTTGTTATAATCCATGTAAGCATGATGTGTGTGTAGAATGCATGCCACCCTAGACTTGTATGTTAGGGACTTGCACCCTTAGGATTTGTGCATGAGCCGTGCATCCTGTCACCCCGTTATCATGCTAGGAAAGCCCTGACCTGTGCATGCGTCCTATTAGTTTGATTTATTTATTAAATGCAAACTGTAATATTGATTAGCATGCTTTGGGAATATAAGGGGGCCTTGCGAGGTTAACATTGAGACCCGGGTTAGGGTACTCTGTGTTCCTCGTTTGGTTGTCGGATGTCCTACATCGGGACCTCAGGTTACCCTCCCAAGGTCTCTTTTCCCCATTTATGTCTTATTTATTTCCCCGCATCCTGGTTATGCGCGCTGGTGGAATTCTGAGGAATTCAAGACATTAGAGTTGTAGAGATGTGCTGTCAGCGGATCCGAGTGGATCATATGCGATGGATAGGCTGTTCTGTTCCCTTCATTGGATCCGTGTAGAGACTACCTCGGCGTTGGAAAGGTTGTCCCGTGCAGGGGCTCCCATCAGTAGGCGCCTCCTGATTTGGTAGAAGGACTGTGCTGAACATGGGAGTGGCCAAACGACCTACGGAGTGAGGAGAGACTATCGGTGGACCAAGGGTGACCAACAGCCTAGTCAGTCCCAAGAGCCTAGGTCACCTGTTGAGAGGTGAGGGTGAGGGTATGGTGGGCCGGCGATGCGACGACCCACAGGATTGTGTATGGATGATTATCAGCCCGTTAAGTCCCAACATCCTTGGTCACCTATTGAGGGTGAGGGTGAGGGTGAGGGTATGGGGTTCGGCGATGTGACGAACCCTCGGATTTGTGATGTTTATGCCGCTTTGGGCTAGTGACTTGATTAAATGTGGTTAATATGAACTGTATGCATGGGTTGTGCTATTCACTGAGCGTGTGGCTCACCCCTCGCATAAAATCTTTTTCAGTGATCACTGAGGAGGACTTGGAGGAGGAGCTTCCCGAGCGACTACACCAGTAGCGGAGTAGCGCCACGTCCCTCGAGTTTTGAGGCCATCAGCACCCTTCTCTTGTTGTATGTATATATTTCTGTGCTTGGGCACCTAGTTTGGATTATGTATGGATTTTATTTGTGTATATATGGACATGTTGGCTCTCACAGAACTTATGATTATGTATCGAGTCTGTAGTAGGTTTTTTATTACAGATTCAGTCTTTTGTTTCCGCATATGGTGTATATATTATGTCAGCCCTGCTTTTATCTGTGTTGTCATTTTAAGTTGTTGTTTGTGAGTATGTTATTGAACTCCTGTTTACTGATATCATATATACACTTGCCGCGTCCCGGGGACGGCCGCCCTGGGGCGTGACAAAAGTTGGTATCAGAGCCTGGTCCTGTCAGAGCCAAATGTCTTCTTTTCGTAGAGATGAGTCCTAGGATTTCTATATGCGTATTCTGATCCTAGTGTCTGGTTTTCTTAGGTTGCTGATATGCCTCCTCGCAGAGGACGGCGCGGACGTGGTCCCTCTCGACCCTTGGAGGTCTCCGGACCTGCCAGAGTCGAGGATGCTATTGGTGAGTCCTCAGCCGTGAGGCCAGGATCAGCTCAGGAGCCTCCTGCCTGGGAGCGCGCGTTTGCGCGGTTAGCAGATTTGGTAGAGACCCAGACGAGGGTGTTGGCAGATCAGGCACGGGAGATACAGGAGCTGCGGGTGGCCCGCGAGGCAGTTCCGCAGGTTCCCTTGGTGGCAGATCCGCCTGTGGTACCCGATACCCCCAGTCCCCGTGGTGGAGATTTCGGCGGCCAGGGTTCAGGATCCTCAGGAGAGGGATGCGGGGCTAGAGGCAGCAGCGAGGGTGCAGCAGAGTGGACTCTCAGCCTTTCTGAAGCTCCATCCTCCCGAGTTCCAGGGTCAGACGGAGGACCCCCTTGCCCCAGAGAGATGGTTGATGGAGGTGGATACCATCTTCTCGACGATGCTTTGCACAGACCGCCAGCGAGTCTCCCTGGCCACATTTATGCTGAAGGGTAGCGCCGCCGACTGGTGGGCTACTCGATCAGTAGACATCCCAGAGGGATTGGAGCAGCTCACTTGGGCGGGATTCAGGAGATATTTCTTGGAGGAGTATTTCCCCTTCTCGACGCGACAGATAGTGATGCAGGAGTTTGAGCAGCTGACTCAGGGCACTATGTCCGTCGCTGACTACTCCACGCGGTTCACGAGGCTGTCCAGATTCGCTCCAGCTCTGGTGATGGACGAGGAGACGAGGTGCCGTCGATTCGAGCTCGGTCTCAGCAGTGCCATCCGAGTGCACGTCACCGCCCACGCTTTCACGAGGTACTCCGACTTAGTGTCTCGAGCGAAGACCGTCGAGAGAGACCTCGGGATCCAGGTGAGGCTCGACCCGTCGACAGACCAGAGGCCACCCAGAGGCCAGGACAGAGGGCAGCGGAAGAAGAAGAGGCCCGCTTCGAGCAGTCAGCGGCTGCCTCTCTTCCAGCAGATGTGGTGCCAGCGCGAGGTCCAGCACCCATCGCAGCAGTGCCAGTCCAGATGAGGCGACCAGAGACGAGGCGCTGTTATCACTGTCAGCGCGTCGGGCATATTCTGTATAATTGCCCCGACGCTGGCCGACCCAGAGTGATGCCTCAGCAGCAGCAGCAGCAGTTGCAGCAGCAGCCGTTTCAGCAGCGCCAGCAGCAGCAGCAGCCTCAGCGCCAGCCGCAGCAGCAGCCTCAGCGTCAGCAGCAGCAGCCACAGGGTGGCCGTGCTGATCAGAGGAGGCAGCCAGCGCAGCAGGCGAGGCGTGCCCCTGCTCCTCAGCCTCAGTTCGTCCAGGGCCGAGTGGCAGCGCTTTCGGCAGAGGAGGCCCAGGCATCAGGCAGCGTGGTCAGAGGTACTGTTCAGATCTCCCAGTTTCCTGCTTATGTACTGTTTGATTCCGGAGCCACCCACTCGTTCGTGTCTCCCGCTTTCGCGAGACGGACGGGTGTGGCGTCCGCTCCTCTAGATGCTGTATTAGAGGTATCATTGCCCGTGGGAGACCGTATTCTCCTCAGTTCGGTGTACCGAGGGTGTACGGTAGAGATCGCGGAGCATGAGTTTCCGGTGGAGCTGGTGGAGCTTGCTATGTCAGATTTTGATGCCATCCTGGGGATGGATTGGCTTGCAGCTAGTCATGCCAGCATCGACTGTTTCGCCAAGTCGGTGTCGTTCCACCTTCCTGGTCGGAGGTGCTTCCAGTTCGTGGGCGATCGAGACGTAGCTCCTTTGGGGTTCGTGTCGTCCATGCAGGCGTGGAGACTCCTTCAGGGTGGATGCGAGGGCTTTCTGGCTTATATTGCTCTGGAGGATGCACCGCTGCGGGCAGATATCAGTCAGACTCCGGTCGTGGCAGAGTATCCCGAGGTTTTCCCCGATGATCTTCCGGGATTACCGCCGGATCGCGCGATCGAGTTTGAGATCAATCTGATTCCGGGGACCGAGCCGGTTTCGAGGGCTCCGTACCGGATGGCCCCTGCAGAGCTGAGGGTGCTGAAGGAGCAGTTAGAGGAGTTGCTGGAGAAGGGCTTCGCACGTCCGAGTGTGTCTCCGTGGGGAGCCCCTGTCCTGTTCGTCCGGAAGAAGGACGGTTCACTGCGGCTGTGTATTGATTACAGGCAGTTGAATAAACGGACAGTGAAGAACAAGTACCCGTTGCCGCGGATCGACGATCTGTTTGACCAGCTCCAGGGAGCGTGCGTCTTTTCCAAGATCGATCTCCGCTCGGGGTACTACCAGTTGAAGATCCGGGAGTCAGACATTCGAAGACGGCCTTTCGCACCCGGTATGGGCACTACGAGTTCAGAGTACTGCCATTCGGGTTGACGAACGCGCCGGCGGCCTTCATGGATCTGATGAACCGGGTATTTCGACCCTTCCTCGACTCCTTTGTGGTAGTATTCATCGATGATATATTGGTGTACTCGAGGAGTCTTGAGGAGCACGCTCACCATCTTCGCACTGTTTGGAGACTTTGGCCAGACATCAGTTGTTCGCCAAGTTCAGCAAGTGCGAGTTCTGGTTGGAGCGTATGGCCTTTCTGGGCCATGTGATTTCCGGTGAGGGTATAGCTGTGGACCCGGAGAAGACGCTCGCCGTGTGTCGAATTGGCGTCGACCGTCGAACCCCACAGAGATTCGTAGCTTCTTGGGCTTGGCGGGTTATTACAGGAGGTTTGTGGAGGGTTTCTCCAAGATAGCCGTTCCTCTTACCCGCCTCACTCGGAAAGATGTTCGGTTCGAGTGGTCCCCTTCTTGTGAGGAGAGCTTCCAGGAGCTGAAGCGAAGGCTCACCTCAGCGCCAGTTCTTACCCTTCCATCTGGGAGTGGTGGGTTCGCAGTTTACACAGATGCATCGCAGTTGGGTGTGGGTTGCGTCCTGATGCAGCACGGTAAGGTGGTGGCTTACGCGTCTCGTCAGTTGAAGCCCCATGAGCAGAATTACCCCACCCATGACCTCGAGTTGGCTGCGATCATATTTGCGCTGAAGATGTGGAGGCATTACCTCTATGGAGAGGAGTTCGAGCTCTTTACTGATCATAAGAGCTTGACATATCTGCAGTCTCAGCCGGAGCTCAACATGCGTCAGAGGCGTTGGGTTGAGTTCCTGACAGACTACGACTGTGACATCGCTTACCATCCGGGTAAGGCGAATGTCGTTGCAGATGCGCTCAGTAGGCAGCCCCTGGGCATGGCCGCCCACATGGCTGTCCGTCGTTGGAGGCTTCTGGAGGAGGCCGCTTGCTGGATCAGTGTTCGGGAGACTCCTGCGGGTGGCTTTTTGGCCAGGCTGGTGGTGCAGCCGGTTCTTCTCGACGAGATCCGCACGGCTCAGGCACAGGACCCGCATTTTATAGTCCTCTCTGAAGGCGTCGCCCGGGGCGAGCGCCAGGACTACCAGATTCGCGCAGACGGGATCCTGAGATTCAGAGGCCGAGTGTGCATCCCCGACGACGCAGAGCTGAGGCGGAAGATTCTGGACGAGGCCCATCGCTCGAGGTACACCGTGCACCCTGGTGGCACGAAGATGTACAGATCGTCGCGGCTACTGGTGGCGCGGGATGAAGACGGATATTGCCCGTTTCGTTGCCCGGTGCCTAGTATGCCAGCAGGTGAAGTCGGAGCATCAGCGCCCTGCGGGGAAGCTGCAGTCCATTGAGATCCCTCAGTGGAAGTGGGAGCAGATCACCATGGACTTCGTCTCGGGTTTGCCGAGGTCACGTTCGGGTCGCGATGCCATCTGGGTGATCGTCGACCGGCTGACGAAGTCTGCTCATTTCCTCCCCATCCGACTCACCGATTCTCTGGACACTCTGGCGCAGTTATTCGTCTCCGAGATTGTCCGTCTCCATGGCACTCCAGTCAGCATCATCTCTGATCGAGACGCGCGTTTTACTTCGAGGTTCTGGCGTAGCCTCCAGCACGCCCTTGGTACGAACCTCCATTTCAGTACCGCGTTTCATCCTCAGACGGACGGCCAGTCGGAGAGGACGATCCAGACCCTTGAGGACATGCTGCGGGCCTGTGTACTCGATTTTGGGGGCAGTTGGGAGAGGCACCTTCCGTTGGTGGAGTTTGCCTACAACAACAGCTACCACTCGAGCATCCGGATGGCTCCCTACGAGGCACTTTATGGCCGCAGCTGCAGGTCCCCCCTGTGTTGGGATGAGGTCGGAGAGCGCCAGCTAGAGGGACCAGAGATCGTTCACCAGACCTCCGAGATGGTGAAGACGATTCGCGAGCGTATCCGAGTCGCTCAGAGTCGTCAGAAGTGCTACGCCGACCGCCGTCGCATTCGAGGTCGGTGACCATGTGTTCTTGAAGGTGTCCCCGATGAAGGGCATCTTCCGATTCGGTGTGCGGGGCAAGCTGAGTCCGCGTTTCATTGGGCCGTTCCTCATCCTCGAGCGAGTTGGAGAGGTGGCCTATCGCATAGCTCTGCCCCCACAGTTGGCTCAGGCCCATGACGTCTTCCATGTCTCGCAGCTGAGGCGATACGTCCACGATCCTGCTCACATCATCCCGTTCGAGCCGCTCGTCTTCGAGCCGGACTTGTCTTTCGTGGAGCAGCCGATTGAGATCATGGACCGCCGCGAGAAGAGGCTCCGCACCAAGACCGTCCAGCTGGTCAAGGTGCGATGGCAGCACCGTTCCGGTGCCGAGGCCACTTGGGAGCTCGAGGACGCCATGCGTGACGCGTATCCGCATCTTTTCCCTTCTTAGATGTTCTTGTATTTATTTTGAGGACAAAATTTCCTAAGGGGGGGAGAATGTTATATATGTGTCACTTTTTGGCCTGTTGGTAACCATTGGAGCATTTTGGCAGTTTTTGAATTTTTTTCGTTTTTCGATCGGAACCGTAAATTTTTGGACTGTTAGCTATCGTCCTGAGCTAGAGGACTCCGATTGAAAATCTAACTGCATATTATGTGTCCTGGTGCCATTTTAAGCCACTCATGAAAATTTCATTGAATTCCGGCAACGTTTCTGAAATTTCACAGTTCCGGGGCGTATCCGGGTTTTTAAGTCACTTACTATATAAAGGGGTGATCTAAAATCTGATGACACTATTCATCATCCCTACCAACTTTCCCTCTCTCTCCCTCTCTCTTTTTCTCCCATTTGAAGCCCTTAGACCCCTCAAACCCAAAAACCTAAAGCATAAGAAGTGTAGATCGGGTCCCGATCTACACCCCGGTGCCTTCAAATCCCATTTCCGACGAGTCTAGCCTCTCCATCCTCCCCTCTTTCTCCTCTGTTTTGGGCCATTTCGAAGGCCAAGGGAGATCCGGGCGTTGGAGGGCTTTGGGGAAGCGTTTCGGTGCGCGGAGAGCACCCGATCACCTCTTCCTCCCCTTGGTAAGCCTCTTTTCCCCTCTTTTCTTACTTAGATGTATGTTAGGAGGGTAGATCTGTGTTTGGGGGGTGGTCGGCGGCTGTGGGAGGCTGTCGGAGGTGGTTGGGGGCGGTCGGAGGCCGTCGGATGGGTGGTGGAGGTGCTCGGGCATGGAGGGGTTGCTGTTCGGGCAGCAGGGAGCACAGGCAGCAGCGACAGCAGCACAGGCGGCGCAGTAGGCTGGGCGCGCGCGCGCGTGCACGCGGGCGTGCGCGCGGGGGAGCTGGAGGCCAGCAGGGCGCGCGTGCTGGGCGCTGGGCGCGAGTGTGCTGGGCGTGCAGGCGTGCTGGGCGTGCAGATGCTGGGAGTGCGGATGCTGGTTGCTGGCGTGCCGGGTGTGCTGGGCGCACGTGCAGGGGCGCAGTGCGCGCGGGTGCACCCGGGAGGTGCTGGCCGAGCGGCTGGTGCGAGGAGCTGGTCGAGCGTCTGGTGCGGAGAGTTGTGCGCGCGGAGTGCGCACGGGGCGAGGCAGGGGAGGTGCGCGCGGAGTGCGCGCGGGGCGAGGCGCTGCGCGCAGGGCGTGCGGGGTGCTCGCGGGCCAGCGCAAGGCGTGCGGGGTGCGCGCGGGCTGCTGCGGCAGGGCGCAGTGGGCGCGCGGTGCCCCGGGTGGTGCGGCTGCGGGTCCAGGCGCGCGGGCACGGGCCGGCGGTGCACCCGGGCGGTCGGGTGGCCGTGCGGGTGGTTGCCGGGGTGCTCGGGCTAGCGTGCGTGCGGGTCGTATGCACGTTTGCCCGAGTGTTGGGTATTTATTTGTGTATTTTGTGTATTTTGGGGTATCTGTGGATTATACTCACCAGTTAATACCCTGTCTTGCAGATCTCGACGGACGGTCGCGCGTCGACCCGACTTCCGGTGAGTGGGACAACCCAACCCAGTTTGGGAGGCGCTACATGCATTTGGGCGTGTACCGTCCTCCCCTGGGGCACATAGTTAGTATTAACTGCTTTGTTATAATCCATGTAAGCATGATGTGTGTATAGAATGCATGCCACCCTAGACTTGTATGTTAGGGACTTGCACCCTTAGGATTTGTGCATGAGCCGTGCATCCTGTCACCCCGCTATCATGCTAGGAAAGCCCGACCTGAGCATGCGTCCTATTAGTTTGATTTATTTATTTAAATGCAAACTGTAATATTTATTAGCATGCTTTGGGGAATATAAGGGGGCCTTGCGAGGTTAACATTGAGACCCGGGTTAGGGTACTCCGTGTTCCTCGTTTGGTTGTCGGATGTCCTACATCGGGACCTCAGGTTACCCTCCCAAGGTCTCTTTTCCCCATTTATGTTCTATTTATTTTCCCCGCATCCTGGTTATGCGCGCTGGTGGAATTCTGAGGAATTCAAGACATTAGAGTTGTAGAGATGTGCTGTCAGCGGATCCGAGTGGATCATATGCGATGGATAGGCTGTTCTGTTCCCTTCGTTGGATCCGTGTAGAGACTACCTCGGCGTTGGAAAGGTTGTCCCGTGCAGGGGCTCCCATTAGTAGGCGCCTCCTGATTTGGTAGAAGGACTGTGCTGAACATGGGAGTGGCCAAACGACCTACGGAGTGAGGAGAGACTATCGGTGGACCAAGGGTGACCAACAGCCTAGTCAGTCCCAAGAGCCTATGTCACCTGGCGAGGGTGAGGGTGAGGGTATGGTGGGCCGGCGATGCGACGACCCACTGGATTGTGTAAGGATGATTATCAACCTGTTAAGTCCCAACATCCTTGGTCACCTATTGAGGGTGAGGGTGAGGGTGAGGGTATGGGGTTCGGCGATGTGACGAACCCCCGGATTTGTGTTGTTTATGCCGCCTTGGGGCTTATGACTTGATTAAATATGGTTAATATGAACTGTATGCATGGGTTGTGCTATTCACTGAGCGTGTGGCTCACCCCTCGCATAATGTCTTTTTCAGTGATCACTGAGGAGGACTTGAAGGAGGAGCTTCCCGAGCGACTACACCAGTAGCGGAGTTAGCGCCACGTCCCTCGAGTCTTGAGGCCATCAGCACCCTTCTCTTGTTGTATGTATATATTTCTGTGCTTGGGCACCTAGTTTGGATTATGTATGGATTGTATTTATGTGTATATGGGCATGTTGGCTCTCACAGGACATATGATTATGTATCGAGTCTGTAGTATGTTTTGATTACAGATTCAGTCTTTTTAGCTTCCGCATTTGGTGTATATATTATGTCAGCCCTGCTTTTATCTGTGTTGTCATTTTAGCTGTCGTGTGAGTATGTTATTGAACTCCTGTTTATACTGATATCATATATACACTTGCCGTGTCCCGGGGACGGCCGCCCTGGGGCGTGACATGAACCATGCGACAATCTCCTTGTCAACCATTGTTTATACCATTCGACAGTTTCTCTGTCAACCTTTTTTTAAAACCTTCGACGGTTAGTCTGTCTGTCGACCTGAGAATACCATTTAAATTTGTTCAGCTTTGTTGTTATTTGCATTTGATGTTGGTTAATTGGTTAATTGGTTTTTGTATAGAGAACTTTTGGGTTGAACAATACACATGGATTTGGAGCTATGATGGATTTTGGGTGCGAATCTGTGTATGGTATGAGGAATGAATTGTTCCATTGAATATTTCAATTTCTTTTGTTGTTTGCATAATGCATATAGTTGGATTTATGGTTATTAGTGTTTAAGAATGGCACATTTAGATAGATTTATATAATAATATGATGATTGATTTTAAATTGAATATGATTTTGTTAGATTTTTTAAGATGCATAACTAACCTCTTGGTCTTAAATCGAATATGATTTTGTTAAATTTTTTAGGTGCATGACTAACTTTATTATTTTTTTCTCTAATAATGGTAGTTTTGATTTGTTTAGTATTTAATTTAACTGAAATGTCTGGTTGTGATATCTTTGGAGTTCACATTGTTGTAATTATTGTCGTTTTTTTTTTTATGTGTTAAGAGTTGAGTGGATATATTGTAAATGTTAAATGAAATGTGAATGTGATCGTGAATGCGTTTATATTTTAATGTACATTGAATGCGGAGATCATATTGTTGCAATTATGTTCATACTTTTTTTAATGTGTTAAGAGTTGAGTGGATATATTGTAAATTTTAAATGAAATGTGAATGTGATCAAATGTGTCTTAGGTCGACAAACCAACTATCGAATATTTTAAAGAAAGATTGACAGAGCGTCTGTCGAATATTTTAAATGGTGGTTGACAGATCTACTGTTGATTGTTGTTAACAGAAAAACTATCGAACGATTGTCGAAAATAGTATTGTTCAAATTATGATTTTTTTACTTTTTTTAGTTGGTGTAATTAGTTAATTGGTTGATAGGAGTAGATGTGCTCAACATACACGATGGGTCCTCTCACTAGTTCTCGTTCACGTGTCCCCGATCCGAAAACACACAACCTCAACAAATCACGGACCGTCAGTCCGAAATCCAACGGTCCAGCTTCTCCCCTTCAAAAGTTTTAAAAAAGCCAAGCCACACAGACATAAACATCGGTATCTTCGAAAACTCACCGGTTGACTCTTGCTCTCTCCGTCACTTACATTGCCCCGCGGGTAATCACTGCTAATACTGCACCTCCCGCAAACCAGGTCAATCTAACGATCAAACGGTGAAAAACCAGTTCCACGACATCGCAAAAGCCCCGCTGCAACACATTCAGACACCGTCTTCTTTATAGCGCGAACTCCTTTTTTTTTTTTTTTTTTTTCATGCGATCTCCAATTCTTCGATCAAACCCTAATCAATGGCGGAATCGATTTCTTCATCTCCATCAATCGATCCGGCGAGCGGTTACTGCCATGAAACGAGGACCTTCCACAGCCTCCGCCCTCCGGCCACTCCCCCCCCGGCATCCACCCCCCTCTCCATCACCTCCTACATCTCCTCCCTCCATCTCCGCCTCCCCCCTCCTCCGGGACTAGCCGCTGTCATCGAGTCCGACACAGGCCGCCGCCTCACCTACCCGGAGTTTGCCTCCCGCGTCGAGACCCTCGCCGGCAACCTCCGGTCCCGGCTCGGCCTCTCCAGGGGCGACGCCGCGTTCGTCCTCGCCCCGACCTGCCTCGAGATTCCCGTCCTCTACTACGCCATTCTCACCGTTGGCGCCGTCGTCAACCCCGCCAATCCGACCAGCACGGCATCCGAGATCTCCCGCCAGATCCAGCTCAGCCGCCCCGTCGTCGCCTTCGCCACGTCGGCCTCCGCCCACTCCCTCCCCAGCGCCGCCGCCCTCCGCACCGTCCTCATCGACTCGGACGAGTTCCGGTCCATGATGGTGACACGTGTCGTGCCACCCTCGCCCGCCGATCCGGAGGCGGAGATCCTCCAGACAGACCCGGCGGCGATCCTCTACTCGTCGGGAACCACCGGCCGGGTCAAGGCGGTGGTTCTGACCCACCAGAATTTAATCACCTACACTGTCGGGCAAGTGTCGAAGCGCGATTCGAAGCAGAAACGGGTGGCGCCAATGGCGGTGCTTCTGACAGTGCCGATGTTCCACGTATTTGGTTTCAACTTCTGTCTGAAGACGATCGCTTTGGGGGAGACGTTGGTGGTGATGGTGAGGTTCGAGATGGGGGCGGTGCTGAAGGCGGTGGAGAGGTTTATGGTGTCGTACATGCCGGTGACACCGCCTCTGGTGGTGGCGCTTGTGAAGTCGAGGGAGGTGACGGGGAGGGACCTCTCCTCGCTTGAGGTGGTCGGTTGCGGCGGAGCCCCTATTGGCCGCGATGTCTCTGAACGTTTCGCCTTAAAATTTCCGCACATACAGATGGTCCAGGTCTGAATTGCGTGTGCTTATCGTTCGATTTTTGGTCACTGTGAATCAGAGTCATGATCATTGCGTTGTTCAGGCATATGGGTTGACTGAGTCGTGTGGGGCGGCATCCATGGCGATAGGCCCGGAGGGGAACCAGAGGTGTGGTTCGTGTGGTAGGCTCGAGCAGAACCTGGAGGCGAAGATAGTCGACCCAAAGACAGGGGAGGCATTGGGTCCTGGGCAGAGAGGGGAGCTGTGGTTGAAAGGGCCAACCATCATGCAAGGTAATAAATAGTATATGCACATTGATTAGATTGGTAATTGCAATAGCAGTCATACAATCTTTTGTGCTTTCTGTGGATCTCTGATTATCACATAGTTAAATTGGTGCAGTGAATAGTCTGAAGTAGTCTTATTGAGTATGAACCATGGGAAAGAATCACATGGAATTTTAAAAAAGGTAATGCATTTATGTTTCTATGGTTTAGGAGCGTTTAGTTTAGCCCTTGTTTGTTTTCCGAATTAGATAGGAGCGCGATTGGAAATAGAATAGGATTTAACCTCAAAGGCTGTTTGGGGTGAGGAATAAAGGCTGGACAAACTGGAATAGCATAAAAAAACCTGTCTTTAGCGGGAATAAGGTATGATAGTTATGCCTGATAGTAATTCTAAGGGGTTTGGGAAGGCCTATCAATCCTTAAAAGACACTGAAGACAAAAATAATGATAACATCATAATAAAAATGTAACCAATAAAAAACCACCCCAATAGCTATCTATCCTAGAATACAATTTATCTTGATTCCTGAATAAGCTTATGTCACACCCCCAAATGTGGGAAAAAAGAACCTTGAATGAACATTCAACTTACTATATAAATGGTAACACTTTATTCAGCTTTCTGACTCTGCTTCAGTGCTATCTTTTGGACAATAGTTAAAAAAAAACCAATTCTTATTCCTTCTTAAAAAAAGAAAGACAACAAACAAAATGTCAAACAAAACCTAGTTCGAATAGAAGCATTGTTCTACCTTATTCTCTTCCATTACCAAATTGCTGAATGTATATTTTGGTTTTCATTTGTTAGTTAGCTACCTTATTCCATTCCATTACCAAAGACTGCATCAAACCTTTTTCTTTTTAATGAGTAGGATATTCTTGATTCCCCCCTGCAGGTTACCTGGGTGATGCTGAGGCAACAAATGCTACTTTGAATTCGGAAGGATGGTTAAAGACTGGTGATCTTTGCTATTTTGATCAAGATGGTTTTCTTTTTATTGTAGATAGGTTGAAAGAGTTGATAAAATACAAAGCATACCAGGTAACTAGCTGGTTTGCAAAACTCAGGTTTCTAGAAAACTTTTTGTCAAAGGGTTTACAATTTATATTTGCAATGTTGTAGGTCCCTCCAGCAGAATTGGAGCATGTACTTCAGTCACATCCAGAAATAGTTGATGCTGCTGTGGTTCCGTTTGTATATAGCAACATTTTGGTTTCTAGATATCTGTTTGTAATATTATGTCATTTCCAAATATGATAAAATTTTGAAATCATCTTCTCTGTACCAATTCCAATTTTATCAAATGTTCGGAAGGACGCAAACAAATTTGGTTGAATAAAAAAAAAATACTCTGTACAACTTATGTAAGCATTTAGCCCATAAACTATCATAATGTATCACATGCGTATCCAAACAAGTAAATATGACTTGGTCCAATTGGAAAACCTTGGAATTCTTTTTGGCAAATAACTCCACATTGTATCAGTAGTGAATAGCTGTAATTAAATTGAAGGGATTGGATTAAGTAGTCATGGGAGCTCATACAATATTTCAATAAATGTCATCATCATGGCTGTGCCCCATTAATTGATAATCATTCTATGACAATTATTTATTCTCCTTTATGTAAGGTGTACCTGATGGCCTGGATTTATGATTGTTTTGACGACTGCCTAATATTCCAACTTCCGAGACAGAATGCCAATGTTAATATATCTTCTTAAATCATACCGAAAAAATAATAAAGTATAAATTGGGAAACCATCTTCATTTTTATCTTACATTCTCACTGCCAATTTCCATCACTGCTGCCAGAATATTTGTATTTCCATCACTTTGCTTGTGCCCAATTCTTCCCCTGTTTTTCTCCCCATTCATTAAGTGTGTCTCATGTAATTGCTTTATGTGATGACAGGTACCCCCATGAAGAATCAGGGCAGATACCCATGGCATTTGTTGTAAGACAACCTGCAAGCACTCTTGATGAGAAAAAAGTCATGGATTACGTCGCAAAACAGGCACGTTTGGTTCTAAATGTAACTTTATATTCCTGCAGGACAAACTTTTCTTCTGATACAGCTGCTGAAAGTTGAACACATGATTATATATTTCTATTTAATTTTTATAAAAGTGATTATGCAATGAAAGATGGTTGATACCAGAAAGTAAACTTGGTTAAAGAAATCGAAGTTTCCATGTATACTATACTGCTAAATTGATGCCAATGGTTGGGAAATAATTTGTCAGCATGGGATATAGCATATCCATTGATATATCTGTTCTCAGCATCAATAATATAAATTCTTAGGAATATGTTGACATTTTCTTGGTTGTTCAAACTACTACTTTACGTTTGACAAACCAAATCCCTCGTAAAGCAGGATGCAGAGTAGATAGGAAGACGAAATGAAATTTTTTTCCCATCTGGAGAATCAGGGAGATCCTACATAAACAGTGACATGTTAAGTGAATAATGTTGAAAGAACTTGTACCAGTCATCTCTATGCAAGTAGCTGAACCTGTAGTTATGGTCGTGACATGATCACCAATGATAGTATCTTGGAATTGATACCAATATATTGATATAGATATTTTAAACCATGTTGGCCCTGGCGAGGAACCAATTACCAAACGAGACCTCTTTAATTTCCACTCTCATGAATTTTCTCAATATCTAAAGTGTCTCTTTCCTGAAAACCGACTTTCATTTTGCAAACTATCTGCTCACTGCTGCAGGTTGCACCCTACAAGAAAATTCGCCGAGTTTCTTTTATAAATGCAATACCGAAGTCCCCAGCTGGAAAGATTTTGCGAAGGGAGCTTGTCAATCTTGCTTTGAGTGGCACCCAATCCAGATTATGATTAACAACTTCATTTGTCCTTTATCCCGTCCACATCACAAGTATGATTATGCTTCTTGCCCCTTCTTTATTCTTGTTTCTATTTATTCATGCTTGTTTTCATATTATGCACCCCATTACGTCCATTGAAACTAATGTGTCTGCAAAAAATAAAACATAAACTGCATAGGAAATCATTCTGAACAAAGTTCAATGTATATGCTTATTATCTATATATATATATATTCTATTACCTTATCCAGATTATGATTTACTGTTTCATTCTTCTATTTATCCCATGCATATCACAAGTGGCATGCTCATACCTCTTGCCTTCTTTATTTTTGTTTCTAATTATGCTTATTTTCAGATTTTGCATGCCTTACGTCCAATTAAACTAAATTTATAGTTGCAAGAGTACAACATAACCTGTATGGAAGGTCATTTGTATAAAAAAGATCAATAAATACATGTTTTCTATGCTCTATCTTTTGTTTACAAAATTAGTTTTAAGTTATTAGAGGCAAGGACCAATTGCAGAAATAGATGAGGATCGTTTGGAAAACGCGTTTCCAAACGCAGCCGCTTTAGACATTTTGCTTTACAGAATCATATTTGATAACCTTTTCTGGATGCATCCAATGATCTCAAGCTTTTGAAGAAGGAAAATGTTAGACATAAGCCCTGTTTACATTCTTCCTGCCAGCCTGCCTACAGTCCATACAAGCTCCGTTTTGATTTTTTTTTTTTAAAAAGGTATATCTTATTCATGAGATATATGTTTTTACAAAAGTTGAAACATATATTCTAATAAAAAATGTATGGACCTGTTTATAAAAAAATGTGAAAAATATCTAATAATGTATATACTTAGTCTAACGAGGCATATTCCAAGTGGGGCTGTAATGAGACTGTGACTTCGTGTGAGAAGTATAAATGAAGAAATGAAAAAAAAAAGTTATAATGAACAGCCTTATGCGAAAGCTATTTTCACATGTTGCTTTAAATGGAAAGCTGTTTTCAAACTCGTTTCCAAACATCAAAATGCCTGCCCAATTAAAAAAAGGCATTTTTTTTTTCATGTTGAAGCTTTTCTCTTGTTCTCAAATTGAATACCAAATAGTGTGAGGCCCTCCTATTTATAGTTTGCCTCTTGATCTTGATAGGAGGCACAGGAATTATTTTTGGTATGTAAGTATATTTTGTTTTCTATGAATTTGGTAACAGAAATGTTCCAAGTTAAAAAAAACAGAATAATGTAGCAGCAGCAGCGCACAGTTTCCAGTCTGCCCCTATTTTGATTTTTTTATAAAATAATATGCCTCATGAGGCATATTCTTTTACAAAATATAATCCATTGACTTAATTTATAAAAAATTGTAAAAAATGTTAATGAGGTATATACTTTGTTAATGTGAGCACAAGAGACGAATGAGATATATAAGACATAGTTAACGTGCGGTCGCACATATCAATGTTTGCCTTATGTGCGCATTGGCATGCCTATGCCTTGTATGTGTCATCAGTGTGCGGTCATGTGCAGGCAATGTTTGAACCCCCGTTCGAATGACTTACATTCCAGCTTTCAGGCATTAATTTGAATGAGGTTTAAACGGCTCTTCAGGTGTTCGAATTAAACGGTTCATATACGATATTTTTTAAAAGAAATAAAATGTGTGCGGTTGCATGTATTGTATATAGTCTCATTGCATATGGGGTCTATACAGGTTTTTTTTAATTAATATGATATATGAGACTAAATTCAGTGTGTATAACGACGCCAACATAAAAAAGAAAAGATGTCTTGGAAGATTTCAGCGACATATTTTTTTTTGAGTAAAGATTTCAGCGACATATTAACTCATGTCATGGATACGTTGGCATTTCGGCCTGGTGTCACAAAATAATAATCGAAAAATTAAAATTTACCAAACTAATTTTCACTTATATTTTCCAAGCTAATTTTTGTATTACCAAGTTTGATTTTTTTTTTAAATTTCAAAAAACCGGAAATGGTGTTTTTTTGTTGAGAGAAAAAATGCCAACAACAATGATGTTTTACCTATTGACATTATATTTTGTAATTGGTATCACAAAATAAAACAGTCAACACATCACATGTTCTAATACATTTTAAACATTGCACTTTAATGTTTTTTAATATGCATGTGTTTTCACATCCAAACATTTTCTATAAACCAATGTTTTAAAAATCCCGCTTAGGCCCCCGATTAATCCCTCCGCCTAGGTCTAGGTGGTCCCAGCCTGCAACGTTTAGCGTCTAGCCATTTTTTCAATTAATTTTCAGTTGACTAAAAAGCTATTAAGTCACCTTGTATATTATATATCTATTAATTAGTTTTGAAAAAAATCCATATAACCCCCTGAAATCTGGTCTAAATCCATATAACCCCCTGCAATCTTCATATATCCATATAACCCCCTGTAATCAGACCCCAAAATTCATATAACCCCCTCTGTCCGCCTTCCGTCAGTTGAGTTAACGGCGTTGAATTTATGCAGGGGGTTATATGGATTTAAGCTAGATTACAGAGGGTTATATGGATTTTTTCCAATTTTTTTTTTATTTATGCTTTTTTTTTTAAATTATAAATGACACGTGATTTCATAACCAATACCCTAACACATTAATAATAGAGTAAATTAACATTTACATGCATTAACATCTAATGGATTGTAAATATTTGTTTTGTTGTCTTTTCTGTTATTCTCATTGGGAAACGTAAAATTGATATTTTTGTTGTTTGATTCATTTTGGATAAAATAAGGATAAATGATAGATAAGAGATATATAAGAGTTTATGAATTTTTAAATGACAACTATACCCCTGCATAAATTATTTGTGTTGGGATTAAGTATGAGAGATGTGTGTGTGAAATGATAGATGGGACAGTTTTTGAAATTTTTTTTTCTAAAAATTCAAAAATGCCAAGAGGATGAATTTTATTTTTTTATTAAATCTTGGGGCACATCTTGTGTTGGTGTCATGAGAGTGATTTTTGTTAGGGATAAACTGTATGTGGATGAGTAATTTTGAGTTCTTTTTTAAAATACCAAGAGATAGAATATATATCTTTTTTACTTATATCTCTTTGGTGGGTGATCTTGTATGTGTTTATGATTTAAATAACCATTTTCTTTGATTAAAATTAAAGGTGCATGGTATTTTGAAAAAAAATTCAAAAGTAAATGTTAAACAGCTCAATTTTTAAACCACATGTAAAGAAAAAAAAAAAAAATTTTTTTTGGGAAAAATCCATATAACCCCCTATAATCTGGCTTAAATCCATATAACCCCCTGCATAAATTCATCGCCATTAACTTGACTGACGGAAGGTGGACGGAGGGGGTTATATGGATTTTGGGGTCTGATTACATAGGGTTATATGGATTTAGGCTAGATTTCAGGGGGTTATATAGATTTTCCCACTAGTTTTTTATGCTATCTCTATTATGCTTATATTATGAATTTTATTTTAATGTTTTTTTGTTATTATTTTGTAGTATAAAATCATTACATATATATCATGTATATGTATATGTATTATTTTTATTATTATAAAAAGTGATTGATTAATCCCTGATTAATCTTCGCTTAGCCGATTAATCCTTAGTCCTCCCTCAACCACCCTATTAGAGCCTAGCGCCTTTTACAACATTGCTATAAACATACATTCATCCAATTGTTACTGAAACGTGTAATTCTACAATCAAAACAGAGATTTGTTTTCAAAACACAGAGCCAAAAACGGACAAACTCTATGTTTTATGAAAAACAAGGGGGTGAATTGCTAAAATAGCCCTTTACCAACGGTCTTTTTTTTTAGACCCTTGGACTTTTTTTATTACACCTGCAGTCTGGACCTATATTTTATTTTACCCCTGCTACATCATACTTTGATATCTAAACTATCTTGACTTTATTTTTTCAGTTTACAGTCATATTTTGTGCAGTTACATAATATGTTCAATTAGTTACAGAAACTTTGTATGTATTTGACATATATATCATTCATTGTATGTGTGAACTTGTCTTTTTAGTATCTATGTATGCAATCTAGGGAGGATGATCGACTTGTTCTCATGACCCGTTGCATGATTGTAAAGATGACATCATTAGAGAAGTGGATAAGTATTTTCTTGTTCTCAACAATGATTTGCATTGGCACTTAGTGTATATATTTTAATGATACTTTGATAATGTATCTATAATCATTTTGTGTACGTTGAATGTATTTACAAATGATAATGACATGACTTATAGTTAATGAATCTATTGTAATGACAATATACTGTGAAGTGGAGGTAAAAATCAACACCATGACACGTGTCACGCCAAGACGGATATGGGCCATCACACTTGGAGCCCACAAATCCGAATCCGATTCTATGATGTTATGATGACACTCCTGAATACGCTGGCACGATTAGATCAAGGGTCTAGTCGGACGGTCAGACATCTCGTGGAAGAATGTCACCTCGAGTAGTTAAGACACGATCAAATTAGATGTTTGATTGGACGACCTTACTCCTCACGAACGAGCAGGGAAGACAGGACTAGACAAGGGGACTAGTTGGGCAATCTTTCACCTCACTGACGTACTCGAAGATGTAACATACGCACGAGCATACCAAAGAAACGGTCAAAGGACCATAAACGCCTGTAACTACCAGGCGGACAATTAAGGACCGCTAATTGCGCGACGTGGGCACGACGTGCTTTATTAACACGTGGGGGTTTCCATCAAAATTGCCCACTAAGTGTTCAATGAGGGGACAGTTATAACAGCCAAAGGAGTGAAAACGGCAACTAGCCAAGGTGACCCTATAAAAAAGGAAAGTGACCCAAAAAGTGGAGGTATAGAATCAAACCTGATTTACTACTTTCAAGCCACCTAAATTTAAGTGAGTCTTGTTTTGAATCCCCAACTGATACATCTCTTCGGAGAGCCTTTGGCTGGCATAACACCAGTGTTCTCTGATTTCTTTGTGAGTGCAGGATCCATTCTTACTCGGGTCTGGGTCTGTGAAGAAAAGCTTTGAAGACCGACAGTTTAACTGAAGGGGAAAATATCCTCCACAGTTTGGCATCGTCCGTGGGACACTGAAATGAAAAGTTAATGTTCGCGATGTCTGATCCAAGTGACACTAATTCGGAGAGGCAACAGGATCGAGTCGTCCTCCCATCAAATGTTGGTGTTGGTGATTCGCCTGGGACCCTGGCCAGTCGGGCCCAAGATCTCCGGTGGGTGGTGGAGTCTGCACAAGAGACTCTTTTCACCCGCCTCCAGGGATCGATGCAGCAAATGATTGAAGCCTCGATGCAGTAGTTCTATGCGAACATGCATCAATAGCAACCAATCCAGGAGAACATTCAGCCACCGCCTCCTGCACAACCCAATCCGCTAGCCGTCACTGTACACGATTTGGAAGGGAGTACTTTTTCCTCGAATCAAAGACAACGATACTGTTGACGTTCACGCTCACCTCGAGCAGATCAACGGAACCATGAGGAAGAGAGGCGCGGACGTTCTGCGCATAGGGAGTGATCCGCCTGACGAGAGGCGTCGCGATGACAAACTCATCAATAGAGATCGGCCTTGCACGAAGCATCCCACAGGCATCGTGATGATCCACCACTCCCTCAGCAAACTGAAGGAGTTTCTGTGAAACCCCGTGACACTCTGCGTTCTGAGGTATGGCGGGCCCTAGATCACGAAATGATGGAACATGCATTACGGGGTTTCGTATCCCTGTTTTGCATGGCGATTCTCAGGGAACGACTTCCACGGAAGTTCGTTCAGCCAAAATTTAAGCTGTACAATGGCCCGACGGATCCCTATGACCATATTTTGGCATTCCATGACTCAATGGCATTGTACGAGCTTTACGATGGGCTGATGTGCCGTCTCTTCTCCTTCAGTCTGGAAGGGGTCTCTCTGACTTGGTTTCATCTTCTTTCACCCGCGACAATCCACACTTTTGAGGAGCTCGGCACCATGTTCGTCGAGCACTTCATTTATAGCACGCGGCGGAAGAAGGATCTTGGGGACCTGATGAAGATCCAGATGCAACAGGGTGAAACGATTCATCAATATGTCGATTGTTTTTGCCTCTTGAAGTTTGAAGGTGAAGATTGCAACGAGGATGCTGCAATCGTGGCTTTCCGCAATGGATTGCCAGCTGGGAATGGTCTCAAGGAGTCGCTCGTCAAACGCACTCCTTCCGACTTGCCCAATTTGATGGGGTGTGCTGAAAATTACGCCAAGGTGGAAGAAGAGACCAAGCTCCTCAAGCAGGCGGTGGGTGCAACATGGTCCTCACCCGCACCCGCCACCCCCGCACCGACAACAAAATGCTCGTCGGAATCTCGTAAGAAGGATCGACAGGGCGAGAAGGACCGGAAGCAGGGCACCTCAATGAATGAGGTGCGAGAGGAGCAAGGGACATTCTTCAAAATCCCGCCATCCCAAATCCTGCCTAGATTCAGGGGTAGCAGTGGTTCAGATGGCCTGAACCTATGAAAAGCGACGAGTCGAAGTGGGACGAAACACTCCGCTGTGACTACCACAAAAGCATGGGACACACCATTGATCGATGCCGCATCCTTCGAGGGTTCCTGGAAGAACAAGTTCGCAAGGGGCACCTGAAGGAGTATGTTCCCTCTGAGAAGACCCAGGCTATTGACGAGCAGCATGTGACAAATGTTGATTCCAATACTTCGGCTGGGGTCATCGATGTCATCTTTAGGGGTGAGCCACACTTCGCCAAACCGAAGAGAGTTCGTTGAGACTCAAAGAAGATGCAAATCTCCTTCGAGATGATGCAGATCAATCAGGAACCGAAGCTGGTCACTAAAAAAGCAAAAAGTGGTGACGAGGGAGTCATCACGTTCTCTGACACCGACCTGGAAGGAGTCCAGGCCCCACACTTGGATGCGTTGGTAATTACTCTGTGCATCTTTAATTTTGACGTTAAAAGGATCCTTGTCGATACAGGAAGCTCAGCCGATATCCTCTTCATGCAACTCTTCCTTCGGATAGGGCTGAAGACAGCCGACCTCATCCCGACTAAAGATCCTTTAGTCGCCTTCAACGCAGCACGAGTTGTCCCAGCCGGACGCATCACGCTGCCAGTGCGAGTAGGGAACTAGACTGCCATGACGAAATTCACCATTATGGACCTCTCGTCTCCGTACAAAACCATCCTCAGGCGCACGTAGTTGGCAGTGATGAAGGCAATCCCTTCCATCTATCACCAGCATCTCCGTTTTCCCACAGCCGAGGGAATAATGGAGATTTGAGCGGATCAGGTGGCCGTGAGGCGTTGTTACATGACGGCACTGACAGGGAAGTCGAAGCAATTACTTCAAGACCGAGTCAAGGCGGATGAGAGCCGACCCGGTCCCGAAGATAGGGTTCTTGAAGTCCTTGAACATGTCCCCATAGACCCTTTTGACCCCGAGAAATTCTTTCTCGTCGGGCGATACTCGATCTCCTTGTCAAAAACAAGGATGTCTTTGCCTGGAGACCTTAAGATATGTCAGGAATCGACCCCGAAGTGGCAAACCACAGGCTGTTCATCTTGCCAACCAGTCGCCCAGTTTGACAGAAGCAACGACGAATGGCCTTGATGCACGCAGAAGCAGTACGTGACGAGGTGAACAAACTCTTGGCCGCCGGGTTCATCCGTGAGGTGCGACATCCCGATTTGTTGGCCAACACTGTGGTGGTCCCTAACCAGAACAAGAAGTGGCGGGTCTGTGTGGATTTCACCGACCTGAACAGCGCATGCCCAAAGGACAGCTTCCCACTTTCGAAGATCAACCAGCTGGTGGACTCTTCACCATGTAATGAACTAACGAGTTTCATGGATGCTTATTTAGGCTACCATCAAATCCCGATGTACGAGCCCGACAAGGAGAAGACCGCATTCATAACCCCTATTGGCATTTACTGCTACAAAGTAATGCCATTTGGGTTAAAAAATGTCAGGACCACTTATCAGAGGTTGGTGACTAAGTTCTTCCAGTGTTAGATCGGCAGAACCGTGGAGGTTTACATTGACGATATGATAGTCAAAAGCAAGCACCGAAATGACCATCTGGCCCACTTGGAGGAAGTCTTCACCGTACTGTGAAAGTACCGCCTCAAACTTCATGCAACGAAGTGCTCCTTCAGAATTACTTCGGGCAAGTTTTTGGGGTATTTGACAATGCAGCGAGGAATCATAGCCAACCCCAATCAGATCAAGGCGATTGTGGAGATGGAGCCTCCATGGAACAAGAAAGAGGTGCAGAAGCTGACTTGAAGGTTGGCCGCTCTTAACTGGTTCATCTCCAGAGCCACCGATCGATGTCAGGCATTCTTCTTGCTGCTGCAAAAGGCCCAGAGGTTCAAATGGACGCCGGAGTGTTAGAAGGCGTTTGAAAAGATAAATAGCTCAGTATGCCACCCCTTTTGGTATGCCCTTCTCCCGGAGACGTCCTACTCCTTCATATTGTAGCTTTCAAGAATGCTGTTAGTTCCGCACTGCTGAAGGACATGGGCCGAGAACAGATGGCAATTTATTATGCAAGTAAGGCATTAAACATGGCAGAAATTAGTATTGTGAAAGGCGGACGTTGCAAGACGATTGCGAAAATGGGCAGTGGAATTATCAGCCTTTGATATTCACTATCAGCCCAGAAATGCAATCAAAGGGCAGGTGGTCGCAGATATCATCGCTGACCTCACACCCGCGGAGCAACAGGTCTGCGCCATCTCTGACTTCATGCCGATTTCTTGGACACTCCTTGTTGATAGGGCGTCCAATCGAAGAGGGTCAGGAGCAGGGCTTATCTTGTGAAGTGAAAACGGATTTCTGTTCGAGCATGCGATCAAGCTCGGGTTCAAGGTCTCTAATAACGAAGCTGAATATGAGGCTCTGATCGCGGGTTTAGATCTCACCGTGCGTAAATTGGTGATCTACAACGATTCTCAGCTCGTGGTCTGCCAAAGCACTGGAGAGTATCAGATGAAAGACGAGCGCATGACTGTCTATCAGAGTTATGCACGTACCCTGCTAACACAAATCGGTGATTGGAAGATCCACTCAATCGATCGCGAGCAGAATACTCAAGCTGATGCCTTGACGAATTTGGCTAGTGCTCTGGCAAAAGAACCGTTTCGTGAAATTCAAGTCGAGTTCTTAGGGGAGCCAAGCACGTCTGTCTCGAGTAAACATGGCGATAGACTCGAGACCCTGAGAAGTGACCTGGATGGACCCCATCTTGTCATATCTGAGGGATGACATCCTCCCGTCAGACAAGGAAGAAGCCAGAAAAATTAAGAATCGATCTGCTCGATTTTTGACTTCTTATAAGGGCCTTTTATACAAGTAGACCTTCAGCAGCCCACTCTTACGATGCATCATCCTCGCAGATGCCAAGGAAGTGCTGGAAGAGATGCATTCGGGAATATGCAGAAGCCACATGACCTCAAGGTCCCTAGCTCACCGTGTATTGATAGCTGGATATTTCTGGCCTATCCTCACGAAAGACTCACTGGATCTGGTGAGGAGATGTGATAAATGTCAGCGGTTCGACCCGTTGATCCACCGCCCTGCTGGGGACTTGAATACACTTCAGAGTCCGTGGCCGTTTGCTCAATGGGGGTTCGATATAGTTGGATCAATGTCCATGGCGCCATCCCAGAAGCGGTTCCTCCTGGTCGCCACTGACTACTTCACCAAATGGGTGGAAGCTGTCGCCCTGGCCAGGATTCGTGATGTCAAGGTGCAAAGCTTCCTTTGGAAGGAGATTGTATGTAGGTTTGGAGTACCTAACACTATAATCTATGACAATGGAACCTAGTTCGACAACACCACCATAAGGGAGCTTTGTGAAGAGTTGGGGAATAAAACATCTTTTTTCCTCTCCTCGCTACCCTCAAAGAAATAGTCAGGCAGAAATCACCAATGGTACAATCCTGGACGGAATCAAGAAGTGACTCGATGCAGCCAAAGACAACTAGGTAGACGAACTCCCTTCGTTGTTATGGGCATACCGGACAACAACCCGAAGACCTACAGGAGAAATTCCATTCTCCCTGGCCTTTGGGGTAGAGGCTGTAATTCCTATAGAGAAGACAACTCTTGAGTTGGACGTAGGCAACTTCCTTGTTGACACGCCCAGCTAAAGGACTGCATGAAGGAGCACGGGTCGAAGCCACCGTCGTAGGAGCTGTAGCATGGGAAGCGCCGGTGGCTGTAATTAGAGTAGCCTCTGTCGAGGCCGAGCAAGGGACATCAGTTGCCAAGGTAGTAGAAAGAGAAGCCTCTGACACTTCAATGGAGGGAATATCCGAACAAGGAGGCGCTGAGGAGACGGCCGCAGTCAGAACGACTGGGGGCATCCTTGGTGATGGTACCGTGGAGGGTGTGGTCTCCACTACAACGGCTAAGGGTAGCTCCGACCAGACTATCGAAGGAGATGTTGACTCCATCGTCGGGTACCCCTGGCGTAACAATCGAAGGAGGTGCGACCCGTACCACCTCGGAAGATGACAGCTCTACACGGGCTGGTTCAACTATCGGAATAGCAGGGCAAGAAGCCTCGACCATTTCAACTTCTAGAGAGGAGGGAACCACTACCGCCTCGAGCAACGAGCTGACGGTAGCACTTGGTAGACATTCCTCCTCTGCAGAAGGCAGAGCAAACCCCGCTCCTTGATCAGTAGCAACACTTGCGGGAGGAGAAGCTAGAGGTATGCCAAACGAGGTAACTGCTCCACCTTCTTCCTCGCCAGCTGTTGGAATCGTGCGTAAAGGCTTGATCTTTCGTTTCTAGGGGATCAGGTTCCTCTGCTTTCTCTTCAAAACGGAGGCAGACTTGGCCTTTAAGAGCAGCGAGCTGCTCAGCCACCTCCTCGTTGATAGCAGGAGAAGGAGCGGAAGGTGGGCCGATCTCTAATGAAATACTAGCAACCATCCAAGAAGAACCAATGACCCTTGAGGCGGGGAGATGAAGGATTTTATGAAAATCTTTCTCTTCAAGCTCTTGGGCACGGGCGATTTGATCAAACTTCACCACCGAAAGGTCCGGGGTCGCTCGCTCAAAGTCATATGAAAGAAGGAGATGAAATTCATTGGCAACAATGAAGGGGTTAAAAGTGTAAAAGTGAAATCACTTTTATATTTACTCAGTTTCATAGGGCGAAGACGACGATGCACCTTAGGCCCATCATGCGAACCGAGAGTTGGGAACTCCCAAAGACCGGATAGCTGCACGAGACACTCATCTCTCCACCCATTGTCAGAAGAGGGAAGCTTCTCCACGAGAGGGACCGCATCTTTTCTGGCCCGGAGGTAGAAGGCATGCTCCGACTTCCTCAGATCATACAGATGATAGATATCATCTACCCCGAGGTTAAGGTGCAACCAACGGTTGATGGTGACAACACACATCAAAACCCTCAGCAGGTTAGGGGAGCATTGTGTCGGATGAAGTTGAAATCGACACATAAAATCCTTGACCAGTTGAGGAAGAGGAAAAGAAAGGAAACTTCTTAGCATCTAGGAAGGGTACATGTAAAGCGAATCAGGATTCTGATGCTTCATGAGGTCAAAGAACTTGTATGGAGTGGGTGTGATAGTGACGGAAGCAGGAATAGATAGAGAAGTTCGCAACTTCTCAATGATGTCTGTCGACATGGTGACAACAATGGAGAAAAAGAGAAGAAGTGAAGCTTAAAGACGAAAAGGCAATCTGTTCTTTTTTTTGGGTTTCTCTCTCTTCTACTCGTGGCTTGACGTTTGCATTAAGGGGAAGGTTCCTCCTCGAGAACCGCCCGTAATCATGGCAGAGGCACGAAAATCGAGATCATGGAAGATTTATCGCTAAATCTTTTGCAGATATCGAGGGACAGCTGGCGTAGAAGACGAGGCATCAGTTTTGATAGACATGCAGCTGACGTGGCAAGTTTATGATGTATTTATCTCAAGCTTTCCACGTGGCATCATGGAAAGACAGACACAACCAGATACATCTTGCTCGTGGATATGTGAAAAGGCACTTCTACTTGTTCATCGCAAAATTTGCCTATTCGTTTAGTGCGGATCATTACGAAGAAAACCGAGGTGCCTTAGTCGTTGAAGCGCTACGGCGTGAATGGGGGAACATTCAGCGAGAATAAAAGTCTACGCTCATTTGGAGATTAACTAAGTACGCAAAGCAAGTAAGATGAGAGCAAGGTTGAACCAAAAAGTAATTTTTTATTCATTGATTGGATAAAGATTACACAAAAAAAAATCATGTCTTGGATAACCAGCCCTCTGCTCTGTCTCCTGCTCAGTTCTTCCCGTGGTATCTCCTCTCCCTTGCTGCTCGATGCAGCGTGGGCAGCTCCTCGTTGCTCATCTCTCGAAGACCCCGGAAGTGGTCAGTGTAGCCTAGGCGGTATTCGCTGATGAACTCCAGGATATGTTCTTCCTTGGCTCGTGCACAAGCTTCAGGGAAGTCTTGCATCTGGCAGTTCAGAGAAATGAAGGCAGCGTCTGCTGAGGCTTGCAAGTTCCTTGATGAACCGGTCAGAGGGAGATTGACATCCAAAAGATGATCTTCCAGAGTAGGAGCAGCTTCTGCGCCAACACCTGGGATCACTGGGGGCACCACGAGATTCATGACACTGGTGGGAGGAGCAATACCCCTATGGGCAGTGGAGGATGAAGAGGGTGAAGACGATGAAGAAGAAGAAGATGATGAAGAGAAAGACGATCGAACGGAGGGTGGTGGCGAAGAGGTGGGGCAATAGAACATGATCCAAAACCCAACTAGAGGAGCCTCAGAAAGCACCGCCGCGATCCTCCTCTCGGAGCGGAAGGAGTGTGAACCGACCAAGGCCACCAGCGGACTCAACCACATTGGTAGGAAACATCACATCGGTTGGCACACTTCTTGGTTCCTCCAATCTAAGCAGCTCCCACCGTAATCGGTTCGGATACTCCATCACCCGGGAGATGTTGTCCATCTTGATCTCCTCGACCTTTGGCTTGGGGCATCCACCTTTGGTTTCCGAGGACGACACAAGTGGCGATGCGCAGAGTCCCAGCCGTCTGGCATCCAGGGACCCCGGATCCAGATCTGGCGATCCTGTCAGTCGAAGATGTCACCCCGAGACATGCCGAGGACTAGCTCTGGCGCCCTAGCCCGGCGGGAGATATAGAAGGACGGAGACCGCCCGGAGGTTGAAGCCTTGACCTGATAAATTCAGCGGATTTTTGGTAGGCCAAGTTCAACTCCCGTCCTCCTTCCCAAGGCGACCACGCACATCAGAATGCGATACACGTTGAGGACTACCAGAATGGGGTGGAGGCTAAAGAAATCTTGGTGGCAGAGGAAGGGAAAGACTCCCATCCATGAAATAACTCGCATGGAGGAGAACGGTGTCTGGGTAGAGAGCAGGGACTTTATCCTCAGCCAACTCATCTACCACGTAGTCTGAGGAAATACCTAACTCTCTATGAAGGGCCACGGTAATGGCAATTTTTTGCATATCCATGGAGTTTTCAAGAATCAAAGGAAAGGACGAGATGGGATAAGAAGCACTTCCTACTCGGCCTTTAAATATTATCGAGGTGACGTTTCAAAAAGGCGGCAGCACTTATTTGCTGCGGATACTGAGGTGTAATCAATTCCTTGAAAATGAGTTTCACGAAATCCAAAGAGGTGTTGACGTTTGGGTTTTCTAAGAGAAGACCACGGGAGGCCACGCGCCATTAAAGCTCACACAACAAAGCAGCCGTCAAATCCTCGATAGATCAGAAAATCCCGAGTTTACAAGCGATCATATCTTTGACCTCCCAAAAGGCGGAGGCGAGACAATTTTTCTTAATCTCTTGCTCTTTCGACGATTCAAAAGAACAAGAGAGGGGGCGTCTGTGGAGGTAAAAGTCCATACCATGACACGTGTCACGCCAAGACGGATACGGGCCATCACACTTGGAGCCCACAAATCCGAATCGAATCTATGATGTCATGATGATACTCCTGAATACGCTGGCACGATTAGATCAAGGGTCTAGTCGGACAGTCAGACACCTCGTGGAAGAATGTCACCTCGAGTAGTTAAGACATGATCAAATTAGAGGTCTTGTCGGATGACCTTACTCCTCGCGAACGAGCAAGGAAGACACGACCAGACAAGAGGACTGGTCGGGCGATCTTTCACCTCGTTGATGTACTCGAAGACGTAACATACGCACGAGCAGACCAAAGAAACGGTCAAAGGACCATAAACGCCTGTAACTGCCAGGCGGACAATTAAGGTCCGTTAATTGCGCGACGTGGGCACGACGTGCCTCATTAACACGTGGGGGTGTCCATCAAAATCGTCCACTAAGTGTTCAAGGAGGGGACGGTTATAACAGCCAAAGGAGTGAAAGCAGCAACTAGCCGAGGTGACCCTGTAAAAAAGGGAGGTGACCCAAAAAGTGGAGGTATCAAATCAAACCTGATTTACTACTTTCAAGCCACCTAAATTTAAGTGAGTCTTGTTTTGATTCCCTGACTGATACAACTCTTCGAAGAGCCTTTGGCTGGCACCACACCAGTGTTCCCTGATTTCTTTGTGAGTGCAGGATCCATTCTTACTCGGGTCTGGGCCCGTGAACAAAAGCTTCGAAGACTGACAGTTTAACTAAAGGGGAAAATATCATCCTCTGTATCTATAACCATTTTGTGTTTAACCATCTTTGTGTACTTTAAATGCTTACTTTAAGTAACTATTAAGTATCTGTGCCTATGTATATAATTGTTGTATGTATCACATTATATTTCTTATTTCTATAACTTTGTTTGTAAAGGATAGCTCAAGTATTATGAAAAATCAAGGTTAAAAAAAAAGGGACAACATTGTAGGGGTAAAAAAAAAAAAATTCTGAGGATGGGAAAAAAATATAAATCTATCAATTCAAAGGTATTTGAGCAATTCAAAAAAAAAAAAAAAAAATCAGATCACCAAAGTGTCAGCACTAACCAAGCCAAAACACACCGTTTTTTTTTCCCGGTCAGAGGTGCCTCCTGGCATTATATATATCACCAAAATTACTTACATATAGAGGTACAACTATCCCAAACTCATATACAAATTCTACACAAGCATGTACAAATTGTATAACAGGTCCCAACAACCTATGAATAAGTGGATCATGGAGCTCCAAACACCATTTTGATTTCACTTTCCTCTGGGCAAAACGAGCAAGCACCTTGGGGGCACAATTTATTTTATTTTATTTTTGGGTTAAAGACATCCAAGTCCTTACAAACATGAAAAAACCCATATAAGTCCCTACTAAAATTAGGACAGACATACAAGTCCCTGAAAACTCAGAAAAATCCAATTATCATCCCTGAGTTAAATTTCCATCCAAACTTAACGGAATATTTCCAGAATATTCCATCACATATAATTGTGTACACATTAAAGTCCTTATAAACAGTCATAAAGACAAATTAGTCCCTGCAAAAGATAAAATTGCCCTTGAAAGACTTTTACATTAAATTATGTACACATTGCAGTCCCTATAAACAATCATAAAGACAAATTAGTCCTTGCAAAAGATAAAATTACCCCTGAAAGATTTTTACATTTAATTGGATAGACATTACAGTCCTTATAAATAATCGTAAAGACAAATTGGTACATGTAAAAGATAAAAATACCCCTAAAGAATTTTTATATTTAATTGTGTAGAAATTGCAGTCTTTTAAAGGGTATTTAATTTTTAAATTGCAATAATTAAATGTAAAAATCATTCAATGATATTTTTGTCTTTTAGAGGAACCAATTTGTCTTTACGATTGTTTATAAGGACTGTAATGTCTATTCAATTACATGTAAAAGTCTTTCAAGAGCAATTTTGTCTTTTGCGGAGACTAATTTATCTTTATGATTATTTATAGGGACTATAATATATACACAATTTAATGTAAAAGTCTTTTAGGGGCAATTTTATCTTTTGCAGGGACTAATTTGTCTTTATGACTGTTTATAAGGACTTCAATATCTACACAATTATATGTGATGGAATATTCTAGGAATATTCCGTTAAATTTGGGTGGATGATAATTGGGTTTTTCTGAGTTTTCAGGGACTCATACGTCTGTCCCAATTTTAGTAGGGACTTATATGGGTTTTTCTATGTTTGTAGGGACTTAAATGTCTTTAACCCTTTAATTTTATTTTATTTATTTATTTATTTATTTATTTGCATACAACAAAACATTATAGCCATAATAATAACCTTATTTAGAATAGATTGATATACTATGATCAATAAACCCTATTTTGAGTGCGCCATATCATATTGTCATAATAGCCTTATTCATAATAGATTGATATATTGGGGTATGTAACAATTTGTTCAGTTCATTATTTTACTCGATCATTATTTTAGGAATAGTAGGCATGATCCCAAGCCCCCCTTTAGATAGGGAATTAAGTTGTTCTAATGTTTATAATTATTTTAATATAAATAAAGATAAAATAAATTTTTGTTTAGTTGTGTTTTCAATTATTCTCATTGAAAAAAAAAATAAAGTTTTTATTGTTTGGATAAAATGTGAAAAATGTGTGAATAAAAAATTATAAAATGTAAAAAAAATGATGACAATTGATTAATAAAATGTGATGACAGTTGATTTTACAGTGACTCACATATTCTTGCCACATATTCTCATTGATTATAGTCTTTCAAACATCTATTTTAAGACTATTCTATCATCATTATTTTTCATCTTTGGTTATTTTTAAGATTAATAAAGCATGTATGTAATATTTCTCCTTTCAAAATTACCATGAAAGCTTATACTATTATTGAAACACAGATATCAATTTATTTATTTTTTAATCTATTCCCATCTCATTCAACCATTATTTAGATATCAAAGTTTAGAAGCAGAAGAAGCAGAGATGGCATGGCTGACAAGCTCCCTCCTCAGAATCTTCCCGGTGGGGGACTTCGGGATCGAGTCCACGAACGCCACCCGACGTATCTTCTTATACGGCGCGACCTGCCATTTATAATAAGTAAAAAAATTTCACATTCAATTCATCATTCATTAAAAAAAACCCAACCTGTCATCTAAGCAATAAAAAATAATAAATATATAAGGAAAAAATTCAAATAACTTTGAATTCATATAATCCCATGACATTTTCTGAAATCCAGGTAACCTTTTGAAAATATTACATCAATATTCCGTTTGGTTAATCTGACTGTAAATACAATATATCAAAGACCTCGTATAATGTGTTAAAAATGTGAAAAATCATTTACAAATGTCGATTTTACTCATCTGAATAGATTATAAAACACTATATGGGAGGATAAAAATGTCATTTAAAGAGAATTTTTTACCTTCTTAATACATTATAAAGGTTTTTTTTTGTATACTGTGTTTTCAAATTAATCAAATATAATATTCTTTATCTTTTAACAGAAATTTAACTTCGGAGGTTATTCAGATATATATATGTGTTTTCAAGGGATTATATGGATCTCAGAGGGTTACATGGGGTTATATGAATTTTTCTCAATATAAATATATAAATCACTGTATTTACCTGTGTGGCGACGAACTCCATTACGGTCGCTTCGTCGATATGGCTTCCGGGCTTCCTCACCACGTACGCCATTGGTATCTGCCCGACTTCCTCGTGCGGGTACCTATTATCAGTTATAAAAAAAATGTTATACTCAGTCATTTCTGTGGTTAAATTTATAAAGTTTTTTCTTTCTATAAAGCATATTGGTTGTTGAAGTGCATTATTTTAGAAAATAAATAAAAAAATACTTATACAGATTGATAACATATGTTTTACATTTTGCATAACAGATGAGTATATATTGATACAGAGAATATACTATGTCAGAGACATGATGTCTATAAAAATGATTTAGAGTGTTTGTACACAACTGTGAAAGAATCTAGATAAGATTTCTTCATTTTCTTCTAATATTTTTTTAATGAATTCGGATAGAGCGCGAGTAAAAGTGATATAGAATCATTTTCCATTACTTTCTACCACAACACAACCAGTAAGAAAGAAAATAATTTAATTCATATCATTTTCTCTGACCCAAATCCTCCGGCACAAATGCACCATGAAAGAAAATTTTTCTTCCTTCTGTTCAGCGCATGCACCATTTTTTTTTTTGCAAAATTTTTTATTTTTATCTTGTTTATTTAAGTTTTCTGCATGCACAAACATACTCTAAGATGAAACTAAAATTTTTCTACTAACGGTATCACTGCGGCGTCGCTGATTTGGGGAAGGGACTGTAGTATAAGCTCCAACTCCATCGGAGGGACCTGTAGATATGATTGTGTGATTAGCCTAACAAGGATTTGAATTGAGATTTGAAAATTTGAATAATTGTGAGATCAACCTGATATGCCTTGTATTTGATAAGTTCTTTTATACGGTCGACGACATATAGGTACCCATTTTTGTCGAATCGGCAGAGGTCGCCCGTCTTTAGCCAACCGTCAGAGGTGAAGGTTGATGCATTTGCATCATCGTCATCAATATAACCTGAATCATGGCAAGCGATGAAAAATGAAAGAAAATATTTCCTCATATTTGTACTAAAGCAGGGAAAGAAAAACAAATATTCAGCTTCCTTTACCACTTGTTAGGAAGAATAATGTGAGAGACAACCCCAAATGTAATTTTACAGACAATCCTTATATGTTTTAATGTTGAATATTTGAATATTCATATAACCCATTCACTTTTATTGTAATTATAGAATATGTTAACTGATAAGTAATATTCTTAAAATATTTTGTTCACATAAGTACTTAAAAGGAACAGGAAAATGATATATCCAAATAACCCCCGCTTTGTAAAAAATCGGAGAAGGACCCAAGACAATGATCATAATTCCCATCTCTCAACATTACACAGATTTCTCTTCTTCAACATCCCAAACGGTCCTTTAAGTACTTATGTGAACCATTCAGATTATAGGCCTTTAAGTACCCCTCAAATTTCTTTTCTTTACATGAATTCCTATAAGTTTTTTGCGTTGAGGGGTATAATGGTCATTTAGACATGTTGGGTTAATTTAACCAAACAAGAAGTTAATAAGGGGTGATGGCAGGGGGTTATTTGGACTAAAAGATGAAAATGAGGGAAATATATGAATATTGGAGGTCAATATGAATATCACTTTTTTTTTTTAATAATAATCTCGTCTAATAAAATATTTGTTTTAATGAAAAGTTTATATCACACTATTTTAAATTAAATAACTTATTCCAGCTAGCTTGGGGGGGGGGGGGGGGGCAGCCCCCAATTTATTTATGGAGATTTTGATTCCAATTTGAAAAAAAAAAGCTGAAAAACAACCCCTAGTATAAAAAACTGATTTTCAAAAATCTAACAAAAACTATACCCTCTGAAAAATTAATAGCAAAAGCTGCTATAACTGTAAAATTTATTTTGCAACTTTATTTCCAAACATTACATCAGTCTTTTATTTTTTTTAAGAATGGTACTCCCCATTATGATCCATTGACTTTTTTCGCAGAGGTGGGAAGTGTTTGTTGACTTAATCAAAACTTTATTCGACATCGATCTTTTACAACACTAGTTGCATCCTAGATACATTTAATTTTTTGAAGTATATATTTAACTAAATGTTTTCTTTAAAAACAAAAATTAGATAAATTACATACTCATATAAATTGAATGCTCTACATTTTTTTGGTAATATAGTATATAACTGTTATTTAATTTTATATATTAGTAAAGTGGCATCTACAAACAAGGTTGTAAAATGGATTGCGTGCAGACTTATCTAAAATTCAACTGTACGTGCATATAACTCAGATAAATAAGTTTGTCAAGAAGAACAACAATAATAACAACAATGTCAAGAGAGTTGTAAAGGAGAGAAGAGAGAGTGACCTTTCATGATGGATGGACCTCGCAACCACAACTCTCCTTGTTGGCCAACGCCGACCGGCTCCCCGGTCACCAGATCGGCAATCTTTGCCTCTAGGTTCTCCGAAAGCTTCCCCACCGACTCGTAGTTTCCGCACTCGTCCTCCCTCCTCGTCCTTGCTATCCCTCCTGCCTCCGTTGATCCATATCCCTGTCACCACCACCATTCCTTCTTTTTTTTAGGGGGGAAGGTAGAAGGGGCCCTAGAGGCCCGCCTAACTGTGTAGGATTACTACTTGTTAAAATTTGTTATTTTATATGCACAATTAAAGAATATATTTAAAATCAGTCCTTTAAACAAATCCCTAAAATGAGTCTGCATATATATTCAACAAATATAAAAGAAACTAGAAAAACTCCCTGGAGGGGGTTTAGAGGGGATGTGATCTAGTCAGCCAGTTATGGTCATTTCTGAATGAAGACTAACAGCTTCACTTGTTTAATATGTGAAATTTTTTCTTAATTTTAAATACAAGTTAGTCTCTTGTTTGAAATTCAATACTGATTAGATACCATCTTGATTTAGCCCCAGAACTGGTCAAAGGTTATTGTGGATCTACTGATAGTACAATAAAACATGGAAAATGATATGCTAAGCTCAGTGTGTAGCACCACGTGCTGCTTTCACTGGTTTTCTTTTTTAGAAAATATATACACTCGTTTATTGAATTACATATTATTATATGAATTGAAATATATACTAAAAAACGTTAATTAATTTTTTTTAAAAAAATAAAATTTAGTCTTATACACTATGTACACTGCATTATTATAGTGTATAAGGAAGTAGGCAAATCGCAAAACATTCACATTCTATCATCACTAGTAAAACATTTTAGAGAAAAATCGATATAACTATCTGGAAAGTTAGCTAAATTGATTTGGTCCCTGTAAAATCGAAAAATCACCACACGTCTCAGAAGATATTTATGGTTAACGGATTTAGTTCCTGAGTTAAGTTGCTCTAATAAATATGTTCAAATAAGTCTATATAAAATATAAAAAAATTCGATTTACTTCTTTTGATAACAAAATTGCCTCTGTCTTTTTTTGAAATTATCCTGCCATCCTATACTCACCAACAGTAAAATAAAGGAAAAAATTGATTTAAATCCTTGAAAAAAAATAAAAAAAAAATCTATGTAAAATCAATAAATCTCCTTAAAATCAACAATAAATCTGGTTAGTGCATTACAATAATTTATCAAGTAAATTTTAAAAAGGTGTTACAATAATTTATCATGTTTGTTTAGAGTCAACCACAAACCTAGTTAGCTTCGATTACGGTAGGGACTAAAATAAATATTGTTTAATAAGATAAGGACTTGATGTGATTTATCAAATTTTTATGGACTTTTTCTTATTTTCACAAATTTCTAGAGAGCAATATCGGTTTTTCAAGAATAGGAGATGATGACATTCTGATAATTTTTAATGTGTGATTAAGGTTAATCATGTATCAAATTAATTAAAGATAAATGATAGACACTAAAACGATAATTTTTTTTTTAGTAACATTGAGACTTATGATAACTTTTAGTTGAAACATACATGTGCAAGTTGAAACATACATGTGCTTATTGGGGACCACCATCAGATAACAGAATCCAAAAATTGAGGATCTTTCTTCTTATTTCAGCTATCAGAAAACGTGAGGATCTGTCTTACTTTATCACTCATCTTTCATGGTTATGGCCCACCAATGTATTAGTGTCACCTTCTCTCACGTGACCAAATGGTAGTACTTAATACAATATATTAAAAAACCAATATTACTGTGTCGGTTGTTCATTGATTAGAGTTTTAATGGACTAGCAAAATAAATTAATCAAATTAATAATGGATTCCACCTCTTCAATCACTCAATATCTTAAATATATTTTTTATTAATTTTTTAAGCAGAGTTATCACGTGGGGCCCATATTTGACTAGCTAAAACACTAGCTATAGTTAGCATGAAAGATAACATTTGACACGTGAGACCCACATTTAACTCCCTCTTAACATATCCATTGAAACAACATTTTTACATGTTATGTAAAATATGACACTAACATGTTAGTTAACATATCCATTGAAGATGCTTTTATTCCAACAACATTAAGAATCTATTCAGTATCTCTAACGTGGTCCCTATTTTGTAGAATTCATATGCATATAAAAAATGATAAAGCACTCTTTAAAATAATTCTATATAACAACTCAGATCCACAATCCCTATCTTCATGCCTATTATATATTAAAATAATACTTAAAAACAAATAATTTCAATTATTGTTATTTAAATTTAGTAAGTAAATGCAAACAAAGATTAATTAATCCAAATCACTATTAAGAGAGGATACAAATATTAATTATGGCTAAAACTATTATTTCTGAATATATGTTAAAATATTAATCTCATTTTTTACAATATGGATAATATCTTTCAACTGTGTCAATTTGATAATAATTGTTATAGTAAAATAGGGTGATGACGCACTCAATCATTTTAGCGGTCCTAACTTAAATATTTCTTTTCTAATATAATCTACATATGTTATGAATTTTTTTTAAAAAAGGTATTACATTCAACTCATTTGATTATAAACCTTATTATTTGTTAATGTATGTCATTAGTTATAGAACATGCTTTAAAAAGTTAAAACATGTTATAATTACAAAAGAGTTCGGATGAACAACTTTTCCTATCATTTTCTTCTAGAGCACGAGGTTGAGTACTGTGTGACGAGACACATGAGAATCTTTCTAAGACTTTTCTAGTAGTGTGCCACGTAGATTGACACATCATCATCAGTGATAAATGTAACATACATTTATATTGTGTACGTTGCAGACATCATCTAATAGTGATATATCTGTCCATATGATACATCACTAAGCGGGTTATAGAAAATTTTCATTGTGATAGGTCACAAACAATCCAAACCACTATCATTGATATCTCAGCGTATATATATTCCTTTACAAGACATATATAAAATATGTATTCAATTTGTATGGATACATACAATTTTTTTTTATATAAAGAAAAAACAGTTTTAATTAAATAAATATAGATTTTTAAAAAAATCACAAACAACGTGTGAATGTGTCATTTCCATACTATTATACATGACAGTATTGAAGATGCCCTGAGAACTTGGGAGAAATGCTTAAAACAGTGTTGAAAAGTAGGAACAATGCCATGTTATACTGTCGGTTTTTCAAAGTCCCGCCCGGCTTTCCCGAAATGGTTGAGGAGACCCCTCCCCACGGGGAGGGCTGGTTTCGAGTCTTCATGGCCCGTAAAAATACGTAGAAAAAAGAGCATTTGGACTTGTTTGATGGGGTTTAATCCCTTTTCAGGTTTGTGGTCACGACCCAATGTTTATATTAAAAGAAAAATCTATATAACCCCTTGTAATATTTTTGATATCTATATAACCTCCTGCAATCTGAAAAAATCCATATAACCCCCTGTAAACACGTCATAAATGCAAATAACCCCCTGTGGTTATTTTTTTTTTAATAAAATTGAAATATTTCGGACATATTGCGTTATCTAAACCATGGTTAACAAATATGTATTCTTTTAACCCCAGAAAAACAGTCAATACTTGAAAAATACCCTCATATTTCTAATTTTTCACTCTTTTAAGGGTTTTTTTTTAAGTATTGACTGCTTTCAAATGGTTAAAATGATATATATTTGTTAACCATGGTTTAGATAATACAATATGTCCCAAATATTTCAATTCTGTTAAAAAAAATTTAACTGCGGAGGGTTATTTACATTTATGGTGTGTTTACATAGGGTTATATGGATATGTTGAGATTATAGGGGGTTATATGGATATCAGGAAGATTACAGGGGGTTATATGGATTTTTTTCTTATATTAATCCATGTATAGGATGAGACTTTGTAATGACTTTATAGGCTGCTTTGAAAATACGTTTGAAAAAAAAAAGATTTTAAATAAAATAAAAGTTTTTAAAGTATTGACTACTTTCAGATAGTTAAAATAATATATATTTGTTAACCATGGTTTAAATAATGCAATATGTCTGAAATATTTCAATTTTATTAAAAAAAAATTTAACTGGGGGAGGTTATTTACATTTATGGTGTGTTTACAGGGGTTATATGGATATATTAAGATTGCATAGGGTTATATGGATATCAGGAAGATTACAGGGGGTTATATGGATTTTTTTCTTATATTAATTAATCCATGTATAGGATGAGACTTTGTAATGACTTTATAGGCTGCTTTGAAAATACGTTTGAAAAAAAAAAGATTTTAAATAAAATAAGAGTGTTTTACTTTTTAGATCATTAAAAACTATATAATTGATCCTTCACTTTTTCATATTTCGATTTAAGTTCATAGATTTAAGGGATTTAAAATAAAAATAAAGATGTTGTACTATCGTGCATGCGTGTTGTCATAATATTAAATATATGTGTAAAACCATACTGATGACAGGTAGCCATGCAAAACCGCTTTTCAACATCTGTATTCCGGAATATATATATATATATATATATATATATATATTGTTATATTCTTTTGTTATGCCAGCTTAATTGGTTTATCAATTTTATCATAATCATCATCATTTTATTAACCTAAAATGAATTCGATTATATTATAATATATTTTTTTTTGTTTGAAGAATATATAATTTTTTTTTCAAAAAAATATAAACACTTGTTTTTTTTTTTTTGTGCTAAAGTATAACATTTATTTTTTCTAAAAAAAAAATACAAACACTTATCTTTTATCATTAAAGTTAATCACGAGAGTTCGAGACTAATAAAAAAAAGAATGGTACGAATTTAACAAAGGTTAACGAATTTGGATTTTTTTTTTATAAAAAAAATTCATCTGTTTTTATGTTGTCAATGAAACTTTTTGTGGCAATTACCATATTTTACCCCTCTGATTTCGCACAAAAAGACAGAAACTAGGAGGGTAATTTAGTAAAAACTCATACCTGCTCAATCCGCACGTGGGGGAACCGCCTTGCGAAACGTTCCGCCGCCTCCCTCGAAAGCGGAGCTCCGCCAACAAAAGCCCTCCGAAGCGACACCAACCCCACAACAATCCCCTCCTCCGCCGCTGCCCTCTCCAACGCCACCAAAACCGTCGGCGCCGCCGCCAAAACCGTTACCCCATGTTCCGCCACCGCCGTCGCCACCGCCCCCACCTCGAACCTCTCTGCCGCTGCCATCACCGCCGTCTCCCCTAACGCGACCCCTTTCAAAAAGAGGAACAACCCCATCGTGTGAAAAAGAGGCGCCAAAAGCATCGTCACCTCCGCCGCCTCCGCCGCCGGATCCCTGAACCCGGCGACCATAGCGATGTAGCTCCGGTGGGGGATCGCCGCCGCCTTGGATCTCCCGGTGGTCCCGGAGGAGAACAGAATCGCCGCCGTATCGGATTGCCGGATCACCTCGATCGGCGGCGGATCCTCAGATCCGCCGCCGCCGCCGATGAACATGGATCGGAAGTGGTCGGAGTCGATGAGGACGACGGGGAGGTCGGGGGGGAGGGAAGCGGCGGTGGAGGAGGTGGCGAAGGCGATTTTGGGGCGGGAGAGGCGGATCTGGCGGGAGATGTCGGAGGGGGAGGAGAGGGGGTTGGAGGGGGAGAGGACGGCGCCGATGTGGAGGAGGGAGAAGGAGAGGACGGGAATCTCGAGGCGGAGTGGGGAGAGGAGGAAGGCGACGTCGCCTTTGGAGAGACGGAGGCGGAGGCGGAGGGAGGCGGAGAGGGAGTTGGAGAGGGAGAGGAAGTCGGGGAAGGAGAGTGATTTGGGAATGGATTTTGAAGAAGTGAAGATGAAGGCGGGAGTGGAGGGAGATGGAGGGGAATGGCGGAGGAGGGAGAGGGCGAAAGAGGGGAAGGAGAGGGGAAGAGATTCGGGGGGGAGGGGGACGATTGGGCGGAGTGAATGGAAGGTTTTTGTTTCGCTGCAGTACCCGCTCTGAGGATCTCTCGTCGCCTTCATTTTTTTTTTTTTTTTATTTGGGTGTTTGGGGATTGGTTTTCTGGGGTATTTATATTGATGGGGGGAGTGGAGTGGGTGTGGGAGTGGTTGGTGGGGGTGGTGTGACAGTGGAAGAAGTTCATCGTCACGTCACAATTTCTTATCATCATTGATAAAAAGGTAAGAGTGCCTTCTCCGGATCTCATTTTCACGTTATAAATGTTTTTTGGATTTTTGTAGGGTTTTTGGGTTTTTTAAGACGCTGTAGTTGTTGTGGGTGGTTTTTATAAGAACGGATTATGTACTATTGTACTAATCGGCTAATTTATTTTATTGTTTAATTATTGCCGGTAGATCTTATTAAATTAAAATAGATATATCAATCATTATTATAATTGAGATATTTTATCATTAAAATCTACTTTAATTAATAATTAAACATAATGAATTTTAATATGTTACATTGATAAGATCTGAGACGGTCATGATCATATGTTGAACAATCAAATTGTTACTATAACATTGAACCTCTGAATCCCGATTTTGGAATACTGTGTTTTTAGTTAGGATTAATCTAATAGAATATTCACATAATATTTTTTATATGTCAGTGAAATTTAACTCATGAAGTTATTTAAATTTTTATAGGTGTTTGTAGGGGGTTTTATGGATATCAGATTGCATGAGATATATATTGTTGTAAAAATGGTGGATAACCACAACTTCTCCGACCCATAACCTCCCCCACTATTCTACTCCATAACCTCTTATTCAACTTCATAAACCCTCTATCTTAATCACCCCACTAACTAACCCCTCACCTCTTTGACTTGTAATTCCCAACCTTTGGGATTCTTTCATGTATCAACCAACAAATAGTGAATAAGAAATCTCTCTCTACTTCTCTTCTCTATATACTCGTGTACTTTGTTTATATACTCTTATGTATTCATATTCTATTTAGCCTTGTATTCCATAACCAACCAACAAATAGTGAATAAGAAATCTCTCTCTACTTCTCTTCTTTATATACTTGTGTGCTTTGTTTATATACTCTTATGTATTCATATTCTATTTATTTTATAACACGTTATCAGCACGACGACGCTCTAGTCTACTTCGTCAAAGAGGTTTGTATTTTAGTGAGTTCATGATATTCAAATCATCATGATTTTATTTTGTTTACAATATAATTGGATGTCAATAGTATCCAGTTTGTGATATTTTTGTCATGTGATTTTTTTTGAAGTGCACACTATTTACTCATGTAATTGTTCACAATTTCTTACATAAATTTTTTATTATTTTTCATTGCATACTTCTGTGAATGATACAACCGTAATAACTACATAATGAGATTTGAAAAAAGAAAAAAAAATAGTGTTGCGGGTACTAAATATTATTCCTCTTGAATAATGTATGACCTTGTACTTCATGTTATCATTATCATTATTAATGTGAATGATACACCTCGTGTTAATAATGCAAGCATACATGCAGCTATATACTTGTATATTCTACAAGTTGGTGTAGGCTCTTATGTGTGATCACGGCAACATTAATTTTAGACTTGTTGATTATTTTACACATAAAATTAGAATTTTTTATTTTACACATAGAACCAGAAGTTATAACTTCATACATAGAACCAAAAATTCTTATTTTATACATAGAACTAGAAATTTTTATTTTATATGTAGAACCAGAAGTTCTCACAAACAAATGATGGAATCAGACGATCTATTTATTTATTTATTTTCTTTTAGCCATGATTGTTTAAATAACTCGTATTATATAAATCCATAGTGTATGTGATTAATGAAAACTTAAAAAATTCATTAATGATAAAAAAAAATTAGGACAGAGTTGTTATAAATGATTTTATGGGGTTTGTTTTCATCTATTTCGGTTGAAAATAATAAATGTCTCGCATATATATTAATCCTGCAGGATATATTGGTTTTAGCCTATAGTGTTTTGATAATGAAGATTTGATTTTATCCATATGCATGCAAATATGATTTTCAATGATCTGTTTTTCTTACAAGGCCCATAGCACGTATAGACAAATTAAATGGCAAATATGTATGGATGATATTGAAGATGGCAGTGATGTAATCATGCATGTATTTTTTAATTGGGAAAAATCTATCTAGCTCGCTGAAAATTTATGAAAATGAGAAACTTTTTTTATAAAATTGGTAAATCTCACTAGGTCCCTATCTTATTAAATAATATTTATTTTAGTCTTTATAACTAATCAGATATGTGGTTAACCCTAACCATGCATGGTAAATTACTGTTATACCCTTTTAAAATTTATTTTCTTTGTTAGAAAAAATCGATATAACTCCCTAAAAACTTATGAAAATCGAAAAAAGTCCCTTTAAAATTTAAAAATCGTCTTAACTCCCTGAAATCTTCCAAAAATCATAAAAAATCTATGTGATTATTTAAAAATATATACTGATTTATTTAAATTTTATTAAACAAATTATAGTTTTATAGTCAAGGTGTTATGCTTTTTATTGCTAGTAATTTTGAGTTAAGAATGTATTATAGAATTTTGATTTAGGTTTTAAATTATTTTCTCTACTGATTTTGTAATGGAGTTAATGAAACTGTAATTTTTTTTTGTTCAATCTCTGTAATGAGATTGAAGAGGGAAAAATATTGAAAAATGACTCAATTTTGTAGATCAATTGAGGTTCGACGGATAATTTTTTTTTTTTTTTACAGATGAAGATGACATTTCAGGACATGAGGATGTTGAAAAATGATGGGGGTATTTTTGTCTTACAAAAGAACTAAATCTGACTTTATAAAGTTTATAGGGATTGAATCCAATTTTAGTAAGTTTCTGAAGACTTATTTCCATATATTCTTGATCGGGAGACTAAATTTGTTAACCATATATACTTTATGGGGATCTAGGATGATTTTATGATTTTAGAAGGACTTTTTATGATTTCAAAAAGATTTTTCCCTTTTTAATTTCATTTTGATGGATTGAAAGTTTTATTGAAATGAACTATCATTGTTCTTCAATGCACTGTATATTCTGTGGGCATTAATATAATCGGGTTATATAATATTTTATTAATATGTTACGTTTTTAACAACCCGTAAAGCTTGACGTTTATCAATATTTGGATCCAGTTCTCACATTAATGTTTTTGGATTACATAAAGTCCATATATAAAATTAAAGGCTCATTTAGTTATTTTCTGTTTTATTATAAGTAAATGATTTTTATTATTATAGGGGTCTAAAATAAACAGAAATTTATGAATTTTATTATTCATTTTAATGGTAGAGATTGGGAAGTTAGAGCAAATCATAGTGCAACAATGCAATTCTGAAAAACCAGAAGTTTTTATCTGATTTGGTATACAATGCAATTATAGTATCCCCCATAACATGACCAATTAATATTATTGAAGGTACTAGAAGAGCCCATATGATGTTACCAAATGGTACCTCTTATTCATCCAGAATACACAATACTCAAGAAATTTTAAAAGAAGTTTGTTGTTAGTGTTGAAAGTCTGAAGCTTACACTTAAAAAACTCTCTACGCTTTCTATTTATTTTTACATCTATATTTAATTATCCATTTTTAAAGCTATGGATTTGTTGATGGGACTCTCGGTGGAGATGACTAATGATGATTGGATAAGGTTCAAGCGGTATATATCCGATTTTCATTGTATATATTAGTAAATATATATCAATAGATCTCCATGATTTTCAGGTAATTAAATTACTTGTGCTCTTATTTCTATTGTTTTTCTAGCTTGAGGCTATTATATTCCTAAAAGATTTATTAAATTGATATAACTTGGTTACATTTGTATCATCTCTACATGCATGGTATGGATTATATATTAGCATGGCGAAATAGCATGTCCATGATGAATTATCTAATTAAACAACTAATATATTTTTCCATGTGTTTTCTAGTAGAGATTGATTTGAGGTTCCCATATTCTGCAGGCTATATAACTCTGCTATATACTTTAATTTTAAATCTATTTGCTTTAATTGTGTTACATTCAATCAAGGCCTATACTGCATGACACCAGTGGTTATTGTCATATCAAATTTGATGAAATTCATATTTACCAAATAATATATTTATGTAAGATCCAGTTTGGTGTTACATAGTCATGTGTCCCTGTAGGACCGTATAAAAATTATGATTACATGAATTCCTAAAGGATCATGTAAAGTGTCTCTGAAGGACCATGTAATTTTTTTAGCCATGAATGATTATACAAAAATCATGGTTACTCATGTCTGTAGGAAGTAGGAACATACAAAAGTTGTAATATTTTTTTTGAGTCCCTAAAGGATTTGAAAAAAGGTCCATATATCCTAGTAGGGACATGTAAAAATTATGATTAGCTAGCTTTACCATTATAATGAAGATGATTTAAAGATAAATATCTCGTTGACAATGATCCATCGACCATTATGCCTCAAATATGCTCAAGTAGTAGCAATATCAAGAGCAATATTTTTATTATTATGAATTTCCATGTCTTCTCATTGTAGAACAATGAGCATTGATAATAATAATAAAAATCATGAAACCCGATATGCTGCCTCTAACATCTTTGCCTGAAGTAGATGAATTTATTTTATTCTAAGGTATGAACATGGTCATGTTCACGAGATAAATCATGGTTAATAAAATCACAACAATCGTAGAGATGACAAGTTATCGGAAACTATCAGAAGTGGAATACTATTGAATGAAAGCAAGGGAAAAGTTTGCCTAACAAACCCCTAAAATGCAAAGAAAAATTATTGTCATCTATGTGGTATTTCAGAACATAATTTTGGTCACACACTTGAAGTACGACCAAATCTTTAAATTGGTTACGTACCTGAAGTACGCTTAAACTCTTTATTGGTCATGTACTTGATATATGATTAGATATTTATCAATTTTATATTTACGTCTTTATTTTTATTTGTTATATGAAATGTAATTTTACATTTCTGGATTTATCTTATTCTTCTCACATCTTAAAGTATGAAAATTTTAATATTATATCTTGAATATTATAGAATTGTTTGTAAGCTCCAGAAGAGCAAACATCATATGATCATAGATTACATAATGATACTTCAAACAATTAAAAATTCTATTTCATTCCTATTAAAGAACCTGAAGATTCTTTCATCCAATTATGGGTATTTTTTTTTGGATTGTCATTTTAATGAGACAATATTTTCGCCTTTAGGGGGAGGGAAGAATGTACCTGAAGTACGATCTGTTCCTGAAGAACGACAAGAATTATCGTGGAATACATCCACTCTGTCTCATCTAGACTCACATACCGCTCAACGTGAAAATCAAATTCCTAATGCACGCTGGAAGTGTGACAGACTTATAGGTTCAAAAGATTCAGCTCCTCAGAAGTAGAGATCAAATGAAAAATCATGTTCTAATAATACTCCAGAAGAAGTTATAAATAATGCTCCATAAGAGATTATGAACAATAGATCCACTTTCTCTCTAAAACTCCAGAAGAGTATAGTGTCTCTGAAGAGAAATGAGTCCCAGAAGTGACTACACAAACTCTTAAAGAGGAAAAAGTACCTAATAATATTGAGATATCTATATTTTATATGCATATAAGAGAAATGTGGAATCGCAAATAAATGATCATCGATAACATATTTCTCATACGAAGTAGCTACTGAAATTTCAAAGGGTGATGATTACAATGAACCACACAGCATAAATGAATGTCAACAAAGAAATAATTGGCCAAAGTGGAAAGATGCTATCACTACAACAAATTTGATCATTAGCTACGAATCTTTAGTTGCGAAATCAAATTTCGTAGCTAAATGTGGCTTTTACCTACGAAATATTTATTCGTAGGGAATAGTTTTATTTTTATCTACGAAATTGGTATACCCTTTAGCTGCGAAATCCAATTTTCGTAGCAACATCTATAACCTTTAGCTGCGAAAATGAATTTTGCAACAAAAGGTTTGATTTTGTAGCTACGGTATAACATTTTGTAGCAATACATATAACGTTTGGCTGCGAAATACAATTTCGTAGCAAAAAATGCACCCCTTTGGCTACAAAATTGTATTTTGTAGCAAAATATACCTTTTAGAATTTTAGCTGCGAAAAAAGTGATTTCATTGCAGAATATTTAAGAATTTTTAAAAGATTTAATTTGTTATGAAATCAAAATACACTACATCACTGTTAGACTGAGATCCTTTTGGCTATAAATTTTTTCTCTAATTTGGTTCTAAACATAAATAATAAAATTAAAACATTATTTATTATATTAGACAAAGAATATGGTCTTTTTTTCATATATATTTTTCTTTATTTAGGTATGTATAAGCTGAAAGAATGGGTAAAAATTAGTATATTTGATATAGATATATAATTTATTTTCCATAGTAGTCCATCATCAAATTAGATGATTTGATATATTAATTATGCTTGTAATTAAATATTCAAAAGAACATTTTAATTTGGATCATGCATGTGCTTGATGAACTCATTTTCAGAGGACATTATGTAATTGATTGAGGTTAGTTGATATCAAAGTTGAGTATATTCATTTTGATATTACATACAATTCGTTTATTCCTGTCTTTAATGAGCCCAATGTCACATTAGATATATTAGTTATCATTATATATATAATGTGTATCTATTAGGAGCAAGCACAAACAATATATAACAAATATTTATATAAAGCCAAACCCAAAGCCCAAACCAAATTTTTATTTATTTATTGGTAATTGTGATTTGTAATTTTTTAATTGGGGAAATGTACAGAGAATCAAAACAAGCATACTTTATTTAGGAGATTGCACCAGAACAGTAGAGAATCAAAACAAACCCATGTTTGTTTTGTGAATAAAAGGGTGAATATGGGAAAAATAAACATCTTATATTAAATTACCTTTCAGCGATCGGTGTTTATTCCAAACAAATAAACACCGATCGTTGAACAAATCAGTGTTTTGTTATGAATTTTATATTAAATTACCTTTCCAGATGAAGAGGTGTACTTCAAGGGACTAGGTTTTCATGATAATTCAGGTAATTTTATTTCTGTAAAATGTGCTCTTTTGATTTGGACATGAAGTCATGATCTAGACTTTTCATTAAAATCTTAATTGCAGTATTATCACAACAATGTTAACAATATACCTCAGAAGAAAATTCATATGCAACTATTAGTAGACAAACAAACATAATTGATTCATTAAAAAAGACTATAGAAAGCCATACAACTTTAATAATACAAGAAAGTCATGTTCCGACGATTTCAGTATTGATTATGCGCGGGTCCATTGATCGTAAAGTGATGGAAATGCCATATTATAGCATATGCTCATGTTAATAAGGTATATGTTGCGATATAATTTTGTTACATTTTCTATAAATGCATCTATACAATTAATTTTTTTATAAATATTCCTCATCACATTATGTATATTATTTTTAAAAAATTTAAAACACATATAAACTAGAATTTAGACTGGAAATGAAGTTCTACAAAAAAAAAAAAATAAAAAATAAATGACAAACCAAATCTGACCCGTTAGTGACGCAACCCCACTCGTTCTAAAATAAAAAAACCCAAATAACCCGCCAGTCAACTGATTTCATATTGTGTTTGAAATCCTGAAAATCCCTAAAACCCAAATAACCCGCCACACACACTCTCTGCAACTCTGCCTCTCCAAACAACCTTCATCCAAAATACGGAGAGCTCGCAAAAACTGCATCAAGTGGAGTCACGCCGATCACCATCGCCTCAGCCTCGTCGCCTCCTCAGTCTCTCCGCCTTGCCGCCTCCATTTCTCTACCTCGCCACCTTCGTCGAACAACCTCGCAGCGGGGACTATCAGAAAGAATGGTTACATTGAAAGGTCTCTCTCTCTCTCTCTCTCTCTCTCTCTCGATCTATATCTACTTCTTCTCTTCCTTGATTGTGTTTTTGATCTGAGGTTTTTTTAGATCTGTTGTGTTTTTTTAGTGTTTTTTTATCTGAGTTTTTTTTTTAGGGTTTGGTTATTGATCTGAAGTTTTTTTTTGGTGTTTGTTGATCTGAGTTTTTTTTTTTAGGGTTTGATCTCGAATTTTAGGGGTTTTATAGCAAGAACGTGGAACAAAATATTAGAAAAAAAAATACATCGAGATTGATGATTGAATGTTTGTTTTAGGCTTTGGTTGGGGTAGCTACGGGGAGAGGGGTTTCTGGACTGATTGAATGGGTTTGATTGAAATTTAGATTATTTTTTTCAATATAAAGGGGGTGGGGCTGAAACACAGGGGTATTAGATGTTCGTATCTAACATACTTACAAAACAGTTTGAGTAATCAGATATGTGATTTCTGCCTTCTATTTTTTATTAAAATCTGACTCGTTCAGGTGATTTTTATGAATCATTTACCATACTGTAGACGCAACTAGGTTTGGGGCTTCTTCCAATTTTTTTGAGGTAGTGATTTATGCTTTTTTCTTTTGGAGTTGCATTGCATTGAGATCTTGAACAAGAAGGTTTTTTTTATATTATTGTTTGTCGATGGATTGAAGATGGTTTATGTTCTTCTCGTCTGATGTACTTGTATTTGGTTTAGTGATTGTTTTTATTAGATTGTTCAGTTGTTTTTTCAAGGAAAGACAAATTCCTGAGATTAGTTGATTTGTTTAGTTGGATTTGTGATTTGCAAAGTCTTGTGTAGATGAAATTTTTTGTATTCATTATTCTATCTATATTTCCCACTTTATTCTTCATGCTCTATCCCTTACTCCTCATTTTGTGTTTTGTTTTTGGGCGGTTGATCCCAAATCCCTTGGGATCACTTACACTCCCTTCTATTTTTTGTTTCTCTTGTCCTTGTTTTTATTTTGGATTTATGTAACTTTCTTTCTTAAAGTAATATACAGATGGTCCATCTTTTCCCTCAAAAAAAATTTGTATTTATCTATACATGTAGTAAAGAGGACTCATGACCTAAGAGTTAATTAGTAAAATATGTCAATAAGCAATGTACTTTGCTTGGTTTTTGAAATTTTGATGATCTCCAACAATGGTGTTTTTTTTAATTAAAATGAAATAATTGTGGTGCAGAGATGGGAGGATGACAATTAGGTTGTTGATGAAGTTCTTGGTTAACAAGCTGGATTTGAATAACGAATCAGAGGTATTCGTTCTTCAAACCTAATCCATCCCAATTAGGTTGTTGATGAAGTTCTTGGTTAACAATCTGGATTTGAATAACGAATTAGAGGTATTCGTTCTTCAGACCTAACTCATCCCCATGAATTCATTGGTTCTTCTAGTCATTAATTCATTCATGGTTTATTAATATATGCATGGTTTATTAATATATGCATGGTTTATTAATTTAGTATTTAAAAGAAGGAAAAAAAAACTTGTTTCACATAAATGCAATGCTTCATCTATGTTTTGCTTAATGTGAGTTGGTGGAAGAAAGCAATGAAAGGAACTTCGGAACTGAAAAGAGAGGTGTGTTCAACTCATCATCATTTTGTTTAGTAGATGTCATGTTCCATGATAGATAATCTTGGGTCTGTTTGAAAACCCAAACCAGTAATCAATTTACTTGGGTCTGTTTGAAAGAATTTCTTGCACAAAAGGTCATTTTCCATGATAGATAATCTTGGATTCTCTTTTTGGTTCTCACACACTTTATGTGGATCAAGATGTTCACTTTTTCCTAATGAGATGTTCTTATTAGGAAATGTTTTAGCACTATTTTTTTGTCTAAATTAGGGAGAAATGAGTAACCTATGGAACACGTATGTCATGGATTCCAACAAAAAAAGAGATTTGACAATCATGTATATGTGGATAACTTGTTTCTTTTGCAGTAGAATCCAGTCAAACAATTAAGCCTTCTTTTTAAAAGGCTCATTGCTCCATTGTTTGAATTGTAATCCAGTCACACGTGATAAGAATTTACCAAGTATATCAACTTTAGGCAATCATATTACAATGTATATATTTGATTTTTAATTTTATTGTTTATTTCTTGATTTGGCTCATGTTTTGTTTTCCTCTCCTATAGATGAAATTTCTTTCAATGATATATAATAAACTGCATTGCTTTAAGAAATCAATAGCATGAATCTGTTGACTACAATTTGATTGTGTTTACATGCTAATGTGGGCCCCACGGAGTTCCAAGGAGGGACATGTTGAGTGAGAGCAAGCTGAGGGATCTCTTGCATGAGAATTCCTGTTCACCCATGAGGACAAAGACGGGGACTGGATGCTTGTTGGAGATGTCCCTTGGGATTAAGTTTCTTATTCATATGGCTAATAATGATATGAATTTGCTTTTTAGAATTATTTTTTCACGGTTTGTTGAAGCTATAATCTCCTATTTCGCATTATTACAAGTCAAGAAATCTCTGTTTTTATACACATATTATAAAGTAGATATGAAACCGATGCATTTTTTTCATTCTTCATAAACATTAGAGAGTATCCATCTTATGCATCATATTTATGTGGCCTTGGTTGTAAAGCATATGTAGTACTTCAACATTTCTTTGCAATGACTTACAAGATACATAACACAGTTTGTTGATCCTAGTAATACAATACATAACACTTGTCCAGTGTATATATGAAATGTCGACATCTCAAGCAGTTGACCAGTAATGTTCTTGCTTTAATTCTATTAAATGCACTATATCTGGGTGGCCTCTGATGAGCATTCCATGTTTGATGATTTTTTTTGGGTTATTGGCTCGGCTGTTTGTGCATATCCCAGTGTTTATCTTAGCCTTACATCTAGTTAAGCCCTAGTGCAAATGCTCATGCAATTTTAATGAAGTTACATGTGTTGTACTAATATTGCTGATGTTTATATATAGCCTAATTAAACAAAATGATTTTGTTAAAGCAAGTTAAAATGGGTGCTCCTCTCTGAAATGAAAAATTAAATCAATGTTATAAGCTTCATTGCTTCAAAACCTGTAAGCGGCATTTGGTTCTCATTACTTCCCATTCTGAATACATTTGAGTTTCTGACAGGATGTTTATCAATTTCTATAAGCGGCTGCGTATCATGAAAAGCTCAGATGCCATTGGCCTTGGTACGTATATTTTCTTTTCTTCAACAACTTAAGCAATGATTGGAGATGATTATAAAATCATGCCTAAAAGTAGATGGTAAGCAACCTTGTGCTTTTTTTCTCACATGGTACAGGAACAGGAACTAGCCGGTGTCCGACCATGATGTATGCTTTACAACCAATACTGCACACAAAAGGGAGCAGAAGCTCATTTGAGAGGGATTTTGCAATTGTACCTGATTGGAGTTGATTGTGGGTAGAAGAGGAAGAGAGATTTTGGATGCCTGAAAGAACAAGAAGTAGATCGATCATGAATTCAGATGCTCGTATTCCCTTGGTACTTGTCTTATGTTTTCCAGTATGTTATTGGGTTTTTCTAGTTACTGCTATTATTATTTCCAGTATGAAATCCTTTACATCGGTAAACAAGAGAACAAATAGTAGTGGAATTTCATATAGATTAGATATCAAATGAGAACTTGCATAATTAAAATATTAGTATTTGCAAGGAGAACAGTAAGTTATGTTCAACTTCATGGTGGAGGTTTTTTTTGGCAATCTTTTGCTTCTAGACATGAAAGTTCAATGTGGCAGGAGGTCCTCCACCCCAAGTTAGACCTACCTAGGTCTGATCGTAGGCTAGCCTGATTATATCAAAACAAAGGTGATCTACAATTCAGCTCCCTATTCCTCATTGTCTAACAATAAGAAATTTTTATAGTGAATTGCCTTTGATTTTGGACCAGCAGACCTTCTCCTCCCTTCTTCCTCAGATTTTCATCCCTACCTCGATCATCTAATCTAGATTCCATCTTAATCTAGGGCCCAAATAGTCTTTTTATGTGTGCATCAGAAATCTTGTCTTGTCTCTCTGAGACCACCCTAACTGATCTTGCAAAATAGCAGACAATATCTCAATTTCACTTTTCCATCCTAACTGATTGGCCACTTAAAAGTTGTCCTCTTTTGAAATGGCTCTTCAGTTTTCATTGTCTCCTTCCACCTGAAAATTTCTGCTACAACCTTTGTACCATGCTATAGTGACCCTTGCCCACAGTTCCCCTGGCTCAATCAGTAAATGCCTATCGATTTAATCACCAATGCCCCTATTCATTAGGCTTCTTGCCCAAAACTTCTCTTTAATATTTGCAAATGCCTATTAAGTAATGACTAATTGACTACTATTTCTAACGTTTTATTTTATTGGGCTTATGAGTAACCCAACTATTATCCAGCCCATCCATTTTTTAATTGGGCCTATACTACGAGTAAGCCAACTAGCCCATCCCTCTAGGGTTTTTATTTACTTCTTTTTTTACATTCCAAGGTTGGAAAGTTGAAACCTAAAGTTCCTAACACATGCACAGCCGCCACCCCCAATTTTTTTCACATTGCAACTCTCGAGCTCCTCTTTTTGTTTTTTTTTTTAAAAAACATTATAGCCGCCGACCGACCACTCCAAATCTCTCCCCCCCCCCCTTGACGCCGCCCACTCCATCTCCGCGAGGCCGCAAACGCCATCCCTCCTCCACCGAGGCCGCCAACCCCATCCCCCCGAGTCCCCGACGCCGCCCACTCCATCCTTTATTTTTTATTTTGAAAAAAAAAATGCATACAAAATCATACATCCAGTCAATTGTTCATAACGTCGCACTAACCGGCGGTTCACAACCTTATCTGAATTATATTAGAAATTTAGAGTATATTAGAAATTTAGAGTAAATAGTGTTATTGGGGCAATTTGTGGTTAAATTATTTTTCTTTTTCTGTCATCATGATCATCATTTTTGTCTTTCTTGCTTTTTTAATTTATATATAATATGAATATACGATTTCAGCCTTTTTTTTAATTACTATAAAAGCTTATACTAACTTATTCTATCAGAACATCAAAAATTTTCTTTCTAAACAAACAATTTTTTTTGTTGTCTATTTCCGCTTAGCATTTTTCTGCACCAAAAATGGGGGACAAACTGAATTTAAATTCCATTTTGAAAGAAAGAAAAAAAAAAAAACAAGTACCACACACAAAAAAGAATATAAATCAAAGCTCATAAGCAGAAGCTGACAAGCTCCCTCCTCAAAATCTCTCCGGAGAAGGACTTCATATCGAGTCCACAAACGCCACCTATTGTGTACTTAAAAGAAAAATTGTGCCGTATGCAAATAGAATTGTAAACAGGATTTAACATATCATTTTTCTTGTTCATGGCTAGTCTTCTTATGTCATATGAAAATATAATAAAGTAATAATAATTGAATACAAATCGGGTCATAATATTTTATATATATATATATATTTGAAGGACCCTCCGTGGCTGACTTTATGGTCGAGCTGAGAAGACTACCTCTACCTGTTTGTTCCGGTCCCACAGAAAATTCTTTCGAATAATCGCTAACAAACTGGTGAGTTAGTTAGCGCCAAGATTCGAACCAAGGACCTATCGTGCTATGAGCCTTTGACCACTGGGATCAGGTCATAATATTTAGGTAATAATGATGATTATAACATAATTAATTGGGTCATAATAATTTTTTTAATTATTATAATATGGCAAGGACAGGTAAAGGCAACGACTGGTAAGGATTTTAATGTTTAAAGACGAAAAGTTGTGTAAATAGAAATAGAAATACAATCAATAAACGTGATCCACTAATTAAAAAAAAAAAATTGTTTCAAAATATTTAGGGACCCCTTATTGGGTTAGATGAAGTTTCCATCAACGATTTTATCTTTCAAACACGAAGATATGCTAAACTTTTTTCCTTTTGATTGCCAACGTGTTGAATAATATAATAGAATTTTATTAATAATTCAACGTTAATTAAAAGTCCCTCACAAAGAACAACAATACAATAAGATATTATAATTAATTTATTGGGTTACCTAAAAATATAGTAATAAATGTGGGTTAACTAGTGTCCTGAGGGCACTTGTTAACAAAACTCTTATTATATATGTATATGTGTGGGTGATCATGTGAATTTTGTATATTTATTACTATTATAATTTTTTTTTAGGCCACTTCCCATTTTAGTGTTTTTTAAAAGGAAAAAATGTAAATAAACCCCCGCAGTTAAAGATTCTTTAACAAAGTTGAAATATTCCAGGCATATTTTGTTATCTAAGCCATAGTTAATATAAATGTATTGTTTTAACCTTTAAAAACAATCAATATTTCAAAAACAAAAACCCCTAAAAGTGTAAAATTGAAAATATGAGGGTTTTTGTTGAAGTATTAGCTGTTTCTCAAGGGTTAAAATAATAGATATTTGTTAACCTTAGTTTAAATAATGGAATATGCCCTGAATATTTCAACACTATTAAAGAGTTTTTCACAGCAGGGGGTTACCTGCATTTATGATGTGTTTATAGAGGATTACATGGATATATTGAAATTACAAGGGGTTATAAGGATATCCAAAAGATTACAGGGGGTTATATGAATGTTTTCCTTTCTAAAAAAACTGTATCTTTCCCACTACCCTACATTACCACCACTTTAACAAATATGAATTATCAATCCCACAACCCAACACATCCCACCATCCTTTCTCTCTCCCCTTGTCTCTTCTTGTCCCAGGTTCGGTTATGGAAAGAATTTAAAACATCTCGACTCCAAGTCTGTCAAACTCGACCTAAAAACAAAAGAAGCATTGAAGTTAGGCCTGTTAACGGGTCGTGGATCGACCCGGATCCGACTCGAACCCAACCTGATAAAAGGCGTAAATATCTGATCCGAAGAACACAACAATCAAAACGGGTCTGGTCCGGGTTCATTCTGACCCGATCCTATAGACCCGTTGGACCCGATTGACTCAATCCAAATATTATGTAATTTTTTTTTATTTATGATCAAACATAATACTCATAATTCAACTAAACATTTATAACTAAATATTGAATAATCATTTAAAATTTTAAACATTTGCAATATTTTTACAACTTTTTGACTTCACGTGAAAGCATAATAATCCAAACTATATTCTAAATGTTCCATCATAAAATATTTAAAAATCAAAATAGTGAAAAATTATTTATAATACACTAGACTCTATTAAAAAGAAAAAAAAATTAAGCCATTGTAAACCTTTAAGAAGTTCTTCAATCTCTCTCTGTCTGGCCTGAGCTTGTTAATGGGTCGACTTGACCTGACCCGAGACCCGATCTGGACCCGACTCAAAAGAACCGGACAATCAAACGGGTCGGGTCCGGGTCCACCCCAACCCGACCCAGACCCGACCCGTTGACAGGCCTAATTGAAGTAACTCAACACATGCAGCAGATGCAGAGTCGAAACTTGATCCCAATTTGACGAAGACACTGCTTACTTATTCAATTAGAGGACGACAATGGCGTTGTTGAAGGAGAGAAAACTATATGTCATGACCACATCGACTACCCATTTGTCGATTTTCCCAATCCAGTTCGACTAATATTAGTCAACCTACATGTGAAAGGATCGACATGTCTTATGTCAACTAGCGGTGTAATTCGGTAGGTTTAATTCGATTTTTTGTAAATCCAAATTGAACCAAATTATATTCACATGTAACCTCGAAAATCGAATCGAGCTGAAACCAAACCGAAAATTCAAAATTGAACCGAATTGATTTTTGTTTGGTTAACTCGAACTAAACCGAACCGAACTAAACTTTTAAAGATCGATGGGTTGGTTAGAGTTTTTTTTTTTTGGGAGTGGGGGGTTAAATTACGACTTTACATTAATGTCAGAATATTATGATTGATTGTATAAATTAGTATATTCATATTAATGGTATAATAGCAATATAATTTTTAATGTAAAAAAAATAATTTAAATGAATATTGATTATGAATAATCATGTGTTTAAATAGTTCGATTTGATTAATTCAATTTTTTTAAAAAGTAAAATCTAAAACTGCCAAAAGAACAGTGTTTGATAAACGTCTTGCAATTTATCGAATGGCATTATTAAGGCGAGCGTTAGTGAGGCGACCGGAGGGAGGAAGGCCAGTGTTTCGAGTAAGTGAGTCTTTTGAACTTTTACTTTTATGGTTTATTACACTGAAACTAATGTAGATCCATTTATTAATTTTTCAATCCATATTCCAACCAAATTATAAAATTATTAACCAAAATTCAGAAAAAATTGATTTAGATATACTCATATTTAGTTTAACCGATCAAAGTTGCACCCCTAACATCCGCCTCCTGAAAAAGAAAGCCACAAATTTAAAACCCAAGTCGGCAGGAATGGCTGGACCTAGTAATAGTCAAACTTTGGGTTCATTCAAGTCATTCACATTCAAACAAGAAATGGCTTTGATGAATCAATTTCATTTGACATTTGATAAAGATATTTTGGAAAAACTTTCACATATTTCAAATAGCATACTCATCAAGCATACATGCTGTGAATAAGACATTCACATAGTTCACTCAGTTTCATTTAACCCATTTGGAAAAACTTTAACACAACATATTTCATTAACAATTATAAATGGGGGCGTATATTACCACCCCGTCAATTACGCACCCCACACTGGTGAAAATATTAAATTATCTTTTAAAACCATTAGAGGTTTTCATCTTCGCCAGCAATCCTCTGCCGACGCCATCGTTTATCAGCAACTCCTCTTCCACATGGTTCGATCAAGGAGGTGACATTTGACGCCGAGAATCAAAATCCTTCAAAATCAAGAAAACCTAGGAAATCAATAACCTTGAAGCTCTTCCATTTTTATTTGATCTCTGGTGTTTTCATTTCTCTCTCTCTCTCTCCCTACCATCTCGCTTTACATAAGAGTAGGGGATGAAGCTTGACGGCGACTGAGGGTTAGAACTTGGGATCGGTCAGGGAAGAGAGAGAGAGAGAGGGGATGGGATCTCGTATGGGGTGAGGGAGTCGAGTGGGTGGACGATGGCGATATTTTCTATGGAGAGAGTGAGGAGGAGGAGGAGAGCAAGAATGGTTGTGGGTGACCACCGCCGATCGTCGCCAAATGGCCACATCTTGATGTGATCTCCGCCGTGGACGCCAATGCAGAGGATGATCAACCTCCTCCCCTCTTATTTTTCTCCTCCACAACCATCGCAGCGGCCGCGGCCATCTTCTTCGACTGGCTGGCCGATTTTGTGGTGGTGGTGTTGATGTAAGGTGGCAGAAGAACTGATAGACGGGAAAGAGAAGGTGTGGGTTGGGGGAGGGACAATGGGGGTGGGTTCCTCTCTACCCATAAAATAAAATTCAAATGGTTTGGATGGTGGGGTCGCCCCCCATTATAAATGGGGCCCTAGGTAAATTAGTATATGGCCCCCAATGTATACATAAATTTCAGGGAAAATACCAAAAAAAAAAACTTTAAAAGTTAGAAATATCCAAATCAGTAACTTTTTAAAATGAGAAAATGATTAAAAAAATTTCTTAAAAGTTAAAAATACTTAAATCAGTCACTTTTTAAAATTATACTTAAAAAAGTCTTATTTCACAATTTTGAAAACACAAAAGACTAATCTACCCTTATATAATTAGATCCTCAACATCCCCTTTTAAGCCTTGTTAGGTTATTTCACATCAAAAATATATATTTCCTACAGAATAATAAGATCTCTCTATATGACCCAAATAAATTCCCTTAGAAGTTATATTATTATATATCACATTATGTGTTTCTTATACATATTTTACATTAAGTTGTTTATTATTTTTCATTATATATAATCATAAGATGTAATTTAAATATGTATTATTTTTCAATGCAGCAGATGATATTTTAATATTATAAATCCTTATTACAATTTTTTTTGCTTGGCTATTCACATATTTTAAGGGCGTCATTAATACATATCCATTTATTTAAAAAAGCATCAATATTTAACGGAGTTCATTATCAAAAACTCAAATTATATTATACATATCTCACAAAATCCATGTAATCACAAAGAATCTAGAATAAAAAAATCTTACATGAGAATATGTGAGATACATCAACAAAATTAAGATGATAAAATATTTTAACAAAATTAAGAGGTATGGAATATGTTAATGATTTAATTACATAAGGGTAGGTTAGTCTTTTGTGTTTTCAAAATTGTAAAATGAGATTTTTTTTAGATATAATTTTAAAAAGTTACTGATTTGAGTATTTCTAACTTTTATGAGACTTTTTTCAGTCATTTTCCCTTTTAAAATTATAGAAAAAAAATCTCATTTTTCAATTTTAAAAACTAGAAAGACCAATATACCCTTATGTAATTTTTAAACTCACACCCATCATATTTAGAATTTTTCATAACCATCACCAAATAGAAAAATAATATCAATATAAGAAATAATTTTTATTTGAGAGTGATTTTACATGTTATCAAAAATTTTAAATATGCTATAAAAAATGTCAAAATTTTGTTGACTTGATAGTGGATCCACGTATTCTTTTAATTTGAATAACCTGGAAAAACTTAATTCTAATGGGTGGATGTAATTCGTATACCACTTTGTGCTAGTTAATTCTGGCATACAGATTCTCATTTATTCCCGTCATTCAAACATCCATAATGAGATTGTTCCGACTAATTCCAATTCATTCCGGGCTTATTCTCGAACCAAACATGGGGCTAAGGAAGATTTGATCGGCATTTTATCTCATGTTATCACAAAATAATAATTAAATAAAATAAAATTTGGTCAAACTAATTTTCGCTGATATTTTGTTCTATTCGATAATTATTATTTCATCCTTTTAAGGTTGTATCTTTGATCTTATATTCAAATATGTAACTAAACTTAAATTTAAGTCAAAGTCACTAAAAAAATCTATCCAACCATTACTCATGCAGTCGTTACTCATAATAAATTAATCTTTTATTCAAATTTTTATCAAAATTAAAAGAGACTCAAACCATTATCCAAATTTTGAATGTCTTTTTTTCTCTTTAACTCTAATTTTTTTAAAAGACATGACTAAAACATAAGGTGATTGTTGGAGACACTATATTAAATATTTTTTTTACTTAAATTTTTAGTGAAACTTAGGCATATATTTAAGTAAGCGCTGGAAATGGCCTAAGACATGTACGTACTCTTCCAATCTCCTTTCAAAATTACTATTTAGGGCTAATTTGGCATGGGTTAAGATTTTAAAGATAAGTTGTCCTAATTTAGAAGATAAAAAGTCAATCAATTTTATTTGTATTTATATTTGTCATAATTGAGATAAAAAAAAAAGAGATAAATGTTATTCCAGTCTGTAGGTGAAATAAAATCTTTCATTATAATATTAGAACAACTATGAACTGTTTATCCTGATTATTTTTTATATCAAACACAGATAAATTGTTCTCCCACTCACGTATCCCTATAATTATCCTTCATTCATTTTCCAAACTAACCCTTAGAACTTATACTACTACTCGAACATATATATCCAAATCTTTTTATCTATTAACACTTTATTCAACCATTATTCCGATATGTATCAAAGTTTAGAAGCAGAGGCGGAGATGGCATGGCTGACAAGTTCCCTCCTCAAAACCTTCCCGGTGGGGGACTTCGGTATAGAGTCCACGAACGCCACCCGCCGTATCTTCTTATACGGCGCGACCTGCCATTCATAACAAGTACAAAAAATTTTACATTCAATTCATCATTCATTAAAAAAAACCCAACCTGTCATCTAAGCAATAAAAAATAATAAACATATAAGAGGAAAATTCAAATAACCCCATGTAAACTATCCGAAATTCGTATAATCCCATGACATTTCCTGAAATCCATATAACATCTTGAAAATAGCTACACAAATTCAATTACCCTGCACGTGTTAAAATAATCAATTCATCTGACATTTTCAAAATATGAAACCTCATTGAGGTCAAATTTAAAGGTGTGTATGGCTTATTAGATTTATGTTTTGATATTTTTTTTTTTTGAATTATCAATATGAAATATGACATAACGTTTTAAAATATGATAATTATTTTTTATAATTATTCAGTGATATATTTTATATGAATGTCTTTATTTTATTTCATATATATTTTAATCTATGCTATTAAAAAAAAATGATATAACTTTGAAAAATATTTATATAAGTTACGTTAGGCCCTCCTTTATAAAAATCATGGCCCTGCTACTACTCACATTAACGAATTATATACTTCAATAGTTATATTTTCGTTATAAATGTATCCATACAATTCATTGATATATGTATTTTATTTTTTTTTATAAAAGTATGTACCTTAATAGATGTTGCATAATATTTTTAAAAAAATCAAAATGTGTAGATTAGAATTGGAGCTGAAAAAGAAAGGAGATTTCCGTAACATTATCCATAAAAAAAAATCAACCAATCATCTGAGGCTAAGTTTGGAAATGTCTTGGAAAAATATGATTTTGAATAAAATAGCTTAAATAAACTCGATTTTAAGAATTTCATTTTCTGCGCTTTAAAAAAAACATATTTTTTTAATTATAAATCGTAAATAAATTTTTAATTAACATTTCTATTTAGGAGAAGTTTGGAAACACGTTAGCGTTTTTTGTTTTTTCAAAATGTAAAAACATTGGGGGTGGAATTTGCTCGATTTAGTTCGGTTTTTTGCAAACTCAAATTGAACTGATTTTTTTTTTTTTAACCAGAACTAAATCGAACCGAACCGAACTATTATGTATTGATGGGTAGGTTAACATTTGTTGGGGGTTTAGTTTACAACTTAAAATATATATCAAAATGCTGGAGTGATTGTATAAGTTAGTATATTCATGTTTAATGAATATTAATGGTAAAAATAGTTTTTAATATAAAAAATGACATAAATGTATATTAATTATGAATAATCATGTGTTTAAATTTAATTCCATTCGGTTCGATTAATTTGGGTTTTTTTTAAACCAAAACTAAATCAATGTAGATATGTTTATTAATTTTATAATTCATACCCAAATCAAACTATAAAACTATTAACTCAAATCCGAAAAAAATTGATATGAATCTATTTGAATTCGTTTTAATCGACGAAAGTTGCACCCCTAAAAAACTCTACCTCAATAAATAAATGAATGCTGCTACACTCAGTTTTTTTCTCAATCCAAAACACAGACCTATATACCTAGTTATATATTCAATTAAGCATATACCTCGTTAGATATGTATATACCTCAAAAATGGGTTCATTCAACTTGAAATAGAGCGATATACATTTTTTTTTATCAAAAACATATACCTTATGAGATAATGTTTACAATTAAAATAAAAAATGAAAACATGTGAGGTCTGAGTTTTAATTGGTGAATATGACTGATGAGTGTATCATTTTCCTAAATAAATATCACTATATTTACCTGTCTGGCAACGAAATCCATGATAGTGGCCTCATCGATATGACATCCGGGCCTCTTTACCACGTACGCCATGGGTATCTCCCCGGCTTCTTCATGGGGGTACCTATATTTTTCATGAGGAAAATGTTATGCTCAATCATTTCTACAGTTAGTTTTATAAAGATTTCCCCCCGTCAAGTATATTAGTTGTCGAAGTGCATTATGTTATAAATAAAAAAATATAAGGGAGACTCGTATGGATCGATAACATGTATTTTTACGTTTTGCATAATAGATGGGTATATATTGATACGGAGAATATAAACATAATGTCAGTAAAAATAACTTCCGTGTCTGTGCACAATTGTGAAAGAATTATATCAAAAAAATTCTTCATTTTCTTCTCATAATTTTTTATGAATTCGGAACGACACAATGAGTAAAAGTGATAAAGTCATTTTTCATTATTTTCTACCGCAACACAAAAAACTGCAAATGCGCCATGAAAGATTTTTTTTTTTCCCCTCTTTTTGTTTAGCGCATACACCATTTTTTAAATTTTTTTGCAAATTTTTTTATTTTTATCTTATTTCTTTAAGTTTCCTGCATGCAGAGACAGGATAATACTAAAATTTATCTACGTACGGTATAACGGCGGCGTCAGTGATCTGGGGAAGGGACAGTAGTATAAGCTCCAGTTCCATGGGAGGGATCTGTAGAAATGATTGTGTAATTTGCCTAACAAGTATTTAAATTGAGATTTGAAAATTTGAAAAATTGTAAGATCAACCTGGTATGCCTTATATTTGATCAGTTCTTTTATACGGTCGACGATGTATAGGTACCCGTTTTCATCAAACCGGCAAAGGTCGCCGGTCTTTAGCCAACTGTCAGAGGTGAAGGTTGATGCATTTGCATCGTCGTCGTTGATGTAACCTGAATCATGACAAGTGATGGAAAGTGAAGGAAAATTAAAATTTCCCCGTATTTGTGCCATAGAAGGGAAAGAAACAAAAAAATTCTTCACCTTCCTTTACCTCTTATTAGGAAGGATAATGTTAGAGAAAGCTCTAAATGCATTCTTATGAACAATCCTCATAGGTTTAATTTTTTTTAAAATAGTAAATCTCATCTAATGAAATATATATTTAGGTGAAAAATATATATCACTCCATTTCAAATTGAATTGATCCATTTTTAACAAATGTATAAAAAAATTGACGATGAAAAGTTTATATCGCTTCCTTTCGAATTTGAATGGCATAGTCGGGCTATTACGGGGCTAGAATTCTGCCTGTGGGGACGTGAAGGGTCAGGTGCCCCCCAATGTGATGGGTGGCAGTTGGCCAAACAAGCTTGCGGGCCTGGCCAATGGCCTGGCTTGGGTCCTATTTTCATGGGTCGGTCCGGCCGGCCTAACCTGCCGTCGGACGCTGACTCTTACTATCTCTGACTCTCCATACAAACAAGGCAAATTTAAGAAAAATAAAGTAATTTTTAGTTTTAAGTCCATGTAAACATGTCTATTTATGGATCAATGCATCCCTTCTTTTTATTTCTTTTTAAGTCTATATTCAACCGCCTATTTGGTTTTTAGTCCCTCCGTCAAACGTCCGTGCATACATCGTTAATTTGTGAAATGTGATTTTACTTTTAAGTCTCTTTAAACTATGTTATTTAGTGACCAGTCCCTCCTTTTTTCATATTTCTTTTTAAGTCCCCAATTTCAAATGTTTTTTTTCTTATTAGTCCATAGACAAAAATGAAAACATTTGTAGTCTGAGGTTTGAACTATAAAAATGACCGAGTCTAACATTTTCCTAAGGAAAATGATATGTCCACCTCTCGTGCTGCCCCAATTGCAATGCATACCATTTTTTTTAAAAAAAAATCTTGCACTCTTCAATTGAAGTTTATGCTGTTATATGAATTGAAATATATATTGAGATACATTAGTGTATTTTTTTTAGTTAAAAAATGATCAAAAAAAATTTGCGTCATACACTATGATAGAATCCCATACACTAAGATAATGCATTTATCCAAATAATCTCATGAGATTTAAGAAAAATTCTATATGATTCATCTAAATGACCAAAATGTCCTTCATAAAACAATACTCTACTATGTTTCTTCTTCAATGTGTTAAGAATAAATTATTGTATATTGTTAGGTTAATCACACACAAGTTTTAACTGGATAATGATAGGGTGATATGAATTAAGCATGTAATTTGAGGGGTTATATAGATATTCAGAAAAATGAGGGTCGATAAATATATTTGCAATATAATCCTTCAGAGGGGTAGATGAATATATATTTCCAGGATGACATTAAGTAATAGAAAATTCCAAGAATATTTTTTCTAAATTGACAGTAATATAACTCAGGTTTTTTTTTTGCTTAACCAAATAAACTTTCAGGGGATTATATAGAGTTTCAGAATAAACAGGGGAATATATCAATATTAGTAAACTTTCATGGGGGCTATATGTATTTTTTTTTCTTTTTTGAAATAAGATATATACTATTATTAAATTATATAAGTTGTGTTAGTGACGTAGCACCTACAAACAAGTTTGCAAAATAAATTTTTTTTAAAAAAAAGTTTGCAAAATAAATTGAGTGAATCGCTTATCTATAATTCAAATACATGCGCATAAAACTTAGATAAATATGTTTGTAAAGAAGAACAACATCAAGAACAACAATGTAAAGAGAGTTGTGAATGAGGGAAGAGAGTGACCTTTCATGATGAACGGACCTCGCAACCACAACTCTCCTTGTTGGCCAACGCCGAGCACCTCCCCCGTAACCGGATCGACAATCTTTGCCTCTAGGTTCTTCGCAATCTTCCCCACCGACTCGTAGTTCTCCCACTCGTCCTCCCTCATCATCACTGCTATCCCTCCCGCCTCCGTCGATCCGTATCCCTGTCACCACCACCAATTTCTTTTTCTTTTTAGGTGGGAGGAAGATGGGAGACTTAGAGTCCCAACTAACCCATGTAGGATTAGTACTGGTCAAATTATACATAATCAACTAATATATCAAAATCGGTCTTGAAAACAAACTCCTAAAATTAGTCCTCATATTAATTCACGCACCTAATATCATAAACTAGAAAAACTCTTTTTTTTTTTTTCTGGGAGGGGAGGGGGTTTAGAGGGGATCTGATTAAGTCATGCAAGTTATGGTCTTTTCTAAATGAAGGACTAACATGTATCGCTTCACATGTGAAATTTTATCTTAATTTTAAATATAAGTTAGTACCTTATTTGAAATTCAAGAATGAAAGACTAACACGCAATGTTAATTTCACAAGAAAAATCCAAATAGCCCCCCGTAAACTATCTAAAATTCATATAACCTCCTGACTTTTCTTAAATTCCATATAACCCCTTGAAAATACTTATGTAAATCCAAATAACCCCTGAGTTAAACTTCCACTAACATATGAGAAAGATTCTACGAACATTCTGTTTGGTTAACCCTGATTGAAAGCACGGTATACCAAAAAAAACCTTACAATTTGTAAAAAAAGCAGAAAACCCTTTGTAATGACGATTTTACCCCTCCAAATTGATTATAAAACCCTATTCGGACGGGTAAAATCATCATTTACGGATGATTTTTCACATTTTTAACAGATTGTAGGGGGGTTTTAGTATACCATGTTTTCAACCAAGATTAACTAGGCAACACTCACATAATAATCCTAATATATCAATGAAAAATTAATTGAGATGGATATTTAGATTTACATAGGTCTTTGAAAGGTTGTATGAGCTTCAGAAAAAATTAGGGGATTTTATGGATTTTAGATAGTTTAGAGGGGGTTGTGTGGATTTTTCCCTAATTTTAAATATATGTTCCCTTATTTGAAATTCAATACTTATTGAATCCCATCTTGATTCAGATAAGCATCGGCAACGGGCGAGCCGATTCTAGTACATATTTTTTAAAAAATTGACCTTAAACAAAAAAAAAAAAAAACAAACACCCTCTCCCATCCTTTCTTCTCTTTTTACCCCTTTTTGTACATATTTTTTTTAGAAAAAATGAATTTAAACAAAAAAGCAAACACCCTCCCAGCCTCTCACATAAGCATCATCATTTGGCCCGAGACTCGAAAACCCGACTCGCCCGGCCTAACCCGAGCCTGTCCGTTGTGAGGGTGGGCCGGGCCAGGCTTGGGCCTACTTTTGAAAGCCCAACTCGGCCCATGGACCTGCCCGAATTGGACCTGCTCAGGCTAGCCCGTAGGCCCGTTGCACTGATCACAAGGGCAATGCCCCCGTGAACAATTGAAATCACATGGGGAGGGAAATCCCTCCCATGTTTAAATTAAAAAAAGTTTAAATGAAGGGGAGGGAGCCCCTCTCCATCCAAAATTAAATGAGGACAGGGACACCTGTCTCCCTCATATATAAAAAAAAAAAAAAAGTATATGGGAGGGACTTGTGACACCTGCCACTCCCTCATATTATAAAAAAATTATATATATGGGAGGGACACCGTTACCCCTCCCTCATTTAAAAAATGAAATGGGAAACACTCTTTCCATTAAAAGAGACACTAATGTCTCGTATTGTGTCAATGTGTAACTGGTGTGAGACTTGACAAGTCTTTGGTGGTGTAGAGACAGAGAGACTTGTTAAGTCACTACTTTAATAAAAGTTTGTAGAGATTTTTAGTCTCTATTAGTCGTTTTTTATTAGAGAAGTCTCTCTCCAATCTCTTCTATAGCTCATAAGAGGCTTTTTTAAGCCTCGCGGAGACAACGGTTTGATGACTGTTTGTTTTTTTTTAATTGGCTATAGTGAGGGTCTAAGAGAGATGAATTATAGAGAATGAGTTTAGGGGCAACCTCACCTCCAAGTCTCCAATAGCAAGAAGACCGTTGTATCAGAGGGTTTTTTAAATTTTTTAAAATGGTTTGATGTTTTTTATAAATAGATATCCGTGAACCATTTATCTCATTCTCATTTATCCTCAATAAAAAATATCTTCTCTCAATCACATTTTCTAATTTTCAAAAATTTGAAGTTCTCTCAACTCTCAAGCTGTCAAGAAGTTCTCTATGAAGCTTTCAACAAAGCTCTCTTTCAAGCTCTCAAGTCTCAACAAGCTCTCTCTTTAAATCTCTCCACAAGTTTTGTTTTTGTTAAATTGTTGCATATTTTTTATCTCTGATTTTTATTAGTATTTATCATTTAATTCTAGTAATTATTATGGCTAACAATCCAGTAGATGGTTCAACTGGATCTCCTTCTGTACAATCTTCAAATCCAGCATCTGCATCTACTAGTGCATTAGCATCATCATCTAGAAAAACTAAATCTACTATTTGGGATTTTTTTGAATTAATTGAAACTACGGAAAATTTTGAATTAATTGAAACTATGGAAAATGGAAAAGAAATTCAAAAAGCAAAATGTTGTTTGTGTAATAAACATTTAAGTGCATCATCATCTCAAGGTTTCAGTCATCTTAAGAGGCATAAAGATAAATGCTTTGTAAAAAATAAAATTGATAGAGCAATGTTATTAAATAGAAATGTTATTAATTATAATTGCTCCTCTTTTAATAATTTTACATCACATATATCATTTAATTTTAGGGTAAAATGCATTTGGACCCCTGAAATTTTCTAAACCTACATAAACACCTCCTATAGTACAAAAATATGCAATTACACCCCCTGCAGTTTAATTTTATATTAAAATGAGATAAAAGTACGGTTTTACCCTTTTAATTAAATCTTTATCATGTTTTCACTTTTTTTTGGTAGGTTATTTTCACCTTTTAATGAATTATTATATGACTTAATTATCACAAAAATGCATTTAGATGCATTTGAAGAATTGATTATTGTATAAGTTAATATTCATAAAGCATATATAGAATTAATTAATTCATTTTTTCTATGGATATTTAGATAGTTAATGGTAAAATAGTAATTTTAAATTACTTTGTCACATCTTAATGAAAAAAATATAATAGCAGGGGGTGTAAGTGCATATTTTTAAACTTTAGGGGTTGTTTCTGTAGGTTTCAAAAATTTTAGGGGGTCCAAATGCATTTTACCCTTAATTTTACTAGTAAAAAAAGTAAACATACATAATGGGTTTTCAAAAGCAAACATCCCTGTATCAACAATAAAAAAAAAAATTCTTGATAGACAGGGCCTCCTATTTTATTTTTTATTTTTTTAATATCAGAGGAACTCCTCATGGCTGATCTTACGGCCTAGTTGGGAAAGCTACATTCGCCTGTTTATTCCTGGTCCCATATAAAATTCTTTTGAATTTCGCCTAACAAACAGGAGGTATGGTACAACGCCAAAACTCGAATCTAAGACCTACCCTTAACATAGATAAGCCCTGAACCGTTGTGCTATGACCACTGGGGACCTCCTATTTTGTTATGAATGAGTGGAGAGTATTTTGAAAATATCAGTTTACAAAGATAATGTTGGGACTTCAAGAGGGATTGACCATTTGCTTTCCTTTATAGGTGATGAATTTTTAGTGGGTGCTACCGGGAGGACCTATAGCACTAGGCCTGACAACGCTTTAGGTCCAGACCTAGACTTGACCCGATCCAGACCTGATTACATGTGTAATATACCTGATCTGATTTGAACTCGACCCGGTAGACCCGAACATACAAACGGGTTGAGTTGGGGTCCACCCTGCCCCGACCCGTTAGACCCGAGATCCGACTGTTTTATTAGTATATGCTCATATATTACAAGACTATTAGTATTAGTTGACCCATAATTTTGTTTCTTATTTATCAAGTTACAAGTATAAGTTTTAACTCATTTTTATATACATAAGTCAATAACGAAGCCCATAAATCATAACTCATAACCAACCAAATCCACTCGTTAACAAACCTTATTAGTTTATTAGCTTTTGAATTTGTATAATTAATTGGTTTGTTGCATGATTTATGTTCATTGTTTAGGTTAATATATTAGTGTTTATTGTTTTGAATGTTGTTTAGATTAATATGTAGTGTCTATTGTTTTGAACGTTTACTTTGTGACGCAAATAACCATTAACTCAACCTTTTAATTCATTGTTATATTGTTTAGATTTTTGTTTAATTTGAATGTTATATGTTAGTGTTTATTGTTTTGAATTGTACAAAAATATGTTCAAACATAATGTTAGGACATCAGTTTAGAAAACTCAAAACTAATGTTTTATACAAAATTTTCCTAATAGATTGATAAGGCAAACAAATTGATGAGGTCACCTTTTTTTTTTTATTAACTGTATTTGGGTCGGGTCAGACCCGGACCCAACCCGGGTCCAACAAGTCCAAATCTGGATCTATATTTTTAAAGACATGCCGGATCCTTGATTGAACTGGGACCCACCGGGTCTTGTCACATGTTAACAGGCTTATGTAGCACTATCACATATGATCCAATCTCACATGGGATGCCCTGAACTTGGGAGAAGCTTAAAATAATGTTGAAAAGTCGGTTTTCAAAGTGTCAATGCAATGCATAGCTATTCTACTGTCAGTCTATAGAAAACCGCACGGATGACAGGTGGCCATCAGGCCTTGTAAACCTCTTTTCAAAATCTGCATACCGGAATATATATATATATATATATATAAAATATATATATATATATATATATATCATTTAGTTATTCAGCAGTCAGCTTACCAAATTTATAATAGTCATCATCATTTTATTAACCTTAACATGGAATGAATTCGAATTATATTATAAATAGATTTTTTTTAAGGGATAAATTCATATAACCCCTGAAATCTCAATATATTCATATAATTATTTGTAAATATATCATAAATATAAATAATCTTCTGCGGTTAAAAATTCTTTAACTAAATTGAAATATTTTAAGCATATTCCGTTATTTCTATCATGGTTAATAAATATGTATTCTTTTAATCTTCAAAACAGTCAATACTTTTTTAAAAAATTCTTGTATTTCTAAAACATATGAACTTATCTTTTATCTTTTATTAAAAGTATATGTTTTTATTATATGAATTACATACTAAAATTAAATCCCATGAAACTAAAAAAATAAAATGGAATGAATGTAACAAAAGTGAACGAAATTGGATTTTTAAATAGAAAAACAATTCATCAATGAAAGGCAAAGGACCAAAACTATGGAAGGCAATTCACTGGTAAAAAAATACGTACCTGCTGAATCCACACGTGGCGAAACCGCCGGACGAACCGCTCCGCCGCCTGCCTCGAAAGCGGAGCTCCGCCCACAATAATCCTTTGAAGCGACTCCAACCCACCAACAATCCCCTCCGCCGCCCCCCTCTCTAACGCCACCAAAACCGGTGGTGCCACCGCCAAAACCGTCACGCCGTGCTCCGCCACCGCCGCAGCCACCGTTCCGACCTCGAACCTCCCCGCCGGCGCCATCACCGTCGTCTCCCCCAACGCGACCCCCCCCAAACAGAGGATGAGCCCCATCGTGTGAAACAGAGGCGCCAAAACCATCTTCACCTCCGCCCTCTCCGGCTGAAACCCGGCGACCATCGAGATGAAGCTCCGGTGGGGGATCGCCGCCGCCTTGGATCGCCCGGTGGTCCCGGAGGAGAACAGAATCGCCGCCGTATCAGATTGCCGGATCTCCTCAATCGGCGGCGGAGGATCCTTCAATCCGGCACGGATGAACATCGATTGGAAGTGGTCGGAGTCGATGAGGACGACGGGGAGGTCGGGGGGGAGGGAGGCGGCGGTGGAGGAGGTGGCGAAGGCGATTGTGGGGCGGGAGAGGCGGATTTGGCGGGAGATCTCGGAGGGGGAGGAGAGGGGGTTGGAGGGGGAGAGGACGACGCCGATCTGGAGGAGGGAGAAGGAGAGGACGGGGATCTCGAGACGGAGTGGGGAGAGGAGGAATGCGACGTCGCCTTTGGAGAGGCGAAGGCGGACGCGGAGGGAGAGGGAGAGGGAATTGGAGAGGGAGAGGAAGTCGGAGAAGGAGAGTGAGAGGGATTTGGAAATTGAGGAGGGGAAGATGAAGGCGGGAGTGGAGGGGGAGGGGGGTTGATGGCGGAGGAGGGAGAGGGCGAAGGAGGGGAAGGAGAGGGGTTGGGATTCGGGGGGGAGGGGGACGGATGGGCGGAGGGAATGGAAGGTTTTGGTTTCGGCACAGTAGCCGCTCTGAGGATCGGTCCTCTTCTTCGTGTCGGCCATTTTTTTTTTTTTTTTTAAGTTTTATTTGGAGGCATGGGGGTTGAGGTTTTGGTCTTTTGGGCGGGGGGGAGGGGGGGTGTATATTTGGTGGGTGGGTCGTGGGAGTGGGTGTGGGAGTGTGGTGTAACAGTGGAAAAAGGTCGTTGTTGTTAGCCACAATTTCTCAATTTCATTATCATGGAGAAGGTAGTGTGTCTATTTTCCGGACACATTTTTTCACGTGAGACGTGATGCCGGACCAGTTTACGTCTATTGTAAGTTTGTAAGAGGCTCTTTTTGGATTTTTAAACCATGAGGGGCTTTGATGTACTGTAGTTGCAGTTAGAATTAATCTAATGAAATATTTTAAGTTATATGGACTTTTGAAAAAGTAAAGAGATTATATGGATATGGTACAGTTTGTGGAGGTTATATGGATTTTTTTTTTTTATAAATAATAACTTCATTTAATGAGGTATTTGTTTATATTAAAAAAATAAAGAATATTCTTCACTAAACTGTATGGATATCTTTATAGAAAATATGAAAAAAAATTATCGAAACATAGACTCCGTTAATGTGAGTATATGGTTTAATGATTTTTTATTAACCTATATAGGACTCGAGTCGAGGATGAAAAATAAAACTGTTTAATAGCACTCGAAAATGATATATTCAGCGATGTGCATGCAAAATAATATATTCAATTATGCAAGTCCCGTCCTTATTTCTTATAAAAATACACACCTGCCCTATTGAAATAAGTATTGTTGTAAAAAAAATGAAGGGAAAATCCATATGACCCCTTGTAAATAGTCCAAAATCCATGTAATTTTAAAAACACTTTTTTTTGAAATCCATATAACCCCTGAAAACACCTTTATAAATCTAAATAACCTCATGAGTTAAACTTTCATTAACAGATGAGGAATATTATGAGAATATTCCGTTTGATTAACCGTGAGTGAAAGCACAGTATACCAAAACCTTTTATAATTTGTTAAAAATACGAAAAATCATCTATAAATGATGACTTTACCTTTCCGAATAAATTATAAAACTCTATCCATAGGGATAAAATCATTTACAAAATATTTTTTTATTTTTAACACATTGTAAGGGATTTTTGGTATATTGTATTTTCAATGAAGGTTAACTAAATAGAATATTCACATAATATTACTTATCTGTCAATGAAATTTTAACTCACAGGGTTATTTAGATTTACATAAGTTTTTTCATGGGGTTATTTGTGAATGTGCTATTTTCCCTCAATATATGTAGGTGTGTCGGAGGTCCGCCTCCAGGTGATGATCTAGGTCATTGCGCTTTAGATCCTTCACCAAGAGAGTCTAGGACACCGGCTGGTGCCGGCCAAAGAGATTCTGATGCTTAAGTCAGTGGAGTAAATGAATGGAAAAGATAAAGATGAAGAAGATGACTTTAGAACCAGAAGACTAGGATAATTTCGAATGCTTATTTGTGAATGTCTCCCTTCTCTCTCCTTCTCTTGCCCATTGAGCCGAGTGAGTGGCCATTTCATTTCCCGCCTAGGAGTCCCTCTGTCTCGGTTGGAATCTTCTGACATGGAAGATTCCGTGAGATTCAACACTGGGGGTTTCTTTGATGTCGTGGCATAGTCTCATTAGCCCTAACTGTAACTGAGACGAGCAGTGGCATGCAACTTGTCTGGGCTAGGGCACGTCTCTGCTAATTCGGCAGAGTAGAGCAGCTCTGGCCTTGCCCTACAGTGTTAGTGGTCCCCCCTCCTTCCGTAATTGGGACTGGGTCCGAACCCCTGGGTAGGATTTCTCAAGCGAGACTCCCAGGCTAGAGAACCGAGCCATTCTCCTCGAGAGGTCCAAAATCGGTCACACTTTGGGTCGGGTCCACTGCCCGTTTACCTAACTGACTAAGACAAGTGGCGCCCTTTGGAAGAGCGCAAGATTTTCTTTCTACAATATGGATTTCAGGAAAAGTCAGGGGGTTCTATGGATTTTGAACTGTTTATAGGGATTTATTTGAATTTTTCCAAAAAATGAAATATACATAAAAAAACATTCATACTTTTTAAAAAAATAATTTTTTTTTAATTTTCACACTATGACAATGCAATGTATATTGGAAAATGATATGGTGCAGTCCAATCCTAAGTCCGTCAGATTTATTTTTTAAAAAATATATGCAATGGTGTATTAAAATATATATTATTACAAAATAAAATATAGATTGAGAAACAATGAAACACTAGTGTATTTCCTTCAGATAGTATAAAAAATTTAATTTTTATATATTATAATAGTACAATATACATTATAATAACACGGTGTATCGTAGACTGCACTATAGCATTGAACCGTTTATAAGTTGCCGACAAGGATGCAAAACGAAATAAGTGTAATAGCATTCATCATATAATCAGCCTTATGTAAAGAAGTATATATTTTATATTTTTTTCATATAAATGAGAGAGAACGTAATAAATATTGTGTAACATTTTTCGTGCAAAAACTATTGAAGTTCTACGTGCATGGTAGTTTAGTAATATTACTAAAAATAAGCATAATTTTTTTAAAAAGTTATTTTTTTTTATGTGCGCTGATGCCTAGAGGTGATCCCTACTCCACTGTTACAATTTATTAATATTAAAAGAAAATTATTTTTTTAAAAAATATATATTGATTTCTTTATGTATAAATCTTATTTTTTTTTTATAATAACATGTATTTATTTAAAAAATTAAAATAGTTGGTAGCTGTAAATTTTTAGTACAAAGGCTCAAACAAGATGACTCAGTATTCAATATACATATACAGTGGTGATGTGGTATACTGGTATGGAAATGGAATGGTGTCACTAAGACAAATGAAGCAAATTGTGTATTCAAATCCCAAGAAATTTCTACAATACATTCATACAATTTTGGAGATTTTCAATATATCCAACGATACGGTTATTATATGACAATTCATCTAATCCTATTGTTAAATTATATGTGTTATGTCATAGTGTATTACATGTGTAATCCTATGTCTACTTGTATATAAAAGGGATTAAACCCTAAGTGCAATACAAGGATTCTATTATTCCATTATCTGATAGTAACATGGTATCAAAGCCACCATCTTAAAAACCCTAATTTTTTTTTTTTTTGGAATCCTTCATCGCCGTTGCCGTCGTCGCCGTCGTGCCTCTGCTGCTGTGCGTGCCGCCCCTGCCGTTGCTACCATGTTATAATTAAATTGTAACATGGTAGCCGCGCCTCGCCTTGCAGCTTTCTGCCAAGCGCCCTGCCACACGCCGTGCTGGCCGCGCCCTGCCCTGCCCTGCCGCGCTCAGCAGTGCCTTGTTGAGTGCCATGCCCTGCCTTGCCCAGACACACCCTGCAGAGTGCCATGCCCTGTTAGGTGCCCAGCCACGCCCTGCCGAGTGCCGTACCCTGCCCTCTGCACGCATGATCCTGCTGTTTTTGGGATCTTGTTCACTCGCCAGCGCGTCAACGCGCTTTCGACAGCCCCAGCGATTTGCCAGTACGCGTTCCAATTGCCCACGTGTTTTCCCAGACGCGCTCCTAGATTTCCCAGGATCCTATCCAGTACCCTGTCTGGGCACCAGCGTGCTAGATCTCGGATCTCCCGAGATCCTATCTGGGACCCCTCCCCAGCGAGCCCCAGTTTGCCCTGCCAGTTTGCCCGTGCCATCCCGGAGCCACCCTATGCCGCCTGTGCGCGCCACCACCCGTCGCCCTGCATCGCCCTCGGCTGCCTCTGGTGACCATCGTCTACCGGCCATCACAGCCGGCCGCTCTCCGGTCACCTCCGGCCGCCCTCCAGCGATCCTCTGGCCACCCTCCACCGCCTTCGGCCACTCTCCGGCGATTCTCTGGCCACCCTTCGCTACTTCTGCCCGTTCTCTAGTGGCCCTCGGCCACCTCCGGCAACGCTTAGCCACCTCCAGCCATCGCCTCGGGATCTTAAAATACCAAATCATACATTATTTTCACTCCAGAGGTCCGATTAAGGTGTTCCAAGGGCCCGTTTCAATCGATTTTTTGTCCTCGACATCCTCATTTGGTTTTTAGCCTCATTTGAGATCTGAAAATGTTGGATATCAATCATCTTCAGACACGCATGGTGTCTTGTCAATCCTCTTAGTCGTTCATCTATGAGGGCATCCTGGGGGCTGCTTCTGCTAAGAAGCAACATAGACAATGTAGACGAAGACCTACTAAGAAGCGCAATAGACCGAAAAGACGAGGACATCGTCTTCCTTTTGTTACCACTACGACTGCTACTTCACTTGGCTCTGTTCAGGCAAACTTGGATAAGCTTGACTAGATCAGTTAGTGCCTTGACCACCTAATTCTGCAACAGTTTCTCTCTGGTACTTCTACTCCCTTTGCCTTGTCTTATACTACGGGTACTCCTGCTTATTGGATCTTTGATTCAGGTGCCTCACATCACATGACGCTTGATAGTTCTGTCCTCACTGCATGCTCACTTGTACCCTCACACCTACATTCGATTCATACTGCTAATGGCTCTCCTTTAGTCATCACGTAGTGTGGATCGATCACCACCACATCTCACCCTACTGGCCGCCTTTCATTACCATTTGTTTTGCATGCTCTTGAGCTTTGCATGAATCTTGTGTCTATTAGTCGATTGTGTGATTCTGGATTCACCGTTACCTTTACTTCTTCTATGTGTTTTGTGTAGGATCCACGTTCAGGGCAGATGATTGGTGTTGGTCGTAGGATTGGTGGACTATATTATGTGGAGTTTCTTCATCTTCCAGTACCCGATCCCTCAGTTTTCTGTGGCATTGTCAACTCTGATACTGACTTGTGGCATAAAAGGTTAGGTCATGTTTCTGAGTCTCGTCTTAAAGACCTTATTTAGTTTGGTGACTTGGGTCATGTTTCATTTTCTCCTCTTTCTGTCTGTGAGAGTTGTAAACTAGCCAAACCCAATGTTACTCTAGTCCATTCTAGTAATCTTCAGTCCTCTAGTCCATTTGAGCTAGTTCATTCTGATATCTGGTGTCCTTCGCATATCATGTCAAAGAGTAGATTTTCATATTATATCAATTTTACTGATGACTATTCTCGCTTTACCTGGATTTATATATTGCGTCATCGATCTGAGGTCCCAAAGTTATATGAAGTCTTTATCACTATGATTCACACCCAGTTTCAGGCTCGTATCAAGACCTTTAGGTCTAATTGTGCTCGAGAATATATCACTTCCACGATGCATTCTCTTCTTCAATCTCATGGGATTAGTTATAAGGACTGTAATTCCCTCTTAATTTCTACACAATTAAATGTAAAAATTCTTCAGGGGCATTTTTGTCTTTTACATGTATCAATTTGTCTTTACGATTATTTATAAGAACTGTAATGTCTATCCAATTAAATGTAAAAATCTTTCAGGGGCAATTTTGTCTTTTGCAATGACTAATTTGTCTTTATAATTGTTTATAGGGACTACAATGTGTACACAATTTAATGTAAAAGTCTTTGAGGGGCAATTTTGTCTTTTGCAGGGACTGATTTGTCTTTATAACTGTTTATAAAGACTTCAATGTCTACACAATTATATGTGACAAAATATTCTGGGAATATTCCGTTAAGTTTGGATGGAAATTTAACTCAGGGATGATAATTGAGTTTTTCTAAGTTTTTAGGGACTCGTACGTCTGTTCCAATTTTAGTAAGGATTTATATGGGTTTTTTCATGTTTATAGGGACTTAGACATCTTTAACCCATCTTGAAAATGAAACAAACATTTTATTTTTTATTCTCCAGAGACATGATACCATAATAGTTTCTTTAAGTTGAGCCTTACATAGATCACATAAAATGATTGGAGTGTTAAAATAATTGTGTTATATACAATTTAAGAAAATGTCAAATGGTTTGTGCAATCCCATTTGCAGGCAGCCCACATCGTATTTATTTTTTAAGAGTTATAAACTCTCCCATTAAAATATATATATACTATTAAATGAAATAAAATATATATTAAAATATAATAGAATATTATTTTCTTTTTGAAAAAATACATTTTTTTACAACCATACATTATGACAGAATCTTTTAAGCGCAATATACATTATGTTATCAAAGTGTATGACGTTACAAAATATATTATCTCTCAGCTCTTTACCATTTAATTATTATCTGATGGGCAACAGAATTTTATTTTAAATGACTTAAATAATCAATATATAATAGACCAAGAAACCATGGTTGTCTTAACTTCTCATTCGATGAATAATGTTGTTGACTTATTAAAAGTTGAAAAAATTAAATGCGTGTCTTGTAACGTACGAATATATATATATAATTGATTTTGAGTGTATTGAAACTGGCACATGAAAAGCGAGACAGGACACAATATTTTATAAAAAATTTTATAATAACAAATGCCGCTAATATTAATAATGTCACTATCCTAAATAATCCATATTATATTTATAATTTTAAAGAAAGCTAATACACTCAATCTATTTTACGGCTTGTGTACTACCCATAACTGGCCTTCCAATATACGGAAAACACTAATTTTTTTCAATTTGTTAAAAGAAAAAAATATAATAGTGTATTTCAATATATATTTTAAACCAATAAAAATTTTTTTTATCTTTCATAATAGTTTGTAATTCAATTTGTGACAATATATTTTTTTTTTTAAAAAAAAGTGAGAGTTACTCAGTTACATACGAGGTTGCACACAGCTAAAAATATCATTTTTCATATCAAAAATTAGATTGCAATACAAATTCGGAAATGGTAATATATGTTTTAGAAAAAAAATATCAAATGAACATTATATTATACATTTATTATAAATATTTTATTGTATATCTATAAAAATATAGATCATGAATGTGAATTTTTTAAGAAAATATATATTAGAATATTATTGATATAAATTTTCAAGTACAACATTTATATTAGAATATGCCATTCAAATTCAGTCATTGAAGGTATTTGTTGGATACAAATCCGAATAAATAATTGTGTATGAGAATAAGTAACTTCTCAACCTGCCGTGCCATCCGAGTTAGCAGAGTTTTTTTTTTTTTTTTGACAAGTTAAAAGCCCTTGAAAGGGCATTGCATACCACTAATACTATCATGCTTCAACCCATCTGATCTACTGGTACATGAACAGCTATGTATGACCTCTCCATAGTGGATCAGTTAATGGACTTAACTAGGTCTGGACCCGACCCGGCCTGAACCAGATTACACATGTAATTTATCCGATCCGATTTGAACACAACCCAATTTGGACCCGACCTGGTAGACCCGAACATAGAATCGGGTCCGGTCCAGGTACACCCTGACCCGTGAATCCAAGACCCGACTGTTTTATATATATTTATTAGTTAACCCATAAATTTCTATCTCGTTATCTAGTTCTAATCCATAACCTCTGATCATCCATCTCAATTTCAAGCGTTATTCAAGGTTTATCCACAAACCATTATAATGGCTTTTGTATTAGGAGAAGCTTCTCACTAGAGTTTACCGTTCCAAATGAGTCCCCAATGCCAATACTTGTTGTCCTCTCTGCACGATGGAGGAGGAAACGGTCACACACCACTTTATCGGGTGTCCGGTTGTTCGTCAACTTTAGAGTCGCTTGAAGGCTACGACGGGGATGGCGGACCAGTTTGCTTCCTTGAACGATTTATGGGAGACAGGGAGGCGTCTTCGTTCGAGTGGTGATCGAAGTGCGGTGGGCAAAATTACTCAATCTTTCATTCTGGCAGTGGTGTGAATGGTTTGGCTTGTCCGTAACCATTTGATTTTTAGGGATACAAGAGTTTACATTGAGAATTTGTGAGATTCAGTTATTAATTTTATTAGAGATTGGGGGGTTGCTTGTGCGGGGACAAGCAAAATTTTGTACATTGGGAGCAAAATTGTAATCGAGAAGTAGGTTTTGTAGCTCCTCTCGATAGACCCATCATCTACCTATTTTACTGTTTTGAACGTGTTTCGCTTTGGTTTGAATAAAATTAATGTGTATGCCTATTATTTCATTAAAAAAAAAATGGTGATAGTGGATGACTGGATGGGGCTTCTCACCTAACAGTATAGCTTGGGTGTACCATGGTGGATTCACAAGAAAGGTGTCCCTGTTAATCCCTACTCTGCACATTATACCAAACCAAAGATCAATGTAATTATGGAATATACCGGTTTGTATATAACTTTAAATATATATAACCAGTGAAACAAGGATTCCCACTCATTGTGCGTAACAACCTTGTATGTTGTCGACCTAAAAGATGGCAATGGCTAAACGTCTGAAACAATGGAATTAAATAAAATAAATAAATAATCCTCACCAGAGAATCACAAAATCAAACAACTCTAAAAATACAACTTTCACCCATACCACTCACACCAAAGATTCCTGAAAAAAAAATCACAAAACCCATTTCAAAGCCGTGATCATTCTGAGAGAACCAAACAAACCCTATGAACAATTAAAATTTCACCGAAAGAGAACTTTAACCTGGGAGAGAGGGAGCACGAACGATTGGATGTCCCCGCCATGAATGGATCTTCAACATAATTTTAGAGCTGAAATACAAAACCCTAGTTATATTAAAAAAAAACTTGTAACGCCCCAGGCTTACACAGCAAAAAATTGTTCGCTTTGCTCCTAAATGGACTCACGGCTTTAAAACACATCTTAGTGTGTAAGAGCTGTACTCACATATAAGCATGCAGTGGTGGAACCAGAAAATTGCTCCAGCGGAGGCAATATTTAGCTAAATGTTTTATTTTTTTAATCGAGAATTTTCATATACTATTTTCTTAATCAAGATCCATTAGCATTAAACATAAAATAAAAAAATTCAGGATTACAAGGTGCATATGAAATAACAATAATATAAAATAGCTAATACATCTTTTATAATTATTCAAAAATGAAATATAATAATATATGAACATGATAGTGTAATTTTCTTTTCCTAGGTTGAGAGAGAGAGAGAAGATAAGGCAGAGACATCAGAAAAGAGTGAGTGAAATTTTTTTCTTGTTTGCTGTATTCATAGATCAGAAAGAGAGGGAGCAAGGAAGAAAAAAATTCTAAAAAATCAAATATTACTATTATTATATAGCTCTTGCAGTTTGAAGGGGAGGTGGTCCTTTCGATGGCATAAAAAAAATTACAAAATAGAACATGTCCCGGGGGGGGGGGGGGTGAGAGGAAGAGAGGAATAACAAGAACATAAAAGCAACAAAGCAAAACAAAGAGTGGGTAGAAAAGTAAACTAGCCATTATTCACTATTTAGTTGTTATTATGTAAAAAGTTGATAAAAAAATTACTAGGGTGATGAACATTTTCTTGTAGATGTGGGTGTATGGATTAGTTAAATAAGATTCTTCAATGTTTACAAATTAAGAAACAATAATGAAAATTAAATACCACTCATAAATAAAATAAACTATTTAGGCAACATTTATATTGATGCGTGTAACACTTGATCATTTGAAAATCAAAATCACCCATTTTTAACCCAACTTTACAGCTAGCTAAAAAATTGATGGGGAGTAGCTGACCTTTTTAAAATAAAGTGTTAATATTTTGTATAAATTAAATTAAAAAAATCATCTACACTAACTGAACACAACAACAACAGCTAGATAAAAAGGTGAGTGAGTGGTGGGCCAGTGGAGGCAACTGCCCCCATTAGGCCCCATATATCTCCGCCCTTATAAGCATAGATTATCTCCTCTCATTAGACAATGTGGGACTAAACACTAAACCTGTCAAGTATCCACAAAAATCTGAATCTGATCCAAATCCATATCCGAAAAATTAGAAATATCCGATATTTGAAGATCTAGAGTGCAGATATGGATGTCAGTCTATCCGATCCAAAAAATATTCGTATCCGACATACATTATAAAAATATATATATTTGTATTATATATTGCTCATATTGTTATCTTGTATGATTAATCACAATGATAATATATTATAATACTATTAAATTTTCAATGTATGATATCTGAAAGAGATAGTAAACCTTAAAATCTCAATTTTAATTTTAATGTATTTCTAAAATATCATTTGATTATCCAAATTAATGTTAATATTCAAACATGTCAATTATCTGAAAAACTTCTATATCCGATCCGTATCCGAAGTGATCCGAATCCAAAAATTAATATCCGTATCCGAATCCAAAAATTCAGATATGGATATTAGCATATCTGATCCGTATCCGTCCGATTGACAGGCTTACTAAACACCCTCACCCAATCCATGGGCCTATTAGGACTGTTGGCCATCCCCTCAATGGGCTAGGCGTCACAATCACCCCCCCTAATGGGCCACATGTTCTCTTATGGGGCGGCACCCACTATCGCGAAATGGACAGGCTCTGATACCAATTGTAACGTTCCAAGCTTACACAGCAAGAAATTATCCGCTTTACCTCTAAATGGGCTCACGACTTTAAAACGCGTCTTAGTGTATAAGAGTTGTGCTCACATATAAGCACAGACTATCTCCTTCCATTAGATGATGTGAGACTAAACACCTTCACCCTCACCCAATCCATAGGTCTCTTGAGACTCTTGGGCCTGAGTCAGGCGTCACAAAACTACCATAGAAGAGATGGAGAGAAGGAGCACAAACGAATGTCACACCATCTAGCAATACATGTGGAAGATGGATCTTGCAACTTGTAGTACATCAAAGAGAGGAGAGGGGTTGATGTCCTAGAGATGTATGTCGAAATTTTTTTTTTTCCTGAGAGAGCAGGTAAAAGAGACAGACAGGGGATGGGGGGCAGTTATTACCACCCCCATTAACTCAACCCACCCTCTTTTAATTAATTATTTTTTTTTTTTTTTTAACCCACCCCACTAAATAAAAAAAGCCTTCAATACCTCGCCAACCAAACAGACACCCCCAAGACGACGAGCTCAAATGCCCCGATCGGTGAAGAACTCCTCCCTCATCTGCTCCACACGCCCCTTCCTATCCATCTCTTTTAAGTTTTTTTCCCATCACTCATGGCCGCCGCTGCCGCCACTTCCGAAATCAAGATCACTATCATCGCCACCGTCACCGACACGGGCTCCACCTCCTCATTCAACTACTTGCAGGGTTCCCAGTGGCTCTGCACGGCGGACCTAGACATCAACGACGACCTCGTCTCCACCTCCTCCCTCATGATGGGCGTTGGCACTATCAAGTCCATGGCCATGGTCCTCTCTGGCTTCGCCGGCCTCATCTCAGGCGCTTGCGACCTTGCAGCACGGCTATCGACGAGTTCGTCTCTGTCAACTCCCAACTCAACATCGAACTCGCCCATCTCAAGAGGATGTAGGGGGGTCGGCGAATCTGTCAAGGCCGGCACAGGCAGCGGTGGCGTTCTCGGTGATGGTGGCGGTGCCGTTGTTGGCGATGGCGTTTGTTGTGGGGCACAGAGAGAGGTGTTGGGGGTTGTTGGGGGCAACAGCGAGCGTAGCATTGGTGGGGTTGGGGCAAGGCTCAAAAGATGGCGATGAAGAAATTGAGGATTTTCAGGGGAGGGGTGGGTTAGGATGGAAAAAAATAATAATAAAAGGGGGGTGGGTTGAGGAGTTGATGGGTGATAATAACTACCCCGTGGGATGATGTTGTATTTTCCCATTTTTTAGAGGGAGCGGAGTTGATGATGGATTGATGGGTAGAGAGGTCACACCTGGTAGAATTCCATAAATGCACCTAGTCCAAACTCCATTCAAGAGCAATTACTGAGTCCTTTTGGTAGATGTTAGGAGCAAAAACGGAAAAACAAAGTTTGGCCAGCTATTTTGTCAGAACGTGATTCCTTGGATTTTTAGTAGATGCAGGAGATGCAGGGGTGAAAGTCCTTTGTACCCCTAACCCCAAAAAAAAAAAAAAAAAAAAAGAAGAAGAAGGAGCATGGAGCAAAGTCTTTTGATAGTTTAAGGGGGGTAAAATAGGAAGACAAATACAGGGGTGAAAGTCCTTTGTACCCCGAATTGAAGTGGTCGGAGTCGATGAGGACGACGGGGAGGTCGGGGGGAGTGAAGCGGCGGTGGAGGAGGTGGCAAAGGCGATTTTGGGGCGGGAGAGGCTGATTTGGCGGGAGATCTCGGAGGGAGAGGAGAGGGGGTTGGAGGGGGTGAGGACGGCGCCGATCTGGAGGAGGGAGAAGGAGAGGACGGGGATCTCAAGGCGGAGTGGGGAGAGGAGGAAGGCGACGTCGCCTTTGGAGAGGCGAAGGCGGATGCGGAGGGAGAGGGAGAGGGAATTGGAGAGGGAGAGGAAGTCGGAGAAGGAGAGTGAAAGGGATTTGGAAAATGAGGAGGGGAAGATGATGGCGGGAGGGGAGGGGGAGGGAGGGTGATGGCGGAGGAGGGGAAGGAGAGGGCTTCGGATTCGCGGGGAAGGAGGGGAACGGATGGGCGGAGGGAATGGAATGTTTTGGTTTTGGCGCAGTAGCCGCTCTGAGGATCGGTCGTCGTCTTCTTATCGGCCAATTTTATTTTTTTTTTTTTGAATTTGGATCCTGGTTTTTTTTTTTTTTTTTTTTTTTTTTTTTTTTTTTTTAGGGTATATATTTGATGGGTGGGCCTTGTGTGTACCGGATCATCTGCGGTACAGTAACTGTGGTGGACCCCATGTTTGCTTTTCCTGTTCACACATGTTCAATCAAAGAACCACACTGGAAGCCTTTTTATTCATAATATATTTTTTGTTTGTACAAGCTTTGGGCCCCACGACTTTTTTATTTCTTTTTCTTCTTACTTTCACCACTGACATTTTTTTTAGAGGACACTTCATGCTGTGGTATCTGTGATTTCTTGCAAATGATTTTTTATTTTTTTTTTAATTTGTTTCATTTGATCACATAAAATGAAATTTAAAGGTATATATATTTTTTAAGAATAATATTAGATACAATCTCAAATATAGTTTCACAAACAATCCATGCATGTTTTAATTTTTTTGATTTGTGTAAAGGGTATGTGTCAGACATCACATTCAAAATGGTTTTAGCTATTGCAGTATCTTGATCAGTAAAAAATGGTTTTTGAAACAGACATGAGTCCTTGAAAACCCACAGAAATCCAATTTTCATCATTAGGTTAAATTTTCATTAACAGAATATTTCATCACATATAATTGTGTAGACATTGTAATCCCCATAAACGATGATAAAGATAAATTAGTCTTTGCAAAAGATAAAATTGTCCCTGAAGGCCTTTCACATTTAATTGTGTAAACATAGCAATCCCTATAAACAATGATAAATAACAAAATTATCGCTCAAATATCTTTTACATTTAATTGTGTAGACATTATAGTTCTTATATAAACAATCATAAAGACAAATTGATCCCTGTGAAAGATAAAATTGCCCGAAAGACTTTTACATTTAATTGTGTAGATATTATAGTTCTTATATACAGTCATACAGACAAATCGGTTCATGTAAAAGATAAAATTTTCATTGAAAGACTCTTACATTTTATTGTGTAGACATTATATATAGTCCTCATAAGCAATCATAAAAACAAATTGATCTTTGTATAAGACAAAATTACCTCTGAAAGACTTATCTACCATATTTTGCAAGTGCATGTCCTCTCTGTCAAGTTGACAACAGTGAAATGTGGACCAACCACCTCTGCTAAATAATCTCCACCCCTCCTCACATCATATTCACCAATTATTGATTGGATATACTTCAATGCCCTTGGCACAATCTTGTCTTTCCAATTTAAACCCATGACACGCCGGCAATCCATTCTTTCCATGATCTTGACCCGAATGGTGTCCATTATCTCTATCATCGGTAACAGTCTTGCCTTGTTTATCCACGCATTGAAGGATTCAGAGATGTTGTTGGTGAGATAATGAGATCTAAAAAAAAAAAATTATTTCACAAGCGTTACTCATATAGTGTTTAAAAAGTAAATATGTTTTAAGCATTACTCATGTAATTTTTTTACCTCGCTGTCATACCAAACTGGCATCTACTCCACACTTGGTCTTTCACCCCATCTAGATATGCTGCAGCTGTAGAAGAAATTTGTCTAATCTCCCACATTGATGCTTCAAATCCTGCCACAGAATATGATCTTGCAGAAGCCCAGACAAGCCGCTCCAATACTTCTCCTGGATGCTTCTTTTTAAAATTTTTGTATAAATGCCTCACACAAGTTCTATGCTCAACACTTGGAAATACATACCAGAGGGACAGGCTGACAGTTGACTTGGCATAACACCAGGAAGTTGAGTATGTGAAGATCATGGTTTCCCTAGCACTCTTTGCAATCAAATTTCTTATCTCGTCATGCAAGACCACCAAGGAGCACTCATCTCGCTCGATCTATTGTTCTTGTGACTTGCTTTCCAAGAACATACCGTTGAGCAAAATCTGATTTCACTTTTTTCCAGTACCCACCATGCATGAAGGTGACATGATATTTTGTATCCTCATCCATCTCTTGTAATTCACAAGATTAAATAACATTAATTAAATTAATATATAAAAAACCCAAAACACAAGAGATTATATATATATATATATATATATATATATATATATATATATATATATATATATATATATATATATATATTTATTGAGTGTTTTTACTCACATTAACAAAATATATATATCGTTAAAAAATTCACATTTTTCAAATGAAGTACATACTTCATTTTTTTTAGAAAAATAATATAATTCATTAGATGAGATATACTATTTTTTTTAAATCAAAATGTGTGTGGATTAGAATTAGAACTGAAAAATGGACTGAACGTAATATTATTCATATTTTTTTTATAAAATCAAATTCCCGTAACATTACTAGTTAAAAAAGACCCAAGTAATTATTCTAGTTTGCTAATATATTATTTTTAACTCGATGGCTTCTTGACTTAAATTTAAAAATCTTTTAGTGATTAGTAAACTAAATAAAGTACAACAAACATCAAACTATTTTCTTACAACCTAAATAACCCACATGAAGCAACCCATATGAAATTTTGTTTTAGAGCCCGCCCCCCCCAAAAAAAAAAAAAAAAAAACATGCTAAAACATGCCCACATGACAAATAGTTGAGAGCACCTAACCTTTACTAAATTTACCCCCCGTTACCATTGATCTCTTCTTCCTCATCAACATAGGGCCGACTCTTTTATTAGATAACTTAAACAATTGTCTAAGGCCTCAGATACACAAAGGCCCCTAAATTTTTTTATATTTATAAGTAGGTATTTTTCAAAACAATTAATAGTCATTTTGATATAGTTAAAAAGTAACCAATAAAAAATTGACAACATCTTATGATACCTAAAAAATAGCAAAACAAAAAAATTTACATAACCAATAGGATTTAAAGTCTTTTTTGAATCCCAAAAAAATAGGAATATGAAAAGGTGAGGCCTAAAAATGTGTTGTTATTGTTTTTCACACTCTTTTATCCTTTTCAATATATTCCTTCTTTATTTAAAAAAAAAAGAATTCTTCTCTCTATATTTCTTTTTTGAGAAAAATCAATATAGCTTCGTGGAAACTTGTGAAAATCAGAAAAAGTCCTTGTAAAATAGTAAATTCTCTCAGGTCCCTATCTTATTAGATAATATTTATTTTAGTCACTATAATTAACCAGATGTGTGTTAACCCTAACCATGCATGGTAAATTACTGTTATGCCTTTTTAAATTTATTTTCTTTGTTGGAAAAAAATCGATATAACTCCTTGAAAACTTATGAAAATCGAAAAAAAATCCATGTGAAATTTAAAAATCGTCTTAACTCCCTGAAATCTTCTTAAAATCACAAAAAATCCATGTGATTATCTAAAAATATACTGATTTATTTAAATTTTATTAAACAAATTATATTTTTATAATCGAGGTGTTATGATTTTTATTACTAGTAATTTTGAGTTAAGAATGTATTATAGAATTTTGATTTAGTTTTGAAATTGTTTTCTCTATTGATTTTGTAATAGAGTTGATGAAGCTATAATTTTTTTCGTTCAGTCTCTGTAATGAGATTAAAAAGGTGAAAATGATGAAAAATGACTCAATTTTATAGATCAAATGAGGTTTGATGGATATTTTTTTTTTACAGATGAGGATGACATTTCAGGAGATCGGGACATTGAAAAATGATGAGGGTATTTTTGTTTTATAAAAGAACTAAATATGATTTAATAAAACTTGTAGGGACTGAATTCAATTTTAATAAGTTTCTGAGGACTTATTTCAATATACTTTTGACTAGGGGGACTACATTCGTTAACCATATACACTTTATGGGGACCTAGGATAATTTTCTCACTTTAGAGGGACTTTTTGTGATTTCAAGAATATTTCAAGGAGTTAAAAAGATATTTTTTATATAAAAAAACATCTTGACTTTCTGTTTGCTGTAGACTAAAAAGAATTATGTGGTGTAGATAACACGGAATAAAGTCTTTTTTTATTTGAATCAAATAAAAACTTACATATAAAAACTTCATTAATAATTTTACAGTCTAAAAAAAGCTAGAAGAATGATTTTTAATTAAAAAAATTAATAATTTAAAATTAAAATAAATATTAATTAATTACCTTATGCCCATAATATATTCGGCAGGCCCAGCATCAACAACCTGCAAACCATACCTTCCCTTTCATGTCCAATAACCCAATCAAATCCAATAGTCTCTACTATCTAGTACCATGAATCTATCTCCGATCAAATACCATTAAAAAAAAAAAGAAGGAAAAGAAACAATGGAAGCAAACGGCTTACCGTCTTTCGTTGTCAGATTCACACTGCGGGCCGGTAATGATGAACGGAATGATATTGTCATTGAGGGGACCGGTGGTGGATGGGGGACGATTTTGTGGAGGAGATCGGCAGCGGACGAGAGAGATCGCGGATTGTCATAGAGGATTGGTGATGGACGGGGCCGCTAATGATGAAAATAAAGGAAAAAAAAAATCGTGATCGCGGATTGGTGATGGACGCGGATGAGAGAGGTCGGGGGAAAAATCCCACTCTCGTGGAGGGGTTAGGGCGGATGAGAGAGATCGAGGGGATCGAGAGAGGGGAACTGTTTGGAGGGGGTTGAAAAATCAGGGATACATTACTCATTTTCGTTGTATATGTTAATCTTAACTAGGATGGGTTAGGTTAGGGTTAACTTCTGTTAACGACATGCATATGGGTTTTTTTTTGTGAGTTTTCATGAACTCGTATGTCTATTCCAACTTTAGCAGGGACTTATATAGGATTATCTATGTTTATAGGTCTATAAATGTATTTAACCCTAAATAAAAAGAAGTAAATGTCCAAAGAAACCATACAACATGAAAGAATAAAAGAGTGGAAGAACAGGAGAAGGCGGGAAGGGGATTCCAAGGAAGCATACTAGCTTAGGTAGGAGATCTCCCCAAGACAACGAGGGAATCCCTTAGCAAGCATACCTGCGGGGCAACCAACAGGCAGTCCTTCTCCACCCTAGCCACTCTTGCATCGTCACAAAAACAACCCAAAACGTGATGAAGCATCATTTTTTTTAAGAGAAAGGTAGACTATATATAACTAATCAAAGTGATGTTACATGAGTCTGAATTTGTATCAAAAAGCATGGTGGGGCGAGGGAGAGAGGAAAGTGAGGAGACAATGGCATGGAGAAAGAAAAAGAGAAGTTAACCACACAAGTAGTGTGGATTAAACACCTCCTCAAATACATGTAAAAAAAAGAAAGAAAGAAGTCATGACCCTTCCAAGATGACCTGATTGGCTGCTAACACTTCCTAGCCCGTATCGATGTGGAACACGCCATCAATGATACCCACGCTTCTAGCTCCCGCTAATATGCAGCCCCAAGAAGAGATGAAATGAAGGATGTCGTCCAAACGTTCTCTATATAGAACCGTTGTTCGAAAAATAATTTCTTGTTTCTGCTCAACCAAATTGCCCACAACGCAGCTAGCATAATGATTTTGTTGACTCGTGTTTGGACACGAGAGTTCCCCAGGATGGGGCATCTGTGCAAGCGAAGCCATAGGTCCTCTCCGCTCGAGAGGTGCACCGAGATGCCCAAGACTACCCCGATCAGGGACCACAAAGGGCGCAGGGCTGGACATTGACACATCAAATGTTCAGCTGATTCCGGATACACCTCGCATAGCTCGCATGTCGTCGACATTTCCGTCCTCCATCTTGCTCTCACGACTTTGGTGAGTATGCAACCTTGGAATGCCAACCATAAGAAAATTTTCATCTTTAAAGGGATCTTCAGATTCCACAGCCACCCAATTTTGTCGCCTCTTCTGTCGGTGTGGATTTTTGACGGGTTGTCGTAATTTGGGTTCCTTTAGGCTTGGTTCCAGCCCGTACACAACTTTTTGAATCACCGCCATTGGATCGTCCTAGTTTGCCTGACAACTCTCAAGGACGTTGGTGTGATCACCACTTGCTTTTCCTCAAAAGCAAGAAAAGGGATACTCTTCGATTACTCGCCTTTGCCAAGAAATGGTGGATTCTCTTTACATTGACGTAGCTGGCCATGCAATGCGGTGAAGCTCAGGTACCTCGCACAAAATTATTAAGATCCAGTTAGAACAAGAGTGCAGTAAATTATTCTAAAATAAAAAATAAAAAGAGAAATTAAATATGAATTTTGAACACGCACTGTGTTAGTTGTTTTGGGGAGGGAATTAGCAATGATTCCCTCCCCAAAAAGATTTATCCACTTTCAGAATGCAATGAAAAATAGGTTAGGATTGATGCACTAAATTAAATTATGCAAATGAGTTTTAACTAAAAATGAAAATAAATAAAAGGTAAAAGATAACAAAGAGAATATCATGTTATGTGTTTATTTAGAGCATTGCATCAACTTCTCTCCTTCTCTCACCCCCACTCTCACTCAACTTCTCTCTCTCACCACCAGACTGTTTTTTTATAATAAATAAAGCACTCCCTTTTCTTTCTTCTCAAAACATCCTCCTCTTCCTCACTTTTTTTTTTAGAGTGCTGCTACACTCAGTTTTTTTCACAGTTTAAAACACAGACCTATATATCTCATTACAGATTTAGTTATGTATATATCTCGTTAGATAATGTATATATTTCACTAAAAATTTTCTTACACTTACTAAAAATCAGTTCATTCAATTCAAAATGGAGCGATATACATTTTTTTATTAAAGCATATACCTCATTAGATGATATTTACTATTTTTTAAAAAATAAAAATATGTAATGTCTGAGTTTTAGTTGATGAATATAACTAAAAGTGTATCATTTTCCTTCTTTTTATTTTCCCCAAACCCTTTCACACCTCCTCTCAAAACAGCCCCGGCCTTCTTGAACAAACAGCCCAGCTCCCTTTTATTCTCCCTTGAAAACCACTATTTACCCATTGTTTCAACTTTCAACCCATCCCCTCTCTCATACCATCCAAATTACCATCCTTGTCACTTCTCCTTTTACTTGTAGACCTCTCACTCTCCCTCTACTTGAATCACCAGTACCTGTGCCCCCATTTCCCTTAGTCCCTGAAAAACCAGCCAAGCCACTAAAGAAAAACAAACAAACCATGCCCTATCAAATCAACCGTTGATTCTCTTCTTTTTTTTTTTTAACTTTTCATTCTTGCATGGCAATTCCTTGTGTAGTCAATCGGTTGTGAATTAAAGGAGTGGTGGAGTGTGTGAGAGCACCTCCAAGGGGCCGAATTAATTCGGCTCCTTCACTCAATCCGACGAGGCGTGAGAGAAAAAACTGTTCCAACCTGCTCCTCGTTGCTCAATATTTCAGGTGGATGAGCATGGCCACTCAACAAATAGGAGAGACAATTAGGAACTCCCATATGTGACCCCAACATTAAAAAAAAATTAAAAAATAATATTTTTTTCATTTAAATTTTGGCGGGTCCCATGTAAAATTAAAAAAAAGTTGCTTTGTATGTATATCTTTAACAGCTATATCACAACGGATATAATTTTATCTATTTAACCCCATCCTCATTTACAATTTTTACACTCTCAATCTACAAGTTTAATTTGTTGTTCCAAAATTAAGGTTTTTTTTTCTCTAAATTTTATATTTGATCTGAATTTCTCATTTGTTATCATTTTATTTTTTCAAGTATTATTTTCATGAATTTATTTTAATTGTTTTTGTGCAAATGGATCTCCGTGGTAATGCATTTTACAGCGATCTTCTTAACAATGAATACTCTTTTGATCTATCTAGTGAATATTCCACTCAACCCACGTCATCTCAAATTCGTGTCGAAGAAAAATCTACCTAAAAGAAAAACACAAGAGCAAAAATAATATTAATAAAATATTATTATATGAGTCATTAAAGGAGTATGGTTGGAGTGGGCACTGTATTCAAGGCTCTTTACCTGGGTATATGTGCCATGCTCTATCAAATGAAGGTGGTATTGGTGGAGCATGGTTGGAGATGTTAGGAGTGGTAGTGTAAGAGTGAGGAGTGATGGGACACTAGAGGGATGGATTAGGTGAGGTTGTACTAAAAGAGGTAGATAACAATATGGGGGTGCAGATGATGTGCATGGAAGTTTAAAAGAGAGAGTACGTGTGATGTATGAGTATATGTGATGCATGTATTTATATGAGTGCATTTTTCCATGTAGATTGTGAGATGGTTGGTTACTCATTGACTGAAAAAATATGTGTTTGGAATAAGTATTGAACTGCTTTAGATATCGCTATAAATAAGTAAATTGGATCCTAAACGGATTAAAATGGGATATCTACATCTTCTCCACCAGCAGCAGCTCTCCTTAACTAAGTATAGCATGGTGGACATCTACGGCTAGGGGAGTCTTCGACGTGAGGGTTGATCGCCTCTGTTTGAAGTCGCTCCATCAACTGAGCAATCTTGGCCACCTCCGCCTCCGATGTGATGCGCCACAGCTGTAGACCCCAGTGCCCCTCCTCTGTCCAACACGAGCTTTCCAGACAAAGCTTGTTTTCGGCAAGTCAGAAGATCCAGGGGTATAGATCACAAAGTGGCGGGTTGTCTGTGCACCAACAATCCTCCCAAAACCTCGCCCAATCTCCCATGCCAACCTTTCCATCTCAACCAAGGAACAATATCACCAGCAAGTTTAAACCATCCTTTGCATGAAAAGGACATGCCCGGTGATGGATTGGGGAGTATAGGCGCACTGGCACCCTATCATTCTTTGAATAATCGAACCCATAGCTGATTAGGACTAGCTAGTCACCTAGTGCCAAAGCCATTTCATGAGAAGCACTTTGTTCATGGTGTCGAGATTTAATACTGTTAGGTTTCGTGATATTTTTGATATTTTATTTTATTTTTTGGTATTTCATATTACGATGCATTGGGAGTGTCTTAGACTTATGTATTCTTAGGTTATATAATAAGTTACACGATTTGCACAATCGGATTTAATTTTGTTAGTTTGCTAGAGGTTTAAAGTTGGTTTTAGCATGAGATATTCAGTTTTGAGTCACCTTTCATACAAAAGTGGAATTAGATCATCTGGATTCATGTAGCAAAAGCTATGACTGTTTTACCATTGTTCTCCCTAGAAGGAGAAACTTCGAGGTCTCCTATTCGTTGACATTTTTATCATTGTTAGAAGCTTCTTCTGATCTCGGCATAAAAAGAGAAGTTATAGATATTTTTATTAGCTTTCCAACAGAAGTTGTATCATCTGAAGTGGACTTTCTTACGAGAAGTTATGACAATTCGAGTTTGAGGTTTCGCAGATTTCTAGTGGAGGCTAGTTTGGTAATTGCCCATGGAATCCAATGTCCCAATTAATTTAAGAAGTCGGTGGATGGTGGTGCTGGTTATATTTAGTGAGAGAGAGAGAGTCGCCCGAGAGTGTTATTCAAAAAAAACAAAAAACGGGGGGAAATCTAGGGAAAATTAAGGAAAAATTGGGGAAGCTTGTGGAATAATTTTTGTACTGTGTTTGGTAATGATTCTTGCTCTTTTCATCATCGTTCTTCATCTAGGGTTATTCTATTTTAATTTTGAATCAAATCTGTGATTTGGAGCTGAAATATGAATTTGTTTGTGGGGCTAGATAAATAGGAATCAAAGAGTTGTTTTCATTATATCAATTTAGGGCTTGTAGGAGGGCTATGTGGTTGTCTTGAGGTATTTGAGAATTATCTTATTATTGAGTAGTTTGAGTCTAGTTTGGTAGCTGATTGTGATTATATGCATACTCAGTGGGTTCCTCTCTACGTGATTTAGGAGTTGGAGTAAAGTGAGTCCAGTTTGGATTGTAAGTTGTCAGGTGAGTGAATCCATCATTTCTTGGGTCTCCTTGTTTGTTGTGCTTACTTATATTTCTACTATGTGTGTGGGTTTTCAAATTTAATTCATGTTTGAGAGAATGAAGTGATAGTGGAAATGAAAATGGAAGTTCTATTGAATATCTGTCTTCTTTATTTGATGTCCTTGCATGTGTTGGTGCTGTTGTGCATGTATGTAGTGTCAAATGAATTCTTTTGGGCAGAGTTAACGTTGGAGGAGTGATGGTTAAATTGGTTAGGGGAAAAGTTATGCAACTTAATAGGTGAGTAGGTAAAGGAGGCCAAATTGTCAAGTGAAAGAATGATCCATGCCTCTATTTAATTATCATTTATTCTCTATGTTTAAAGTGTTGCAGTTCTTTTTCATGGTTATATATAATAGTGATACATGATACATACCTTGGTGATTTTAGAAAATGATGTGAATTTAAATGATCTTTCCAACTCTATTTATGATATGATGTTGATAAACATGTGAATTTCTACAATGTGTTGGCAAATATATATTTTATCATGAGATTACAGTTTACGTCATAAAACTAGTATTAGAATGAAAGGGTTCAACATGAGTTGATCCATACCTTCCTTACCCGACTGATGTGTTCAGTCAAATGCTTGTGGTTCTACGTAATGTGTGTGAAGATGAAATGTGGATGTGGATATGATTATTGTAGACTTTGTGTGCAGTTTCTGTTAACTCTTAGGCCGTTGAGTGCCACCTAATATGGATTTCGAAGAGGTATGACGTGACATAATATACTATGTGCAGCTTTTGTTGACTCTTAGGCCTGCTGAGTGCTGTCTAATATGGATTCTGAAGAGGTATGACGTGACATAATATACTATGTGCAGCTTTGTTGACTCTTAAGCCTGCTGAGTGCCGCCTAATATGGATTTCAAAGAGGTATGACGTGACATAATATACTGTGTGTAGCTTTCGTTGACTCTTAGGCCTGCTGAGTGCCGTCTAATATGGTTCCTGGAGAGTTGTGAAACAAGGTTTATGAGTACAGAAGAATTATTGTGTTATAAGATATATATGTGTGTGATTGTTAAGAAGTCATTTATAGGAATTTCTCTCACCAGCTTTGTGCTCACCCTTTTCTTTGGGCTGGATTTTTGAATCCAGGTACCACCCCGGCTGATATTCATGAGTCCAGTATTGCACGAGGAGCTTAGGGTCGTGCATCGCCGTCCCACCAGCAGAGTAGAGTCGGAGTTCCCATATTTTGTTCAGGTCCACGTTGTATTTTTTGTTTTTGACAAATGGATCTTGTGTACATAAGTCATAGGGCTCTCACAGGACAGACAGTTGTTGTATGCATCTTTTGACATATGTACAGTTGTCATTGGCCAGTTTGGCCTTATATATATATTTTGCTTCCACTGCATGTTCTGAGTTCTTTGTTTTCTAATTGCATATTTTGAGTTATGATTTTCTGTATATCAATTTTCTTATGACGGTTCAGAAAACGGCCACTTCTGGGTCGTGACAAATACTCTGAGACCTCCATATGCTTTCGATTGACATACAGACTCCCATTGCACAAGATGGGGCTTTTGGATTCCTCTGGTCGACCTGTTCTAGAAGAAACGTCTTTGCCCATCTTCGAGCCTCAAGAGGCTGGTGCGGGGAATGCGGAAGATTGATAAGTAAAAAGTGGGAAGGCTCGAGAGGATTGCTTGCAAAAGAATGAGTTTTCCGCCCGCGCTAAGGTAGCGGCTCTGCCAACCATCTAGGTGTTTCTCGAACCTTTCGATCAGGGGAGTCCAATCCTTACACAATAGTCTTTTCTGAACCAGGGGCAGTCTGAGGTATTTAGTTGGGGTTGATGAACCCCGCAACCAATCATGTCCTCCAGCCGCTCCGCCCGAATGGAATTGACATTGATTGCCCACAAAGAGCTCTTGGACCAGTTAATTTTCAACCTGGAAAGCAGCGAGAAACATGCCAGAATGAATTATAGACCATCTATGACATTTTCCTCTAGTTCAACAAATAACATGGTGTCAAAAACGTATTGAAGATGGATGACCCGTGTGCCTCCGCTAGAGCATGACAGTCCCGCTATCCAACCAGCCCTCTCTGCTTTTAGGCTCATGTGACTCAGAACGTTCGCAACGATGGAGAATAGTAGGGGAGAAAGCGGGTTCCCATGTCGAAGATCCCAGTTGATTGGAAAGAGGCCACAAAGCTCGCCATTCATCGCCATAGATGCTTTCGCGAACCTATCCACATTTTAATCATCTGAAGCAAGTTAGAACTGAAACCGTGGAGAGTTGAAGGAAATTCCAAGCAACATGGTGATAAGCCTACGCAAGATCCAACTTGAGGACGATCCTGCTACAGTTGTCCTTGTGCAAGTTGGTGAGATTTCCTGAGAGATTGCTAAGCCTTAATGCAAGCCACGGTTGGGAATGAATGCTGATTGATTCTCCTCGATGATGTGCGTGCAAACCCCTTTAAGGCTGTTGGTCAATACTTTGGCATTGAACATGTAACACCCATTAACTAGACAAATGGGCCTATAGTCTGATATGGATTTTGCTCCCTCTTTCTTTGGGATGAGCACGATCATGGACGTGTTTATGCATCTGATGCCTTATCTCCCCAACCGAAATCTTTGAGCATAAGAAATAAATCGTCCTTGACTATCTCCCAAAAACTCTGATAGAAACTGAGCCCGAAGCCGTCTGGTCCCGGGGATTTGTCCCCCCTGCACCTTTAGCCACCACTCAGATCTCTTCCATGGAGAAAGGGAAGTTAAGGCACACGAGACCGTCCGTAGAGAGTGTGAGGAAGTTCAGGGTCTGCCCATCGGGCCTTTGTAAAATCCTTAACGAAGTGTTGGACGATGCCTGTTTGGATATCTAGTTTCTGAGACAGCTGTCTCTCGTCCATGAACAGGTTGTTTATCTGATTCTGCCTCCTCCTTTGATTAACGATTTTGTGAAATAATTTGGAGTTTTCGTCACCATCCTTCCAAACAAAGAGCGTTCAATTTTTGGAGCCATTCGCGCTATTCAAGGAGTAGAACCTTAGCAAATTGAGCCTTGGCCACTGTTCTGACTTGGCGCTCCGGCATTGTGAGAGCCTATGTTTCCTTGATCTTGTCCAATTCAGAAATTTGAGCTTGCCATCTCAACTTCTCTTCCGACCTCACTATCCTTTTTTGATTGCCCAAGGATTTAAGAAGTCGTTTTAAACGACAAAGTTCGAAGCAAACACACCTGGCAACCTGGCACCCTGTAGGCCGCTTGCCGACATGGACCAGTTGCGTCTCACCAATTCCTGGAGGTCCTCAAACTAAATTCACCACATTTTGAACTTGAAACCACGGTTTTTAAATGGATGCTCAATTAGTCTGAGGAGGAGCGGAACATAGTCCGAAGTGGACCTGGGAGCCCAATGATTCCGCAATCATTTGTTAAGACCGTAAGAATGATTGAGTGTTTTAATAGTTAATACTAGTCTTCCCCTTCCCCACGCATGATGTATGCGTGTAAATGAAAAAAAAATCATGTCACAAAGTGTGAATGAGACAAATAATACATTTCTTGAGTTTCACTTTCAATTGTGAGAAGGAAACAAATACTTAAATTTATTTAATGTGAAGAACACATACAAATAATCCACAAGTTAACATGACGTCTCCATCCACACATGGCATCAGGCATCCAGAACTATGTAATCCTAATTTTATTCATAATAGTTCATGTATATTCTTTTTCTAAGCAAAATGTAGTCATATTCTATTGCATATATAATAGAGAAAGAACATGACTAAACGAGATGAGAAGAGAAAAATAAAAACATAGCTAAGGCAGTAGCATCGAAATAAAGATATATCACGCACGCAAGGTGCCACGACGCAAAGATAATAGTTCATATATTGAAGTAACTAATGAATGTAGTTCTTTGTTAATGGTAGAGGTGATGCCCATAAACTTAAAAATTTAATGATAATAATTTATTAGAAAAACTATTTAATAGATAGGGATTTGGTTAGATGATGAAAAAAACAAAGCATAGATGGGAGGGACGAATGATTTATTTCTTATATCGAAACATGCAAGAGTGTTTTTTTTTTTTTTTCAAGTTAAGATTCCTTTTGAGATTAGTTAAAAACTAATTTAGGAATAAAAAAATCCGAGTTTGATTAGAAAATAAAATAGGGATTTGGTTACCATTTAATTAAACCCAATCTCATTCATCCAAAGTAAATTCTTAAGGACCGTTTGAAAACACGTTTGAAAAATAAGATTTTGAATAAAATGGTTTAAATAGACTTTCATTCCTAGAAAGCACATTTTCTGAGCTTTTTAAAAAGTAATTTTTTTATACTAAAAACTATAAGTAACTTCTTAATTGATAAGTCTACTTCCTGGAACCTATTTCATAACACGTTTGAGCTTTATGTTTAATTAAAAAGCAGAATCACCCCCAATCATGTTACAAAACGGGCCTTTAGTCTTCCATCTTATTGAACGGCCAAGATACCAAGTAAATGACAAACCAAGTAATTTATTTTTCAAATTCAAGATTTGTGAAATTCAATAAGATATATTTGGTGGATTTGTGGGAATTCCATTATTAACCTTGATCGAAAAAATTAAAGATCATAAAAATTTAAGAATATAAATTTAGAAATGAAAATTTTACAAAAAAATAAAATTGAAAATTAGAACCACCTATTAGTATTATAGACAGAAGAATTTGATAAACATAATAAGAGCAGTGAAAGGGGTTTATACACAGGTAAGCATCATTTGTCTTTGGGTTATTTTTATTTGCATCCATCATCTTAATTTGCACACCTGTCTTGGCTGTCTATTCAGTGGGTTGTGCAAATTAAAACAAGGGGTGCAATCAGAGACACTTTTGTCCTTGACCGTTTGGTTGACCTACTAACAGATGGAGTCGGGTGGGATCGGGTTATGCTAAAGTCTATTGATAAGGGAGACAAACCCAATCTACCTCATCCAGATTGAATTAGATTCTCAAGTGCCTAACAATTATATACAAGAACACCCCATTTTTAACATTTGATTATTTGGTTTTTCAGATTGGAAGAATATAATTATTCCATGTGTATATCTTGAAATAGTACTATATTTGATTATTTGGTTTAATTTGAATTTTAATTCAAAAATATATAAATTAAATTACAGGTTATTAAATCATTTGAATTTTAATTTATAAGATTTTTAAATTGAGCAGTACAAATTTTGAATAAGCACATCTTAGATTGTATAATTCACCTTATTTAGTATTAAATTTATTTTCATCTTCAATCTAGAACGATGGATTAGTAATTTCATTTGAACTTTGGATTTAAGAGGGTGTTTCAGGTACTCTTTTTTATATGCATTTGAGGTATATATTTTGTTACATAAAATATATATATGTCAAAAAAATCAATGAGAATGCATAGGACACCAGAATATCGAACCATGAATGAAGAAAGGCATGAGAAAAAAACATATTGGCTAGTGATTGTGAGACCCCAATTCTTAACCAAAAGTGACACCAAACCAAAGACCTCTGCCCTTCTATCTCTTGGATAGATAAGGAGGGAGGACAGAACTTTTAGTTTTTTTCATGTTATCAAATGAACAATGAAAATAGATGGCGAGTGCCTATGAGAATGTCCTTAATATTACACTACTTTAACAAGCAACTCCACAACGTGTTAGGATTAGGTCTTAGATCTGATGTACCCACATCAAACAACCATGATGAAGTTATTTATGGTGGTCACCTAATTGATTGGATCAGTTAAAACAAGTTTTATGTACATGTTGAATGTGATACAACATTTAAAAAAAAAAAAGAAACCCATATTACATATGAAAAAATAATCATTTAAATGTGGAGTTAAAAAAAAACAAATCCAAGTTAAATCATCGAGTTTGTCATCAATTTTTAACATGAATTTATGTTATAATTAAAAAAAAAACCTCTATATATTATCAAATCTCATTCATTAAGAACAATATTTATTCAACTAAAATAATTAATTAAAATATGAATTAAATCATATATTTATGTAAATTTATGTTTTTTTAATTCTAAAAGAAAATTCGTATATGAGCTACAAATGTGGGTGACTGCACAAAATATTAAATGGAAGTTGTGGTAAAATACAAAATAAAAAATGATATGGTACAATCCAATGCATTTATGATGCTATAAAACAAACTAAAAATTTGGTGTCTAAAATTGGTAGGGGCCGCGCGAACGCAGGCCCCCGCTACCACAAATTATGACGTACACTCTGCCACTTGGACAGATGTTAGAGCAGAGCCCCTTCAAAGTGCAATGAAGGTCCCTACTCTAGGCCATGGGCCTTCTTGATCACCCAAAGACCCCGTCCAGGTAAGTATGAATCCATGCATGCATTCCACCTTCATTTATAATGCACCCCTTATTATTCTTCCTTCGTATTTCCGATATGGGACAAAAAACCTACAGCAAACAGAACCCCCACTGACTGCATCAATTCTCACCGTCCATCCCATGTACCGTTAGACCTTTTCAACGCCTGTGAGCTGTTACAAGATTCAACAGCACCATCAACAATCCACCAGAATCCTATGGTACAGTTTGTGCCTCCTATTAAATAAATTTCACCAAAAAGAGTTCCATCACTGGCTAATATTTTAGGGGAAATGTTATGTATTTTTAGAGGTGTATATGAATAAAATCATATAAATGAAATATATATTGAATAATCATTTAATAATAGTGTAATAAATTTGTGTATCATATAATATTTTTTTATATTACAATAAAAATAGCGTAACAAATTTTTATATAATTTAATTGAAATAGATTTAATGAATATTTTAATTTGAAATATTAAAATTTTAATATTTGATATGATTTATTTAAATCTTATTTTGAAATCTTAAAATATATTTATGATTTATCTAAATCTGATTTAAAATATTAAATTATGAATAAATAATATATAAATAATTGCTAAATATATGGGAGGGTGAAAACGAAAATGAAAAAATCTAATCACTTTTCCTTTAATAAGTATAATAGATTATATAAAATTTATTTTAATTAATTAAATAAAGTGTATCTCAAGCTTTGTTCGTGTTAAGCACATATTCCGAAGGTGTTGATATTTATCACTATATATAACCCATAGGAACATTATGTATTCTATATGACATGAAATAATGTAGAGCTCCAAGAGAGTTTGAGAGAGAGAACTAAAACTCATTGAGAGAATTTAATGGGTCTCTTATAAGTCTTATACTCAACTATATATTGAGTGGATATTCATATTCAACCTCGCAGATGATTGTGTATTTTTCATTCTTGCTATTAGATTATATGTGTAATGTATTACACGTGTGACTCCTATGTTCTTGTGTATAAAGGGATTAAACCCTAAGTGGAATACAAGGATTCCCATTATTTTTTATTCTCTCTAACATGATATGAGAGGTGACAGTGCCACAGAAACCTGAGGGATCGGGTACTGGAAGATGAAGATACTCCACATAATATAGTCCGCCAATCCTATAACCAACACCAATCCTTTGCCCTGAACGTAGATCCTACACAAAACACCCAGAAGAGGTAAAGGTAACGGTGAATCCAGAATCACACAATCGACTAATAGACACAAGATTCATGCAAAGCTCAAGAGCATACAAAACAAATGGTAATGAAAGGCAACCAGTAGGGTGAGATGTGGTGGTGATCGATCTACACTACGGGATGACTAAAGGAGAACCATTAGCAGTATGAATCAAAGGTAGGTGTGAGGGTGCAGGTGAGCATGCAGTGAGGACAGAACTATCAGGCATCATGTGATGTGAGGCACCTGAATCAAAGATCCAATAAGCAGGAGTATCCGTAGTAGAAGACAAGGCAAAGAGAGTAGAAGAACCAGGAAGAGACTGTTGCAGAATCAGGTGGTCTATGCGCCGACTAATCTGGTCAAGCTTATTCGAGTGTGGCTGAACTGAACCAATCGAAGTAGCAGTCGTAGCAGCAACAGGATTAAGATGATGTCCTCGTCTTTTCAATCTATGGCGCTTCGTAGCATGAGTGGCCCCTAGGATGCTCTCATAGATAAACGACGAAGTGGACTGAACAAATACCATAGAATAGTGGCGTGTATGAGGAGGTCTGATAGCAGACATTTTCCTTTTTTTCTTTTTTAGGCTAAAAACCAAATGATGATGTAGAGAACGAAAAATTGATCGAAACGGACCCTTGGAACACCTTAATCAGAACTTCGAATAGGGAAGAAGGGCTGATTTAGTGTTTTTAAGATCCCGAGGCGGCGGCCAGCGTCAACTGAGTGCGGCCAGAGGTGGCCGAGGGCGGCCAGAGGGCTGCTGGAGATGTCGGAGGGCTGCCCGAGATAACCGAGGGCAGCCGGAGCGAGACTGAAGGTGGCCGAGGGTGGCCCGAGCAAGACCAGAGGCTGCCGAGGGCGGCCTGAGTGCAATTGGAGGCAGCGGAGGGCTTGTCGACGTGGCTGAGGGCATCCGGAGAGCAATCGAAGGCAGCGGAGAGTAGTTGAGGTCGGCGAAGGGGCTATTGGAGGTGCCGAAGATCGTCGGAGGGCCGCCTGTGGTGATGGACGGCAGCCAGCGGTCACCGGAGACTACTGACGGTGGTGGGTCATGGCGGTGGGCGGCGAGGCACAGTGGCAGAGGGTGGCGACCGCAGCTGGTTCACCCTCCCGGGTGCTGGCGCAGGCACTCCAGGGTGCTACAGTGGCCTGACTTGTGCTGGCTGGACAAAACGCCGGACAGGATCCCGGAAGATCTGGGAGCGTGTCCAGGAGATTCGAGATGCTGTCCGGGACAGGATCCTAGACAAGATTATGAGAATCCTAGGATCAAAGGAAATATGCGCAAATCTGCGCGGATCAGGCGACGCTCGGGCAAGGCGCGGAAGGACAGGGCGCTTAGCAAGGGCAAGTCGGTTCACGGGCAGGGATGCGCACGGCAGGGGCAGAGCGTGCGCCGGCAGGGCTGTGCGCGGCAGGGCACTCGCAAGGTAGGGCACTTGGCTGGGCGCTCAGCAGGGTGCAGCAAGGCACATGGCAGGGCAGATACAGGCACAGCTGGGCAGGGCTGCGCGACGCGGCAGGGCAGGCAGCGCACAGTAGCAGAGGCAGCGCGAGCAATGGCAGGGGCAGTATTGATGGCGTTGACGGCAACGACGACAATGGCGATGAAGGATTCCAAAAAAAAATTAGAGTTTTTGAGGTGGTGGCTTGTGGCATAAAATGTTAGGTCATGTTTATGAGTCTCGTCTTAAAGACCTTATTCAATCTGGTGACTTGCGTCGTGTTTCATTTTCTCCTTCTTTTGTCTGTGAGAGTTGTAAACTAGCCATACCCGTTGCTATTCCATTCCATTCTAGTAATCATTAGCCTTCTAATCCATTTGAGCTAGTTCATTCTGATATCTGGGGTCCTTCTCATATCATGTCAAAGAGTGATTTTTCGTATTATATTGGTTTTATTGATGACTATTCTCGCTTTACCTGGATTTATTTATTGTGTCATCGATCTGAGGTCCCAAAGTTATATGAGGTCTTTACCACTATGATTCACACTCAGTTTCAGACTCGTATCAAGACCTTTAGATCTGATTGTGCTAGAAATATATCTCTTCCACAATGCGTTCTCTTCTTCAATCTCATGGCACTCGCTTTCAGCAATCCTGCCCTTATACTCATGGTTGCTGAAAGAAAACATCGCTTCTTAAGACCGCTCGTTCCCTCTTACTTTCTTCTTCAGTCCCAAGCACATTCTGCGTTGAGGCTGCTCTTCTATTTGTTCATATTCTCAATATTACTCCCTCATTTATCCTCTCTGGTATGACTCCTCATGAGTGCCTTTACTCCTCCAAACCTGATTATAGCAGACTTCGCACTTTTGGATGCACTTGTTTTGTGCTTCTTCTTCCTCATCAACGCACCAAGTTGGCCGCTCAGTCAGTCAATTTTGTATTCTTGGGGATTAGTTTTGAACACAAGGGATATTGTTGCTACGATCTTGTTGGAGATCGTTTTTGACTCGCTCGTCATGTGTCATGTGTCGAGGATGTTCTCTATTTTGCTTCTACACCCACTACCACCTCTCCTCCTATGCCTTCTCCTGTTCATGCCTCTCCTATTGAGTCTCTACCTCTTCTCAGGCTATCTGTTGTGCTTGAGCCGGCTCCTACCTCTACTCTCCTTGAGTCTCCTCTTGGCACTCCTATTGCTAACTCTCCTAGTTCTTCGTCTCCTCTTAGCACTCATGCAGCCAACTCTCATGGTCCTCCTTGTTCTCCTCCTATTGTGCTTCCTCTTGCTCCTCCCGTAGATGAGTCCACTGGTACTCCGTCTTCCATGGCTGACGCACCTCTCTCTGATGTGGATCCTCGTCCCTCGACTCGCTACCCTCAGCGTGAGCGTCATCCACTTGCCCGCTTCAGTTTTGACTCTGGACCACTTGACCGATTCGGATTTACATCCGTGAGTACCTATTCTCTAGAGTTCCAGGCATATCTCACTGCTATACATGCCCATCATGAGCCCCGATCTTATCGAGAGACAGTCGAGTACCCTGAGTGGCAGCAAGCCATGGCAGAGAAGTTTCAGGCGTTTGAGCAGACAGAGACTTGGGATGTTGTTCCCCTTCTGGATGGTGTTACTCCTATCAGCTGCAAATGGATTTTCAAGATCAAGCATCGCCCTGATGGTACCATTGAACGACATAAGGTTCGTCTTGTTGCCAGAGGTTTCACACAGGAGTATAGTATTGACTATGAGGAGACCTTTGCTTCCATTGCTCAGATGACTACTGTTCGCACCCTTCTCACTGTTGCTGTTGTTTATCGCTGGCCTCTCTTTCAGATGGACGTGTAGAATGCTTTTCTTCACGGTGATTTATCTAAGGTTGTTTATATGCAGCCACCTTCAGGTCTCAGCACTCCTCCTCAGCATGTTTGTGGTCTTCGATCGGCTATATATGGTCTCAAACAGGCACCTCGTGCCTGGTTTGAGCATTTTTGCAGCGTTATTCTGATAGCTGGTTTTGTTGAGAGCCTCCAGAACCACTCTATAATTGTGTGATCCTCATCGCAGGGCCGGGTTATCCTTCTTCTATATGTTGATGGCATGATTATCACTGGCGATGACTCCGTCGGTATTACTCTGGTCAAGAATCACCTTAGTCGACAATTTTCATATGAAAGATCTTGGTACTCTTCGCTACTTCCTTGGTCTCGAGATTGCACAAAGTGATCATGGGATTCTGCTTTCTCAACAGAAGTATACGGCTGACATTCTCTAGCGCGCTGCCCTCTCAGATACTCGCAGTGTAGATACCCCTCTTGAGCTTCAGGTGAAGCTTTGTCCTACAGATGGTGAGCTCGTCCCAGACCCAACTCGATACAGATAGATCATTGGTCAGCTTGTGTATCTCTACATCACCAGACCTGACATCGCTCATGGCGTCAGTATTGTTAGTCAGTTTGTCTCGGCTCCTCGATCAGTGCATTATGGTGCTCTTATGCGTATTCTCATATATTTACACGGTACTATCACAAGATCAATCTATATGTCGTCCTCTTCGACTATGGTTCTCAGGGCCTACACTGATGCCGATTGGGCTAGAGATCCAACCACTAGACGCTCCACCACTGGGTTCTGCATATTTCTTGGAGATTCCATCATTTCTTGGCGCAGCAAGAAACAGGAGGTTGTTTCACTATCCAGCACTGAGGCTGAGTATCGAGCCATGGCCATCACCACCAAGGAGATTGTTCATCTTAGACGTCTCTTGGTGGATCTAGGAGTTATTATGACTTGTCCTACTCCTCTTCATTGTGATAACCACTCTGCTATTCAGATTGCCAGCAATCCGATTTTTCATGAGAGGACCAAACACATTGAGATCGATTGTCACTTCGTTCGTCAGCACTTTCTTACAGAGACACTATCGCTTCCGCATATTTCCTCTGCTGAACAACTTGCTGATTTCTTCACGAAGTCACTTCCAGTTCCTCGATTTCAGTTTCTCGTTTGTAAACTCACTTTGTATGAGTCACCGTGAGTTTGAGGGGGGCAGTTAGATTATATGTGTTATGCCATTATATGTGTAGCGTATTACACGTGTAACTCCTGTGTACTTGTATATAAAGGGATTAAACCCTAAGTGGAATACAAGGATTCCCATTATTTTTTATTCTATCTAACACTTGCATATGATCTTGAGTTTATTGAGTTTATTGTTGATGGCTTTTGCAAATATCCTCAACACCTAGATTAACGGATACTACATTGTTGTCATTTTGATGTTTGAGTTCCTCAACCGAGTTTGATCTCCACCGTCTGATTCGCATCCATAAAATCCAATGCACGTGCCGTCAACAAGATGAGAGGATGATGAGTCTGAGGTAGAGGACCTCTGAAGTTCTATAAGATATTTTTAAATTGAAATGAATCATTCATATTTGAAGATATAACTCCGAGATCTCTAGGGTAGGCGGCTGCTACGATCACAAGGTGTCCCCACAGGTTCCGCGACTATGTGAGTAGCAAAACCCTCTTCTGCACTTGCCCTAGGTCCTTGGGGATGGCGCTGTCTCCTCTTTTCTCCTTTCTTAGGCACTCTGTTTTTTCTATTTTGTTTCAATCTCCCTATCTTTGTTTTAAATTCAGACTCTGTACTACGAGTTGAGTAATAAAAATCGTGGTAGCTTTGTCTATCTTTATCTCAAAAAAAAAAAAAAAAAACTCGAGAAACGCATGTAATTAAAATTATCCACGATAATGATGCTATAAGATCTTTAATACGTATAGATTAGAATTCGTAGAAGAATATATAATTCTGCCTTTTCATTTCTTTAGATCCAAAAACCCCAATAAGAGTGGAAGAAAATACAGGAATGTTTGGCATCCTATACATAATTTTATTTTATTTTTTTATTATTAAGAGAAGATCCTGTGAAGAAATTAATAGCTTGGAGCAAATATTTTGGTGAGACTTCCATGATAAATAAATCCATTGTCATAGATTGATTGAATGCTTGACTTGTTAAGACATTCTTGTAGGGGTGCCACTGTTGACATCATCACTAGCTCTGACTTTAATGTGACTATTAACTAGGTATAGTCACCCCAACTTAATCAAAATCTTCACTGGGGATAAAATAAAAGGCCCAAATGATCTAATGCACTACAAATTTCTTGAAATTAACATAGCCCTCTGTCTAATTGAAAAAAAAATTAAAAAAAATAACTCACTCCAAAGTTTATTAAGCTTTAATCCCTTGATTGCACAATTATAAAAATGATTTTACATAAAAACTGGGTTTAAAACTGATCATGTAAGGAGTTGAAAACTCAGGTTTTAAACATTTTTTCTCATAAATGTGTCTGCAGCTTTTGGCCCCTATTATTCTGTTTGAGAACGGGTTTGGAAAAAATAGCTTCTTCTTGCAAACCCAAAAGCTGTCCAAACTCGTTTGAGACTTTAAGAAAACATTTAAATAATATTTTATTCAATTATCATTATCCTTCTTCTAAAAATCTAAAAACTACTATTGCAAAATAAAAAATGTCAATTAAGCCTTGAATTACGATTTTATTCTTATTCCATCGGGAAAGACAAGTCGGTGTATATTTTTTTTAAGGATTTTTATTTTTAAGTCTCTGTAAACATGCCTATTTAGGGATCGGTCCCTCACTTCTTCATATTTATTTTTTAGTCCCCATATTCAACCGCCTATTTGGTTTTTAGTCCCTCCGTCAAACGTCTGTTCATACACCGTTAATTTGTGAAATGTGATTTTATTTTTAAGTCCCTATAAACTATGTTATTTAGTGATCAATCGACGTAAACTATGTTATTTAGTGATTAATCCCTGTAAAATATGAAGAATGGAGAGACTAATTACTAAATAACATAGTTTACAGAGACTTAAAAATAAATCACATTTCACAAATTAACGGTGTATGGACGGACGTTTGACGGAGGGACTAAAAACCAAATAGACGGTTGAATATGGGGACTAAAAAAGAAATATGAAGAAGTGAGGGATAGATCCCTAAATAGACATGTTTACATGGATTTAAAAATAAAAATCCCTTTTTTTAAATAAGGATATGCAAATAATTTTCACTTTTCTTAATTTTAACCATGGTCCAGTAAAAAAAATCGCAAAGTATCATAATTTTACCGATAATTTATTGGCGTTCCTAATGATTTAATAATTATATATAGGGGCTATTATTTCAAGAAGTTTGCAAAAGTTAGATCAATTTTTTTCTTAAATAAAATAGTTCTACTTGATAATAAATTTAGGATTCTTTTGCATATATACCCTGAAATTATCAAATTTTGTCCAAATACCCCTGATGAAATACTAATTAGTTCATAAATAGTACATAAATACCTTTTTGAGCGGTACTATTACAAAATTTAAAATATTTATATTGTGCGTAAGTACCCCTCAAAAAGGATATGGTTTATGAGAAGTATTGATGGTAATAAATTTTCTAGAGAGGATTTTGACAATATAGATTTTTTGAGAGGTACATGTGCAAAAATCCCATAAATTTATGTTATTAAGATGAGATAATGTTAGGACATAAGAGTGACTTCTCTAGTGACATATTGTAGTATTGGGATTGGTCCCCTCATTCCTAGATCCTCATTTTATTATACCACCCTTCATTGCTAATTAAAAACCACAAAAATTATATCATATTCAATCAAGGGAAATGTCACTATCCTATAAGTTAGCGTTATCCTATAAGTTGACTCACTAGCTTGAATAACAAACATATTTTGGGTGAAAATGAAATCCATTCATGAAATCATGAAACCATAATTCATAAAGAATGTGTACACAAAAAATCACACTGACTTGGTGCTCTCTAATAGTTTGATTTTGAATCATTGATTTTTTAGACATTTTAGATGATGAAAAATGAGATCATAGGATTTGAATTTTCATATGCAAAGGCTTTGGGTGGTCTTAAACACATGCACATGTAATTAAAAATATAACTAAATCTAAACACACATTTTTAATACAATGGTGTATTACATATATTAGAAGGGTGATGATGTGAAATATGGTAATGATTAAAATAGTTTATCAAAGAAGTACTAAACCTCTCGAAGGGGTGGATACCTTGATATCTGTATTTATTTCGTAACACCATTCCATATTCATGTATGGATATTGCATTCAAATTTAGATTTTTATATTTCAGTAATTGATTATTATCTGAATTATACATAAATATTTTTATAATTAATATGTTTTTTTTTTTTACCTTTGCTGGACCTGTGTTAGATTTTTCCTCCCGGAAAGAGAATTCCAAAATGGATTAACCATGTCTAGATCTAGAATAAATGCTAGGTTACTTATATGACATTTACAATAATAGTTAATATCTTATTATGAAAAAATTTAACCACTTCAGGAGAAAAGAAGGCATCAATTTTTAGAGGGATGACACAAAGACTCTGAGGGCTACTTTATTATCGATCGGTGTCGTTGACTTGCCATCATGACTGTTGTTCCAGTCGAACGCCTCCCTGACCAATCTCCATGAGGACATGATGATCTTGTTAAAGACACTCTAATGATCAAATCAGTTCCAAGAGATCCACCAATAATAGTCGAATGCCATTAAATCTGGTAGCTTGCATGTGTTCCAAGAGATCCCCAACAAATTACGATCGACTGATTTGATCGACATGTGGCACTACAAGATCCGCTTGGATCGGGGGGCCCCACACTACATCTATCCATGCACAGTTTATGTGGAATAACGCGATTCCAGATAGAACATAGTATATCAATTCTAGATTATTCCATTAGAGCTGCTTACGGGCACGGAGGGTTGTCGTTGTTGGGCGGGCATGGCAGAGGTAGGGGTCTCAGTTGGGGCAATGAGGGGCAACATTGCAGGGGCGGAGAGGAGGACTGGGTGGAGGTGTCCAGGAAGCGGAAGTGGATGCAAGGAAGGTCTTGTGGAGGTGGCGGAATGGGCTTTCGTGCTGAGGAGAGGACAAGATGCTTTCGATGCCTGGGACTGGATCACGGGGCGGCGAAGTGCAAGGAATTACCGAAATGTTGGATATGTGGGAAGTGGGGTCATAGAAGCATGGGATGTCGGTCAAAGGTGAGGGTGGGGGGTTTGGAGTCGGAGAGGAGTCCAAGCGAGAAACGATGGCCCTGGGCATGGTATCACCCATCCAGATTCCGGAGAGAGACATGGTGTCGGAGGTGGTGATCTCATGGTCCGCTGTTCTGTAGGAGAGGGAGGAGAGGTTTAGTAGAAGCATTTTGTTGAAGTGGGAGGGTGCGTATGGTGCCAATTGGCAAGAGGTGGAACAAGCAATTCTCCGGAGGTGGATGGACCTTCCGCCCTTCAGGTGTTGGTCCCTTGGACCTTGGAGTGCGATGATTCGTCTTTCTAGCTTCTCAGTGAAGTCACTATTCATGCGGGAAGGGGAACTGGTCCTACCTACAAAACGCGTCTCCTTTTCCGACTGCGACCATGGGGTGGGTGGGATGGAGGCGGAAGGGAGGAAGGTGAAATTAGAACTGAAGGGAGTTCCTTTGCTATGGAGATCAAAGGAGGTGTTGCGTCATGTGACGACGGTTTGGGGTCATCTTCTTGAGGTGTCGGAGGTGGGGGTCAGAACACAGGCGCTTTCGGCGCTTTGAGTCGGAGTGTGGATGAACTCACATGTCCCAATAGCTCAACGTCTATGGTTCAATCTTGATGGCTGGAGAGTTTAGATTCAGGTCACCATGGTGGATGGGGGTGCCAAGAGGACCTATGCCGAGGCAGTTGTTGGGTTGGCCAGGGACCGAGGTGGTGGTGCGCCCGCGGATTCAAGGGGCGTGCAGACAGCGTCGGTGGCGGTATCAAGCCTGAATGAGAGGTTGTAGGGTTGAGTTGGTGAGGTGGGGGTGACTCGTGTCACGACCGAGGTCACTACCGAGTCCTCTTTTGGAGTAACGTCCCTTTTGGGAAAGGTCCTCAAGAGGTTCAAAAGGTGGCAGAGGGAAGGTTTCACAGAGGTGGCAAGTCGGGGTCTAGAAAACGTGGTGGGGGAGGTGGTCGTACCTGTCGCCAACCAGGATGACCTGCCACATGTCCAGTCACCCTTTGGGGAGCGAACCATTCTGACTAGGTGGGTCAACGTGGCTTCGCATCCCTAACTTTCAGCGTCGGCTATTCTGATGGTACCGTGCAGAGTTCAGTCTGATGAGCCTAGGATTGAAGCGAAGGAGAAGATGGTTTTTGGAAAATCTGAAAAGGGGAAACACGTGGTATCTATTGATCCAAGTGTTGATGAAAGACACAGGATGGTTGAGGGCTTGGGGAGGTCAGATCCTAGGCCTTCCTTAGTGGGCCTGGAGGAAATCATGTTGGGATGTCAAAACCCATTTTAGTGGGAGGGCTGGTATGGCTCCATTATATGGATCTTTTCATTGGCCTCCTAGAAGCCCATATAGAACCAGCTCTAGTGGTCCATCTTATTTGGGCTCTAAGCCTGACCGTTTAAGCAGGGGGACTTGGTCTTATTACATGGATGAAGTGGGTCATGTATCATGGCTTTGGTCACCAGATCCTTCCCGACGACTTTCGGATCGTGGGTCATGCGAGTCTTCAATTTGAGAACTTGTGATGGCTACAAACGAGGCTACTACTCAAAGGGTGGCATAGATGGGGGAGCCAGTTGTTGTAGTCAGACGTCTCAAGTCGATGGTAGTAGGTTCGCTGGAGCACTTTTCGGGATCGGCAGATCTATGTTCGACGGGTGTACTATCGGAGGGGGCTCGGGCCATGGATGGTTGGGTGGGTGCCAGACATTCCAGGTGGGTCATGGAGGGGACGGAGGATAGTCCACAGTCATTGGATAGGTCTATGGAGTTGGAGGAAGAGATTAGAGGGGCGGGTGCGCATGACCAAGCAACAGGAGGCGCTCTAGCATATGAGGATTTTGTTGAGTCTCCCGAATGTAGCAAAGGATCTGAGGTGGGTTTCTTGTTGGGTTCTCCTAAATTTAAGGGGAGATTGAAAGATTACTTGTCAGAAGCAATGTTTGAGGAGTCAAGAGGGGAGGGCTGTGGTGACTGGGGCCTCTAAGTCAGAGGTAATGTGGTGGGGGTAAGGGTTTGACTTGTCTTATGTTTAATGTGCTCTGCTGGAACATTCGTGGTCTCCACAATCATAGGAAAAAGGCGGCCATAAGGGAACATATTATTAGATAGAAGGTGTCTCTTTGTTGCTTACAGGAGACAAAAATGGAGGTGGTTTCACAAGCGGATGTTAGGGCAGTGAGCGGGGGTAATATTTCCATGTTTGTGTTTAAGCCCTTAAGGGGAGCATCTGGGGGGATTCTGGTTTGTTGGGATGACAGGGTCGGGGACATGGAAGACTTGAGGATCGGGGAGTTCTCGGTTTCGGTGCTTTTGGTGGACAGGGTGTCGTCATGGCGGTGGGTATGTTCAGGGGTGTATAGTCCTAATGATGATGCAGTGCAAGTTAGGATGTGGGAGGAGCTCAACTTAGTTAAAGGAGAATGGAACCTACCATGGTGTGTAATGGGTGATTTCAACGTCACTCAGTTCGTAGAAGATTGAAATCGACAGGGAGTTTTGTCTTTGGCCATTGAGAGCTTTTCAAATTGGATTGACCAAGAAGGCCTGATGGATATCCCTATATCCAATCAAGCTTTCACGTGGAGTAGTCTACGTGAGGAACCATCTCTTGCTAAGCTTGATCGGGTCCTAGGTGATCATGAGTGGGAGGAGGCTTTTCCTCTATGTTCTCTTGTGGGTCATCCACGGGTGTTTTCGGATCACTCCTCGGTGCTTCTGTCGGGTGGAAGGCCGGAACAATGTACTCCAATTTTCCGCTTCGAGAATTGGTGGTTGTTGTGCAATGGGTTTAGGGAGTTGGTCGAGGAGTCCTGGAGGACGTCGGCAGGGGTGTTACAGGGGGCTAGGAAAGTGGCATTTAAGTTAAAGCGTATGAAAATGTGTTGGAAGAGATGGAACAAAGAAAGGTTGAGGCTGAGGATGGCTCAAAAAGAGCAGATCGCGGAACAGTTAACAATGTTTGAAAGGTGGGAAGAGGCAGGGCTGATCGCGGAGGAGGATAGGGATGTGTGGTTCGCACTCAACCAGGAATGGGTGTTGATCATCAGAATGGAGGAGGAAGCTTGGCGCCAACACTCCCAGGAGATTTTGTTAAAAGAAGGGGACAACAATTCAAAATTTTTTCTCAAGGTGGCCAATGGGAGAAGAAGGGGTAATAAAATTGTTGAACTTCTAGTGGAGGGTCGTCGGGTGGATAGGAGGCAGGAGATAGAAGAATCTTTAGTGGAGCATTTCTCAAATGCATTTAAACATAATCAAAGGTGGAGGCCAGTGTGGATTGATGAAGAATTGGGCAGGGTCCCAGACCACTTATTCTCAAAGCTGGAAGCAGATTTCAATGAGGAGGTTAAGGCGGTGGTGTTCGGCACTAAAGCAGACAAAGCTCCTGGTCCTGATGGGTTTGGGCTCCGTTTTTTTCAGGAATTCTGGGGGGTAGTTAAGGAGGACTTTATGGAAATGTTCCATGATTTTTTTGGCTCTTCTCGGGCTATTGGGTGTTTAAATGCAAACTTTTTAGTCCTAATTTCGACAAGGGAGGGGGCAGTTGAGTATTCAGACTTCAGACCAATTAGTCTGGTAAATGGGTGCTACAAAATGGTGTCGAAGGTGTTGGTAAACAGACTTAAAGAGGTCATTGGTTATCTAGTGAACGAGAACCAAACATCGTTCATTCCGGGGAGGCTTCTACAAAAGATGGTTATATGACCATTCAGGAATGCATCTCTGCTACTAATAGGGCAAGGAAAAGGGGAGTGGTGATTAAGCTTGATTTTGCAAAAGCTTATGACAATGTCAATTGGGAATTTTTGGTTCATCTGCTCGGGCGCTATGGTTTTGAACCCAATTGGATTCGAATGATAAAAGCTTGTATCTCTATAGTAAAGGCTTTGGTACTCGTCAATGGGAATCCATGTGGTGTTTTTCATAAGGGAAAGGGTCTTAGACAGGGGGACCCTTTATCTCCCCTGCTATTCGTGATCGTAACGAATGCCTTCAGTCGGATGATGAAGCGTGCGTTGAATGGAAGATGGGTGAGGGGCCTCCAATGTGGTGAGGGAGGTTCGTTTCTCACCCATGTACAATATGCTGATGATACAATAGTGCTAATCGAGGCTAGTGAGGGGGCTGTTAGAGGAGTAAAGTTCATATGTCGTTGTTTCGAATTAGTCTCGGGATTGCAAGTGAATTTTCGTAAGAGTTCCATTTCTAGCATGCATGTGGAGAATGCACTTCTCTCTAGACTGGCGAGAATTCTAGGGTGTGAGGTGAAGCCGTTTCCGTTGGTGCATCTTGGACTCCCACTTCATCTTGCATGCTTGAAGAAGATTGATTGGGCACCATTAGTAGAACATTTCGAAAGAAGATTGGAGGGTTGGAAGAGTCAATTCCTTAGCATGGGGGGGGGGGGGGGCGACTAACTTTATTGCAAGCAGTCTTATCTAATCTCTCAATTTACTATCTTTCAATTTTTAAAATTCTGAAAGGGGTTCTGAGTAAGTTGGAAGGGGCTGAGGCATAGATTTCTTTGGAGTGGGGTTAAGGAAGCTCGAAGGCACATTCATCTTGTGAAGTGGGTGGTGGTATGCTTGAGTAAGAAGAAAGGAGGAGTAGGCATTCTTAGCTTGGAGGTTATGAACAGAGCTCTTCTCCTAAAATGGCTTTGGAGATGGGATTTAAACCGGAATCTCATGTGGTGTCGGGTGGTGAGGGATTGCTATGGTTGCAGCACATCTACTAGGAGCAAATTCCCACGGGTCTCACGCAACACCTTGTGGATATGGAAGGGCATCATGGCTAAACAGGAAGCTTTTCGCTCAGGCGGTGGTTTGGCAGTTAGGATCAGGGGAAACTATTCGGTTCTGGCATGATGTATGGGCTAGAGAGGTTACATTGAAGGAAAGATTCCCAGTGTTATATCACATTGCTAGATTAAAACAAGGGGCGGCTAGTTTATACTGGAGGGCAAGGGGGGTCGAGGTATTGGGTAGTTAGGCTATCTCGGGCTCTTCTGCAGCCAGCTGAAGTGGATGACTACTTGACATTGTTGGAGCTGTTAAAACAGTGGGAGATAAGGCAAAATGGGGAGGATGAAGCGGAGTGGAAACCGGCGCGCATGTGGGGCTTCACAGTGAAGAGTGGGTATGATTGGTTGTGAAGGGTGGAACCACCATTAGTGATCACGGCAGTCAAGCACCGGGAGGTTTGGGGTTGTAAAGCGCAGGGTAAGGTGAGGAGTTTCTTGTGGATCCTTTATCAAAGGAAGATCCTCACTAATCAAGGCTTCTGGGTATACAGATTGCTTGTGTTCTTTTTAGGGAGGACGAGGAGACGGCGGATCACCTTTTCACCTCTTGCCCGACTGTGTGGTGGGTTTGGGAGTGGCTGAGCATAGCTACATGGATGGAGGTTAGTTTTTCAGATTTGGAAGGCACGTGGGCGGCTGGGAAGCGCATGCAGAGAATGGGGGATAGATCGAAGAAAGCGAAGGTCTCGCAGCTTCTTATCCCAACGATCGTGTGGTCCACTTGGTTGACTCGAAACCAGGTAGTATTTAAGGGTGAACAGCCTTGTAGTGAAAATATTTGGGAGTTGACCAAGGGTCTCATCCATGCTTGGGGGAATGATTGTATTGGGGAGAGAGGAGTAGGTTTTATAGCTGATAGACTTATTATAAATTAGGTCTATGGCCCTTGTTGTTTTGATTCCTAGTAGATGTCTCTTCTACTTAGGGTCAAAGGGCCTTTATTTTGTTTCTTGTAACTCATCTGGGCTCTCGTTTTAATATTAAGGCGACTGCCTATCATTTACATAAATAAAAAAAATAGATTCCACTATATAAAAAATTATCTAAAATATAAAAAAATGAACACTAAATAGAGAATTCCAAATAGAATTCTTCTAAGACCCTGTTTGCAAACGGGTTTGGACAACTTTTGGGTTTATAGGAAACTGTTTTTCCTAAACCCACTTCCAAAAAAAAAAAAAAAAAAAACTGATGCCAAAAGCTACAGACAGATTTCTATAAAAAAAAAAAAAACCCAAAACCTGAGTTTTCCAGAAGCATTGGAGAGACAGCTTTCTACAAAATCAATTTTAAACCCAGTTTTTACCTAAAATCAATTTTACAATTGTGCAATCAAACACAACCTAAATGTTCTAATAATAAAAAAAAAAGAATAATCATCAAATTGACCCACATATTCTCACGAACAATCATAGTTTTAGGTTTATTCTATCATGTTCTATATTTATTAAGGCACGTACAGTCTCATTTTCAATCCTAATTCCAGTCTACATGTGTTTTAATTTTTTTTTTAAATAATATATCTTATTTAATGAGATATATCATTTTATAAAAAATGAAACATGTAATGAATTATATGAAAATACTTATTAAACTAATGTAAACACATGCTCTGTTAATTTTTTATCAACGTATATAAGATTGAAATTTTAATTGAAAAAAAAAATTGTATATCAGGATCATTCATCGCGATTAACTTTTTTAAAAACTCACGATTTTTACGGAGACTTCTTCAACAGAAACTGCGTGCGTTGGGAGTTTCACTGCGGGGGGGAAGTCGTGGACTCGTTAAAAAAAACGAAAAAAACAAAGAGAGTTGGTTCAACAAAAGTTCGGTGAAGAAGAACCACTGATCGATCGTTTACATGACTCCTTCCTAACTCGCACTCTCCGTCGTTGTCGTCGTCGTCTTCTTCTTCTTCGCCTCTCCAATCGGTTCCTCCACCCATCCGATCAGGTGACCTTCGGATCTCTCATTCTCTCTCTCTGTCTTTCGAGATTCAGATCTCCTGTGTTGACACTCTGTGGTGGGGTTTTTTGGGGGTTCGGTTTTTTTTGTGAATTGATTTGGTGGGTCTCTGTTGATTGATTGGATGGTGGGGAGAGATTGGATTTAGGGAGTGAAATATTAGGTTTTGGGTTTTTTTTATTTGATTCAGATAAAATTTTGTCTTTAGGGGGGGGGAGGGGTTGGATTTGGTTCTTTTAAGAAGCTAAAATATGTTATTAGAATCTGCGTTTCATTAGATTTGGCACTACTATGTGGAATTGAACAGAATTAATGGAGTGTGTGATCTTTGAGTGTGATTTATATCACGTCATATTAAATGCTTCAACATTCACTGAAAAGTTGCGATTGAAATTAATGAAATTCATAGAAGATTTGGTGTGAAATTATTAGAATCTTCTCAGTGTGCATCAAACTTGATGTAAATTAGTTACCATCCAGTCTTGGGTTGGCAATATGATTGATGAATCGCGTTATGCCACATAATTATCCTCTTTAACAAACTATTGGATCTTCATTATGTAATGCATGTACTCATACAATCATCAGTTAACAAACAGTCTTGAGTTGGCATTATGATTTATAAATCACATTATGCTATAAAGAACTGTCTAAGGTTCTATCTTATGTATTATTACCCTCTTTATCAAACTATCGGTCCTTATTTGGTTGTCCTTGGTTGCGCATCCTTTCATTATATAATGCTTCATTTATATGTCCATAATAAAGTTTGAAGCATCTATGTTCGTTACATGAAATCACACACATGTGATGTTCATCAATTTATATCGGGCTTTGATTCCAAGCTGCACTTATACCATCGTACAACATTCAATATGGTATATGTTTCTCTTACATGTAGCCGCATTTTGGGACTTGTTTAACATCCATGAATCATAACATTGGCATAGTGTGATCATATGTTGTGCTTAGGTTTCTGTAAGGCGCATCTTTTGTAAGACATATGCTAGGATTGAGTGCATGTCATTTGTCTCACAAGTTTCTATTGGTCATTATCAGTGGTCAGCATCTGAAGCTTCTTGACTATATCAACGTTCTATGACTGGGGAGAAACATGAGAAGTACGTTTTCTTGGTTTATAAACTGGTTCCTGTACTGTGGATTCAAATAAATCTTTCAAATATTAATCTGTTTATCGTTTTTCAGTGAAAGTGCAGCTAAATGGTATTAAGCATAATTGCAGCAATCCTTTCTGCTTTAACAGGTCCTTTCACGGTGCTTAGTTATACCACTGGAAAATTGATTTCATCTGGATTGTTACCTCCATCACTTCAAAGTTACAGATTTGCATTTATGGGATCTGGGCAGAAAAGCAATATGCGGCTTTCTGCTTCTCTCCAAGATTTCTCTAGGTATTCCAGGTTGGATCCAGAAGAAGGTGACCCTCACTTTGTAACTGATAGTAGACTGTCTGACGTGAAACCGTTCCATGCTCTACAGAGAGAGAGTCTGGGGTTAAGTTTTTCGAAGGAGAAGTCCCCTCCCGCAGCTTCTTTTACACGGAAGAAGTGGGTCCGAGGACTTTCAAGTTTTCTGTGCCTTCTCTTATTTTTATCCTCAATTTTTTTATGTTGGAGATTTTTCAGCTCTTACAAAGGCACGTCACAGTATTATGTTGTGCTTGATTGTGGTAGCACTGGAACTCGGGTTTATGTGTATGAGTCATCCATTGATCAAAAGAAAGATCATGAGGGTCTTCCCATTTCTTTGAGATCACTGCCCCATAAGATTCAAGGAAGGTCGATATCGCAGAGTGGCCGCGCTTATCATCGTATGGAGACTGAACCTGGTTTTGATAAACTTGTACATAACGAATCTGGCCTGAGGAATGCGATAAACCCGCTTCTTCGGTGGGCAGAGATGCAGATTCCCAGGCATGCTCACAAGAGTACTTCTCTCTTTCTTTATGCAACAGCTGGAGTTCGAAGGTTACCTTCTGCAGATTCAGATTGGCTTTTGGATAAGGCTTGGTCGATCTTCAGGAACTCATCATTTTTATGCCAAAGAGACTGGGTCAAGATCATATCAGGAATGGAGGAAGCTTACTATGGATGGATAGCGCTCAACTATCATATGAACATGTTAGGTTCCACAGAGAAAAAGTTGACTTTTGGTTCACTCGACTTGGGTGGTTCATCACTGCAGGTAACTTTTGAGAATGAGGAGCTCAAATACGTTGAGACTGGTTTGAACCTAAGTATTGGTGCAGTGAGTCATCATCTCAGCGCGTATTCTTTGTCCGGCTATGGTCTAAACGATGCTTTCGACAAGTCTGTGGTTCATCTTTTAAGGAGACTCCCAGGAGGCTCTAAAGCAAATATGAATGATGGAAAATTAGAGCTCAAGCACCCATGCTTGCAGTCAGGATACAGAGAACAATACATGTGTTCTCATTGTGCTGCATTTGATGGGAGCCCGGTTAATGGTGGGGGAAGCCCCGCTAAAGTACCAGGAACTGCGATCGAATTGGTCGGTGTCCCTCATTGGGATGAATGTAGTGAACTCGCAAAAACGACAGTCAATTTGTCTGAATGGCTGACTCAAAATTCTGCAATTGATTGTGATGTGCAACCTTGCGCTCTCAAGGAAAACTACCCACGTCCCCGTGGGCAGTTTTACGCCATGTCTGGTTTCTTTGTGGTTTTCCGTTTCTTCAACTTGACCTCTGAAGCAACACTTGATGAGGTTTTACAGAAGGGCCAGGAATTCTGTGAGAAAAATTGGAAAGTTGCGAGGAAAAGTGTCGCTCCACAGCCCTATATAGAACAATATTGTTTCAGGGCACCATATATCGTCTCGTTATTGAGAGATGGCCTTCACATTTCTGATAAGCAAGTGATTATTGGTTCTGGAAGTATTACTTGGACATTAGGGGTTGCTTTACTTGAAGCTGGGAATTCAATGTCTCACAGAATGGAGCTTCATGGGTTGTTGCATACAAAGATAAACCCCCTTGTTCTGGTTATAATGCTATTAATGTCACTGGTACTGTTCATATTTGCTTTATCATGGGTTTGGAACTGTATACCAAGATTCATGCGTAGATCATACCTCCCATTATTCAGGCATAGCAGTGCATCTGCTGGTTCTGTTCTCAATATTCCTTCTCCTTTCAGATTCCAGCGGTGGAGTCCCATTAGTTCAAGTAAGTGTTTATTTTTTAAATGTCTCTGCTGATGTTCCCCTTCATCTGTTTTGAATCTATTATATTCTCTTTATATCTGAAGACCATATTCCCCAGGATTAGTAAATGTTGTGAGTTGACTTGATCATCTGATTTCTCTTTAAATGTTCTTTGTATAACGATAAGTTTTCCCAAAGGATGATCTATTTTCCTGGGAAAAATTTGCCATGTTTTTTCTATTGTCACAAGGGAAGCATTGAAGAACATGTGGGTGAATTAGAATTCACGTGCAGCATAATATTTTGTTCATAGCTGTTAAACAATTTGTTTCCCTTAAAAAAAAACTGTTGAACAATTTGTCAGATGCTAGAGAGATTTGTTGGTCCATTGGATGAAGTGCTACTTTTCTTTTTAGATAAAATACATAATGGACACACCTCATTATTTTTTGATATCCACTAGATTGCATTGTTATGGTAAAGCATATAAAAGCAGAAAAGAAAAGAAAAAAACTATATAGGAAAAACCAAGAAGATGAGGAATCTTCATTGCAAGGAAAACTCACAAATATGTTATCCCACCACAAAATTCCTATCACTATTTAAAGATGATCATTGGAGCTAGGATTGGGACACCATGCACAAACCAGTTTTTTTCTATTTTCTTTACAAAATTGACATTTGTCAATCACATTATCTTGTAACCGTATGAAGTTGAACTTTGTATTTTTAAATTTATGAGAAGCACTTGTTTTGTTTTAATCCATTTTAATAACTGCAACTCATGTATGTTAAAGGTCACTGCTTTCCACTTTACTCTGCTAGAGCTTCAGTGGAATGTGATCATCCAGTCTAAATGGCATCATCTCATGCCAATAGATGAAAATTTTCTGAGGATGTGTTTCTTGATCAACTCATTTGCATTGTTGGAATGAATCCACTCTGACCAGTTTATAATTGATTTTTTATTATTTCACTTTAATGCTGGAAGATGGACATGATCTGGTTTTGTTGCCACTGTTATTCTTCACATGTTTGCATAACCAACTACAGAAGCGTATATTATGAAAAATATTGAATGTAAAGAAGGTTAATTGAACATAGCAATGTAATTTGATGTTAAACATGTTTGTGTCATATCTCAGAGCATCAGAACTTTATTGAGAAACACTGGAAACATCTGATGCCATGCATTCATGTAAAGTATTTTTCAGTTCATGTTGGCACCGTCAAGGTATGCCATAATAAAATGTGCCAAATCATGTCCGGCCACCTAAAATTCATGCCCTGATAAGTTTCTTTCTCCACCCTGTCATACAGAAGTAACCAAGCATGTATAATTAAAAAAAAAAGGGAAAGGCATGGTCACCATGTGATACAACTTACATCCACATAGTTCTACTGGTGATGCGTTGCAGCTCCATGAACTAAACTACTTAGTTACTGACAATTTCAAAAAACCTCTTAGATCAGGATCAAGAGATGGATCAGAAGAATAATACACAATTTATAGCTTACATAGAATAAAAACCCTAACTCCCAGTGGCATGTCAGGTGATGTGAGAGTGAAAACGCCATTAAGCCCTACCATCGCTGGCTCGGAGCAACACTCATTTGGGATGGGACATTGGTTTGGTGGAAGCAATATCGAGCCTACAGAATCCTTCTCATACCAATCAAATGTCGGTGTTTCACATAGCTATTCTTCGGGCAGTTTGGGGCAGATGCAATTTGACAATTCATTGGGGTGGACACCTAACAGAGGCCAGACACGGCTTCAGAGCAGGAGATCACAGTCTCGGGAAGACCTAAACTCCTCGCTTGCGGAGTCTCACATAGTGAAGGTCTAAAAGAGATTTTTTTTGTGCAGCTGAGTAAGATTTATATGGTATGATCAATCATTCATCTTGTTATGCAAAAATATTGATGGAAGGACAAAATCATGAGATATCTTTCTGTTGCATTATTCTTTCCCTTATTTCAATTACACAAAATTTTGTGTGTCGTGGCTAATACCGTGATGCAATCCCATAATTGTTGCAATATATAAAATATTCTATTCTGCATTTAGGTAGCATTTAAAAACACGTTTTGTTGGTTGGTTCCAACCCAAATGTGTTTTTGAAATTCCTAAATGGTCGTGGCTTTTTTATGAAGCTAAAAATAGCTTTTAGTTATAAATAGAATGGAAAAAAGAGCTTTTAGCAATTTGACAAAAGTTTGTTTCCTGCAATCTAATTTCAAAATCAGTTTTAAGTGAAAAGTTGTTTTTCAAACCGGTTTCCAAACGCCACCTTAGAATAGGAGCTGCAGTTATTAGTGATTATATTTCTCTTGGAAAAAGATATAAATTTTTTTTCTAGATTTTTATTTTCTAGTTTTTGAGTGGATCTACTCACTTCACAGGTTCCATGTGATCGAAGCCACTGATATCCACTCAAAGTACACCATCAATAAGAGCTCAACATTCTTTACTTGTTGCAGAGATTCTGGCATCTTCAAATTTTGTCTTCAGACATCAACAGGTCACTCACAGAAACCATTTTAATTCTTTCCAGTAATTTTCACCATCAGTGATATATGCAGCGGTTCCCTATATAGTTTTCAAAGTGATTGTATTTACTCCCACTAACACTCTTTTCTCCATATGAATTTTTACGTGCTAAATTTGTTTTCCATAAGTGTTCGAGTACGAGGAAATAGAAATTATGATTCATGTGATCAATTAAGATCCATATTTTTTTTTTCACTTTGTTTCCTATTTTACAAAGGCGGCTTCTTCTTCTTCTTTTTCTTCCATGGGGAGGAGTTGGAGGACCAGAATGCCAACCCCCCATTGGAAATGTTTCTTGAAAGTTTATTAATAGAAGTATTTGTTTATTTTTCTGACTATTATTTCCTATGATTTATATACTTTTTTTTTTCCATTCTGTTTGTTAATTATTGACATCGAGGTCTCATAACATTGTGTATTATTCTTCTGATCCATCCAGTACTTGTGAAACGTGGTATTTGTAGTTCTTGCTTATCCTAATTATAATTAGGAAAATATTAGGAACGGTCCCGCATGCGACCCTACTTGTATTAATTTTTTTTAGGATGTATATAAATCATGTAGTATTATTCATAAAAATGAGGTATATATTTGAATGAATTTTATGGATTCACTTATAAAAAGAGTGAAAAATTACATGTTTCGTTTGAGAAAGTATATACCTCATTGGGTGTATATGGAACTGCTTACAGAGCTGTAAACAGGATTATGTGACTAAACCATTATAATAAAGATGACCTCTTGTGGCTCGGCTTCTCATTTTTTGTTATGAAGAATCGCAGCAGTATTAGCTGGAAAAGCCATGGATGCACAGAATCTGTTCATTGCATTCATACATTCCAGCGATCATTCCTGCATTCGTGAACGTAGTATATATTTTCTCTAAGATTAAGTTAATATATACTAAATTGGTAAAAATGTGAGAATTTATGTATTTAATTCATTTGTGTGTGTGTGTGTGGGGGGATGTATGTTTTATCAGACAAGTATATAACTTTTAAGAGCTATTTTAGTTGGCGAATATTATATATAAAAAAATCAGAGTAAAATGGATATAATTATGCTAATTTTTAAATGAAAATAGGGATACATGTTCCACTTAAATGCTAGAATAGCATCTATCCTCTATTTTATCCCGGTATTAACAAAAGTAAATAAAGATGAACGTGAAATACTTTTATCCCTTAAAAATATAATAACAACCCTTTTTTTCAAACCAGAAATTCAAGACATACTTTGACACGGCAGGAATGAATGTTACTATTTTTGTGTGACCTATTTATAAATAATAAAAAAAAAACACAATTAAAAATAAGTATTAAGAAGTAATGTAAAAAGAAAAAAAAAATCCCTAATTGGATAATAAAAGTGGCCTGAAAACTGATCGATCCGCTTTTTTTTCTTAAACGAACGGCTCGGATGGTCTGTTTCTAACCACAGTGTAGCGGATCAAATACATTAACAAATGTTTGATGCATCCAGTCTCAAATATCATTCCAAAAACCACATTTGGGTTGTATACACTTATTTGAAAGTTATTCACACTTTAAAAATACAAGAAAAAATTAATTAAAGTGCCTATGAATAGCAAACTCTTGAACTCTAGAAGAAAGCCAGCCCAACATGGGTTTATTAGATTTTTAACTTGTTGATTGAATACAGATTAAAAAAAACTTATATTACATCACCCATCAATGTATGTGAGTTTTTTAAGCCCCTGACGTGAAACAAAACAGCTCTAGTAAAGAGAATCTCAATTTTTAAGAATATAATGTGATTTCTTTTTTTGTTCTAACATATATAAGTACTAATATGTACAATCATTGTGATAGGAACAATCTATAAGATCTCACAAGCTGACACATGTCATGAAAACGCATAGTCAAAAGCACATACCGAGCTGGATAAATCATTACGAGCTGCAGTAAAGAGAGAGTTTCAAACTAATGAAAGCAAATGCAACTCACTGCTATACATAGATCACTCTCCATCAAAAAAAAGAAAGAGAGATTACTAAACAAAAAAAAGAAAAAAAAAAAGAACAGATGCTTATTAAGTTAGAATCACAGGAGAGTTTGCGCATCGTATTAGAGTAGATATAGCAAACTCAGGGAAAAGAAACTTGACCAGATGAATCGGCCAATGCAAGAAGATAAAATATTGGAAGTTTTTCCTTCACCCGCAAAGCGTAGGAAGCTTGAATGAGAAAAAACAAGAAGGCAAGTGACCTGTTCTCCTGATATAGTCTGCCCTCTCGGAAGTCTTTGCAGCCTGTTCGTTCAGTTTAGCCTCTGCATTCGCTCGCTTCTCCTCTGCGATCCTCCTTGCAGCTGCCAACTTGTTTGATAGCTTCTCTTGTGCCCGAGATTTCAGTCTCTCTGCCTTCACCTATTTATCCAAGAAGATGGATATCAGACTCAAAATTTATATGGTTTTGGCAAATTGGAATAAATGGCTTACGATATGATAGGGATTCTAGAAAAATAAAGAATGATGATGATATTTGGTTTGTTCTTTATGGTATCATTTGGAAACATGTTTGCGTGATTCTGCTTTTACAAGAATTATACTTGACCGATTGACCCATACATGTTTTCAAACAGCCAAGTGGTCCTGGCTTTTATAGAAAGCAAACAAGATTTTGCAGGAATCAAACTTAACTCCAAATTGTTTCCAAACACTACAAATGGTCCATGAAGGAAAAGAAGTGAGTTATAAAAAAATCAGATTTTCAAGAGTATAGCAAAAGTGTGCTTCTTGGAAATTTAATCTACAATGCTGTTTTAAGTGAAAAGCTTTTTCAAACCCATTTCCATATACTACCTTAGTTATAAACAATTGAAAAAAGAAGTTTTTCAACAATCTAATAAAAGTATGCTTCTTTGGAATCTAATTTCGATAGTAACTCTATCTAAAAGTGAAAAACTTCTTTTCAAACCCATTTCCAAACGCTACCTATACACAGATCTAAAGTTTCCAGTGCGTATACACATCGAAGTACATGTTGTTGTTTTTAGAGTTTTAGCAGTGTGTGTTTCTCCTTGTAAGGCATTCTTACATCGAAAGAAATCCATTTCAATGTATGTATAAAACAAATGTTGTTATGTTAACTGGGACACACTTTTTAACCCTCACAGTCCAGGAAATTACATAAACATGGCCAAAAAACTTATGTTATACGTGTTTAAATAATGTATTGAGTATTAGTATATGATTACCTCCATTCTCTTCATCTTCACCTCGGCTTTCCGTTTCTCATGATTCTCCCAGGCTTGTATTTTCACCTCTTCGCGCTTGTACCTATAAACAAGCAGCATAAACATTAGAGGTATACTCAAGTGTCAGAAGAAACTAAGTGGGTAAGCTGAGGGCTAAGAAAAAGATAGAGATTTAAGGACGTAAGAGGAAGATAAAATTCAACACTATTGCTGGGCACTGTATCACTACTACAACTTTGTTGAAAAAACTGTGAATAGCTTACTAAAACATTTTGCCCAAGGTGGATGCAGAACAATATTCTGGAGATAATAACCTGAGCTTAATAAGATGGGCTAACACATGAAATTTCCCTTAAGAATATTGATCAAATCATGATAACCAAATTGCAGGATTCATTAAGGCTGATGGAATCAGCTACCAACTTTGAATTGATTTAGGCAGCATATGAGACACGGATCATTTCATTTTCAAGAGATTCTACCAGAAATCTAGGAATACAAAAAAAAAATTTCTGATATTGCAAATGTATACGTTTTATTGAACTATAAAGATATCTGTCAAACTTCTCTTCCACATTGAATATTCAAACCAAAATATCACAGTAAAACCTTGGGGGGGGGGGGGGGACATGAAAGGCTAGAACCTTGTCATCAATAGAGATCCTCAATCAGCATTGCAATAACAAATAGTAAAACAAAAAGGTTCATGCAAATTTCAAGAATCACATCAAACAGACTAAGCAATAATTGAACATGCATTAAAGCATCATTTACTCAAAAGCAAGCATGTTTGCAATGAAATAGAGGCTTCCCATAGAAGATGATCAGTTATAGTAAAATCACCTCGCCATATATTTCGCGCGCTCCGCCTCATCCCAGGCCATTGCCCGTGACTCCAAAGAGTTGTTCACCTTCCGATGCTGACCGTCCGATTCACCCTCCCCTCTCGTGGTCTGTACGCATTTCCTCTCTAGCGCCTTGAAAGCATTTCCTCTCTAGCGCCTTGAAATCCGTGCGAACCACCCCCTCCACCACCTGACCGCCATCACCCTGAGACCTCACCCTCCCTGGGGTCGACGATCTTGAGGAGGTCTGACTCCTCAGCACAGGCGTCGAGGCCCTCAGTGGTGTCGTGGTCCTCGAGGGCTCCAGGCTCGCGACCGGGGTCATCTCAGTCCCCATGTCCCTCACAAACACGGATCGCAAAGCCGGTCTGGGCTCCTCGTTAGCCCTCCATCCCATGCAATCGATCTTCTTCGTCTCCCCTTCATCTTGGATCGTTATCGCGAACGCAATGTCTTCGAGGCATCCCTCGGCGCTACTACAAGACTCCCTCGCCTTCTGAGAGAGGGAATGCGCGAGGAGCCTCCGGTCCTCGGCGTTTGAATTCCGAGGCTTTGAGGCCTTGCCATGCCTCGAATCTGCGTCCCCACCAAATCCTGCAAGCCACTTTTGCGCGTCGTCCCATTTCGACGGCGTTGGCTTGCCAAGGACAGTTCGATGGGGATGGCCGCGGCTTTTGTGGAAATTGAAACTACCCGAATTTGCGCTCGAGTTGCTGTTTTCGGATCCATGGCTATAGCATGGTTTATCCTCTGAAGATCTCATTCTCTCCCACTATCTCTCTCTCATACACAAAATCACAAACACAACCCCTACAGAACCTAATTCAGACTCTAATATGAGAATGTATGTAGAGAAAAACACTGTATAGACTACTCAAACTATCAAACAACGAGAAGGCAATATAAGGGTAACTACTTTGTGAAGCAACAAACACTGATTTTGGTGCCTCGGTTGATTTGCTCATACAGATCTGGATCTAAATACAGATCCAGCAACACAAATGAAACCCAACTTGAAAAACCTCCCAAAAAAAATAGCAACTTGATCTTTTCTTCCACTCACACAACAAAAACCCAGATTGGGATTTAGTCTTTTAGAGAGGAGAAACCCAGAAACCAAGCTAGAAGTCACACTCTTGAAAGAGACCCAGAACAAGAAAATCCATTAAAAACACAGTTTGAGACTTAACTACTACACACAGAGAGGACCACACTTGTCTTCTGAGGTTTCTAATAATACCTCTACAGCATCATCAATCCCATAAACTAAAAAAATGGGTTTTTGCAGAGAAGGACTATAAAGCCATACCAACACCATTGTTTATCCCTATATATTTTTATAATATCAATATATTATATTTGAAGAGTGTTGTTACATGGGCATTGAAGTGATAACAGCAAAACAAAATGAATGTGCAATGCATGTGTGAGTGAGGAGAAAAGCTGTGAATGGATGGAAAGAGAGGCAGATAGGTCCAATGAATGTTTGTAAGCAAAGGAAGTTTTATGAAAAGATTGGAAACCTTTATGGGGAATAAAATTTGTTACTTGGAAATGGTAGCCTTTTTTTTCACTGATGATGAGTTCATGTGGGGGGGGGGGGAGCATAGCCAAACAGAATCTTTGGGAATTGGGTTTCACATATATTTTTTAGTGAAAGATGGAAACCCTTGTAGTAGTACTCTTTGCAGTGGCTCATGTCATCATATTGGCATCTCTCTCAGTGTTTAACAGATTTGCACAAAAAGGTCTCTGTGTCATGATTGAATTTATATTCTTTTTTTTTTTTTTTGGTATTGAATTTATATTCATTTTTTGTTTATACATAATGTTATAGTTAAAGTTGTACTGCCAAATCAACATATAGTGTTTTAGTGAGGGTTGAACACTTGGACCGACGAAGTCAATGGTTCCCAATAAAATTTAAGGTTTATTTATTTGAATATCTCTAAAAAAAAATCCTATTTTATCAAAAAAAATATCTATTGAAATATTATTTTTAGCAATACCTGTCATAAGGATACTTCATCTCACATGCATGCATCAACTACCTGTAACTACAAAGTTTTATTAACTAAAAAACTATTTTTTGTAAAATTAGTTTCAAACTTAATTTTATTGTAATTAAATTAAGTTACAGTTTTACCATTTATAAATTTATGATTTACAGCTCAGAATTAAAAATATTGACCGACCATTGAGAGGGTACAACAGTTATAATAATGATGGCATGAAGCAAAAAAACAATTGAAGGTAGAGGGTATATCTGCAAAAATTCCATTTAAAAAAAGGGGCTCCCAGTGTACTAGCCGTTAGAGGACGCCACGTGGACGAGCATGAGTGGAGGAGCGAAGTGGGAAGCGCATCGGTCCCCCCGTGTCGGCACGTGCGGGACCAAACGCGTGGTCCAGCGAAAACCATTGCAGATCCTTCACGTGCCGTGGTTCGGGCCGACCCGATGTTTCTTTTGTTTCTTCAATCGGATGGCTCCGAGTGGTGGTCCCCATGTTGACTGAATCAGTTTGTGTACTTGTGTATAATATGGACTGCCACGTAAGACCCCAATTATTATTGTATTTTAAAGGGTAAAATGCATTTTGACACCCCCAATGTTATATTTGAAATGTATGAATAATGTACATTAAAAAAGATACATGGATGTTAATTTTAGATGTAAGAATGCTTTTTATTACTTAAAATGTATGGATGTATGGCGTTGTGGTCTAATTCAATCAGATTTCAGTTCCATTGAGGAGTTATGGTGACTTGCTCACTCTCCTAGACGAAGCGGTGACAACAACATCGAGGCCAAGGTGGGCCGACTGATCATACCTGATGAGGTGTGGGCAATTTGCTATACAAGAATGTTGTGGTATTTAAAAGTCAACGCTTTTATCTTGAAAATCTATGGGAATCGGTTGTGCATTTTGTCAAGGACTGGGGTAGTCGCTTTATAGATGCAGAGGGAGTGTAAATAGAGTAGAACTCTCTTCTTCTCTATTTTGCTCTTCTTTCTTGTGCTTTTTATAATATATGCTCTTTGGACATTTGCTAAATCAATACATTTGAGGTAGCATTTGCCTACCGATTTCTCAAAAAAAAATATGGATGTAAGTATCAAATATTATTTTGAATGGTAAAATAGCACTTTTATTAAACTTTTTTTTAGTTTTAGTGAAGAGTATATTATAGGGGGTGTAAGTGTATGTATTTTTAAATTACAATAGGGGGTGTAAGTGTATATTTTTAATTGTAGGGGGTGTTTCTATAGTTTCCACAAATTTCATAGGGTGTACATGCATTTTATCCTATTTTAAAACCAAACCGACTTTAAATTTTGGTTTGATTTACTCTCCCAGTTGAATCAATGATTTTTGAGAATCGATTATGAACTAATTAAATGATTGGTTTTTTATTTTAAAAAAATTCTAATTAGTTATTAATTAAAATATTAAATATAATAAAAATGTAGATTCTATATAATAAAATCATGTTATAATGTTAAATAAAAATGTAAAAGTATTAATATTATAGACTTGATAGTTATGTAAAGATTTTTTAAAATATTTTTTCTTTTTTATAAATATGTTTATTTGGTAATAATAATTAATATATTTTATTATGTTATAATAATATCATGATTTAAATACGATTAACCATCCTTAATCCATTTGTTTTTCTGATTAACTGGATGGTTCCTTTTTTTATAACACTGTCACACTGACCGTAGCACAATCAATTATTATTGATACCATAAGGTTTCACATGGCTTGATGGACAATGAAGAGACAACTAATGTGACAAATAAATTTGACTACCTTTGTTTTGTTTAATGAACAATGGGGGACAAGTAAAAAACACATTAGATGGAGGGGTTGGTGTTTTGACACACGTGTGAATCGTGTGATTATCAATGGTGGGGAGTTGGGACTGGATCCCCTATGTTTTTCACATAATATCTTTGTGAGATTCCATCACAAGATGGCACCTAAATGGCTAAACAATGCATTGAATGCATGCATTTCATGAAATTGTCACCAACTTGAGTGATATTTATAAAAACATATTTTGTGCATGTATAACTAAACAAAAATTATATTGTCTAAGTGATATCTTTTAGTTGGATCTCATAGGCATTCTTGTGTGTCATACAGGATCCCATCACTCTCATTCTGTTGAAATACTCTGAAAAATTGCATTTGGAATCTTTCAATCTTATGTTCATTCCTGGACATTTCATATCAAATTTTTTCTTTCACGGAATCCAAACAGAACTGGATTCCTGGGAAGGAAGAATTCTCTTTCTGGGCTAAAGTTACCAAACTCTTCTTTACTCTTTGAATACATGAAAATGTACTTTGACCACGTATTGTCATGTGTCAGAATTGTATTTATTAGTATAAATACGCTAATAAATCACATCAATATATTTTAAATCTCAAAAATAGACGTTTGGCCTCGTAGCTCAATAATTGACAAGAGAATTTATAATCAAGAGTGTAGAGAGACACGAGACTCTCAAATAGTGCAACCAAAGTCACACTAGTCCATGACTCAACCAAAAAGTAAAAGAAGAATAAACAACTCCAAGAGAATGCAAGAAAATTGATAACTTGATTTCACTACAAGATTCAAGCTTATATAATTATATTCAAAGTTGAACAACTAGACAAGCTTTTACAAATATGTTTTAGGTGGTGTTAGGATTTTATAGGATGAGTTGATTTTTTAAATGGTACGGTGGAGAGATATTCCTTATATAGGCAAGGCAGTATAGGGAACCCGCCAGTGGTCATAACACAACAGGTAGGGTTTACCTGTGTTAAGGATAGATCTTAGTATCGAGTTTTAATGCTGACTTAGCCTATGTGTATTTCTGTGGGTATGGGGTTACACAGGCGAAGGTAGCCTACCTAGCTAGCTCGGCCGTAAGGCGAGCTATGGAGGGGGTCTTTCCGTTATCAAAAAAAAAAAAAAAATGATAGTATGGGGAATGGGTTATGAAAAGGGGTGGTCAATGTGATTCACCAAGGCATGGGGTAAATGGAGGTTTGTGGGAAATGACGGTCATGTATAGATAAGTGGAGATTCATAGAGAATTATGATTTTTCAAGTTATGAAAAATGGTGGGAGGTACGAGGAGTCAAGGTTTGAAAAAATAATGAAATAAATGAGGTGGTTATTGTTGGATTTGGTGACCAAAAATGCATAATAATGTGTAATAACCGGTCTATTTAATTACAAATGTTTTGGAGATTCATTCGCATATAAATGCATGAAGGTTACATTTGCGTATTAATGTTTTATAATTGTATGCATAAATGAGAATTCATGCATGAGTTACAAGTGAAATCATTACATGCATTTAGAGAGTTTAATTCTCAAATGAATATTTAATTGGTTGGATTTAATTGTATGAGACGTTTTGCTTCTAGTTCCTTGTGTATATAAAGGACTATGTCTCATTTCTTGAAAATCATTAACCCTTGAAGCACTCCGTATACACACAAATATGTGAGTTTCTAAGTTTCATCTCCACCATAAAATGTGACCGGCTGCAGAAAGTGTTCATTCTCAAGAGATTAAATCATCTATTCCTTTTCACTTATCAATCTCTTATTATGATCCTTGATCTGAGCGTCTGAAAGGATCGTAGTCTGTTCACCGTGGTTCTTCCGTAGCTCGCACCCCGGAAGAACAAAACCTATTGTGGTCGTATCTCTCAGTGGTAGGAGCCATTCAACCATGTGCGTGAGGGGGCCTCATTCACCGAGGACAGAGTGTCTTCACTCGCTTCCACATTTTCGGATATATTTTCTAATTTCTAACTCTTTTATTTCATGTTTTTACTATATATTTTAGAGTATGCATGATTTAATATATATTTGATGTCTATATTCTTGGTGTAATAATTATAAGAATTTGTGTTTAGCCTAATATTTATTTGTTACGCACAAAAATTCTAACAGATATTAATGGAAAGTGTTGGAATAGATGGTGGTGAACACTTGTACAAACAAGTTAAAATGTCCCACAACATTACATATTGGCTAACTACATCTCTCATAAATATATATAAAAAATAACAAAGTTTATTTTAAAAATTAACAAAGAGATCATATGCTTGACTTCCAGTTTTATACCAAACTCTGTTTTTGGTGAATTATAGTATAATAGTCAGTCCATCATCAAGGAGTATCCACTCTGAAATATCCATGATAATATATCCTGTGAATGATTTTCTAGTGAACAATAGAAAATTTTACTTTAATTGTATATAAAAAAGAAAGAAATATGTATTGCCTACTATTTGTGGGATATTCATAAAAAATTATGATTATTTGTTACATTAAAAGGTTGGGACTGTTAAAATTCAAGTTGTGAGGGAAAAATCTGACCCATTGCTGAAAGATTTGCTCCAACAAGTGTACTATTAAACAAATTGTTTCTGTGGTCATTTCATACTACCAATACCATCTAATAAATTTCGATGGGAAAGTGAAACATTATAGGACCCTATTACACACATTCACCTTCACAACCTTGCATGTAATATATCTTGATTGTTGTCCAATAAATTTTATATCTTAATTTTAAAAAAAATCCATTAAATTCATTAGATTATATATCGTTAGAATAGATAAAATTAAAACGTACACAAAAACATGTTAAAGGTTGTAAACGAGGTTGTTTAAAATATTCTTGATATAACCATATAAGAATGAAAACGGTAATGTCACATCATATTTAAAAAAAAAAATTAAGCAAATTTGTTTAACAATTGAAAAATGTTATACTATTAGCGGTCAGCATCTGTTTGAATTTTTTTTTTTTTAAATTGTATACCTCATCTTTATAAAAGATGAAATTATATGAATAGACTATATTTTGATAGTGCATGTGAAATTTTTTTTGATTAATAATATATCTTATATGATGAAGCTATGTGTAACAAAATTAAAATCGTCTCTTTTATATGAAAGGAGTTCATTTTCTTAAAGATATGTTTTTAATATTTTGACATTTTTTTAAAAAAAATATGCATGAACACAAGGCAAACATGAATTTATCCTAACTAAAAAGTCCAATATAACAGGTTTAGCTTAATATAAACCTTATTAGGGTGTATACTAATGATATTGTATTATTGTGCATTTGTGCTCACCTGGACAGAAGAAAAAATTTATTATTCGACCAGACCAGTTGTTCCATTAATAACCAAACAATGGTTTTTATTGACGTTTTTATTGCAGGTGGTATTTATAGAGTTTCCCTGCCTGTCATGAAAATTAATTAATATTTATAGCTCGTTGTAATGCAATCCCTTCGTTACGGTCCAACACACATCTGATTGGATTTAATTACATTTAATGTAACGGCAGATCGACCAACTTAACTATTCTGTCTTTTGAAATGAGTTTAGATAGATTGTTTTAGAGATTCTATTGTTGCATGAAGGATGCTTTATCCACAATGGTTCCCAAAATTTTCAATTGTTCTAGATTTTAAAAAGAAAAAAAATACAATTTTTAGTTATAAAAATAATTCTTTGAACTTTAGGCACATATAATCAATTATAAAAATATTTTAGTATGGATATTTATTATAGAAGACCAAATCTGAAAGTATCCCGAGTAAGGAATAAAGGTATATGAATTGATCATAGTAGAATAGGGATATTGCACTAAATGGGCCCATCGAGGGAGACTATCAATGGTGATAGAACAACCCGATAAGAAGGCCCATTTAAAAAGTCATACCACCCTGACTTTTCACATTCTGCTACGAACACGACGTCATCTTAGGTTGAGCCAATAAACGATCTGGTCGGCTTTCGACCAGACCTGAGTGCTAGGGGTATAGCTCCTGTCTAACCTGAACAGAAGCAGTCAGACTACGGAGTCTAACCTGATGTGAGGATTGCTCATGTACAAACATCGACGAGATAACAAAAAGCTCAAGGAATATTCTATGACACAATGGCTGTGACCAACTGTCAAAAATCGGTTATGATAAGCTGATATCAAGATCACACATGTCAACCGATTCCAGAGCCACGTGAAAAATTCCATCTCATGATATGCTGACACCTCCAAAGCAAAACCGGCACGCCCTCTCCCACTATAAATAAGAGGGCATCCCCTTCATTACAGGTAGACATTTCTTCTTCCCCAAATACTCTAAACTCAAGCTTAATTCCTCTATTTAATGGAAAACTGACTTGAGCATCGGATGGGTGTTAGTCGGCACCAGAGGCGGAGCTACAGCTTGGCTTGGCCAGGCTGTAGCTCCCAAATTTTTTTTAAAAAAAACTTAGGTAACGGTTGTAATTATTCCCACCATTATTCAGCCATAATTACCGCTAATTGCTACCCTTAATCATAGCTGATTATCCTTTATCATGCCAGCTTGTACACGACTACACGGTTGATTATTGTCTTGTATAGGTTAATTAATCCTGCCATTATTTGCCCATTACACATAGCCATCACTTACCTTGCATTGAAGAGAAGTAACTCAATTTCTATTGATCACATAGTGAGATACACATTTCTTATATAAAAATACAATAGATACAAGATGAGAAAGGAATTCTCCCTTACTACTAATTTTGTCATGGTTTTCAGATTTCTTGTACAAAAATATGGTTTTAAAATTTTCAAATCTTTGTTAGAATAACTCATTTATTGTATCTTTACCAGTCTAGATATATTAGCATCAATTATATTTTTTTTTCAATTATGAAACTTGTTAAAACAACACTTTTCTTATAGATTATATGATTGTTTATATTGAAATAATTTTTGTTGAAAATATCGACTCAGATTCGATAATATATAATTTTTATTCTCTAAAAGATCTTAAGTACAACTTCCATAACGTATTTTATGGAAAAAAAAAAAAAAACTTAATGTTTTTGCCTATATTTTTGCATATCTATAACAAAATTTACTAGAAATGAATTATAAACTAGTTTGGTTTATATAAAATTCAAATGGTTCATTCGATTTCGAGTTCATGTCACACCCCCCCCCCCCTCCCCAATATAAAATCATGGTTCTTCCCCTAGCCAGCACTATGCTAGTGTGAGTTGCAAGTCGTCGGAGTGGAAGGCGGAGAAGGGTGGCTCAACGAGAGAAGATCCACAACTGTAATGGAGGTTCTCTTAGTGCTTCTGCTCTAATCTACATCTGAAGTCCAAATTGCTCTAGAATCATGCCCAGAGGCCGAAGATCATATTCCCCCTCCCACACTTATAACAGTGGAGTAAATTATATTCTGTTTGATTGTTTTTCTAGTTATTTTAATTAGAAACGTAATAATAAAGTTTTTATTATTCGATTGACTACAAATAAGTTGTGGAAAAATGTGAATAAAAATTTACAAAAATGAAAAAAATGACTTGAATTCTGATGTATAAAAGATATTACAAAATGATTTGGCATGTAAATCCTTCTTAACCACAACAAATTGGAAAATGGGTGGAATTGATAACAAAATTTCTGGAGCACCTATAATATCAAAATTAGCTTATTTTTACATATTTTGATACATGTATATATACCACTTATTCCTTTCAAACAAACATGCTTTTTTAACTCATTCAACCGTAATGTTTTATTTTTTTATATATATGAATTGTGGGCATTTTTATTTCAATAGTAAATCAAAATAGATAAGGTCTGAATTGGGGGCAAAAAGAATTAGAAAAAAAGGAAGATAAAGAACATGAAAAAAGATAATGAGCACCTCCCACAAATACCGGTAGATAAGATATCTAACCGGGCTTCCTTAGACCGATGCTCATACCACTCGCAACGAGTCCTCACCCACGTGAATGTGAGTTGCCCTTGCCAACACCCACGTGAATGTGGAACCCGCAGTCCTACTCTGTGATACTCCCACGTACCAACTCCCAAACTGAGTCGAAATATAATGGTGCCCCCTTGACGATCACCGGATTCCTTGTGGGCCAAATTGCCGGTACGCACACTGGAAGAATAGAACTCATAACCTTACCCGAAGCACTCTTGTCCCCCTTCTTTGACATGCTCGTAACCGTTGTCCAGAATTCCTCTCTTGATCCCGTGGGAAGATGCTTGTTGGAAAGCTTTTCAACGATTACCCAAATGCGAGCAATGGCAGTGCATTAAAAAAAATAGATGGGATATGGTTTCAATCGCACCACGACAGAGTGCGCATTCAGAATTGTCCATAGGTCTCCATCTCACACGATAGTCCCTGGTGAGCACCCGTTCATGTAACAACAACCACATTAAACATTTCACTTTCAACGGGATGTTGGCTTTCCAAAACAAGACAGCCCAAGCGATCAATTGCGTGTCGATGGTTCAATTCCGTGACCACCAATCATATCTTGCATGAGTTGAGTACCCTAGTCAGGGGTTAGGTGCCCACGAGACCGTGTCCATAGAGTCTGCCGGTGGGGATAACGGGTCAGGATTTGAACAAGGCAGGCAAACTGTGTTATTTCAATCCCACGTAACCCACGTCGAAAACGTGTGTCCCACACTTGACCCAAAAATAATGTTTTGTTTTTAAAAAAATTTACAAAATACATTTATTAGAAAATTATTTTCAAAAATTGTTTTAAATGATAACTTTTTTTACGAACGAAGAGAACTTGTCCGTTCATTATTCATTTATTTCACGTGTCCACTTAAAATCGCTTTCATTACGAATTTTATTGGGACTTGATTGATCCTGCATGGCAAGTCACGTGAGGGCCGTCCTTTTACAGGTTTTCATGGTATGGTGAATTCAAGCAGCAATGAATTTTATCACATGTTTGGCCCTCCTTTTCTTAAAAGTATGTCTTTATATCTTTCATCGCGGCTATTGTAAAATTTAAACGACATTTGGTTTAGGATTAAACAGCTTCTACGTTTCGAAGAAAATTGATTCTATAATTATACAAATAAATAATTTTGTAATCGAAACTTCCTACAAACAGATTTTAAATAAATAGTATTCAAAAGCTGTGATTGGAAAAACTGGAAGAGACAGCTCCATGAGGAATCAGTTTTAAATACAATATTTATAAAAAATTAGTTTTATAATTCTGTTACCAAGCGCTACCTTAAAAAGTGTCTTTTTCACTTAGTACACTTTTAAAAAAATAATTATTATAAAACATATTTTTTGAGATTTTGAAAAACTTTTTTAATAATTAAAAGGTATTTTTCATTGACCAAAACCATCGGAAGTGTATAAAGGAGTTATTGGATTAAATATGATTTCTGTAAAACATCATGTTTAAAAATTGTTCAAAAACATTTTCAACGTTGATTTAATTTAAACCCATTTGAATACGATATATTTGATCATGGAAAACAAAATGCAGCTTCAAACAGTATTGGATAAATATCACGTTCCTCGCGGTTGATGCACTATTTTTTTATTTATCCTATATTTTAGAATATCTAAACATTACTCTCAAAAAGCAGTGCAAATATTACACCCAATCACATTTTCAACCCCAAACATAATCCGTCTATATTTTTATTTTATTTTTAAATCACATACCTCATTTAATATGTATATATTTTTATAAAAGGTGATATATATATTCTAATGAATTGAATGATATCATTTATAAAAAAAAAAAATTCAATAAGATATATTGAATTATATTTAAGACTATAAAAATGATTGGAGAGCTGATACACGCAGTCCGTTTTGCAGCCTCATACGCTATGATAATATAGTATATACTGCACTATCATAGTGTATGGGGTTCTATCATAGTATATGACTTAAATATTTTTTTTCATTTTTTCACCATGAAAAAAAATACACTAATGTATATCAGTATATACTTCATTCCATATAATAACATGCATTTCAAAGAGTGAATATATGATTTAAAAAAAAAAAACGAGATGGACTGCAATTGGGGCTGCATTGAGGGCTACATGTATCTTTATCCAAATGGATTGTGTGACAACGCTCTTGATTACCAAATACTGGTTTTGGGGATAATGTTACGTCCAGCCTCATTTCCAGCCTCAATTCCAGACTACATGAACGAAATGAAATAACATTAATGAAGTTGAAAAACGGGGGATGACAGGATTTGAATTTTTTAAAAATAGTATACATCATCTAATAAGGTATATGCTTTTATAAAAAAATGAAGCATATTTTCTAATGAATTACATGGATACATTTATAGAAAATATAAAAAAATTCTTTCGAAGTATAGGCCTTATTAACGTGAGCATATGCAGGCCGGCTCTGAGATTGACTAAATGAAATGGGACCCTAGACATGTTTGTAAAAAGGGCCCCTAAATTCACTTTTTTTTTCTTTCTAATTTTTATTATTATTAAAAAAATTATTTTTAAAAATTTAATTTATATTTTTTAAAACAATTAAGCCTAATAAAATAGACCAAACAAAACTAACATAATATAAAGATAAGTTTTTTAAAATTAAATAAAATAATTCAAAAATAACAAATGAAAACACAAAATCCCAATTAAGTAGGGATAGAAAAACAAAAATTAACAAAGAACATAAAAACAAATGAAAAAAATTGAAAAATTATAAAAACAAATAATCTTAAAAAATGTGTGAACTGAGTTGCTTCTCTGCAAATCAAATAACAAATAAATAAATCCCAATAAATTAGAAACGAACCGTAAAATATGAAAAGAATTTAAAATAAAAATAAAAATTAAATACAAAATAAAATAAAATCCCAATAAAATAGGGATGAATAACATTTTTTAGATTATGGAGCCCTCGAAAAGTGGGGCTCTAGGCGACTGTCTTGGTCGCCTATGCTCAGCACATGCATCGTTAATTTTCTATTGACGCATATAAGACTGAAATTGGGATTAGAAATAAATCTAAGTGTATTGAAACAGGCCAAGGCCAAGGCCCGTATAAAAAACTAGTATTGAAACAGGCCAAGGCCCGTATAAAAAACTCGGGTCGGGCCAACTTTTTGCACTTCGGGTTGGGCCAAGTCAACCCTCAAAACCGGCCCGAACCGACCGTGCCCACCACCCGGTTCCGAGATACGCCGAGAGAGAGAGAGAGAGAGAGAGAGCTCTTGGCCATGGCCGCTTCGAAGCTGTGGAAGCTCCGTTTCAAACGCTTCTCCTTCTTCTCCCTATCGGAAACCCTAACCTCATTCAATGAATCTCGCTCTCCCTCCGGAAAGAAGAGGCTGTTCTCATCGGAGGCCGTCCGATCAGTTGGATCTCCGGATCGAGAAGTCGACGTGCCCGTCCTCATCGTCGGAGCCGGACCTGTCGGTCTCTTCCTCTCTATCCTCCTCAAGAAACTAGGTTTCCTCTTCACTCTCTCTCTCTCTCTCTGGCTCTACTTTACGTGGTTTTGGATAAGTTCACTGTGTTTGATGGATTGAATTCGACATACAAACGCCTAATTTGTTGACGAATTTGGTTTCTTGCTCTACATTATAACTAGTTTCGATTTGATAACGAGGTCTGCAAATGATTAGTTCAGTGACTTCATCTTGGAATTTGTATTTTTCGTATCATGTTTTTTTTTTTTTTTTTTTAGGGAACGGGAGACTATATAACTTTAAAATAAGAGGTTACAATAGTCTGAATCTTGCCTCAAAACAAGAGAGAGAGAGAGAAGATTAAGATGCAGGAAATAGTGCTCGCACAGAACACTTATTCCCAACTAAAAGAAAGACGAAAACACGGCTACGCCAGAAAGCGCTTAGTGTTTTGTTGTATTGAAAAAAGGATCATTTGTGGGAAAGAAAGGTAAGCCTGGTGTATAGTGAACTGAATTGGGGATTAATAAGACCACGCATTTTCCTTCCAATCGCTTTTTCATCGCATCTCGCTTTTTGGCAAAATTTTCTTACTATTTACTTTGGAATTGTTATCAAACTTTCAATGTGTGGTGAGTGGTGACTTATCTCAAAGAACGCCATTAAAATCCATTTTTGGATATACTGATCACTGAGTTACTTGTGGGTGTCATACTGTTCTGTGGGGTGGAATGAGTGGCATTCTTGTTGAGGACAGATTGAAAGGATTTTACATTGATTCTGCACTAACTAATCCATATTATCCTAGTAGCAGGATTCAGGGACATGAACATGAGTGGATTTATTAGCTGAGAGGACCGTTGAGTTTCCATATCACATGGATATTAACTGATTACTACCTGAAGGAAGAAACTATATATGCTGGGTTTTTTTTCTATATCCATGGAGATGGGACACAACATTGCATCCAGAAGATAGAGAAGGGAAGCAACAACCAACCAGTAACCCTTACACAATGTTTTGAACCAATTTATCTTCAAGCTCAATGATGTTGCATTTGTGCAAGGAACCTTTTTTTGAAAGATGTTAACTGTGACTCTCGCATTCCTTACAATTTCACAAAGCTCCTTCAGGCCATGTTAAATTGTTAAAGGTTTAATTCAACACTTCTTTTGAAGAAGGGTGATGCTACCAATTGTACTAATTGGTCAACAAAGAAAATAATCAGTATAACATAATAAAAGAAAAGGAAAGGTTTGGACATAAAATATGTATTGTTGAGCATTTTACAAATAGATTAATATTATTGAGGGTCCTTAACCTTGATTTGATTTTGTGTTCTCTTGTTATTTTATTGTGAATGCTTCGCACAAAACTGCTCATTGTTGGTTCTTTGTTTTTTTTCATGAACCTTGTTTTGGAACTATTATCTTATTACACTTTTTTTTTGACGAGTTTAAGTGAAAAAAGCAATATAACTGCACACTCATCTCATACTTGCATATTGCTTTTTTGTAGGTGTCAAGTGTGCAGTTATAGAGAAAAACTTGAATTTCTCTCAACATCCACAAGCGCATTTCATTAACAATCGATCAATGGAGGTGGTTGTCCTGCTCATCATATGTATGTTTCATCTCTAAAATGCAGGATAAATACGTTGTGTGTTCCATTGACATGCATCATCTCATTCCATGAAAGACAAATGCAATATTCTGCAATGTAATGATTCAGTTTACCTTTCAATAGTACCTTTTTTTTTTCTTGTATTGGAGTCATGATGTGATTCTGTTAGAGTGCATAAAGATGACCATTCAGTGTTTTAATTGATGAAAATATCTGCATATAGCATCCATATTAAATTCAGTATTTTACTGGAATGTTTTTGGCAGCTTTTCCGAAAATTGGATGGTTTGGTGGATGAAATACAGAAATTTCAGCCTCCAGTGGATTTGTGGAGAAAATTCATTTACTGTACTTCTCTTTCTGGTACTATACTTGGGTCAGTTGACCATATGCAACCTCAAGGTATTCTTGTTAAACCTCTTATCTTTCTACAGCTTTGGAAAGCTGAATTTTGTCTGATATTTAAAATTATTTAATGAGCTGTTCAATTGATGGATGTCGTGTTTCAGATTTTGAACAGATAGTTAGCCCCGTTTCAGTTGCACATTTTTCACAGTATAAGTTGAGCAGATTGCTAATTAAGAGGCTGGAGAATCTTGATTTTCATGTCCGTAATTGTGACAGTCCAGAAGTCCTGAATGCTGATTTTATGTTGGAGAGAGAGATTTTGATGGGTCACGAATGCACATCTCTCGTTCCTGCTTGTGACCATGTCAAGGTAGGATTACTCATTCAGAAGGGTGGAACAAAAATACAAAGAAACATACGCTGTAACATCCTTGTTGGTGCTGATGGTGCACGAAGTACAGTAAGGAAGCTGGTTGGAATCAATATGAAAGGTCAGAGGGACTTGCAAAAACTTATCAGTGTTCATTTCTTGAGTGAAGATCTTGGCCAATACTTGTTGCACCACAGACCAGGAATGTTGTTCTTTATTTATAATCCAGAAGCCATTGGAGTTCTTGTTGCACATGATCTTAGCCAAGGGGAATTTGTGATGCAGGTAGTGTATGTAATACATCAAGTCTAGTATTCTTTTATTTGAATGGTTTGCTCATTTACTCAGTGGTCCTCATTAGAATTTAAGTTATGACCGCTTCTTACAGAAAAGTTTTTTCTTACTTTTATGTAGGTACCATTTTATCCTCCTCAGCAGAGTCCTGAGGACTTCAGTCCCAAGGTATTATAAGAATCCATGTAGTTCGCTGTAAACTTCATATTGTCCTTCTTATACTTCTTATTGGTAAGATAATAATCTTCTATAGTTTTTTTAGAATTTTAACATTTGTGGATATCGTTTGAGCCATGAGGAGACTCTTTCAGACTGTTCTTTATTTAAAACCAAAAGAAGGTGTCATTATACTCTGTTTCATAATATGTGCTCAAGTTACCTCTGAATCTTACATCACGGTCACTGTAACATCTGATGGACATGTTATTTTTTTTCTTCTTTTGTGGAATGTGGTGTTCATCAATTTATACTAAAACAGGTAAACTGCATTGAGATACTTGCAAAAGGAGAGGCCATAAGAATTGCCCTCACCCAAAGGTCTAACCCAAAAAGGCTTTCCTCAACTGAACATACACCCTACCTAACATACAGATTTTATCTGCCTTAAAGATGTGGGTGGCCCTAGATTGAACCAAGTTTCTACCTCCCAAGTAGTAAATATTCAACTGGCATTGTCACTATTTATTTATTTTTTACTACTTGCACATTAAGTGGTTCATGCGTCAATGATCACTATTTCCATTTGTCAACATTTTGTGCTGTCCTAAGGCACTCATATGTTGTTATTTTTATTTTTATTTCTGATCTATACAATTATGATTTATTACATTTTGCACACTCGAATCCATGAGTGTCCCAAGAAGGCCACAACCCAATTGGATCATCCTTATGCATGGGAAAAGAAAGTCATGGGCACTTACAGTTAGCCTTCTTTTCAAATAAAACTTTACTAGAAGGTCCCTATCAATTTAGTGCAAACCGTTTCCTAAGGACTTCCCAACTCGATTGGTCCTCAATAATCGAATGAGAAAAATAAATAACCAAAAAGTTTCAGTAAAGGTATTTGTTTTTATATGTCCTGCATCATGTGTGCAGTCGGGCCTTGCTTAAGATAACAACATGCACATCATGTGATCCTGTAGAGCAACAGATCCCCCTTCTCTCCTTTATTTGCATCCCTGGGAAGTTATTCATTTATATACTGAGTGAATATCTGACTGACCCTTGTCCTATTCTGATTTCCTTATCTGAATATCTTGATTTTCTTGTATGATTAGTATAAAGTCGTATTCAGTTTTCAACTACATTGAGAAATCTTTTTTTTTTAAATCATCTTGGAATTCATAATGTGATGTAGGTATGTGAGGAATTAATCTCAAAACTGGTCGGCCAAAAATATATGGATGTCAATGTGGTAGACGTAAAGCCATGGGTAATGCATGCAGAAGTTGCTGAGAAATTTGTCACATGTGATAATCGAGTTATACTTGTGGGAGATGCGGCTCACCGTTTTCCTCCGGCCGGTGGTTTTGGTAAGTTACAGCTGTGTTACATGTATCTTCCAAAGTTTTCTATTACCCTTCAGAGAGGAAGAGGTTTGAGAGAATGCAAAATTTAGGCTGTAACTGCGTATTGTTCAGATTTTGATTTTGTTGATAATTCACGATGATTCCCTATTGTTTTGTTGTGGAAATTAAATGATTTTCAGAATGGCTAGGTGTACAAAAGGCACCCTGTGAGTCTACATAAACAACTTTTGGTCCCTGTTATTTAGGATGTACAAGATTGGAGACAATTTAAAAGAGTTTACCTCTCTCACTATCCTCCAACCTCTATGGGGTGTGAAGTATGTATGAGTATGTCAATTTACAGCTAGGATCCCTCAACTAGTTTGCCCTACAAACCACTATTCTGCTGTTTTCCTTTTGAGGGAACATTTAAGTATTTAAGGTGGCGTTTGGCGCGGCGGATTACGGATTTTAAGTTCTGATTCATGAGTGCAGATTTTATAAGTTCTGATAAGTTTTAATCAGTTTAGAAAAAAACTGTTTGGTTCAGCGAAAATTATCATTACTTATATAAATAAATATGTTTGGTTCACCACTGAACAGTAGAGCTTATTAGAAGGGTATTTTGAGTTTCGATCAAAGATAGATATGTACAACAAATTTGTACTGATATATGTTCAATAAGTTCTCTCTTTGAAAAATAACAATCAGATATGAAAAATATAGCTAAAAACAGGGGACAAGATTTTGATACTTGACATGATCTGCCGATTCATACATGCTCAGTTCCTTAAACCCATTCTAAAGAATCATACAATTTATTTTCAAGAATCAAGAATCAGATTCCGAAAACAATTAAAAGTTCCCAATCATGGCCCAAAGCCACATCATCCCCTTCATGGAGCTGCGAAACTCATCCACCACCGCAAATGTTGCACCATCACCGTCGTCACCACCCCTCCAACATCCGCGCCCTCACCTCCTCCTTCCCTTTGCCCCAACATTCTGCCTTGTCCCCATCCCCCTCGACCCAACCTACCACTTTCTCCCCTCCTCCAAGAGCAACGACACCCTCCCCACCCCCACCTTCCTCTTCGTCCGCCTCCTCCACGCCTCCCTCTCCCTCTGCCCCACCTTCTGATCTTTATCTTCCTTTCCTCTCTCCCTCTCCCTCTCCCTCTCCCTCTCTCTCTCTCTCTCACTCTCAGAAGAACATAGGGTTTCCTGGTGTTTGGGGAAAATCGATTGAAGGAGAGAGAATACATGAAAAGTTGGGTTATATACCCTTTGTAATTTTGGGTATTAGGCGGGGACTGTTTCGTCTTTTCGCAGGGGAGACCAAGAGGGCGGAATGAGTCTGCTGGAAAAACAAGTGAACTTATGGCGCTGAAATTTTGCTGGGTTTTTTTGCTGGAGGAGGAATAATTTCAATACTTATAAGGGCTTCAACCAAACGGTGATCTGGACGAATAAGCGCTGAAGTTCAGCTTTAAGCACAATAATTGCTGAAAAAAGGTTTTACCAAACACCACCTAAGTTTCATAAAATGGCAGTCTTACATATAATTTTATGTATTATTATTGAATTTGTTCATCTGGATTATTCCATTCCAACATTGCTTAATACGTACAATCATCTTCTGAAGCAAAAAAAAAAAAACAGAGAGGAACGTTGTTAGTGCATTTCCGAGTTTGAAGGCCGGGTGTATGCATATATGTTGTGATCTTAATTATTTTTTCTATGCATTATAAGTTAGTAATTACTCATCTCAAGAGAATAGAGTAAGTTCTTGAGTGTGATTCTTAATCAAAAGATGTTGATCACAAACATTCATTGCTTGTAGGAATGAATACCGGTATTCAGGATGCCCATAATGTAGCATGGAAAATAGCTTTGCTATTGAATGGCATCGCTCAACCTTCCCTTCTTCACACCTATGAAATGGAGCGTAAGCCGGTACATTTACTTTTCTTGCTATCCTTTGCATATGTTTTGAATTAAAGCTAAATATTTGATGCACGTCCATTGCTATTTTCAGGTAGCCATTTTTAATACGGAACTAAGTGTTAAGAATTTTTATGCGGCTATGTCTGTTCCTGCTGCTCTTGGCCTAGATCCAACTGTGGCAAACTCAGGTGATGAACATCCATCCATAACAATATTTAGGGTCATAAAATCACATTAGAAATGTGTATTAAATTACGTTTCTTTCCCTGCTTGCTCACATATGCTGGCAGTACACCGAGCAGTTAATGGCAGCATTGGTTCTATTCTACCATCTGGACTGCAGAAGGTAATTCTTGAGGGGATTTTCACACTAGGCCGATCTCAGGTCTCACCGTTTCTTTTAAATGAGAACAACCCACTTGGATCGTCAAGGCTTGCCAAATTGCGGGGTATATTTGAAGAGGGGAAGAGTCTTCAACTCCAATTCCCTGCTGAAGATCTTGGTTTCAGGTAGATATAATACTATGTTAGCAATATGATTGTATAATTTTTTTTTTGGACCGCCCAATTGGATTAAGCATGGTGGTTGATGTATTATCATTTTTTTTTGGTTGATCTTAGAATCAGTTTATCAGCTTAGTTAGGTGGTTTGATAATAATATAAAAAACCTGGTAGTGAGCTCCCATCTTCTTATCAAACTGTAACGGTTTTAAATTGGACATCGTGAATTTGATTTAGGTCATTGTGTTATAGAAAAATTGAATTTCCCACCAATGTTATCATCATCAATAAGCAGCAGCAAAGTCTGTTTTCTGGCAGTCTGAATTTGGTGTTGAGAATCCTGTCTGTAATGGTACAAGGTCATAACTATTTCAATCAATATACAGTGCTAGACATACTTAAAGCTGTTCTTCCTTAATTTCAGGTGCTGTCTTTGATTCTCCATGTCAAAACTTCATGGAATATTAGAATTAGAATTTATTATGTCCAAAAACAGTATTATGTATGTGTTGAACATATTCATAACCATACTGCATCCAAATATATAGATCTGCATTAAATCAGTGAGTTAATGCTTGATTTTGATGGTGCTTCTCCTCTCTGCAAAGATTGTTTTGGCATGTAAGATACACATCCCTATTTAGTGCTAAGGATTTGTTAGTTAATGCCTTTGTGATAATTAGTCTTCTCTGCAATCTAACTTGCATAATCTGGAACTAGGTACTCAGAAGGCGCACTTGCACCTGATGCGATTAAGACAGACGAGAAGACTGCCAAAGCTCCTCCGACAGGTCGCAAGAGGGATTATATTCCCTCAGCAAAACCAGGATCTCGCCTACCACATATGTATATGAAGGATTTAAACTCCTCATCTGATCAGGTCTGTTTGTCAAATTTATCGTCCGACTCAAGAACGACGGGCCATATCACTGATGCCTGCAAATTCTCTTAATGCAGGATATGGTCTCTACATTGGATCTGGTATCTTCAGACAGGCCTGAATTTCTTCTCATTATATCACCGACCAAAGACTCCTACAAATTAGCGCGCGCAGCTTTCAAGGTGGCAGGAGATTATAAAACGCTTCTCAAGGTATGTGTTGTGTGGCCTCGCGGATCATCAGGTGACCGCGTATTTGGAAGTAAAACTGAATTAGAGCCGTGGAACAACTTTGTCAATGTGGAGGAAGTTGGGCACTCGTCGTGGTGGGAAATCTGTCAGATGACGAATAGGGGCGCCATTTTAGTGAGACCAGATGAACACATTGCGTGGAGCATGGAATCCAGAGTTACCGGAGATCCTGCAGGGGAGATGGACATGGTATTCTCAGTGATTTTAGGTGGGAAGAAAACGCCACTATAGGTATGATTTTTGGTATCTATGTTCTTTTATTTCATAGATTTATAATCACATTGGTTTTCTTTGGTTTTCCTTGATGTCCATGCATTTCTTGGAATAATACTACATGTAGTCTTATTTACTGTGACCGCATGATTGTAAGGAAAAATATTCACTCCAATGAATCGAGTGTATTTCTTTACTCAAATAAAATTAAAAAAAAGTCATACTTCATCATATATACTTAACAGAAAGTGGGGCTGTAAATGGCTACATGAACTGCATCGACCAGAATCAAATAAATATTGAATAATGTAATCTTGTATGTAGTTTTTTTTTATATAATTCCTGTATCTTTGATTTTTTTTAAGAAGTATATTTTATGTAAAGGAGTATGTATTTTAATAAAAATGAAATATATGGTTCAATAAATTGTATAATCTTATATAAATAAAGAATGAATGATATATGTGACATCACATTCTTCGTCTAACAAAATATTAAGATTGTTTAGAGGAAGCCATATAGAGTGGATCATCACTCAAAATCGTACAACTTTTGTTCAATCATGTCCATATTTTTTTTATGTGTATGCAGACCAATATGTAATCATCTTTTTTATGGAGTTAACAATAAGAAATGTAGAAATGATTACATCCTTGACATTTTCCTTTTGGGAAAGTATCAATTTTGATTTAGGGTTCGTTTGAATATGAGTTTAGGTAGATTCTGCGTTTGAAAAATTAAAAATTTTAAAACTCATATCCAAACATATTTTCAGTGTTAAGCTTTTCAAATCACAATCTTCATTTTTATGCAAAAAAATCTTGTGATTGAAAATCTAATAAAACATAGCTTTTCAGAAGTCAAGTTTGAAACATAAGATTTTAATGATCTTAGAGTTTCAACCTCTCATCCAAACGCACCCTTAGATGTTCATGTTAAAATTTTTGTTTCAATGGTTTGCCTTATAATTGTTTGAATTTTACATGACCCAATCTCTTAGAGCAACTCGCAACTCTGATTGCACTCTGCATCTCCAAATTTAGAGGGTGGTGCTCTAACCACACTCCATATCCACCTCTAAATTTGGAGATTTGAATTTGACCTTCCAAATTTGAAGGCCATATCCAAATCACATTTTTCACTTTTTATTTTATACACTAATTAATTCAATCTAATATATATTTAGATCAGCTAATCTGTTTTTAATAAAAATACTATAGTTAGAAAGATCTCATCAAGACCTTCAAAATGAGACTAATACTAAATTATTTATATTTGATTTTAAAAATCCTCGTATGTTTGATTATTCAAGAATTATATTATTTATTTAATTAAAAAATTATTAATTTAAAGTAACTCCAAAACCATTTAATATTAAACTTATTTTAAACATCTTAATAAGATCTTTTCAATGAAATTTTTTTTATATAAATAGATTAATAATAATATTTATTAATGAGTTTTCATATAATATTATATAATTTTAAAAATGATATAAAAAAAAGAAGAGAATGTTGGTTGGAGTGCAATATTCTTAAAAATGAATTTCCTTCAAATATAGATTGTCAACCCTCCATATTTGAAGGTCTGGATTTGAGATGCTCTTAAGCATGTAGACTACCAAAAGTCATCTCTTAAGCATGTAGACTACCAAAAGGGGCATATACAAGCCTTTACATTGATTTCATAGGTTTAGTACTGGTAGTGGTTCAAATCAATGTTTTTTTTAAGAGTTCAATTATACAAGCCTCACTATTAAAGCTTCATTGACAAGTCCTATGAGATGTCATTTCTCATTGGTTGCTTGTTTGACTTTTAAAAAAAAGTAAAAATATGAAATACAATATTATCCTCATTTAAATCTCACGTTTTCCTCCTTCATTAAACTCATCCTCACTATTTTGGGAAATCAAGTTTTTGCAAAACCAATTCAAAATAAAAATAAAAAAACCATTAAAAACAAAACAAGACTGAAATTAAAATTCTCTGAAGTTTCTTAAAAAAAAAATTGAAAAATTAAAATCATTCAAAAAATCCATTTATTCAAAAACATCACGGAATTTAATTTTTGTTTGCGATTTCTCATTTAATCAAAAAACATTGGCGACAAGGAATAATTAATGTTTTAAATTTTTTTTAAATGTTTTTAATTTGATGATTATTTAATTATAATCATTAAACAAAGTATTTACGATGGATGTAAAGATTTTTTCGATAAATATAGAAATAAAACACAAATCACAGTATAAAACAAGAATTCAGAATAAAAGTCAGTTATATTTATAAAATGTACTTTAATTTCAAAAATAAATTGTATTAGAAGCTTTGTTATATATAACTGTGGTTGATGAAATCAGATCCTCCACTCTTGGACCGGATCAATGTAGATCCGGGCTTTTGAAGTTGGACTGAGATGATGTTGACGTTGACTTCTCTTCACGACAATCCTGGGCAAGCTCCGTCTGCTCACTGTCCTCCTCCTTCTCCAGCCTTCGAACACCTGAAACTCACACCAGTGTGGTGCCGGCTAACGCCCCTCCGACGCCCAAGTCAGTAACTCCTCTATGGTAAGAAGAAGAAGACTATAGAATTCTTAAACGCAAGTAAGGGAGAGAGAGAGAGAGATGCATACCTTGAGGGGGGGGAGATGTCCCCCTTTTATACTAGAAAAGGGGCATGCCAAACTTAGCCTTGTGGAGTGAGCATATCATGAGATGGAATCTCTGTGTGGGTCTTGGATCTGTGGACACGTGTCACCTAGGGATAGCCATACTACAACCGATTTTCTGACATCTAGTCTTTTTCCTGTGTCATGGAATATTCCCTGGTTAACCGTTATTTTACAGAGGTGGATGCATGGTCGGCCTGCATTCCAGTTCGGGTATTATGGTTTGGACAGTTCATACTTCAGGTCAGACCTTTTGTATTCAGCCATCTTGCCTTAGTCGGACAATATCATATGTCTGTACTTGGTTGGCTTAGGGATTGCACATCCGACCTATGCAGGAGACCGACTTATCCTAGTCGGGCAATATCATTTGTCCGACCTGGTGAAGAAGATGGGCCTGTTTAGCCCACAAGGTAATTTGGGATCTTGGGCTTTCTCATTATGGATCACTTGTCAATCATAATGGGCGTATCAACACTTAACTCTTATGCTTAAGCAATCTTATTCCTTATTCCTTTTCGTGACAAATTCGGTCTCCTATAATAACAATTAAAAGTCAGTTACATTCCACAAATATAACTGATTTCTAGATATAATGCATGTTTATATTAGATTAACATGTCACTAACTTTTGAAAAATAATGTATATAAGTCTAAAATAATAGTTTGAAATGTAACTAACTTTCGAATGTTATACAAGTATACAACTCAAGCCAATGCAAAATAATTTAAGATCAAATGCTACATCCAAGAAAAAATTATAATAAAGGCCGGACCAAATGTTGTTTCTTTATTTTTTTAACCGCGGTTCCAAAGAAACGTACTTTTATATCAAAAAAAATGTTATTGTAAAAAAATTTGAAAGAAAAAGGGATATTTGTCCGTGGTAAAAGCTTTTTCTTTAGCTAAATCAGTTTTCACCAGACAGTCAAAAAGTTTTTTTGTGCGACAAACAAGTAATAAATCTCTGGAATAATGCAAATTGAATAGATCCAAAAATGGATTTAATATCTAACACAAAATTCAATAATAAAAAATTGTAATAAATGCAAAACAAAGAAGGTGACTCAAATACAAATTCTATTTTAGGTGGCGAAGAAAAAGAAGCTGCAGACGGACAGATAGATAGATCATGTATTTTTTTTTATCTTATAAAACAAAAGAGAGAAAATTATTAATTATAAAAAATCATGGGATTTGATCCTCCAACAAAATTTAAAAAATTATATCACATCAACAACAATTATAACCAACTCCTTAATTATGGAGAGTAAAAAAGACAAAAAGGGTAAAATAATTATTAACATTTGTGCCATCTCATGGGACTTATATGAGACTTATAAAATGAGACATGTGAATTATTATTATTATTTTTTTATAAAAAAAAGGGTAAAATAATTATTAACATTTGTGCCATCTCATGGGACTTATATGAGACTTATAAAATGAGACATGTGAATCATTATTGTTTTTTTTTCTTTTTAAAAAAAAAGGTTAAAATGGATAACTATACCAGTTGAATCACTATTTCAGTATAGATAATTATATTAATAGAATGAATAAAAAAATTTATGTTTTAAATATTCTCGTTAGAAAATGTAATAATGAAATTTATGTTATTTGGTTAACCATTGATAAGTTGTGAATAGAAAATAAGTAAGAGGTGGATAAAAATTTATAAAATATAAAAAAATGACTTGACTTGGGGTCTCTTATACTAGTGGAAGATATTAGTGGAATAAAACAATTCTAAGGGATATGGAATTCCAATATCAATTTATTCCATCTATTCTAACATAGTTATAAGTTATAACCACTTGTTCTATGTTTACAAACATTTTTTCATCATATATTGTATTGTGGGTATAGAAAAAAAGAGAATGGCATGTCCATCTTGTGTGCAGCCGTCTGTTGCCATCATCGCTTTTTTAAAAAAAAAAAAACATTTATCTCAAATTCTCAATAAAGTACATATTGTTATAATAAGTGAAGTATATATTAAAATACACAAGTGTTTTTTTTCTTTTTCAAATGTGAAAAAAAAATTCATACTCTACAATAATTCATACTCTACATTTGTGTGGGGCCCACAGCTTGGGGTTTCTTCGATTGAGCCTGTGTGAATCAATGGAAAAGCAAGCGTGGGGTCCACCACACAAATGATTTTTCAGCCGTTGGATGTGTTGCTTAGTACGTGGTGTCCTCACAGTAAAAGAAAAGCACGATGATAGCACGAATAGGAGAGCAGAGGATCTGGTCCCCTATTCGTGCTATCAAAGTGACAAGCACGATCATTTGATTAAGAATAGTAGAGCAGATACAATGACAAGTTGTGATGCACCAATGGCTATTAAATTGAATCGAAGGAATGATAATTATATGATTTATAATTTTGTGAAAATGCACAATCACCCTCTTGTAATACAAGAGTGTGCCCATATGTTACCATCCCAGCAAAAAATATCATCATCACAAGCCATTGAAGTGGAGTTAGCTGAAGAATCAGGAATTCCTCTTAGTTTTGTAGATGAACTTATGGGTAGGCAAGCTAGTGGAAGGGAATCTCTTGGTTTTACAAAACAAGATCAAAAAAATTTTCTATCAAAAAGACAAAGGAAATTGGCTTATGGAGAAGCTGCAGGTGTGTTGAAATATTTTCAGAGTCAAACAATAGAAAATCCATCATTTGTTTATTCCTTTCAATTGGATGGTGAGGAACAGATCACAAATATATTTTGGGCCGACCCTAGGATGATAATTGATTATGGTCAATTTAGTGATGTTATATGTTTTGATACCACCTATAAAATTAACAAAGAAAATCGATCATTTGGTGTGTTTTTGGGCTGATCATCATCAGGAAACTGTTGTTTTTGGGGCTGCTTTGATGTATGATGAGACAGCAGATTCATTTATATGGTTGTTTTATACATTTTTGGAGGCAATGTCAAATAAAGCTCTAAAAACCATTTTTACAGATCAAAATGCCGCAATGGTTAAGGTCATTTTGAATGTGATGCCTAACACATATCATAGGCTTTGTACATGGTAGGTAATGCAAAATGCATTGAAGCATGTGAATAATGTTTTTAAGGGTCCAGGTGGTGTTCGAAGTGTTTTATCAAAATTTATGGACAACTATGATGATGAAGATGAGTTCTTTGTTGCTTGGCAAGATATGCTAGATGAATACAATGTGCATGAAAATAATTGGTTGAGCATGATATTTGGCTTAAGGCATAAATGTCCTCATTGCTATGTCAGGTTGGCGTGGTCCCCTCAAAAAAAAAATTATCATCAGTGAAAGAAAGAAGAAGACGAAAGAAAATAAGTTGTGGGGCCCACGGCTTATAAAAAGGCTTCTATTGGAGTTTCTTCGATTGAACTTGTGTGAATCAATGTAAAAGCAAACGTGGGGTCCACCACACAAATGAAAAAAAATTTCGGCCGTTGGATGTGTTGCTTAGTACGTGGCGTTCTCACAATAAAAGAAAAGCACGATGATAACACGAATAGGAGAGCAGAGGATCCGGTCCCGTATTATAGTGCAGTGTATGAGCTTTATAAGCTTTATCGCAGTATGTCACAAATTTTCAATGAAAAGTGTATAATTTTAAAAACAATTGTAAGAATTGCGGGTGGGACCATTTTCCATGAAATTAACAAAAAATATTACACTCAATCATTTTTACTATCTAAAATGTGAACCACACATTTTTATTTTTATTTTAAATAGTTAACATCGTCTAATGACATATATGTTTTGATAAAAAGTGTACGTCGCTCCATTTCGAGTTGAATGAATCCATTTTCAGTAAGTGTAAGAAAAATAACTGAGTGTAACAGTGCCTTAACATTTTGTAATATATTTCTTCAAAAAAAAAAAATTATAGTAGAGTGATGTTACATAGTTTTTTTTCAGTCTTATATGCGTCGATAGAAAATCAACATATACTCACATTGACGAGATATATGTATTAATATAAATTTTTAACATTTTCTATTAATGCATCCATGCAATTCATTGAAACACATGCTTCATATTTTATAAAACATGTATCTTATTAGATGAGGCATATTATTTTTAAAAAATTCAAAATTCGTATTGAAGAGATATTTTTCTCCTTCAATCAACGTAAGCGGGTGGAGTCTCCTTGTCAGATTTGGATCCAACCAAATATGCTTCCTACACTCACAAAAAAACAATAGGGAACACCAATATAGTGCGAGTCAAGAGGACTCTGATGTTTAAATCAGTAGGAGAATTCAAGGTAATCTCACTCTAACTTGACTCAGATAGAACTCATACGTCTGTTTGTTGTACATTTTTCCTTTTTATAAGATCCATCGATGAAGTACAACTTTTCTCCTTAATGGCTGTAATTGATGAGTTTTGTGGAAACTGCCCTGATTTATAGCCGTTAAACGTGCCCTTAATTATCCATGTAAAACAGATAATGAATCTTAATTAACAACCTGACAGTTACTGACTTAATGGACGTTTGACCGCTTTAGAAGTCCTAATCAGGGTCTTTATCCATTCGGGATTCAGTGTTCTGTTCGAGACGTGACGTGGCATTCGCCCTCGAGAACCAGACTTGAGTCACTTCACAGGGAGACTAGTATGGTCGTGCTTCGTGTATTCGGGAATGTTTAATCGATACTTACCTGCTCTGCTTTCGTTAAATTAGGCTATTGGTCATCCGGCGCAGGGACTTACACCCGTGAAACTCTTGACATGTGTCCCCCTCTAAAAAGATGCGAACGAACACACATGCATATTTAAATTGAGATCGGAGAGAGACTCTACTTAACATTATCCATTAGGGGACATTTATTTCCACCCCACTGAATATTCAACCCACCCCTGCGTCTTGTCGTCTTCTTCATCAACATGGCCTATGCCGGTCCGCCCCCGATTACGTCTGCTCCCTCCGCCACCACGTTGCCCTCCACCGACCTCCGATGCAATTCATTGAAACACATGCTTCATATTTTATAAAACATGTATCTTATTAGATGAGGCATATTATTTTTAAAAAATTCAAAATTCGTATTGAAGAGATATTTTTCTCCTTCAATCAACGTAAGCGGGTGGAGTCTCCTTGTCAGATTTGGATCCAACCAAATATGCTTCCTACACTCACAAAAAAACAATAGGGAACACCAATATAGTGCGAGTCAAGAGGACTCTGATGTTTAAATCAGTAGGAGAATTCAAGGTAATCTCACTCTAACTTGACTCAGATAGAACTCATACGTCTGTTTGTTGTACATTTTTCCTTTTTATAAGATCCATCGATGAAGTACAACTTTTCTCCTTAATGGCTGTAATTGATGAGTTTTGTGGAAACTGCCCTGATTTATAGCCGTTAAACGTGCCCTTAATTATCCATGTAAAACAGATAATGAATCTTAATTAACAACCTGACAGTTACTGACTTAATGGACGTTTGACCGCTTTAGAAGTCCTAATCAGGGTCTTTATCCATTCGGGATTCAGTGTTCTGTTCGAGACGTGACGTGGCATTCGCCCTCGAGAACCAGACTTGAGTCACTTCACAGGGAGACTAGTATGGTCGTGCTTCGTGTATTCGGGAATGTTTAATCGATACTTACCTGCTCTGCTTTCGTTAAATTAGGCTATTGGTCATCCGGCGCAGGGACTTACACCCGTGAAACTCTTGACATGTGTCCCCCTCTAAAAAGATGCGAACGAACACACATGCATATTTAAATTGAGATCGGAGAGAGACTCTACTTAACATTATCCATTAGGGGACATTTATTTCCACCCCACTGAATATTCAACCCACCCCTTGAAAAAAAAGAAAATATTGTTTTTTTATTTAGGAGCAACCCACCCCTGCGTCTTGTCGTCTTCTTCATCAACATGGCCTATGCCGGTCCGCCCCCGATTACGTCTGCTCCCTCCGCCACCACGTTGCCCTCCACCGACCTCCGATCCAACTCCGCCTCCTCCGTCCCCACCCTCTTGCATGGCCACCACATCTCCCTCTCCCGCCAAGAACGAGACCCCGGCGATGACGTCAATAGCGTTGCGGTGGTCCTCCTCGGGATCTTGGAAGGGCACAACATCGCCATCCACGACCTCGACAGGATCTTGTGACACGGGGACAGAGACGTGTTGAAGCCATTGACGGCAACGGAGACGTCGCCGGGGTCTCGTTCTTGACGGGAGAGATGTGGTGGCCGTGAAGAAAGTTGGGGACAGAGGAGGAAGAGGCGGAGCTGGATCGAAGGTCGACGAAGAAGAGGCGGCGGAGAGCGACGTGGAGGCAGAGGGAGCGGACGTAGTCGGAGGCCATGTCGACAGAGAAGACAACGGGGTGGGTTCCTCTTAATAAAAACATGATTTTTTATTTTTGTAAGGGGTGGGTTGAAAGATCTACAGGGGTGGAAATATAAGAGCATCTCCAATGTATATGTTAGCTAAATAAAATGTTAAAGTGTCATGTCAGTACTTTATACGTCTACTACACACTCATTTACTACATTCATATTTAATTGATTGTTGTTGCTCCAATGGACTAGCTAAATAAACTAGCCAAATCAATAGTGGACCCCACCTCTTCACCCACTCAACCTCTCAAATATATTTTTTATTAACTTTTTAAGGAGAACTATCACGTGGGACCCACATTTGACTAGCTAAAACACTAGCTACATTTAGCATGAAAGATAACACCTGATACGTGAGGTCCACATTTAACTATCTCTTAATATCTCTATTGAAATAATATTTTTATATGTTATATAAAATATGACACTAACATGTTAATTAACATATCTATTAGAGATACACTATACCTTATATCCATTAACACATCAGTGGTCCAAGTGGACGGGGCACGGAAGAAGGCCCACTCAATCCCACCATATCCTGAGGGTAGACCCCGCACGGATTCCGAGACGGTGGCACGATAACCAAAAACAAGAAAAAAATCGTCCGCTTGCCCGCTTTTCAAGGCAATCCACGAACGAACGTCTCCTACGCAAAAAGTGACGTAAGATTTGAAAATCATGATAAAGAAAAAAACATGGATAACCATAATGATGATGATCACGATCATCATCACCATCACAAACTCTTTGTACCCATCCTCCCAAGTCCCACCCCCCTGCTTACGTGTGTGTCTGTTAATCTTATCCTCTGCTCACACCATTCACTGTTTCTGTTCGCTTGAACCCGGGAAAATTGAAAGATTGAAAAGGGAATAAGGGAGATCCAATGTTAGTTTTGATACATATATCACGAGACGATAAGATTCAACTATCACAAATATGTTAAACAATTAGATTGTTCAATTAGTGTTGAACTTAACCTATTTTCAACTAAAAAAACCCAATTGAATAAAGTTTCCATACGAAAAATAAATTTGATAAAAATTTTTATTTGATAATAACGTTACACCATTGATAAAGAGTCATCCCATCCTAATCAAAGTGTTCTGTTTATGATGTCTTGTTCGAGTAATATTTTTATTCTTAAAATCGTAAGTTTTAAATATAGTTTTTGGTAAGTGTTGTTTCTGTTAGTTTTTCAGTTGTCTTTTTTTTCCTAAAAAAAATGTAAGGGTGAATAGCTGGAAATATATTGATCAGTGTTTGAGTATCTTTTCAAACACGACATCCACTCAAATACAAATCTAAATGGGGCCTAAGATGATTACGTGGGCTTAAAACACTTGGTGATCATAATCTTGCCTGTAAGATTTTTTTTTTGTACTAATACACTTATTAAGCCCACTGGGACCTATACATTTTTTTTCGCCTATTCTCCGCAGGATTTGAGATCAAGGGGATTACAGAAGCAGTGTCACTTCACCACTCAGTCATAGGACCAACTAATTGTAAAAGTATTGTATTTGATGATACTAGAATGTCCCAAAAATCTAACATTTGAAATAGGATGATCCTTTAGACACTACTTTGAACACTTAAATAAGAAAGTTTTTCTTTTAAGATAATATCAATTATTAACCTTGACAGCATAGAGTTAAGTGCGGCCGCACGTGCTGGTTTAGAGGCCCGACACATAAGATCTTGCGGCCGCACGTGCTGGTTTAAAGTCAATATGCGACCGCATTTACAGCATATGCAGTCACACGTGTGATTTAAACTTTCATCGCACGTACAAATCGCATATTACTTTAAAACATTGTTGTTTAACATAATAAAGCGAGCTCATAACCATGATATAAATAAAGTACATGCACGTTCATTCATTCATATTTTTTTCTTTTTTGGTGGTGGGTAAAGACGGGTTCAAATCCTTGACCTCCCTGTGGGAAGGTGCATCTCGACCACTACGACAGCGAGGGTCATGTTACCGACCTCTACCTATATATATGTGGATTCCAACACTCCTCTTCAAATTCATCACACACACATATTTAGTGAAATATGGGGAGCTACTACGACGCGCCGGAGGGGGTGGACGTGCGGGGCCGCTACGACGAGGAGTTCGCGACGAGGGTCCTGACCTTGGACGCCCTGCGATTCGTGGCGGGGCTGCAGAGGGAGTTTCGCGGGGCGGTCCAGCACGCGATGGAGAGGCGGTCCGAGGCGCAGAGGAGGTACGACTCGGGTGAGGTCCCGCGCTTCGACCCGGCGACCCGGCTCGTGCGGGAGGGGGAGTGGGCTTGCGCGGGGGTTGTGCCCCCGGTCATCGAAGACCGGAGGGTGGAGATCACGGGACCCACGGAGAGGAAGATGGTCATCAATGCCTTGAATTCTGGGGCCAAAGTCTTCATGGTTTGTTTTTCTTTTTCTTTTTCTTTCATCAATCTCAATTGAGCTATTCATCTCAAGAAAATTAAATTGTGATTGATTTTTATTCTTACGTTTATTTCTAGACAATTTATGTCAAATTTCTTCTTTTATGGAATCTATCAGAATTGAAATATTGAAAAAGAAAAATTTTCTTTCTGGACTAGAATTATTAAATTAATCCTTAATCATTTTTGTAATTTGAATGGAGCATGTACTCACTTGGTTATGTATATATTGAAGTAGGAAAAACACAAAAAAAAAAAAAAAAAAATGCATTCAATTTATTTGAGAACACACGCGCTGACACGCACATATCATTTTTAATTTAAAAATATAAAAATTACAAAAGTGACAAGAGGGTGCTAAGCTGCATTTGAATGCAAGATTACAAAATTGATTTCAGGCAAAAGTTAGGTTTAAAACTGATTTTGTAGAAAACTGCATCTGCACAGCTTATTAAAAACTCAGACCACTTTTTCACAAAAATCTGTCTATAGCTTTTAGTCCTAATTTGAAGCACAGATTATAGTTAAATAATGATTAACTGATTGTGGAGCGCAGATTATATATATTTTTTTAGCAATTATAATGTTGTCACATGATCAAAACATGATTTTCTTCTTTAAAATCAGGCTGACTTCGAGGATGCGCTCTCGCCGACCTGGGAGAACCTAATGAGGGGCCAAGTGAACCTGAGAGACGCGGTGGCAGGCACTATAACTTACCAAGACAAGGCAAGGAACAACCGCGTCTACAAGCTCAATGACCGGACCGCAACCCTCTTCGTGCGGCCCCGCGGGTGGCACCTCCCGGAGTCTCACATACTCATCGACGGGGAGCCCGCCATTGGGTGCCTCGTGGACTTTGGCCTCTACTTCTACCACAACCACGCTGCCTTCCGCGCCACCCATGGTGGCGGCTTTGGGCCCTTCTTCTATCTCCCCAAGATGGAACATTCAAGGTATGAAAAATGTTACACACAATTCATTTCATAGTCCAAAATACTGATCGCACATATGTTTTTTTATAAAAAAAATTATATACCTCATCCAGTGAAGTATATACCTTTATAAAATGTGAAATATATACTCCAATGAATTGAATTATATGATTTATATAAAATGTATACTAATGAAATATATATATAACCGTAAAAAATACAAAGTGTAACAAAGCTCTCAAGGCACAGGTGGTGGTAGAAGGAAGAGGCGGATAGGGGCCAATACACCGTCAGTGCCATCCCTTGCAAGGGTAGGGGCTGTTTGTGACCATGCCAATTGTTTAAACAGGAGCATTGATACACCCAATCTATTTTGTAACTCTGTCTGCAGTCCAAAGACGATCCTCTATACACTCCAGTAGTCCAGTGTGTGAAAAACTTTTTTTTTTCATTTTTTAGAAAAAAGAATTTGTATAGCTTATCTTGATATATACTTTACTTTTCATAACTACGTGTATTTCATTAGACGAATATATTTTTTTTCAAAATTATAACTGCTAGGGATTGCACAAGGGGTTGGTTTATCATTTTTCTTTGAACATGTCAAACACATGTCATTCCAACCCAGCCCACTAATGGATTAAGTGGTTTTACAAGGTACTAAACACATTTTAAACAAGATGGAATAGCCCACTAATGGATTAAGTGGTTTTACAAGGTACTAAACACATTTTAAACAAGATGGAATCTAACCAGTGTTCGATCTCATCAGTTTTGTCAATCCCTAATAAAGGGTTAGCATGTGTTTTGAACATGCAATGAAACCTCATATGCTTAACATGCGAAACGATACATGTCAATCCTCTATAAAAGGACTGCCAGATAGGATCTAGTATAAACTGGATCCCATCTTATTCTAAACTGGTCATGTCCATGCCATTCCGGCCTGGCCCAACCTGATACACATCACTAATGTCCTATGCGGTTCTATAACTAGTTCTGCCACAAGCATTGCATGTCCTGCAACTAATGAATCCGTGTCACCTGGGTTCGGATCAACAGGGAAGCGAAGATATGGAACAGCGTGTTCGAGAGGGCGGAGAAGCACGCTGGCGTCGGGAAGGGAAGCATCAGGGCAACGGTCCTGATAGAGACGCTGCCGGCGGTGTTCCAGATGGATGAGATCCTCTATGAGCTGAGGGACCACTCCGCCGGACTCAACTGCGGCCGCTGGGACTACATTTTCAGCTATGTCAAGACCTTCCGCGCCCACCCCGACCGTCTCCTCCCCGACCGCGTACTCGTCGGCATGGCCCAGCACTTCATGAGGAGCTACTCCAACCTCCTCATCCGCACGTGCCACCGTCGTGGCGTCCACGCCATGGGCGGCATGGTATGCAACTCTTATTTCTCTCTTTCCCTCCTCACACAGCTCTAATGATAAGCTTATCAATGATTCAAAAAATATTTGCATCTGTTCCAATTCCATGTCCAAATAATTTGAATATCTAGGATACGGAGATATGGATATCAAATATCGATTCCCCCCCCCCCCCCAAAAAAAAAAAAAAAATCCAAATCTAAGTATTTGTGCATATTATGTATTCCAAACCCATATCGTATCTTGATTAAGCATAATCTTGAAAATTTTAAAATTTATTGTTATTCTCCTTGTATGAGAGAGGAGAAACCTTGAATTTTTTTAAAAATCTCTCTAATGTGTCACCTATCACCCAAATTAGTGCTCTTGTTTAATCAAGTCAATTATTTGAAAAATATCTATATCCACTCAGAATTCAAATGATAAAATCATTATTTGAATAATTTAAGATATGATACAAACATTAAAGTATTCGATTCATGGCAAGTGAACTTACCATTTGAGTCGTTGAACAGGCGGCGCAAATACCGATTAGAGACAATCCTGTGGCAAATGAGGCGGCTCTCGAGCTGGTCCGGAATGACAAGCTGCGGGAGGTGCAGGCGGGGCATGACGGCACGTGGGCGGCTCACCCAGGTCTGATACCGGCCATCACCGAGGTGTTCAGCTCACACATGGGAGCCACCCCGCACCAAATAGACACCATGAAGAGAAAAGACGCAACGACTGTAACCGAAGAAGACCTCCTGCAGAAGCCAAGGGGTGTTCGGACCATGGAAGGGCTCAGACTGAACACCCGGGTCGGGGTTCAGTACTTAGCCGCCTGGCTCACCGGGACCGGTTCGGTCCCACTATACAATCTAATGGAGGACGCGGCAACAGCGGAGATAAGTAGGGTTCAGAACTGGCAGTGGCTGAGATACGAAGCGATTCTCGACGGTGATGGTGTTGGAGCCAGAGTGACAAAGGAAGTGTTCGCGAGGGTCGTGGAGGAAGAGATGGCGAGGATCGAAAGGGAGGTTGGGAAGGAGAGGTTCGAGAAGGGAATGTATAGGGAGGCTTGTAAGATCTTTGTGAAACAATGCATGGCTGCTACGCTCGACGATTTCCTGACTCTGGACGCATATAACTGCATTGTCCTGCACCATCCGGAGGCACCTGCAAAGCTGTAAGTGAATGTGAGAGGGTGGTAAAAGCTGAATTATGCTATGTATTGCCTTTATTTTGTTGTTGTGGGGATAAATGTCTCCTACTTTGAATGGTTTGGTTGGTCATCAATAAGAATATGTGGAGGTGTTCTGCTATGTTATGAAACAATGAGGTGGTTATACAGTTGCCCCCTATTAAGATCTTTGTAGATTATTAATCTTTTGCACAGAACAATAAAAAGTATACAAACAATTGAGTCAGATGGCATAAGTAATCTTATCTAGAAAGCAACAATGAAGTCATTCCTAGTAAAAGAAAGTCCACGGCAGCATATGTGCTGAAAAATCAATACACTGAAAAATATATCAGTAATGCATTCTGTACAGTTTTTTTTTTACTGGTAGCAATTCTACCACCAAATTATCGTTCATAATGTTTGGGGTGTAGTTGAGAAAAGGAAAAGGAAAATACGAAAAAAGTAGATAAGCTATCTACTGAACAAAGCTCCGATTGGAGCGATCAACAGATTGTTCTCCTCAAAAATCCTCTGTACATTGAGCAACTCAAGCTAGGGAGTGAGCTGAAAGGAAAAAAATACAAGTCAGTAATCAGAAAAATCAAAATAATCTGGGAACTATGGTGACAACAAAATAACCAATGTATAACATAAGATATGAGTGGTTTTTCCATTAATCCTCACGAAGCACAATCCATATCAGACTAACTTACAGCTTTGATGAGTAAGTGAGCAATCAGAGCAGTGAAAAATCCCAGTATCCCACCTATTGCAACCTGCGATAAGGAATAATGCTTTAGTGGAGGCTTGTTTTGTTCATAGCAGTCCTACTACAATGAAGAAATATTATTATGGGATCATATGCTCAATCAAACCTGAGAAGGAGTGTGGCCTAGAATCTCACGCAGGGGTCTTGTGTCAGCCAGGGGATGCGTCTCAGGAAGCTCAACTACCATTTGATTCAGCACCTGAAATAAACATATTGAATATAAGATAATATGTTAAACGAGATCGCGAGTGTGCATGTGAGTATATAGACATAAAAACCTGAACATGCAAAACAATGGTTTTTATCAAATTCAATATTTCCCATTCAAGCATGATGCATATATATATGGCATATGGTATGTTTAAGCATATATAAAAGTCATCCGTAACTGGTTAATAAATGGATTTTTCATGTTATTGTTCCAAAGAGGAACAGAAACAGAGTCCCTTTGCATCATATAGTTTAATGACCCCATGTTCTTCCAAGGAAAATAAATGTGCTGGAAAATTGATACAATGAGACATTAACTCATATATGTCCCGCATAAAACAAGAGCTCAAATTGTCAACTACTGAAAATTCAATTTTAAAAAAAGGCTTTATAATTTCTGAGAATCCCAACATGATGTATAGGCTGTCACAACCACCTCAATCGTGAGACTGTTTAACCTATTTTTTTCAAAAAAGAAAAAAAAAAGGCCTTTTAACCTAATTTTAGAGGTATATGAGGCGTGGAGTTCTAAGTCTATTGGCCAATAATTTGGGCAGAAAAAGCACTGTCATGACTCTGACTTCATAAAATTGAAGTTAATGAGACTCATTCTGGGTTCTGCGACTCCAACCAAATCTGGCTGAGAAGTTGACACACCAGGCAATCAGAAACTTAGAAATTATAAACAAACTTTCCAGGCATGGATATACATTTTTCAAATTGCTAATATAGTTTACTAGGCATTATCATTCGCAGGAAATACAGATTTATAATATTGTTCAACGATAAAGCATGCAGAAGCATACCTCTGCCTGCAGTCCAGCATGCAATCTGACACCAAATGCATCATGCATCACCTGCCAAAGAATTCCCTCTAAGAATCATTTCAACATGACCAAATGACCATGACACGACCCATATCTCTGTGTTCTCACACAATTTTTATTTGTACTACATAATGAGATGATGAAGCTGAACATTCAAAAAAATTGTACTTATATTCTATTCCACAGAATCTTTATGATAAAATATTCCACTGCATCATGTGTAAGGTACCTGCCTACCCCTCAAACACAAGTGCCCGCCGAGGCGGATTCTAGCTTGTTAGCTTTTATTAAAAAAATGCTATTATTATTCAATATAAATCACTCCAAAATTCTCTTGCCCAATCTTAGCTCGACCTTTTCTTTTTTCTCCTCCATCTGATCGATTGATACTATGTGCCCCTTCCCCTCCCTCAGCCCTCTCCCTTCCTCTGACTTGCTAATCCCATCAATCCCTCTCCTTCCTGCTATCGGTTAGACCCATCAACTTCTTCCCCCTCTGGCCAACCGATCCCATCCCTCCCCATTTCTCTCGCCTACCCAGGTACCAACATATGACCTTGCTTCGCGTCTATCGCTAGGGCCCACTTGCCCGCCTTGGGTCTGCTTCGCATCTTTCATAGTGATGTTCAACAAGGATGACATGATGATTCATAACAGAGGGCTTTAACAAGGGATGACAAATTTAAAGCAGAACGAGGCCTTCTGTGACATAGAAACTGATACATACGCAATAAAATTAAATCTTATCAGAGATTTATAATTGACATACAATGCATGCTAGGATCAACGCACAAGCAAATTCTGATCCTCCAAAGCCATCTTGGAATCCAATGGAAACGGCCAGAGCTGAAACAGTCGCAGAGTGCGAGGAAGGCATTCCTCCAGAACTGATAAGCTGCTTAAGATCCCATTGCCTCTCTTTGTACCTGAATATCTAAATGAAATTACATGTCTTAAATGAAATATAAACTAAAACCTCTTGTTAAATTCTTATTCCACAGTGCACCTGAAATAAAGAACACTTACAAATCTACATAGAACAAATTTTGTAGCTAATAAAAAACCAGTTCATGCAATCAGAATTGTGACCAAAACCACAATTTTTTTCAAAGAAAACCTAAATGACCAATCCAACAAAAAAAAAAAAAGCCATCTTTAATTTAGAAAGACAGCTGAATCTTAATAAATGGGTGATTCTTTCATATGTCTAATCTTGAAAGGCTGAAGTCTTTTAAAATTCCAACAGTGAATCTATTCAAACACACAAACAATCAAATCCCGAAACAAGAACGACAGATCCAACACGCAAAGCAAAAAAGAACCACTGAATCAGTTACGCAAAACCCTAAATCGAACAAATCAGAGACTGATACCAGTAGGTGAAGATCTTGATGGACTGGGCGAGGGCGAAAGCGACAAAGGAGGAGATCAGGGGGTAGTTATGGAACACCAAAGCCGAGGAGACCGATACGTCGCCTCCGCCACCGACACCGTCCATCGAAGGCGACGAAGATGGCCTCCCCTCCAATCAGCAATCGATTGAACAGAGAGAGAGAGAGAGAGTCCTCTCTCTAAAAAATGATTTGAAAATGAACGATTGAACATGCGTTGGTGGTTTAAATGCCCTAGACGGGCAGAATATGCCGCGAAGGAGATTCTACAACAATTCGCGGGAGTGTTTAGTCTCTAGTCTACGTGGCACGTTTTTATTGCCCAAATAGATAGAGCCTAATTGTTAATTTTAAAATTCCAAACAAATATTCTATATTTATATGGGCTCCTCTAAAATTAAAATATTCATGTAATTTAGTTTCTTCTTGGTTGTGTTTGTGTCAAGGGGAAAATGATAAAAAGTAAAAAAAATTCTTTTAATCATTCAAAATTTAATGTTTATGCCAATCAATAAAAGGAAAAAAAAATTCATTATTTTTTCTCTCTTATTTTGTGTTATTAGAAAAAAAATGAGAAAAAAATTTCCCTTCTCATAAAAAAGAATTTAGGAGAAAATGATAGAAAATTTTTCCACTACATGAACAAATACCAGAAAAGTTAGTTGAAAGGAAAAAAAATTACTTTTCACAATTTTTCTTTTGATCCAAATTCCCTCACTTTCTTTCATTTTTGTTTCAAAATTATGTACAAACACACTCTCAAAAAGGCCGCCTTTTTTTTCTTTTTTGGTGAGTAAAAGCTTTAAATCATACTCAAGTCATGTAGATAATCAAAATGATGTACATACTACCTTAAACTGACATGTGAAAAATAGGACAATATAGATTCTAAGAAGATCAATTTGGAGACCTTCAGTGAACGCGAAGGTGAGATAAGCAGCATTCTGGAGCACGACATGAACCAATGTGCGAGGGAGATATGATCAGCCTCGTTGTTCAACAGGCAGAGCGGAGAAATAAGTGACTGGAGTTTGGGGGGAGGACCAAGACCCGCTCCACGCATGACGTTAACCAGGACATCAGAATCAGAGGACACCCAATTGTCGGTACTGGATTTTGACACGGTGTGGTCGTTGTGTTGTCGTGAATCCGGGTTCCTTTAAGTTTGGTTCCGTCACGCACACGGCGCTCCGAATCGCCACTTGATGGATCGTCCAAGGTTGCCCAACCGCTTCCAGGAACGTTGGTGTGGTCGCCACTTGCTTTTCCTCAAAAGCAAGAAAAGTGGATGTTCTTCTATTACTCGCCTTCAACGGGGGATGTGGTTTCCCCTCTCAAGGATCACGGCCAGCCGTGCCTTGAGGTGTTCAAGCTCATATTGATCCTGCAAATCCAAAGAGAGAGAGAAAGATACTTTTTTGTGCAGGATTGGCAAATGGGATAAAAAAAAAAAAAGGTGCTCTTTCTGGTCAATAGACTGGAGGTGAACTATAGGGCTTGATGAACCAGGAAGGGTTGTCAAGTTTAACGAACCAGGAGGGATTGTCGGTCTCCACGAACCACAGGGGAGCTGTCGGGATCAACGAACTATGGGTGGATCGTCAAGTTCGACGAACTACAGGGGGTTGTCGGGATTGACGAACTATGGGTGGATTGTCGAGTTCAACGAACTATGGGTGGATTGTTGAGTTCGACGAACTACAGGGGGTTGTCGGGATCGACGAATTATGGGTGGATCGTCGAGTTCGACGAACAAGGGGGGGGGGAGGTTTGGCGAGGGTTAACTCCAAGAAAAATCAACAAAATTAGTGGCATATTTTATATTAACAAGAGACTGAGACAGAAAATAGCATATCAACCGTATATAAAAAAGTAATAACAAGCATATAAAGTAGTAGACAACAAATGAAGCAAACAAAGTGAAACAAAAGGGGTTAGTAGTCCTTGGGAGGTACCCAAACTTGCAAAGGGGAGTGTTCAAATGGTCCCTAGACCAACTGACCGACGATCCAAGTTAGGGTCGTCCGCCAGCTGCATATAGTTTCCAAAAGAACTGATAATAGTCTAATGAAGTATTCCAACACTCTCAATTTTGATTAAACTTTTTATTTATTTAAATAGTAAGCTTATTACAACTTGCTTGAAGGTTTTATGAGGAGATGATATATTATACAAGTTCTTTAAGTAAAAAAAAAAAGAAAGAAAGAAAAGGAATGGAAGTGAGGGTAGGGAGGTATGAGCTCTCTTTCTCTTTGGCAAGGGGTGAGGGATAGATGATAGTGATGGGAAAAGGGTGGTTAACTTTGGATGATGGTGGATGGGTTCGGATGGGTGATTTTTTGTGGGAAAGAGAAGCACTTGGGTTGTGAATAAAAGGGGGGGGGTTAATGGGTTTTTAGAGTGGCTGCTGGTGTAGGGGGTGGTAGTGCTCGAAAATGGAGGGTGGAGGGTGTTGAGGGGCTGTTGGTAATGAAGAAGGGTGGATGGGTTCGGATGGGTGGTTTTGGGAGAGAAAGGGTGGGACTTAGGTGGTAGAAGAGGGTGATGGGTGAGTGTTGGAGTGGCTGCTGGTGTAGGGTGTGGTGGTGCTTGAAAATGGAGGGTGGAGAGTGGTGAGGTGCTACTAGTCTCGAATGGGGAGGCTAGGAGAGGTTTTGGATGGCTTTTGGAGAGTAAAAGATGGGTGTTGGGTGCCTAAAAGCCTCCCATTGCCTCCCTTTTATAGCCCAAACGAGCCACCACCTTCTTGACACCTGTTTGGGGAGGTAATGAGTGCCCCACGATGCTCCCACGTTCACCCGAAGTGGCTGACGTTGGTGGAGAGGCGGAAATCTCAGGCCATGCCGTCCTTTTCGAGCTGAACTTATCCCAGTATTTTTGACGATCCATCATCCCATCGTCTAGGTCGACAACCCAGAAAAGATTGTCAACTTCGACAATCACCCAGAGGATCGTACAGTTTTACAATCCTCCCAAAGATCGTCGAGGTCGACAATCCTTAGAAAGATCGTCTTGTATGACAATCTCCCAAAGATCGTCCCGGTCGACAATTCCATGAAAGGTCGTCCACTATGACGAGTGGGTGGTCGCTTGTCTTAGTCACCAGACAGACTTTCAAATGTCTTGTACAACAACCCAAGGCTTGACCGTTCTGGGCGATGGTACTGCTTCTCTAAGCTTTTCTTTAAGAACTTGTGTGCTCATGCTTTCTTTTCTTTCTTTTCTCCACTCAAGTGATTATTCTGGTTCAGAGAAGAACATTGGGGTTTTGACCTACAAACTAAGATATCACAAATGATAAGTGTTTCACAGTTCTGACCGATCAAAATGGGGTATCTACACCAATGTCGCGCAGCCCGCGTGCGCGAGCTACTGCGGTGCCCAACAAAATGGCATGTGCTTCGGCCCGAAGCAGTAAGGCATAACCTGCACATATGACTTGGGTTGGATTAAAGATGATAAAGCCTGTTTAAAGATCGATGTCCCTGTGATGACCGAGCAGCTTGCGCATGTGTGAACGAATGAGGCGAATGTTAAATGTATATATATGTTGGGTTAAGGGTAGATTAGTCTTTTCCTCGTTTCCCCTTTTGTACTATAAATATTAGATACAAACCCTAATAATATTCTTGATTCATTCTCTTCAATTTCTGATTCTAGCATGGTATCAGAGCTTGAATCCAATTTTTTTCTTCGATTTTCTATTGGTGTTACTCTCCGTTCACGAGATCATCGACGCTCCGCTATCCGTCGCCCCGTTCGTGTTACCCCCGCGCAGCCCCGCTGCTGCCCCGCGCTGATCCGCGGCCCCACCGCTGCCCCGCGCAGATCCGCTGCTCCTGTCACAGTCCCACAGCTGCCCAGCGCCGCCTGAGCCTCCCTGCCACCACCCAGCGCTGCCCTGTGCCACCTTGTGTTGCCCAGTCACCCGCGTGCACATCCTGCCCTGCCGCGCCTAGTCACCCGCATGCGCCCCCTGCGGCTTCCGCGCCGTCCTGTCGTGACCTGCCAGCAGGCGCCGTGGTCGTGCCCGAATTTCCCAGAATCTGTCGCGTCCGCACAATCTGTCTGGGTAGATTTCCTGGGACAGCTCGTGCCAGCCCAATCAAGCGCGCGCTCGAATCGGCCTCGTTTGCCCCCGACCCAGCCCCATTCTCGCCTGGCCCAACACCCGCTCACGCCCAGCCCAGCACCGGCCCACGCGCGACCCGGTATCCGTGTGCGCAACCCGAACCGGACCCTACGCCTGACCGAGTATCCGCGTGCTCCTGCCCGACCCGGATCCGTGAGCCGACCCGGATCCACGACCCGTTTGTTGCCTCGTCATCGCCTTTTTTAGTATTTTATTTATCTGGCCTCTACGGGCTCATTCGGACTCCAAATAGTCATATTGGTACTCATTTTGTTCCATTTTTCGTTCTGCATGCATCTGTGACTATATTTTCATCATCCGAGGCATATATGTTTTCTGTTATTCTCTTTTTTGCTTATTATGGCTACGGATAACACTCAGATCATCGATGTAAAGTTTGATGGTAACAATTATGATGTCTAGTCTATTAGTCTTGAGCTTCAGCTTGATTATCGTCGTCTATTGGGTCATGTTACCGGCACCAATCCGGCTCTTGTACTTGAACCATCTCCACCGGGTTCCGTTGAGACCACCATCAAGGCCAGAGCTGAGGCATATACTAAGGCATTGTTGACATGGAAGGAGGCCGATTCTTGGGTGAAAGCCTATATTGCTTCTTTGGTTGTTCCAAATATCTGTAAACATTTGAAGCCATTCATTACAGCCAAGGAATATTGGGACTTTCTTAAGAATTTTTATATGCAAACCGATGGTGCTCAGAAAGTCTATCTACATCAGGCCATTTCTATTTCTTATCAAGGGGAGCTTTCTATTCGTGATTTTTATTCTCTTTTGTCTGATTACTGGGATCAACTCGCACCTATGGATCCTCAGATTGAGGATATTTTTCTGACATGCTATTGTGAGTACCGTAATCATCAGTGATTATACCAATTCTTGATGCGTCTTTGTCCTGAGTTCGAGGCTATTCGTGCACAGATTCTTCATCGCTCTCCCAAATCGTCTCTCGATACAATCGCAACACTCGTGTCACTTGCTATTATTGCCATAAATTTGGACACGTGCAATCTGAATGTCGTATGCGTGCTCGTGATGGTGCTCCTCTTGTTTATGTATCTCACACTTCAGCTCCTGGAGCACTTCCTCCAGCACCTCGTCTACTAGATCCTACAGCATCCCGTGCGCTAGCGCCTCGGGCACCAGCACCTCGAGCACCATCTACAGTTCCTCCACGTCGTTCTCAGCCTCGACCTACAGCTGCTGTTGCATCTGATTTTCCTACTGATCCACCAGCATATTCTCCCTCTCAAATCACTGAGAGTCTTTCACAGCTCCATCTTCAACAACAACTGCTCCAAGATATACTTCACTCAGTGACTGGTAGTGATTTATCTGCTCCCTTTTCTGCTTCTACTACAGCCACAGGTAACCTTACTTCCTCATGGATTCTTGACTTTAGGGCTTCCTATCATATGACTTCTCAAGCATCCTTTATTAGTCGTCCTACTCGCTTGTTTCCCACTCCTGTACGGCAGATGGGACTCCTCTGTCTGTGTCGAGTTCTGGTTCTCTTGCTGATCCTTCTCATCGATTTCAACTTCCCGAAGTTTTTTATGTTCCTGATCTATCATTAAATTTGCTTTCTGTTGGTCAAATTACGGATCATGATTGTCTCATTACTTTTTATTCTTCTACTTGTTCTGTATAAGATCGTCGTATGGAGAAGCAGATTGGGAAAGGCTCTAGACGCGGTGGGCTCTACTACATGGATCATCTTCATATTCCTTAGTCTTCTACGGCTTCTACTCGCTTGATTTCTTCTTTTCCTTCCTCCTTTGATGTCTAGCACCGCCGTCTTGACCATCTCTCTCCCCCAAGACTTCATTATATAATAAGTACTGATGTTTTAGGTTCCTTTTCAAAAAATGAGCTTCAACCATCTATGGGCTGCAAGTTGGCAAAACACTTGGCTCTTCCATTTCCTACTAGTAATCACATTTCTGCTTCTGCTTTTGATCTAGTTCACTCTGATATTTGGGGTCCCTCCCCTATTCCTTTTAAAGGGGGTAACCGTTATTATGTTATTTTTTTTTATGATTTATCTCGCTTTACCTGGATATATTTGATGCATAGTTGTTCTGAGTTGTTACCCATCTATAAAACTTTTGCTACAATGGTTGAAACTCAGTTTTCCAAACACATCAAGGTGTTTCGCTCTGATTGTGGGAGAGAATATTGTTACGCCCTGGAGCGGTCGTCCCTGGATCGTAGCAATATATAAATATCATGTGATCAATACAAGAGGTCAATAATGACTCCAAGGGATACATCGATGATCCAACATATGACATATCTGGTTTAACAAAGCAATAATAATAGATAGCTTATCAGAAAGTGTGAAAGTATAAAATGACATAAATCTGTAATCCAAAGTAATATTACAGATCCAATAAACACAATTACAGTCCCGTGAGAGCCAAGTCTAGTCAAAATCAACTAAAAATAATGACATGTGCCTCAAGCACGAATACCATAACATACAGGTAAGAGGAATGCTGACGGCCTCACGCTCGCAAAACCAAAAGACCGGACGCTGCAACAACTACTGGAATCCCACCTCACGGAGCTCCTCCTTCAAGATCAACTCAGCCCCTGGTGGAGGAACAATACACGAGGGGTGAGCTACAAGCTTAGTGAATGGTAAGAAGCCACACACCGCATCTATATCACATCAATAGTACAATAATAGTTTCAACCAAGACATGGAATAACCTATAATAACATAACATCACGCAATGACGTGCCCTCACTATGCCCTCACTCTTGCCCATAGAGATGTCAAGAGACTTTTGGGAGAAATCAATACGCTAACGCCCTACATCATCCGGTAGCCCTCTTTCTAGCGGCCTTCCAACATCATGGCGGCACCACGCAGGAAAGCTTCGACGCTGGACAGCTTCAACGCACGATGATGTGTAAAAGAAACACTCTACACTCACAATATAACCCTTATAAATCATCCACCATCGGTTAGTCATTACCAATGCACTATCGAATTCTCATGAATTCCCATAAAGTTGTATCCTTCGCATGCGGGAAGATTAACTATATTCACAACTGAATAATGTCCTAGCATGACCCCAAAGGCGGATCCCACACACACCTATAACTGATAGGCAAATTTTAGTATTCAAGTATTTACTTTTAACATTCCATAATATTTCAAAGCTAAGTATGGAACCATACAAACTTAATGATAAATAGCATACCACATATTTAACTAATCATGAAGCAAATTCAATATATGAATTTCATATGGCATACCATATTCAATGATATTAAATACATAAGATACAATATCATGCTAGCATTAGATGTATAAAAATATCGTTATTTATGCTTGTATTATGGTGGACAAGCAAGTAATGGGTACGGATATAAATTATTTACGTAAAATACAAATTATATATATATATATATTATGCGTTATCTAACATGGTAAATTATAATCCTAATAATACGTTCATTATATGAATACTACATAACTACTGCGCTTTTAGAATACACGGAGCACAGCTACACGTATTACGCACTTCCTAAGTGGGTGGATTGAATCACTCACCGTTACCCGGATAGTCGCAAGTTCTGTTAATGAAAGCTACAAAACACAATCAATGATGCTCAATTAAAATATGAAGTCTTCTGACACACATACAAGCACACTTCATGAAGACACTAACTCTTGATGGTTCTCACATCATGCATAATAGCTCTTTGACACACAATCAAGTAAAACTGATACATCTACTACAACCAGCACTACAATTTAATCTCCACAGCACGAAATACACATCCAGTAATTCTGAAATAAATCATACACGTTCTTTGACATGTTAAGATCATAATTCGTGAAGACATCATAATCTGATTTGGCCTCTACATGGCTGAAATAAAATATTTTAGAAATTGGTCATTTCTTACGTGAATCTGAACAGTCCATGCACATCAGGTTCTAACTTACAACACAGATAATATTATGATACCAAATTTCATATCTAGAATCTAGGCATATGGATGATCATATCATATAATGACACAATCCTAAAAACATGTCTCTAAGTACTAGTTTCACAAGGATTGTTACGGGATAAAAATCTGCCATATTATAACACAAAACTCCCAACAACAAGAAAAGAAGAAAAACACATGGAATAGCACTTATGCATCCTTGCTGACCATTTAAAGCACTAGATAACAACACTCATATTTCATTGAAGCGTAAACACAAACACTTACATGATACAAAGGAAAAACAAACATACCATGAGAAGAAGAGGGGAAAACAATGCACACAATGGATTCCACCACAATCACCACCACAAGCAATCAAGTCATCACACATGCATAGCCATAACCACCACTATATCAGCACCCTCATATAAGCCAAAACAACAATGAGGTCAAAAGAATGCCATGGAGAAGAAGAGGGAGGTGGGGGGAAATACAAGGTTCACACACATACTCACCATCCTTTTCACTCTTCCTTCATTTTCTTCTCTTCATCTTCACTTGCACCACCAAAAATCACACACAAAGGGGGCTGCCCTAGAGAGAATGAAAGGGGGAGAGAGAGATATTAAACTCAATTTAGGGTTTTGAGTGTGAGATGGGGGCAAAAGAGGTACAAATGTGCTTGGTGTGATGAGGTAAGGAGGGGGGTATACTTAGGCTTACACTCACCTCTAATAGAGACATTATGAACCAAGGGTTGGAGAATGGGGTGATACTTGCCTAAAGTCACCACCCACCCAAATAAAAAATCAACCAAAACCCAGTAACAGCTAAACACGGATACCATTTGGAACTATATAATTTTTAAAACGATATCAAAACGCGATGAAAATTTATAGGTAAGTCAAAGCAGATATTAGGATCACCGATGTGTGGTTATATTTTTAAATTGAGCGTCTGAACTCTAAAAATAAATAAAAACATGATATTTAATCACTCAAAAGTGACACAAACATAACAAATATTGTTCTCGTGCTTTTCGTGATTTTTTATCCTCCCAAGGCACTCTACCACAGCTTTCCACTCCTTATGTTCATCAACAGAACGGGGTTGCTGAGCGCAAACACCATTATATCCTCGAAACGACTCTGTCCTTACTCCTCTCTGCTTCTGTTCATGTTCAGTTTTGGGGTGAGGCTGTTCTTACAAGTGTGTATCTCATAGATCGCACTCCTTCATCTACCACTGCTGGCATCTCCCCCTTTCAGCGTCTTTATCATAGTCCTCCTGATTATTCTCATTTTCGTGTTTTTGGATGCATGTGTTTTGTTCTACTTCCTCCTCTTGAGCTGTACTAAGTTGTCTCCTCGTTCCACTATGTGTGTCTTTCTTGGGTACAGTAATGAGATCAAAGGATATCGATGCTATGATTCTGTTGCTCATCGTCTTCGGACATCTTGTCATGTCACATTATTTGAGAATCATCCATACTACGCTCTTCGCTCGCCTCATATTCCTCTTCCCCCATCCACGGTTGAGGAAGTCACACTTTTGGACTTTTCTATTCCTGATTTATCATCTTTATCTTCTGCTCCTCGGTCATCTATTCCGTCTATACCTGACCACTCTTCCTCGTCACTCCCATCTTCACCCTTACCGTCTTCATCAACCTCTATTCCAGATGATTCACGTGGGACAGTCCTGTCTACTCCTACACCTATTCCCGATGCTGTTTCGCCAGAAGACGATTCTGCTTCCGCACCAGTTGCTCCTCGTCACAATCCACCTCGCGCTCGTTGACCTCCTCAACGACTTCGCTTGGTTGCCTCTGATTCTTTTTCTCCTAGTTTTCAATGTTTTCTTTCAGCTGTTTCCACTCATTGGGAGCCCCAATCATATCGTGAGGCTGTCGGCATTCCAGAATGGGAAAGTGCTATGGCAGAGGAGCTTAGTGCATTACAACGCACTCATACATGAGAAATTGTACCACTTCCTCCAGGGAAGACTCCTATCAGCTGTAAGTGGGTTTATAAGATCAAGACCAACTCTGATGGTTTGATTGAGCGTCACAAGGCTCGGTTGGTTGCCCGTGGTTTCACTCAACAACATGGTATTGATTATGATGAGACATTTTCTCCTATAGCGAAGATGATCACTGTTCGTACTTTGATTTATGTTGCTTCTGTTCGTCAATGGCCTATTTATCAGCTTGATGTCAAAAACGTTTGTCTTCATGGTGATTTATCAGAGGAGGTTTACATGACTCCTCCTCCGGGTCTTCCTCATCCATCTGGTCATGTATGTCATCTTCACCGCGCTCTCTATGGTCTCAAGCAGGCTCCTCGCGCTTGGTTCGCTCGATTCACTGATGTTATCTGTGCTACTAGGTTTGTTCCGAGTTCCTCTGATCCAGCTTTATTTGTTCACACCTCTGGTCCTCATCGTACTATCTTGCTGCTTTATGTTGATGACATGATCATCACCGGCGATGATTCGTCTCATATATAGTCGGTCAAGCAACATCTTCAGCGTCAATTTGAGATGAAAGATCTTGGCAAACTTTGATATTTTCTAGGCTTGGAAGTTGCTTCTGCTCCGCATGATTATCTTCTCTACCAACGCAAGTATACTGCTGACTTGATCGACCGTGCCTGTCTGACTGATGATCGCATTTCTCCCACTCCTATTGAGCTTCATGCTAAGCTCCGGCCTAACGATGGAGAACCACTTTCTGATGTTACTCGTTATAGACAGCTTGTTGGAAGCCTCATCTATCTCACTGTCACTCGTCCTGACATTTCCTATGCTGTGCATATTGTCAGTAAATTCGTCGTTGCCCCTCGTACTGTTCATTATGCAACTGTTCTTCGGATTATACGCTATATACATGGCACTATATCTCGTGCTCTGCTGTTACCGTCTTCTTCTATTCTTGAACTCCGTGCTTATACTGATGCTGTTGGGCAGGAGATGTCACAGATCAAAAATCCACGACTGGTATATGTGTCTTTCTTGGTGACTCTCTATATTGTGACAACAAGAGCGTCATTCAGATTGCTAGCAATCTAGTTTTTCATGAACGTACAAAGCACATCGAGATCGATTGTCACTTCGTTCGTCATCATTTAATTGCGGGCACTATATCACTCTCATATATTTCCTCTTCTCTTCAGTTATCTCACTTTTTCACAAAGTCACATACACTTCAGCGGCATAGTTTCTTATTCAGCAAACTCTCGGTGTATGATCCACCATGAGTTTGAGGGGGGTGTTAAATGTATATATATGTTAGGGTTAAGGATAGATTAGTCTTTTCCTCGTTTCTCTTTTTGTACTATAAATATTAGATACAAACCCTAATAATATTCTTGATTCATTCTCTTCAATTTCTAATTCTAACAGTGAAGACCACGACAAGATGGTTATGATTTTAAAGACAAGTGGAATACCTCCAAGGAGTCCCCCCGGGTTTGAACCCAGCCACATGCAGGGGGGGGACTGCATAGCCCGTTGGGTTGGATCTCGCAGGTTTTGAGGGTTCGGAACCTCTGTGGAGTGTCACAAGGTTTCTCTGTGAAACCCAATCGTGATTCGACACAAGTCCCCAACATCACATGACTGCCGTGCGACCTCACTAACAGGGCTAAAGCCGTTCACGTTGAGGGTTTCAATCATCCACCATCCATCCCAAACGAACGGTCTAGATTGAAACCATGCGATGCTACTTTCCACCGTCCGATCAAATCTGGACGGTCCAGATCTAAGCGAACCTTTTTTTGTTTTTTAAAGAACATCCCCACCGTCTGATCTCATATGGATGGTGAGTTCGATTGAAGTAAATCTTTGAATTTGTTTCTGCATGGTTGTTCTTTTTGTTTTTCTTGTTTGGTTTTTTTAATTTTTGGGTTTCTTTTCCTTGCTTGATGTGTAGTGATTAGAGATTGAATATTTTTATGGCTTCAACCTCCAATATTGGCATGTCTCGGCCCATTCATTGATGAGCCCCGTCCATTCTGTCCCTCCGTACCTGACGGGATTAGAGAAGGATTGTGCTTCAAGAGCTGTGGGTTTAATAAGATGGTGGAGACGGCTAAAAGGGTGTTTGGGGTGGATCCGGACCCGACCCGTGGCAAGACATGGCGGGTCCGAGTCCAACCTAGGACCTAACGGGTCCTTGAAAATGTGGACACGGACCCAGACCCGCCGGACCCGGGTCGGGTCCGCGTCCGACCTGACCCAAATATAGTTAATAAAAAAAAAAAAAAAGCTTATGAATTTGTTTGTTTTATCATTCTATTATAAAAAATTTGTATAAAACTTTAGTTTTGATTTAGTTTTGAGCTTTCTAAACTAGTGTCCTTACATTATATTTGAACATATTTTTGTACAACTTAAAATAATAAACACTAACATATAACATTCAAAATAAACAAAAATCTAAACAATACAATAATGAACTAAAAGGGAGAGCTAATGGTTATTTATGTCACAAAGTAAACATTCAAAACAATAGACACTACATATTAATCTAAACAACATTCAAAACAATAAACACTAACATATTAACCTAAATTAACAATGAACCTAAATCATGCAACAAATCAATTAATTATACAAATTCAAAAGCTAATAAACTAATAAGGCTTGTCAACGGGTGAGTTTGGTTGGTTATGAGTTATAATTTATGAGTTTGGTTATGAGCTTATGAATACAAAAATGAGTTAAAACTTATACTTGTAACTTGATAAATAAGAAACAAAATTATGAGTCAACTAATACTAATAGTCTTGTAATATATGAACATATACTAAGAAAGCAGTTGGGTCTCGGGTCCAACGGGTCGGAGCGGGGTGGACCCAAACCCGACCCGTTTGTATGTTCGGGTCCACCGGGTCGGGTCCAAATCAGGTATATTATACGTGTAATCATGTTCGGGGGGTTGGATCGTATATTATACGTGTAATCATGTTCGGGTTCAGTCGGATCCAGACCTGACCCGTTGACAGGCCTAATCACAAGGCAATTTGGGTTACATCAGGAAACTAGTCTTCCATTTTTTATTTTTTATTTTTTATTTTTTAGAAAAGGAAACTAGTCTTCATTTGCTGAAGCTTCAGACACTTCATTAATCTAGCTGGAACAATACACACTCCTTAAATGATATCAAATTTCAATGCATATAAAGCCAATAACACTTTGACCACCATTAATTCAAGATTGGCCTATTAGGTGATATCACGTATTAAACCCCCCCACTTGGTGTGGAATAAGGGTCGGATTGGGAGGGAATAGCCAAAAGCCCCATTTGGTTAAAAAGGAATAAAAACCCATCTTCAGATAAGTCAGCATAAACCTAATGATAATTCAAAAGGATGACTGGAATAACCAATCCGTTTCTTGTACAATCCAAAATAACACTATCGATAAAAATAATAATAACAGAATAAGTACAAAAACAATCAAACAAAAATTACCCCTATAATTATCCATGAAAGAATATCAATCCTAGATAAAGGCTACTTGGCAACCAAATGAGGGCTACGAGTTTCTTCAAAATCATGAATAATTCATCCTGCAAACAGGGCTGAAATCGGATTGGAACCCTCTTAAAAAATAAATCAAAGACATAATTTACATCGATTTCACGTCGTGGCATCCTTCGCATCCTTTTTTTCTTACAAAAATTAAATCAGAAACGAATGATAAAAAGGTAAAAAAAAAACTAAAGGAATTGCTTCCGCGCATGCGCGAAAACACCCCAGAAAATAATATAGGAAGCTCTACAAAAGAAAAAAAAAATTACCAAACACTCTGCAACTCCAAAAGTGAAAGAGCGAATCAATTTCTCACGAATCCCTACATTACCGTGCAATTGCACTTCGACTCCAGCTTCGGAGGCTTCGCGCTGTTTTCAACCCTGTTGAGAGCTTCTGCTTTCGACGTCAGAGGATCCTGGATCTTGACATCCTCCCTGGACTCAGCCGATGAGGTCGTCATGTCTGTGGCCAACCTCTTTTGCCGAGTCCTCTGGATTTTCGTTGTCGTGCGTTTGTTGGAGCTTCTATTTTGAGAATCTTTTGGGAGAGGCTTGTTCACAGTTGTCACGGACAGCCGAGAGGGCTCGAAGGAGGGTTGGGACTCTTTTTCGATCGCAATTGATGCGGCTTTGTATGCCAGATCATGAACGATCGAGCTGCAGAAGAGTATTGTATCGGTTGCTTCTTCCAATGTTAGGCTTCTCGGTTTTTGTCCTCCTGGGCATTCGATTGTTACGGTTGATTCTTCTGGAAAAACAGAACATACCAGAAAATATCAGTAGTAATTCATGTTTTATCTTTAAAACTATAAAATAATCATTTGTTCATATATGGAAATACTACAATCCTGTGGGACTAATGGTCAACAAGAAGTACTAACTACTAAGGCTGGAGAAGCTTATTGAATATGCAATACTATGCAGTACTCATTGTGAATAGATAATCATGCAAGAGTAAGAGTCAGTTATTGGACCCGCCCATCCCAAGCAATAAAATGATAAATAAATTCTGTCTTGAATTCTAATCTAGTGCTAGGTCTACGTATTGCATTACAGATTCCGGATATCAAGGAAGAATTGCATTAGGTGAGTTGTTCCCAATGTCAAAATATTGTTTGCCATTACAACTAGAAACACGGGTTGAGATATGTTGTTAGCTTGTAAGGGGTGAACAAGAGCAGCAGGCCCCTGAAAACGTTGACGATATTCACAATTTTGTGTGCACGAGTATTTTTCACGTGTACTAACAGTTATGCAATTTCTGTATTATAGATATTGTGGTGATATGTCCAGGTTATATATACTCTTTTGTGAGTTCCATGCCGCAGATTCTGTCCCACGGCGGATCCAAACGGGGCCAAAGAAGAAAATGGGACCAAATTTTAAGTCAAATCACTCAACAGTCATTGGAGCCCACAAATATTTTCAAACTCATGATATGAACCCTACAGAAAATTCTGCTAAAACCAAAGTGATCCTTTCATGCAAACAGTATGGAGTATTTCCACAGGATGAGACATATGATACACTCACAACATAGTAGTATATATAGGTTCAAAAAAAATGACAAAGTACCATTAGGAAACAGTCTGACCACCAACCAGGTATATTGTTACTTGTTAAGTCATTTTAGAAATAAACACCAACAAATTTATCTCATCATCAAAAACTAAATAACAATTAACAAATAGTTCATACACAAAGCGGATGCCAATATTCCTGATTTTGGAAATGATCAGCTGAGATTTATATTATAAAGAAAATTATGCATAAGGAAAAAAATTAAAATAAATAGAACATTGACACAAAAAACTACTTTTAAGGGGATACTAAATGGAAGAACCAGAAGAAATCTATCATATAAGGATGCATTGACATTTATGTCTTGTTACTGGCCAGACAACCATGCAAAGACAGAGAGAGTAAAGAAATCAACTAGTAGAAGGAACAGAAGATAAAACATAATATGTGCCAATGAACATACTAACTTACCCTGAATAGCATGGAATGAATCACATGTGTTGGATTCTAAAGCGGAAACCAATGCATCCTTCTCTAATGTAGTGGATAAGGAATGCTCATGGGATGCTTCCGTGACATTATTTGAACATGGGGAAACTACACATTCAGCATTTGAATCCACACCTCTATCACGGTCATTTTCCAACAAACTGCTATGTGTAGACTCATCGGAGCCATCCATACCAGAAATACCATTATTCATCAAAGTATCCTCCTCAGCAACCACAGGTTCCACGGTATCAGCAGAAACTTCTACTTCTGAGCTCTTTGCATTGTTGAAGTGATCGGCATTTACACATGATGCATGATCTTCATTTCTCAAACATTCTGCAGAAGGATCATCGGATCTAGTATTTTGCACATGATTCATTAATTCTGGCGTGGGGGCATCATTTATGCTGCAATGAGGAGGATCAAGCATGTCTTCCTTTATAGAAGCAGTCATAAAGTCAGAATTTGCGTTTCCCAAATCCTCATTTGCCAAAGCTCTTTCATATCTTTCTAATGTAGCTGATAATGCTTCTTCCACTGGCTCCCTTTTCAGTGGTGATTCATCAAAGTTTTCCACACTTGTGCTATTGGTCTGCCCAAAATCATCACATGCTTTGACTGAATTCCCAGATAAAGACAATCCAATGCTCTTAGGTTTTGATAGTTGTTCTTTTCTGGAGCTCTCTGCATCAGTACTCTTGATGCTTAACTGTCTTTGAAAACGAACCTCTGAGTTTCTTGACGAGCTCAGGTCAACAGATGAAGAAGCTGAAGAACTGTACTGTCTTAGACTGCTTCTCAAAAAACTGTCCCTTGCATAAGAGGGATCCTCATAAGTTACAGTTGTTGCTGTGAATGATCTGCCTTGCAAAACAGGCCATTTGTTACTGCTTGACCCTTTCAATAAAACAGAAATACCTGTACCTTCTGTGTTGTCAACATTTAGACTAGAACAGCCCTCAAAATGATGGTTACCCTGGGATGTACTATCCCGGTCAGACTGTGCAGAACTGGTCTCCTGCTGAACAAATAATTGTTCATTGAAGACTACTTGCTCCCTTTCTGCTACCATCTGTAAATGACAACTCTCTGTCGAGCAACTGGGGCCTTGGTCTGTGTCCCTTTCACATTGGCCAAGTGATAAGTCGACAAAAGGCTTTCCAGGCAATTCGAGCACTCCCAATTTGGGGTGCAATGCATCTTGTGATTTTTCTTTAGAAACTAACACATCTGAGTTAATTGGACCATTTTCAGATACAACACCGGCGATCCCAGCAGCTTCAGCACTTAAAAGTTCATCTATTTTTTCCTTTGAGGAAATTAAAAGTTCGTCTATCACAGCACAATCCTGGCAAACATTGATGTTCCCATCCAAAGCTTCTACAATGTGAAACTTCTTCCCACATTTAGTACATAGATACATCACTTTATCGGAATCAACATCCAAGTGGTCGCTGGCAGCAATGACAAGACCAGAAGTGGATGCAGAAAACACTGCATCACTGTGGTTAGAGATAAACTTTTCACAGCTGTCCAAGCCAACTTTGTCTGACATAGTTTCATCAATGCCCATGTGCCCCATCGGATGTTCATGTTCCCCCATTGGAACATAACTTCCACCATCTTCATTCATCTCATCTACCCTATCGAAAATAAACACTTCCTCTTGAGCATCAGAATACGGCATCTTTCTCCAGTCACCAGCCAGAACATCATTGTCTGGTTCACTACCCTCCATATCAGGGGCAATGCTTCCACCTTGCTCTGAACTTGCATTACTACTAGTTGTGTGCGAAGAAGTTCTGGAGATCATAGGACGGTGTGAAGTATTTGCTTTACCCACATAAAATGTACTAGGTGGGACACTTGATAAGAGTGGCCTGAACATACTTGAAGCTTTGCGGTGATCCTATATCAGAGGAAAAAGTTAGCCACCTTGAGATGCATCTTCTATGAACAAATTAAAATTAAAGAGATCTTTGAGCTCTCATACTGGTAAAAAAAGTGACACAAGGTTCCATTAATGTTTCAACCCAATTAAAGTTTTACACAAGATTATCATGTATCATTTAGTAACCATGCATGTCAACTGGTTAAATACATATACCAGAGATTCTGCAAAGATAAAAATGGCAATAAATGAAGCAGCCCGCCTTGTTATTTGCCTTCAATCAACACTCTTGATGCACTTATGCCATGCTCAGTAAACAAAAACAAGATGATTGTTGGAAGATATAAGAAAACTGAAATGTAAGCAAGTTGACTGTGAGGAGACCAAACAGTACACGCCCCTCTTGAAGGTAAAACATCTAGGTAAAAGCCTTAAGCCTTTCAAGTTAAGTTATGCATGGGACAGGGCCATAATATTCCAGTCAATGCCACATTAAGGCCAAATTACTATTTGACAAAAATTTAATTGCCCTGAATTCCATGAGCAAGTTGCACAATATTTTTGCCTGATTTGAGTTTGTTAAATATCCATCACAAGAAACAAATTGGATAACGTGAAACATACCATTTGACGAATTGTAGAATCAAATGATCTTTTTGGGGCAGAACTTGAGATAATAGTTCTTGATGGCTTCTTAGAAAATGATGATGCTCTGCTGCTTGGAAAAGCACTGAGTCTCTTCACAGCAGAGCTGCTTGTAATTCCCATGGTCACAGAGTGGAGGGAATCCACATCTTCATCCCCAGATGATGCCACAGAGCCCTTACTAGGATAGCTAAATTGGTCCCGCTCATGACTGTGTGATGAGCTGACACTTCTAGAAGCAGTTGGTGACATTGACTGTCTACCATGCCTTGAGCTTGAATCTCTCCCATTTGACACTGGGGACAAACCCCTAAAATGTGATGCTGGCCTATCTGAAATAGAAGTACGGAGGTTCGGAGGAGCCTCCACAGAGAAACCAGGGAGACTTGATTGCCATGCCCGCAACTTTGGTGAGGCAGAATTTCCACGATTTGACTTTCCAGGGGAAATTCCCCTTCTTCCAGATGAAGATGGAGGACCACTAGATCCGGTGCTCATTCTACGGAGTGTAGGGGTAGAGGACCGCTGAGTAGGAGTTGAGGGCTTGTTTGGTGGAGTAGATGGCCTCTTAGACGGTGTAGTAGGCCGCAATGCAGGTGGTGGACTGGTATGAAGAGCAGAAGATGGTCTTCCTCTAGATTGAATAGTATTACTGCTGGAGCGGGGAGACAGACTCAATCGATGAGGACTCGGACTCAATCGATGAGGACTAGCACTGCTCCTGTTGCTCCTCTGACCCTTCTCCATCTGCAATAAAGTGCAGATAATCATAACAAGGAAAGAACAGAAAAACAACTCACCTGTAAAATATACACCACCTTTTTCTTTAAGCGGAATATACATGACACATAGAAAACAAAAAAAAATTTATGTGATATTAAATGTATCACAATATCAATCACTCACCGTACTACACCTTGAGATGGCAATAGGTTGGCTCCGTGGCCTACCCCTTTGTGAAATATTAACAGGTGGAGTTTCATCATCATCAAGGGAAGGAAACAATGGTGTATCAGGTGGAGTAAGAAGCCTGTATAATAACAGCAAAAACATTCAAAGTCTCCATTTGTAGTCAACATCTAACAACAAAACCATTCTATGGTAAATGGCTCATTTGTTTATATCTCCAAAAACAAAAAGTCAATCATTATCAACAGTAAAGAAACGAAGATAATGGAATTACGACAACAATATTTTTTAAAAAAAAGGATTATAGAGTTTCCCAAGTTTTATTAAAGCTGGACTTCAACACCAATATAATTTTTCAAACAATAAATGCACAAATCACATGGAAATTTAAGAGAGAAAAAGTTTAACTGAAGACTATAGTCGTGCAGTAGAGAATAAAAAATTGCCCAGTTTGCCATAAAATCTCATTGAAACATCATTATCTATTTGGATACCCTACGTCTTTACGATACACAATTTATGATGCACAGTATTCATCTCATCACCTAAAGTTCATCCTGGGATACCCTTCATTCTTGTCTTTTCATTGAGAGTTTGATTTTGGTATATCTTAATCTATCTTAAACCACAAGTAATGCTCTCTACGCCATTACATAGTCCCAAATTTGGTGTAAAGAAATAGCTCTGCCACTAACCCCCCCCCCCCCCCTCTCAACCAACAAAAAAAAAATACTTTCTTTGGTATGTCAACCATTAGTTTTATCTATGCACTTTCACCCCTTGGCCAAACTCTCAGTTGCTCACTAGTTGCACAAGCTTAAACTGACCAAAATGAAGGTATAAATACCAATCACCAACTTCAAACCACATGGCAGGCCCCTCTCCTCACTGCCCATTGACATCCAATGAACTCGACATGAATCAAAACAGGAGTAATGTCAGACTGACAGACGATCTTATACTTTGATTTATATCAATTACACCAAATAAATGGAAGAAGGCTTCTAGGAGAATGGATGTCTTATTTCTCCACCCACATGCATATAATTCATAATCAGCTAACTAATAATTCATGAACCTTGCCTAACTGAAAGGACACATCATATAGAGCAATCAATCTTCACCAGTGTTGGGAATAACTGTAATTTTTACGATAAACACATAAAGAGACATTAAAAGTCAAGATAAGAGTACCAATCATAGTCATTCTTATCACCATCCACATTAAGCAGATCGCTGCTCTCCCCACGGGCAGGAATGGTAAGCTTGTGGTCTGAGAGGTACCTCAATTTCGCTGTTGCACGCAAAACCAAGGAATTACTATTGCCAATAAAAATAAACGATAACGGAAAAAACGGTAGGTCGATAGAGAGATGATTTACACAGAGATTCATCGAAGTCATCATATGCTTGGAGCAAGAAACCCTCCCTCTCTCTGCTCTGCATCTCATTGAAGAGCGCGAGGTCATCATCCCTCACCTTAAGGGGCAGCCCACTCTCGAGGCTCCGACCCCTCCTGTGACTCTCCACTTTCAGGTCTCTTGCAGGGGAGCGCCTCAACGTCGGCGAAGGTGGCATTTTTTTTTTTTCACTCCCCAATCTTCTTCAGGCCTGAATGAGGCCTCTCAAACTTCAGGTCTCTGAAACTCCTACCAACCCATGAAGCACAACAACATATCGGACCTGCATAGGTTCTGCTCATTAAAATAACAAATTTAGGTAACTCAACAGCCAAAACAAAGAGAGAACCATAAAAATGATACCTTTTTTAAAAAAAACAGTGAAAAAACACAGAATTTCACAAAGAGAAACTCGGAAACTGAAATATGAACAAAAAAAAAAACTGTTCAAAATTCATAAAAATCAAAATTCCAAGTCAACCACAAATGCCAAGAAAAACCATAAAAATATTAACTTTCTTCAGATGAACCTCGAAAAATCAGAGAATTTTACAAAGAGAAACCCAGATACTAAAATTTAACCCCAAAAAACTGTTCAAAATCCATTAAAAATAAATAAAATTCCAAGTCAACCACAAATGCCGAGAAAGCCCAGATAAAATCAACTCAAAAACACGCAAACCCCCTCTCGAGACACAGAAAAACCTACCGAACCCACAAAATTCAACAGAGATCTCTGTCTTTGAACGAGTTTCCGAGCCAATTTAGGGTGAAAACCCTTGATTTGAAGTATCAGATCCACAGCATTCACCGATTTCAAAAGGATTCCAACCGAAAACCAAACAGACGCACAAAAAACAGAATTAGCAAGAGATTTCGAACCCTAATTTTCGAGAGGGATCTGTCCGATTTTGTATGATTTGAAGTATTTCGAAACCCTAATTTTCGAAACCCACAAATTTCAACGAAGATCTCTGTTTTTGAACGAGTTTCCGAGCCAATTTAGGGTGGAAACCCTCGATTTGAAGTATCAGATCCACAGCATTCACCGATTTCAAAAGGATTCCAACCGAAAACCAAACAGACGCACACAAAACAGAATTAGCGAGAGATTTCGAAACCCTAATTTTCGAGAGGGATCTGTTCGATTTTGAATAATTGAATTGAAAAAACAAAAAAACAAATTTTTTTTTTTGAGAGAGAGAGACAGTGGAAGAGGAGGAATATAAGAAACAACAGACCTTGCGATGTCGCAAATTTTTATTTTATTTTGTTTTTGGTTGCTTCAATGGAAGCCTTCGTTTTGTTCTTTCAGAGCTCTCTCTCTCTCTCTCTCACTCACTCACTTTTTCGTCTGAGTGTTTTTTTTTTATTATTGATTTTATAATATAAATTTTTTTTTATTCATTTATAATATATATATATATATTTTTGTAGGGGGATCGGATGATATCATCAAAATAAGATCAAAAAAATTGAAATTTTAATTATTTTTTTTTATTAAAACATTTTAATCCATATAATTTCACGTAAATGTCTAGAACGTCTCCAATCATATACTCAAATGTTATCTAAACTTAAATTTAATTAAAAGTCATTCAAAAATCTCTTCTGTGTTTTATATCAAGTTTTTACTCAAACTTTTAATTTAAGGAGACTCAAACTTTTACCTAAACTTTCAAAAGTTATTTTTCTTCTTCAACACAAAATGATAGTAGCATCATATTAGTGTTGAATTCTATTTAGTACATCTTTCTGTTAAAAAGACTCAGAGATTAATCAACCATCATAATATTAAAAAAACCTATTTTTTAAATAAATAACTCAATTAAATCTTATTTTACTATTTCAAAACATTGTGACTTGATTGATAGTGGTTCAAAGGAGGGATTCGATCAGTATTGAATTCCATCGGCTAATTTTTCTGCTCATATGTAAAACATGTGAGATTTTTTAATAAATTGAGATCAATTCAACCCTAATTGATTGGTCCACTATCCCATCCAGTTCAAAGATATAATGATCATCTCAAAGAAATGCAAGAATGCATACGTTTTTTATGTGTTTTAAATGAATTGTTTGATTTTATACGGATTGAATATACTGATAATATGTTGGTAAATTGGATAAAAATTTAATTGAGAGAACAAATCGACTTATCATGACCGTTTAGATGACACGAATATTCAAGCATAAACCTGTAACTATTTATATGATGGTATTCATGTTTACTAGACTCAAACAAAACTTAAATATTTTGTTTTTTCTATTATATTCAGTTGTAGTTCTACATGCAGTTTTATATACCCAATTAATCTCTTCCACTCTAATGAAGTATACGTGTCTCATCAAAAACTTTCATAATTATAAAAAAATAAAATAAAAACGTTAGTCGACTATGTTTTGAATGATAAAACTGTTCTGATTTTACAATGAATGTTAGCCGTTCGATTATCTCATGGGGCACGTGGTCTTGTGTTATTGCGTGACAGATTAAGAAGCGGATGACGCTAATTATTATTATTATTATTATTATTATTACTATTTAAAAGGTTGCTAAACCAAAAACTGTCCATTTAACCATTTTACCCCTCCCAATCACTTTAATCCTACCCCAATCCATCCAAGTAGCCATTTGACCATTTTAGCCCTCCCATGACAATTAATTCGCACATTTTAAACCAAAATCATCATCAATCCCAAAACCATTTTACAGCGAAACATTATTATTATTATTATTATTATTGATTACTATTAAAACCCTTCAAATGAAACATTCGTTACTCATCAAATCTATCTATCTATATTTATACTACCTATAAAAACATCATCTTGAAAAAACATTTACTTGACATGTTTACCATTTTTAATCTTTGAAAATCTAATCTTATCATAAATGACATTTTGTTTAGCATATTTACCATTTCAATTTCTTAAAAATATATGACACTATATTAAAATTACATAATATGTTCAAATTTATGTATTTATTAATATATACCCTTTCAAATTATATATCAATATGTGCATATCTTAAAATATCTTAAATAAATTTGCATATGAAGTTTATGTTCAAATTGATATATTGTAATTAACAGAAAATCATTTTATATATATATATATAATGTATTATATATAGGCTAATCTGATAACATGTGTATTATATATTATATATAATTATAACTAAATTTATATATTATATATGTGTATTAGGCCAATGTGTAATATAACTAAATTTCATCTATATTATATGCATATATGCATTTCATTTTGATTGAGAGATGTGCCGTTTAAAAGATGTGTCGTTTGACTGAACTTATTTATCCTATCCATGGAAGCCTTTCCATCTCCCTCTCTTTCAATAACCTGTTTTTCATTCTACCTGTGAAAAGACATAAACAAATACGTCATTCTGCCTTCCACATTTGAAAAGACATAAACGAATCACGAAAACTATTTTTCATTTTCCAAGCTTGCGATTTTTAGGCGTCTACACTTAAACCTATCTACAATTCTGCACGAAAGTAGGAGGAGCAATGGATCCAGTGAAGAAGCCAAGGGTGAAGAAGCCTAGGCGATGAACGTGTTTAGCTCCATCGGCATCATGTGGTCAATAAGCGGTTCATGTCCTCATCCGGTTGCGACTTGAGTTTTGGTAGGAGAGCACTCTCTCTCTCTCTCTCTCTCTCTCTCTCTCTCTAACGCTTATTTGTTTCTAAAAAAAATTCTGATCGATTCATTCATCCATCCATGTCATTGTTCTTCTTCAGCGTCTATGCTCACAGGTTTCACTTCGCGATGACAGCGTTCATCGGGTGAGTCTTGAGCACGAGCAGGTACTCGTCTTCAAAGCACGTCCCGCTTTAGGGCTCCTATACACATCCGTCGCCGTGTTCTGCACCTCCCTCCAGCAGATCCTGATTGCCTTTTTATTTGATTTTTTTTATGATGTCTGTTACATTTGTTTATCTTTTAGATTTGTTTGTAAATATTTTGGATGTCATATGTGGTCTCATCGATCTCACACGGTTTATTTGTTTTTAGACTTCTATACATAGGTGCTGATTTGGGGTGTTTAGGAGTAAAATTTGGAGTGCTTCGGATGAATATTGTAGTAGTTCTACATGGGATTCTGACATCTAATCGAACTGGGCACAGGAAGGTCACATTTCTTGATTTTTTTTTTTTTTTGGTTTTTAAACTTTATCTGTGATTGTCGAATTCAGTTATGTTTGTTGTGGATTTGGTTAGATGATGTTTTATACTGATGAGGGGAAGTAGATGTAGTGGTGATTGTGTGTCCACTTTGGAATTCTAAGTTAGATTTGAATTATATTTATATTATTATACATTTCTGATAATAAAAGTATGAGGCTTTATTGGTTACTCTTTCATTTGAGAATTGGATGGAGAAGAACCTTCAAATATTGCATGTTGTAATTCTATTCCTTTTTAACCCTTTTAAGTCATGACAATTTTGGTCATTTTTTTTTTGGGTTTTGTATGGCCAATTCAATTATAGAGTAGAAATAGCAAAAAAAGAAGGGACATTACTACCTCTCCATCTACTATCGCCTTTATATTTTGCTCTACTTAGTGGAATTGATTAATTCGAATATGAATCTAATATTTAACGTGGAACAATCTTGTTTAAAACCCAGACTTCATTCCATATGAGTAATTTTGATCAAGACACTGGTTACAATTGGAGAAAATATATCACATGTTTGTTTGCCTATAACATTTGTTTGTAACCTTCTATGTTGCTTTGTTTTGGGTATAGTAATCCATCTGCCCTCATTTACCATTATTTTTTCAAAAAAGAACATTCTTGTGTTTCTTTATTTCCCATTATTTTTAACTGATATCATTTTTAAGATTGCAATTTTTTCCATCTTCCATGTACCTTCACATAAATAAATTGGATATTATACCCTTCTTTTAGATAAGTGTAATTCAATTTGGGGTTAAAGGATTCATCGATATATTGTAAAGATAACTTTGATTGCAATCTTTTTGTTAAAAATTGCAGGAAGCGGATGTGAAGAAGTTTTTTAAACGAGGACTTTTCGGGGACACATTGGATGAGTTTAAAAGCGATAGATGTGACAAGAGAACTTTCGCTTTTTAGAATTCTTAATTACTATTTACACTTGTTTCACAATGAGAAAATCATGCCAATTATATTTTTCTATATACAATACAGAAAGTATTTTTTGTATATATTTATTTGAAAAAATAATTTCTGTGTGTATTTCTTTTAAAATATATACTTATACAACTGTACTCTTTCACAGGAAATGAAAAGATTGCTTGACAAATTTTTATAATTTGAATTTTCCAATATATTTATGTACATGTTAGTTGAGGTCCCTCTACTATCTAATATAATCTATTTTGATCCGGTTAACATAGATATTCATTCATGGGCTTTTAGTCCCCCGTAGTTTTTTTTTTTTAATTTAAGCAAATTGAATAGTTTTTTCTTTAACAATCATAGCAATTTTTCAAATAAACATCCTCGCCTTCTTAATATGGTTGGTTTTATCTAAAGAGTCAATGAAAACTATTTTTTGTAAATCCTTATAGTGGTTTGCCTTCAAAGAATATTTTTTAGGTTCATTTTTAAAAGGCTAGAATGCATTAGGTATTGTAAAAGATGGTAGATCAAACATAAGAAAAGTTTTCAGACATTCTCTTGAAATTATGTGTTAAAAAATTTATTGTTAAATATGGTTCGAAAATTTGTAGGGTGATAATGTTACAAGTTCCAACTATTCATGGACATTCATGATAATCTAATCCATTTTTTATATTCAATTTTATATTATATTCGACATATGTAGTGGGAGATATTTATTTTTCATTCATCTAGACTATCTTATTCTTCACAAAATTGAAGTGTAACACTTTTCAATTTATATCATAAAAAAAAGTCTGAAACAACAAGAGAAATGCTTTTGGTCTTTAATATGATAGTTAAAACATAACAATAATTCCATACTAATTTTTAATCATTATTTTCAATAAACTAATTCATGTGCAACGCACATGTGCATCAACTAGCATTGATAAAGTTTGGTTCATTTAGGTATTTGTTTAATTTTGTAAAAATTTGTATCTTCTAATTGAAATATATAATTAAAGATTAAATATTCATTTTGAAAATGAACAAATAACTTAAGTTTAAATGGAGAAAATTGAAGATCAGTTGTTCAAAATGGTGATGAAATTTAGATAATCAACGTATAATTGGATGAAAAAAGAAGTTTAAAGTAAATTAGAGATATTGAAGTGAAACCGAGTGAGATTTTAATTGTTCAAAATTAGAATAGAAATGATATCTATCTATATATATCCTTATTTAAATTTTCAACTTTTTTTCTTTGTAGCATTTTCTTTTCCAATTTTAACTTTAGTTTTTATTTTTATTTTTGGATTAAAGATAAGAATAGAAAAAAATATTAATTTATTTAAAAGATGATATGAGATATTTATCAAATCTATCTCAATGAATTTTACAAATCCTTAATTTCAAAAATAAATTTGTGTAAATTTATGATTTTAAATATATAATATATATTGCTCCAAATATCATATTTTACATATAAGATTATAAATTAATATTATTAACAAATTTGGCATGCATATTTTTTATGTTCTTGAATTTGACTCAAGGATTTGGTCGTTTGGATGTAGTGTGTTGATTTGAGAATAGAATAACATGCACATGGGTTGAAAGAAGGGCACCTATGCATTATGTGTTTGTTAAGATAAGGATCTATTAGTTGTTTTTGTTGGATGAGATTGAATAATTACAATATTAATAAATTTATACAAATATTAAAATTATCTCTTAATTTTTTGGATTTTGTATCGACGGTTTTAAAGGGTTTAAAAAAATTAGAGATGATTTTTTTAAAATATATTATTTTTACACGCACATCGTGAGTGGGGAATATTTGTTAAATTACAATTGAAAATTAATTAGTCTAATTTTTTTTGGGAAAATGACCAAAAAGATCTTCTAAGAGTTACAAATACCCATATCAACCACTCTTTAAAATTATACCTAAAAGAATATCATTTCATCATTTTGAAAATACAAAAGACTAATCTACTCTTATGTAATTAAATCATTAACATTCCTCTAATCATCTTAGGTTATTCCACACCAAAAACCTATTTTTCCTACAAAACAACAATCTCTCTATCCATGACCAAAATCAATTCTCTTAGAGGTTTTATTATTATATATCATATTGTGTGTTTCTTATATATATCTTAAATGATGTTATTTATCATTTTTCATTGTGTATAATCATAATATGTAATCTAAATCTGTGTTGTGCCTCAATGCAACAGAAAATATTTTAATATTCTAAATCCATATTTACATTTTTTTTCTATTCACATATTTTTATAACATCATTAATACAAATCTATTTTTTTTAAAAGAAGTATCAACGTTTATTAGAGTTTATCATAAAAAACTCAAATTATATTGATACATATTTCACAAAATCCACCTAACCAAGAATAAAAAAAGTTGATCTATATGAAAATGTGTAAAATACATTAACAAAATTAAGAGGGTGAAATATTTTAACAAAGTTAAAGATGCATGGAATATATTCTAAATTAAGAGGGTGAAATATTCTAATTGTATAATGGTAAATTGGTCTTTTGTGTTTTCAAAATTGTAAAAGAAGACTTTTTTATGTATAATTTTAAAAAGTGATTGATTTGGGTATTTCTAACTTTAAAAAAAAAAATATTATTTTTCCTTTTTTTTTTTTGGTAGATAAGTGTTTCTCATTAAATCTTATGCTATAAAAAAAAAAGGGTAAGATTTAATCCCCCTGAATAGGGATAGCCTCCACAAACAGACAAATTGCTTTTTATTTTTCCAGATACATATTTGGAACGCAATGCTAATATTTTCAGATAAAAATAATATCTTAGCTTAAAACAACTAATAAATAAAATTGGAAAGGATGTTGTCACATTTTAAAAACTTCTAGAAACTATTACAACATATTAATAAGAATTAACGTGAAAAAAAAAGAAAACTTAAAAAACACAAATATCTAGGGTTTGAGTATGCTGTGTGGGACATCGAGTTGGGAAAATATATCCTGCATTTCAAAAGTGTTCTTTCCATAATCTCTAACACGATCTCATGCAGGTCCTTAAAAAAAAAGAAGTTTACAAAAGTGTCTACACAAAATGTTAGTTTGATAGCTCTGATTCAAAATGAGAATTTCTCGTTCTCAAAAATCTAGTTATGGATAGATTTATTGGAATAAATTTTTTAATTATTTTCATTGTGAAATGCAGTAATAAAAATTTCATTACTTGGTTGATAATAAATAAGTTGTGCGTAAAAAGTAAATATGATATGAATAATAATTAGATTTATAAAAGATGAATAATTGATTTCATGTGTGGGTCCCCTGATTTAATAGAAGTGATGACAGATGAGTTGACTTGTCGGTCTCTTTTTTATCAGTAGAATAGATTGAGTGAAATAACACGAATCCATGATGATTTGGAATACCAATACTAGTTTATTTTCACATATTCTGGTATAACTATACCATCTCTATTCCTTGCACATAAACAATTTTTTAATCTTATTTTTCTCTATTCTCTTCGCCCGTGTTTGGTTCGAAAATAGGCCTGAAATAAGTTGGAATTAGTCGAAATAGCCTCATTATGAATGCTTGGATGACTGGAGTAAATGTGAATTTGTATGCCAAAATTAATTGATATAAAGTGATTTGTGGATTCCAACCAACCATTAGAATTAAGCTATTTCAGATTATTCAAACTAAAAGAATATGTGAGTCAACTGTCAAATTAACTGTCATTACCTCTCATAAATCAACTGTCATCATTTTTCATATTTTATAAATCTTTATCTACACCTTATTCATATTTTATGCAAACAACAAAAACTTTATTATTACGTTTTTTAACGAGAACAATTTAAAAAATAGTCAAATAAAAATTATTTTATTCTTATTTAAACTAGAATAATCATAAACCTCAAAATAACTTAATTCTCAAACCAAGCGTGAACTTTTATTCCTTCCCTATTCAACCAGAGCATTTGTGATCATATTGGGTATCCAATTTGCTCGACTGAAGAAGGGTCTACACAATTGTAACTGATTCTCATGCAGGTGATGGTTTACAAGGCTTGATGGATGGCCCTCCCTGCTCTCTAACAAACAGTGGAACTTGTGATTAGCTAAACAGGTTGATATATATAAACAGTGGAAGTGACTTTTTAGATAGCCTTTTGTATGGTGTACATCAACTTTTTTTTACTTTTTTTGAGATATAAGTAAAGAATATGCCTTTTATAGTCTAAAAAAAATGAACTAGGGTGCGGGTCAGATTAAAGTCTCCTGGTAAATCTAAAAACAAGGGGAAAAAATTCAAAATAACCCCCAGTAAACCAACCCCCTGTAAACTGTAAAGTCTATATAACCATATATAAACATTTATTTAAATCAAAATAGTCTCCTGAATTAAACCTTCATTGACATATGAGGCATATTCTATGAATATTATGTTTAATTAACCCTAGCTAAAAGCACAATATATCAAAAACCTCTAAAAAATCATCTATAAATGATGATTTTATCCTTTCAAGTAGATTATAAAACTCTATTGGGATGAAAAAAATCGTTATTTATAGAGTATTTTTCATATTTTTAACACACTATAAATGATTTTTTATATATTGTGTTTTCAAGCAGGATTAACTAAACATAATATTCTTCATCTCTCAATAAAAATTTAACTCAAAAAGTTATTCAGATTCATATAGATTTTTTTAGAGAGTTATATAAATTTCATGAAAAATTAAGGGATTATATGGATTTCAGACGGTTTCAGGGGGCTTACATGGATTTTTCCCTAAAAAAGAAATCAAAGGATAAAGAGCTGGCTTTAGCTGAAATTGAAAGTGCAATCCAACTGTGTTACACATGTTATGGTCTACATCACGTGAGAACCCTCTGTTTGATGTGACAGGCACCAACATATCGTTTTCCACCTACATTTTTTTTTATATTATTATCCTAAACTAATCAAACGATATATATACACACAAATATCGCATTTAATGGTCTCAAAAATAAATTCAGAATAAGAAAGAATACAGAAGAATAATAAAAAAAAGTTATTTATTTTGACAAAATAAATCTTGATAGTTATATCTGGATAAGTTAAGATAAAGCCCGATAACTATTATAAAGAAATGTTAGAATTGCTTATCAGGCCTTATCTATGCCAATGAATAAAAATATCATTCTATGTCATTTTAAAAAATTTATCTTACCTAACAGTCTCACACAGATTTCAAAAACTGTCGCATCTATCAAATCAATCATGCATTTCTCACACGATTTCCAGAGGTACAGTTGTCATTTAAAAAGTCATAAACTCTTATCCATCCCTTATCAACCATTTATCATCACTTTTTCAACATGAACCAAAACAACAAAATAATCATTTTTACGTTTTTCAATGAGAATAACAGAAAATACAACCAAATAAAAAATTGCTTATTCAGTCTTGAATTGTTATTTGTCCTAGTATAGCTATCAGGAGCGAATAACCCAATGTCACACCCTATACGAGAGGATAATTCTTTTGGGAGCACGTCGTCTTGCAGTCATGTATGCATTTTAGGAATATTCTAAAATGGTATTAAATTATTACGAGATTTATGACTATTCTAGTATAAATACGGATTAATTGATTTTGTGATAGGCTGTGTTTTGAATTATGTTAATTGGAAACATAATAATAAAGTTTTTGTTGTTTAGGTAAAATGTGAGCAAGATATTGAAAATGATTTATAAAATGTGAAAAAATGATAATAATTTATTTGACATTTGATTTATAAGAGATGATGACAGTTGATTTGACAGCTGACCCACATTCTTTTGGGTTTAATAACCTGGAATAACTTAATTCCAGGGGTTGGCTGGAATCTATATATCATTTTATACCAATTTATTATGGTATACAAATTCTCATTTATTTCAGCCAGCTTAACAGCTTTAAACCGACCCATTTATTCCACCTTCTATTCCCAATCCAAACATGGGTTGTATAATATGATTATTATTTTAATCCAATGCTTAGAATAAGCTTCACTTCATGACGTTACACCAACCGCCCTAAAATAAAAAAATAAAATAAAAATAAAAATAAATAAAAACAATAATAATAAAAATAAAAATAAGGTTGGCTGGTGGCGTGAATGAAACAAAAAAACAACAGCCCTGTTGTTAATTTATTATGTCCCCACCAACTCCGATGTTTAATTTAAATTTTAAAACTAATGTTGTGTACTTGTGTCATCTATCTCCCCGAGACCACAAAAATTGTTAATTAATTATGAAACTTTTATATATGTTCTTTATTTTCATAATCCACCATGTATTACTGAATATATATTTCTTGGATTAAAAATGTTAAAAGAGGGTTTGTCATTTTATGCCAATTATAATGGAAACTAGTTAATCTCAACATGATTGGGATTTTGTCTCTGAGCACATCGGATGACCATCATAGTCTTATTGTGTATGAGGGCTAAGATTTGATCTGAATTAATTAGATGAAGTTTACTTTTAGTATTTTAAAAATAAGATTTGTTTGTTATATATTGTTGTGCAGTTTATTGAAATTATATCACACTAATAAATATAGAACCCATAAAAAGAGATTTTGTAAGGATATTATTCCATGGCATGTAATATCTCAATAGTGTGATCCCCTAACTCAATGGACTGCATCACCACAATATCACAGATAACATATATAAGAATTATAAAAATATTATCACAAATGAAAGTACACATGTACAAAATTTAAAATATTATATAGAATAGATAATAATGATAGGTCTGAAAAAATAAATATTGTTTACATCCAATTGAATTAACTACTTAGCTCAATTCACTTTTTCATACGGAGTGACAAATTGGAACAACTCAATTTTACCAAGACAAAGAAAAACCAATAAAAAGAACTTAAATTATTTGATTAAGCCAAATTAATATCTCACCAACCAAAAAAGATTATCTTAAACTCTCCAAACAACTAAGAATCATAAGCCTTCTTCAACGACCACTGAACCTCATATGATTTCATTGGCCCAATTAATATATTTTATTTTTTTGTTCATCATCATTTATATCATTTGTACAAAGATTCTTATTCCACACTTAGCCCCCGTTTGTTTTAGGAATAAACCCCCAGATAACTCTGAATAATCTCGGATAAGGGATAAAGGGTGTTTAAAAACCTCGGATAACCCCTGATAAAGTATGCTAGAATAAACTGGTATAAAGTGGTATATGGATTCCAACCAACCCCTGGAATTAAAGTTATCATAGGTTATTCCACTCAAAGAACATGTGGGTCCACTGTCAAATCAATTGTCATCACCTCTTATAAATCACCTATCAAATCAACTATCATTATTTTTTCACCTTTTATAAATTCTCATTCATACTTTATTCACATTTTACCCAAACAACAAAACATTTATTCTTACGTTGACCAACGAGAATAATTCAAAACACAATCAAACACAAAATCACTTTATCATTATTTATACTCATTTATGTTTGGATAAATATATACTTAAGAATAAATTCTATTCCTGTTTCAAACGGGGACGTCTATACATAAAGATGCACAAGGTATTTAAATAAAACTAGAATAAGCGCGCTTACATTATTCCTAGTCTGAGTGGTTGGTTGTACAAGGTCTACTAAACCCTGGATTTTTATTATCAATGCAATTTATTTATTTTTGGTAAATTATTGTCAATTTAATGCAAAATTGAGGCCTATAGATTTAGGACCACAGATTTGGTATGACTTATTGATTATATTGGCTCATATCACTGGTTGGCTGGACCACTGTAAGGCTAATTAATGTCTTCATAGCCCTATTAAATTACTTCATCCTAATTAAACTTGAAAATATATGTATGTATAGACGCATATACAAAATAATATTGGATGTAAATGTAATGGTCTAACCCTACATACAAAAAAAATGTCATTTATACTTGTGGTTTTAAAAACGGGCTAGTCGTGAGCTTGATGAAGAGCATATTGAGATTATGTCTGGGATCTGGTGTATCTTTTTTTTTTTTTTTGGTGAGTAATGTATCCTTATTAGATAGTTATGATAAAGTCATTTAAAATGGACAATTAGTTGAATGGATTGGTTTGATTTTAACTAATTAGATAAATTGTATTATATTTGGCATTCAATGTTCAAGGCAATGGACTCACAGAGAAATATATAGAAAAAGACCCACAGAAGTGAGACTTGAGAGGGACAACTCAGAGAGGAAAGTTTCATGATTGAAAGTATGTTGTATCTATCTCACTTATCATAAAGAATTCTCATATTTTCTCAATTATTATGATGTATGTCTAAGCTGATTGTATGATTCTGTCTTCTCTTATGGTCTCATGTTTGTTGATTGCTTAAGCAAATATATCAAATAAAAGACCAAAATGCTGCGATATTACATTTGATAAAAGAGAGATTCACTGTGGTAGTGGGAGTTGGGTTGGGTATAGGCCTATGAATTAGCAATGGCAACAATGCGACTTGAAAATTAGCTATGCCTATCGATGGTGAGACTGAGCTAAAGGTGTAACTTGGACGGATTGAACCGACTCAAATTCACCCAACCCAACATTTGGATAAACTTGGATTGGGTTGAAGTTCTAGCAATTGGATTCAACCCAAACCCGAATTCGAATCCAAACCCACCATTTATTCCTAACCCAATTTTTATCTAAAATCAGTTTTACAATCATGCAACTAAACACAACCTTAGTCTCACATCATTTATAAATTCATATATATATATATATATATATATATATAGAGGTGATATGGTGCGGACATCATACCTCATTTTAATATGCAGTCACCTTATAATCACCGTACAATTGGGGTGCATTTAATCGAATGGTGAGAAGATATTCCATAAAAAAATCACAAGAGAAAAATAGGGAGATTGTGTGGAGAAAAAAGAGGGATCACAATTTATAGGGATATATGTGATTTCATGGGTGATTATTTTAACCGTCTGATTAAAATCCATTTAATTGGATGGTAATGACATGGTGACCACACCTAAGGAAGAGGGTATGATGACCACATCTTATCATTTCACTATATATATATAGGGCGACGTTGGGGTGCGACCGTGCGCACGGTGCACCCCTCGTGCGCCCCGTCCGAGGGCCGTGCGATCGCTGGTCGTGCGATCGCACGGTCCTCGTTTTTTTTTTTTAAAAAAAAAAAACGAAAAAAAAAAAATTCGCACGACCTCTCTCTCTCGCTGTCTCTCTCTCTCGCTGTCTCCCTCTCTCGAAATCGAAAAAAAAAACAAATCGAAAAAAAAAAACGCGGTCGTCGTCGACGGGGGCGGCGGGGGTGACGGGGGTCGACGGGGGCGACGGGGGCGACGGGGGTCGACGGGGGCGACGGGGGCGACGTCGACGGGGGTGACGGGGGTCGACGGTCCGTACGTCGACGGGAGTTGCAGAGGGACGGGGTCGCGGTCGTCGTCGATGGGGGTCGGTCCGTAACGTCGACGGGGGTTGCAGAGGGACGGGGGTCGCGGTCGTCGTCGACGGGGGTCGATTTCGTGCGGTCGTCGTCGACGGGGGTCGATTTCGTCGTCGTCGTCGACGAGAGAGAGAGAGGTTTCGAGAGAGAGAGAGAGACATCGAAAGAGTTCGAGAGACAGCGAGAGAGAGACGGGGGTTGATTTCGAGGTGTTTTTGATTTTTTTTTTTTAATTGACCGTCCGATCGAGGTCCATCGATCGGACGGTCTTTAAACGGGGCGCACGATGGGGTGCACCGTGCGCACGGTCGCACCCCATCGACCCCCATATATATATATATAATACACGCTTTAAAACTTAGAGAGTTCATATGGTCTTTCAAAAAAACATTATTACTATTTGAATCTTCCATGCACATTGGTATTAAGATTTCCACGTACCATTTGAATTTGGAAGATCCACTTTGGATTTTTAATGTATACCAACTAAAATCATTAATTAGTACTACTTGGATATCCATGGATATTTGGGGTAATTAATTAGTTGGTCTTTCTCACTCATGTATTAATGTATATACTAACTTGGACCACCTGAAGACTTGAAGAGTGACAATGGCTTCTTATAACCCATCACACACAGTTCACAACTCCACATTTTTGTTCATTTTGTGTTCAGACAAGAAGGACAATAAACCATCACTTTCTTCATGTTGGTTCTCTATCATGATTTGGTTTTTGTGAGAGCTAAAACAATGACCAAGGCTTATTTTTATTTTAAATCTTGCGTGCAGTTGATGCATATTTAATTTGTTTTTAAAAATAGTAAGTATAATATAACGAGATATATATTTAAAATGTATATACATTTATGACGTATTGAATAGACCCATATATAAAAATATAAATTTTTTTTAAAGAGTTATACATATGTCTTGATGAATAGCTATTGATGTATATGAATTATATGCGGGAATGTCCCCACTGACCGCATGTAACAATATTTTTTTATTTGTCATGTGAGGGGACTCTCCAATTTGTCCAATGCAACATGACTTAAGAAAGAATATTGTTCTACTCAATCTTACATACAACTTTACGTGTAGTTCCATTTTTCTAACTTTTTTGAGTTTTGTACAAATGAGCATACAAAATTGTAGAATATATATTTCATATTTACAAAAGAATATTTTAATCGAAACATTTAAAAAAATCAAAACAAATGTAAGATTATATAGACTAGATTGCACATAAAACTCTTGAATATTATTACACTCAGTTTGTTTTGTAATTTCATCAGCAGCTCAGGAGTGATCCCCCGACCCTAACAAACTTTATAAAATTAAATTTAGTATTTTTGTAAGACAAAAATGTCCTCGTCATTTTTTAACATCCCCCATCTTCTGAAATATCATATTCAATTGTAAAAAAAAATAGCCGTCGATTCTTATTTGATCTGTAAAATAAAATAGAGTCTATTTTCAACATTTTCACCTCCTTAATCTCATCACAGAGACTGAACAAAAAAATTACAGCTTCAACTCCATTACAAAATCAGTGAAAACAATTTAAAAATCGAATCAAAATTTTATAATATATTTTCAACTTAAAATTGCTAGCAACAAAAAGCATAACACCTTGATTATAAAACTATAATTTGTTTAATAAAGTTTAAATAAATCAGTACACACTTTTAGATAATCCCAAAGATTTTTTATGATTTTAAGAAGATTTCAGGGAGTTAAAGACGATTTTTAAATTTTACGGAGACTTTTTCTGATTTTCATGAATCTTCTAGGAGTTATATCGATTTTTTTCAATAAATAAAATAAATTTGAAAATGGTATAACAATAATTTACCATGCATGATTAGGGTTAACCACACATTTGATTAGTTATAAAGATTAAAATAAATATTATTTAATAAGATAAAGATCTAAGGGGATTTACAAATTTTATAAAGATTTTTTTTATTTTTACAAGATTTCATAGAGCTACATCCATTTCCCTCCAATAATATATTTTTCTTTAAAAAAGTGAAAAAAAAAATGATTGTATCACGTCTTGCCAAGAGAAATACCAAGCCCATGGGCTGGCTGGTTGAGTATCGCATGCACGCGCAAGGTGTGGCCCAAAAGGTACTAATAAATGTGAAGTATTGGTGGTTCTCCGTATGGATAATGTTACATATATATATATATATATATATATATATATATATATACAGAATCGATTAGGTGCAGGTCGTGCGGTTAGGGGTCTACGGTGCGGCCAACACATGCGTCGTCCGATTTCATTTCCACCGATCAAGTGGTGGAAAATTTTTTTATTTATTTAATTTGTAACCCGACCAACCGGTTACACCCATCCCTCTCAATCACTCTCTCACTCTCCTCACTTTAATTTTTTCATTTCATCCCTCTCATTCTCTGTGTAAACAAAAAAAAATTTTTTTTTCAAAACCCACCTGATCCCGGTGAGCCCCGGCTTGACCCTCCGATCCCGGCTTGACCCTCCGACACCGGCGACCTCTTCTTACCCCGAAACCTCCGTGGGCGACCCTCGACCCCGATTTCATCGAGTGCTCCATTTAGGGTAAGGATTTTTTTTCTTTTTTTATGTTTTACATGATTTCATTGTGATTTATCACTGGAGGATTGGTTATAGAGAGGTTAGAGACCTGATTGGGGTCGATTATGCCATTAAAGCTAGGTCATATTTTGTTAAGAAATAAAAGTTTGGGTCTTTTTATATAATCTGAGTTAGAAAGATTCCTTGACTACCTATGTTATGTGAAAAGTCTTTTGATGACTTTCAAGGACTTGAAAAATTGTTGTGATGAAAATGTACTTTTCTGTATATATGTGTATAGTTCTCTATTATTTCATTGTAATGGTGTTGTTAATGCTTATGGTTGTGTTTATACTAAATAGGTTGTGGTGTTATGGTACTGTCAGATGATTGAAGGTGTTAGGGTGCAACTATTCATCGGGTCCTTGAGTTCAGTGATGGTGCTTCTGTTTATGTTGTCTATTATACAGTAGTTTATTTTGTTATGTAGTTGCTATGCAGTTCAGCTTATGGTTGTATTAAACATATATTATGCAGTTGATATGCAATTCACTTCAGTTTATCTCACATGTTTAATGTGACAATGAAGAAACAAATCAGCTTATGTTTCTAACCACCAGCACACAAATTATGACATATTCAATTGCCAAGTTGAACACTGCAGGGCCTTATTTCAAGAAATAGAATTTGCTATTATATCCAAGTTGCACGTCTGACTACATGTTTTTTTCTCTAAAACATGTTTATTTAATTTGTATAATAAGTTTTTTTTTTTGTTCAATGATTCGTGGGTGTGATTGTATGTCTTCGTGGTAATATTGAAGATTAATTAAGCCAATTCAAAACATGGTAACACCTAAGAAAGATTTTATTAAACCAATTCAAAACATGGTAACACATGAATACCCTAAACCCTAACTTAGGGTTTAGGGTATTCATTTTTTTTTTAAGGGTATCAAAGTTTTGTGTTTTTTTCAACCAACCAATGTTGGTAAGGTGGGTGGCTGATTTTTGAAGGTGATGGACATGTGAAAAAGATTAGGTCGTATTGGTAATGATTAACACAAGACAATATTATATGATACTTTCAATTAAGAAAATGAGAGTCATGATAATTGAACATTATTATTTCATCAACTATAAAAAAACTTATTTTCATGCATGCGTAATCACATTGAATATTTTAGACAGTGATCATGCATAGTTATTGAACACTTGAATACCCTTTTGGTAATAGCCTTACAACGGATCACATAAAATTGTTTGATGGAATGGCTTATGAGTATTGTTTGATGGTGGGTGAATTATTTCTTTTATTTGTTGTCATATTACAGTAAAAATGTTTAGTGGAGATGACGATACACTTGAAGAAACTGTTCAGAATTTAGAATCATTGTATGGTGATCATAGCGGTATTTGGATTCCGGACGTAGATGAACAATGTAAACCATTAATGGGAATGCCTTTCGATTCTCTTGAAGAAGCAGAAAAGTTCTATGTGAATTATGCAAAAATTTCAGGCTTTTCTGTTCGAAAGTCATCAACAAAATATCGTAATAATGATGGTGCAAAAGAACTTTATTTGAGAGATTTTGTCTGTTCCAAAGAAGGATTTAAAAAATCTTCGACTATAAAACAAACCCGAGGACATGTGCGATTAGGTTGCAAGGCTAAAATCAGTTTAATGAAAGATGGTGAAAGATGGAAGGTGCACAGTCTTGTTGAAGGTCATTCCCATGTTTTGTGTACTCCCAGAAAAACACACCTCTTGAGATCGCATAGAGAAGTAACAAATGCTCAAAAATCTTTGATTGACACATTTAGAGGAGCCAATGTCAGCACTGCACAGACCATGTCTATTTTGGGTATGGATTCAGGAGGGTATGAAGAGGTTGGATGTACGGAGAGAGACATTCGGAACTACATAGGCAAAAATCGAAATGAATTAAAGGATTATGATGCAGAATTATTTGTGAACCACTTCAAAGAAAAATCTGAAATGAATCCATCTTATTATTTTGCGTATAAAGTGGATAAAGATAACAAGTTGACACACTGTTTTTGGGCCGATGGGGGTGCAAGAAAGGCCTATGGTCATTTTGGAGATGTAGTTGTATTTGACACAACTTAAAGCACAAACATATGTGCACCTTTTACTGGAGTGAATCATCATTTTCAATCCATTAATTTTGGTTGTGGCTTGTTAAATGATGAGAAGATTGATTCATTTATGTGGCTTTTTGAAAAATGGCTGGACGCAATGGGAAATAGTCCTCCAAAAGCATTCATCACTGATCAAGATCCTGCAATCGGGGCTGCAATTGCACATTTGTTCCCTCAGGTGCCTCACAGATTTTGCATTTGGCACATAATGAAGAAGGTAACAGAGAAAGTCAGCCCAGTTTCTTATAGAAGTGAATTTTTAGAGCCCTTCAAAGCATGCGTATATGGCTCAGAAACTTCAAATGAGTTTGAAGAAAAGTGGTGGGGGATAATCAGAAAATTCAAGTTAGAGCAGAATGAATGGTTGGCAACAATGTTTCTTATCCGTGAAAAGTGGATTCCATTATATTTTAAAGACATTTTCATGGCAGGAATGAAGAGTAGTCAACAAAGTGAATCTCAAAATTCTATTTTTGATAAATACTTCAATAAAAATAACAGTCTCATTGAGTTCATTCATCTTTTTGAAAGGGCATTAGAGCGTCAAAGGTACAATGAACTAGTGGCTGATCATGGGACATTTGATAAAAGTCGAGAACTTGCAACAAATTATGCTATTGAATCTCAAATGACCAAAAAATATACTCACAAATTTTTTTACATGTTCCAAAAGGAAGTTATATCTTCTATGCAGTGTGGATCGATGATGAAATTTGAAGAAGATGTTCAAGTGCATATTGTTAAAAGGTTGGGGATGGGGGATTCATCTAATTATCGTGAAGTTTCATTTAATCCCTCATCTCAAGCAATTAATTGCTCGTGCAAGAAGTTTGAGAATGAAGGCATTCCATGTGTCACGCCCCAGGGCGGCCATCCTCGGGACGCGGCAAGTGTATATATGATATCAGTCCAACAGGAGTTCAATAACATACTCACACAACAGCTAAAAATGACTACACAGACAAAAACAGGGCTGACATGATATATACACAAATAGCGGAAGCTAAAAAGACTGAATCTGTAATTCAAATACATATTATAGACTCGATACATAATCAACTGTCCTGTGAGAGCCAATATATATACAAAGACATCCAAATAGAATACAAACGCGTGCCCAAGCACGGAATATAACACATACAATCAAAAGGGATGCTGATAGCCTCTGAAACTCGCGGGACGTGGCGCTACTCCGCTACTGATGAAATCCCTCGGGGAGCTCCTCCTCTAGATCCGACTCAGATGACACTGGGGAAAAATATTATGCGAGGGGTGAGCCACACGCTCAGTGAACAGCACGACCCATGCATCACAGATATATTAACCACCAGATATTATTAACCACAAACTCATTATTAAAAGCCACAAAAATGGCAACAACTATAAAATACCAGTGGGCCGCTATCGCCAACCCACTACACCCTCACCCTCACCCCTCAATAGGTGACATAGGATATTGAGACTCACAATCCAGTGGGTCGCTACATCGTCGACCCACCGCACCCTCACCCTCACCCCTCAATATGGTGACATAGGATATTGGGACTGACTAGGCTGATGGTCACCCTTGGTCCACCGATAGTCTCTCCCCACTCCGTAGGCCGTTTGGCCACCCCCACATTCAGCACAGTCCGTCCCAAATCAGGAGGTGCCTACTGATGGGAGCCCCTGCACGGGACAGCCTTTCCAACGCCGGGGCAGTCTCTACACGGATCCAACGAAGGGAACAGAACAGCCTATCCATACGCATATGATCCACTCGGATCCGCAGACAACACATCTCTACAAACTCTAATGTCATAAATTCTTCAGAATTCCTCCAGGACGCATAACTAAGATGCGGGGAACATATATAAAATAATAATTATTAACAAGGGTTATAATATTATTGGGAAAAGAAATCTTGGGAGGGCAGCATGAGGTCCCGATATAGGACATCCCGACAACCAAACAAGGAACACGGAGTACCCTAGCCCGGGTCTCAATGTTGACCTCGCAAGGCCCCTCCCTATAATATTATACAAGGCATGCTAGCATTTAATTTAATAAATCAAACTAATAGGACACATGCATAGGTCGAGGCTTTCCTAGCATGATAACAATGTGACAGGATGCACGGCTCTTACACATATCCTAAGAGTGCAAGTCCCTAACATACAAAGTCTAGGGTAGCATGCATACTACATTTTTATCATGCTTGCATGGATTACATATTACAACAAGTTAATATAAATCCATGGTGCCCCAGGGGAGGACGGTACATGCCCAAGTGCATATAACGCTTCCCTACTGGGTTGGATTGTCCCACTCACCGATAGCCAGGTCGTCGCGTGACCGTCCGTCAAGATCTGCAAAATAGGATACTCAATTCGGTGAGTAAAATACACAAATAAATCCAAAAATACATTAAAATACACAACACTCGGACAAGCGTACATACGGCCTGTATGCACGCGAGCCCGAGCATCCCGACTCACTCCCGAACCCCCGGGCAACCGCACGCACGGCCACCCGCCTCGGGCGCACAGCCGAGCCCCGGCCCGCGCGCCCAGACGCACTGCCGAGCCCAGCCCGCACGCCCGGACACTCTGCTGAGCCCCCCCCCCCCGGTGCACCGCGCGCTCACTGCGCCCCAGCGCAGCAACCCGCGCGCACACCCGCACGCCCAGCGCCCCATCGCCTCGCCCCGCGCGCACCCCGCGCGCACCACCGGCTCGCATCACCCGCTCGCCCAGCCCCGGGTGCACCCGCGCGCACTGCGCCCCAGCGCAGCGCCCGCACACCTCCCACTCACACTCCCCGCTCGCACCGACTGCTCGCCTTGCGCGCACTACGCCCCCTGCGCAGCACCCGCACACCACCCGCTCGTCCACGCGCCCCTGCGCAGCGCTCCGCGCGCACGCCGCGCACTGCGCCCAGCGCGCCCGACCGCACGCGCCCAGCGAGCCCGTCAGCACGCGCCCAGCGCGCCTGCCCGCAGCTCGCCCGCCTGCCTGCGCCTGACCGCATGCGCCTGCCTGCCTGTGCGCGCCGCTGCCCGCATGCGCCCGAACCAAGCTCCACCCGCGCGCACGCCCACGCTGCCCGAGCACTGCCTGCCTGTCCGAGCACTGCCTGCCTGCGCGCACAGCCTACCCGAGACAGCCCTTCCACCACCCCGACGGCCACCAACCGCCTCCAACCGCCTCCCACCGCCACCAACGGCCACCCACAGCCACTCCCACTCAAAAACATCTCCTACACAAGCATCTAAGCAAGAAAAGGAAGGAAAGAAGGCTTACCCAAGGAAAGGAAAGGGAGGGAAGGGGACCGGGAGCTCTTCGCGCACCGAAACACTTCTCCAAAGACCTCCACCACCAAGACCTCCCTCAGCCCCAAAACCAGCTGAAATCAGAGGAGAAAAGAGGGGGTGAGAAGGGGCAATACTCGTGGGAACTCGAATCCGAGACCACCGGTGGATAGATCGGGATGAGATCTAACCTTTCTCTTCTTTGTGTTTTTGATTTTAACCCCTCTAGCTAGGTCAAAATCAAGAAAAAGAGAGAGGGGGAGAGAGAAAATCACTTGGGGAAGATGATGAATAGTGGGGGAGAGAAGATATTTTGCTCACTTATAGGTTAATCCCCACTTAGATTAGGTTTAATTAGGGTTAAGAGAGGATTAGTGAGGCTTAAGTGGGATTTGACTTGGGTCAACCCAACCACACAAAAAAACAAAAGGGGTTGACTAAGTCATGGGCCCATTTTGACCAAGTCAACTCTCCCAATGACTTCTCACTCGGTCAAAACCCGGATACGCCGCGAAAATGTGAAATTCTGAGACGTTGCCGGAATTCAATGAAACTTTCGCGAGTGGCTTGGAATGTCACCAGGACACATAATATGCAGTTATATTTTCAATCGGAGTCCTCAAACTTAGGACGATAGCTAACAGTCTAAGATTTTAGCAGTTCCGATCGAAAAATGAAAAAAAATAAAAAAACTGCCAGAATGTCCCAACGGTGACTAGAAGGTTAAAAGTGACACATATATAACACCATGTTCTCATATAATTGTTGTTTTGAGAAACAATTTCATTGATTGCTTACCTGAAAATCTCATCCTTGAAAGATGGACTACCACAGCCAAATCGAGGTCAGTATATGATAAGGATGGAGTAGAACTTGAAGCACAGAGAACATCAGGTCAGTCAAGTGGCAGGAAGAATATTGAGAATGCGTGGTTTTGCAGAATGTTTGAATGATGCTCCTGTTGAAGTGTGCAACGTAGCAAAAGATATGTTGGTTGAATTGCAGAAAATCAAGGCCTCGCACCCTACAAGTGGCAGTAACAACCCACCACAATGCACGAGCATGTCAATTCCTTCGATTGTGAATGTCCATCCCCCGAATATTTCAAAACCCAAAGGCAGTGGAAAAAGATTGAAAGGGGGTAAGGAAATAGCGATGGAAGAGATGGGTAAGAGACGAACTTGTAGTGTATGCGGTAAAAAGGATAAACACAATGCACGTACTTGTCCCAAATTGAAAGAAATGTAAGTCTACAATCCACTTTGTCAGATAACATTAATTTATTGCATCTTAGTGATATATGATGGTATGTGATTATTTCAGGTTATCACAAAATACTCAAGATAATTCTATTTCATTAAATGAAACTCCCGCTTCTAACATTTGCACCTCCAAGCGCATGGTAAACAATTTTGTCAATGTGTCACTCCGTTTGGTCATTTGTTCTATGAGTTTTATCTAATTTCCCCTTGCTTCAATTTTAATCATTGCAGACTATAGATAATGAACGGTGGAATACCTTTCGGAGGCTAAGCTTTGATCTTAACACTGGTATAGTTGTAATGAAAAGCAATATGATATTATCTTGTCTTCAACGCACTTCAACATGCAGGTCTTGATCACATTTATGGTTTTCATCTGTAATGCAGATCATGGGAGTTCAAATATCTAATAGTAGATGAAAAAGTCCAGGACAACACGAGAACGGGATGCCTCTTTTGTGAATTGAAGTATATGAAATCATGTAATTTTTTTGATGATGTAATATTTATCCTTTTGTAATTATGCATAACAATTCAAACTTTAATTTACTCACTTCTAAATGTAACAATTTTTTGGATGTGTCTACATATCTATGTACAAATCACAGGTCACCCATATTTGTGAAGTGACTTAACTATCTGGAAAACCACTGCTGCGTAGTTAGTGGCAGATATTTGATTTCTGATGGTCTTCAAAATTCTCCAGATCCATGATTTAACTGCTAGTTACATACTATGTTACCAAGAGTTCACTGAAAACTTGATAATAATAAATGCCTATGAGATTAAATTACATACATATATGCTAGAATTCACACATTGGTTGAAGCTACCAATCTCACTAGATGTGTCTTCAAACGCAGTTACCTATATACAATTCGTTACTTACATATATGGGTGAAGTGACTTAATAACCTGTAGGCTTAAAGTACATATATACACATTTGCATTTACTCATTGTCCGAAACTATCAATATCTCTAGATGTGTTTTAAGACAGGGTTACCTATATAAAACTAACCGGTTACATATTTTGGTGGAGTGACTTAACTACCTGTGGGAATAACTTACATACATAAACCCACTATTTGAATATATCAAAATATCCCTGGATGTGTTTTAAGACACACTTACCTACATAAATATAACGGGTTACTTACATTGGGGAAGCAAATTGATCACCTGTAGGCTTAAATTACATACATACACGCTTGCATTTACTCATTGTTCGAAACTACCAATATCTCTGGATGTGTTTTAAGACACGGTTACCTATATAAAACTAACCGGTTACATATTTTGGTGGAGTGACTTAACTACCTGTGGGAATAACTTACTTACATACACCCACTATTTGAATATATCAAAATATCCCTGGATGTGTTTTAAGACACACTTACCTACATAAATATAACGGGTTACATATATTGGGGAAGTGAACTGATCACCTGTAGGCTTAAAGTACATATATACACATTTGCATTTACTCATTGTCCGAAACTATCAATATCTCTACATGTGTTTTAAGACACAGTTACCTATATAAAACTAACCGTTTACATATTTTGGTGGAGTGACTTAACTACCTGTGGGAATAACTTACATACATAAACCCACTATTTGAATATATCAAAATATCCCTGGATGTGTTTTAAGACACACTTACCTACATAAATATAACGGGTTACTTACATTGGGGAAGCAAATTGATCACCTGTAGGCTTAAATTACATACATACACGCTTGCATTTACTCATTGTTCGAAACTACCAATATCTCTGGATGTGTTTTAAGACACGGTTACCTATATAAAACTAACCGGTTACATATTTTGGTGGAATGACTTAACTACATGTGGGAATAACTTACATACATACACCCACTATTTGAATATATCAAAATATCCCTGGATGTGTTTTAAGACACACTTACCTATATAAATAACGGGTTACTTACATTGGGGAAGCAAATTGATCACCTGTAGGCTTAAATTACATACATACACGCTTGCATTTACTCATTGTTCGAAACTACCAATATCTCTGGATGTGTTTTAAGACACGGTTACCTATATAAAACTAACCGGTTACATATTTTGGTGGAGTGACTTAACTACCTGTGGGAATAACTTACATACATACACCCACTATTTGATGTCTACCAAAATATCCCTGGATGTGTTTTAAGACACACTTACCTACATAAATATAACGGGTTACTTACATTGGGGAAGCAAATTGATCACCTGTAGGCTTAAATTACATACATACACGCTTGCATTTACTCATTGTTCGAAACTACCAATATCTCTGGATGTGTTTTAAGACACGGTTACCTATATAAAACTAACTGGTTACATATTTTGGTGGAGTGACTTAACTACCTGTGGGAATAACTTACATACATAAACCCACTATTTGAATATATCAAAATATCCCTGGATGTGTTTTAAGACACACTTACCTACATAAATATAACGGGTTACATATATTGGGGAAGTGAACTGATCACCTGTAGGCTTAAAGTACATATATACACATTTGCATTTACTCATTGTCCGAAACTATCAATATCTCTGGATGTGTTTTAAGACACGGTTACCTATATAAAACTAACCGGTTACATATTTTGGTGGAGTGACTTAACTACCTGTGGGAATAACTTACTTACATACACCCACTATTTGAATATATCAAAATATCCCTGGATGTGTTTTAAGACACACTTACCTACATAAATATAACGGGTTACATATATTGGAGAAGTGACTTAATCACCTGTAGGCTTAAAGTACATACATACACACTTGCATTTACTCATTGTCCGAAACTATCAATATCTCTGGATGTGTTTTAAGACACGGTTACCTATATAAAACTAACCGGTTACATATTTTGGTGGAGTTTCTTAACTACCTGTGGGAATAACTAACATACATACACCCACTATTTGAATCTACCAAAATATCCCTGGATGTGTTTTAAGACACACTTACCTATATACATTTAACAGGTTACATATATTACTGAAGTGGCTTAATCACCTGTAGGCTTGAAATACATACATACATACCTAATTTATTCTTTGTCTGAAATCATATTGACACACACAACTTTTCACAAATCTAACCTATTACATAATTTTGTAATAGCACATACATACCAATGCATGAAATTTTGTAAACGCATCTCATCTGCAATGCTTCTTTCATTTTTTATATACAATAGATGTGAGATAAAAACACTGTTTAAGTTACAAAGTAAAGAGAGCATGTAACATAGAAATATGAATGTACTTACACATCATTGTTTTGACATGTTACAAAAAAATACAAATTAAGGTAGAAGATTATCAACCGATTGCTTGCGATGCTAAAGTCTCATTTTTCTGTAATATGAGACCTGCTAGCTTTCCTCGAAAATTATCCATGTCAACCTGAAATATTATCATGCATAACAGTTATATAAATAATAAAAACTAATTGTGATTTACATACATTTAAAAGAAAATTTTCCTTACATGTGTGAATTGAAATTCTTTAGCTTGGCCTAAGCACTCCATATATTTTAAAACAAAAACACCACAATCAGTACCATTATTTTGTTTGGGACATGTCACACAGTCAACGAGTTGCCAACCCTCATCAACTATCCCCTTGTATATGTTCTTAATATATGCAACCTATATAAAGCAACAACCATTATTAGAGCATTTCCAAGATCAAATTATCATCAAAGTAGATTGACTATAAAATAAAACATGAGTGGACTTACAATTGCTTCGGCGCTCTTCATATACATTTTCCCTTCTTAGATGTATATGCATCAAAACAACCCTTTTTCATATTAATGACCAATAGATGCCAATGAAAATTAGTTAAAAGGGGAATGAATACTAGACCAATGGTAGTGGAGATCATCTCCCTCAAAGCACTCAAATGTTTCTCTGCTTTCTTCATTTCTCCTTTTGAAAACCAATACTGTTATACCAACATTATATAAATAAGAATTGAGGTCTAATAATATTGTCAGTGAATATTACCAAAACACTTCATACATACATGAAACAATGATGACACAAATATAGTCCTTAGTTCTCCATCTTCAGTTCGACTCCGCTCTTGAAAAATATAACCACAAACATTGATTACCTATAAGATAAAGAAAGTGTTAATGTTATTTATAATGTTACAAGATTGAAATATGAAAAGCACATACAAACTTCATTTAGCTTACATCTCCCTCAAGACATCTTCCTGTTAACAATTCAAATATTTGCTTCCTCGTACAAAATGTGTCTTCGTTCTCAAACACAATTTCTCTGGATGAAATCAAATATAATAAGTAGGAACATAAAACTAAAAATGAGTTATAACACTAAAGCATTACCCATTCATTTCTAAACTCAAAAAGTTGCCTATCAATTTTTTGTCAAGTTCATCTAAATCATCCATCGGTACAGTCTGAAATGATAGAAATGATATTAGAAAATATATAAAAATCAAAAGATTTTAGCTAGTGTACATCAGAGAAAGTAATGGTAATACGCATTAATACCTTGTGACGCCTCTTGGTGGAGGATGGAAGTAAAAGATAAGGAGAACTTATCTTGGAACCTTTTTTCTTATCTCTTTTCCCTTTTCCTTTTTCTTTGCTTTCATCCTTTGTAGTGTGAGTTTCTTGCTCCGTGTCTTTCTGTTCATCCTTGTCAACTTGACAAACATCTTGATCATTTTCAACATATTCATCTTTATTGACATCTTCATTGGTGGAGGAGGACATCGAATATCCAGTAGATAGAAATTCATCTTCATCCCTCTTCACACCCGACTGTGCATTATGGAATGATTTCATCCACATATGAATTTCTGCTGTCAACCGGGAATTCTCATCTGTGAGCCGATCATTTTCTTTCATCAGTCTCACATTTTCCTCAAATAGTCTATCTCTTTCTGCTATAATGGATTCCAAGCTATCTTGTTTACATTCATTTTTTGTCCCTTGTGTAACCTTTTTTGAAAGAAACGTATTCTCCACATCACGAGGCACAAGTCTTTCAATCACCTATAAACAACAAGACTGAAATCAATATCTTACAAGTCTCAAAGTCATATTGACTTTAAAATAATACATATAATATGAATAATAAACAAACTAATATTAATGAAACACTTACTTGGAAGTCTTTCATCCCCTCAATTAGCATAGCCGCTGAATTTTTTCGATGATGTTTGATTGATTCCCATTTAAAAAGTCGGGGCACTTTATCGCGTGCAATGGACTTGGGTTTCACTATATTGCTATGCTCATAGACAAATACCTGTCAAAATCAAAATTTAATTTTAGACAAATGAGTATTGTCAATTACAATCACTCTAAGAGTTGATGACTTACATTGATGAGAATGGCACACCCATTGATATATCCGGCACTTTGACTTTCTCCTTTTTTTTTACTCTTTACCCGATCAGACGCATCAGGTATGTGCTTTATCAAAAATCTATGCACTGCATCTGCCCATGCATAGTCTCCTAGTCTTTCAATCTCATCAACATATCCCAGTAGCTGAATCGGTATCGCAAAATTTGTTTGGGGAAAGAGAACAGTGGAAAATAATAAGAGAACCATCATCTTCATGAAATCTTCTAGTGCCCCCCCTATCTCATACAACATCAGTCGTTGGAGATGCCTTACAATATTCTTTGTTGTTGGAGGAGATTTATCAAAAAACCTTTTTTGCAACTCTGTACACTCACCATCCTTTTCGAAGTCAACAATTTCTCCATGACTACTCAAACCCAGGATTAATGCACAATCGGAGACTTTGAAGGGGATGATTGAATTTCCTAGTTTAAAACCTTTTCTTCCTTTCTCCCATACTCCACAACTTTCCTCCAGGATGATTCTCTCACACAAAAGACTGGGCATCTTAAGAAAATGCCCAAACGGTGTTTTATCCATTGCCTTGATATGTCGTTCTTTGAGTTCTAACTTTTGCACAATCTTGAGAAATTTGGTCGGATAACATCTCATGTTAAGTGTATTTTGACCATTTTTCACTTTATCCTGTCAAATTGTTTAAAAATAAGAAATACAAAGAGTGTATGCAATATAATAAGAGTATTAATAGGAAAGAATGTATTCTTCACTTGTTAAATTACCTTTTGTATGGTCTTCTTGTTTGTGTTAGACCTCAAATTCTTTGGAATTCTTTTTTCTGATAATTTTGTGCTTGAAGGCTTTGTAGATTGTCTAGCTACTTTTAGTGGTTGCATTTGTTTTTCCTTTTCCAAAGTTGCAGGCCTCTTACGTCGAGCCATAGCTGAAAAAACAACATAAAAACAATAAGAGAGAAAAAAAAAACACACACACACATAAAACTCATATTGAAAAGGAAACTATTCAGGGAAACATAGAGGAGTGCAAGACAACATGGACATTCTCATATTTATGACAACATGGACAAAATGCTTTATTATTAGGAAGTAGATGCAGTCTCTTTAGATTTTTAAGATAAAGATTCAATCTACATCATGGTGGATGACAGTCTCAAGTTTTCATATATGGAGTGTCACTAAAGAAAGTATCTGCATACATGAAATCTATAGAACCAAGTGCCTTCATAATTACCAATACACTACCAGACAATAACAATTGCCAAAGCCAAGACTTGAATGCACACCAAATTCAGCCTTCCCAACCTATTATTTACTGAATCAATGCTACAAGAAACTTGTGTGTGAATGTTAAACCAGTGCCAAAAGCCAAAGGTTTAAAAACTTTTATATACCTCGTTACAAGATGCTTACTATTTAAAATATATATATATATATATATATGTGTGTGTGTGTGTGTGTGTGTGTGTGATCAACATTTTAGACAGTAAAAAAGATTGAGTCAATATTTTCCTTAGATTTAACATGGTAGATGGCTCTTGGTGATTAACATAAGAAGCACACGATTCATTCAAATACCGTATTCAATCAGAGTGGCATTTTTTTGGTTTGAGACTGCCACCGTATTTGAATCGATCATCAACCTTGGATGGTATTACAACGAAATTTTTAGAGATATATGTCACAAGCATAAAGTATTCCAAATTTTGTTAACTATCTCATAACCTCAAACCCCATTATCACAAACATTTATTCTCACACCATCACTTTGTATCAAGAATCATAACTCAAAAAAATAAATAATAATATAAAATAAAAAAATGGGCTCCCTCAGAAATCTTAGGAAGGAATCAATCATTCAACGAATCTCAGAATTAGCATGGTACATTAAAAACATAATTGGGAACCCAAATCTTATTTTCAACAAAGAAAACCAAAAATTCAAAAAAAAAATTAAAACTTGTGAAGCGAATACATTGTTATGTGATTCTTTTCCCCAACCTTCAAATTATGAAAGCCTCATAATGAGATGGGTATAATAAAAGAATATCATCATCGCAGAACAAAAGAAAGCATAATTGAAAGATTCATATGTGGTTGGGGGAATGAACAGAACGAAATAAGATGGTAATCTAAAAAACAAATATTCTATGCATTCTTCATTTGGTCGGTTTCAGTTATAATAGGCATTTCAAGGACTAAATAGGTTGAGGTTGTTTGGTTAGAATAGTTAGATTTAGAGTAAAAACAATAATAAGATGTTATATTTTTTAATATTGAAATTAGCTTAGCTAAGCTGGATAATTATACACCAACGTTTTCTTAGGTGTTACCATGTTTTGAATTGGCTTAATTAATCTTCAATATTACCACGAAGACATACAATCACACCCACGAATCATTGAACAAAAAAAAAACTTATTATACAAATTAAATAAACATGTTTTAGAGAAAAAAACATGTAGTCAGACCTGCAATTTGGATATAATAGCAAATTCTTTTTCTTGAAATAAGGCCCTAAAGTGTTCAACTTGGCAATTGAATATGTCATAATTTGTGTGCTGGTGGTTAGAAACATAAGCTGATTTGTTTCTTCATTGTCACATTAAACATGTGAGATAAACTGAAGTGAATTGCATATCAACTGCATAATATATGTTTAATACAACCATAAGCTGAACTGCATAGCAACTACATAACAAAATAAACTACTGTATAATAGACAACATAAACAGAAGCACCATCACTGAACTCAAGGACCCGATGAATAGTTGCACCCTAACACCTTCAATCATCTGACAGTACCATAACACCACAACCTATTTAGTATAAACACAACCATAAGCATTAACAACACCATTACAATGAAATAATAGAGAACTATACACACATATACAGAAAAGTACATTTTCATCACAACAATTTTTCAAGTCCTTGAAAGTCATCAAAAGACTTTTCACATAACATAGGTAGTCAAGGAATCTTTCTAACTCAGATTATATAAAAAGACCCAAACTTTTATTTCTTAACAAAATATGACCTAGCTTTAATGGCATAATCGACCCCAATCAGGTCTCTAACCTCTCTATAACCAATCCTCCAGTGATAAATCACAATGAAATCATGTAAAACATAAAAAAAGAAAAGGCTATCACGAAAAAAAAAAAAAATCCTTACCCTAAATGGAGCACTCGATGAAATCGGGGTCGAGGGTCGCCCACGGAGGTTTCGGGGTAAGAAGAGGTCGCCGGTGTCGGAGGGTCAAGCCGGGGCTCACCGGGATCAGGTGGGTTTTGAAAAAAAAAAATTTTTTGTTTAGACAGAGTTTGAGAGGGATGAAATGAAAAAATTAAAGTGAGGAGAGTGAGAGAGTGATTGAGAGGGATGGGTGTAACCGGTTGGTTGGGTTACAAATTAAATAAAATAAAAAAAATTTCCACCACTTGACCGGTGGAAATGAAATCGGACGACGCATGATGTTGGCCGCACCATAGACCCCTAATCAAACCGCACCTAATCGGTTCTGTATATATATATATATATATATATATATATGTTATAGAAGAAGAATGTACGATGTTAATGTAAATACATGTTTTGGTAATTTTTTATTAATATATATAAGACTAAAATTATGACAAAAAAAATAGCATAGTTCTCCATATAATAAATAAGGTCATCCAAGAGAAAACAACTGATGTGAGAGTATTCAGATGATTGAAAAAAATGTTTTCAATTTCTATTTTATTGCATTTTTGTTTTTGTTTTTTATTATTTTATTTATTTTAAAAAACTTGTCCCTTTTTTTTCTGTTTAATTTTCCTTTCATTTGTATTTTCTCATTTTTAGTTTGTTATTTCTTTATTTATTTTTTTAAAATCTAAAATTTGTAAGTCAAAACGGTAAAACTCTCATAGGAAATGCCATATAACATGTGAATAAAGGGAACAAGGAAAAAAATGATTTATTTTCAAAGAAAAAACTTTGACATCTATACTTATAAGTTAAGATAAAGTCTAATAACTATTTTAATAGAGAGTGACATTGTTTATTAGAATTTATTTATGTCATAGATAAAAATACAATTTTATGACATTTAAAAAAATTACTTCACGTGACACACCGATCACATTTGTCCCATCACACACCTCTTATAAACACAAACAATTTATACATGGTATGGTGATTATTTAAAAAAATTATAAACTTTTATCAATCACTTACACTCATTTTATCTAAGGTAAATAATAAAAAAAAATTATTTTTAAATTTTTCAATGAGCATAAAAACCAACCAAAATATATCCATTCAATTTAAAATAGACTGATACATACTTTTCATCAAAATATATATTTAGATGAGATTCATTATTTTAAAAATATTAAAACATATGAAGATGGTCCATAGGACTGCATTTAGAATGTCCCTAACATTATTTAATACAATACATGTTTGTTAATATTTATAAGCGATAGATTATAATTTTTAATTTATAAATAAACAGTTGTTGCATGTTTGTTTATAGAATTTATCTAAATTAAAAACAACTAAAAAAAAAAAAAAAGTCTTTAATCTCTGATCTGAGTTTAAAATGTTTCTTATATTATAACTTATAGATTATTTAAAAACAATAGGTTAGACAAATCTTTCTCTCTTTTTAATATTCCTCTGATCTTCTGAAAATACTACAGAGAATGACAAAAAAAAAAAAAAAATTCAGGATCAGAGAATGAGATGTGAGTGATGAAAAAAGAAGCTGAGCTTAGAGAGAGACAGAGAGTGGGAAGGAGTGATATAAAGAAATAGAGAGAGAGAGAGAGAGAGATTTGGAAGTTTGGATTGTAGGTTTGTCCATAAATTTAAAAAAAAAAAAAAATGTCGGCCATTACGAAATGTCGATCTCTCCCGACGTCGACATGGAGACATCTAGGGTTTCCGGGGTTTCTCCGCCACGAATCGGCCGCATCTCCCTCTCCCCCACCACCACCATCTTTACTGGATCTCCACGAGGTGGAGAAGGTCCTGACCGACGTCAAGGCCGGCGACGTCAGGGTGATCCCCGTCGGAGGACGGTCCGGCGGGTGGACCGACTTCATGGTCGTCGCCTCCGGGAGGTCTGCCTGGCACGTCCGCAACATCGCACAGGCCCTCGTACACAAGGTTTGGTCTTTGACTCTTCTTCGAAAACTCTGAACGGGAAGAACAGAAACCCTAGATGGACTTGTTATTTTTTTGAATTGATTGATGGAGGCCACGTTTTGATGTTCCGGGTCGGTCTATTTTCAGTGAATGATTCGAAAAACAAGTTTTTTTTTTTTTTTTTTTAAGTAAAAAAATTTGATTGAAGAACTGTTGATTTTAGTGTTTGTAATATAGTTAATAAGAGGAAGACTTTATCTTCAACTTTTTATATTGTAAGTGTTCTTGTAGTTCTTTTTTTACTTGTAAGAGTAAGATTGTGTGAAGTTTGTGTCATTTTTTATTCATGATTGTTACGAGTTAATCTAGTTTAACTTTATAATATATGTGAAGTTTGTATTTAGAAGTCTGTGTCTACGGTTTTAAGTTTTTATTAAGAATTTTTTCATGTTTTCTAATTTTATGAATTAAGAAAAAAAAATTTAAGATTATGCATTTGGTATATGATGATTCTTGTTTTTGATGGTTTTGTTTAATTTGTTATGCAGGTGAAGCAGAAGCAAAAGGGGTCTGAAAGGTTACAGCTTCCAAGTGTGGAGGGTGTAAAAGGAGGGAACTGGATCGTCATTGATTCGGGTTTGTATTCCACTTGCAGGACCACATTTTTTAATTTATTGATTTCTCCTATGTATGTGATGAATGTAAGTTTGTGAAACTTTGCTGCTGACTGAATTTTTTTTTATTGCTGATATGCTGTGACGTATGATCTTATTTTTTCTAGGGAAAGATATTCTTGATTTGCAACAGAGTTTATCTTTTAGTTTTATTTATTCTTACTTGCAGGCACTGTGATAGTTCATGCTCTTGAGGAGAAAGCAAGATCATATTACAATTTGGAAGGTCTTTGGATGAAAGAGATGTCTCCAGAGGAACCTGATCAGGTTAGCTTGATATGAGGAAACTTGCACTCACAAATAATTGTTATGACAGTTATTTTAATCCTATGGATGGCCCAAACATCACATCATAACAAGTATTATTGTATTGATTTTCTTATGTCCCATTTGGGAATCGTCTTGGTGCTATTCTTTTTTCTTTTCTTTTTTTGGTTACTGTCATGGAACTATTCTTCATACATGATTATATAACAATCTACATGACACAAGAGTTTTTCTGTTTGGTTGTTTTTTTATTATTCTTATTAGAAAAAGTGAAAATAATCTTTTTATTGTTTGATGATTCACCTTGGATAAATTGAAAGATATGTAGTGGATAAGAAGGTGACTTGGAAATATCGCTTTCAATAGGATTGGTTTACCGTTCTTCTCCTATGGACCCTTCTTTGCTTTGGAGTCGCATTACTTGAGAGTTAATTTAACTGTCACAATAGCTTAAGTCTAATCCAAGGGCTCACGTCTCGATCGTTTGTGCCCTCCTTGAGATGGCAGATGTGATTAAGGAGGATATCATTTCCAAAACTGGGAATGGGGTTGAGACTCGTTTTTGGAATGGTGCTGCATTGGGCCCTCTTCCCAAATCTTCTTGTGGTGACCTCAAACAAGGAAGAGTATGACTTTGTCGTTGTGACAATAACTCCATCATTTGGTGTCCTCGATTCCGGATAAACTTAAACGTTGTGGAAGCGGAAGAAATGACTCTCCTTCAAGAGGTAACCTTGGAGGTGGAGGACGAAGATACTATTATTTGGAGGAGCTCATCCATCAAAGGTGTTCTGTCAAAACATCATACAAACGGTGTAATAGGAATCCGAATCCTTCAAGAGTGATCCCGTTGCTTGGTTTGCACAACAAATTTGAGTGTCTCACCCTTGAAAGTTTATTGTTTTATGTGGTTGTTAACTCTTGTCAAGCTCATTGCAAAAGTGAACCGTGCATGATGGGGTAAAATGAGAATCTAGCATGTGGGCTTTGTGGTTTAGAGGAGACACATGGATCACCTTTTCTATGGTTGTCACAATAATCCAAGTGTGTGAATGAAAATGAGTGAGACCCTTGAGGCCCCTTGCACCTTCACTAATATTGACAAAATGCAGGACTTCTTGCGATGCAGGGTCAAGAAAGGTGATAGAAATGCAAAATTCATTGGGATCCTCCCACATGTGGTGTGTTGGAGCTTGTGGAGCTCCAAGATAAAAGGTTATACATCAAAAACATTTGGGAGATGATCAAGGCATCAGTGCATCACTTTGGGCATGCGAATTTGCTTTTATAGGAAGAAACCACTAGGAGTTTAGATAGGCTCCAGGGAAGGGTTTGAAAAAGTTGTTTAATCCTTGGTTCTTTTGACATTGTATCATTTTCAATGGGATTCATGATCTGTTTCTTTTTCCCTGTTTTTCTCCTTTAATCTTTCAGGGGATCTCTCGTCTCTAGTTTTGTTCGAGGGGCATCATTCACATTTTACAAAAAAATGGTTGATAGGTACAGAGTTTATAATTTTTTAATTTCTTTCCTATCCTTATTTTAGTTGTTTGTGTTTGGAAATGGGTGTGAGTGTATAAAAGTATGCGAGAGATTTATATGAGAGATGTGACCAAGGTGACATGTTTTGGGATGTTTGTGAGTGATAAAAGAGAGCTATTTTTTAATGACATGAAAGAATACTTTAATCATTAATATGAATAGATAAGGGTGGATAAGCACTTATTTCTTATGGTCTCCCCCTGGAATTATTATCAAGGCTTCTAGTTAGTCAATTGATGCATAGCTGTCAGATTTGTTTACTGACAAAACGAACAACTTTTTTCCGGTTAAACCTTATTGAGGCTTACCCATCATGTATGACAGGAAGCAAACGTGGGGTGTAGAGAATAGGATGTCACATATGTATGGTGCAGATTGCCAGCATCATTGTGTCACAAAGAGATATCTCATATAAATTTAGTGCCTTACAGTTTCAGCTGTAGCTTTTCCTGAATATTATAGTTTGTTTAGGTATGCAACTATGATGTAGAACATCGAAAAGAATCTATAGGGTGGACTCATTGCTGTACTAAAAGAGTGAAAGAAGAATTGCATAGTAAAGAAAGAAAACATACTTCAAGTATTTTGAAGAAAAGAAGGAGCCCTTGGGCTCTTTCTGTAATCTGAGCCTATGTGCCAGGTTTTTATTATAACCCCTTGTTATTTTGGCCTTTGATTAATTTTTTGGTAGTGGGGTCTATAAAGAAGGGGGTTAATGTAGTTGACAAAATGCGGATGAGTTTCACAGAATGAAAGCTGATGAGGAGTGTTTTTTTAGTTAGAACTTTCAACTTTGGATATTATTTATTGTCCTTGGGATTTTAGAGGTTAGTAGTTAGTTTTTGAACAAAGATCATCTATTGAGATCAAAGATCGTTCCCTGCAGCTGTAAATAGAGAACTAGGGCATGGTGCCGTTAAGCCATTGTAGTGGTAGGACATTGGTTTAGTGGTTTTCTGTCATTCTTTTGTGAAAACCTTAAGGAACCATGATCCTAGTAATTGGTATTCAATTCTAGGGTTCCTTTGTGATGCTTTATGGAACTGCAATTCTCTTTCCTGATTTGTTCTGCTTTCACTATTGGAATCGATTGGTATAATCCACCTTCTCTCAAAAAATTGTAAACCAGACAGGCAGACACCATCCTTCCCTATAACAAAACTTTTACATATAGAATTTCTTGAAATTAGTTATTCTACCCCTTGTGGTTGAACAATTTCCATTCCTGGTGGCTTTGGGGGTACTTGAAAATGTTAATGTTTTAGTTTTTTTTTATGTATGAAGTAATTGGGATGGATTTTGTTGAATATTGCATATCATGTATCGTCATTTTGAGACCCAGTACTTTCATTGAGAGCAGTGGTGCAGCCCACCTTTCCCCTCAAAAATTCACGATGAAATGCCATCATGTATTCCATCCATCGTCTGTTCACTTTGCCCCTGTTTGGCGTGTGATATAACCTTGTCCATAACCTTCAGGGCAGTTTTTGTTTGGTCACATTTTTTTTACTGTCATCATGATTTTTTGTTTATAGTGCTTTTCTTTTTTTTTAAACTGTTAGGACTTATTCTAACCTATTTGAATGGTTTTATTTTCCTGCCCTATCAGATCCTTATTCTGCACCCTGAACGGGGGCTTCATTATTCATTATCCAAAATTTTCCAGACTATCAGTGAACTTCTGAAACCCCTCTATTAATCGTTCTTCTCCATGATGCAGGATTTGGGAAGAGCTTTCATGAAGGTGCGACGCATAAATAATTCCAAAAAGCAGTCTGTCCAGACATGAAGAAGAAGAAAGAAATAGATTCATATTCTATTCTATTCGTCTTCAACCATAAGTTGCAGCATCAGCAGAAAAAAGGAATGTCAGCACTGTAATATTAACAAATGCATGTTTCCTTCCTTTGACTCTTCCATGATATCTTGAATATGTGAATTGAAGCAAGCAAAAAGGAGATGTGGTTTTATATCAATCTGTTCTTGCTCTCTCCAATTGGTCTTGTCTGGGAGGAAACATTTTGCATAAGAAACTTATGATGTGGCCATTTTATCTGGAATAATGGGTGTGTGAGAATGAGACTGTTTTAAAGTGGCTTCTTCTCTGTGTCCAATCCACACTTAAGGGCCGTTTAGATTAGGGGTGGTAAACGAGCTGAGCGAGCTGGGCTTTGACATGTTCAAGCTCGGCTCATTTATAACAAGGCTCGGCTCGTTTGTAAAGAGGGCTCAAGTAAGCTCGAACCAAGGCTTGAGCTTGGGCTCATTTAGCTCTCATTTAGCTAAAAAAAAATGTCATTTAGCAATTAAAACATGTAAAAAATAGATAACATGTAAAAAATTGACAATCATATTTGAAAATTATCACTAAATAATCATATTCGAAACGAGCTTGTATAGGCTTGTGGTTTGGTTCATGCTTGGCTCGTTTATAATCGAGCTTTATAAATTATTCAAGCTCGAATTATTTATCTAATCGAACGAGTCTGAACGAGTTCCAACCGAACTGAGCGAGGTCGAGCGGCTCGGCTTGTTCACTACCCCTAGTTTAGATTCACATTTCGGTGGATTCTGCATTTAAAAAAGAGCAGTGTTACACAATTTGTTTTTCAGCCTCAATTGCAGTCCCATGTATGTAAAATAGAAAATTATCGAATCATATACTCACATTAAAGAGGTATATGCTTTGATAGAAATTTTTCATACTTTCTATGAATGCAATGATACAATTCATTGGAGTATATGCTGAATTTGTTCATAAAAGCATATACCTTATTAAAAGAGGTATTCAATTTTTTTAAAAATTATAACACGTATAGATTTAAATTGGGGTTGAAAAAAAGGTTGTACGTAACATTGTAAAAAAACAAAAATGATGAATTTTTTTTTCATTTATCATTTTTCTTACAAAGGATTTAAATCCATGGGTGCAAACAAAGACACCCGTTTCAAAATTGGTGAATGTGACGGAGTCTAATATTTTCCTTTTAAATGCACCTCTCAAATCCATGTGCATGTCCCTTTATTTACATGCCCCATCTAATTTAGAAGCCCACATACAAAAAACCCTAACACAATTCCTTTGCATCCCCCTTTGTTATTCTCTCTCACTGGACAACTGTCCATCTATCTCACCACCCTTAAAAATTTATCACGAAATAAAAAATTTATTTTCTTTCAAACAGATATACAAATTTAAATTTAAAATTTTAAAAATTCACAACTTATTCCAACCAAAATAAATCAAATCTACACGTAAAAACAATATGTAATCTATTGTTGATGCTCATTATCACCAAATCCTTCAAACCTCTAGAGAAAATCTAAAAAAATCTTTACAAATTCAATCTCTATACAAAACAATATCAACACAAACCAAATAAATCTAGTCATAACAACGTAAGAAATACTTCTCCTCATCTTCGTCAATGAACGATATTTAATTTACACTAATTTATTTTGACAATCCTAAATACAATCCTATATACGTCACTGGATCCTTTCATTTACTGTATTGTGGTATATACATTATTATAAATTTTTCACATTTTCTATATATAAGATCATTCAATTTATTAGAGTGTATATTTCATCTTTTATAAAAGTTTATACCTCATTAAATATGGTATATGATTTAAAAATAATTTTTTGCCTTCATTTTATCAAAATAACCGGCTTAAAATGGCTGTCCAAAAATACACTTGTAAAACTCATAAATTTTGTATCCATATCTCTGCTTTCAACATGTATGAGCTGGGGTTAATTTTTTCAATTAAAAGGCAGTTAGCACCATTAAAAATGACTGAAAAAACCAAACTAACCATGGTTCCATCTTCTTCTTCAACCTCTCACCCAAAAATCTCATATTCCTCTTCTCCAAACTGATTTTTGGGTGAAGAAACCATGGTTCCATCTTCTTCTTCCTCTTTTGCTCTGGCTCGACTTGGTTGAAGCTCGTTTAGACTCGTTTGATTAGACAAATAAGTTGAGCTGAGCTTGAACAATTTTTAAAGCTCGGTTGTCAATGAGCCGATTCAAGTCGAGCCGAGCCATAAGCCTACACGAGCTCATTTACTTAAAATTGTGAAATGTTGTCTATTTTTTAATATAATTGTTTAGTGATGATTTTCGAATGTGATCGTCTATTTTCGATATGTTATCTGTTTAATGCATGTTTTAATTGCTAAACAATTTTTTTTGAGCTAAATGAGCTCGACCTCGTACCTTGGTTCGAGTTTGCACTCGAGCTCGTTTTAGAAATAAGCTGAGTTGAGTTTCAACCGAGCTTTTCACGAGCCAAATGAACCGAGCTTGAACTCAAAATTAAGATTGCTCCCAAGCCGAGCCAAGCTTAATTATAAACGAGTTGAGCTTGAGCATGTCAAAGCTCGGTTCGCTTTGGCTCGTTTATTACCTTTGTTTTCAGGGGGGGTTATATGGATTTTAAGAAAAGATAGTGGGTTATATGGATTCTGGGAAGTTAGGGGGGTGTTTATATGGATTTTTTTCCTTAAATGAATCATACGTGTAACATTTCCATATAAACTTTAAAAATCATCTTAATTCCTAGAAATCTTCCCCTACAAAAAAAAAATCAAAAAAAAAAAAGTATTCTTAAGATAAGCATGGCTTAGAAAATGTCCGTCTCCAACTCTGCCGCCTCTCGAGGCGAGGCGAGGAGGGTGGTCGACAGCGAGAGAGGGTGGAAGGCGCAGATTCGGAGGGGAAGATTTGGATAGGGAAGGCAAGCATAGAAGAGGCATCGATGGTGGTCGTTTCCAAGGGCTGTTGAGATGTTTCAGATGTCTCGGAAGTGGCCATTTTGCCAAAGAGTGCCGGGAACCCCCCCGATGCTGGAGCTGCCACAAATTTGGTCATCGGAGTGCAGTTTGCAGGGTCAAAGGAGGAATAGCAGCGGTAGCCAACCCTCCCGTTCTGACATCGTATGCTCCGACGGACTCGGTGATCGACCTGGAGTGGTCCCCTGAGTTAGAAGACAGGGCTCGGAAGCTGGGGAATAGTGTGGTGGTATCTTGGGAGGGAGAAAAGCCATTATGCCTACAGGAGATGATTCACCTGCTGCAAAATAGGTGGAAGGGGATTGATTTCTCGAAGACTTGGTGGTTGTGTAGGGGAAAGCTAGTGGTGAGACTCCTCTCTTTGTCCGCCAGGGACTTTCTTCTCCGCGAGGAATGTTTTCAGACGAATGGTGGGAGCTTTAAGTTCTCGGCCTGCACGTTCGCTCTTGGGGCGAACTCTCTAGAAGGTACGCAGGTGGAGGTTCTGATGAAGGGCCTCCCTCTCATATGGCGTACTGAAGCAGTGGTAAGGCAAGTGGTGCACAGCTTTGGCCGTCTCATGTCTTTCGAAGAAATTGAGGTTGAAAAGGAGGAGTTTCCTCTAGTTCGAGCTTCTATTTGGGCCAGACAGGGATTGACGACCCCTTCATCGGTAAAGGTTTGTTTGGAGGGATGGGTGGTAAAAGTTGACATTATCATGGGAGGTGGTTGGAAAAAAAAAAATTCGTGGAGGTGGTGAAGCAGGTGAAAGTAGGGGTGGCAAGGTACAAGGGGAAAGGTTTGGCCACTTCTACTACATCGTGGGAGGGCAGCCAGGCTTCTTCTCAGTCGGCCTTGAAGGGAGATGGGGCTGAGCTTTCCCCAAACAGTGACCCGGCGTGACCCAGCGAGAAGGGAAGGTGACTCGGGTTTGGTGAGTTGGCAGGACCTGATGGTACTCGCTGACAAGACCATGGAAGGGGTTTGCGTACCTGTCAAGGAAGGTGGTATACTTTCCACAATAGCAGGCAGGGATGCTTTTGTCTCGAGCACTCCCCAGGTACGAACGAAGCCACTTGGCGATGGCTGTTTGGGTGGATGCCTGAGTCTTCACCAGGGTCCGTCGGAGGTACAGGCGTTGAGGGTGGAGCAGGCGCAGCAGTCCGATTATGTGTCTTTTAAAAGGGACCAGTCAAAGCCGTTAGGACAGCCGTCCAGATGGGTGCCGTGTGGTGCATCGAGCCGGACACGTGGAGAATCAGTGGTCCATGTGATGAAAGAAACACCAGAAGGTATTAGTTATCCCCATTTTGAAAGGGTATCTGGGGGTGGATCTCTTGTTGGGCCTAATAGTGAGCCCAGTATCCACAAGTCTTTAGGCCCGGGCTCCTGGGATAATTACTATGATGAGGAGGGTATCTTAAGATGGACTTGGAACACTAATGGTGATTGTGGGGATAGCGAGGCCCGTCATGCAAGTTTTGAAAGTCCGGCCCATAGTCTGCATTCTAAAAATGTGGAATCTCCTAAAATTTCCCACCTTCCCCCTATTCGTGTGTCTCACCACTTGAAGTCTATTATTGTTGGTCGAATAGAGATTGCTCGTTCGTCTTCGGAAGGGTCCTGTAGCAGCGAAGATACATTGTTCTCTATGGGTAGTTTGAGCCTGGAGGATGGGTCGGCCTCGTTCAGTGTGATCCCGGGGTCTCATTCTAGGGAGCATGGTGGGGTGCACTCTATGGCTCTTGCGATTATATCTCCGTCGCAAATGAAGGAGGCAAGGTCTTCGGGTGGGGAAGAGCTCGTGTTCCCTCGGGATTGCTCTCCCAAAGTGACTCCTGGTGCACCTTACCAAGATTCACCAGGCTGTGGCAAAGTGAAGAGTATTGGGGTTTTGTATAAAGACGAAGGGGAAAGAGGTCGCATGAAAAAGTTTCTTTCACGAGGTGGGAATGTGGTGTTAGAAGACAAGTTTGCGGAGGAAGTGCAGGTCCTGGAGGGCTGATTTTTTTGTGTTTAACTGGATCGGTGGTTTTTGGGTTATATCCTTTTGTCAATGTTAAAAGCACTCAACTGGAATGTTCGTGGTCTTAATGACCCAATTAAGAAAGCAGCTGTTAAGGATGTGGTGCTAGCAAACGAGATAGATTTGGCATGCCTTCAAGAAACCAAGATGGCCAGCTTTTCTAATACTGATTTGCGAGCGGTGGGGGCTGGTAGACTGAATTCTTTTGTTGCAAAGGCTTCTGAGGGTGCTTCGGGGGGCATAGTCCTCCTCTGGAATGATAAAAAATGGTCGAAGGTGGATGAGGTAGTGGGCATTTTTTCAATCTCAGTGGTGCTAAAAGAGCTTGCAATGAGTTGGTGTTGGCTGTGGTCGGGGATTTATGGGCCGAATGATGATTCCGCCCGTGGAGGTCTTTGGGGAGAATTGAGTGATTTTCACTCTGTTAGGAATCTCCCTTGGTGTATAATGGGAGATTTCAATGTTACGCGTTTCATTGAGGATAGAAACAGACCGGGCCGCGTGTCTGAAGCGATGTCTGACTTCTCAGATTGGATTGAAAATGAGGGATTGATTGATATCCCTCTGATCAATCTCCAGTTCACTTGGAGTAATATGCGAGATCAGCCTTCTTGTGCAAAGCTCGACAGGGTATTAGATTCTGCGGATTGGGAAGAAATGTACCCGTCGTGCGCATTACGGGGTCTCCCTCGTATCTGCTCCGACCATTCCCCTCTTCTGCTGGAGGGTGGTTACCAAGCTAGACAGGTACATCACTTTAAATTTGAAAATTGGTGGCTCCACTGTGATGGTTTCAGGGATGTGGTGGTGGCATCTTGGGAGACTCCTGTCCCGGATCTTCGTGGGGCAAAGCGATTGTCTTTCAAGCTCAAGCGTCTAAAATGTATCCTCAAACGTTGGTCTTTTGAGCGTAAGGCTGAACGGAGGAGGAGGAAGACGGAGATTGATGCCGAGATGGTGCTGCTCGATTCCAAAGAAGAGACCGCTCCCCTGTCACAGGTTGATAGACTGAGAAGAGGTGCAATCAAAGAGGAGTGGTGGTCCATCCTCCGTATGGAAGAGGCGGAATGGCGGCAGCGCTCGCGGGAGATCTGGTTGAAAGAGGGCGATGAGAACACCAAGTTTTTTCACAAGATGGCTAGCCAGAAGAGACGGGCCAACCGCATCTGCAATCTACATTTCCAGGGTCGTGTTTTAGAGAGACCTTTGGACATTGAATCTGCGCTGATTCAGCATTTCTCAGAGGCTTTCAAAAAACGAAGACAGTGGGCTCCGGACTGGCTTGATGAAGAGCTTGGCAGACTTCCAGACGAAGCATGGCAGACCCTTGATATGCCGTTTACTGAAGTGGAGGTGAAGAAGGCAGTTTTCAGCATAGAAGCAGACAGAGCTCCGGGACCGGACGGGTTTGGGGCTAGATTTTATCAAGAATTCTGGTCTCTTGTTAAACAAGACGTTCTTGGGATGTTCGATGAGTTTTATTCTGGTGCACAAGGTCTCGGGTGTATAAACGCGACCTTCTTCGCATTGATTCCTAAGAAAATGGGAGCTATCGATGTCGAGGATTTCCGTCCTATTAGTCTTGTGAACGGGAGCTACAAACTAATTGCAAAAGCTTTGGCGAATAGATTGAAGCTTGTCATAGCTAGCATGATTGAGGAAAACCAAACAGCTTTCATCCCGGGGAGACTACTACAAGATGGCTTGATGGTGACACAAGAGTGCATCTCAGCGGTTCACCGAGACAAGCGGAAAGGTATTGTCATTAAGCTTGATTTCTCTAAGGCCTATGACAATATTGATTGGGATTTCCTATTAAAAATTCTTGAAAGACATGGCTTTGAACCAAATTGGCTTCGGATGGTTAGAGAATGTATATCAACTGCTAAAGCTTCAGTACTTGTAAATGGGAAGCCTTGCGGTTTTTTTCACCTCAACAAAGGGCTGAGGCAGGGTGACCCTTTGTCCCCACTCCTCTTTGTGGTGGTCACTAACGTTTTTAGCAGGATGATGAAGATGGCTGAGGCAGATGGGTGGATAAGAGGTCTGCGATGCACACGAAATGGCCCATCGATCTCCCATGTGCAGTATGCAGACGACACTGTTATCCTGTGCGAGGCGGATGAAGCTTCAATAAGAGGAATCCAACTCATCTGTCGTGTTTTTGAGCTCTTATCAGGGTTGAAAATTAATTTCCAAAAGAGCACCATGCTGGGCATCAACGTGGACAGAGAGGAGCTGGTCCATTTTGCCAATATTTTTCAGTGCGGTATCTCAGATTTCCCCATCCGCCATTTGGGTCTACCGTTACACCTTGGCAAATTTCTCAAAGCTGAATGGTCCCCTCTTATTGAGAAGTTTGAGCAGCGGTTGGAAGGTTGGAAAAGCAACCTTCTCAGCTCCGGAGGCAGGCTCATCTTGCTTCAGGCGGTTCTCACCAACCTCCCGATCTTTTTCCTTTCCCTATTTAAAATCCCTAAGGGGGTTTTATCCAGAATTGATGTAATACGGAAAAGATTTTTATGGCATGGTTCTGTGAGTGATCGCAAGAAGGTTCACCTTGTTAAGTGGGACGTCGCATGTAGTAGCAAAAAAGCTGGCGGACTTGGTGTTCTAAACCTTGAAGACATGAATAAAGCGCTCCTTAGCAAATGGAAGTGGAGAGGAGTTTCCAATCCGTCTCTTATTTGGCGGGCGGTGGTAGAGGAAAGGTATCGATGCTCACTTTTTCAGATTGATCACTTCCCACGAGGTGCTCCTCGGCCGTCAAAGATCTGGGCTGGTATCCAAGCTGCTACAGTTCATTTTAGTGATGCGTTGAGATGGTGCGTAGGCAATGGTAGGCGGGTGAGGTTCTGGACTGATGTTTGGCTGGGGGATACTTCTTTGATTGATAGATTCCCTTCTCTATATGATGCGGCTTCAAATAAGGAAGGCACTGTTGACCAATTCTGGTCAGTTGGTCAGGATGAGAGCCATTGGCGTGTCGGTTTCAGATGGGTTTTGGCTGGTGACGAGGAGGAGATGGGGCTTGCTCTTCACCGTGAGCTACAGGGGCGGTCGGTAGCAGTGGACAGAGAAGATGTGGCCTACTGGCGACCACATCCTTCTTCTTTCTTCTCTGTGCGGAGCTGTTACACGTGGTGGAGAAGACACATACCTCCTAACATGTTCACTGCAGGAAAGGCTAGAGAAATTTGGCGATCAAAAATCCCTTTGAAAGTCAAATTTTTTTTGTGGTTGATGTATCAAAGGAAACTACTCACAAAGGCGTACAGAGCGAAATGGGCACCTAATGAAGATGCTACGTGCCAAATTTGTGGGGGTGGACTAGAGACAACAGATCATCTGATGCTTGAGTGCCCGGTGGCTATTCAGATCTGGAGTCGGTTGATGGGTGCCACTGATTTTGTGGCTAACTTATCGTCCATGGAGGAATTGTGGACGGGGTAGGAGGCTATGTTCTCGGAGGGACAAGAGCGCGAAAGCAAAGGTTTCTCAAACCCTTATACCAGCGGTAACTTGGGCAATTTGGCTCTCCCGCAACCTATTTTTGTTAAGAGGGACTCCGGTGAATGTGGAGAATATTTGGGCGTATGTGGTTAATTTTATTACTTTTTGGGGTACCTCTTGTGCTGGTGCGAAGAGGGTGCATTTTATTAGGGATAGATTATCTGTTGAGGAGTAGAGCAGTGTGATTTCTTGTATGACCAGGAGATAGAGTAGATATCTCTTCTACCTCTATTTTCTGGAGGGTTGTGATGGTTTGTTTCTGCTCTTATTTTCGGCATCCCCTTCCTTTGAAATATAATTAAGGGCGTGTGCCTACCATTTCGTCAAAAAAAAAAAAAAAACATTTCCATATAAACGGGGTGTGCAAAGTGCAAACCCTCGTCCTCTCTATCGAGCTCTCTCGAATCTTCTCTTCCCAAATTCAAGACCCCAATTTAAAAAGTAAAAAATAAAATTCTCCGCCTCTGAATCGAAGAAATGGCGGTGATCGAGGAAACGGAGGATCATCAGACCGAAGAGCCCAGGCCCTCTCCGTCGGATGGGGCATCGACGGCGGACGGGAGGGGAGAACGAGCAGTAGATGACGGCGACGGGTTCGAGACCGCCAGCGAAGGCGACGTGGAAAAGGCGGACGTGGAGTTTGATCGGGCTACTGACCCGCCGCTCAAAGCAGAGACGTACGAGGACGCCATGTCCGACGAGCAGCTGAAGCAGGTCTCTCTAATGGTTTCTGTCTTATTTTGAGATCCCGATCTGCTTTGAAGGATTTTATATTTGGATGTTTCGATTTCCGGCCTTTGATACTGTTTTTTTTTTTTTTAATTCAGTCCTGGTTTTTATTTTTGCGTCGGTGACAGTGATGATGGATCTCTTTTTGTTGTTCTTATGGGTTTAAATTACGTTGTTATATGTCAAATAGAATAAAATTATATCATAAACTGAATAAATTGGTTCGGTAATTCGAGAAAAGATCGATTCGAGTGGTTCACCAAGTGAATTGTCTAATGAGGTTTCAAGATCTGTTTTGAGGTCTCGAACTTTGGTGTGGGCGACAAATGTTGTATTTTAGGTTAATTTTTATTGAGTGCAAATTATGGATTTGGACGAAAGAAAGGTGTTTGAGACACGAATTTAGAATTTGAGTGTTTTTTATGTGAAGGTTGTTTAGGATTGAACAGAAGTGGCGATGAGATGGGAGTGGGTTTTTAGCAGTTAGGGAGGAGTACAAGTAAATGTGAGATTTTTATGTTTGTTTGTTTGAGAATAAAGAAGGGAGACAATAATTGTGCGGTAGTTGTTTTGCGATTCTTGGGATCTTGATAAAGATGAGGATATTGGTTTGGATGTAGTGAGTCACACTGTGTTTTGCATGCGTTTTTACCACCCAGGCCACCGTGCATTGGCATTGTATTGAATTTATGCCTTGGAATTAATCTTCCCATGCAAGGAAAGTTTATGGAAATTAGTATTCATCGTAATTTTACAAAGCTGAAAGAATTATGGATATGTTAGTAGTTTTGACTCTTTAAATTGGTCATAATTGTCAATTGTTTTTGACTTTTTAAGAAAATCTCAAAAGCAATGGGCATGGCTTACCATATTCTTTTACTAAAATGTTGATGATTTCATTTTCTTCTATGTTTTCTGTTTTTCTCTTATTTTTAAATCAGAAAGCCCTGGATCAAGTGAATGATGCAAAAGCAGAAGGAAATAAGCTGTTTGGTGCTGAGAAGTATGAAGAAGCATTATCTCAATATGAACTTGCTCTGCAAGTTGCTCCTGAGATGCCTTCGTCTGTTGAAGTTCGTTCCATGTGTCATGCAAATCGTGCAATATGCTTCTCAAAATTGGTACGTCACACTGACTACATCATTTCCTTGCAGTTTGCAATGCGTTCCTTACGTTCAACAGTTTTTTGGGGATAGGTTTTAGTTGGCTGTGTTGTAGTCATTGGAGCTTAGGAAGAGGGTTATATTGCACATTGAGAATGTCAGTTGGACATGGGCCAAATTAATTTCACGGGAGTTAATTTAAAAAAAAATGGATTTCATGTATCTATTCCCTACATAGCATAACCAAGCATACAATTCTGAATGATGTAATCAGGAATATGTTTCATAGATATCCTAAGTTTTACTAGCAAAGCAACAGTCTCACCCATCTCCAAGTTCTTTTTAATTTCTGTATCTGTTGGAATCTTTCCATAGTCACGCTTCATGATCTCTTTCAGATCCTCCTAATGATTTTCTGTGAGCCTCAGTATTCCACTTGACTGATGTGGATGACATGGTTTGCTGATAGAACGATTCATTTGCTGCCTGATTGCTTCATGCTATGATGTTCATTTTGTAAACCTCTTTTTTTACTGTTATCTTAAAATGATCTTCGTTTCTATGTACTTTGTTTTTAGATTAATTAGTATACGGTATTTGCATTCCAGTGCATTGTGCTTGAAATTAATTATTTTAGACAAGAAAAGGCTAATGTTGTCCACTAAGGTCCATAATTTTTGGCAATTGAGTTTGTTTTTATACTCGAACCTTTTGCATCTTTAATTGTCTTGTTCATTCTTGTCTTCCGCCTTCGTATGCCTGATGCGGTTTTTATGTTTCTCAGGGAAGATATGATGAAACCATTAAAGAATGTACAAAAGCTTTGGAGTTGAACCCACAATATTTAAAAGCTTTGGTCAGAAGAGGAGAGGCACATGAGAAGCTTGAGCATTATGAAGAGTCTATTGCAGGTAAGAATGCATAGAAGATCAAGTTAGTTGCAAACCCATTGTACTATAGTTCTTTATGATGTGAAAGTTTATAAATACACACACTGATTTACAGGTTTAAACTTGATCATGTATGGTGGGCATGCTGGCTCTTATTATGTATGTTTAGGTGAATTTCACCTTTTTCACATCTTTTTGCAGACATGAAAAAGATCTTAGAGTTAGATCCTTCCAATGATCAAGCTATTAGAGCCATACGTCGCTTGGAGCCATTGGCAGCCGAAAAACGAGAAAAGTTGAAAGAAGAGATGATGGGTAATCCCAAAATATGTCCTTATTTTTACATATATTTGAAGCGTCATTGCATCTGAGATTTTTAATGAGCGAGAAAATTTGTCAGTTTTTTTTTGTCAAATAGGATTACTATACAAAATAAACTATTTGATTTATTAGATTCAACTGCCAAAACAATATTAAAGCATCATATCTATCATAATCTTGAAGCACATCAATCTAATTCATATTGATGGTGAAACGTCTTTGGATCCATCCAAGTAGATACTTCACTTCAAAGGTTTTGAAGAATCCAACTGTCATTATATTCTCAAATTGTTATCTTAGGATGTTAGTTTAATGATTGGCGAAATGGATTTTCTATGTCATACCTGTATGAAGATTTCTTTATTGAATTTGATGGGTTTTTTTTTTTTTTAATATAGAACAGATCTTTTATATAGTATGATACATGTGTTAAAGGTTATTGCACCATTCTTCTTATGTGATTTAGAGTGTTGGTTTGTGGATAGCTTTTTTCATGGGTAAAATAGTTACAGTGTTACACAAAGATAGAGGGGGAATTAGATGATTTTTTATTTGGTTGTTCTTTTCTCTTTTTGGATTTTCTTATACATTTTGTGATCATCTTATGAGAATATAGTTATAGTTTTGGATGAATAAGTAGGAGTAAACTATACATGCCTTTGTAGTTACCAGGGTCCATCTTTACTTAATCATGTCAATTACATTTTGTCAACACCATGCAAACTTATTTTTGTAAGATCGAGCCTATCCTCTCCCATATCCACCTTATTCGCAAAACATATGGGAGCATCAGTATTTTCGTTCTCGGCCATCAATTTTTTTTTCTTGGATTTTGAAATTAAAAGCTCAACTTATGTCCCTAGAAGCCATTCAAGCCAATAATTTAATGTGTGTACGTGCTGAGCTGCTAGTGTTGATTCAATTCACATTCTGGGCTGTTCATGCCATGTTAATGTACTGTTGTTGCATTCTTTTGTATATAGGATATTTTAAAACCAATGGAAACCATTGTTGATTTACATGCCAATGCACCCAACTGATCAGCCCGTCTTTGCACTATACAGGATGGCTACAGATGATGATGAAACTTGAATTATATTTAAGTTATATATATGTTACTTCATGTATATATGTACAAAAGTGGTCTTTTTTTTATTCTGATTTTTTCAGTGATTATTCAACATTCAATTTCATGCCAGGGAAATTGAAGGAGATGGGTAATTCTATTCTGGGGCGGTTCGGGATGAGCGTTGACAACTTCCAAGCAGTCAAAGATCCAAATACTGGTTCCTATTCCATTTCATTCCAGCGCTAGTGAAGCTTGTTTGTTTATTCATATATATAACATCAGATAAATGAGTGCAATAGTGGGACAGACATACTTGAATGAGATATTCTTTTTGAAGTGGCTTCAGGTCTGTGAAGATGGTGCAGATAAACTATCAAGCTTCCTATTGATGGGCATCATCATCTCTTTTTTTTTTTTTTTTTGCTCCTTTTTTTAAAAACATTTTTGGAAGAAGAATCACTTTATGATCTATGGATAGTCTTATTGATGGGCATCATCATCTCTTTTTTTTTTCTTTTTTTTTTTTTGCTCCTTTTTTTAGAAACATTTTTGGAAGAAGAATCACTTTATGATCTGTCTATCCAATGAAGTTGGCAACACATAACATGGTGAGATGCAAAAATGATAAGACTTTCACGTGGATCTTTGGTTTTGTTTATCTGATGCGTAAGGTTTGTGGGTGATTATGAGCAGTTGTTTTTCTCAATTTGGTTACTCTTCATTGAAATTTTTTTAAAACATTAGCAGTGGAAGCAACATGGACACATGGTATGTATATATATATCATAACAATAATGATTTCCAGGCCCCAATTTCACAAGCCCCAAACCAAGCCCCATGATGTGGGAAGTGTATATTGTCTATTATACCCTTTACTTGATAACTACCTTAACATGTATCCCTATGATTGTGGAATATCATTTAATTCTGAAAATTCTGTATTTATTCACCATTAATGGATTCTTAAAATCTTGCAACAATATTAATTGGATAGGAGAATTGTGAGAGGGACCGGAGAAACCATTGATGTTGAAACAATTGAAAATCTGTCTTGTATGCGAAATGAGGAGGTTTTGCATTACGGAATTGATTTTGTTTATGAAGAATACGTGAGAGCAAATCAGAAATTCTATTTTTGAGGAGAAGGCACGAAATCGTTTTTTTTCTTTTCGATTTGGATCTCACATCAATGTCTCTCGGATCAGGTTTGACATTATTAGATTCGTAAAAAAATTGTGTTTTGCTTTTTGTTTTAAATATTTAAACACAATTTTTTTTCATGTATTGAATGTCATTTATCACATTTTGATTTGTTTTTGTTTCAATATCTAAATGTAACACTTGATATCGTTACATTTTATATATGAGTAGTTTGTTTGATGTTACTGCTACATTGTTGACAATGTAATTTTTCAAATCTGTATTATTTTTGTTACATTTGTAAATGTAATAGTCAACCGCATGCATGTATTGATTTATATTTGTTACATTTATGAATGTAACATTCATTCGTGTATTGCATTTGTTTCAATGTAAATAGTAATTTATATTTGTTACATTTATTACTGTAACAGTCAAATACATATGTTTGTTAAATGTATCACACAATAAAAAAAGTGTTTGACATTTTCTATAAAATGTAACTGACTATTGAAAATATAATCTGTTTCTAAATTGTTTAAACATTGCATGGAATGTAAAATATTTAGGTAGGTAAATGAAATTGTTTGTTATATTTATATAAATGTAACAGTTCTGATGTAAATGTAACAAATCGTTGTGAGAGATGTAAATATTTAATAAATGTATTTGATGTAACTAATTCATATAGTAATCATATGTGTTTTTTTATTTAAATTTGAATACAATAAATATCCAACTTTTTTAGTGTAATTTAGGTTCAATTGTAATTTAGGTAAGGATTTTAAAATTCAAAATTTGAAATGGTTAAATGGATTTCAAGATTCACATGGAAAAATAATAACCGAATATAGAAAATGGGAGAATTTAAATTAATGGAACAGATTTTTAATGAAAGACATATTTATATTTTGCTATTTTACTCTTTTTGAAAAGTCAACAAGCCAACTAATAACAACCAATAAGGTGATGACACCTCATGGGACTTGTTAGTGAGGCTTATATTTTAGGGGTTGGGTATCGCCACTCATACCATAATATATACACATTTGTCGAGAGCAGGCATTTCATAGGCAAACAGCTTTTCTTCCCTACATGAACAACCATATCCAACAAAGTTAAAAACTTCAAACATTGCTTCACAAAGACCCTGAACTTAGGCTCGCTCGGTGAAGATAGATACTTCTATCAATCTTTATATTTTTATATTTAACCTCAAAATAATATACAAAGAAAAATAGGTAAAATGTTATGTTCAGTCCTGTTTGAAGTGTGGCATGTCTTTAGCATTACATTTAAAGGGGGAATAATTTGTGTGTATAAGTAAGCATAACTAGCACAAATATGTATTTAAAGCTATGAATCCAATATTATTAATAAAATACATTCTTATATTAAAAACAAAGGCAATTCTTATGATTTGGATAAATATATATATTTTTGTTTTTTAACATGAAAAATATTTTGAGACAATAGAATATACTCTGTAGTAACTTATTTGCCAAATGTCTCTCTGCTCTCGTTTATATTATAATAATCCGCCAGAGCATGTTTACAGAAAGAGTTGCAGTGGACTCCATCGCGATCACAACCGTCCGATGAGTCATCTAATGCAATTACTAAACTACCCCTAAAAGCTTTTCGTAAAATCACGCACGTGAGCCTCCGCCGCGTTTGGATGCCAAAGAGTGAGATCCCAATTAAAATGCTATGGCGTGACAGTCTAATCGTACAAAGACTTAAGACGTGACAACCTCAGAGAGCCTCTCTTTCGTCATATCAACCCAATAATCAAATAACCAAACAAATGCCGCCGAAGCAAATGACTTGATCCCATTCTCACCGTCGGATCTGTCGAATCGTACGGTCAGGATCCATTGCGCGCCGACGCGAAGGGGGCCTATAAATAGCCACCGATAGAGAGCCATCGAAGGTCAGACAATGATCGATCCGGTGTGAGACAGTCGCTGAAAGGTTTTGTTTTTCGATTCTCTCTCTCTCTCTCTCTCTCTGAAGGCGTCGAAGAGCAGAGAAGAACAATAAGCGAATCCTTTTAAGGATTTATGTTTTCGAGGCTCTCCCGCGTCAGATCACAGGTTCTCTAATTCGATCTGCAAAGTGTTTCTCCGCTTCTTTTGCCTTCTTTGTGTGGATTTCTACGTTTTCTGCTTCAGATAAGGTTCCTTTTTTGGTGATTGTTTTTCCATTCCCTGAATCGGTTAGTGTTTTGAGCTGACGGAAACCTTGAATGGATGAAGATTAGGGTTTGATTGATATCTGCTTGGAATCTAGGGTTTTGATCCCTTTCGAATTTGAATCCGAGACTGACTTGTTTCGGATAAAAAAATTGGCTCTGAAAACCCCAAAATAGTGGTGACTGTCTTGAGGGATTGTTTTTGGTTTTGGTGAAAACCCTAAAATTGTTGATTTTGGTGAAGAAGAAATAGGGGAGGTGTGTTTCTTGGGGGGCGGGCCATTGATTTTATGGTGCCGACTTTCCTCCCAGGGCACACCCAGAAGACACAATCAAAGAAGGTTTTTGGTGATTGGACGGGTGTTATGATGGGGAAGATGCAGAGGTCTTCCAGAGGGTACTCTTCTGGGTTTGTCCCCGAGTATCGCCATGCGGTTGAGACTGTTGGGGAGTCTGAGGAGGGTTTTGGAAGCTCTGGTCGGGTTGACCCTGAGGGGTCGGAGGACTCTTGTGCGCCAAAGAGGAAATGCATTAGCTTGAATGCCGATAGATGTGAGTATTTTAACGTGCCACGGAAGGTTTATTCTGTTTCGAAGATGTTGAGGGCAGAGAGGAAGGAATTGGAGCATAGGCTGAGGTTGGAGCTTGAGCAGATCCAGGCGCTACAAAATAAGATTGCTGCAAGATTTTCTAGCGGGGTTGCATTATCGTCTACGAGCGATGCTAAGCCTGAGGTGAAGAAGAAGACTGTGTCGGAAAAGAAGGTGGTCCAGCTGGGAAAAAATGAGGCACCTTCAAAGCTGAAAAGAGGTCTATCTGGCCGTTTCGAGTTAGGGGGACATACTGCTCCGCTCACTAGCACGGCAGATGCGATGCGGATGAAGCAGTGTGATAACATTCTGAACAAGTTGATGACCCATGATTTTGGTTGGGTGTTTAATACCCCTGTGGATGTTGTGAAATTGCAGATTCCAGATTATTTTAATGTCATTAAGCATCCAATGGATCTGGGGACCATTAAGAGTAAGATAGCTTCGGGGGTATATTCAAGCCCATCAGATTTTCTGGCAGATGTGAGGCTCACTTTCACGAATGCAAAGACGTATAATCCCCCTGGAAATGATGTCCATATAATGGCTGATACACTTAGTAAGTTTTTTGAGGTGAGATGGAAACCTATTGAGAAGAAGCTACGATTGACTGAGCCTCAGCCTGGGCCCATGAAATCTGGGGCATCAATAGAGGCTCAACCCATGGTTGCTAAGCAGGAACGGCCGCCTTCGAAGAAGAGGAAGACCTCATCAGCAAACCCTGGTAAGGTTGTTCCGCCAGTGAGTGCCCAACAGAAGATGACAAGAGAAGCCATTGACAGGTTGCGTGCTGATTTGGAATCCTTGGAGTGCCCCCCAGACCGTTTGCTCCAATTTTTGGGGTTTGATGGGCAAAATGGTTTGGAAGAGACAGAGATTGAAATTGATATTGAATCATTCAGTGATGAGAAATTATTTGCATTTCAGAGGCTTATGGATGATATTATTAGTGAGAAAAAGAAAGAACTGGCGAAGGTTGAGCCTTGTGAAATTGAGGTATATAGTTGAAGAGTTCATGGGTCTGGGTTTCTATATCATGGTTTGTAAGTGCACCATGATCTCATACAATTCTTTCTTTTGCAGATCTTGAATGACTCGGGAGTCAGCAATTCATCAATGCAGCCTTGCAAAGGTTTCTTAGTGTATTGCCTGATGGTTTTCACCCATTTTCCTGATGTGATGGCTTCTGATTTTTTGATGTTGTAAATATATAGGAAATGAGCCTGCTGATGAGGATGTGGATATTGGTGGCAATGATCCTCCCTTATCGGCCTATCCGCCTGTGGAGATAAAAAAGGACACTGCACACCGAAATAGTAAATGCGGTAGTTCGAGCAGCTCCAGCAGTGATTCAGGATCTTCCTCTAGTGGTTTGTGCCTTTCCATTTTTTTCTGACCTTCTGTCATCATATTTTATGATCTGTAGCTACTGGATATGCGTGTTTAATTTGTTGTGAATCAGAATGAGATCCATCCTTAAACTCGCTATTTCATCTAGGATTTTTTTTTTTTGGTTTCTGAGACTTTTTCTTTTCTGGATGACTTATTAACTCCAAGTATGGGTTAATAAATGTCTTATGCGTGTTTCAAAAAGTTGAAAGTTTTATGTTTTATCATTTCCCATGTATCTTTAGTGAAAATCAAAATGTGCACTTGGTATACTCAAAATTCTTCTTTTAAAGATATTAGACTTGTGAATATTCTCTTCCCTTCAACATGATGGGGAGGTCTCTTAAATTAGTCCAAGTAAATTTTTAATTATTGAGAGGGATTTCAATCATACCTTATTCCGAGATCCGCTCTCGAGCCACTAGATGGACCCAAGAGGGAGCTATGCTTTTTTGAAGAGACTAGAGCGTTAAAATACCCCATGATGCATCAAAGGGCATCCCATTGGTCATGAATGTCTCTCAACTCGTCTCAAAATAAGATTTTAGAGGCTTCATCCATAGGCACATACATGCTGGTGAACATCCATTTTAATCTTGAGCTTCTTTCCTTTAGAGCGACACTAACCAATGACCTCCCAGTCTGCTTTTCAAACATCATCCACAATTCTCTTCTCCAACCAACAATAATGTCGGCCATGCTCCGATCACTGGGAGAAAAATCATGTCATCATCCAAAGAACCTCCAATGTTTTGGCGCAGCAAAGCAGGCTTTCACACCCCTCCCCCTTCCTCTCTCTCTCTCTCTCTCTCTCTCTCAAAATGGTAGGCGTCTTACCCCAATTTTTATTAAATTGAAGTGAATGCCAAAAAAAGAAGAAAAGGAAACATAAAACAATCAAAACACACCTCTACTTTGGTTTCCTGTTTTACAGCAAATATCAACACCATGCTTCGAGACAAGGCCTTTCACAGCTTCACTCTCCCTCGGGTCTCCAAGGCCTCAGATAATCCATGACAATATTTTCATTGAATAATTAAGGGAGACCCTTCTCCTCCTGGGCATTGGTATATCACCAGTCACACCCTTGCAATTTCTATGCTGTGATGTGGACCATGAGGTACCTTTAGAACCCCTAGACATCTCACTTTGCAGCAAGTTTATGAGTTCCCGATTAATTTTATGTTGTCTCTTAAGCCTCTGTAGATCCCCGCGTCTCTCTGATAGGAGATACAATAGGGGTAAGCAAGGAGGATCCCTCAGGACAGTCAATTGAGTTATGCCATCTTTTTTTTTTTTTGAAAATTTTTGGCAGAAGTGGACAGCTGAAACCCAAGCTCCTCTGCTCTCGTCATGAGATGGTCATCCTAGTCGAGTTCAATTCTGTCGTGGGCCAGAAGCAAGATTTTGGCCTTTGCTAGGAATTAGTCTGGCAAGCCTTATTTCCTTTATAGATTTGCAACGAACATATGGAGGCTGGATAAAGGGAGAGTGTTCTTCCATCATTGAACCCACTTGATCATCTCCATCAATTGCAGAACCTTCCACCGTCCTCCTCCAACTCAGTCGGCGAAGAGGTTTCATCAGAAGCAACAAAAGCTAGCTTGAGTACACCATAATTAATGAGTTTGAAGACACCCTTCCACAACAACACCATCTCATCCAATGACCACTTTAACGAAGAGGGAGAGATAACAGGAGCTACAAGATAGGTGCAGAGATCCGAGCGTATCTTAGAAAATTTTTAGAACTCCATAGTTAAGCGTGCTCTGACAAGAGTAGTACTAGGATGGTGACCTTTTGGGAAGTCCTTGTGATGTACCCCTAAAACCTTTTATATGAAGCTCAATTTTTTTCTCAGCAAACCCAAAGGCCTCCGAAGTAATAATTCTCTCTCAATCATCCCACCTGTTGTAATTGTTGAACAAGTGTGATGGCAACCTGATGTAGTTGGAAGCGCGAAACGTTGCGAGAAACAAGACGAAGACGAACAACATCGACTCCGTAAATTCCTTTCCGTAGGACGGAAGAAGGAATGAAAATAAACAACTCTCAAAATAACTAGAAAACTCAAAATATTATTAATTGATTATTTGCACAAACCCTTGACATGATTTAATAGGGTGATGTGACTTACAAAGCAAGAAAGCCTAAAGAAAAAAAAGAAAATACATAAATTCGAATCTCTATAATGGAGCCACTAAAACACCATTAAAACTTACTAAAATAGCTCCTAAAATATTATATATTGCTCTTAAATTAATACCCAATTAAAAGGTAATTAAATGTCACTAAAAATATTCAAAATAGATTCATAATCAGTGAGAAATCAATGTAAATTTGATTCTCCTAATTATGAGCATTCAAATTTTGTCACATTAATTGTTTTTTTTTTTTTTTAACTTTCCTTTCCCAATAATGGTTGATTTTCTTGTCAAATCTCCCTGCATCGGTCCTCTCCACTTGTAGAGAACTTGTCCTCAAGGTAGCAGCCATTGTTTTATCCTCCTCTTTGAATGTTCCAGAGTGTCGCTTGTCAATTTTCGTTGCTCTAAACTTTGCATTGGACTCCTCATGTTGTTCATTCATAGATTCTTTTACAAAATCCTTAATGGAAAGAAAAGAGTGTCCCTCTAATTTTAAAGCTTTGGGAGATTTCTCATCCTTCATTGGAACAATAGCAATGTTTCTAGTGTTGCATTGAGAGGATTCATTTACCTTGGGTGTGCGTATCAATCGTTGAACCATGAGAGATTCTCCTGGAGGACATATAGCTGGAACCTCTTCCTTCAGATCTCCATCTTCCTCATCGTCACCCACATGCTCGTGGTAGTTGGCATCCTCTTCTTCGACATCTTTGCTTAGTGCTAGATTTACGGTATGACGATCTCTTTGAGGACATTGGTTGGATCGATGCTCTTGTTCTCCACATCGATAACAAATGATCCTCTACTCAAATTGGGACTCATATGGATCCCTTCGATTCATCGTATAAGCCATTGTGGTTGACAATGTAACTTCCCCACCATGTCCTTTTCCTTGTTCCAAGAACGCCTGGGTTGGCTGGTTTGTTTTCAATACTCGGAATCAGAGTAGTCTTGTTGTCGGACGATGCCGTCGAGATTTGAAATTTTTTGACAATATCTTGGCCATACCTTCTTGTAGTTGAACGACTATGAAGAATTTCCATGCGCTGTGCCATCTTCACCGCATCTGATAACGTCCAAATAGGGTGCAAAGACACCAAATCATTGATCAGTGGCTTTAACCCACCGATGTAATGAGCCACCCGTTGCGCTTCTGATTCCATGATGTCATTGCGACAACAATCGATAGAACTCTTATGTATAGTCCCTCACAGGCCCATTGCCTTGGCGGCAATTTTGGTATTGTTGGAACAAAATTTGATCATAGTCGACAGGGAGAAATTGTTGACGAAGAAGCTGCTTCATACGGTACCATGTTTGAATTGGACGCTTCCCTATCCTGGTGCGAGACAATTGAAGTTGTTCCCATCACGCTGATGCCCTCCCTTTAAGCTTGATTGCTACAAGCTTCGTTTTCTTCGCGTCAAGCACCTCCATATAGTCAAAGAAGCGTTTGACTATAGGGATCCAATTGAGAAAATCCTCGATTTGAAGTTGGCCGTTGAATTCGGGCAAATCGACCTTCACCCAGAAGTCGTGGACACGACCCGTCGCCTGCGGTCGTTGATGACCCCCACGTGCTTGTCCAGGCTTGAGAAACTCATCGAGTTCCTCTTCAGAGAAGTCATCCTCATTGTGTCGAGGGACTTGAGGATTTTGAGTCCTCTGTGGAATGGTTTTATCGACCACCGGATGCTCCCGATCTTGACGAACTGTCACACGCTCCATCACCTTCGTTAACCGTTGAACGGCAGCCTCCAATGCTTGAAACCGCTCGGGAGTGACGAGGTTTTGGTTTCCTTGTTCTCCTTCTGTTGCCATGGAGTGTAGCCGTAGCTTTGATACCACTTGACGTAGTCGGAAGCGCGAAACGCTGCGAGAAACAAGACGAAGGCGAACAACGTTGACTCCGTAAAATCCTTTTCGTAGGACGGAAGAAGGAATGAAAATAAACAACTCTCAAAATAATTAGAAAACTCAAAATATTATTAATTGATTATTTGCACAACCCCTTGACATAATTAAATAGGGTGATGTGATTTGTAAAGCAAGAAAACTTAAGGAAAAAAAAGAAAATACATAAATTCGGATCCCTATAATGGAGCCACTAAAACACCATTAAAACTTATTAAAATAGCTCCTAAAATATTATATATTGCTCCTAAATTAATACCCAATTAAAAGGTAATTAAATGTGACTAAAAATATTCAAAATAGATCCATAATCATGGAGAAATCAATGTAAATTTGATTCTCCTAATTATAAGCATCCAAATTTTGTCACATTAATTGTTTTCTTTTTTTTTGAACTTTCTTTCTTCAATAATGGTTGATTTTCTTATCAAATCGCCCTGCATCAGAACCTTTCCTCATGGTCCCTGTGTCGGATATATTTTGAGAACTTGTATCACATTACTGGCTCTTGTTCAAACCGGTATGGAGATATTGACCATTTCTCTTCCCATTACAACATAATTGAGAAAAACTTGAAATTGTTTTTAAGTGGTGAATGTTAAATAATGAAAAATGCAAAGAGTCAACATTATGAAAGCATTTAAAAATAGATTAAGAGAGATGAGGTAAATGTGGGGTTGTTCATTGCTTGGATGTCAGGCATTTTCTAGTTTCTCCATTTTTCATTTTACCATGGAATAGAGGTTTTCCTTATGAATGTAATGAAAGGAAAAGAGCTCTATGTTATATCAATGAAGAAATCTGATACTACATTCTTTCCAGGACACAGCAATTATAGTTATTAATTAATATCACAGTTTGTCAATTTTAAATTAATTATCTACGGTGGTTACTTCTGCTTACTTTGTCTCAAATTTTCTTCAAAGTCCTGTTCTATCTATCCATTTTTCATCTTTTACTTCATTGGCATGGCAAATAGTGATGATTGGGAATGGAGATGCCTATCATTTACACAATGTTCAGTTCTAATAATGAGAGGAGCCTGTATGCCATATTTCTTTTGATGTGGTGTACTGGCATGATACTCAGCAAACCCAGAGGCTGTTTGCTTATGGATTTGTTAATTGTTACTTAAAATTTAATTTTGAGGAAGTGCACCAAGTTTGGGATTGAGGTGTTGCTTCTTTTGATTCTTGATCAATGGTTTCACTTTTCTTCTTCATCAGTATAGGCAGATGTCATTTGTTCCATCTAATTATAGCATCTTTCTATGTAGGTTCAGATTCTGGAAGTTCCTCTGGAAGTGAATCTGTTGGTGCAAGAGCTCAAACTCCAACAAATATTTCAAGGGTATTATGATGAAGGCATTTCATACATTTAATAGTTGATGCTGGTTATTTTACATGGTTTTGGAAAATGGGTTTTTCTTGGAGCAATTTCACCGAATATTATTTAGGCTCGCACATTCATCAATTTTGGAAATGGCTAGGATATCATAGTTTTTTAGTTATATGATCATTATAAATTAATAAAGTTTGAGATACTCATGGTGAGCTGGTTATTACTCCATACATTTATATTTAGTGCCTCCTGAATGTGGACAGGCCTTCTGTTTATAGCTTCTTATGTGTTCCATATTTGTACATATCTAGTTTCTCTTTTGACTTTATGGTTCATAGACTAGATGATTAGTTAATCCAGATTTGCAATGGAATTTGCATGGGGCTGTGGTCCATTGATGCCATTTTCATTGAATGAAACAACAGTTCTTGTTAACTGCTACTATTTGATGATTATCTGTCTGTCTAATTTTTTTTTAAAGGAAGATATTGCCATTATATATCCTTCAATAAGGTGACTGCCATGATTGCAAATTTCTACAGTGTCCATGCACTGATTTTTCCCCTCCCTCAGGAAGCTTTAGGTCCCGTATCTGCCTTGGACATGGAGAAAAGCGATCTCATGAATCCTCCTGATGGAAATCGTGAGTGTTTTTGGCATTTTTTTTAAATGCTAAAAACTATTAAATGCCAAAAACTATTTACTCTCATGCAAACCCTTGCTTTCTACAATAACAGTAGTTGTGGTATCGGAATGAGCATCTTCCGTGACTGATTGCAGGATCTATTAGTGGGTCGGGAAAAGTAGATACAATTACTCACACTAATGCTGTTCCTGTTGAGGTGGACAACAGCCGAGATGGTAAGCATGAGTCTGAGAGGTGAAATCTGAGCATTTGATTTTGAGCCGCGTTGGCTTATCTCCACTTCTCGCTATGAATATTTTTTAGGGGAGAATGCTCCACCTGAGAGGCAAGTCTCCCCGGATAAGCTCTATAGGGCAGCTTTATTGAGGAACCGATTTGCTGATACGATTCTCAAGGCTCGTGAAAAAACACTTGACCAGGTTGGCAAATACTGTACATTGTTATTTTGTAATGCTAACATGGCAACAATTCTTTCTTTCTTTCTTTCTTTCTTTGGCAATCTTTTAACTATTTTCTTTTTTTATATATTTATATGAATGTTCACTCCTGTTTTATTAAATATTTGAAATACTGGGGTTAGGCTGGTGATCCTGAAAAACTGAGGCAGGAGAGAGAAGAACTTGAAAGAAAACAACGTGAAGGTTTAATCTAATTTCCAATGCTTGCTGCTCAGCATATTCTATTTGTATTTTTTTTGGCTATTTTCTATATTGTCTTTTGATTTATGCCTTTTATTTTATTGAGCAGAAAAAGCTCGGCTGCAAGCAGAAGCTAAAGCAGCAGAGGATGCGAGAAGACAGGCTGAAGCAGAAGCTGCTGCTGAAGCTAAACGGAAACGTGAACTGGAAAGAGAAGCAGCTCGTCAAGCCTTGTTGAAGGTAAAATACAGAACAAGTAAATCAGCAACATACATTAGATCCTTGTGTGATTCAGAACCAAAAAAAAAAAAAATTCCCACTTCTTAAGAGCTGTATGTAGATGTTTGTATTTCATAGTATTGATAATATCATATGAAAGATTCCTCTAAGTACCTTTTCTTTTAATGTAATTTGCAGATAGAGAGAACAGTCGAAATCAACGAGAACAGTAAGTTTTTGAAGGACTTGGAAATGTTAAGGGCAGCTCCGGGTGATCATTTACCAAGCTCGGTTGATGAGACAATCCCAGACCACATGGATGATGGGATGGGAGGCTTTAATCTTGGTTGTAACCCGCTCGAACAACTCGGGCTGTACATGAAAGTGGATGATGAGGAAGAAGAAGAGGTTGATGTGGATCCCCCAACGGTCCCTGTTAATAATGGTGATGTTGAGGAGGGTGAGATCGACTGATTTTATCCACAGGTCCCTTCAATCACTTTCTCTAATTCGGCTCAAATCAAGGAGAGATGGATTGATTATCAAACAAAAGAAAACCTAGCCATCTTGTCAGGTTCTGCTAATGAGACTCTGATCAGCTGAACTATATATGGATTTGCATTTATGAGGGGGCTCTGATATTTGGCCAATTTGAAGAGCAGTTTGTCAACCCCCCTTAAAGAAAGTATGTGTTGTTGGATCGATTTTTGAACCGAAGAACAACAAAGGACCTTCACCTTCACCAGCCTGTGTGTGAGCTTTTTGTCGAATCGATTTGGGGGGCATCATAGCAGGGTGAAGCGTTTTCACTGAGAGGGGGGGGGGGGGGGGGTGTGTTGGGAGATGATTTCTCTACAAGGGAGTGTGGTTTTGTTAAGTGTTATTATATGAGGCTCTTGTAAAATCTTCTGTTGATAATCTCGGCGGATCAGCTCCCAAAAGCTGTACAAAATGATAACTTTTGATACATTATTATTTTGCCCTCTCTTTTCCCTCCCCACTCTTTATAAGCTATTGCTTCAGGTGCCAAACTTCTCTAGTATTCCCAAGTGGAGAATATTTGTATTTTTTTTTTATATCTCTTCCCAATTTTTTGAAAACAGTCTTCTTGTGAGTTCATAGTGGAAACTGGTCAGTGGATCCACCTGAGTGTTCTATGTTATTTGTTCTGTACATTTTTGTACTCCAAATTTTGCTAGTGTCAAGTTGGTTGATTATAGTTCACATTTTGCAGTGAACTTTCTTCGCCACAAAGCGAAAGGCCTTTTGCCTTTCTACAAACATTGAATACTTCCCTCTTTGGAACCCAATCAAATGTTTTGGTTTCCAAGAGGTACTTCTCTGAAGTAATATCCTTTCGCCTTTCTACAAACATTGAATACTTCCCTCTTTGGAACCCAATCAAATGTTTTGGTTTCCAAGAGGTACTTCTCTGAAGTAATATCCAGGAAACCCCCTAATGTTGTCCTCTGGATCACTCCACATTGATAGGCTTGTCCTTCTGCCTCATAAGCTTGAACTTTTTTCAAACTCAGCTTGTAACATTAACAAGGTTTAAGAAAAGCAATGAACAAAAGAAAATCAAAGTACAGGCAATGATGAATATGACTCCATTTTTCCTTAGTTGTAGAAGGAGTGATTTACATTCTTGACAGGGAAGGTTGTGTAATTGTGTATCATGTTAAGGTGACATGTTTACACTTTTTAGGGAGGTAGACCTCTTTTGAAGCTTCACAATATATGTTACATACAGTATCACCAATAAAATGTTTTCTCAACAATCGATTGAATGACGTTTTGAGGTACATACCTCATTATTGGAGAATATATAACATTAGGATATATGTTTCGTGTTTATGTAACTCTAAATTTTTTTCACCTAACCAAGTTTAAAATTTGAATTTTAAATGTTGAAATTATTTCATTATGACACTAAAATCACTTGAATAAAAACATTAAATCACTTGAATAAAAATAGGAAAAAATTCAAATAACTCCTGTAAACTGACTTAAATCCATATAACCCTCAGAAAATAACTATGTAAATTCAAATAGCACTCTAAGTTAAATTTTTATTGACATATTATGATTATTATGTCAATATTCTGTCTAGTTAATATTGATTAAAAATATAATATACCACATTAAAAATGTAAAAAACCCTTTGTAAATGATGATTTTATTATTTTGGATAGAGTTTTATAATCTATCCAAAAAAGTAAAATCTTCATGTGCAGAATGTTTTATGCAATTTAACAAATTGTAAGTTTTTTTTTGTATATTGTGTTTTTAATCAGGATAAATAAAATAGAATATTCACACAATATTCTTTATCTGTTAACAACAAAAAATTTAACTCATAGAATTATTTGAATTTATAAGTGTATTTTTAAGGGATTAGATGGGCTTTTAAGAAAAGTCCAGGTATTAATATGGATTTCAGACAGTGTACAAAGGGGTTATTTGAATGTTTCCCATAGAAATTTACTAAGCTACCCCTTAAACCTTTCTTCGTATTTCGCGCACGTGAGCATCCGCCGCGTTTGAATGCCTAAAACAGGTATCCCAGTTAAAATGCTACGGCACGAAACGATAATCGCACGAAAATGCCAAAATCGTAACAAATCCAGAGAGCCTGCCTTCGTCATATCAGCCCCCGTACTCAGATAACTAACCAGTGCCGCCAAAGCAAACTAGTAGAGCCCGTGATCACCGTCGGATCGGATTCGCATCGTACGGTCAGGATCCATATCACGCCGACATGAAGAGGGACTATAAATAGCGACAGAGGGAGAGCCCGTCAGACAACGATCCGTCTGAAGAGCGCACACAGTCGCTGAACGGGTTTCATTCTCTCTCTCTCTCTCTCCCTCCGAAGGCGTCGAAAAGCTGCGAAGAACAACAAACGATTTGAGGATTTCTATTTCCGAGGCTCTCTCGCTCAAGATCACAGGTTTCTCCAATTCGATCTGCGAAGTTTTTTTACGGTTTCTCGTGTTCTCTGTGCGTTTGTCTAGGTTTGGTAGGGAGAAGTGCCATTTTCGGTGTTTCTTTCATTTCTTTAATCGGATAGTGTTTTGAGCCGCTGGAATCCGGTTTAGGGTTTACGGAAACCTTGAGCGGATGAAGATTAGGGCTTTGGATTGATATCTGTGTGGAATCTAGGGTTTGGGCCTCCCTACGGGTTTGAATCCGGGATTGACTTGAAATCGTGGCGCAGCTTGTATGAGAATGAAAAATTGGTAGTGAAAACCCTCAGATAGTGGTGATTGACTTGAGGGGTGTGGTTTGTGTTGGCGGATTGCCTGGGATTTGATTTTTTTTTTTTGTCGATTTTGGTGAAGAAGGGGGAAGCTTTGATTCTATGGCGCCGACTGTCGTCCCAGGGCATACACAGAAGATACAATCAAAGAAGGTTTTTGGTGATCGGACAGATGATAAGATGCAGAGGTCTTCCAGAGGGTACTCTTCTGGTTTTGTCCCCGAGTTCCGCCATGCGGTTGAGGCTGTCGGGGAGACTGAGGAGGGTTTTGGAAACTCTGGTCGAATCGAGCCGGAAGGGTCGGAGGAATCTTGTGTGCCGAGGAGGAAATGCATTAGCTTGAATGCCGATAGATATGAGTATTTTAGCGTGCCACGGAAGGTCTATTCTGTTTCGAAGATGTCGAGGGTGGAGAGGAAGGTTATGGAGAGTAGTCTGAGGTTGGAGCTTGAGCATATCCAAGCGCTACGGAATAAGATTTCTGTGAGATTTTCTGGTGGGGTCGTTTCATCATCTAAGGGCGATGCTAAGCCTGAGTTAAAGAAGAAGATTGTGCCGCAAAAGAAGGCAGTCCAGGCGGGAAAGGATGAGGCACCTTCGAAGTTGAAAAGAGCTCATTCAGGCCATTTCGAGTTTGGGGGCCAGACTGCCCCGCCCACTAGCACGGTGAATGTGATCCTGATGAAGCAGTGCGAAAACCTTCTGAACAAGTTGATGACTCATGAATTTGGTTGGGTGTTTAAGTCACCTGTGGATGTTGTGAAATTGCAGATTCCAGATTATTTTAATGTCATAAAGCATCCAATGGATCTGGGAACCATTAAGAATAAGATAGTTTCGGGGACATATTCAAGCCCATCAGATTTTTTGGCTGATGTGAGGCTCACTTTCACAAATGCAAAGACTTATAATCCCCCAGGAAATGATGTCCATATCATGGCTGATACACTCAGTAAGTTTTTTGAGGTGAGATGGAAACCTATCGAGAAGAAGTTACGGTTGGCTGAGCCTCAGCCTGTGCCCATGAAATCCAGGGCATCAGTAGAGGCTGAAGCCAGAGTTGCAAAGCAGGAACGACCGCCTTCGAAGAAGAGGAAGACCTCAGCAAGCACTGGTAAGGTTGTTCCAGCTGTGAGTGCCCAACCGAAGATGTCAAGAGAAGACATTGACAGGTTGCATACTGCTTTGGAATCCTTGGAGTGCCCCCCAGACAGTTTGCTCCAATTTTTGGGGTTCGATGGACAAAATGCTTTGGAAGAGATAGAGATTGAAATAGATATTGAGTCATTCAGTGATGAGAAATTATTTGCGTTTCAGAAGCTTCTGGATGATATTATTAGGGAGAAAAAGAAAGAAGAGCTGGCGAAGGCTGAGCCTTCTGAAATCGAGGTATATAGCTAAGAGTTTATGGGTTTGGGTTTCTATATCATTGTTTGTAAGTGGAACATGATCTCATACAATTCTTTACTTTGCAGATCTTGAATGAGTCAGGAGTCAGCAATTCATCGATGCAGCCTTGCAAAGGTTCCATAGTGTATTGCTTGATGGTGTTCACCCTTTTTTCCTGATGTGATGGCTTCTGATTTCTTGCTGTTGTAAATGCTTAGGAAATGAGCCTGCTGATGAGGATGTGGATATTGGTGGCAATGATCCTCCCTTGCTGACCTATCCCCCAGTGGAGATAAAAAAGGACACTGCTCGTCGAAGTAGTAAATGCAGTAGCTCTAGCAGCTCCAGCAGTGATCCAGGGTCGTCCTCTAGTGGTTTGTGCCTGATCCTTTTTGTTCAGTTTTTTGAACTTCTATCAATATCTTATCATCCGGTAACTACTGGATGCCTTTTTTAAGAACACAATCACTTGCAAGATATAATTTCATCATTTTTTTAAACAAACAAGAAATAATTTCATCACAGGACTATAAAGTGAAAAAGGAATGAATCTCCTTTCTCATGAGCATGTGGTCTGATCTACAACTCTATGGTCTAGTTTTTCTCTTGGATTCTATTGTTCTAAAAGGATGACCTTTTAATTTTGTTATTTTTCACTTGGAAAAAGTTCACTTATTTTGAGTTTTTTTTATAGAAAAATTTGGAGAACCTTATTAGAAAGAAACCCCCGAAAAGAAGGAGACGAGGGATCTCCTTGCAAAGGTAAATCAAGAAGAGAAGAGAGGAGAGAAGAAAGAGGGAGAAGTAGGAAACCTGTATAAATTGCCCCCAATAGTTGCACCACAAACCAAAGATCTCCCATAATGGGTGATTGAGTAGCAACTCCCAAGATTATAGCAACTCGATCTCTAAGAAGTGTGGAAATAGCTGCCCATATATTCTCCAAATAAAATGTCGTCTTGGAAAACACATTTGTTACGAGGGAGCTAATTGCTCCACTGGAATTTGGCAAGATTGCTACAATCTCTTTATTTTGCATCTTCTCCGGAACCATCACCGTGGGGGCCTTCAAGATTGTTGGGTTGAGATTGGTTTTTCTCCATGTGTGTTGGGGACACTTGCATTGAAGCAGTGCTGCCACACAGCGGTTGTGAGGTCCAAAATTGCCATGGCACGTGGAAATGTGGCATGACATGTGTTTCTGAGGCAGTTTTTTTTTTTAAATAAAAATTTAGGAAAACATAGGATATCACATATTGCATATTACATAGCATTTAATGAAATCGTTTTAGTGAATATGCATTGCATGGCATTTGAAACAATATTTTCAAATGACACCCATATTTAAACTTGAATTTCTTCAATTTAACAAAATAGCAAGTAGTTTAAACAAACAGTCCATTTCCATGAATAAATGCATCATCGTATATACCTTTATCAAAACATAAAGAAATAAACAAAATTTTATGTTTGAAATGTCATTAGAACCTCTAGGGTTTGGACATCATCATCATCTGATATGTTCTTTATATTTTTTAGATTTATAGCCTTCAACATCCACTTTTTATTTCTCTGAATCAAGATCTTCAAAATCTGGTTGTGAAGTTGAAGTTTGTGCCTGCGCTATGGACTTGATTTTCCAAACCCAAAAGAAAAATAATGACTTCCACATTTTGGAAAGAAAAAAGGAGGCGGCCAATTCAGGGGAAAAAGAGAGGAAAATGGTCCATTATTTTTTACTCTGTTTTGGAATGAAGAAGAAGCATAAACAAAGGGAGGGTGAATTCCCTATTTTTGTAAATTTTGGAAAGAAAGAATATAACGGGAGGATAATTTGTGTAAAATTAATTTATCAATAAATATATAACAAATTTAAAATTAGAGAAATAGATATTTTCTATATAGGAAGACCACCACGATATTTGTGGTGTCCACCACCCATATTGCTTGAATTGTTTACCTCGGTGAACCTGCTATGCCACACTGGGTGCGAGATGCCATGGGTTCACCGTGCTCCACCTCACCGTGGTGGCCACCATGTGACAACATTGCACTAAGGTTTACAGAACTGAAATGTTCAAGTGTCCTTTTTCCCCTCCACATTGAATTGAGATTTTTTTATCTATTTGAAGGCCTCAGTGAATGAGATATTAGCCTTTCTCTTCTCTTTATCTTTTTCTTCTTCATGGAGGTTGTGCCCTTTAACCCCCCCTCTTATTTCTGTTGGAGTTTACCGCTGCTAATTGAAAGTTACAAGAAGGGGGTTTGTTGTAATCTTCTACGTGGGGTGAGCTGTAAGGTATAAGTCTTAAAAATGGGTAATACAGACATTGTAATTGTATTATATAATCATCTTTGTAAATACGTGTTCATTTATAATGGTTTATTAGGCTATGGATGAGAACTTGAAGTTGATGGGACACTGTCAAGCAATTATGGTTGACGTGACATGGTGACACTGTCCACCATCATTATGTTAGGTGGAATCAGTGCAGTGTTAATATTGTCTTTTTAAAGGATTGTAGCATCTTATTAATTAAAAGTGCCCCGAACAAAAAAAGGAGACGAGGGCATACAAATTTTAAGAAAGAAAATACAAGAGATAGAAGGCAAGGATCCTCCAGGGCGGAAAAACCAAATAAAATCTTCCCCTATTAATCACCTCTCGAAAGCTTGAAAGTGTTTGTTAGTAGTGAATGTTAAGGAATAAAAGTGGCATAGAGTCAACAATGTGAAAGCATTGAAAAACAGATGCAGAGAGATCAGGTATATCAGTATATGCAGGGTTCTTCTTTGCTTGGTTGTCAAGCATTTTCTAGTCTCTATATCTTCTGTTTTACCAGGGAATAGGGTTTTTCTTGCGAACAGAATGAAAGATAAAGAGCTTAAATAAATGAAAAACTCTGATGCTACCAAGAAACAAAAATGATATCACAGTTGGTCCGAGTTTAATTTAATTGTCTACAGTGGTTACTTCTTTCTCTGGTCTGAAATTTTCTACAAAGTCCCGTCCTATCTTTCCCTTTTCCATCTTTTTCTTTACCAACATAGCAAACAGTGATGGTTGGGCATAGAGGATGCTTATCATTGACCCGTGATTCATTTTAGAATTAGATATTATTACTTCGTTGTAATGATGAATGGAGCTCTGTATGCTGTCCTTCAATGGATGTTGCATGATGCTCAGCAAACCCTGAGGCTGTTTGCTTGCTTATCTGGATTTGTTTATTGTTAATTAAACTTTAATTTTTTAAGAAGCACACCAAGTTTGGGAATTGGGATTAAGGTGTCGTTTTTTTGGATTTATTTGTCATACATTTATTCCATCGAATTATGGCAACTGTGCTTCCTATGTAGGTTCAGATTCTGGAAGTTCCTCGGGAAGCGAATCAGTTGGTGCAAGAGCTCAAACCCCAACCAATATATCAACGGTATTATAATGAAGGCATTACATCCATTTAATAGTTGAAACCAATTATGGTGCATGTTTTTGGAAAATGGTTTTTCTTGGAGCAATTCCATCAAATATTCTTTAGGTTTGCACATTCCCAATTTTGGAAATGGCTGGGATGTCATGATTTGTGATCATTTGAAGGTTTGAGGTACCCATGAATGTGAATTGTGTTGGTTATTACTCTGTAACATCTATCTTTAGTGCCTCTTGGATGTAGATAGGCCTAGCTTCTTATGTGTGCTTTGTTCATCTCTTGATTTTAAGTTTTTATACTGGATGATTAGGTAATCCTGATTTGTGATGTCATTTGCATGGGGCTATGGTCCATTGACACCGTTTCCCTTGAATGTATCAATTCTTTTTAATTGCTGCCATGTGATCTTTTAAAGAAAATACTGTCTTTAATAGGTGTCATGCATCCAAATTTCTAACAGTGTCCATGCACTGATTTTTCCCCTTCTTCAGGAAGCTTTAGGCCCTGTACCTGCTTTGAATATGGAGAAAAGCGATCTCTTGAATCCTCCTGATGGAAATCGTGAGTTTTTTTTTCCCTTTTTGCATTTTCTCCAAATGTTAAGAAGTATTTGCGCTGTCATGCAAAGCCTAGCTTTTTCTAAGAACAATAGTTGTGGTATCTGAATGAGCATTTTCTGTGACTGCTTGCAGGATCAATCAGTGGGTCGGGGAAATTAGATATGAATACTCACAATAAGATTGTTCCTGTTGAGGAGGAAAGCAGACAAGAGGGTAAGCATGAGTCTGAGAGGTGAAAATGTGAGCATTTGATTTTGAGCCGCGTTGGCTTATCTCCACTTCTCGCTGTAAACTTTTTTTTAGGGGAGAATTCTCCACCTGAGAGGCAAGTCTCCCCAGATAAACTTTATAGGGCAGCTTTGTTGAGGAGCCGATTTGCTGATACAATTCTCAAGGCTCGTGAAAAAACACTTGGACAGGTTGGTTAATTCAGTATATTGTTATTTTGTTATGCTAACATGTCACCAATTTTTTTTCCTTTTTTTTTTCTTTTTTAATTTTTTCCAATCCTATCTATTTATCCAATTGTGGTTTGCATTCCTTAATCTGTTTCTTATTTTTTCTTTTTTAAAAAAATAAATTTATGTTCACTTCTGTTTGAGATCAGGCTGGTGATCCTGAAAAACTGAGACGGGAGAGAGAAGAACTTGGAAGGCAACAACGTGAAGGTTTTATCTAATTTCCCATGCTTTCTGCTCAATTTGTTCTATTTAAATCTTTTTGGGATATTTTATAGTCTTTTAATTTATGTCTTTTTATTTTATTGAGCAGAAAAAGCTCGGCTGCAAGCAGAAGCTAAAGCAGCAGAGGATGCAAGAAGACAAGCTGAAGCAGAAGCTGCTGCTGAAGCTAAACGGAAACGTGAACTTGAAAGGGAAGCAGCTCGTCAAGCCTTGTTAAAGGTAAATTACAAAACAAGTAAATCGGCAACATTCGTTAGATCCTTATGTGATCTGGCCATAATTATTAAAGTTTTTTTTTAAAAAAATTGTAAGTAACAGACAAATGTTGCCTGCCTTGTTATGTGTTGTGTTTATTCTTCACATTCTTGTTTAAATATAATAAACAATTATCTGTTCCATCCAGTATTTGAGAAGGATTTTATTTTCATGTAATTTGCAGATAGAGAAAACAGTGGAGATCAACGAGAACAGTAAGTTTTTGAAGGACTTGGAAATGTTAAGGGCAGCTCCATGTGATCATTTACCGAGCTCGGTTGATGAGACACACCCAGAAGACACTGATGATGATGTGATGGGGGGTTTTAATCTTGGTAGTAACCCGCTCGAGCAACTCGGGCTGTACATGAAAGTGGACGACGAAGAGGAAGAGGAGGTTGATGTGGATTCCCCAACAGCCCCTGTTAATAACCTTGATGTCGAGGAGGGTGAGATCGACTGAATTTATCCACGGGTTCCTTCAATCGCCGTCTATAATTCAGGCCAAATCACGGAGAAATGGATTGATCATCAAAACAATAGAAAACCTAGCCATCTCATCAGTGCTGCTAATGAGATTCTGATGAGCTGAGCATAAACGGATTTGCAGTTATAAGGGCTCAGAGTTTCCCAATTTGAAGAACAGTTTTATTGCCCCTTCTCCGCGCTCATGGATTTAAAGCCCCTGTTGTTGGGTCAAACGAAGAAGGCGTGTATGTGTGTGTGATTGGATCTGAATGTGACCTTTTCATCACATTTTTGTTTGAATTGTGGGGTCTGTAAGAAGAGCAGGGAGAAGCTTCTTCGTCGAGGAGAAATGATTTCTATACATGGGAGTGTGGCTTTGCTAGTGTTATATGAGCCTCTTGTAAAATTTGCTGATGATGAGATCTTGGCCGATTAGCTCGAGCACCTGTAGCTCCCAAAAACTGTACAAAATGATGCTTTTGATACATTATTTGCATCTCCTCTTTTTTAGGTGGTCGTTTTTGTTGTTCTCTTTATAATGCCACCATTCAGAAATGCTCACAAGAATTGTATTTCTTCTTCAGATGAATATGACTGGGGACAATTTTGTTCGTTCTTCCCAATCTTTAAACATTGATTATTTTTTTTTTTGTGTCGATTCACAATGAAAACTGTTTATCGGTTCCATGTGCTTGTTTGTTTGGTTCTTGTGTTTGCCCATTTTGCAGTCCAAATCTCTCCTCCCTCATTTTTTTTGAACTCTCCCTGAAAAACCTCATCCGACCCAAGCCCTCCCTCTCCCTCACACTGCCCTTTGCCGCTGCTGTCGCACCGTCACCGCACTGTCTTCCTCTTCGATCTGTCCGACGTCTCCCGCACCGTTGCCGTCGCAACTCTGAGGTACTCCGCCACTGAAGTGCCCCACCAGGCCCGACTAGCACCTCATCCTCATCGGGAATCCCATCTCTCTCTATATATATCCCCTTTTGTTGGTACAGATTAGGGTTTTGATTTCTTTAGATTTTAGTGAAATTTTGGAAAATAAGATGAGAGGTTGTGAAGATTTGTGTGTGTGTGTGTGTGTTTTTTTTTTTGTTTTTGTTGTAATTGTGTGATGAACGGGTTCGTTTGAGACAAATTTGAAACCCTTGAAGGTGGAATTTATTGCTGACTGTTTCTTAATTGATGGATCCATTATCCATAACTTGTGTTGTGTTGTGTAATAGAGAATTTTGAAAAAAATTATGGTATGTTTTTTTGAGATAATCAATTCAAATGAGAGTGTGCTATTAATGGAAGAACCATTTGAAAACTGTTTATCGGTTCCATGTGCTTGTTTGTTTGGTTCTTGTGTTTGCCCATTTTGCAGTCCAAATTTTGCTAGCGTCACAGGGTGTTGATACACTAATTCATTCTTCCGGCCATAAAGTATACATTATATACTCAGTTAAACGCAAAAAAAGTATGCATTCCATTTGATTTCACATTTTTAAGGTATGTACCTGACATATTAAACTCAAAAAATGACTGTTCCTAGCATTTTTCATTTGAGTAACTGGGTAATTTGGAGCTTCTGATGCATTAAAATCAATGTTGAAATCAAGAGAGTTTCTTGGTGGTTGAGAATCTAAATTCGCCGCCTTTGTTTACATGGACAAAATAACTCCAGAAGAAGTGAAATAGAATGGGGGGGGGGGAGGATTATTTTTAGGGCACCTCTACTTTCATCGACCAATTAACTAATTTCACCAACCAAAAAAATTAAAAAATAATAATTTGAACAACACTATTTCCACCAACCATTCGACAGTTTCCATGTCAACATTCCTTTAAAATAATCGACATTAGGTCTGTCAATCACCATTTAAAATATTCGACAGAGCTCTGTCCACCCTCCTTTAAAACCTTCGACAGTTGATCTGTCGACCTGAGACACATTTGATCACATTCAACATTCAATGTACATTAAAATATAAACGCATTTATAATCACATTTACATTCATATTTCATTCAACATTTACAATATTTCACTCAACTCTTAACATATTAAAAAAAATATGAACATAAATATAACAAGGTGAACAACAAAAGTATCACAACCAAGCATTTTCAGTTAAATAAAATACTAAACAAATTAAAACTACCATTACTATAGAAAAAAATAATAAAGTTAGTCATGCACCTAAAAAATTTAACAAAATCATATTCGATTTAAGATCAAGAGGTTAGTTATGCATCTTAAAAAATCTAACAAAATCATATTTAATTGATAGCTAATCATCATACCATCATATGAATCTATCCAAATGTGCCATTCTTAAACACTAATAACCCTAAATCCAATTACACGCATTATGCAAACAATAAAGGAAATTGAAATACTTAATGTAACAATCCATTCCTCATACCATACACAGATTTGCACCCACAATCCATCGCATCTCCAAAACCAAATTACAATATACATGTGATTTATTCAACCCAAAAGTTCTCTATACAAAGCCCAATTAACCAACATCAAATGCAAATAACAATAAAGCTGAACAAATTTAAATGGTCTTCTCAGATCGACAGACCAAATGTCGAAGGTTCTAAAAGAAGGTTGACAGAGAGGGTTTGTCGAATGGTTTAAATAAAGGTTGACAGAGAGACTGTCGAATGACTCAAACAGTAGTTGACAAGGAGATTGTCGAATAGCTCAAACAGTGGTTGACAGGGAGACTGCCAAATGGTTGGTGGGATTAGTATTGTTTAAATTATGATTTTTTTTGTTTTTTTTATTGGTGATATTAGTTAATTGGTTGGTACAAATAGACATGCCCTTATTTTTAAGTTGCTGGAACTTTTTAAGTTTTTATAGGTTCCTAAGGCGTTGAAATTTTTTTTTTACGTCCCTCTAGCCTGATGCTATTCAAAAAAATAAAAAATACCCTCGCCTAATTTATGCGAAGGATAACAGTGTATTGGGAGTGTTAACAGTGTATTGGAGATACTTAACAATATACTGAAGAATGTTAATAATTACTGGAGATAATTAACAATGTATTGGGGAGTGTTTACAATATACTGAAATACTTGAACGGGAGGATGAGGGGACAATAAATCTGCCATCAAATCCTCTGCTGATAAGAAGATCTCGAGGTGACAGGCCACCTTATTCTCAAAATCTCTGAGCGTTTAGTGACAAAATAATGTTTTCCCATATCTCATGCTCTCCTGAAATCTCGAAAGAAAATGAGAGGGGGGGTTTGTAGAGGGAAAAATCTCTACCCTATTAATAGATGACATGTGTTAGGGTTTACAGGGGTATGGACCACCATATTTGACATCTAAGGACCTGAACATGATAGTGGAATACCGAGCAGGTACTCCTGAGCAGGTGAGACATGACTAAACTAGCCCCTCATCGAAATAAGCAATGCCTTGTCGGACAGTCTTACACCTCGCAGGCGAATGCCATCCTGGGCAAGTGTGACACGACTAGATTGAATCAGGTCTGGTCGAACGGTCTCACATCTCATGAGCGAATGACTGGGTGCACGCTGAGCAGGAAGGATCATCAACTGCTGATTCTTTAAATCTCCTCAAATGTGTTAAATCTAGAGCTACTATGTAACTGATTCTTTGAGATCCCAACGATATATCCCAGATTTAGAATAAATCACCAATTGTTTTATATGATTCTAACAAATTATGTGCATTTATCAAGGGATAATGACAACAGATTTTGTAAATCCCTTAAATAACACATAACCAATTCTCTGTCGCAAGTTAACAACGTACCGAGAAATATTAATAATGTAATAAAGATGCTTAACAATGGATTGAAGAGTGTTCACAATGTACTAAAATAATTGTGTGGGGGCATTTTTTAAAATTTTTGAATCCGGCCGGAGGGACCCATAATTTTTTACCATTTCAGGGACCTCAAAAAATTTGAAAAATTTTAGGGATCTAAAAATAATAAATAGGTGATCATAGAGACTCCTAATTAATTTCTTTTTTTAAAAACAGATATAAAACCATGCCACCGTTACTTTTATTAAAGAAAATAAGGTTTCATGTTTGAATTTGGGATGCGAGAAAATGGAAAAATAAAAGCAGCAAAATAAGAAGAAAAAAAAAATGGAGGCACAACCCGCCGCGTGTGGGTGAAAAAAAAAATGTAGTACATATACAGCTTTAAAAAAATTATTTTATCAAAAGCATTGACGAATTACTATTTCTAATAATATCATTCAAAAGGACATAAATGATGCATTAATCTTTTGAGGGGTACTTCTGCAAAGTTTTAAATATTTATAATGTGCATAGGTACTCAGTACTCTTCAAAAAGAGAATTCGTGCACAATTTTATCTTTTTTTTTTTTTTTTGCGAGGGTGCACGGCAAAAGATTTTTAATAGGAGTATTTGAATAATATAGGATTTTTAGAGGGGTATATATGCAAACAAAATGATGTATTGATGACGTGGCGTAAAGAAGAAGAGCTTTGGTTTTCTCGTCACACTGTCACTCCCGTTTCTGTTCTTCGGAGCTTCCAAAGAAGCGAGATTAATAAAAAATCAAACTAAAATAAAATCTGTCGATATAAAGCATCGAATCGCTTCGATTTGCTGGCGATTCTCAGTCTCTCTTCGAAACTCACGATCCGAGCTGCTTCCATGGCTGCCTCCGCCTCCGCTGCAGCCGCGATCGCCTTCAACGCCTCCGCCGGAGCTCCGTCGGCCAGGGGAGGAGGCGCCGCACCGAGGAACGCTTCTTCGCTCCGAATCTCCCCCTCATTCGCCTCCAGAACCCTCCAGCTCCGGCCGACGGTCTTCAGATCGGACGGGTTTTCGACTCTCCCCGGTACTTCCGGTTGGTTCTCTGTTGTGTCTTTTTTTTTTTCAGTGCATGATTTTTTTTAAGGATTCGCTTCGAATGGTTGTAAAGCTTCATTTGAAGGCATGAAAGTTTTGATTTTTGAATGGGTGTGATATGAAATTGTGGTGATTTGTTTGGTTGGATTCAATTTTTTTTCCAAAAGGAATAATTTTTAAATCTTATGTAATGTGGATATAGATATTTGGAGAGAATTATTTAATATTGTTAGCTTTGGATTATGGCAAGGCATGGCAGGTTGATCAAAAGTTTGATTTTTTTGTTGTATTGAATTTTTGTGAATATTGAAATGTGTGAATGTAAAGAAGAAATGGAGTTTGCTTTGATATTGTGTGTTAGACAATTCTGGAATTATTATATTGCATTTGATCCCAATGAATTTAATGAAAACAGTATATCGTAGTGTGTGTGTGTGTGTGTACTGTGTAGTGATGATCCATGAAGATAGTAGGATGTGAGTCATTAAAACTTCAATTGAAAGAGTTTATGCACACACACGCATATAATAATTTAGTCCTTCGGAACGTCTGATAGAATTTGAAAACTATTACTTGTTCAATAAAGTTAAAAAAAACATGGAACATGTGACCATCTATTGTTATCCGACAGGGGTAACTTTTATGCATTAACTATAACACTGTTAGTAGCAAAATATTGATCACTTTTTTCCTCACACCTTATAATACATGGAAAGTATTTTTCATGCAGATGTAAGAGCTCAGGTTGCTGCTGTTGAGCAAGCAGCTGTTGAAGCCTCCCAAAAATTGGAAGCTCCTGTTGTTATTGTCACTGGGGCTTCTAGGGGAATCGGAAAAGCTATCGCTTTGGCTCTTGGTAAAGCTGGTTGTAAGGTGAGTGAAGTATGTTAAGTATGCTTATTGGTGCATTTTTCTCTCTCTATTTGAAACCTGATTATGTGTTACTGATGCAATCTTAGGTTCTTGTAAATTATGCAAGATCTTCAAAAGAGGCTGAAGAAGTCGCCAAAGAAGTGAGTAAAATTTCTCTGTCTAGATTTGCAGAGTGTATTTTCCCAAATGATTGTCTAGAAAAAAAGAAGGGGAATTGTCTAATCATTTGGTTTACTAGTAATTTTATTTTTTAATTAATATATGAATAATTCTTCTGGACAATAGTGATGTTCATGTTCATATTTATTATGCTTCTGTTAGCCGCTTAGTCTAAGCCATGGTAGCATTTTTTTTCCCCCAAGGAAAGGTGGGAGCATAGGCACTTATTATATTATTAAAAACAGACAACCACTACAAGGAGGTAAATTTTGGAATAGATGTTAGGTAGAATTTAATTTCCCGGGATTTAATCTTGCCGCAGAAACTAGAATTTACATTTTTAATATCTTTTAAGATCCCTCGTCTCCTTTTGTTCAGGGGCATCTTTTCTCAATAAGATTGCTCCTAAAATTTCTTCTTCATCTTCTTCTTCTTCATAAAAAAATAAAAGATAAAAGAAAAAGAAGAACACAATTTGGATTCCTGAAATTAGAAAATTGATTTCTTTTTTAAATAGCATACAAAATGGAGTTTCTAGGAGTCTAAAAAAGTGAGCATCCATGGAATCCATCTCGTGTTAACCATTACCCTCTCTTCTCCTTGTTTTTAATCCAAAACCAACATCCCCTGCTGTATTGCCCTTGTCTTTCGCCTTTATACAATTTTAAAAAATATATATACTGGTTTTCCATATGCAATTGGGAATCCAAATGAAACCAAATTTTTTCATCCAAATTGAGTTTGCTTTGCTTTTGGATTACAGAAGAAATCTAGTTGAAAATTAATTTCCCAACTCACTCTTATTAAATATGGTTTCTCTTGTTTGGGCTGTTATCGTCTCATGGTGACCTTTTTTGAGCTCTTCTGAAACTTTTATCGTCATGTTTGATTTTCATTTGTTAGTTATTTGCTGCAGATTGAAGCCCTTGGAGGACAGGCCATTACTTTTGGTGGAGATGTTTCTGAAGCTGCTGATGTGGAGTCCATGTTTAAAACTGTAAGGAAAAAATGCTTCTGGCCTAACTTCTTTAAAGGTTTAATAAATGCTTGATTTACGTAATAATGCAGTTCAATGGGTCACATCAAGCTACATCTAAGCTGTAGAATGAGATGAAAATGATGCAAAGAAATTCTCAACTTCCGTAATGAATTGGCTTCTGTATAAATATTAAATTATCTGCTGCGTGATGATTTATCAATCTTCAAATCTAGTGAAAGCTCATGCATGAGCTACATGTTATGCTTGGAATCTGGTGTTAAGTTTAGATTGTCTCTTTAATGACATATTGAAAGAACCATGTCAATCATGACAAAAGGAGTAAGGTTTCGAGGAAATGGTAGCATCGATCTGTGTTGTTAACACCACCCCCCCCCCCTCAACAAAAAAAAAAAAGAAATCTGAATTGTTGCATGATGACTTTGTGAATTTTACAGGTTGTTGATACATGGGGAACGGTTGATGTACTGATAAACAATGCCGGTTTGTGCCAGCTTCATTGTTTTTCTGGTTTGTTGCATTCTATTCTTGTGCCTAACGGATCATGATGAATTTAGGAATTACTCGTGATGCATTGTTGATGAGAATGAAAGAATCTCAGTGGCAAGAGGTTATAAAGACAAATCTTACAGGTCCATTTCTCTGCACGCAGGTGGGATAAATTCACTGTAATTCACAACCTGGAGACTTAATTTCTTTTGTTAATCACTGGATTATCTATTTTTGCAGGCAGCAGCTAAGATTATGATGAAAAAGAAAAAGGTTTGTAATCCATATTCTTACCTTTACATCAATCCTTATAAATGCAACTTGTTGGTGTTTTTCTGATCTTTATTTGGGTATCATGGTAAGTTCTTAACTATTTTGCTAAATTCAGCCAAATTTTTGTGTCGACTTCAATTATTGGCTGAAACTATTAAAATATTTGGTCTTTTAATATGTTCTATTTGCTGGTTCAGATGGACTCTAATGTTGAGCAATGCTTTATATCTGATCTCATATGAGATGAACATGTAAAAACCTATAATCTGGGATTAATTACCACTTGTACCTTGCCATGAATCATCAATTTACATGCTTTGATCTAGCCTGGAGGAGGTGCTATTGATATTCTTAGTGATAGCCTTCTGTATGCTGTCCTGATGGATTCCCATCCTCGACACTTGGGTTGGGATTGATGACTATCTAAAATTTTGTGTTTTTTTTTATTATGGGAAGGTATTATTTTCTTTAGATTGATTTGGAGTTATATTGAGCCATTAGTGTTTTTTTTTGTTCGTTCTTGTAATTTCCAAGGTTTGAGGTATTTAGAAAGCCAAACTGTATTTATAACTCTGTTAATGAGTTGGAAATTTAGGATCATCAAAAAAAAGTTTTGAGTCTATTTATAAGTCCTATTAGTATTTGAAGTATCAGGTTACTTTTAGGATGAGTCGCGGAGTTCTAGATTCAGAGTTGGTTATAATTTTTTGTTGGGATTCAATCTGCATATTAGATCAAACCAGAAGTTTAAATCATCCGTTGGTTTGCTTTCTCTAGATCTCAAACCATTGCTTTGGCACTGCATCAATTCTGTTTGTGACTTTGCGTATCTATAACTCAACTGGCACTCATAGGTTGTCTATTGGTTACACAGGGAAGAATCATCCAGGTAGCATCAGTTGTTGGTCTTGTTGGCAATGCTGGGCAAGCCAACTATGCTGCTGCAAAAGCTGGATTGATTGGTTTTTGCAAGACAGTCGCAAAGGAATATGCGAGCAGAAACATCACTGTAAACTTCAGTTCCCCATAAAGTTAACATGGCAATGTATTCCAAGGACTTAGATTTACATTGATGTACAGGTGAATGCTATTGCACCTGGCTTCATTGCATCTGATATGACAGCAAAGCTAGGAGAGGATATTGAGAAGAAAATCCTAGCAACTATTCCATTAGGTGAGATTGAACTAATGAATGTTTGATTTAAATTTGCAAGTCATGTTAATCAATTTTGAATTTCGCTTTCATATTCGTCATTGAATTCCTTGCCACATCATTATAGAATCAGGAGCTATCTTTTTCTGCGTGTCATATCTCCTCTTATGTTGTCAATTATCTGATCGCATTATCTGTTTCATCTTGTCTCCATTCTACTTCATTTCCATGATCAATTTAAATGTCTTTCCTAAAGACATTCATTGATGCTCTCAAGCCAGCCCAATGAAGTCACTATTTTTTTATTATCTTTCTCAAACATATCAATCTTTCATCCGTACCTTTTTGGCTTTTCACTGTGCCTTCTGTTACAAAGTTTTGTGCTTACATAGAATAACGATCTTTAATGCCTTCTGGTCCTAAAAAAAGAGCTTCTACTGGACTTTTACGAACCCTTTTACATTTTTATCACAAGAATTATAAACCTCTCCTCGTTATTTTGATTCTTCAGGGAGGTATGGCCAGCCAGAAGAAGTTGCTGGATTGGTGGAGTTTCTAGCCCTCAACCCTGCCGCCAGTTACATTACCGGACAGGTATATTCATTCCTTGAAATCAATTATGATATACATGCAAAACAAAATGGTCACCCTAAACTAGTGGTTCTCTCTCAAAATAATGTTGTGGCCCACCCGATCTGGCATCATTCACTATGTAATCAATCATTACTTGAGGAGGTCACTGTTTTAAGCAGTTCAACACTTCCAACTCAATCTCTCTTTCACGAATTGAGTCTTTGAAATGATTTAAATTGAAAAAATAACACTTACCTACCAAAAAAAGAGAACTCATTTTTCCTTTAATGCTGTTAGCCAGTGATATTTTCACATTCCTGTGCAGGTTTTTACCATTGATGGTGGGATGGTAATGTAAGCTATAGAACTCATTGAAATGCTTCATTTGCTGATTGTATTTTTGGAAGAAGCAATTTCAGAAGTCCCTTCTCTGAGAATTTTGACTATTATTTATGTTTTAAATGCAATAGTTTTTGGTATTTTGAGATTTTCCACTTTCAGAAGGAATGTAGGATCCTGATGGTTGTGTGAACAGTCACAGAGGTAGCAAAGAATAAACTGTTTTTTTATAAGTATAGACTTTTTGTCCTTTCTTTAGTAAATATCATGAAAATTATGTTAAACCAAAAATGATCCACTGGAACAATTCATGGACATCATAAATGTTTGATTGAAGTGAGTTTTATGTGATGAGATATTTCAATCAACTAAAAGATACAGTCTGCTTCAGTTCAGTTGTCTCATGTGAAATGCAGAGCTTCTAAGTTTGATTTCTCCTTACTTCAGATAAACTGTCTGCTTCAGTTTAGTGTTTTGATTCACTTGATCACACCAGTAAGGTTTCCTTGGATGCCAAACCATCCTAGATTAGAATTTTGTTATATCTTTTATGATAATGTTTTGGAAATACTTAGATCATATGCAATTCTTTTTATAACATCTACATGTTTTTTTCTGTTTGAATGTGTGTAATTAACTAATTATGTAATGAAATATGTGCTTTCATAAAAATGAAATATGTGATGTGTGTGAGTGTGTTTTAATGAATTATTATACTCTTAAAAATCGCTTTTTTTTTTTTTTTTTTTTTGATATCGGAGGGACCTTTGTGGCTTACGATCTTACGATCGAGCTGGGAAGGCTACCTCCGCCTGTTTGTCCCGGTCTCACGAAAAATTCTTTCGAATAATCGTCAATAAACAGGTGGGTAAATCAGCGTTAAAACTCGAATCCAAGTATTAAAAACTGTTTTTTTCAAACCACACAAAACCTTCTAACCGTTATATTAACCCAATACTCCGAAATAAAATATTTAATCAATTTAGTGACAAACTTGTCACAAGAGTAAATATCATTCTATCAAAAATTGATAGGGGTGTTATCACTTTTGTGTTGGTTCACATCAGTTTGGATCACAAAATTTTGGATCACAAAATTGTCAAAGTTTTTGTTACTTGATCATGTCCTCAAATTTTAATACGAGTATCATCAATCTCTAATTCTTAAAGAATTACATTGTTTGAAATTGTATTTTTTTAAGGTTTCCTTGTCCTGAGTACAGTTTTTTTTTTTTTTCCATTGTTCCACTTTTTTTGTCTCATTTTTAGTCGTGTGTGTCTTATAAATGAGTATATATTTTATTGGATTATATTTCAACTTTCATAATAGTATATACATATAATGATTTTTTTTTTAAAAAAAAAAATCAAAACATGTGATTGGAAATGAGGGGATTGGATGTAACATTTAACGTGACATAAATATGGAACATAATATAACACCAAACAGAAGATTGACCCAACACAAACCTGACACTGTTAACACTTCAACCACACTATTAATTGTCATTAAAACCTACCATATTAGCGGGTGAACATTAGATGTTAAAAAGTTTGACATGTGATTTTTGTTCTTTGCCTAAGGGGGATATGCACAAATATACAATTATACATGTTACAGTACACAGTTTCAAAAAATACACCAGCATCCAACAATATCATTAACCACATAAGATACAAGGTGTTATAATGATATGTCCATCCTTGTCATTGGTTTTTTTTTAAATATATATATATATATCCACTTATTGAAATACATACTATTATAAAACATGAAACATATGCTAGTGTATTAGTGTTTCTTTTGAAACAAAAAATGTTCATACAGTACCATAATGCAATATACACTGATATTGCAGTGTATGCCACATTATCACAGGGTATAATTTTTTAGGGGACTACAAAACAAATTGCGCGTATCATCACCCTTGAATTTTCCAGGTTCCATTATAAAAAAAAAACCTTCCAAACAAGAAATAAAAAAGAACAAACTGATACCTTTTAAAAAGCCTCATTTACTTCTGAAATAGCCATTCCATCTAATATCACAGACTGACTGTACACACACCAACCAAAACTGATACACCAACAACATTACAAAACCAAAACCAGACCCCATCAATCCTCAAACATTCCCTCATCTGCCATCCCCGGTGACTCCGTCCCGTTAACCACGGGTTTGTTCAATGATGATGATGACGAATTAGAGCTACCCAAGATACTGTAATCAAAATCCAAGTCATCCTCGTCACCATCTTCCACTCCTTCCTCTTTTGGCTCCTCCTGCTGTTGCCCCATCATCGCCTTTGATCGCGCCTCCCTTTGCATTCTCTGCTTTATGGCCTCCTCATACGACATCTCGTACCAAACTTTCCCTTTCCCGATGATGGATTTGTTATGGTCTTCGGTCATCCTCTCCTGCCGGCTCTTCTCTGAGTTCTTGGGCTCTCCCCAGTAGTCATAGCGGTACAAGGGGTTTGTCGGGTCATACTGGTCTTTCCCGAATGCGCTATGGTCAGCGTATCTCCCTGGCTCTTCTAGCGGGAGACCTAGAGTTTTGCGGCTGCAATGAGAGAATTTATTTTAAGAAAGACCTGGCATGAAACATCGGTGCAATAGATTTCAAGTGCCTAAGTCACTAAAAACCACTAACGGTCGCATTGATGAATGAAACAATGAATGTGAAATTTATTAGACCCCCCTCGGCAGCGGGATAAGGTGTTTTGTTAGTGTTGTTATATAAATCACTTTTACCTTTGGATGACATTTGGTATAAAATGTACATATTTTCGAAATACTAATTCTATTCCAAGTAAGAGTGAGGTAGTATAATAGAGAGGAGAGGAGTGATCAATGTCACTGCTTTTATTTAATTATTAGTACTTATGTAAGCCATATAATTGATCCTAATTTGTGGGAAGTATAAATCCTAATTTGTCAGGTGGACTAGTTAAAGAACCATTTGAGAATTAAGAATAATATTTTGATAACAGAGATATTCCTAACATATTCATTGTCAAATGGTATTAGGACAACTTTCCAATTCAGTCAATATACCACTTCCAAAAGGGGGCCCAAATGTCTTTCCTAGAAATTCTCACTTTGAATGTCAACTTCATCATGTTACATGTCATTGCAGAGCATTAAATACTGTATGAAAAGTTAAAACCCAATGAATGTCAACTAATCAAATTTCCAAATTAGAAAAAAATAAACCATAAGAAAACAACTGTATAGTTAACCATCAAACTACTAAATTCTTGAGATGAAGAAAAGATGTAATGCTAATAGGAATACCAGCTGATATCTCTGATCAAAGCCTCCCTTTCTTCCAATGATCGACGCCAGTGTATAAGATCATACTCGTCCATTTCCATATTCCGCCTCAACTTGGGCATTTTAAATTCTTGTCCCTTTTCTTTGGCTTCCTTCTTTAGTTTATTGATGTGCTGCATCACATTGGCTGTCAAAATATGAATAATTGAATCTCAAAATGATATGGAATTGTTATGCAAAGCAAAATCTACATTTTTTTAAAATAATGTAAGTGCATTCTGCAGTCGAAAAGGTAGAAAAAGATTCTCTGGGAAAGTGCCATCAGTTATATGTAATTCAGTAACATAGCAGGTGATCGATTAATACTATCATAAGTCCATCTAACATTAATGGTATTAAAAATAGGGAAAAATCCATATAACCCCCTGTAAACTGCCCGAAATCCATATGACTCCCTGACTTTTCCTGAAATCATATAACCCCGTCAAAACACATATGTAAATCCAAATAGTCTCCTGAGTTAAATTTTCGTTGACAGATTATGATTATTCTACGAATATTTTGTCTGGCTAACTCTGACAGAAAACATAACATACAAAAAAGTTTATACAATGTGTTAAAATACGAAAAATCTTTTATAAATAATAATTTGACCCCTCCGGATAGGGTTTTATAATCTATCCGGAGGGGTAAAATCCAGAGCATTTTTAACAAAATGTAGGGGGTTATTAGTGTATCGTGTTTTCAATTAGGGTTAACCAAATAGAATATTCGTAGAATATTACTCATTTGTCAACAGAAATTTAACTCAGGGGGTTATTTAGATTACATTGGTGTTTTCAGGGGGTTTATATGGATTTCAGGCAGTTTACAAGGGGTTATTTGGATTTTTCCCTAAAAAATATGGACAACTTTTATTGTACGATGCAGTGTAACTATCTAGGTATGCAACGAGGATGTCGTGAAACATGATGTGTCTCACACGAGATCATGGGTATCCTCTGTTGAAAAATATTACAAACATGGCTAGGGAAAAGGGACTCGCATGTCATATATCCAAACAAAATTCAACCCAAGTAACAAAGCAGAGTTGCAAGAGTCACCTGTCGCTCAGCACGTGCGGCATCCATGTCAAGCTGTTTCACATTGGTTTTCTGAGAAAAGAAAACATCAGATAAGCATATAGGATATCAAGGTTATATACCATATGTTGTCTGAAAACATGAGCATCCGGACTAATTAAGCATTCTTTTTTTCCCCCCAAACATTGAGAATTCTATATAGTTAATAAATACAATAAGATGCACCAAGTCCACAGCTTGTTGAGAAATATGAAATTGACATAAGTGGATGCTTCATCCAGAAAATACTTGTGAAAATACTTTCTGAAACCTAAAATGTTAATGAACTTCAACAGGAAAGCCGCTTTGGGCAAAAATGAATGTCATTTCTACTTATTATGATATAGACAGATAAGAATGCATTATCAAATTTGCCTTGCAGAGGCACCAGCATGCAAAACTCCAAATCCCTTGTTTAATAACTACACATGCATCAATTTCAATGTTATCTAAATGCAAATTACTGCAGTTTGCAAGCACACCAATCTTTATTCTGTCATGCAGTACACACTTAACATAATAATAATAATAATAATAATAATGCATGGTTAATAATCTACTCTTGAGAAACAAGCTATGATGTTGATGTTGATTCTCTCCTGTTAGTTGGTTTATCGTGTTTCTACATTTCAAGTTCAAACCCAAACATTAAAAATTTCTCAATAAATTCAATTGTTTAAATTGTTTCTAAAGACATTTGGATTTTTTTTTTTTTTGATATCGGAGGGACCCCCCGTGGCTGATCTTACGGTCGAGCTGGGAAGGCTACCTCCGTCTGTTTGTCCCACATTTGGAAGTTTCATTTACCAAAATCATCTTAGGGAGCATGGATGACTTATATGGGACTTCGGTATATTCAACTTCATCTTCATCAACAGTGCTAGTATCCATGTTCATCTCCGTGATCTTTTTATCCTTATACTTGTCAGGATTAGCCTCCTCATCATCCAAAATCATTTGCTCTGCTACATGTAGTTGCCACAACTGCAAAACCAATGATGAGGCATGCATTAATTAGTTTCGTATAGAGAAAAAAAGCATACATAACTTGCAAATAAAAAATACAGCATAAAGGAAGTAGTTTCAGCTATGAACTTCAAATTCAAATATTATTACAACATGTTACTCATCTGACTAGTCACACTTTCATTCAAGAATCAATGCTATAAATATTTGAAACTCTATTACCAAGCGTGATACTGTTAGTATCAATGCTAATCTTTTACTCGTATATTCTGCTGTTTGATATCGACATCATACCCTCGGAAAAAAAGTTCAGAATCATAAAGCAGAAATAAGGGAACATTTGAATTTTTTTTTTTTTTTTTTGAACATTTGAATAAATGAACATTTGAATATTCATTTATCTAAGTCACATTTCTTACTTGCATTAAAAAAATACACTAAAAAGACCCAAAAGGAGATAAAGAAACTAGGAATATATAAAAGTTATGGTTTGAATTACCTTATCAACATAAGGATGATTTGACACCAAAGACTCCTCTTCCACTTTGATCCCTGACCTTTTTCGAGGAATAGGGGGCCTTCGTGCATCCCGCTATCAGAGGAAACATGCCATAGCAATAAGGTTGTATAATATATAAGGATGAAATGAGCGCATATATATATACTAGGGAAAAAGGAGACACCAAAGGTGATAATCACATATTAGTTGAAAACCTAAGTCAGCACATGTAAAGGAACAAGAACAGAGATGAGAAGCACTATTATTAAAAAAATAAAATGAGAAACTCACCAAAATGTCCTCAGGATACTTATCTTCATCATCACGATGAAAAATTGGTGAAAACTCAAACCTATTGAATCTGAAACAATATGCATGGAAACAAATGGGATCAAAATTATATAAAAAAAAATGAACATCATGCTCAACAATGTTTAATTATGTAATTCATAGACCACCAACATGAGCACCAGAGGCACAAACATAAGGTGAATCCAGCAATAAGATATATTATGAACATACAATATTTAACAGAATATTTAACGAAAAAAAAAAAAAAATTTAACGGAATAGTAAGAATGAATAACATCATGCATATGAATCATTATGCTATGATCAATGAAAGAACCATCATAGGTAAATGGAGTCGACAAAACATTAAACAGAATGAGGTAATACATGCTCAATTATATGCGGCTGTGTTTTCATCAAAATTGAAATGCATGAGCATACCAGAGTGAAAATATATTTCATAGAAGTGGTATGCTTTTAACAGGCAACGAGAAAGAACTATGTACATACATAAGGTGATCTATATTAGGGTCGACGAAACGCATCTCAATAGGAAAGCGAAACCGGAATGGATCACTTTTTGCCTGCATTAAAGCACAGAAAATATTAAAGACAATTAAGGAAACGTAAAATGGTCATATACCCAAAGAGCATTCATAATCATAATATTAGTCAATACTAGAGATAAAATTTCCTTTACATCACAACTCATCATAAAGATAATAAAAAAAAGGGCCAGTTGGTAAACATTTTGCTTGGAGAATTTAAAAAGAACAGCACACTAATATTCTAGGATAACTAAACACAGGAATTTTTATGCAAAAGTCTAATCATTTAAACAAAAGATCACTCACCAAAATCTCAACTATGACAGGCATGCCAACTTTTATGTGATGACGTATCCAATACCAATCATTTCCATTGATGGGAACCCACCTGAAAATATGAAACAATGAGCATATATAACATTAACATTATGTACCAATCCAGACATCAGCTCTAAGCAGAATATAATCATTAAGGGCAACACAGTATTAATTTCTTTAAAGGCCTGAACACTTGAGATCTCTAATTACGTGGTTCATCTATGCCATTAAGCTCAGGACTTTTTAACTGGACAGTTGAGTAATGAGTTAAACAAAAAACACTGTTCTACATGACTATAACATGTAATTCAGCCACGACTCATATAAGTTGATATAGTTCTTATGTACATAGGAGAAACAAAGTACCTTACAAAGAGGAGTGACTGTTGAACTGATAACAACAAAAAATCACTTAGATGTGCAAAGATTTCAGTACTCAATTGCTAACACCTCATTTAAAATTCAATATCCCAGCATGCCTTGTGACCTTGTATAACAATGATACACACATGGGTATTGGTTTTGGGCAAAACACCTTCCATGAGGCATGATTTATATTATAATGTAACAGGGACATGTACCCATGAGTCACTGTTGAACATAACATGGTGTTTGACACAAAGCTCATAAATCTGAACTTCATAGTGTCCTTTTACATGGTTTGAAAGATAGATCTTCAGTAAGCAAACAATAAGCATTTTACATCTGTTGAAGGAAAATTGTGTACATGAAAGGGGAAGACATTTTATATAACATGATGTGAAATAGTTCATGATGAATAAACGTACCCGTCATGTACACATCCAATGTCAACAAAGGCACCTTGATAAAGATGTAGAGTAGTAACCTTTCCCGAATATAACTGTGCAAAACACAGATAACTATTAGTTGTATGAATTTAAGCTAGGAAATCAACTTGTTTAATCAGTTTGTGCATTATCATACAATCCTCATCAATCTTAAATATATACCCTGCAAAGTCTTAATTCTCCATAGTTTTACATTTTGAAATTCGAATTAAGTGCATCCTTAAAAAGATCGTATGGATGCCTAATTCTATTCCCATTTTGCCCAAAAAAAAAAAATTCACTGAATGTTTTAGAATATACTAGAATTTAATCAAACTTGAAAATTCTACACTAACTTCCTAGGACCATATGTTGAAAAAATTAATTAAACTTGGATATTCTCCACTAACAAAAAAAAAAACTTTCTGGACCATATGTTGTAGAATTCAATCTACCTTGGCAAGACCATATATTGTAGAATTTAATCAAACTTGACAATTCTGCTCTAACTTTCCGGAACATATGTTGGAGGATTTAATCAAAATTTGGCAATTCAGCATAACTTTCTGGACCACACATAGAATATAATCCAATGTGACAATTCTGCACTAACTTTCCAAACCATAATACAAAAAAAAAAGACTAGGTCTTTTACCTGTCCTGGATACACGAATGGGAGCTCGAACTGCACAACAGATCAAATAATCAACACAGAGCCAAACAAATCCAATAACAATCATAACTTCAAAAATAACAAGCCACCAATCAATCAAACCATATCATCTTTGTAATCCTTTCCTCGCTTCCTCCTACCCGGGTAATAATCCTGATCCCACTGCATCAAAGTTCAAACCTTTTTCACATAAGACCATCTCAAAATTCACATCAAAAACACAATTTTCCCAAAAGAAGACCCAACAATCAAAAACCTCATAAGCCTCCTCCTCCAATCTCTCCCTATTCGCCGCCGCCCACTCCCTATACTGCCCCAAGAACACCTCCCACCTCTTCAACGCCATCCCCTCCACGTCCCGCCTTGGACTCCGCGCCCCCTCCTCTACATCCACTCTCTCCGACTGCGCCCTGTGCGCCTCCCGAATGAAAGCCAGCTCCTCCTCGTCCACCTCCCACCCCCTTGGCGGCCAGTCCCTCGGTGGCACCAACGAAAGCACCATCGGCTGCCCCTCCCACGTCGTCACGAGCGGCTCCGGGACCTCCCTCGGCCGCCCGAACCGCCTTGCGACGTACTCCGCCTCGGACATCCCGCTCTCCTCGATCTTCCTCCGGCGATACGCCGGCGTGAGCATCTTGAACGCCTCGACGGACTCGGGGGAGCGGAGGGGGACCTCCTCCCCCTCGTTGAGGCTCTGGCGGGCGAAGTCGGCTTCAGGGGAGAGGATCTCCTCCCAGGGGGCCCAGCCCCGGTCGACCCAGTCGCGGCGGCGGGCGTCGGACTCGGATTCCCGGTCGCGGGGGGCGTACTTTTCGAGGAGGTCCTCGTCGCCGGCGGGGTGTTCGTCGGAGGAGAGGGTGGCGGATGGTGGTGGGCGGAGAGGGAGGTGGAGGGAGGGGGAGGGGGTTAGGGTTTTGGGTTTTGGGGGGAGGGGGAAAGGGAGGAGGAGGGGGTGGTGATGGTGGCGGAGGGTTTTGAAAGGGAGCATTGTTTTTTGAATGGATTGGGAGAGGGTAGAGGGGGTTTTAGTAGCGCATTTATATACTGTTTTGTTTGTTTTGGATAATTACGGTCTAATATATAATTTAAAAATACAGTGAAATGTATGTATTGTTTGATGAGATATATGCATCGTTAACTTTTTATATTTTTTTAAATCGGGTTCCAATTTAAAATGAGTGACATATAATTTTTTTTTATCAAATCATATATATTGTTCATGTTTCTGGTTTTTTTTTAAACCATGTATATCATTTAAAAAGATATCATTTTTTTTTGTGTAAAAGATGAATTATATTTTATGATGAATTAATTTATATATCATTTATTAAAAATATGAAAACAAATTGAAGGGGCTAACAAGGGATGCGTCACACTTTGTTACACTAAGGATTATAAAAAGAATTAGTATAATAACACTCATTTTATATACAAGTTTATGAGCACGTGTATGCTTAATAAATTTTACAGTCCCAAATGTAGTATCATATACCTTATTAGTCTTCTACGAGATATGTACATTGTGAGAATTTTTTTATATTTTTTATAAATAATATCATTCAATTTATTGAAATATATATTTTATTTTTTATAAAAATATATACATCATTAAATAAAATATATGATTTAAAGAAAATAAAACATGGGGGACTGTGTTTAAAACTGGAAATAGGATTGGATGTAATATTTTCCCAAGTTTATTTGTATTTGGGCTAATAAACTTTGTCTGCTTTGCAATTCAAAGACGGTTCCCAACTATAATGCAGCTTAATATATATTGGACTAGTGTAGTGTATTAAAAAAATTAAATTTTTAATATTTTTAAATTAGAAAAATATATACTGAATTATCTAGATATATATTCTTTAATTTTCATATTCATTAGGTATGTATATATTTAAAAAAAATCAACAATTGGGGGTAGGGCTGCACAAATGGGTTGGATGAATCATTTTCCTTTCATTTTATCTTGCTCCATTTTAGTAGCGATATAAATTATTCTAAGATAGATAACTATTCTATCATAGATAACTATACAAGTTAAATAAGTAAAAAATTTGTTTGGTTGTATATTTAATTATTTTTGTTAGCAAACATAATAATAGAGTTTCGTTGTTTTACGGATGAGTTGTGAATAAAATATAAATAAAATATGGATAATGATAAATATAAGAGGTGAAAATGACTTGACATGTGAGTTTTTCTAATTTATAAAAGGTGAAGATAGATGATTTAACAAGTATGTTACATCATATAAGTGGAATAGAAGCAACCGGTCATTTTAATTTTATTCACCCATATATATACTTCTACCTAAACCAGGGGTGAACATGCATCTTCGGTAGATAGATATCTCATAAAGAAAATATTACATTTTATTCCTAAAGTCACTTTTGCAGTTTTAACAAATTTTGAATTTTTTTATGGTGAGACATAAAAAATTGTTTGTTTTGGAAAAATAAACTCTGATAATTATGTTTGAATAAGTTAAAAATATGCTCGATAAGGCTCGTATGGGGTGTGACATATATTTATTAGCCCCTAATAACTATACCGGGATAGATAATAATCCATATTGAATAAGAAATTTTTTGTTTTGTTTTTTGTTTTTGTTTTTTTTTTCATTGAAAAATGTAAAAGTAACATTTTTGTTGTTGGTTCACCTTGGATAAAGTGATGATAAGTAGTTGATAAGGAATGAATCACCCCCCATTTGGGGTGTGACATAGGATTATTCGCCCTTGATAGATATACTTGGGATAGATAACAATTCATACGGAATAGTTAAATTTTTGTTTGGTTGCCTTTTTGTTATTCTCATTGGAAAATGTAAAAGTAGTTTTTTTGTTGTTTGGTTCATCTTTGATAAAGTAAAGATAAGTGATTGATAAGAATTTATGACTTTTTATCTGATAATTATACCCCTACATAAATTATTTGTGTTTGAGAATAAGTATAAGAGATGTATACGTGATATGATAGATTTGACAGTTTTTTGGATGTGCGCAAATAGTATTAGGTGAGATAAATTTTTAAAAATGACAGAAAATTATATTTTTTTTATCTATTGGCATAGATAAACCCTAATAAACAATTTCAACATTTTCTGAGAATAGTTATCAGGCCTTATTCTAATTTATTCAGACATAGTTATCAAAATTTATTCTAGCAAAACAAACATCTCTTCTTTGTTGTTTTCCTGTATTCTTGCTTATGTTCCACCCCAAACAAAGAGTTTATAACTTTTAAATAACAATTATACCCTTGAATAAGTGTGAGAGATGTATGATTATTTGATATGTGTTATAGTTTTTGGATTGTGTGTGTGAGACTGATCTGAAAGTCACCGAGCATACATTTTGCGTGGTTTATGGATCCTTGTTGAAGGTTATGGGCCCATTGACGGGCAATAGCCGGTCATCAGTGTTTTTTATATACTCTCCGTGTGTCCCACTCTGCAAAACTGTAAACTTTGTTTTCTTCTTTTTCTCTTTAAAACCTTTCCCACTTTCAAAACCATCCTGATTTACACCAATTTCAAAAAAGAAAGAGAAGGGAAATAAGCATCACCATTGGGTTAACTTAACACAAATGACCTCCCTCGAACATCCCCATATTCACATTGCTCAATTAATTAGTGTGTTTTAAATGTATTAGAATCTTACATGTTTATCATGTGATGTGACACATGTGATCAAACAGTTTTTTAAAACTTGATCTAATTCGACCTGACTTGATCAATTAAATTGGTTTAATCTTTACCTAATATGAATTGCGGTTAGGGGTGGTAAACGAGTCAAACGAGCCGAGCTTTGACATGTTCAAATTCGACTCGTTTATAAAATAACCAAGCTCATGAGCTTCAATGAGCCTAGCATTCTTCTTCGTTTTAGTGTTTTTAGGGTTTGAAAATAAAATTTTAACTTAAATGAGCTAAGTTAATGAACCTAAATGAGCATAACTTTCTATTGATTTAATGTTCTGATTTTATAAAGGAGTTGAGTTAAGCTTCAACAAATTTTTTATAACACAAACGAATCGAGTTTGAATACAAAATGAAGTTCGATTCAGGTCTCGAGCCTAACCGAGCTTTAAAAATGGTTCAAGGTTGCTCATTTTATCTAATTGAACGAGTCTGAACGAGCTAAAACCGAGCTGAGCCGAGCCCGAGCCGCTTGGTTCGTTTACCCGCCCTAATTGCAGTTTAATTATTTTTAGAATATGATGGTATAAAAAACAATCAATGCACAAGATGAAACGATGATTTTTGAGAATTGTTTAAGGTTGATTAAACTTGATGATTCTTTATTTATTGAAATTATAATTTTTTTTTTATTTTTTGAAATCAGTAGACACATGCCACTAATATATATCTGTGTATTATTTGTTGAAATATAAAATTTAATAAATTATATAGATTTTATATGATAAAAGCATGATATGAAGTTAAGTGCTTAAAAAGCATTCATACTTAAGACTTGGAGCTATGAAAATATTTTAAATTCATATTTTTTTGTATCTTATTATTTATAATTTATAATAATCAATATATTTATTATGTTATGACTTTTGTTACGTTAAAATTTAAATCCGATTATTCCAACGATCAGATCAGTGATTCAATTTTTAACTCTCATGTCAATGGAGACTTAAATTTATTCTCACCCGGCGGTGACTCGTTAGACACTCTCACCCTCTCGTCCTTCTCTGGTTTTGTTGTTTTGTTTTTACTTTTTAAAACTGTGTTTTTTGAAAATAAACACAGAGGCACCAACAACGGCTAGTTTCTATCAAAATGTCAGTGCACGAATCTCGAGGCGTAGTCTCATACGGATTCTCTGTTTTTTATGTTTTTTTTAATAACAAACAAACCCAATTAAAAAAATTCCCTTTAAAAAAACAAACATTTAAAAAAAGAAGCACAAAACAAGGCTTAATAATAGCATTCATGGTTGTACTGAAAAAAGAGAGCAACCATTACACACATCCTTTCACTTTACCTTCCCTTCTTTCTCTCTCCTATTTACTCTCTCTCTCTCTCTCTAAAGAGGAGGTGAAGAAGATGATGGGTTTTGTAGTTTGGGTTGTTTCAGCTCTTCTGGGTGTCTCGACTTTCATCACCACTTCAAGTGCTCTCTCACAAGATGGTAAATCACAAAATTTCTCTTTTGTGTGTTTTTGGCTTTGTGTTTTATATGGGTTTTTATTTTTGTGCTTTGTAATGGCTTTAGGTAGTAAAAAAATTGATTTTTTTTTTTGGTAGGAGAGACTCTTTTGGAGATCAAAGGGGCTTTGAATGTGAGCACCCACAGAGACCCGTTGAGTGATTGGAGGGTATCTGATCTTGACCCTTGCAACTGGACTGCCATAACTTGCCACCGTGTCGACCGCCGTGTCCGCTCCATGTTCGTATCTATTGATTTCTTTCTATACATGTATCAGTATTTATGTGGTTTGAGCTTCAAAGGTTTGATTTTGTTGAATGGGTTCTGTTTGATTTGGGATCAGAAACCTGCCATTCATGCGACTTGGAGGGATCATCTCTCCAAGCATTGGCAAGCTGGCCAGATTGCAGAGGCTGTAAGTTTTTGTTTCATTGTGTTCTTAGTGTATTTGTTTTTATATGCTCTCCAATATATATATATATATATATATTACAATGTTGGGTTCAAAGTGTACATTCAAATATGTCATTCTTTCTTTTAATGCCCCCTTTAATATGTAGTTTTGAGGTCTAGTTTGGCAAGGGATTAGATTACAAGGATAAGCTATCCTAATTTTAGGGGATTAGATTACAAGGATAAAGGTATATCAAGTTTATATATGTCAAAATGAGGACAAAATGAAATGTAATTTTTTTTTTATCCTTTATAAGGAACAAAACAATCCCAATTTTCAATTAAAATCATGACAACTATCCACACTATCTCGATTTCTTTTTTACAATGAATTGGATAAGTTTTCATTTATTAGGGTTAGTTTGGTTTGGGGATGAGTAGAGAGGTAGCATGATAAGTAATTGGAGAACAACTTATTCCGTTTTCTAAATAAAGAATCAGGATAAAGTGCTGACAATTTGGCCCGATTTTAAAGGGATAAGAAATTGGAGAACAACTTATTCCGTTTTGAATCAGGATAAAATGCTAAAAAGTGTCCCAATTTTAAAATGAAAGGAGGATTTTTTGTTTCACCTAAAGGCTAGAACAACATGTATATGATCTTTTTATCTTGATTTTGAATAATATAAATAAAGAAAAAATTAATAAGTTATACTTAAAATTTTATCCTTTTGCCAAACTAGCCTCATCACTTACCAATTCATTCATCCCTAAACTTATCCTCTTAACAAACTAGACCTTCAATTATGAGAGGTGTTTCATTTATGGGTGAGCTTTGTTATACTCTGTCATTTTTATAGTCCCAAATGCAGTCCTATATTGTCATTAGCCCTCGCCACTCACTGTATCTAGGTATATACCTTGTTGAATTTTTTTTTTTATATTTTCTATAAATGATATCATTCACTCAACCTTTTTAAAAAATATATATCTCATTAGATGATGTATATGATTTAAAAAAAAAATGAAAATATGCGCGGTCTGTGTTTTGGACTGTAAAATGGACCGTGTGTAACATTTTCCTTTATGGGTGTGTTCTGTGTAGTGCACTTCATCACAATAGCTTGCATGGATCAATTCCTCCTGAAATCAGTTACTGCAGTGAGTTAAGAGCAATGTAAGTCCCCTCTTATCATGTCCCCTTTCACTTCCACTTCCTCTCTTAATGGATGTTTCTTTATGTAATCTTGACAATGTATGTACTCATTTTTTCCCTTTTATGTTCATATTTGTATTGTACTTGAATTCTTGTAGATATCTGAGAGCAAACTATCTCCAAGGGAGTATACCTCCAGAGCTTGGAAATCTTACCCACCTTGTTGTCATGTATGTGTTATATATTCAAACTTTTCATTTGTTTTTCCTTTTGTGATCATTATCATTAATGATGTTCTCACTTGTGTTGTATTGTTTGAAAATTTTCGGATTTTGGGAACGCTGAAGTGATCTATCAAGTAATCTGTTGAAGGGTTCTGTTCCTCGTTCTATAGGCCGTCTCACCCACTTGCGATTTTTGTAAGTTAATATGTTGTATTCCTTTTTTTTCTTTTCTTTACCTTTTTTTCTTTCCTTGAAATTTTGTTATATGTGGTGGTGTGTGTGTGTGTTAGGAACTTATCTACCAACTTCCTATCTGGAGAAGTTCCAAATGTTGGGGTCTTGAGCACCTTCAAGATTAACTCGTAAGTTGCGATTATTTTCATTATTTCATTCATCCATATAACACAGGCATTGATTGTCCAATTGCTGTTTGTTGCAAATTTGATCTTGCGAAAAAATCAATTTCTTATCATCTAGTGTGCTATTATACATGCAATTTGCAAATATGGGCTTCATTATTTTTCTATTAGATTGTATGTTTGAGCATCTGTTGATATTTACAGTTTTGTTGGGAATTTGGATCTTTGTGGGACACAAGTTCGAAAGATCTGTCGTGGCTCTCTTGGCTTTCCTGCTGTGCTACCTAACTCTGGCAATGAAGATCCACCAGGTTAGTCAAAACATTGGATCATCCATTAATACAAACAAAGTGGTATCTCATCTTCACTAGTAACCCATATGTAACAAAAGATCGATCTGGTTTTCTTCGTCAGGAATTTCACCTGTGGAATCCAAAAAATCACCACATTATCTCAATGGGGTGCTTATAGGTTCACTGACAACGGTCGGTCTTGCACTCCTTGTTATCCTCAGCTTGATTTGGGTCTACTTGTTGTCAAGAAAGGGAAGAAGACTCAGTGACAGATACTCAAAGATCGATAAACCGTTAGTTCAAGATGCAGGTGAGTTAGACCAAGGCTATTTCCAAAACAAAACTTCTGTTCACCTCCCATTCTCTCTAAAATGGTTGTATTATCCACAGGAACCAAGCTAATTTCATTTCATGGAAATCTTCCATATACTTCACATGAAATCATAAAAAGGCTCGAGCTTCTGGATGAAGAAGATGTGATTGGATCTGGAGGGTTTGGTACTGTATTCAAAATGGTGATGGATGATTCTAATGTATTTTCTGTTAAAAGGATCGACAGAATTCTGCAAGGATCGGATCAGACATTGGAGAAAGAGCTTGAGCTACTGGGTACCATCAAGCACATTAACCTGGTCAATCTTCGTGGCTATTGCAGATTCCCCTCCACCAAGCTCCTCATATATGATTATCTGTCCTTGGGCAGCTTGGATAGCTATTTGCATGGTGAGTGTTTTTACGAAAGGATTTTATTAAAAATCGGTCCATTGCTTAATGCCCCATTTCGAACCAATCGTCAAACTGATTTTGCATCTGCTAAATAGTGTTTTTGTCGTAAATCAACAAAATACCATTTGTATGGTGAGCTACTGGAAGATCTTATAATTTCAGTTCCTTGCATAAGGACTCGTTTGGAACCGTCAAACTGATTATGCTTCTACAAAATCAATTTTCAGCCCTTGGGCTGGTTCTTATGGGCTTCTAGGCTATAATTGGTCCAAGCTTTCCTAGTACTGGATAGTAGTTTATACCGTACGTTAGTGACTTTGTAAGCTCATTAGGGCCCTTTACCCAATAAAGATAATTGGTTTCAAACTTAGTTTTTGGTTTTTATGTGTTGAGAGCAGCACATAAAGTCTGGTTGAGAGCAGATTTTATGAATATCCTTTGACAGAGGAGAGATTCTTATTTTTTTTCGGTGGGGGTCTTGCACTTTATGAATTTTCTTGTTATTTCTTTTAACAATATTTTCAAATTTCCTTTTCAGAACATGGGCAAGAAGAACAGCCCTTAAATTGGAATGCAAGGTTAAAAATAGCTATTGGTTCTGCCAGAGGATTGGCATACCTGCATCATGACTGCTCTCCAGCAATCGTTCATCGCAACATAAAGTCAAGCAACATACTCCTTGATGCGAGCCTCGAGCCTCACGTGTCTGATTTTGGCCTTGCAAAATTCCTAGTAGATGATGAAGCACACGTTACTACTGTGGTTGCTGGGACTTTCGGCTACTTAGCTCCAGGTGTGTTTTTTCACATCATTTTGTCATGTTCTTTCTATTGGTTGAATTTTATGTGTTCCTTCAATTATAATGTCAATCCTTTTGATATTTATACTAAAATGTTGAATCCAATTTGCACATAGTTGTTTTTTTTTTTTTTTTTGAGATAAGTTAGAAATTGTATTGCAAACGTAAATAGCATCAAAATACAAAGTCCGAAAATGATAGGTGAGAGAAGATGCCACAGAGAAAATTACAAAAAAGGAAATGGCAGATTTTTATAGTTTTTGTCCAAGAAAATGTGGTCTGCTGTATTGCTAAATCATTTTCTGATTCTTTTTCTTTAGATTATTCTTGGTAATCATTTTAGATTTTATCTGCCATTGCATAAGATATCCACTTGGGTTTGGCATTAATTGAACCTTGGCTTTACATTCTCTCTTAAATTGGTTAGTTATACTTTTTGGAAAATCACTGCTCCCCTGTGCATATTGTGTATGTGTAATTTCCTATGTGATTTATATAAAATAGTACCCTCCCTCTTCACTGAGCGGTTATCAGCCCAAGTTTTGCTCTTGCTGATGGTATAAGATTTAACCATGAAAGAAAATAAAAAATAAAAAAGCATTTACCTAACAAAACATTTTATCATAGTTTAATCATGCCCGATAATATGACAATAGAAGTTGTAAGTGATCAATTGGTAAAATAATTTTCTGTACTGAGGGATCCTAAGTTCGAGTCTTACTCCTGCTGATCAGATAAGAATTAACCAGGTAAAAAAATCATGCTTGATAATAAGAAGGTTGTAATTAATCTCTTTAAGGCCTATTTAATTTTTTTTCTTCTCTCCATTCAACAAACCATGGAACAGAATATCTACACAGTGGACAAGTGACTGCGAAATCAGATGTTTATAGCTTTGGTGTGCTCTTGTTAGAGCTTGTCACTGGAAAGAGACCTACTGATGCATCCTTTGTGATGAAGGGATTACATATTGTCGGCTGGGTAAGTTCTACAGAAAGTTCTTATATTTCTCTAGTTAATTTTGTTTCCATGTTACATTATGTAAAACCATGCATGTCTTCCAAATTATTATAGATGAATACATTGATGGGAGAGAATCGGTTGGAGGAGATTGTGGACCGGAATTGCGATAACATGGATGTTGAGTCTGTAGAGGCTATACTCGATATAGCTTCGATGTGTACAAATGCAGAACCGGAGAAGCGGCCTACGATGAAGAGGGTTCTGCAGATGCTAGAAGAGGTCATGTCACCATGCCCAAGTGACTTCTATGAATCACATTCAGAGTGAAAAAAATGATGTGAGAACCTTGTCGAAGCTCTCCTGTAAGTATTTGAACTTTGAATGTTAAGTCTTTTTTTTTTTTTTTTTTTCTATTTTGGTCTTTTTGTCAATCTCATCCAGGGAGATTGTGTTAGAACATACATTTTTGTAATTCTGTAATTTTGTAATTTAATTGGGGGTGAATGAATTACTCACCCTGTAACTCTTAAACTTTGTAATGCCAATGAATGGTTTTTTCAATGTTTGGCGGCTTGTTATATATAAGTATTTGTACAACAGAAGCTACCTGAGTATAATGAGAGGCCTAAATTTGATTTTTAATGAAAGAGAGGAAGATATTATCATTCAACTAGGAATCCAGTTAAGTTCCTATGTTAGTGGAAAAAGATAGGTCCAGCTTGTGTACAGCCCCTTCCGCAATCGATCACTAATTTTGTTTTTAATATACATTTGTCTTCAATGTTGTTATAAAAAGTAAAGTATACATTAAGATAATGTGGTGTATTTTTTTTAAAATGGTTTTTTGAATTTTCATGCATTGAGGTAGTGTAGTGTATAGTGATTTCCTTTAAATACGAGACTAGAATTAGGGCCGAAAAAGGAAGGACCGTAAAAACAATTTCCTTTTCTAATAATTTTGTGTGTATATTTGCAAAACGGTCGAACACCTATTTTGCTCGTGTGGTGGCCAGGGAATTGTGGGCTACTCTGGAATGGACTTTAGCCACCACCACCCTAGATGTGCATTCAGTTAGAGAACATGTGGAGGTCAGCATCACATTTCGCAAGTCGCAAGTGACAGATTGGCAATGGTAGAAGTTAGGCGTTGTCTCATTCTGGTGGGCTTGTGGGTCATATAGACGACTCTAAATGCGGTCATCTTCCGTGGTCAGCGTTTTTACTTGGATAACCTATGGAATTCATTCGTCGGGCTCACATGCAAATGGGGCATGATCCTCGGGGGGTGCTAAGAGGGTGGTCATCAAGCGGAATCGCATTTGGATTATGGCGTGAGGGTTGGAGGCAGTAAGGGTGCTTGGGGCAAGTATCCCGAGTTTTTTTCTCTCTTTTACTTTTCTTACCCATGTTGTTTAGTTCTTCACTTTCTTGTATCCCTTTCAATTCAAAGTTTATCGATTAATACAATCGGGGTAGCTTTGGTCTACCATTTAAAAAAAAAAAAAGCACAGAAATGTAATTATCTGAGGAGATTCAATATACACTTTCAAAGCTTTGGATTACCATATTTTTCATTTGATGTTTAAACAATTGGATAGATCAAATGGAATCAGATTATGGAAAAAAAAATGATTTGATATTAGCTATGGAATAATGTTAAACAGACTTGTTTGCTGTTCTTTTTACATTTTTCATATATTTTTAAGGCATATATTAAAGATCAATTTAATAACTCTGGTTCAGAAAGATGATTTCTCATTTCAAGAAATCCTTTAGATACCCTATGGAAAATGAGTCTGAGCTCACCAGGAATGGCCACTGGAACGAAGAATTCCAAACATCGTTTACATGGATTGAGTGATTTTATTAAAAATCATTGCCCTTGAGAAAATTATTCCAAATGCAAAAATGAGGGACTCCAGACACAAAAATAAGGTTTATTTTATATTGATGACTATTATTTAAGTGAACAGAAGATTTGTAGATTATTTTTTTACAATTATTTATAATTGATTTGATGAATCAAAATGCCTATAACAATATTTTAAAATGATGAAATTATTCATAAACTTGAGTGATTCCATCAATAAAAAGTAACCCTGATAAAATTTACAGATATCAAGTGATTTAATTGAACTAAAATATCATTGGCAGAATTTAAAATGATAAGTTTACCCATTAAGTGACTTTATGTAGTGAAAAACCCTTTACAACAAATTTAAAATAACAAAATAATTATTAAATTTGGTAATCTTATTTACCTAAATGAACCTAACAAGTTTGTATGAATGTCCAGTATATGATGGTAAGGTGATTTCATATATATACTGCGTTAGGTGACATGTCGTTTGTGGAATCATTAGAAGTGTTTATAGTGTAACAATGCCCAGTTTGACAATCCAAGCTCAGGTCTTTTAGTTTCCATAGCATGCTGAACATATATTAAAGATGGCACTATGCAGAATGATCAACTTTTGGAGATCAAAATATATAAAAGACTTTTGAGGAAATTATCACAACCCCCTTCAATAATATGTTCTATATATAAAAAGAAGGGCAATACCTGCATAACACACCTTTTGTCCATGCATATTTCAGAAGGAAAATGATACGTCTAACCCCATGTGTAGCCCTATCTACAGTCTCATCAATTTTTTATTTTAAAAATTATAAATTCGTTCATTGAAGTGTGTGCTATTATAAAAAGTGAAAGTATACACTGGGATACACTAATGTATATTTTAATTGAAAAACTGATTTATTTTTTATTTTTTATACACAATGATAATGTAGTATACACTGCATATCTTATATTACACTATCGCAGTCTATAGGAGGCTTGGAGACCATTTTTGGATTGCAGACAAGAAAACGAACTGAGTTTATTAGCTCTCTTTTCAGAAAACTTTCCACTACAAAATCGTCCATTGCAAGAAGCAACTTCGATAATTCCAAGTCCAGTAAGTAGAAACTGTTCACAGGTCAATAGTGATCATGAATCAGCTTAAAAAACAGATATCTCAAATTGAGTCCAGGGAAATTCAACCAAATTTACCTTTGCTACTTTGAAAGATCAGAGGGATGACTATCAAATATGCGGAAGCTAGGTGAACCAGTGTTTTCAAAGAGCAATGGAAATAAAAAGCTAAGATGAAGTGCTATGTGAAAAAAATATTGATAAGATTCATTAAAACACAATTTATATTAACCAGAATGAATAACCTTTGATTTCAGATGATCAATAGATCATGTTCAGTCAGACTGATCTGGTAAAGCTTATTGAATGGATAGTTGTATTCTCACCCAAGATAAGATATGGAGTTCCAAGATCCATTTTGATTCAACCCTGACCTTGTATATAACCAATTCACCAACATTAGCAGATGAGAGAACCAAATGCAGAGCAATATGAAGAGCAGAATTCAGTAATTCATCCAAACATAAGAACGGAAGGCAAAAAAAAAGATAACGAGACATCAACCACCATCCATAAGAAGTTCAGAACAATTATGTATGTAAAATATAACTGATTCATTACTCAAGTGGCTGAAATCTAACAAAAATACAGTCAGGAGAGCAACACCTTAAGACCAAAAATAATGAAGTTCTACAATGCTATACCCAATACAAAAATGTTGTAAGAGAAACCACACAAAATGAAACACAAAATAAAAACCATCACACAAGAAAAACCAATTCTCAATCGCCGATGGCCGTCTAAGCTCCAGTCTGAGTTAACAGTTCAGGAAATTCAGAACTCATGAAGATCGCAACAGGTTCTCCCGGCGATGGAGGGTTCTGATTCAGCAACGTTGAGTACGGGCCAGCCCTACTTCGCGCAACCTCATCCGATGCTGACAGCACCTCAACATGTTCAAGTGCAAGCTGCCTCTTGATCACATCCAAGTTCTCCTGAAGAACCTGAATCTCTCCAAAGGGCAACCTCAAGTCCAAAGCCTGTGGACCGACAGAAATCGCCTCATCCTTCTTGAACTTCAAAAAGGGCATGCAGAGTTTCTGGATTTTCTTGAAATCTTCGGCCTGCCCAACATTGCTTTTCTGCAAAGCTTGAACAATTTCTTGATGAGGTGCAAAAGAACGTGTGTTTAGATCATATTTGTCTTGGAGTATCTTCAGACACTCCTTTTCCCAACCACCATATTGTTCATTTACATATATTAAGGCCACTGTGAGTTTATTTTCTTCGTGTGGACGAGCCTGCGTGGCTTCTCCCTTTTTGGACTTCTTCCCACCGGTCATTTGCTTCTGAAGGAGCCTCCTCATCATCGCAATTGAGTCCTGTAAATATTTGTTCGCTCTTTTGAGCGTGAGATCAGGTGAATCTGATGTTGGCCACCCGGAATTCACAACGAAGCCATCGTTCTTCAAGATTTCGTTCCACACATGTTCTGCATAGTGCGGGCAGATTGGAGCGATCAGACGAGTTTGAACATCCATAAACCGCCAAAGCAAATCACGGTTCATGCCACCCACACCACAGGAAAACCTGTATTCGTCTCTCGCGGTTTGCAAGTCATAGAAACCTGTCTTTAAAGCTTCCCTGAACATGAACTCGTTGTAATTCTGTTCAGTTGACTTCACTGCGATGTTGATTTCATTCGCAAACACACGGTCTGCATAAGTTGATGGTGGTCCCGTTCTGAGGGTTGCCTCTGCAGCCAGTATTTCTTCCATCCATGCAATCTCCTTTGTGAGACGCAATATGGCCGCATTTGCTGTCTCAAAAACAAAGTTGGCGTCGTCCATACCATCCCCTGCATCAGCAAGAGAAAACCGGGTGGCATCGGAGGAGAACTCCTCTATCGCTTGTCGTAGGGTCCTAAAGTTTCCTGTAGACTTGGACATCTTCTCAGAGTTTAGCATGATGTGCCCGTTGCATCGGAATCCACGCGGCCAGAGTTTCTTGGGAAGGAGAGCTGTGTGATTGTAGATGCAAAATGTGAGATGGTTCTGGATGAGGTCCTTCCCTGACACTCGCAAGTCAAATGGATACCAGTACTCAAACTCATTCTTCATCTGTTTGAGGAGGGATTCTGGGATTTCTGACTTTGGGAACTCGCCCCCACAAAAAATGAATTCCCAAACCTCGTCAGTCATCTTCTCCGGCTTGACAGAAGAGACATCTGATCCATACAAGTCCCCGTTCTGCAAAAGGTGGGCTACGGTGTAATAAGCCATGTAAAGCGTTGAATCCGATAAGGACTCGACGAGGAACTGATCATCCCAAGGAAGGCGAGTTCCGAGTCCAAAAGACCTTGAACACGCCCATTGATTCAACCAGCTCAAAGTGTGCTCAAATCCGTGGCGGGTCTCATCGCAAAAGAGCTTCATATTCGACAAACACTCCTCGGCCTTCTTCTTCCACTCGGTTTCCCCATAAGTAATGTACCATTGGTCCGTAAGGGCCACAACACACTCGTCCCCTGACCTTGACATGACCCGTTTCTCGGGCTCACTATACATCAGTGCCTGCCCTGTCTCCAAGAGCATGTTTTTTATAAGTGGCTTCGCCTCTTGAACCTTTCTCCCCTTAAATTCCCCCACGAGCATAGTCCCTTCCGTGAAGCCTTTAAGGTATGTCAGCCTCTTGGCCTCAGCGAGCTTTTCCTTGTCATTCTGGCTCTTGATCTTTAGATCTATGCACACCTTCTCTGCAGCCTTGTCGCCAAATTCAGGGATGTTGATGATCGGATAGAGCTCGCATTGCTTAACCCAATTTTCCTCCACCCCATACTTTGCCCTCAAAGCAGGCTTCGATTTCAAGTCATTCAAGGCCATGTAGTCATCAGGCGAATCAGTGGGCACGCTCGTAACAACTCCTGTCCCCTTGTCCATCAATATACTCAGCATGGGAAGCGCGTATATGACCTCATTGACTGAAAGAGGAGACCTCAAAGGCAACCCTATCAAATCCTGACCGGTCAGCTCGATCAAGCAACTTGGCTTCTCCAGTTCCTTCGAGAGCTTCTGGTATGCAAGATTGAGAGCAGCTCTCTGCGTGACAACAAACACATCGGTCTCATTAATCTCAAAAGCACCATATTTTCCTTCGGGAAGGACCCAAGCATTTGTTTGCCCATACATCGTCTCTGGCCTCAATGTTCCAGCGGCCAAGAATACTCTCTTCCCTTCCAAACATTCCATCTTTGGAGGGAACGGAGGGATCACCTCCATTTTGATCAGCGTGTAATCTTGAGGTTGAACTCCCTCCCCCGAAGCTCTGTCATGATCAGCGCAAGGTTGCCCATCCAAAGGCGAGAAAATCGCGTACCGCACGTCCTTCACTATCTTCCCCATCCCTTTCAGCTTCCTCATCTGCCACCTCACAAAGGAATCATAAAATGGGTTCATGTCAGTAGTTATGAACGATCTCCTCCAGTCGCATCCCAACCCGAAAGCCTTCAAGTCTTCCATTGCGAGGGGAGGGAAATAGCTAAGCCAGTGATATGGGTCCTTGAATTTTGCAATCTCTTCATCTGAAAGGCCAAAGCTTCTCATAATCTCCCATTGGAACTTGTCCACTCCCTTCTTTGCGGTCGCTTTGGATCTCTTGCTTTTAAACTTATCAGGCTCAACCTTTCCCGCGTTTGCCTCTTCCGGTTTCAACTCTTCTGCGGTCAAATCTTCCTCTTCAACACTCGGGAAGACGGGCGGGTTGCCATACCGCTCAATCTCCCGAGCGAGCTTATCAGCTGAGGCTTTGATAGGCATTCCGGTGCAATGGAATGCGAAGGGCAATAACACGTTCCGACCACACAAGCGGTGATAGGCCGAAGCAAACTCGAGCTTTGAGAGAGAGAAGCCATGGCCAAGGTGGAGCGATCCGTTCATGTAGGGGTAGGGGAAGTTGCCGAAGAACTTCTCTCCCTCTTCGGGAGGGTTCGGGCGGGACTCGGCTTTGAAGATGCCATGTTTTTCCCATCTCTTCTGAACTTTGTCTTGTATGTTCAAAAGCTGGTCTCTCCTAGCAAAGCTCTTCCCACCCTCCATGTTTGTAAACAACCTTTTGATGCAAAACTGATGAGATCTACAACCCAGAAAGTAAAAGAAATCAACAAGTAGTACATGCTATTGTTTGGCAAAACATTAATTCATTTATGAGATATACATCTGATGATTTTAGAATGTCTAAAAACCAAGTCATGTAGATTTTTATAATGCTTTTTTATTTTTGTATGTGAGAATTCCATGGGATTCCAAGTTAGTCAATTAAACATAAAAAAATTAAAAATTAAAGAAACAACATATATAGCTTTAGAAAACCATCCCCCAACTACAAATCAATAAAAAATAAAATATAAAGAAGCCATAAATCAAGTATTTTTATGATGGGTTTTCTTGTTAATGGATTTTAAGTTAAATACAGCTATAAAAAATGGATTTTTTTTCCAGATGAATCATGGAAAACCATTCCCCATTAAACCCCCCCTAAAAAATCAATCTTTATGATAATAAGAGGAACTAAAAGCAATTTCAATCAACATGAAACTCACAGAAAACATGATGCACCCACATCAATCATAATAATTATATAAAAATACCCCAATTTTTTTTTAATTTTTTTATTTTTTACAGTTGATTCAGATAAAACAAAAAGAATATTTTATGATCACAAGAAAGAAAAAAAAAATTGGGTCAGTTGAAGTTACTGGACCTCAGATGGAACCCTAACCGATCAGGGATTTGGAGGAGGAGCTGCTTTGAAGAAGAGATGAGGGGAGCCAGTGAAGAGGCTGACAAAAAATGTGTCTTTTTTTTTTTTTTTGGTTCTTTTTAGGGTTTTCATCTGGACCCCTGTAGAGGATTTTCATGTGGGGCTATGGGTTCCAACGGGCCGGCCCGCGGGCCGTACAGAGCCGGGCCAGAACCAGAAGAGATTGCCTGTAAATGGAAAGGAAAGGGACACAGTCCATTTTACATCCTAGAATGCATATAATGAGTATTTTCCTTTCTTAAAAAATCCCGTCTTGTATTTTTATAATATATATATATATATGTATTTATGAAATATAAAATATATACTCTAACGAATTAAATATTATTATTTATAAAAAATGTAAAAATTTTCTAACGATGTATATACCTCAACAAAGAGTGGAAGGGTTAAAGAGGTATATAAGACTGTAAAAAAAGACTGAGTGTAACACCTCAAAGAAAAGAAAAAGAGCTATGTTACACTCAGTCTTTTGTACAGTTCTAAGTGTTATCTTATAAATATCGTTAGCCTCTCCAATCACAGTATCAATGTATATGCCTCATTAAAAAATTTCTTTATTATTTTATACATGATATCATTTAATTTATTGAAATATATACGTTACCTTTTATATATATATATATATATAGAAATACATACCTAATAAAATCAATGAGGTATATAATTTTTTTTAAAATAATATATGTGATCAGTGCTTTGGACTATAAAATGGACCGAGGAAGGAAAATAAATCTATACCCCCTAGCAGTCCCAGTCGATTTGATATTTTTAAGGGGAAGGTTAAATAACCCCCATAAGTCATTCACCCCACCCCATTTGTTAACCCACCCAATTTTACAAATTGCTAACCCACCCCTATATATATATGTATTTTGATTTGTACCTTTTCAACACACCCCTTTCAAACACTTCTTCTTCTTCCTCTCTCTTCTTCTTCTTCTTCTTCTTTCCCCTCCTCCACCGATTCCCCTCCCACCACGGCACCACCTCTTCCTCCTCCCCATTGAGCTTGTCCTCCCACCACCTCTTCAGTTCTTCCTCCTCCTCCCCACCGATATCCTTCTCTCACCACCTCTTTCCCCATGAACCCCAAGCACCATAAGACTACCTCCTCTCCCTCCCCCTCCTCTGTCAATGACAACAAGAACACCCACGCAAACAAGAGCCAATCCACCACCACCACCCCTCTCCATGACCCCCACTGAATCCAACGCCCTCCATCTCCTAGACCTCCTCCTCTAGTGCACGGGGGTTCGTCGCCATGGACCACCTCTCCTCCATCGAGCACATCTACGCCTACTTCACGCACGCGCTTCACTCCCGTCTCTTCCACATCCTCGCATCCAGACCCTCCGTTGTCATTGAGTTGGTGAGGGTCACCAACATGGGCTCCTCTGTCGCCGAGTACACGACGTCGTGAGAAATATTGGTAGAGCTGAGGCGTGCCCCGCCGTGCACGAATTGACACACAACCTATCGATAGGGATGAGCTCGGTCGACACTATCCCTATTGAATTAGACAAAAATCCTTACAGAAGATCTTTGATTCCCTTCGACACCTAATATGTCGGTGGAACTAATATCGATCGACACCCGTATTGTCGAGCACACACTTATAGTAGGTCCCTGGTGACCATCGACACTATATCTGTTGACAGAGATACACGTGGTCGACACCCCTATTGTCAATGGGTTGGGGTGGTTTGGTTTCCTTTTAAACATTAAAAATAAATATTTCAAGGGGTGGGGTGAGTACCTAATGGGGTGGTAATAACTGTACCCTTTTTTTAAACAATAATGATTTTTAGGCCCCAATTGGTAGACTCCATGCTAAGCCCCATGAGGTGGCAAGTGTGAATTTCTTATATTATCTTATATTACCCCCTCACAATCAATCTCTTCGTTGATTCCGTAAATGAGGATTCCATAACCGGTCCAATAATTACGGGGTTAGCTACGGTTTGAAAATCACTTCTTTTGCTGGAATATACGAATTCAATTGCTCTCTCGCAACGAGTTTCATTTTTTTTCCGATTGTTCTCCTGCAATGAAAACAAACATCAAATTTTATTTTTCATTCATATTTGATCGGCGGAGAAGAGAAGACAAAAACAAAACTCGTTTTTGTTTTTGTGCGATCTGTTTGTGGTGCAAACATTCAGGTTAGGCCAATCGAAACCCCCAAAAATTGACGATTTAGAATTTTTAGATCCAGTTTATTCGGTGAAAATGAAAACAAACATCGTAATTTTTTTTTTTAGTTTGATCGGTTGAGAATATAAGATTTTTACACGGTTGTGGTGGAAACAATGGCGATCCATTCAGGTTAGACTGTTTTAGATCTGAATAATTCAAATTGATCTGATTTTTTAACTGTTCCTTTGAATCATCATATTCTTTTTTATATATATAATTTAATTTAAATTAAGATACGTGTTGTGTATCTGAATTCTGTTGGTGAAAATGAAAACAAACATAGTATTTGTTTTTTTTTTCAGTTTGATCGGTTGAGAATATAAGATTTACACGGTTGTGGTGGAACCAATGGTGATCCATTTAGGTTAGACTGTTTTAGATCTGAATAATTCAAATTGATATAATTTTTTTCACTGTCCCTTTGAATCATCATATTTTTTTTTGTTGTACATAATTTAATTTAAATTAAGATACATGTTTTGTATCTGAATTCTGTTGGTGAAAATGAAAACAAACATAGTAATGGTTTTTTTTTTCAGTTTGATCGGTTGAGAATATAAGATTTACACGGTTGTGGTGGAACCAATGGCGATCCATTCAGGTTAGACTGTTTTAGATCTGAATAATTCAAATTGATCTGATTTTTTTCACTTTCCCTTTGAATCTCATATTCTTTTTTTGTTATACATAATTTAATTTAAATTAAGATACATGTTGTGTATCTGAATTCTGTTGCGTTCTTGTGTTTGACGTACGATCTGTATAATCAACTTTTTAGTGGTGTGTATATGTACATTTATGCATATTAAGTCATTCAACATATTTTTATAGCTTTGAATGATTGGTATTCAACACATTAGATTCAATATTTGGTAGTATCAAATGTGTAGATGTTAATTGCAATTCTAGATAGATGTGTATCTTGATGTTGTTTCCAGCTTAATTTGAAGTTTGATTTATTATTTATATGGATTTGATTAATGCCTATTTGATTAATATTCAATTGCTTATTGTCGTATGTATATAAAGGCTTGAATGATTTTTCATTGAAAATCTATGTGTGTTCTGCTAATTAGCTTGTAGACCATTAAATTATTTTTTTGTTAAGATACAGTACTGTATCTTAATTATATAACATGTACAACTTACTAATTTTTCAGTAGGCAGTGATAACGATTGTATGGATGATACATGTGAAGACTCAATTCATTTGAAAGACATCCATGATGCATGTGATCTGGAAACTAGTTTGATGAATGAACTGTCTGATTTGGCTGATCAGCAAAATGTAGATGAGATTGTAGGATGTGCAGAACAGTCTATTCCATCTATTGGGATGTGCTTTCAATCTGAAGATGAGGTGCGGATGTTTTATAATAATTTTGCTTACAACGTTGGTTTTGGGATTGCCAAGATTCATGGGAAAAAGGATGAAAATGGAAGGCAAAGATTTTTTTTCTCTTGCTTGCTGTAGAAATGGGACGCATGTGCCATCTGGAAAGATAGCCTTTAATTCCCGATCATCAATCAAGACTGGTTGTGGTGCCAGGATAAACATCAGTGTGAAGGGAAACGAGTGTTTTTTGATATCAAAAGTGGTTTTAGATCATAACCATCATTTAAGCCCTCTTAAATCTCGCCATTTTGCATGTCACAGGAAGATTGATCCTATGTCGAAAAGGGTTTTGGATATTAATGACCAAGCTGGAATTAGAGCAAGCAAGAGTTTTAATTCTTTAGTGATTAAGGCTGGCGGTTATGATTGCATATCTTATGAGGAGAAGGATGCTAGGAATTATTTGTCCAAATCTAGGCTTGCCAAGCTTGGCGGGGGGAGACGCCCAAGCTGTGTGTGATTATTTTGTTCGTATGCAAAAGAGGAATCCAAATTTTTTTCACGTTGTTGATTTTGACGAGAATTTCAGAGTGAGGAATATTTTTTGGGCTGATGCAAGATCTAGAGCACTCTATGAGTCATTCTCGGATGTGATTTCTTTTGATTCTACCTATTTGACATATAAATATGACATGCCTTTTGCCCCTTTTGTTGGTGTTAATCATTATGGGCAATCGGTTTTGTTTGGGTGTGGTTTATTGTCCAATGAGAACACTGAAACCTATATTTGGTTGTTTAAAGCTTGGTTAGAGTGCATGTCAGAACGCAAGCCGAATGCTATAGTCACTGATCAATGTAAAGCAATTCAAGGAGCTGTGGCTCAAGTATTTCCAGAATCTCGTCACAGACTCTGTTTGTGGCACATCATGAAGAAGCTACCAGAGAAGTTGGGCAGGCATGCATGGATTTGTTTGATTTGAACATGTTAATTTAATTTCAGATATAGTAGGGAATTCAGATACAACCTTGTGTTTCAGTTACACCCTTTCTAAGTTTATTTGTAGTTAATATAAGTGATGTATATGTTTGCAGCTTCAAAAACTATGATGAAATTAAGAAACGGATGAAGTCTATTGTGTACGAGTCTCTTACACCTGGTGATTTTGACACCAATTGGCTACAGATGGTAGAGGAGCATGGACTGTTGGAGAATGCATGGCTCTCTTCATTGTTCACTGATCGTTTACGATGGGTTCCAGTGTATGTGAAAGAAACTTTCTGGGCTGGTATGTCTACTACACAGAGAAGTGAAAGCATGAATGCATTTTTTGATGATTATGTTAATTCAAAGACAACATTGAAGCAGTTTGTTGAGCAGTATGATAATGCGTTGAAAAGCAAGGTTGAGAAGGAGGAGAAGGCTGATTTTCATCCGATAAATTCAATTATTCCTTTGCTCACAGAATTCTATTTTGAGAAATAATTCCAAGAGGCATATACACGTGATATTTTTAGGAAGGTTCAGAATTAAATCAAGGGAATGATTTTTTGCAATCTTGTCCATGTGTCAGATGTGGGACGTGTTAGATTTTTTGTAGTTGATGGTATTTCTAAGGGCAAGGATGGAATGACAAAAAAAATAGCGTATCAAGTTCGTTTTGATGAAGGTAAGCAGGAGGTTAAATGTCTTTGCTGTCTTTTTGAATTTAAAGGTATCATGTGTAGACATTCTATGAAAGTACTCATACACACCAACATGATGGAAGTTTCGCAAGAATACATCATCGATCGTTGGCGGAAGGGCATCAAACGAAAACATAATTTCGTGAAAAATTGTTATGTAGACAACATGCCAAATGAGCAAATGTGGAGGCACCATGATTTGTACTCTAAATTTTTGTCAATCGCTGACGTTGCTGTTCTTTCTCCTGAAAAGTTTGAGTTGTGCAAAAAACAGCTTGATTCCTTGTATGATGACTTGACAAAAGCAAATACTGATCATAATGACTATAGTGTTGGTGATGAGGTGCCAGATTCAATTGTTCACTCGCCTTTCAAGGTTCGAAGTAAAGGACGACCACCATCAAGAAGGAAGGCACCCAAGGTGTATAAGCCGAGGAACAAGAAGGCGAAAATACCTGAAAGCTCTAATTGTTAGAAGGTTGTAGAGGGCTTTTTGATTTGCTCCATTGTACAACACATTTGATGTTAATGTGTTCCGTGAATGTGTTTTTCACTATTTTTTCAAAGTGTTTAGGTTTTGATTTTTATGTTTTCAGATACATCACATTTTATATACACATCACAGTTTAGATTCAAATCATTCTGTCTTCTAACATACAGGTTTTCAGATACAGTGTTTTAAATTCAGATACATACATATCTAGGTAATAAGCTTGTACTTAATATGTGAAAGATATACACAATTTGATATGATTCAATTGAATTAAGATACATTCAAATAAAAAGAACCAGATTTTGATAATTACAGAAAACAAGCTACCTCAAAATTACCAGGTACAGTTCACATATTCATTACGTTGGAAGATACAATTCATCATGACAGATGTGTAAAAAGATTTCAGATACAGAATAGAATTTCAGATACAGCTGAACTGAAATTATGTGTGGTTAAACATGAAGCCTGTATATTTTACAAATACATGAAGCCTGTATATTTCACAAAGAGTTTCATATACACAGCACAAAAATCTAGATACAGTGTAACTATACGAGATATGCTGTTAAAACACAAAATCATAACCGATCAATTGTTCATCGAACATCAATAGTGCATTGAATATAGAACTTCATAATCAAACATTTACAAACAATTCATCAAGTACTGAGATCCAAATTGTTCATTTTATAAACTCCATTCTTTCGCCGGTCAATCTTCCATGTACATCTGCCTGACCATGTGATCTTCCTCTGTATATGTACGGTGCTTGTCATTCAGAACTTTATGCATAATATGCGCCCTTATTGATCTACACTGCTTCCTATCCATCATATTTGTGGTCACTTGCTCGTTTGCAGCATGTTGTTTCATTATATTCATGATGATTGGCCCACAATCCATTTTGCAATAAATTGGTTTTTATAAGAGATACAAATAATAAACTGAATTTTGGATTTTCATATTGATTGACACTTACGACATTCGATTTTGCTGTGGTGCGTCTACAACTGATATGATTTTGCCATCTTTGTTGCCGGTGAAGTGTTTTCCAAACTCTTCCCTCTATTTTTATATATAGGTATACATAAAAACACATTCAAATACAACTGTTAACATATAATTCCAGTGTATTGAACTAGTTAAGTATGAAGAAATAACGAAGGTGTTACCAATTTTGAGACCAATTCTAAATGAGTGTTATGCTCTGCATCAAGCTCTAGAAGGAGTGAATTATAATGTTTCCACACGTTCTCCAAAATGTCATATACTGCTAATGTCCAATGGCCTTGGTTGTGAAGCGAAAAGTGTATGAATCTGTGGAAGTTGAGATGTACCTTCTTGTTCACCAGGTAGTCAAACAGATGTTTCTGACTATCATCTAAAAGCGATCGGGATATGTTGGCAGATACAAAATAAGATGAACCTCTATCTATTGATTTATCTCCTTGCTCAGCATATAGAATCTCTGTGTACGTATCAATGACCTAGGGAATCAAAAAGATCAGACGAGAGTTACATGTTCATTTTTCAATTATCATATATGCTGTATATTAATTCAGATACATACACTAAAATTCACTATTTTTAACTAATGATACATACATTGCTTGAGATCTCATCTTCTTCTGATATTGCCCTCATGTCTTCATAATGAACCACACCCATACTTCCTTCCCATATTGCTCCTTTGCACAATATTCAAAAGCATTGTTGTTTACAAGATCTCTATACATGTTTATTTATTTTAAGATATAGATATTGTATCTGAAAATAAAATTCACAGATGAATTTTTATTTATGCATTAGCAAAAACATATGAAGGAGTCGAACATGAAAAGAGTTTGTTTATTACCTTCCTTCTGTGAGCTCCATAATGTGTTTCAGTTTTTCTAGATCCTGTTTGTCCATGAGCTTCACAACAGTAGTTCTTGGAAAGCTGTATTTGAATTTTTTTGGCTTTGTTTTTAGATTTTGTTGACCCCTTGTGTTTCTTCTTTTTCTACCCCTTGCTATGCTTGATGAATCAAATGTATACTTGAAGTCAGGGTCTTTGGTGCTCTTTCGCTGTTCAAGTTTGATTTTTGAAATCATTGACCGGTTTCTTTTATCATGCATCCCTTTTTCAACCAACAATGTATGGTGTCCACAAGACCATGTATTGGTGACCAAGCTTGCAGTGGAACTATTTGAAGCGGGCTTTCAACGCTTGATGCATTTAATTTCTAAAGTTCAGCAATCATTTCATCCTTTTGCCTGATTGCTTCCCTTAGGGATTCATTTTCTTTCTCCAAATCGACACGCTGTGTGATGTTATGGACAGTGGCATTCAATTGGAATTCCTCGATCACTTTAAGTTGTTCATCAACTTGTTTTTGAAGCCTCTCAATAGCTTCTTTGGTTGATGTGATTTTTGCATCTTTCAAACTTATTCGCTCCTTTAGTCCTTCCATTTTTTCTTCCAAAATTTTCTTTTCTTCTGTTGTTGTTTCTAATGCAGAGGAAAGCTTTTTCCACCCCTCCCGCACTCTGAAATTTGGATTTCCATCTCTTTGTCCTTCTTCAGTAGGTTTACGTTCTCCTCCTCCATTTCTGTCATCCGTTGCTGCAACTGAGCTAACAGATTGACATGATCTTCATCACCCACTGGTGATTGATTACCATTGTGTGTCTCTCTCTCTTCTATTGTGTCATGCTCTTTGTTTTGATTAGAATCATTGAGGGGTTCACTCTCATCCTCGTCATCTTCAGCCTCTGATTGGCCTTGAGAAGGGGCCCTAGTGTTAAGATATCTCAGTTCATTTAGACTGGCACTCAGCTCCTCAATGAAAACCTGCAGTAGGCACAATACATACCCAGAAGTTTTAAGATTCAATATTAACTTAAAACGAAATTCAGCAGTACTTAAATATATATCAATCATGAATTTATTTTGGTTATTCAATTACAGATGTATTTTAAAAGGAAAATAAATATGAGAATAAGGGAAAACTCAATAAATGTAGAATTTATTTGCAGATTTGTTTAAAATACAACAGTACCTAAGGCAATCACATACATGTACACACATTATTTGTTTAAGATACACCCCTCACATATACGTCTAGTGTTTTTAAGATTCACCATCCACATTTATATATGCATAGTGTTTTTGAGATACAAGGTGTATCTTAAAAATAAAAAGCAGCAATACTCAAGTTAATGATCACACATACAATACCTATTATTTTTTTTCTTTAAAATTACATGAAATACTATGAAATTCAAAGGGGATGATTTCAATGTAATAAAGATGGATGCTTTGTACACTACTTGATTCTTTTTTATTTTCTTTATTTTTGTCTTGTTCATCTCTCTGTGCAGTTTGCGCAGATCCCATTTCAAGAAACGTGGAAATTTGTTGTCTTGTGTTGAGTGAATTATGCCAGTGTGTTCACAGAGCCAATACTGCATAAATGAAAAACTTTGGTTAGTTAAGGATATATGTTATTGGTATAAATTAATGTATGAGAAGGTATTTTACCGGCAGTAGTACCACACATCCAGTGACACTCATAGGGGCTGATGTGTTATATATGTGTCACTTTTTGGCCTGTTGGTAACCATTGGAGCATTTTAGCAGTTTTTAAAATTTTTGTGTTTTTCGATCGGAACCGCATAATTCTGGACTGTTAGCTATCGTCCTGAGCTAGAGGACTCCGATTGAAAATCTAACTGCATATTATGTGTCCTGGTGCCATTTTAAGCCACTCATGAAAATTTCATCGAATTCCGGCAACGTTTCCAAAATTTCACAGTTCCGGGGCGTATCTGGGTTTTTAAGTCGCTCACTATATAAGGGGTGATCTAAAATATCTCATGTTACTATTCATTATCCCTACCAAAGAGCTTTTCTCTCTCCTTCTCCATTTTTCTTCCATTTGAGGCCCTTAAACCCCTCAAAACCAAAAACCAAAAACCCAAAACCTAAGAAGTGTAGATCGGGTCTACACCCCGGTGCCTTCAAATCCCGATTCCGGCGATCCTAGCCTCCCCATCCTCCCTCCTTTCTCCTCTGTTTTGGGCCGTTTCGAGGGCCGAGCGAGATCCGGGCATAAGAGGGCGTTTGGGAAAGGTTTCGGTGCGCGGAGAGCAACCGGACTTCCCTTCCTCCCTTGGTAAGCCTCTTTTTCCCTCTTTTTCTTGCATAGATGTATGTTAGGAGGTGGGAAATGAGGTTGAGGGGTGGTCGGCGGCTGTGGGTGGCCGTCGGAGGGCGGGGGTGGTGGTCGGAGGCCGTGGGGTGGTGGTAGAGGTGCTCGGGTTTGGTGCGAGGTGGCCTCGGGCAGTGGGGTTCTGTTCCGGGCAGCAGGCAGCAGCTCAGGCAGGGCGCGCGCGGTGTGCGCGCGTGCGTGCGCGCGGGCGTGCTGGTCGTGCTGGGTGTGCTCGGTGCTGCGCGCGAGGTGCTGGTCGAGCAGCTGTGCGCGAGGGGCTGATGGCGAGCTGCGCGCGAGGAGCTGGTCACGCGGGTCTGTGCGCGAGGAGCTGGTCGCGCGGGTCTGGCGCGAGGGTCTGGTTGAGCGGCGATGCGCACGGGTTGGCGGTGCTGGGCGTGCGGGTGCTGGGGATGATGGCCGAGGGCGGTGTGTGCAGGGAGGTCGTGCAGGGTGCGCGCGGGGTGCGCGCGGTGCGCGGTGAGGCGGCTGTGGTGCGCGCGGGGCGCGGCGAGGTGGCGGAGGTGCGCGCTGGGTGCGCGCGGGGCGAGGCACTGCGCGCGGGGGCGTGCGGGGTGCTCGCGGGGCGGCGCGAGGCGTTCGGGGCGCGCGCGGGCTGCTGCGGCTGGGCAGTGGACGCGCGGTGCCCCGGGTGGTGCGGCGGCGTGTCCAGGCGGCGGGCAGGGGCCCGGCGGTGCGCGGGGTGCGCGGGCTGAGGGCGGCGGTGCACCCGGGCGGTCGGGTGGCCGTGCGGGTGGTTGCCGGCCGTGCGGGTAGTTGCCGGAGTGCTCGGGCTAGCGTGCGTGCGGGTCGTGTGCACGTTTGCCCGAGTGTTAGGTGTTTGTTGTGGGTTTTGGGTATTTATTTGTGTATTTAATAATATTTGTGGATTTATACTTACCAAATAATACCCTGTCTTGCAGATCTCGACGGACGGTCGCGCGTCGACCCGATTTCCGGTGAGTGGGACAACCCAACCCAGTTTGGGAGGCGTTACATGCCTTGGAGCGTGTACCGTCCTCCCCTGGGGCTTATAGTTAGTATTAACTGTTATTTTGAATCCATGTAAGCATGATGTGTGTGTGTAGAATGCATGCCACCCTAGACTTGTATGTTAGGGACTTGCACCCTTAGGTTTTGTGCATGAGCCATGTATCATGTCACCCCGTTATCATGCTAGGAAAGCCCTGACCTGTGCATGCGTCCTATTAGTTTGATTTATTTAATTAAATGCAAGCTTTAATATTGATAGCATGCTTAGGGAATATAAGGGGGCCTTGCGAGGTTAACATTGAGACCCGGGTTAGGGTACTCCGTGTTCCTCGTTTGGTTGTCGGATGTCCTACATCGGGACCTCAGGTTACCCTCCCAAGGTCTCTTTTCCCCATATCGGTCCTAGTTATTTCCCCGCATCCTGGTTATGCGCGCTGGTGGAATTCTGAGGAATTCGAGACATTAGAGTCGTAGAGATGTGCTGTCAGCGGATCCGAGTGGATCATATGCGATGGATAGGCTGTTCTGTTCCCTTCGTCGGATTCGTGTAGAGACTACCTCAGCGTTAGACAGGTTGTCCCGTGCAGGGGCTCCCATTAGTAGGCGCCTCCTGATTTGGTAGAAGGACTGTGCTGAACATGGGAGTGGCCAAACGACCTACGGAGTGAGGAGAGACTATCGGTGGACCAAGGGTGACCAACAGCCTAGTCAGTCCCAAGAGCCTAGGTCACCTGTTGAGAGGTGAGGGTGAGGGTATGGTGGGCCGGCGATGCGACGACCCACAGGATTATGTATGGATGATTATCAGCCCACTAAGTCCCAACATCCTTGGTCACCTATTGAGGGTGAGGGTGAGGGTATGGGGTTCGGCGATGTGACGAACCCCCGGATTGTGTTGTTTATGCCACTTGTGGCTTATGACTTGCTTAAATGTGGTTAATATGAACTGTATGCATGGGTTGTGCTATTCACTGAGCGTGTGGCTCACCCCTCGCATATTATCTTTTCAGTGATCTCTGAGGGAGGAGCTTCCCGAGCGACTACACCAGTAGAGGAGTAGCGCCACGTCCCTCGAGTTTTGAGGCCATCAGCACCCTTCTCTTGTTGTATGTATATATCTCTGTGCTTGGGCACCTAGTTGGACTTTGTATGGATTGTATTTGTGTATATATAGACATGTTGGCTCTCACAGGACATACGATTATGTATCGAGTCTGTAGTATGTTTTGATTACAGACTCAGTCTTTTAGCTTCCGCATTTGGTGTATATATTATGTCAGCCCTGCTTTTATCTGTGTTGTCATTTTTAGTTGTTGTTTGTGGTATATTATTGAACTCTTGTTACTGATATCATATATACACTTGCCGCGTCCCGGGGACGGCCGCCCTGGGGCGTGACATGATGGATATTTTTTGATGGACTGCATCAATGTATCCAATATTGAAGAGGACCATGCATAATCCTTGATTTTGCTGATGTGCTCAACATATTTGAAATAACCCTAGCTTAGTGTTTGTCCACTGTTTGTGTAGAAAAGACATAAGAAGACATACATGCAGCAGAGTCTGGTAAAATCTTCATAATCTGTGTCTGTTTCTCCGGAGAAAGCTTGCAGGAGCTGTTCTTTTACAATTGGAGCATTAGGCTTTTTCACATTTTGAAATCTCCTTTGAATAAAAGCAGTCTTTGGTTTCCTTTCCAACATAACTGTGTTTTAAAAAAATAATGATAATGTTAAGATTTCAAGATACAATAGGAAAAATAAAACTTAATAATCTTCAATTGAATGAAATCTATTAAAATGTTATACCTTCAACTTTTTTGTTCCCTGATTTTATCCCAAATATAAGTTCCACTTCATCTGTAGTAATTTTTATTAGCTTCCCACCAATGTTGAAGCTGTCGGACTTATGGTCGAATGATTGGATGATGGACATGACATCATCATCATTTTTCTTCGTCTTGCTGTAATCGTATGACCAGTCAATGAAGGACTTGAATAAATTCTAGAATGGAGTTCTCTAGAGCATTTATGAATGCCTCTTGCTCAACTCCAATGTTGCAAACGTTTCAAATATTTTCTGCAATGTAGATCTATACTACGGATAGTATGCGCAGTTCCTTCTTTGTTGAGCAATTCTGTCTTTTTTAGAATCTGCAAAATCTGTTGATATTCAGTTGCCAAAAACTGTCATCTGAGGATCATATTTGATACACATCCAGATGCAATTGATATGCCTCTCACATGAAATACATATGCACTTTGTTTTTTTAAGATACACATGTATCTTAAAACATAAATCAACAGTTCACAAACAAAATACAGAGGTTTGTATTTCTGATACATGCATAATAGTGACATTGCACACCAATAAATGATATTTTTATTTCAGATACAACTAAGGCTTCACATATGTTTAACATTTCTAGATAAATGATGTTTATTTTTTCAGATACAGCTAAGGTTTCACATTGGGTATCAGACTCATGTATCTGAAAGACAGATACACTGAATTCAATTCTCAGATTGTGGGTGCCCCATGTTAACCTTATCCATTGTGTCTCATTTTCATATATTTTCAGATACACTACTTTGTTTGGATAACAAATTCATGTATCTAAAAGTTAGATTTGTATGTATTACTAAAGAATAAAAATTAATTCCAGATACACTATTTGTTTGGTTTTCAGATACACTATTCAGAAATACAAACCTGTTTATATTCTAAAAAAATAAAATTAATTCTACATTTACTATTTGTTTGGTTTTCAGTTTCATGTATATTAAATACTGATTTGTTCATATTGCTAAAACAATAAAAATTAATTTCAGATACTATTTGTTTGGTTTTCAGATTCATGTATTTGAAATATTGATACGTTTAAATAGTAAAAAATAAAAAAATTTCAGATATAGTTTTTTGTTCGAGTTTCTGATTCATGTATCTGGAACTGCGTCGTCTCACCTTTTGATCATGAAATTCAGAGATTTTTCGTGTAAGATGTGCAATAAATCAACCTAATCGTCGACAATGTCATGTTTTTATAGAAAAAAAAAACGTCTACAAGGAAGAGTTGATTGTGGGAAGAAATCCAACCTTTATTCTTCGCCATTGTCGACGATTAGGTTGGGGAAGAGAACGGATTATATCGTCTCTTGATAACCGATTTTTCTTTTTTTTTGGTGGTGTTCGAATGTTTTCGCCCAACTCTGAAACCCTAAATGTTTAATTTTTACGAAATATGATTAGTTGGTGGAGACGACGATTACAGTTCGTTTTGGTCGCATGATTTTTGGGATTCCGTAAATGAGGATTAATAGCGGTATTAATTGGAGCTAATTTTTAAATTGCTCATTAGGGTATTCTAGTCATTGTCTTTTTTATGGTTTGAAAAAGTCAATCAGGCATTTAATAGGATTGTGTCACCTATTGGGGCTTACCAATGGGGCCTAATTTATGGGGCCTAGGTAGCAGCACTATTTTTTAAAACATATGTTTATCAAACGAAATACTTATTATTAAGAAAATAATGTATATGCTAAGATAAATCAGTTCATATTTTTTTTAAAATTTTTTTTTTCATACATTGCACTAATGGAGTATATTCTGCATTAAGACAATATATATTCCATTAGTGAAGTGTATATACAGCTGAGGGATTGCCTTTGGACTGCAGACTGGATTGCAAAAACGAATTGAGTGTATAAGTGGTCTTTGGAATATGGTGGAATAAAGATGAATAGTCCAAAATATTTATTTGGTTGATTGATCATGAATAAGTTGTGGATAAAAAACGACGATGATGTTGATAATGATTTATACAAGTGAAAAACTGATTCGACATTTAAATATTAATTTTTTAGATGTAATGACGGGTGATTTGACACGTGGATCCACCTTATACCATATAAATTCTAATATAATTGTCCCAATTATTTTCAACGGAACAAGAGAGACACCAGAGATGAAAAATTTGAAAACGTTAAGGAATACGTACATATAGATAAATATGTTCACATTTTAAAATAGGGAAAAATTCAAATAACCTCCTGTAAACTGTCTGAAATCCATGTATATAACCCCCTGTTTTTTTCTAAAGTCCATATCACCCCTTGAAATCACATATGTAAATCGAAGTAGTCCCTTGAGTTAAATTTTCATTGACAGATTAAGATTATTCTATAAATATTTTGTCTGTTTAACCCTGGTTGAAAACATAATATATCAAAAACCTCATATAATGTGTTAAACATACGAAAAATCATTTGTAAATAGCGATTTTACCCCTCCAGATAGGGTTTTACAATCTATTTAGAGAGATAAAATCGTCATGTACAAAAGATTTTTTACATTTTTAACAAATTTTATGAGATTTTTGGTATATTGTGTTTTCAATCAGGGTTAATAAAATAGAATATTAACAAAATATTCCTCATTTAATTATCAACAGAAGTTTAATTCATGGAGTTATTTGAAATACATAAGTGTTTTTAGGCAGTGGTGGAGCCAAGATAGTTATAAGAAGGGGGGGGGGTTCTAATGTGACTTATGTAAATATTTTCTAAAGTTATATCATTATATATATATTTTTTTATTTCAATAGCATAGATAAAAAAATGAATATATATAAAATGAAATAAAGACATTCATATAAAACATGTTACTGGATAATTGTAAAAGATAATTATCATATTTTAAAACAATATGTCAAATTTCACATCAATGATTCACAAAAAAAGATGACAAAACATAAATCTAATTAGCAATACATATATTTAAATTTGACATCGACGAGGTTTCATATTATGAAAATGTTGATTGATTTTATCATTATCAATGCTTTCAAAAAGATTCTTATCAATATATTTGATCAAGCATTCATTCATTCACTCGTTTCCCATTCGATTGCGTAACTTAGTTTTCACAATATGTGTTGTGGGAAACACTCTTTCAACAGTGGCTGTGGCTACGGGTAAAATCAATGCTAATTTTATAAGCAAATAGACATGTGGATATAAAATATCCATTTTCCATCTCAACCATCTTTTTAACAAGATCACCTATTTCATTCACTTTTGAAAACTCATTATTAGAGCGCATGTCAATAATATAAGTCTCAAGCTCAATAACAAACTGTTATTTTTTCAAACACTTTTTCTTAGAATCCACTAAAATATAATCTCTTAACTTATGATACATAGATTAACATCATTAAAAATAAGAAACTAAATAATATTTTTTATTAAAATTTAAATTGATAAATAGTTTACCGATTGTCCCCAAACTTAATCTTATTGCTTCTTCCTTGTCCAAATCCAAAGTTTAAGGTAATGAATCCATATAAATAACATATATTATATTTGATTATTTTAGATATTTACACAAATATTATAAACTTTAAATAAATTAATAAAAATGACAATAAGGTAAAATGAAAAAATTCTATACCTTTGAAGCGTTGATGGAGGAGAGGAAATGATTGCTGATTCCCGATTGTGGGTCGGTTAATATAACAAAAAATAAAAATTAGAAATTTTTTTAGAGATGAGGATTGATATTATGAACAATTGGGATACAAAAAATAAAATAAAAAAGAGATTCAGAAAGTTATTTCTCTCAAGATGCCCTAGACAGAGACACTGAGGAGTGGGGTTTGAACGGACCTTGCTTTTGTGGCTCTGTGTGATATGGATACAAGGATATTGAAGGGTTTTTTTTTTATATTTTATGTGGAGGGGAGGGGGAAGGTTAATCAAAAGATGAGGGCACACGCCGCACACCACACACGGGTGGTTTTTTTGCTTTTTTATTTTTTGGGGAAATTAATTAGGGGTCCCTAGGGATACCCATCTATTAATCATTAGTCCCTTAATTATTTTAAATTTTTTTTAAGTCCCTCAGTTGGTGGTGGCATTTTGTTTAGGTCCTTTCATCCAACTTCCATCCAACCTATTATTTTTTTTTTCTCTTTTACCCCAACTCAACATTTAATGGGTTTTTTACTCTCTTTTTACCCCCAAACACTCTCTTTCTCTCCTAAAAATCTGAGAAGGTGAGACCACCTCCACTAGTGCCCCCCAATCGCCCCCGACGCCGATCGCGCTCTCCATTGCTCCCCCAACGCATAACAGTGTACATATAGTGCATAACAGTGTACATTGTAGAGTCCATATAACATGTTTAACAGTGTACACATAGTGTGTAACAGTGTACACAGTAGAGTCCATATATTCTGTTTAACTTGTTAAACTTTCAAGCATCATCTTCTGTTCAAACATTAACATCTACTGTACAAACATTGAAATTTGTTGTTAACATTAACATTTTCCGTTCTAACATTAACATCATGCATGTAAAACACCACCACCACCGATATAAAACACCACACCAAATTAACATCATGTACACATTACATTTGCTATTTATATGTATTACTCTCTTCTTGTATTTTTTTTATGCGATGCTCAATCTCTCTAGCTCTTCGAATGACTTTGGCTGCGTACTCCCCTCTTGGAATGTCTTTTTGCTCAAAATCCATGTTGGTTATATGAGGGCTTCGGCTATCAATATGATCGGCCTTCCACCAATCTCAAAATAATCTCCATCAGGGTTGTTGTAGCTGTTGACCATGACGTCAACCAACTATGTTGGAACTGCACCTTATGAATGTTCGCTAAGATGTTGAATGGATTCTTCTTGAACAACCTCTTGTGGCAGTCTCTAATTGTCATCCCATCCATCGTACTTTTGTAGTAGATTGGAAAACATTTATGCCGCACTAGCACAGATTTGGGGAGGAAGGGCATCACATCCCTATTATAAGAGTGTACAAAAATTGATTAACAATGTACAAAGAATTTTAACAGTGAACACAGAAAGGTTAAAGGTGTACTTAGTCAATATTGGATAAAAAAAATTAAGTCACCGGATCATAACTCTAAATGTAAAAGGGTACTCAACCCACAAGTCCAAGAGACACAATAACCCATTGAAACAAGGTCTCTCCCCCCAATACTAATGAATGCATCCTAATAAATTCCAGTAGGGAACAAATATACATCCTGTTAAAGGTGTTAGAATATATTTTAGTTTGTTATTATATTAGTTTCTATTTATCAGTGAATTTTAGAATTCTTTTGTCATGTGGATATCTCTATAACTACAAGAGTAGAAGCAAAACTAGCAAGTTAGAGTTCTGGATACTAAGATGACCAATGTTAAGCTACTTTCTATATCATATTATGAGCATAACAGTGTACAGGAATAGCCTAATAGTGTACATAAGAAGCATAACAGTGTACACAAATAGCATAACAGTGTACATAGAGTTTGACTGCTCTCTATCTTCTAAAATATACAGAGAATTATATGTACTTGAAAAACAAACAATCACACATAATTATATATGTAGACCCACCACGAAGACAGAACAATAACAAGATATGTTTGAGCATATTCCGTATAAATTTTTAGAGAGTATATGCATATTCCACAAGATAACAACAAGATACACAATTTTATTACTTTTATGCATATTCCACATAAATCAAGATATTCGGTTTTCATACAAAATTTGGAGATGCACATGATCTCTCCACCCCCATTTACAAAGAAACCTGAATAATAGAGAGTACATGGGCATTGACACCTTAAGCATGAAGTGTTCCTTCTTATTTTAAGAAGTGTTCCTTCTTAATTTAAAATTTTCAAATAAATTTATATACTACATCTCATCAACCCCTTATATTTATATTCACAAACCTCAGAAGTGTTATATATGTGTCACTTTTAGCCTTCTGGTCACCTTTGGGACATTTCTGGCAGTTTTTTAACTTTTTCTTTTTCGATCGGAACCGCTAAAATTTTGGACTTTTAGCTATCATCATGAGCTTGAGAACTCCGATTGAAAATCTAACTGCACATTATGTGTCCTGGTGCCATTTCAAACCACTCACGAAAATTTCATCAAATTCCGGTAACGTTTCAGAATTTGGCAGTTCCGAATCGTATCCGGGTTTTGACCAAGTGGGAATGTCAAAGGGGGACTTGACCAAGTCAAAGAAGACTTTGACCAAGTCAAGTTTGACCATTGACTTGGTCAAATTCTTTTGTTTTTTTGTGTGGTTAGGTTGACTCAAAGTCAAGCCACCAACACAATAGTTCCCAAGTGTGTGAGTGTGTGTGTGTAAGTGTGTGTGCCCTTTAAGTGGGCGTCTCCCCTTCCTTCCCCTTCTATTCTCCTCTCCCTCTCTCACACACAAATCCATCTTCCCTTCCCTTTGTTTGCTCCATTAGAGGTAGTAGGAGAAGAAGAAGAAGAAAACCCTAGAAGGGAAAAAGAGTGGTAAGGGTTTGATCTATCTTTCTATGGTCTTTGTTTGGTTTTCCCCTTTCTCTACCTCCCTCTCATGGCTTCCCTTCCCCCCTGTTTTCAGCCATTGTAGGGCTGAGAGTGGCTGAGGTGGTGGTGGTCTTGGTGGTGGCGATTTGGTGCGCAAAGGGCACCCGAGTTCCCTCCCTTGTTCTTCCTCTCTTTGGGTAAGTCCTTCTCCTCCCTATGCTTGTTTAGATGTTTGATTAGGGTATATAAATGGTTATGCATGGGTGTTAGGGGGTGTGGGAGGGCTGAGGAGGGGGTGGAAGGGGCTCGGGCGCGCGTGCGGAGTCATCCGCGCGCGTGCGCGCGCGTCTACGCGCGCAGACAGGCGCTGGCGCGCGCAGACGGGCGCGCGCGCGTACGCGCAGACGCGCAGGCGTGCGCACGGGGTGTTGCGCGGGTGCGCAGTGCGTGCAAATACGCACTGGCTGGGCGTGCGGAAGCGTGTCTGGGCGCGCGGGTAGGGGCGCGGCAGTGCGCCGATGGTGCCGGGGTGTGTGCGTGCGTGCGCATTCGTGCGTGCGCATGCGGGGGGCCATGCGAATGGCTGCCCGAGGGTTCGGGTAGGTGTCGGGGCACTCGGACTCGCGTGCGTACACGCGTGCTCGCATGCGTGCGAGCCCGTATGCATGCTTATCCGAGTTTTGGGTATTTCTATGCATTTCTATGTATAAATTGTGTGGTTTCTCACCCTATTGAATGCCCACGTCTTGCAGATCTTGACGGATGGTCACGCAACGACTCGGGTTTTGGTGAGTGAGACAATCCAACCCAGTAGGGAGGCGTTCGATGCACGTAGGCGTGCATTGCCCTCCCCTGGGGCACCATAATTGTGTATTAACTTGTAATAAATGTAAAACTATGCTATGCATGATTAATATATTGTATCCATGCCACATTAGACTTTGCATGCTAGGGATATGCACCCTTATATCATATATAGAGGCCTATGCATGTCTAGATACCATGTCCCTTAATTGGAAAGCCCCGAACTATGTATGTTCCCATCTAGTGTAATCTAATTAAATAAAATGCGAGCATGTGATTATTAGCTTGTCTTAGCGAATATCATAGGGGAGGGGCCTCGCGAGGATAGCGGTGAGACCCGGGCTAGGGTACTCCGTGTTCCTTGTTTGGTTGTCGGGATGTCCTATATCGGGACCTCACGCTGCCCTCCCAAGGATTCTTTCCCCGTTAATATTCCAACCTTGTTGTTACTAATATGCATGTTTCCCGCATCTTAGTTATACGCCCTGGAGGAATTCTGAGGAATTCATGACATTAGAGTAGTTACAATGCGTTGTCTGCGGATCCGAGTGGATCATATGCGATGGATAGGCTGTTCTGTTCCCTTCGTTGGATCCGTGTAGAGACTACCCCGGCGTTGGAAAGGTCGTCCCGTGCAGGGGCTCCCATCAGTAGGCGCCTCCTGATTTGGTAGAAGGATTGTGCTGAATGTGGGAGTGGCCAAACGACCTACGGAGTGGGGAGAGACTATCGGTGGACCAAGGGTGACCAACAGCCTAGTCAGTCCCAAGAGCCTAGGTCACCTATTGAGGGTGAGGGTGAGGGTATGGTGGGCCGGCGATGTAGCGACCCACTGGATTGTAAGTCCCAATATCCTTGGTCACCCATTGAGGGTGAGGGTGAGGGTGTAGCGTAGTTGCTCCCGTTTTGTGGCTTGAGTAATGTGACTGTGGATAAATAATATCTGGTTAAGGTTAATATGAGTTGTGATGCATAGCTTGTGCCATTCACTGAGCGTGTGACTCACCCCTCGCATATTTTTCCTCCAGTTATATCTGAGTCGGATCTGAAGGAGGAGCTCCCCGAGGCACCACAGCAGTAGCGGAGCAGCGTCACGTTCTGCGAGTGAGAGGCCATCAGCATCCCCTTTTTGATTGTATGTATTGTTATCCGGGCTTGGGCACATACTTGTATTTGGATGTCATTGTGTATATTGGCTCTCACAGGACAATTGATTATGTATCGAGTCTGTAATATGTTTTTGGATTACAGATTCAGTCTTTTAGCTTCCGCAATTGGTGTATATATCATGTCAGCCCTGCTTTTGTTGTTATGTTGTCATTTTCGATGTTGTTTGAGTATTTTATTGATCTCCTGTATATGCTGATATCATATATATATTTGCCACGTATCGGGGACGGCCGCCCTAGGGCGTGACAAAGCTACTTTCTATATCATATTATGAGCATAACAGTGTACAGGAATAGCCTAATAGTGTACATAAGAAGCATAACAGTGTACACAAATAGCATAACAGTGTACATAGAGTTTGACTGCTCTCTATCTTCTAAAATATACAGAAAATTATATGTACTTGAAAAACAAACAATCACACATAATTATATATGTAGACCCACCACGAAGACAGAACAATAACAAGATATGTTTGAGCATATTCCGTATAAATTTTTAGAGAGTATATGTATATTCCACAAGGTAACAACAAGATACACAATTTTATTACTTTTATGCATATTCCACATAAATCAAGATATTCGGTTTTCATAAAAAATTTGGAGATGCACATGATCTCTCCACCCCCATTTACAAAGAAACCTGAATAATAGAGAGTACATGGGCATTGACAGCTTAAGCATGAAGTGTTCCTTCTTATTTTAAGAAGTGTTCCTTCTTAATTTAAAATTTTCAAATAAATTTATATACTACATCTCATCAACCCCTTATATTTATATTCACAAACCTCAGAAGCTTTAAATTTGAATTTCTACTACATCACTCTATCTACATGCATGACTTTTTAACTCATTTCAAATATAAATAAAAATTGCAAAGACATCTAGGGTTAGGGATATAAAATCAAAAGAGAATATACATAATACATGAATAAAAAAGGATTCATGCATATCATCAATTGTACTAATAAGTCAGAGTTTAAAACCATGGTGGTCCAAAGGCAATTTGGATCAATTCAAAATCTAAATTTAGGATTTACAAAATGAATAAATTTTCACATTTTCCCCCCTCAAGCAAACCCATAAATAAAATTCACACTTATGGATTACACTAATATCATAGTTTGAAAGTAAGATAGCCAAAAACATAATGTGAATGGTTCCATAATTCAAGATAAAAATTCCATTGAACAATTACTTTCCTCTTTTTACATCATCATAAAACATCTACACTTTGAGTCAGAGTTGGGAATTGAAACCACCTTTGAAGCCATTTGATCATAGCAATTTTTCAAATTAAATAGATATCAGAATATTCAAACCAAAAGACAATATTTTCATCCTTCAAACAAGCTCTTCCAAGCAAGCTAAAAGAGCCCGTTTGACACAAGAAACTCTTTTGCCTACTAACTTTCCAAACAAATCCATACAAAGAACGATAAATATATAAATAAATAAATAGATCAAATGCTTCTTTTTCTTCTTCTTCTACCTCTCATCATTTGGTAGTAAAAAAATCCAATCCCTTCCATTGGGTTCAACATTCAAATTTTCAAGAACCCAAAACCAGAATTTTTTTGAGGAGTGCAAGACCCAATAAGAAAAAAAAAAAAACCAAACAATCCAAAACCCTACAAAAAATATCTTAGCTTCTCTGTACCTTTGTGTATATGTGATGACGGCGTAGTGAATGTGGCCAACGGCGAAGTTGTTGGCCTACTTCGCGGCGTGGATCCGGTGGTGGACTGAGTGGATCTTATAGATCGGTGGAGAGGGGAGGCCGGCGTTGGTGGAGATCGTCGAGGCGGCCGGTGGATCTCGTCGAGGGGGCCGGCGTTAGTGGAGATAGTCGAAGATTTCATTGGGGGGAGTTGTAGGATTTTTTGTTGGGGGAGAAAGAGAAAGTTTGTTTAGGGGGTAGAATAAGAAAAAATAACGTCAGTTAGGGGTCCGTTTGGGGTCTGTTAGTGAGAGGGACCTAAAGATAATGGATTTAGGTACTTGGGGACTTATTGTTAGAGTACAAAGTTGTAGGGACTAATGGTTAATAGATAAGTATCTCCAAAAACCCTTAATTAATTTCCCCTTTTCTTTTTCTTTTTTTATCTTTTTTCGCTGGGTGTCGGGGGTGGGCCATTGCTGTTGAGTGGGGCTCATGGGGTATGGACCCATGGGATAGATATGGGCCCTTATAGGAAAAAAAATAGGGGGACCGCCCCTGAGCCCTAGGTGGCTCTACCACTGTTTTCAGATAATTATATGAATTTTAAAAAAATCTAGAGAGTTATATTGATTTCAGACAATTTATAGGGGATTATTTGAATTTTTTCTTTTAAAATAAGAAAGATATTTGAAAGTAAAATACATTATTATATTATATTAAGTGTGAAAAATCTCGCATTTATAAAATTTTAGTTATAATTTTTAATCCAACACCAAAGGCTGATCATGCTATAGGTGTTGGGTTATAAATTATAACTAAATAAAAATGGAAATATGGAGGATGGACAATTTGAATACTGTCTTATGTATGTATATATATGTCAAGCATTATATTGTCTGACAATGATGAATTCAATTATTTGAATTCTAAAATAAAAGGGGAAATGCATGTGGATTGCTGGAAGCATGATTCCAACACCACAAAAAACATGATGAAATGAATGACATTAACATGTCAATGTACACTTATATATATCCTTCCAACTATATATAAATACTATGAGAATTATGTCGATCAATCAGTTCCATCAAAGTACCCTCAATCTCTAATAACTTCAAAAAAAAAAAATCTTAATTTTTTAAGAGAATAATATAGGTTTTAAACAAAAATAATTTTAATTTTTCACTTATTTTATTAATTTTTAGATTTAAAGTGACAGGATATTTTAAGTAAAATAAAAAAATATGATCTCTTAATATATATATATACTAGCGATGCAAATTTGGTTGGTTAAACCGAATCCAGACCGATCAAAACTGTTTATTTTTTTTTGGGTCAATAATTTTAACTTTAAAAAAGGCCGAATTAACTAAATCAAATTAAATTTAAACACATAATTATTTATCACCGATATTCATTTAGATCATTCTTTTTATATTAAAAATTATATTGTTGTTATACCATTAATATTCATAAAAAAAAAAATATACTAATTTATACCATCAATCCTAACATTTTGATATTTATTTAATTCTGGTTCTCCTCCTCCTATTGCAATCCATAATCCCATAACAAATCCACATGCATAGACAGACTTTATAAACAAACACAATAATATCCCACACTTCTATGAATAGAAACTGTAAGTCTTGGCTGAAAGTATGATCTGCCTGAGAGCTCCAATGGGTGCTATGATCATCAGAATAACACCAAGCACAATGCATACCTGAAACAAATAATTAAATTAAAATTTAGATTTAATTAAAGATTTTGATTTCTAACCAAAAATGATTTCTCAAAAAATAAAACCTACCCAGTTAGCGATCCATGATAAGCTGAACCTCTTGGGCTTGTATATGACAAGCCACATAATGCATGGAAGCTGTTTCAAAAAAAAAGAAGTGTTATTGAGTTTCATTTATTATGATCAAATCAAAATATGAAACAAAAGGCTTAAGTTTAAAAATTCATGTTCCCAGACAATTTATCATAATATTCAAAATGGAGTCTTAAATAACAGAAGCAATTTTTTTAAGCAAAGGTAGATGTTTGCTGTATGATTTTATTACTGATTCTGAATAACAGAATGCATTGAAATAGAAAATAAAATCACTTACGAAGTAAGTCGTGGGAGCGAATGCGAATCCTCCAAAGAATCCAAGAAGACCGCCGAAGAAGGGGAAGGTTATTCCCACAAACATAGTAAATGCTGAATCAAGGCAATGCTAATGCTGTGAGTGGTTATGTATAAAGAAATAGATCTCATAATCATACATGCATAAACCTTGATAGGGGTCTGTTTATCATATTCAGAATGAATTTTGATCAAATTTTGAAATATTGTATTGACATTTTATATAAACAACTTTAATTTACGATGAAACTCACCGACGTATAAAGATCGAGCGATCAAGCGAAGGGTAAGGCCTGGAGGGAAGTTCATCTTCTTCACTAGAACTGTCTCCATCATGTCAAATACGGGCATTGCGTATATCTACAGTGAACAATTTGAGAATAATTCAAAATATGCAAAAAAAAATAAAATAAAAAGTTACTTATGACATATAAAACATTATAAAGACGACTTCTAAGAAATTACAATATTTGAATTTAGACAAAATCATCAAATACAAGCGAAGACAAGTATAGAGAGTTTCTTTGCAAAAGTAAAACACATAAATTATTGTGTTAGACATGTATTATTAATAAGATATAATTTAAACTGAAACTGTGAATGAAAAAATGTGCATTTAATACGTGAATTAATGAATAATTCAGAGCATCAGTTGACAAACCTGATAGCTTCCAATAACATGGATTACAACAAACATGTTCGCCATGGCGATGAGCCATCGGGGCTTGGAGAGGGAGATGAGGATGTTATCATCAACAGAGTTCCCAAACGCCCAGTACCCCATCAACGCAACTGGGAAGTAGCATGCTGCGACGACAATGTAGGCGACGATGACACCCTTCCACATTGGCTTCTTGGATGGCTTTTCGGGCGTTGAGGGGATGGTGGCCTGGATCTCCAGGACCACATTGTGTCCGGCGTAGGCAAACGCGACGTCCCCTAGGGCACTGAAGAAGTTGAAGATTGCTCCGCCTGTACTGTGCGCCCTGTACCCATAGTCGACGTCGACTTTCTTTCCCTTGTGGACGGAGGCTCCCCAGGCGATCGTGGAATAACTATTCAAGAATTTAACAAAAACCGAATTAGGTTATCGAAGGAAAATGATATTTGTCATAAGATAGGGAAACGAGTTCAAACATATTTTTGAAGATTCTGCTTATGCAATAATTATACTTAATCCGAAATTCTATTCTAAAGCTGCTAGTGTTCAAAGATTTTAACAAAAAATGAACCCTAAGCAAGAAAATATAACAAATAGCTTGGTGTAATTGGTTCAGTTGACAATCAGCAATTATGTCAATGTCATGTTGGAAAGGCTTAAAGGAGCGCTCTTTCATGGGAATTTAGAATTGGCTGATGAAGTTGTTTTTGTATTCAAAAGTCATACAATCAATTCAAAAGGCATACATGATAAAAATAAATTGAATAAATAAATAATATATTTATTATATGACTATATAAAAAGACAAGCATATATTGTATCAACTATCAAGTCTGATAAAATTTGAATATCATGAAAGCACATGAGAAAAAAAAACACTCATAGTATAATAGTAAATAAGAAAAAAGAAATATGAAAAGGTTATAATGTCACGTTACATAAGTGTGCTCATGTTGTGTTTATATTATGTTCAATGTGTGTGTGAATTTTGGAAAAATATTTTTGAATCTTTGGATATGTACATGACACTATATAACCTTTTTGAATCATGTTTTTTTCTTCCAAGACAATTGAAAGTGGCTCATAGAACTTCAAAATTCAAAAGAAAATGAAAATTTTGATCTCACATTCAATCAGCTTAACCAGTTCAATTGACTAATTATTTGTATATTTAAAATGATTGAACACCATGTGAATAGGTAGTTATTCTAATAAATTAGGCCTGAAAATGCAGAATTGGCATACAAACAGAACAACTACTACAACATATACTGAGAACTAAGAAAGAATGGAAACATAAAAAATTCATAAAAATCAACAAAACTATAATGACTTTATGACAAAAGACATAATAACTTCAAAAAAATGACAAAGACTTCGGCATTAAAGCTACAACACTCATAATCATCAATAATCAACAGTAAAATCAAACATACCAAAGTCAAGCTGAGCATTTTTGTTCTTTACAAATTAATTCTGTTGCCCAAGTAAAACATGTATCATGAATTACATAATACATATCTATTTCACTTAAAACACAAATTAAGTGGAAAAACATGCTTTTAATATATGGATTGATCAATAATTCAAAATATTAGATGAAGAAATGAGATACAATCAGTGCTGGATTCTATCAATATACCTGAGAGACATGACTGCGGCGGCGAGGGAGATACCAGAGATAGAATTGAAATTGGGGAGCTGAGAGAGCACGAAATGCACCGATGCGAAGATCATGATGAAGAAGCTGAGTTTGATGTTCTTGCAGTCGGGGCAGACGGAGTCGTGGAATTTCTTTAGGGATCTCCCGCCGGTGACCATGTAGACAATGTTCACGCCGACCTCCACGATCAGTTGCTGTGGCACAACTATCCATAGCCCGAGCTTCTCACCAAAGGCGTGCTGCCCGAGCTCGTGGTACCGGTCGAAACGCTTACCGGGAACCATCTCGTGCATCTCCACCATTTGCCATAGAGTGTATAGGGTTATAACCCAAGAGATGACCAAGACCGCAATACCTGGGCCCCTGCAATTAATAACAGGTTTGGAGAGACTTTAGATTTTTAAAAAAGCTAAAAATGTTTTTTTCTATTTTGATGTTTAAATTTTTAATTTAAGATTTTAGATTTCAGAAAATTATTTTTTAGTCAAATATTGAACCCAACATGTTTTTTTTTTACTATTTTGATATTATAAAAAGATAATTTTGGTTTGTAGTGCATGAAATTAGAGGTTTTGATAACACCATTAGGGAGATTTCAGATTTGTCATTCAAACTAATTATTCAAAATAAATATCTAGTGTGTGTATCTCATTAGTAATTATGGATTTTAAAATTTTTAGTTATTTATTTATTAAATGATAATTAGTTGTATAAGTTAGCATCTTCTATTGAAGAACAATCGTGATTTCTTAATAAAAAAAAGCAGTGAGCAATATCGTGCTTTTGAAAACTCATTGAAAAATCACTTTTGATAAAAAAAAATTTTGTTTGAAAGAATAGTTTCAAACACAGCCCAAATGAAACATTGTAATACATCAACAGTTTTATAATCGATCCAATAACAATGGTGAATTATTTTAGGGTTTTTTATTTTCAAGTCCCCATAAACTATATAATTTAGTGATCAATCTCTCACTTCTTCATAATTTAAGTTCCCAGATTTAAATGACATGTTCCTTTCAGTCCCTCTTAGGAATTAAAAGAAAACCAAATAATTTAGGGATAGGTACCTCCTAGGGACTAATAAGAAACATATCTTTTAAAACTAGGGACTTAAACCGAAATATGAAGAAATGAGGGATTGATTACTAAATCATATAGTTTACATGGACCTAAAAATAAAAAACCTTATTTTTAATAAAACTCATATTGTCATTAAAGCATGATTAATATAAAAGTATTCCTTATATATTACAATTTCCAAAACTTTGATTAAAAAATTAACCTCTTTTTGTTATTCAGAAACTTATAAAAGACATTATTATTATTGACTCAAAAAGGAACAACCAATCTCTTTATCATGGTACGCATAAAATAATCCCATGTTTCTAAAACTTTTAATAGAATACGGATTGCGCTACATCACTAGATAATAACTCAGAAAATCACACATAGATAATGTTTATATAAAATGGGTATTATAACAAAGTTTTTTCACAAGCCTCTCATAAAAAACCAATCTTTTTCAATAATAAAGAAAAAACAAAAACAAATAATTCAGAATCATGATATTATTTATAACATCATCTCCCAACAAAACCAATCTTTCAATCTTTTGTTACAAAAACTTAATAACAAAACACCTATCATCAAAGAAATCCTTCTTTTATCAAAATCATAAACACCCATTAATCAACACGATTGAAAAACCAATAATCACATAAAAATCACAAACCCTAATAAGATCCAAGAACGTCAATCAATAACCGACATAAAAAAATCCATCCTTATCAAAATCAATTATTTTTTATCCAAAAAAAAATCACCAAAACCCATTATTTAAAAACCATCTTTAATCAAAATCATCAAGACCATCAATAAAATAACAACCACGAAAAAAAACCAACAATCGCATAGAAGAGCGCAAACCCTAATAAGATCAAGCACACCCACGTAAAAAAAAACAAAAAACAAAAAACACACATTCAAAAAAATAACATCTTTCTATTGTTTTAATAAAATCATCACAACCCATTATTAAAAAACCATATTTTGTCAAAATCATAAACAACCATCAACCTAAACCACCAAAAAACCAACAATCACATAAGAAAACCACAAACCCACCCACATAAAAAAAAATTCATCATAACCCATCATTTAATAAAACATCAACACCCATCAATCAAAACCAGCAAAAAAACCACCAACCCTAATAAGATCCAAACACACCCAAATAAAAAAACAAAAAAAAAACATACCATCCAAGCTCAGACATTGCAAAAGGCAGGCTGAGGACTCCAGCGCCAACCATGGCGGTGACGTTGTGGAACGCCGAATACCACCATTTCGCGTTGCGAGACGACGTTATGGGAAGCCAATCATCAATGGCCTTCTCCTTCTCCGTCCGTTGCTGCTTCTTCGAGACCTCCAAAGATGAAGCCTGAGCAGCCATTGATTGATGATTCTCTCACTCTCCCCAATACAAAAATTCTCTGTTTATATGTGTCCTATTAACGTGAATAATAGCTGTATTGATACTAAATATGGGAATGACAGCGATTCATAAATTTTTTTTTGGATGACAGTTGTGTAATTTAAAGCTATTTATGGGTTTTTTTTTTTTGGTCAGTTAGGGATTGGTGAATCTCCTAGGTTATCTCCATAAATCACGTGGAAGTGTTTATTTTTTATTTTTTTTGTAACGGATGGACGGTCGTGATTAATTGATTATGAGATTCTACCAAGATCAGGTGATTTGATAAATGTTTGACCAAATCGATTCTCATTTTTTTAATTTTAAAGCTCTTTAGACGATAAATATTGATTTTAGAATTTAATGATAAATATTTGAATTTAAATGAGATGAAAATATATAGTCTTAAAGGCTCATTTGTTGGTTTCTAAAATTATCTTTTATACATTATCATCAAATTCTAAACGCAACTCATTTATTTTTATTTTAGAGTGTTTTTCATTAGGGGTTTTTTTGGATATATACCCCTGAAATAATTACTTTTTGTTAAAATACTGCTAGTGAACAGTACCCCTCAAAATGGTTTAAATTGTACATAAATGTCATTTTAAGGGTATTATTGTAAATCACTTAAAATATTTTTAAAGGAGAGATTGATAACTAAATAACATAGTTTGTAGAAATAAAAATATCATTTCACATATTAACGGTATATGAAATATTATTTGAATTTTTAAACAAACATTTCACGAAGGGGCTAATTATCATAAAATGAATTCCTATATTTTAATTTTTAAGTTAATTTAAATTAAATTTAGATATACGTACTAACATCTATGAAAGGAAATATCTAAAAAAAAATTCAATTTTATTTTTATCTATGTGTAATAATGATTCAAATTAGAATATATATATTTATTGAAACAAGAAAAAAATGGAAAATTGACTGGATATTGAAAATCTATTGTAATTTGAAAAATCTACAAATATTTTTAAAGAATCAAAGATTTCTTATTATCCAAATCATATCTTCTTATCTTTTTTATCTTCTAGATTTTAAAATTTTAACAACTACCTATATAGATAAATATTGAACATATTTTAATCTAGAATCAAAAGAAAAAAATGGGGAGGTTTGTGAAGATTAGGATTCATATTAAACATATTTTAATCTATGAATTGCATCATTTTGAAATTCAAAATAAAAGGGAAAATGCATGTGGATGGCTGGATGCATGAATCCAACACCTCAAAAACATGGTGGAATGAATGACATTAACATGTCAATGATCACTTAACTATCCTCCCAACTATATATAAATACTGGCCGATATAATTTAAGGCTATTCATGGCTATTTTGAGCAAATCGATCCTCATTTTAATTTAAAGCTCTTAAGAGAATAAATGTCAGTTTTAGAATTTAATGATAAATATTTGAATTTAAATGAGATGAAATAATATAGTTAAATCTCATTTATTGGTTTCCAAAATTCTCTCTTTTAATATATGTTGTTGTTATTATTAGTATCATTATTCAAAAAAATAAACACCACGCATTTATTTTATTTTAGAGTGTTTTTCATTAGGGGTTTTTGGATACATACCCCTGAAATAATAACATTGTGTTATAATACCGCTAGTGAAATACTATTTATGTCAGTACCCCTCAAAATGGCTTAAATTGTGAATAAATGCCATTTTAAGGGGTATTTTTGTAACACACTTAAAATATTTATATTATGCATAAATACCCTTCAAAGGGCATGGTACATAATTTAATTTTTTTTAAGGTCTTGATGGTAGTAGAGTTTCAAGGTGGATATTTTGACGATATAAATTTTTTTTTAGGAGGTATATATGCAAAAATTCTTTTTTATTATATATATATATATAATGAGCTAGGGTTTTTCATTTTTATGTGCTTCTTCATATTTCTTTTAAGGGTGTGTTTGGATGTGAGGTTGAAAATATGAGATTCTTAAAATCTTATGTTTTAAACTCAGCTTTTGAAAAGCTATGTTTTATTAGATTTTCAACCGCAAGATTTTTTGGTCTAAAAAGAAAGATTGTGGTTTGATAAGCTAAACGCGGTGTTTGGATATGAGTTTCAAAATTTTTAACTTTTAACGCAGAATCTATCTAAACTCATATCCAGGCGGACCCTAAGTCTCCAACTTCAAAAGCGTATTTTTTTTATTAGTCTCTCCGCCAAATGTTCATTTGTTTGGGCTGACGAATAGTTGAAATTCCTAAACCACCATTTGGCATTTTTAACTTCTTTATATTGCATTTTAAGTCTCCAACTTCAAACAACTTTTTCATTTTTAATCCCTACAAAACATCATTCTATTTAGGCCAATGGATAGTTAAAATTATTAAATTACTCATCCCTTAAATAAAAGAAATCTCTAATAAAACCATGTCAAAAGGTAAGAATTGTGAACATATCAATTCCAATAATTTCAACAACATATCAATCTACCCTCATCTCTAATAATTTCAACAACAACAAAAAAAAAAACTTAAAATTATGTTCTCGAAATATCAGAGGAAGTCGATATAACTATGTCAAAAGGTAAGAATTGTGAACATATCAAATCATATAATTATAATATGATTTTGGAAAAAAAATGATTTTTTTAGTAATTATCATTATTTAAGAATCAAATATTTCAATTATTGTCTTTAAGCTATTATTTTTTTACCAAAAAAAAAAAGAAGAGAAAATTCACATATACATGCACCAATATTTATGGAAGTCATTTTTTACGAGCTTGGCGCATGTTGAAATAATTTTTTAAACAAAATTAATTCAATTGTTTCCCTTATTTTTTTAGTTTTTTGATCTAATGTTCATTCATTAATAACTAATCTCTACTGAACATAATTTGTATATTTTATCTAAGAATGGATTTTATTTAAATTGATGTTAAGAGATTGATTTTCATTTTTTTTTTTAATTTTGTGATAGGAATATTACTGAACGATGAAAGCGAGTCATAATCAATGGCCTTTTCCTTCTCCAACCGATGCTGCGTCCATTGATGATTCACTCCCTCCCAAAAAACAAATCAATAAAAACCAACACCAGCAAGAGCTTATAAAGAAAAATCAGATATTTGTTTTTTATTTACTGTTAATATTGTTGTTTATTAATACTTGTGACCGCAATTGCATTTAACTTTACTGATTTTTTAGCTTTTATAGTCACGTGTTGTTAGTTAAACTTATTTATTAGTTTCTAAAAATAATTACATTGACATATAAAAATAATCACATTTTAAATTTTAAAAAAATGATTTCTTTTTTCAATACTCCAAAATTATCTTCTTTTCTTTTTTAAATATGTATTAGTTGTTGTTGTTATAAACCGTTGTAGTTTTGATTTATATATTTTTTTTAGAACGATCTTTAAATTTTTTTAAAAATATTTATGTATAAATATCATAAAATAGAATATTTTGGATTTTTAAAAAGTATTAAATTAATGATGATGCGATTAATGTGAAACAATATTATTGATGGTTTCTAAAGTAATAACAAGATTCTCAAAGGAAACAGTTAACAAAACTTATATAAGAAAAGGAGTATAGATAAATAAGCTCACATTTAGAAAAAGAAAGATTAGAAAAAGAAAGATAGTTGAAATTGAAATATATATTATAATTATTAAGTGTGAAAAATCTGCCTTTCATAAAATTTTATAGAATTTTGTATTGAACTCATTTTATTCACACTTCTACTTTCATGTCATCTTTAACAATACATGTTTTCAGTTGGATTCAATGTTTGGATGTGAGGTGGGGACATTGAGATTTTAAAAAATTCATTGATTTTTTACAATTATTGTTTCATCGCAAACTCTGAATAATGTTTCAGCTAGCCTTACTGAATATTATGCTAATAGAACAATTCCAATTTTTGTTACAATATAATTTTCAACCCAATATCTAAGGTTGGCTACGTAATATGTGTTGGGGTGCAAAGTATAACAAAAAAATTAGGAGAGTTTCTCACGAGGAGGGGATGGAGAGGATGAACAACTTGAATATTGTCTTGTGTGTGTGTGTATGTATGTATGTATCAAGCATTTATATTGTAGAAAATGATGAATTCCATTATTTTGAAATTCAAAATAAAAGGGGAAATGCATGTGGATGGCTGGATGCATGAATCCAACACCTCAAAAACATGATGGAATGAATGACATTAACATGCCAATGTGCACTTATTTATCCTCCTAACTATATATACAAATACTATGAGAATTATTGAGAATTATGTTTACCAATTAATTCTATCAAATATCATCAATCTCTAACTTTAAAAAATCTTAAAATTATGCTCTCAAGGAATCAGAGGAATCGATATAAATTGTATAAAAAGATAAGAATTGTGAACATGTCAATTTATAAATTATAATATGATTTTGCATAAAATGATTTTTTTAGTAATTATCATTATTTAAGAATTAAATATTTCAATTATTTTATACAAAAAAGTTTAGTTACTGATGCGATTAATGTAGAAACAATAGAAACAATATTAGATAATATACCCTCTCTTAAATAGGTATTAAATAATATTCAAAAAACAAAAAAAATACAAACAAATAAATATAGGATTCTTAAATAGGTAGTAAATAAGTTTAGTTACTGATGCGATTAATGTAGAAACAATAGAAACAATATTAGATAATATACCCTCTCTTAAATAGGTATTAAATAATATTCAAAAAACAAAAAAAATACAAACAAATAAATATAGGATTCTTAAATAGGTAATTAAATAAGTTTAGTTACTGATGCGATTAATGTAGAAACAATATTATTGATGGTTTCTATAGTAGTAAAAAGATTCCCAAAGCCATTAGTTAACAAAAATTATATAAATTCCATATAAAGGTAGAGATTCAAAAAAAAAAAAAAAACTTAGGGGAACAGCATTACAGTGTCGAATAAAAAAAACTTTGAAAGCTACTTGTTACAGTAATTTCTATGATTCACTGCTCAATTTTTCTTTTATTTGGGATGAGCCTTATTTTTTTAGTTTTAGAACATGAAGACACCATAAGTTAGCATTTATTTTTCTTTTATTTGGGATAAGTCATTTCCATTGCTTATCCTATAAGATACTTTGTGTATATACCAAGCCAAAAAACAAAAAGTACTTTGTGTATTTAATTAAAAAAATGTTGAGGGACCTAAAAAATAATGAATTATTTTATTAAATTTAAAAATCAGATAAAATCTTAACACAAGTTTCAGATAAAATTTCAATTTTGAATTATATTTTTAGGATAATTAAAGGGTAAAATGCGTTTAGACCCCCTGAAGTTTTCTAAACCAGCAGAAACACCCCCTATAATAAAAAAAATATGCAATCACACCCCTTGCAATTTGATTTTCTATTAAGATGAGATAAAAATACAATTTTACCCTTTAAATTAAATCTTTATCATATTTTCACTCTTTTTGGTGGGTTATTTTTACCTTTTAATTAATTATTATGTGACTTAATTCTCACAAAAATACATTTAGATGTATTTGAAAAATTAATTATCGTATAAGTTAATATTCAGAAAGCTATCTAGAATTAATTAATTGATTTTTTTTCTATGGATTTTTAGATAGTTATGGGTAAGAGAGTAATTTTAAATTACTTCTGTCACATCTTAATGAAAAAATATAATGGCAGGGGGTATAAGTGCATGTTTTAAACTTGAGGGGGTGTTTCTGTAGGTTTGGAAAACTTCAAGGGGTCCAAATGCATTTTACCCATAATTAAATTTTGAACTGTATACATCATGAGAAAAAATTAAATTTTAAATTATACATCAATCTTTTAGATTTGTGATATCATTTAATTTGAATGGTGGAATTTGAACTTTGAAATTCATTATATTTTAAAAATCATATATAAAATCTTAATCGGATAAGATTATATAAAATTTAAAATTTTACTTGTACTTGGATAAAATTATAAATACTCCTTAAAAAATTTAAACTAAGAAACCCATATAAAAAAACCTACATTTGGGGGATTTTGTACTCAAAGTGCGGGGAAGGAATGATTAAGTCATGATAAAATAAAATACAATTCATCTTTTACAAATAAAAACAATATTGGGTATCCGGACATAAAAAAAAAAAATGGAGAAATTAATTTCAGGTCCTTCGGGGAACCCCTGAATTAATTTTAAGTCCCTAAAATATTAGGTTCCCATGTTAGTTGGATTATTATTTCTGGGTCCTTTAATTCAATGAAGGTTATCTTTTAGCTTCTTCTTTGTTTTTTTTTTAATTTTACGCATGTCTTCACATTTTTAACAGTGTACACAGACATGTTAACAGTTTACACAGTGTACACAAACAATAAAGGAGAGGTAACAATGAAAAATAGGTGGACTTAAAGGTGTATAAATAGAAGGACCCAAAATAATATACAAAGAGATTTTGGGACCTAAAAATAAGTCCAGGTATTCTAAGAACCCAAAAATTTTAGACGGTTGAATGGTGACCACACGTGGAATAACTTTTAAAAATATATTTATAAATAAAATAACATTAATGATTACGGTTAAGGGTAACTACCCTAAAAAATCATCTAAGTATTGAGAATACCAAAATCAGGTATCAATTGGTAGACCCCATCCTAAGCCTCATGAGGTGGCAAGTTTGAATTACCCATATTACGCCCTTAATCAATCTCACCGTTTTTCTATAACCGGTCCAATGAATGCTGAGTTAGTTATTTAGGAGATTATTTCCCGTTTTGAAGATACCAATTCAATTGCACGATCAAAAAAATAAAAATCACGAGTTTCATTTTTTTTTATACCGATTGATCTGTCGTAAGGAAATCAAACATCAATTTCATTTTTCATTCAGATTTGATCGGCAGAGAAGAGAAGATTTCAATGTTTTTTTTTTTGTGCGATTTGATTGTGGTGTAAACATCCAGGCTAGGCCTTTTCGGACCCCCCAAAAAATCACGTTTTTATATTTTTTAGATCCAGATTGGTCGATGGAAATGAAAACAAATATCGAAATCATTTTTTTTTCCAGATTTATCGGTGGAGAATATAATAATTACACGATTCATTTATTTTGTTTGCGACCTGATTGTGGCGTAAACAATGGCGATCCATTCAGATTAGGCTGTTTCAATCTGAATAATTCATGTTGATCTAATTTTTTTATTATTCCTTTCAATCATCATATAACTTTTTTTTATACCGAAATTAAATTAAATTCAGATACATGTTGTGTATCTGGATTTAGATGCATTTTTGTGTTTTATGTATGATCTGTATAATCGGCTTTTAGTGGTGTGTATGTGTACATTTATGCATATTGAGTCATTCAACATATTTTTAGCTTTGAATGATCATTATGCAACTCATTAGATTCAATATTCACGAGTATCTAATGTGTAGATGTTAATTCAAATTCTAGATACACGTGTATCTTGAATTTCATATACATGTTGTGTATCTGGATTTAGATGCATTTTTGTGTTTTATGTACGATCTATATAATCGGCTTTTAGTGGCGTGTATGTGTACATTTATGTATATTGAGTCATTCAGCATATTTTTAGCTTTGAATGATCATTATGCAACTCATTAGATTCAATATTCACTAGTATCGAATGTGTAGATGTTAATTCAAATTCCAAATACACGTGTATATTGAATTTCAAATATTAGATTCAATATTCACTATGTACGTGTATCTGAAACACTGAGATCAACATATGCATTAGATGAATTTCAGATACACACTATTAACAGATGAAAAAGGTGTGGAAGGGAACGTTGACGATAGAGACGCTTTCATATTGCAAAAAATTAATCTAATGTTTGTGTTTATGTCACTCAAAAAAAAAAAGCACGGGGAGGTTTCGACGATTGCAAGAAATCTAATCTTTGTTTTTCGCCATATATTGTTGACAATTTTTTTGGGGGAAGATCAAATGAACTCCTGATCGCCGTTTCTCTTTTTTCTTTCGTATGTCTAGTTTGCTCTATTCGGAAATCGTCTGCTTCGCCTAAATTGAAAACCCCGCTCTATTCGGAAATCGTCTGCTTCGCCTAAATTGAAAACCCTAGTTGGTTGAATTTTTTTTGAAAAAATTCAATCATGGGGGAAGGATTAATGATTCCGCGTTTTTAGGGATTCCGTAACGATGATTTAATGGTGGTATGGTTAAATTGAAGCCAAATTTTAAAATTCTTAGAAGGGTAATTATGTCATTAGCATTTTGACTGTTTGAAAAAGTCAATCAAGGAACTAATAGGAGAATGCCACCTATTGGGGCTCACTAATGGGATCTAATTTCTGGGGCTCAGGTAGCAGCACTGTTTTAAAAATTATACCTATAAAATCTTCTTTCACAATTTTAGAAAGTAAAATGACTTGATTACCCTTATGTTATCTACTATTTAAACATCATCACACATATTTAATTGTTTAACACTCCAATTAAATAACATTAATAAATAATAAAATATTTCTTATTTGTGCATGAAGTTTATTATTATTTTTTGTATATCTACATACACTATTTCGAGTTAAATTGTAAAAAAATAAAAAAAATTATTATAAAATATTTTTTAGATATTTTTAAGCTTGTTAAAATCATTTGGGACACTTACATATGTTTAATAATATTCAAAAACAAATCTTTCTGCAAGACATTTATAACATATATAAATAAAAAAAATCTTTATGCAAGATATTTATAAGATATATAAATCATTAAACAAATTTAACAAAATGATTTTAAAAACTAGTGGAAATTGTATTTGGTTTTACTACATTATAATAAAAAACTGGGTTGATAACAGTGATTTTAAAGATACTGTGATTGATTTTTTTATAATATTTGTGTATCATGTATTTGAATTTAAATTATATTTATAATAAATTTAAATTTTTGTTAAGGGTAATTTGGGTGCAAAATTGGCATATGTCATGTATTTGAATTTAATAAATATACCTATATCAATTCTGTCTATATCAAGCATTTGATTTTAAAATCTATCTATATCATGAATTTAAATTTTTATTAAAGGATAATTTAGGAATGTAAAACAGATTCTATCTATTTCATGTATTTGAATCTAAATTTTTATTAAAGGGTAATTTGTAAATTTAAAATTAGATTTCATTTATTTCAATCTGAATTTTTGTTAAAAGGTAAGTTGGGAATGTAAAATTAGACTCCTTTCATTTAATAATGAAGGAATAGATATGCATTAAATCAGTTTCATGTTTTTTTGGAAAGTATATAAACAAAAATATTATTAAAAAACTAAACATTTTAAAATCTGCAACTAAAGTTTTATCATGAATTAATTATGATTAAATTATCAAAATCGCACATTAAAAAAATTAGAATGAAATCAGGAGTCTTATATGTTGTCTTTATTACAATCTTCAATGATTCACACTTACAGTCCATACACCTTCGTAACCATTCAGTATATATCTCCGGTGTATCTCATTAAATTCTTTACATTTGCTCAAAATAGTTCCATTCAATTCATAATTGAATTATATACACTACTATTTTTAAAAAAAAAATTAAAACATATGCAGAGTATCTCGACTATTATGTCTAACATATTCTCTAAAGGAGAATGATATATGTCTAGCCTCGTGTGCAGCCCTCATCAATTTTTTTTACAAAAAAATATGCATTTATCCATTAAAGTATATACTGTTATACGAATTGAAATATATATTGAGATACACTAGTTATTATTTTTCTTTAAAAAAAATCAGCCTCATACACTATGATAGCTCATACATTATGATATACTGTGTTATCTTAGTATATGAGGCCGCAAAATTGACTGACTATATCTGTGCTCTTAAATATGGTATGAGAACAATGATCATCAAATGAAAGAATTATTTGATTTCATGATTTCATTCACTCCAAACACAGAAAAATAAGGCAACCCTTATAAATACCAGCATGACCCATCTAAAATTTAGAGAGAGAGAGAGAGAGATGTACATACCTTGTCTGTGCCATTGATGTAGGCATCTGGTGATGGAGGAGCTTTATTAGTTTCCATATTTTAGAGAGAGGGAGAGGGAGAGGGAGAGGGAGAGATATTGACAAGTATCAAAGACTTTTTTTCTTCGCTGATATTATATGTATGTATGAAACGGAGAAGGGCGCCGATATCCGCACCCCATCTTACAAGAAACCATCCCTTTAAAAAAATTTAAATTTTTTTTTTATGTACTGTAGCAGTAAACAAAACCCACTCCAAGATCGGGATTCCCTTTGACGACGGTGGTGAATGATGGTCGCCAAAGGTTCCGACGAGTACACCAACCCAGGTCAGCAACCACTCGGCGCGATCGTGTTAAAGTATGGTCGTCCAAAGACCCGGTGAGCTAAAGTCAGGGATAATAAATTTCATGTTTTTACAAGTTTCAAATCAAATAGATAAATTTCACATTTAAATACATAGAATAGACAATCATGGTAACATTTATAACACATCAAAATGCAATGTAAGCATTCCATAACGAATCATTCATATCACTACACTACAAAATACATGTTCAAATTTCAAAAGTCGTATATGAAAAAAAAAGAGTACCATAAAATAATAATAATAATAATAATACAGAATAATAATACAGAAGCAGGGAGGGGGTGGAGACGAAGCAGGCCTTTTCTTGTGGTCAAGTAATTGTTTTTTATGTTTATTTTTATTTTTTGAAAAAAGGAGTACTCGTTTTTATTGGATATGTTATTTATTTTTATATATGAAAAAATCAATATAGTTACATGAATGGTTGTGGAATTTGAACATGTATTTTGTTGTGTAGTCACGTGAATGGTTGGTTATGTAATGCGAACGTCATATTTTGATGTGTTATAAATATTCTATGACTGTCTGTTATATGTGTTTAAATGTGAAATTTGTCTATTTGGTTTGAAACTTGTAAAAATGTGAATTTATTCTATCTTACTTTAGCTCGCCGGGTCTTTAGCCGACCATACTTCAACACCGTCGCCTGAGTGATTGTCAACCTGGGTTGGTACACTCGTCAGAACCTTTAGCGACCATCATTCACCACCATCGCTAAAGGGAATGCCGACCTCGGGGTGGATTTCTGTTTACTGCTATAATACATAAATTTTTTTTTTATTTTTATTAAAGGGGTGGGTGTCTTGTAAGATGGGGTGCGGATATCACCCCCAACGGAGAAAACAAGATTGGACCGAATTTATAAAGTGTTACATTGATGTACATGGTGCTTGACTTGGATTTTTGTTTGAAAGGCATATATTTTTATAATATGTTTTGTAGTTTTGTATATATATAGAATTTAATGAAATGGTATATGAAAGATGAATTCCCTTATTTTTATAATATGTTTTGTAGTATTGTATATAGAATTTCATGAAATGGTATATGAAAGATGAAATCCCTTTGTATTGGCCGGAAAAAATTTGGATGGAGGTTGTTTGGGAGGAATTTAATAGGGTGTGGTTATTCCCACCACCCTGATTATTAATCCCACCATTGAACATTGCCAAAATATCTAGTTTCCCTTTTTCATAAAATAGCATTAATCCCACCACCTACCCAATAGCATAAAATAGCTTTGTTTGAAACCAAGTTGTCACTCGCACTTTCACAGGGTGGTTATCAAGCTAACGCCATCGGGTGAGATGGGCCGTTGAGAAAATGTCATCGGTTGATAGAGGCGCTGTCAAGTAAAATGCTATTGGTTGATAGTAGATCCGTCGAGAACACCCTATTAGGTTGACAGTGCAGTCGTCAATCAAAACTCTTGCTGGGATTTGAGTTTTTTTTTATTTTTAATATATATATATAGGAAACTTGGGCATTTCTATTAAAAAAAAAAATTTCAAATAAGAGAATGTGCGATCAAAATGAAGAGAGGAGCGACAGAAAATGAAAGTAAAGATAAACAACAATCAAAATGGAGATAAAAGAAGGGAAGAAAACCGATGCGTGCTACTGATATGAGTAGAAAAGATTTTGACTCATCTCCAACGCAGCAAACACCCTCTCTAGTAATGCTATTTTGTCACATGAAGAGCAAACTCATCCATCTGAATGCAGGCCGCCCCTGCAATCCCCGTGCCCCACTCCATGACACTTCATCTTATAATCTCACAGTGTTCTCAAAATAGAAGTTAGCCCCTTTGAAAAACACCTCATTACATAAACACCAAATAGTAAGGACCAACAAGAGCAAAAGCACAACTAAGTTGTCACCAAACGATGTATGTTGGTGATATGCTACACATAGAAAAATATTATGTGATATAAGAAATAAATGTAACTCCAAAACATGGAATATGTACATCGAAATGTCATTACCGTGTCAATGTCGGTGTTGGTTGCCGCTCGAGATAATTTGTTACGCCCCGAGGCGACCGTCCCCGGAGCGTTACCAATCATAAAATATCAGGAGTCATACATAAGAGGTCAATAATGACTCCAATTGAAAATGAAACAACAACCAACATGATCGCATAAATAACAAGGCAACAGGGAAGCGATAGCTAACTAAAAATGCGGAAGCATAAAATATAAATAAGTCTGTAAATCAAAAACATTATTACAGACCCGAATACACAATCACTGTCCTGTGAGAGTCCAAGTCTAGTCCAAATACAACTATATGTGCAACACGCACGATTACTAATACATACACAAGAAAATAGGATTGCTGACAGCCTCGCACTCGCCAACCGAAAGGTGGAACGCTCCACGCACGAACCACGCCAGAGGGATGCTCCAGCTCCACGCCAACCCAGTCCCTGGTGGATAAACAATACACGAGGGGTGAGCTACAAGCTCAGTGAGTGGCAAGAATTCAAGCTCTACAATAATAATATAATATTAGTGCATTTTTCCTTCCAAGGAAAGAAACATGGGAGAAACCCAACATGTATAAATGTCTCCTGAGGACGTGACCTCACCTCACCCTCGACCTGGAGGGGACTCTTAGGACTCTTGGGGTGGAACCAAACGGTTAACCATAACGCATAGCATTATTGCATTACACAGTACTACAAGTCAATCCGCATCAAGGTATAACTACGCTAAATGTCTCACATCATCCAATGGATGTCCTCACCCTCGACCTGGAGGGGACTCTTAGGACTCTTGGGGTGGAACCAAATGGTTAACCATAACACATAGCATTATTGCATTACACAATACTACAAGTCAATCCGCATCAAGGTATAACTACGCTAAATGTCTCACATCATCCAATGGATGTATTATACTTTGGGCATTCCCAATTGATATAGACGTCATGTTATATATGTGTCACTTTTAACCTGCTGGTAACCGTTAGAGCGTCCTGGCAGTTTTAAAAATTTTTAGGGTTTTTGGTCGGAACCGCATAATTTCAGACTGTTAGCTATCGTCTGAGCTAGAGGACTCCGATTGGAAATCTAACTGCATATTTGGTGTCCTGGCGCCATTTTAGACCTCTCATGAAAGTTTCATCGAATTCTGGCATCGTTTGCAAAAATTTCGCAGTTCCGGGGCGTATCCGGGTATTTTAAGTCGCACATTACATAAATGGAATCTAAAAATTTGAAATCACTATTCATCATCCCCGACCTTGGACTCTCTCTCTCCTCTCCTCCGTTTTTCTTCCGTTTGAGCCCCCTCCACCCCTCAAAATAAAAAACCTAAAGCACGGGAAGTGTAGATCGGGTCCCGATCTACACTCCGGTGTCTTCAAATCCGAATTCCGACGATCCTAGCCTCCCCGACCTCCTCTCTCTCTCCTCTGTTTCGACCCAAATCGAGGGCCGTGATAGATCGGGGTGTGGGAAAGCCTTTGAGGAAGGTTTCGGCGCGCGAGGAGCTACCGAACGTCTTCCCCTCCCCTCGGTAAGCTTTCCTTCCCTCTTTTTCTTGCATGAATGTGTGCTTGGGGGGTAGGTTTTGTGTTTGGGGGTGGTCGGCGGCGGTGGGGGTCGTCGGAGGAGGGTCGGAGGTGGTTGGAGGTGGTCGGCGGCAGTGGGAGGGGTGGTTGGAGGTGCTCGGCTGGCAGGGACACTGCCCCGGGCAGCAAGCAGCGGCGGCAGCAGCCCAGGCCGCGCGTGAGCTGGGCGCGTGCGGGGATGCGCGTGCGCGCGGCATGCGCGCGGGCGTGCGCGGGTCGGGGGCTGGCCGTCTTGGTCGTGCGGGTGTGCTGGAGGGGCAGGCAACGCAGGAGTGTGGGCTGGTGGCCTCGGGTAGCTCGGGCGCAGGGGCTGGCGGCGTGCGCTCGGGAAGAGCTGGTCTGGGCGCTGGTCTGGGCGCGCGCGGAGGTGCTGGACGCGCGAGTTGCTGGTCTGGGCGCGCGCGGAGGTGCTAGACGCGCGAGTTGCTGGTCTGGGCGCGCGCGGAGGTGCTGGACGCGCGAGGTGCGCGCGGAGGTGCTGCCGGAGGTGCTGGACGCGCGAGGTGCGCGCGGAGGTGCTGCCGGAGGGGCTGGACGCGCGAGGTGCGCGCGGAGGAGGTGGCGGAGGTGCGCGCGGGGTGCGCGCGGGGCGAGGAGGCGTGCGCGAGGCGTGCGCGGGGCGCGGCAAGGCGCGAGGTGGTGTGCGCGGGGGCGAGGCGCTGCGCGCGGGGGCGTGCGGGGTGCTCGCGGGCCAGCGCACGGCGTGCGGGGCGCGTGCGGGCTGCCGCGGCTGGGCTCGGTGGACGCACGGAGCCCCGGGCGGTGCGCGGGCTGAGGCGCGGCGGCGCGTCCGGGCGGTCGGGTGGCCGTGCGGGTGGTGGCCGGCCGTGCGGGTGGTTGTCGGAGTGCTCGGGCTAGCGTGCGTGCGGGTCGTATGCACGTTTGCCCGAGTGTTGGGAGTTTAATTGTGGGTTTATGTATTTTGTAGTATTTATGGATTTTAACTCACCATATTGATTGTCTGTCTTGCAGATCTGGACGGACGGTCGCGCGACGACCCGGATAGGGGTGAGTGGGACAATCCAACCCAGTAGAGAGGCGTTGTACGCACTTGGGGCGTATACCGACCTCTCCTGGGGCGCTATGGATAAATATTAACCTGCAACAATAAGTAATCCATGCTTGTATGTTATATGTGTAGAATGCCTGTTTCCCTAGTCTTCGCATGTTAGGGACTTGCACCCTTAGGATATGCTATGAGCCATGCAGCATGTCCCCTGTTTACATGCTAGGAAACCCGACCTATGCATGCGTCCTACTAGTTTTATTTATTAAATTAAATGCTGGTATCTGTTAGATCGCATGCCTTAGGATAATATTATAGGGAGGAGCCTTGCGAGGTCAACGCTGAGACCCGTGTTAGGGTACTCCGTGTTCCTTGTTTGATTGTCGGGATGTCCTGTATCGGGACCTCAGGCTGCCCTCCCAAGGTTTCTAGTCCCAATAATATTATAAGTAATGTTGTATGATTAGTATGATTATTAGCATGAGTAGTGAATATTATAGGGGAGGGACCTTGCGAGGACAGCGGTGAGACCCGTGTTAGGGTACTCCGTGTTCCTTGTTTGGTTGTCGGGGTACCCTGTATCGGGAACTCACGCCGCCCTCCCGAGTTTCTTTCCCCCAGTGATATTCCAACACTGCTTTTGATTGTACTGTTTCCCCGCATCGTGGAGATGCATCCGGTTGAATTCAGAGGAATTCATGACATTTGAGTTGTAGAGATGTATTGTCGGCGGATCCGAGTGGATCATATGCGTATGGATAGGCTGTTCTGTTCCCTGCGTTGGATCCGGTGGAGGCTACCCCCAGCGTTAGACAGGGCCTTCCTGACAGAGGGCTCCCATTAGTAGGCACCTCCTGATTTGGTGACGGACTGTGCTGAATATGGGAGTAGACCAGGCGGCCTACGGAGTGGAGGGAGAGCTACCGGTGGACTAAGGGTGACCAACAGCCTAGTCAGTCCCAAAATCCTATGTCACCCGTCGAGGGTGAGGGTGAGGGTGAGGGTGTAGTGGGTTGGCGATGAGCGACCCGCTGGATTTGTGAATAGATGATAATCAGTCCCAAAATCCTATGTCACCCATGGATGGGTGAGGGTGAGGGTGTGGTGGTTCGGCGAAGTACGAACCGCTGGTTTATGTTGTTATGTATTGATGGCTGGATAAAATAATGGAATATTGGTAAATATTGTCTGTGATGCGTGGGTTGTGCTGTTCACTGAGCGTGTGGCTCACCCCTCGCACATGTTTTTCCCCAGTGGTCACTGAGCCTGAGCTGGAGCCGGAGCAGCAGTTGGAGCTTTCCGAGGGATTTCTTCAGTAGCGGAGCAGCGCTACGTCCGCGAGTACCAGAGGCTGTCAGCATCCCTTTCCTTGGCTGTATGTATTTTATTTCCGTGCTTGGCACGTGTTGGTATATGTTCAGTTGTATATTTGTGTATATTGGCTCTCACAGGACGTATGATTGTGTATCGAGTCTGTAGAATGTTTATTCACAGATTCAGTCTTTTGCTTCCGCATTTGGTGTATATATCATGTCAGTCCCTTTTGTTGCATGTGTGTCATTCTAGTTGTCTGTGTATGATATATATTATTGACCTCCTGTGTAGGCTTCTGATTTGATATATATACATTTGCCGCGTCCCGGGGTTGGCCGCCCTGGGGCGTGACACGTCACGTGACAATGTGACCCCAACTCACCCTCACCCCTAGGGGTGACATGGGACTATTGGAAATAGAAAACAACTCGCTAACTCCCTTAACCTTCCGGTAGCCCTCCCCCGAGTAGCCCTCTTCCTGACGGCCTTCCAAGATAGGTACGAAGCCACAAGGATATTGAAATACACATTGGGCCTCCTATGATGTGGTGGCACCATCCAAGATAGCTCCAACGCCGGGTAGCTTCAACACGGATACGAGGTAGGGGAGAAGCAATCCATGCTCTCAAGATGATCCTGGTAGATCAACTATTATTAATTAGCAAATATCAATATCATCCGGTAGCCCTATCCCAGGTTGCCCTCTTCCTGACAGCCTTCCAAGATAGGTACGAAGCCACAAGGGTATTGAAATACACATTGAGCCTCCTATAATATGGTGGTACAATCTAGGATAGCTCCAACACTGGGTAATTTCAACGCACGATGGTATGGGAAGAAAACACTCCACGCTAGCAATACAATCCTCACGAATCAACTACTATCGGTTAGCACATACCGATGCTAATTGAATTCCCATAGAGAAGCATCACTCGAAAAAGGTTAAGTTCTCGCACTCAACAATAACAAAGCATGAACCTAAAGGCAGGTCATGCACGCGCCTATTATAGATAGGCCAAGCATACTATCCTAGCTATCGGGCCAAACACCGATACAATAATGAATTCTTCTGAATTCCCACTAGAGCATCGCATGGATGTAGGACAGATAAACTACTACATTGGAATATAAAACAAAGTATGATCCTCATCACGAATCATACCTCTACCTATCACAATTAGGCCTGACTAGTTAAACATACACGCAATTATTACAAGAGAAGTTCTATCACAAAAGAGGTGCCTAGACCACACGTCCAAATAACCTATGACTAAACCATGTAAATACACACTTTATACAATCCAACATAGGCCTACTAATAAGCTAGCATAAATGACATGAGAAATTCTATAACATAAGGGGGTACATGAACCATATGCCCAAATAAGAAAGAAGTCAAGAACTGACTATGCATAATTAAGTCCTAAATCATTCACACAGTTTCACAATATGCACAAGATAATAGTGGAACCTAAACCATTGAAACATCAAGTGTGTATATATATAACTAAGAAAAATCACAAGATATAACTCACTAAAGACTTCAAGCAGTTCACAAAGAATGAGATAAAAATAGTATAAAATGGTATGCAACATAATCCATATATTAGCATGCATTCCAGATAATATCCACAATCACCCCACGTCATCCGGTATCCCTCTCCCTAGCAACCTGTCCAGGACGATACCAGTCACGGGGTGGCACCTCACAGGGTAGCTCCGACGCTGGGTAGCTTCAACGCACGATGACGCCGAGGTGATACACTCCACACTCGCGAGAAATCACATTGATCAACATGTACCATACTCTATAACTAGCTACTTGGAATCCATCAGAATTCCCAACAGGTGCATCACGAGGACGCGAGAGAAACAACTTCTTATCCACACTTACTAATATCAATTATGACCTTAAAAACTAATCATACACACATCTATCCTCAATAAATAAGGTTATTAAGTTATTATCATGAACATGAGATTATTAAGTACCCACCAAACTTGTAAACATGGTGTTAAGGACAAGTAGAGGCAAGAGTTATAACTAACTCAATGGATCATATCAATAAGTATGTGCAAATGATCCCTAAAATATGGTATTTAATCCTACATAACACATCCATCATCATATACTAGCAATAGAGGCTAAATAAGTTCTCTATAGTACCATTACATTGCATAAAATATGCTAGAGTGCCTAACACGCATGCTATATATTATTTCTATTGCATGGGTCGGACCACTTATTCAAGGAAACTATTGCATCTCATAGATTAGATTGCAACATATGGAAGGGGACTAAGACATGCTCGGTAAAGTTCAAAGAACCTACACTAATAGCATGAACAATAACTACCGATGCATATCAATTTCTGGAGGGTGTGAATCTTACACCTATACCGTAAGCATGCAATTCATGACTAATCGCGTGCACGTACACTCATCTCCCCTGGTTCATATGGGTATAATTCTTCCATGTGCAACAATAACAATTACATAACTATGTGTCAAGTTTTACAATACTAGTGAATTGATCAAACCATCCACAGATACTTGGATTGTTGCGCGTCCGGTCTATGAGATCTGCAAGACACAACCAATGATGCTCAATTAAATATAAAGCATCTTGACACATATACAAGCCAACTTCATGAAGACAACAACTCCTGATGTTGCCCACACCATGCATAATAACTCTTTGACACATAATCATGCAAAACTGGTATATCTACTGCAACCAGCCCTAAACTTTGGTCTCCACGGCACCAAATACACATCCAAAAATTCTGACATAAATCACACACATTTTATGATATGTTAGGATCATAATCTGTGAGACATCATAACCTGATTTAGCCTCTACATGCCCGAAATAAAATATTTTCGGAAACTGGTTAGTTCCCATGCGAATCTGGACAGTCCATACAAAACAGGTTCTAACTTACAACACAGTTATCATAATGACACCAAATTTCATATATAGCATCTAGACACATAGATGATCATATCACATGATACATAATGCTCATAATATGCCTTTAAGTACTAGTTTCATAAAAATCTTTACAAGACAGAAATCTGCCTTACTATGACACAAAACCCCCAACAACAAAAAAAATGGGGAAAAACACATACAACACCACCTGAGCATCCTTGCTGACCACCCAAAGCACTAGATAAAAGCATTCATACTTCATTGAAGCATAAACACAAACACCTACATTGCATGCCTACAATAACATTCAAAAACACAAGAAAAATCATACAAGGAGGGAAAGAAAACTCACCAAGAGAGGGGGAAAGAAAAAGAGGTGTGGGGGCTCACAAGCACACATATTTCATCCTCCAACACACCAACTCTTCCAATCCTCCACCTCTTCACATCCTTGGCTAGATGGACATACAAAGTAGGGAAAATGAGAGAGCTTAGAAGAGAAAGAGAGGGAGAGAGATTAAGCCTCACAAGGCACCCAAACAAAATCAAGCATTCTCACCTAGTCTTTCTCTCCTTCTTCTCTTCTCCTCTTCTCTTCTCTCTCTCAGATTTGCTGCTGGAGACCCAGCAAAAACCCCCCTTTTAAGTGCCAGCACCACCATTTGATAGGTGTTGAGAGGGAGGCAAAGAGACAATCCTGCCCCTGCTTTAAAATTCTGGACAGCCTTTGGTAAAACAGCCATAAATTCTACAATCTAGCTCTGAATTATGAAATTCAAAATCCATTGGAAAGCCAAGAAGATTAGCCACAGCTTTTGTGTTTATGCCAAGATCAAATAACCCCTCCCACTATTCCAAAATATGAGCTAAACACCAAACAAGGCTGCTGCCAGACATTTCTCATCCCTAGGGTATAATTGAAAAAATACTAATAACTTTTGCTACATGAATCCGGATGATCTAATTCCACTTTTGTATGGAAGCTAACTCAAAAATGAATATCCTATGATAAAATCATATTTAAACTATTTCATCGTAGATATTAACAAATTAAATCCGAATACTAATCGGAACTACATAATTTTAAAACGACGTCAGAATGCCAGTACCAGGAGAATAAATATGTAGTCAAATTTTTTATCTGAGCGCTTTAACTTTTTAAAATAAATAAAATACGATATTTGACCTTTAAAAAGTGACACAGTCTTAATATAATTTCTTGAATAAGGGATTTTGACATATCATGTGACTCATTCTCATTTCTTGAATAAGGGATTTTGACATATCGTGTGACTCATTCTCACATACCAGTCCATATGTCGGCTTGAAGGGTCTGCTCATTGTAACTTGAATCTAGTATTGGTCTCAGATATGGAAGGTGTCACGCCCCAGGGCGGCCATCCCCGGGACGCGGCAAGTGTATATATGATATCAGTGACAGGAAATCAACAATACATCACAAACAATCACTAAAATGACACAGATAAAAGCAGGGCTGACATAATATATACACCGAGTGCGGAAGCTAAAAGACTGAGTCTGTAGTCAAAACACACTACAGACTCGATACATAAGCTCCTCCCTCAGAGATCACTGAAAAGATAATATGCGAGAGGTGAGCCACACGCTCAGTGAATAGCACAACCCATGCATACAGTTCATATTAAATTTAATCAATTCATAAGCCACAAGTGGCATAATATCACCATCCGGGGGTTCGTTCATCGCCGAACCCCATACCCTCACCCTCACCCTCACCCTCAACAGGTGACCTAGGATGTTGGGACTTAGCGGGTTGATAATCATCCATTGGCTCTTGGGACTGACTAGGCTGTTGGTTACCCTTGGTCCACCGATAGTCTCTCCTCACTCCGCGGTTGTTTGGCCACTCCCATGTTCAGCACAGTCCTTCCAAGTCAGGAGGCGATCCGCTGACAGCACATCTCTACGACTCTAATGTCTCGAATTCCTCAGAATTCCACCAGCGCGCATAACCAGGATGCGGGGAACATGCATTTATTTATCATAATACAGGGGAAAAATAGAGACCTTGGGAGGATAACCTGAGGTCCCGATGTAGGACATCCGACAACCAAACGAGGAACACGGAGTACCCTAACCCGGGTCTCAATGTTAACCTCGCAAGGCCCCCCTTATATTCCCTAAGCATGCTATCTATTATTACAGTTCGCATTTAATTAAATAAACCAAACTAATAGGACGCATGCACAGGTCGGGCTTTCCTAGCATGATAGCGATGAGGCAGGATGCATGGCTCATGCACAATCCTAAGGGTGCAAGTCCCTATCACACAACTAGGGTGGCATGCAATTCTACACACACACATGATGGGTTATATCAAGCAGTTAATATTAACTATAAGCCCCAGGGGAGGACGGTACACGCCCAAAGCATGTAGCGCCTCCCACACTGGGTTGGGTTGTCCCACTCACCAGAACTCGGGTCGACGCGCGACCGTCCGTCGAGATCTGCAAGACAGTGTATTAACTGGTTAGAATAAATCCACAGATATCCCAAAAATACATAGCGCTCGCGCGTACGCACGCGCGCACGCCCAGCCGGCTCCTGTGCTCGTTGCCTGTGCTGCCTGAGGCCCCCAGCCCACGAATCAGCGCTGCCAGCCCATCCAGCGCGCGCCTGAGGACATCTCCCGCCTGCCGAGCACCTCCAACCACCCCTCCCACTGCCGCCGACCACCTCCAACCACCTCCGACCACCCTCCGACGACCCCCACTGCCACCCACCACCTCCCAAACACAAAACCCTCCCCTAGCAATCATCTAGACAAGAAAAGAGAGGGAAAGAAGCTTACCGAGGGGGAGGAAGGGGCGTCCGGTGGATCTCCACGCGCCGAAACCCTTCCCAAAAGCCTTCTCACGCCCCGATCTAGCTTGTCCCTCGGAATGGGCCAAATCAGAGGACGAAAAGGGGAGGTCGGGGAGGCTAGGATCGTCGGAATTCGGATTTGAAGACACCGGAGCGTAGATCGGGACCCGATCTACACTTCCCGTGCTTTGGGTTTTTGGTTTTGAGGGGTGTAAGGGGCTCAAACGGAAGAAAAACGGAGAAGGGGAGAGAGAGAGGCTAGTCGGGAAGATGATGAATAGTGATTAGATATTTTTTTGATTCCTTTTAAGTAGAGCGCGACTTAAAAACCCGGATACGCCCCGGAACTGCGAAATTTTTGCAAACGATGCCGGAATTCGATGAAATTTTCATGAGTGGCTTAAAATGGCACCAGGACACATAATATGCAGTTAGATTTTCAATCGGAGTCCTCTAGCTCAGACGATAGCTAACAGTCTGAAATTACGCGGTTCCGATCGAAAAACCCTAAAAATTTTAAAACTGCTAAAAATGCTCCAAAGATTGCCAATAGGCCAAAAAGTGACACATATATAACAGAAGGTGCTCGTAGACCCAAACCCAGACAAGGGCGGTTCGTACAATTGTTTTAAAATAAAAACCATGTGTTTGTAAAGATTTGCAATGAAAGCATACCTCCAATGGTATGAGATAAACAACATATTTGTTTGACATGGCACAAGATACAATTCCAAGTTGATTGCCTAAATCCTCGACAAAATGCAATCACAATCATAGCTTCCAATAATTTAAAAAAATTGAGCCTAAACCATACATTTCTCTAAAAATATCATAAGGCCATGTTTAGTTCGTGTCATTCTGTGATGGATTTTAATTCCATGTGAGATTGCCAGAAATGTATGTAAAATTCAGTGTTTGGTTAGTAGCAATCTTGATAGTAATTGTGGATCCCATTGGAATTAAAATAAAGCCATGTGAAAAAATAAGGTGGAATCAAATTCTCACTTTTTTTTTTGTAGTAATCTCAAATTCCACCAAGAATCTTAAATAAGATGACTATTCTACAATTTACAAATTAATTAAATTACTATTTATATCCCTTCTAATTAAAATAAATAGCCTCTTTTTTTTTTACCCACTGCCTATATAATGGGTTTATATAGGTGTTTTGATTTTATAACTAACAACTTTGTTATAATTGGTATATGTGATTTTATCATAACTAATATTATAAATAATATATTGAACATGCAGTAGTCAGTTATTATAAACAATGTATAACTAATATGTTTGTGATATAACTCTGTACATATCATTATGTTCATTATATATTTATAAAAAAATCTCTTTTTTTTATAATTGTGATATGGTTAAAGAAATAAATTTTGCAAGTATATGTGTAATAGTAAAGGTATTTTAGACATTCAAACTAAATTTCTTATCATTTTCTATGTGTGAACCAAACACTAGAAATTGATTCTTTGAACCAAATAGTCTGATGGAATAATGATTCTTGGTAAAATAATACCTGGCAAAATGGGTATAAATAAATAAATGCAATCATAATCATAACTTCCAATAAAAAAAATAAGGGATTTTTATTTTTTTAGTCCCCATAAACTATGTGATTGAGTGATCGATCCCTCATTTCTTCATATTACTACGGTTGAAGTCCTTAGATTTAAAGGATATGTCACTTATTAGTCTCTAGGAGTGACCTATCACTAAATTGTTTAGTTTTCTTATTAGTCCTTAGGAGGGACTAAAATGGAACATATCATTTAAATTTGGGGAGTTAAACTGTAATATGAAGAAGCGGAGAATCGATCACTAAATCATATAGTTTATGGGGACTTAAAAATAAAAAAATATAAAATAATTGAGCCTAAACCATATATTTTTCTAAAAATACCCTAACTTTAAAAAAAAACCTAACTTTCAATAAAAACCCTCAATACTTGTAACATGGGGTATAAATCATACAAATGCAATCACAAGCATAGCTTTCAATATAAAAAAATGATCATAAACCATATACATTTCTCTAAAAATACTTAACTTCCTATCAAAACCTTAACTATTTATGAATAACCTCATTACTTGTACAATAGAAAGAGACCAACCAATAAAACTCATAAATCACCAAAACTGTTTTATTTGTTATAAAGGAGATTTGAAAGGTCACATATAAACATTTGCATTGATTTTCCACAAAATGGGGTGTGGTTGCCGTAAAATGGGGTCGGTGGTGGGGTTGATGTTCAATTTATGTTGTATTAATTAGGAGGTGGGAGTAACCCACCCAATTTAGTGTGATTACATACTGATGAGAATCTTAGGAGGATATTTAAAGCTTATACATTTCTTTGTTTATTTTGTTTTTTTGTATCCTTTTATATTGAGATTTGTTTTAATCATAAAAAAAATTTATGAATAAGGGGCCCATTTTAGATTTTTGTATAGAGTGCTTACACACTCATTACGTTTTACAATCCTATATCAAAATCTCATATGTTACCATAATACAATGCTTTACATGTTTTTTTTTTTTTCAATTTTTAAAGAAGAAAATACATCATCATATCTCGGTATGCTTTTCATTTTGTATAACAATATTTACATCAATGAACTAGTATATAATTATCTATTTATTTTTTAAATGATGGGATTGTGGATGGAGTGCATGTGGGGCCCAGTGTATCATTTTTCTTCCTTAATCAAATTCCTAATATCTTATGCAATGGCAACAAGAAGATGCAATTATATACTTTTTTTTTAAAAAAAAAGAAAAGATATGAATTGTATTTGAGACTGAAAATTAAACTATCTAACAATTTTAAATTTTTTTTTTATAGATATAAGAGCATCTCACAACACACACATAGAGAGTTGCATAACAGTTAGGAATCTTGAATGATAGGAACTATGGGTGTGTATGGGGCCCCAACAAAATTCTGTTGTACAATTAAATATTTAACATTCTCCAAAGCTCACCCACTTTTGGAAATTTTACTATTATGTGCCTCTCACAATCAACAATTGTGTCATCCAAATTGGAGTGTACACTGTTTTCAACATAACATCAGCTCTGGAAATTTGTTTTCATTTGTGTGATATTGGTGATGTTTATATAAGGTCACCTATGCATTCTATGAAAACAAAAGCAAGAGAACAGATTACATAAAACCATGATATGGATACCTGCCCGTGGCTTTTAAGAGGAATGTAGAAATAAAAATAATAATAATAGTAATTTGTTGTGCACCAAGTCAAAAAGTTTATATAAAATGACATTTCGGATTTGTTCATAGAAATTGAGGACTATATGGTCAGATATTGAATTCTTCAAAATTCAACAAATGAATAATCCAATAAAACTAATGGGATAATTTATATTATAGATTTGCTATGCTCTGAAGCTTCAAATTATGTAATTGATGATGAGCTTTGCTACATAGGCCCCATCATATAACTCCCTCCCACAGGCCTTATGAGTTGTCAAAATGTTATTGGCTATCTTGTTGACTTTTACAAAAGGACAAAAAAACTAAATATCAAAGTATCCCTCATTAAATCCCACATTCATTGGTCGTGATTTCTCTCTTTTTCCATTTTTTTCCCACTCGTCTCTATGTCGCTCTCCGCAATTCAAACAATTTCAAATTTTTTTTAGGGTTTCCAAGAACAAAAATCTGAATCGAAATCAAACCAACAAAGACTCTCCCTTAGATCTAAAACGACGAAGATAACCTAAGATTTCTTTGCAAATCGATTTCAAAAAAAAAAATGTTCTTCATGAGGATTCAACACCAGCCAAAAACGGGTACGCAACTAATTTTTGGTATTTGAAAAAATCTATTTGTTATATTTCAAGATCGTATGATTACATGAATATGATGCTGTTTTTTCCAGTGCATTTTTTTTTATTAGATACAAAAAGTAACTAACTTTTTTTTTTTTTTGAGAAAAAACTGGAATGTATGTCCAATTTATATTCTTGTTTGTAATAAAATGTCACTGACAATCAGATTAATGTAACCAGATTTAAGTTACATGTATTTTTTATTTTTCTAGTGGTACTGCTATGTGCAATGTAACTATATTTAAATGTAAAACTAACTATAAATATAAGTGCTTAGCAAATGTAACTAACTATTAGTATGTTTTCCTTAATGTAAATTTTTTTAAAATGTAATCACTTTTCTTCAATGATTCTAATAGTTTATTAGTTTTTTATGTATGCATGTCATGATTTATGTTTCTTTATCATTATATTATTTTTATTGTTACTAATATGCACAATGTACCTAACATCCCTTCATAGTAATTATATAATGTTAATTTAAATTTCTTTGAATTCATTTTTTAAATTAATATGTATTTTCAGTTTGTTTTATGTTAATATTATATTGAAGGTAACTATTTTTAGAATGTTATTAACTGTATATAACCGCACAACAAATGTAACTAATTATTAGACGAATGTAAACAACATAACTATTATTTATCCTTTTTCCTGTGGATCTTTGCAATGCCAAAACATTCACTACGAGCAAAATTGTTATAAAACAATCACACATCTTCTTCCGTATCAAATGTCATTCCAACACATGATGCAATTGCTTCTAGTTCAACTTCAACAGTGAAATCTTTCTGCAGACTGTCTTCTACAGAAAATGTAACTGAGTCCACTGTATTTCCTACAATCAAATGCCAAAAAGTTTCAATAAAACTAATATACTGTTGTAATCACTAAAAATCAGATAAACATAAAAAACTAAAAATGGAATAATATGACTCATAGTTCCGCTAAGATCATATTAAGAGTCGTTAATATTTTGAAATGAAACTTTGTTTCACAAATATATTGCTGTAAAGTTAGTAACATTTGTTAATGTAACTAATATTGTTAACAAAAGCATTTAATAAGTCAGTTACATTCACAAAATTGTAGCCGGATCACAAAAAACAGCAAAAAGAAGACCAAAAAGGGAATAAATATGTAATTGACATTCAAATGTTAAACAACTGATGTATCATGCTCAAAACCACGTTTTACATAAAAAAAAAAAAACAACCATAATTTAACATATAAAATTGAAAAAAATTGAAATAATTGAAAAAACATACAATAAACATGCACCACACCTGAATTGGCAGACATTTCAAATGGTACCAAAAAGAATTCAATAGTTATTTTTCGATCAGATAAAAAGCTTAGATAATCGTTTAAAGAACAAATGCGATTATGAACGGCCTCAACAAAAAAAAATCTCAAATTTTACCACGTAAATGAATGCACGATTCAAATAATGAAATTGAAAAAAGGAAAAAAAAATAGAAAATGAATGCCCAGACGCATGATTCCAGGAATTAATTACGGTCCCATTAACAAACCATCCCATTAATTACATTGAAAATTAGTAAACACACTTAATGGGTATATTGGGTAATCCAAATTATGCCATGTCATGGGACTTACCAGGGGTCTATAAAATGGGGCTTGTCAATTATTTTCCTTGAGGAAACTATTGAGATTTTCACTTCATTCAATTGTCGCAAAATTCTCTGAACTTTTTGGTTTGGATGCCCTATTAATTGGATGAATAATTTATGTTTCATTGAACTGTGTATTTAGTATGTTTACTTAATATCCTGGTATTCATTTTAGTTTGGATGGCTTATCACATTCATCAAAAAAAAAAAATTTTTTTTGTTATCCGATCTATACCTCGATCGACGGATCTTGGCATTCGGTATTTGATTGATCCCAACACCGTCTGTCTTTGCCGATCCACACATCCGACTGAAAACATTCGCCACAGTGGTAATGAGGATCGGCCTGTCTTAAACCCCTATTCAACTTAAAAAAACCATGCTGTTGACCACCATAACATCCTTCATCAAGCAAATGCATAATTCAATCATTCTCAACCAAGGTGCTTGAAAACCATGCAAGCCGAGCACATGCAATAGGAAGGCCCAATCGATGTTATCATAAGATCCATCCTTTTGAATCGCAAAAATGATCTCCTGGGCTATAGCAAACCCCTCATGGAGTGACCTCTCTAAAATGAATGCTGACTGTGCATCATCCACTACTGAACCACAGACCCGTCAGAGTCGTTGTGCGAACACCTTTGCCACAAGCAAGTAAGCCCTGTTCATCAAGCAGATTGGTCTATAATCTAATATATGTAAATATATATTATATTATTCATATGAAATTAATTTTGAAAAATCATTATATCGTACAGAAAAAAAATTGAAAGAATAATATGTTATACTCTTTTGATTATATTTTGGAGGAGAGAGAAGCAATCAATATGTATTTGGAAAACTTTTATTATAATAAGAAGATTTTTAACTTTGTTTTATGGTAGGTATTTTTTTTCTCACAAATTTCAATGTGGTAGGGGAACGTTTAACATGTGTCCACCCATGTAGATGACGTTTACGGCTTTGATAGCTTTTCATAGGTGTTATACAAGCTTCTCTCTTATGTGGGTTAACATGAAATTTTTAATTGCATACAGTTACATATTTTACATAAATAATAATTTTCCATTAATCTTAAAGACTAGAATAAATTAGGATGACGTAATCTTAATTATGGTTGATCTATGTCACCAAATTGATTTATTTTTGGGTCAACATAATCAAAACACTCTTTTATAGATTCCTGTTTTAATTATTGCCAAATTTGTGCTTGCCTTTATTATTCTCTAATGTGAATCAAACTTCGGTCTTTCTCATTTTGTAAATTCCAATATTAATTATTGTGTAATATGCAACTGACTTACTAATAAATGTCATATATATGTTGTGGTTCTCTAAATTTGGAAACATTAACAAGAATTCTCCTATATATATATAGCGTTCATAGTTATTCTTATTTGTTTACAAAATCATCTGTACACAAACTCATATTTCATGATGAAAGGGGAGAAGAGAAAGCCAGGAAGACCAAGAGGTTCAACAAAACTCAAACCCAGCATCAACAAACATGAAGACATTAAATCTCCTCCTCTCAAGAGAGGCAGAGGACGTCCAAAGAAGATCATCAAGGATCCAAAAGCAAGAGAAGGTGAATGCAGTCCGCCGCCCCAAAGCGGCACCTCGGTCGATGACCGTCCCTCCTTTGATTCAGGTTGGCTCCACAACATTGATCTTCCTGATGAGATCATACCTGAGATGTTTGTTTTTGAGGACTGTTCTCTGGCAGAGTTCATGAGGGATGTTCCTGAACCCTCTGGTCAGGATGATAATCAGATTGGAAGACCAGTTGATCCTACTAAGTAAAGATCACAAGGATGCATGGTGTGAGATATTTTTTTTTTAAAATTAAAAATATAGTTCCTTTTGTTTTAATATCTAAGGAATTTATTTTGATTTGTTTAGAGTTTTTTATTTATTTATTTATTTATTTATGGAATGGTAGACAATTTGTCTCAATCTTATTGCTAAAATAAAGGCCATGCCCAAAGCATACAAAAGCACTTGTTACATTAGAGTTATTTTGGATGTGCATGAGAAGTTAGAGATGAGTCTGAATCGAGTCAAGTATGATATTATCAATATCGAGTTGTACATCCTATGATTTAAACTAATTAACCTATTAATTGAATTGCACAGAAAGTGACAACGTACCCAACAATTGACTGTGTAGTTCGATTCATAGACTACATAGTTCGATTAACAAGCTGTGCAGTTCGATACTGACGGTACTCAAACTTGACCGAATCCGGACTTGTTAGAGAGTGAGGGTTGAAGATTATAATACTTGTTGAAGATGTTTGGATTTTATATAGTTCACTCATATTTATTTATTTAGTTTTGAATCGTTATATATGATTTTTCAAGATCGAGGCACACGTAAAAGAATTAACATAAATATATCTCAATCAGATTAAACAAATGATACACCGATTTGTCGTTTCTAATTTTAGATACCATATGCAACTTTCAAACGATCATCACAAACAAAATTCATCCAATTGGTGATCATCGCTTTTTTTTTTTTTTTTTTTAAGAATGGTGCCCCCAAGAGTTTCATTGATCATGTTTTATGGAGAGGGGTTCTAACCGACTTTCTTAAAGTTTGGTTCGCGATGATTACTATTGATTTACTAAAGGTCATAAAAGCTATTGTTGGTACATAAAATAATTTTAATTCATCATAAAAAAAAAAAAACTGAGACACTATCCCATCAAAAAATTGAGGCACTACCCATCAATACAAAAATTGATCAGACACTCGGTCTAAGATATGTTTTGATTAATATTCATGTCAAATAATTTTGTTACATTAACATCTTTACAATAATAACTTCAAATGTAAGAATTTAATGTCCATAGTTTACCCAAGAAAATAATAGTGTCAAACATGAAAAAAAAAACAATCATATATTCAAGTAGACAATGTCTCATACGCGTTTTTTCAAAAAAAAATATAGAAAATATAAAAAAATTAAGAAAAAACTCCCAAGAAAGCAAACCACCCTTAATTGTTAAATACATTAATCCCCAAAAAAATGATCTAAGCAAATGAAGTCAATGCTTATACATAATTAATCAATTAAAAAAAAACAAAATAATCGAAAACTTTTAGTGAGAGATATTCAAACTAATTTGAAATGGATTGTCTCATGTAAAAAATGAATCAATTTGGAGGATTACAATTCAAGATAACAAGAGAATTGAAAGGAAAAAGTGAAAAAATAGAAAAGTAAAAAAATATGATAAAGAAATTTAAATAAATTATATGAAGGAAAAATTTCAAAATATTGTAAACATATATTTTTTACACCCTCATTTAATTGAAAAATAATATTAATATAAAATAATTTTTATTTGAGAGTGGTTTTACTTGTTTTAAATATATTTTTCAAAACAATATAAATTTTATATTTTGAACACATATAAATTTATTTTTTAACACACACAAGGAAAAGGATAATACCAAATGGTTGAGGATACACAAAAAAAAATAGAAGTAAATATGGTAATGAAAATCTGATTAACACAAAAAAAAAAAATTTCAAAATGTAATTTTTTTGTTAGAGATAATATGGGACAACAAATTAGATATCATTTGATAAAAACACAACACAAAAAGAAATTATATATTGTTAGAGCACAGTGCAATACACGGCTAATATTATCCTTTATATTTTTTTTAATTTATATATAACAACATATATAGAGAATGGATCAGTTGATAAGCACACTAAAATGACACATCCGAAGTTATATATATTAATATTTCATAATTATAATCGGTTTTTATAGCTTTCACATCTGTATTAATTTTTTAAGATTATTTACTTTGTAGTGTTAGTTTTGTTGTTTAATTTTTTCTACTTATGTTTTCACACTTATGGAACACTTGGTTTGATTATATTTATTTATTTATTTATTTTCTTATGAATAACCATGTTGTCTTTTTCATAATTATTCATGACTTATTATTGATTTTTTTTTATAGATATAGATTTAGAATTTAAATTTTAGAATTCTAAAGTTAATATTTTAGTGGATTGACATCAATGATAGCTAAATCATAGAATTTTTATTTTCTTAAGATTTTGGTGTAACTTATCAGCTTAAACCATTTTGTTATGAAGTACAAAATCTGATTTGTGAAACTCAACTAAGTATGAGAATTAATAAATAATAATACCATCAGGCTTTTAGATACCCAAATCAAAATGCGCGCCTTTTCTTTTTCTTTTACCAAGTGCCAACTTTGACAAAATCCAGATAATATATTTTTTGGTTTAACAATTCCACATAATGTATTGAATTTATTTTTAAAAATATGGATTTATTTTTAAACACACACACGAAAAGTTTAATAAAAAATGGTTGAAAATACACCACAAAAATCAAAGTAAATATGCTAATGAGAATCTGATTGACACAAGTAAAAAATTATAAACGAATAATTTTTATTTGACTTAATGTATGATATATTAGATATCATTTGATCTTGAAAAACACACCACAAAACGAATTTGATGTAACAAACTACCATACACACACAGCTGATATTATTATGTCTATTTTTTAATCTGTGTATAGAAAATGAACCATTTGATAAATACATTAAAATAATACAACGCAGAGTTTTTACATATTTAACCAAATACCTGATAAAGATTTATAAGATTCCAAATAATCATTTTCTTATATGACCCAAACATTGCATAACTATAATTGATATTAATAATTTTCACGTTTGCATAATTTTTTTTAGCATTAGTATGGGCGCCAAATTTTTAGAGCCTACCAATACGGGCCGGATCCAACAAGCCCATGGCATAACCGAGCCGGACCCGGTCAAATTAGACCCGTTAACCCGCTCGAATCCGAGGACTATCCTCTAAGTCAGTACTTATCCAAACACGTATTGCCTTGACCTTTTTAAATATATTTCATTAACTGATAATTATTAGCATTCAAATTCAATCAGTGCCAATATATATCACAAAATCAAGTCATCATTTACTATGTCCACCAAATTCCAACTAAATATGGATATACATATCAACCCTTAATGGACCAGATCCTATAAATTTATTTGTGGCCCTTCACTAATGACTGATTAATTCTCGTCCGTCCGATGGAAAGAGGTCGATAAGAAACCCTAATACCATTCGAATCATCTATAAATAGGAAGGGACTTCTCATAGAAGAGGTATACACAATTTCTTTTTGTCAAAACCCTTTTTCGGCTACCTTGACTGACTTGAGCGTCAGAGGGTCTTTCGCTAAGCATATTCCCTTTCACGATGAACATCAAAGTTTTTGTATGTCTTTTCATATTAATGATTGGAATACACTTGGAAAACCATTTAATGAATACACTTGGAAAACAATTTAATTATCTGTGTACTTTGATTGTAATTGTCTTGTATCCTTCAGAATGTACCCTTGCAAACAAACTATTGTTGAATATTTGTCATACACAAAAACTTTGTGATTATACTCTGTACAAGTCCATTTAAATGTAGGCCCCATTTAATTGGTTGTGGTTCAATGTGACCATAACTAGCCTGTTAAAGTACAGCTTCCTGTAGCCATTGCATAAGAATTTTAACTGGTTAGGCACACCACTTCAATGGGATTGAAGAATATAATGAAGACAAACAGCTATATTTTATTGAACCTTCAAACACACATCATATGAACACACACACACACAAAAGACACAACAAGCCAATGCAGGCTATTATAGATCATAAAAGCCAGAAAACACACCTGAATCAACCTTACTGAATCACTGATCCACCAGTTAAGCCACTGAAAGCATCGAATGCTTGTAGTTTCGCGTTAACCTCTGCCCACTAATTGGATCATCCACAGACAGGCCTTGCGCTCCGAAACACAAATAATTGTTCATAAGCTTACCACCATTAGAGGATCTCAGCTTCTGAGCCAAATTTGTCTCCTCATCATTAGTAACCGATGAATTCGAATTTTCAATTTCCGAGTATGCTGCCTTTGATTTTGTTAAGGAAGTGGAGGGAGAACGTACCGGAGGAACCAAATGTGGCATCGCATGAATGACACCATTCATTAGACCTGTTGAGTTTTTCTTCTTCGTTGAGGGTCGAACAGAGAGTGTCCTTTTATTGTTTGGGAGAGAACATGGCTTGGAGAATCTCTGACGAAGAGGAGTTGGGGTATCATCAAAAGTGCTCATTTTCTTAACACGCACTGATGAATGCTCGTCTTCCAACCTCTTCAGCTCTTCTTGTATCTTCCCCTTTTGGCGCGGCCATCCGAGGAAGCACTTTATACGCCTCGCAGCGTAATTAACAGAACTCAGTTTCTTCTTACTTGAGCAATGTTTATGATTTCCATTGATGGACTCAATGTATATAATGTCACTAGTGCTTGAAGAACTTGTTCTTGCGCTCCCAACACCCGAACACAATAAGATCTCCGCATCATTGATCTTGAACGAAGTACCGGGGCTACTTCCAATGCCTTTTGTTTTCAAGTGAGAAACAATCACCGATCTTGTTCTCCGGTCCTTCAAATTTGCGATCCCTCCAGCGAAGATCAACCGTCTTATCAGTAGTTTGGAAGAGGCAGATTCTGGGTGTTGGGTGAGTAGATCTAATGCTGTCATTCCATCAGAATCGCGTAGATTGAGATTGACTGATGGTACAGCCATTAAGAGTTCGACCAGGTTCGAGTGGATGTTCCCTATGACAGCCATGTGAAGTGTGGTCCTTCCTTCGTTGTTTCTGATATTGATTATATCTCGAATGTCTACGATCTTTCCGCATATCAACTGCTTCATGAGCTCCATCTGTCGGTCAAGCCTTCGGAAACCAGGAGTCCTGAAACCAGCCACTGCCATGTGAAGAAAAGTGTCTCCGTTGTAATTTATTAGTGACACGCACGAGGCGTTCGCGATGATTAAGGCTTCGATGACGGGTAGATGTCCACGATAAGCTGCTACATGCAGTGATGTGTTCCCTTGTTTGTCTTTAGAGGTTACTATATCGAAAGATGACACTAGGTCCTTAACCACCTGCATCGAATAGATTGAATGGATTAATAAGTGGAAATGAATAGAAATCTCATTTTCTATTTCATTAATGAATGGAATATCTCCTTTCATAAGGACACATGAGTTTTAAACCAAGAACAAAATCCTATCTATTACATTAACTGTGCCCTAAAATAATAATAAAAAAAAAGTAACCAAATCTAACCAAAACAGATCTGTACAGCCACTATCTAATCATCATTATTAGGAAACCAAAAAAAAGAGGTAAAAATCCAAACAATCCCTATATAAATCCCTAACTTTTCCTAAAGTTCATATAACCCCTTGAAAGCACCTATGTAAATCCAAATAACCCTCTGAATTAAACTTTCGTTGACAGATGATGAGGATAACTCTACCAAAATTCCATTTGGTTAACCATGACTGAAAACACAGTATATCAAAGCCCCCCTATAATTTGTTAAAAATATAGAAAACCCTTTACAAATCTCAAATAGAAGACTCACCATTTGGTTAGTATTTGAAGACTCACCAGACCTAATAGGATCTAGTTTGACAGGATCCCATCTCTTAAAAACTAAAAAAAAAAACTGAAATTAGCTCATCCATAAATAGCCACACAATCTCAAATAGAAGCCATGCAACACAGCATAACAAGAATGGATCTCAACTAAATTATCCAACCAATAACCAACATATTCAGGAAAACATAAATATATACAAGTAGGTGAAATCTATGAATATGAAACTGCACAACCATATAACCTTAACAAACCAAAACTCATTAGTGAAATGAAATATGTAACAAAAAAAAAAAAAAAAACAGGCACAACATCAAACATGTAAAAAGCATCACTCACCTCAACCTGCCCTCTCCCCGCCGCAGCATGCAACAATGTAGCACCATTCGCATCCCTAAGCGCCAAAACATCCGAACACTCACCAAGAAGCTCCCTCACCATCTCCAAATTACCCCCTCTCGCCGCCGCATGAACACCTCTATTCAACATCTCCCACCGAAACTTCGAATTCACCCCATCCGATCGACTTCTAGGCGATACCGCAAAATCAAACACCAACCTAAAGACCTCCGAATCCTTGCTCCTCGCCGCCGCATAGAATACATCTGTCACCCCATACTCTCCCTCACCAAACACAAGAAGAGGGTCCCTCCCAAGCAATTCCCTAACAAACCCAACATCGCCCGCCGATGCGGCGGTGTAAATGAGCCAACCACCATATCCGGCCCGGATAAGGGAATTCCTTCCATCCCGGCCCTCGCATTCATGGAGGAGGCACCGGGCGATGGAGGAGCGGCACCCAGCGACGCCTGCAAAGCGGGAATCGTCGTCCCAAACGGTTTCAAGGCGGCGGATTCGGCGGAGGGAGGTCAGTTTGATCAAGAGGTTTGGGTCCAAGTGGAGGAGCTCCCGGAGGAGGGCGTAGTGACCGTTGGCGGCTGCCCAATCAATTGGTGAAGCGTACCACCACTGGTCTCCGGTGCTCTCCCACCGGAGAGGGAAGTAAGGGGAAGCCATGGAAAAAGAGGAATTGGAGGTGAAAGAGTGATAAAGATTGGAAATTGAAGAAAAGGCAATCGAATTTGGTGGATGAGGAGGGGATTTGATGGATACCCAGAAGAGTTTGATGGATGGGAATGAAAAAGATTGGATCTTGGACCAAGAACGAGACAGAAAACAAAGAGAGTTTTCACAACAGTGTATAATATGTAGAACAGAGAAGCAGAAGAGAAGTGAAATCAAGCATTATAGCTTGGAAAGAGTAGAATTGGAGGTGAGAGAGTGATAAAGATTGGAAATTGAAGAGAACCCAATTGAGTTTGGTGGATGAGGAGGGGATTTGATGGTACCCAGAAGAGATTGATTGATGGGGAATGAAAGAAGTTTTAACCTTTGAGCAAGAACAAGACAGAAAACAAAGAGAGTCTTCACAACAGTGTATAATAATATCTGGAACAGAGAAGTAGAAGAGAAGTGAAATCAAGCATTATAGCTTGAAGAAACTTCTCCTTTTTGTGAACAGAACTACATGTGAAGTTGAACAGAGAAAACCCAAACATTCAAAATCAAGAGATATTGATCATTTTGGGTGCAGAAGGTAGGCAAACCTCTGATAGGGGGGAGCTTTCATTGTATGTAGGGTGGGCAATTGCGTTTCAATAATGGAGTTGCAGAGAGTGAGAGAGACAGAGCATCTTTAGTGTTTGGGATAACTTTGAGGACTAACACTCCACTCTCCATGTCAGCTCTGAAAAGGTGGTGGAACGGAGTGCACGAATTTCGAGGCAGGGACTGGCCAGCCTGCTTTTTGGAGCTGTTAAAGAATCATTATTAGGATAATATTATATCTTTATTATCATTATTGTGATATTATTAGTTATTATTAGTTTCCTAGATTTCCTAGATTCCTTATCTTGTATTTTAGGATTTCCTCTATGTATCTATAAATAGAGCCCTTTGGCTCCTCTAATATAATAATAAGAATTCCCTTTTCTTTATTCTAACATGGTATCAGAGCCTCCACCTCAAAAATCCTAGATCCACAAAAGCTTCTCTTTCTCTTCCCCGCTTCGATTGAAGAGTCTTCAATCGGAGCGGGGGAGGAATTTTGCTTGCGAGATCTACTTATGTTCTTTGTCATCTCGGCCCGGCCTCTTTGGAGGCGATCCTCGACACAATAACCTCCGCCTTCGTCTCCACCATCCGCCGCGAGTGGGCCGGGATCGACCACCTCCGGCTCGACAAGTTCTACCTCCTCGTCCGGTGCTTCGTCAGGCAGATTTTCCTCCTCTCCGATCGGACGCTCCTCGCCGTCGACAAGTTCCTCTGGTTGGCTATAGATGTTCACCAATTGTTTTCCTGCCCTACCCTCCCTGAAATCCTTGTCGGAGTCGGCGCGGCCTACGTTGGGACCGTCTTGGCTGCGGAGATCGTCGTAGGAGCAGAGAACGTCGTCGGAGCCGAAACTGAACGGCTTCGAACCCGAGCCGGTCCGTCCGAAGGACCCTCCGGAAGCCATGGATGTCGACCGTATGGGCTGTTGAAGATGATTTTTTGTGGGTTTTTCAGGATTTCTTGAAGAGACGGATCTCTTGGTATCCATGGATCTCTTGCCGAACCTTCCGGGGGGGGGGGGGGGGGGGGCGGGGCAGTACCAGATTTGGCGCCTGATCACGAATTTCTTTTTTCTTCGGCAAAATGGACCTGGACTTTTTATTCCACATGTTTTTCCTTGCTCGATACTGCAAGCTATTAGAGGAGAACTCATTTCGTGGGCGAGCTAGAGATTTCTTTTATATGCTTTTGTTTGGTGCTACTGTCTTGACTGGCATTGTTCTTGTTGGTGGAATGATACCTTATGTGTCACAATCATTTGCAAAGATCTTCTTCCTGAGCAATTCTTTGACCTTCATGATGGTCTATGTTTGGACACATGGGTGGATCTGCTGGGAATGATAGCAGGTCATGCATACTATTTCCTAGAAGATGTCTACCCTCGAATGACAGCAAATGTGAGATTTCCCATCCCACCACAGGAACTCCACCAAGACTAGTTTTCACCAGCTATTGCCGTCGCCGTCATGCCCTTGCCTTCGCCGTCGTGCCCTTGCCGTCGCTGTTGTCGTCGTGCCCTTGCCGTCGCCGTCGTGCCCTTGCCGTCGCTGTTGTCGTCGTGCCCTTGCCGTCGCCGTCGTGCCCTTGCCGTCGTCGTCGTGCCCTTGCCGTCGTCGTCGCCGTCGTGCCCTTGCCGTCGTCGTCGCCGTCGTGCCCTTGCCGTCGTCGTGCCCTTGCCGTCGTCGTCGTGCCCTTGCCGTCGTGCCCTTGCCGTCGCTGTTGTCGTCGTGCCCTTGCCGTCGTGCCCTTGCCGTCGTCGTCGTGCCCTTGCCGTCGCTGTTGCCGTCGTGCCCTTGCCGTCGTCGTCGTGCCCTTGCCGTCGTGCCCTTGCCGTCGCTGTTGTCGTCGTGCCCTTGCCGTCGTGCCCTTGCCGTCGTCGTCATGCCCTTGCCGTCGTGCCCTTGCCGTCGTGCCCTTGCCGTCGTCGTCATGCCCTTGCCGTCGCTGTTTCCGTCGTGCGCTTGCCGTCGCTGTCGCCGTCGTGCCCTTGCCGTCGCCGTCGCCGTCCTTGCCGTTGTCGTCGCCGTTGTGCCCTTGCCGTCGTCGTGCCCGTGTCTTTACCATCGTCGTGCCCTAGCCGTCGCCGTCGCCGTCGTCGTCGTGCCCTACCGACAGACGTGCCTCTATTGCGCCCCTGCTGCGCATGCACACACCCCTGCCGCTTGCAGCACCCTTGCCGTGTTGTGCCATGCACCACCCTATCGCCCGTAGCTGTCGCAAGCCTCTGTCACCTTCTCATTTTTGTGCAAACTCTAAGGGTTCTACCTTTCAGAGTTTGGGAGGGGGTGTTAAAGAATCATTATTAGGATAATATTATATCTTTATTATCATTATTGTGATATTATTAGTTATTATTTGTTTCCTAGATTTCCTAGATTCCTTATCTTATATTTTAAGGTTTCCTCTATGTATCTATAAATAGAGCCCTTTGGCTCCTCTAATATAATAACAATAATTCCCTTTTCTTTATTCTAACAGGAGCATACTCTCCATGTCAGCTTTGAAAAGGTTGTGGAACGGAGTGCACGAATTTCGAGGCAGGGACTGGCCAGCCTGCTTTTTGGAGCATGCCTAGAGAATCTGAGGGCTTGATACCAAAAGAAAAGCGTATGTTTTTTTTTTAATTGTATTTTTAATTATTTTAGTTACAATATAAATAAACTGTGAATAACAGTTAGAGAAATATTTTTAAAAATATAAAAATAATTTTATATGTGAATCATCTTATTCATAAAAATTAATGATAGGTGATTTGATATGTGAATCTCTTATATATTAATGGAATAGAACGTGTGAAATAACACAATTGTAATGAGACATAAAATATTAATATCAATTTATTTTCAGATATTATGACATAAATACAGCTATCTATTTTTTTACAAATAAACAAACATTTAAGTTTTGTTCACCCTTATTCTACATCTATTATTAAGCTTGTCAATCGGATGGATACGGATTAGATATACTAATATCTATATCCTGATTTTTGGATTCGGATACGGATAATACGGATATTTTTCGGATAATTGACATGTTTGAATATTAACATTAATTTGAATAATCAAGTGACATTTTAGAGAAATATCAAAATTAAAATTAAGATTTTAAGGCTTATTATCTCTTTCAGATATCATATATTAAAAATTTAATAGTATTATAATATATTATCATTGTGATTAATCATACAAGATAACAATATGTGCTATATATAATACAAATATATATATTTTTATAATATATGTCGGATAAGGATATTTTTCGGATCTGATAGACTGATATTTATATCCGCACTTGGGATCTTCGAATATCGGATATTTCTGATTTTTTTTATATAGATTCGGATCGGATTTGGATTTTTTTCGAATAATTGACAGGCTTATCTATTATTCTATATACCCAAACATTACACAATCACGTATCATTATTCAGATTATATTCCAAGATTTTTGGTTTTATGATGGAAGGACCTTCTGTGATTAACCTTACGGTCAAGCCGGTCGGCTACCTTTACATGTTTGTCCTGGTCCCACTATATTCGAGAAAAAAATAAAAACAAGTAAACCAATCTAAATAAATCAGATAATGTGAAAGTGAGATGCAACACTATCCAAGCCATGAAATGAGAAATATAATTGGTTATTAGTGATAACTAAAGAATACCATCTTAGAATAAGACATGAGAGAAGATGAAGTTCTTCATTGTCCCTCCGGAGAATCCAATATAACTCAAGCTGTCCTCATTGAAAATCTGAAGCTCTCTTTTGAGAATATAAATGCGTCTCCTCCTCGCGCTCGGCTAAAATTTTGAATTATAATTTTATGGGGTATAAATTTTTGTTTATAATATTATCAAACGAAGTTGTTACAGCTTTTATATATGCAATTTCATATGTATATATAGAGTATCACTTCATTGATGAGACATCTACTTATATAAATTTAAGATGCGATTTTTCAATTTTCAACATAAATGGATATATAGTATTCATTTTTATACATGATATATACACTTCCAAAAAAAAAAATGGTGATAAGAAAACCATTATCTACATGTAAAGACTTGGATATTGCATGTGAAAGATAGATTCTTTTTTTACTTCTGAAGAACATGGTAATCATCTGATTAGGAATGTATTAAATGCACAATTCGATAAATGGAAGTTTGTTCAACCAATAGGGATAAGAGGTATTCAATCAAAGAACTCTTTTGAACATTGAGAATAAAATTTGAAAAAACTTTGTGACTATGCTGAAGCGAATTCTCTTAGAGGGATCTCCAAAAGAGTTAGAACATTTTGAGTGATGGATTCAATGATATATTAAACAAAGAGAGTTGAGGACTGCCCCAAGATAACATCCAATTCAAGTTTAGTTCACACTTTTTTGTGGAGTGGGCCTTGTTCAATAATGGTGAAGTCTTACACTGCTTTGAAACTATCACATCAATCAGACAATCTATTTCACTATAGATGGGAAGTTCATGAACCTGTTATAATTTTCTAAACCATATGAAGCTCATCATTAGATGTATTTATATATTGCAGATCATAGTGGTTGTAAATTCAGCTACCGACATCAAATAATTGCCTCTAGATCTTTGTATTTGCTGGTCTTTTTTTTATGCCAACCTGCATTAGACAATGAAAGTAGCATTGAGACATCCATCCTTATTTTTAACCCATTTTACCGTTTAAAAGTCATGTGCATTCATTTGAAAGATATACATTCATAATGACTTCCAAATGAATGTATATGCTTTTTAGGGTATAAAAACAAAGTAGGATTAGATGGAACATTTTTCCCAAGAAAAACTATCTATACCATAGAATTTTTGTTCATGGAGAGCAACAACGTTCAGAATATTTGATAACAGTTCAGATCACCTATACTAAACTCTATGTTATGGTTCTTCTATCTCACTCAGACTGTTTAAATGATCATCAGATAGACATAGAAAATCTGCACATCCAAAATTCAGGATATTATAAAACTTGTACAACTTTATTTTTTTTCTTTATTAATTACCAAGAGTGTTGTACTCACTACGGAAAAAAAAAATCCATCGATGATAATTCATTACAGTCTTATGTGAACTTATGCAATTTTATCAAACCACAGAGATTTTTATTTCATGTCTGATTGTTGACATGTTTTTCTCCCTCTCTGTCCTTCAAACTAATTAGATCTAAAAATTTGGGACTTAAGTGGTGTGAGAGAGAACTACACTCAAAGTGCATATAGTGGGTGTGGGATCCATAACTTTAATCAACCACTATCTTTGCATTTCTCCTTTAATTTGATGGGTCATGTGCACAGTCCTATCACATGGAGGCTTAAAAGTAAAAGATAAACATCATACATCCATGAGGGGCACCAAGCAACCAATAGTCAAAACCTATCCAAAATAAAGGATCCTTCTCCACTACCCCCACATGCTTTCCTTTGTTTCTTTGGTCCTTTGATCCTTCTGTGTCTGTCTTCATAGTGGTAGTATTCATACTAAGTTACTAACAAAGTACTCCGAACTTCTCAGAATTTTAGACTATTTTTTTCATACTTGTTGCTTAGTTGTGTGATGCCTGAACCAGTTGAGAGGGTGGTGGACTTGAATAACCATGAGTTCCAAGAGTCGCACGAAACCCATGGATGGCGTAGGAGACGATGGTTTATGCATATACGTTAGGACAACTCTTACATACTCTAACCAATTATAATCTCATTCAAGTATATAAAAAGTCTATCTTTCACCTAAAAAAAAAACTTTTGCATGCTATAAGACGCGTTTTAAAACCGTAGTGCACCTATTATACGGGCATAAATCCTCTTCAAGTCACTCAGTGGTAGAATTGTTTGAAATAGATGCCTCTCATACCTGTCTGCCTAACACTACTGTTCATCAAATTGTGTGTTTAGTATGTTCAAAATTTGAGAGCTCATTTAGTTTGGATGGTTTATTACATTACTCATAATTTTTTTATAAATAACTGTAACTTTGGTTATTGCCACCAATTACTTGCACTAATTATTCGCACACAGAAAACAAAGCATATTGTACAGACATTACCAATTTTTTGTTCTTTTTTTTCTAGTTAAGTTTATCCTTATCAGCAGGGGTAAGATTTCAAACTCAAAAACAGCAGATCAGGTGGTGGTCTGGATCATTAACACAGTCAATTGTACAATCTTTCTTTCTCGGGAAAATTGTTCAAATATTCATTAATTAAGGGTCTAAATTTTTTTTTTACCCCTGGACTTTTTTTAATTTTTTGTTTATTCTTGATATCTGGTCTTTTTTTTTTTTTACCCCTCGACCTGTGCCATCTCATTTTTTATACCTAAGTTACCCCGATCTATAAATTAGTATTACATTTCTATAATTGATCGTTACATTTCTATAATTTACATATCTTTAGTTTAGTTCTATGTATGATATTACATATTTGTTGTGTAAATTATAGTTTTTGTAATTTCTATTTTAATTGTTATAAGAATAATAGAAGATATTATATTTCTATTATGTAAATAGTAGATTATATCATTGGACATCGCATTGGTAGTTTTTGTTGTAGTTGTTATGTAAATAATAATTTCAAAAATTGTTAAGTACATGGATCAAGAAGTAATTTTATTAAAATATTACAATTGTTCATAAATTTTTAGTTTAGATTCATACTATTACTAATTTTGTTCATATTACTAAATAAAAATTTATTTAAGTGTTTGATTGTCGTATTTTTTATGTAGCTTTAAAAATCAGTTCTTTGTTATTATGTACATTCAATGTCTAGTTCGATAATCTTGTTTCATTTTATCCAAGAGGAAATGAAGATGATTAAGGGGGAGATAACAATTAATCATTAAGATTTGAAGAAAACATCGTAATTCAAACAATTGATGTATCTATTTTAATGAAACTTTGAGATTATATCTATAATAATTTTGTGTACACTGAATGCACTTATAGATGATAATGTAATGACATTGAGAATGTATATATATCCATTTGTATATAAACATCTTTGCATGCTTTAATATTTTTGTAAATAACTATTAAATATCTGTAATTATGTGTATAATTTATGTATGTATCACATTATATTTCTTTATTTTTTTAACTCTGTCTATAAGGGATAGTTAAGGTATTATAAAAATTCAGAGGCAAAAAAAAAAAAGACCAGATTTCATGGGTAAATAAAAAATAAAAAAAGTTCAAGGACAAAAAAAAAAAAATTAACCTCTTAATCAAGGGGTATTTGAACAATTCCCCCTTCTTTCTTTCTTGATTCTGAATTAGTTAGAAAATACTTGTGGAAGCACAATAATTTACCTCTAATGGAATGTCACGTAGATGCAGCTGTAAGATTTTATCAAAATAGATGCAAAAGACAATCACATCCAAAAATCTAGATGCAAAAGACAATCACATCCAAAAATCTAAGAAATATTCAATGATCTTGAAACAATCATAACCAATGGAGTCTTCAACAAAAAAAATGGAAAACTATTAGATATAACTCGCAAATGTAATCTACACCAATATATCTTATCTAATGAGATATGTATTGTAATTGGAAAAAAATACATATATACACCAATAAACTATATGGGCTCATTTGACAAGAAGATGTTTTAGGCTAGGTTTTAATTTGGGCTAAGTCACAGATTAATTGATGACCTAACATAAGACAAGGATGGACTAGGGCCCGGTTGGTTTGGGCTGGGTTTGTAGTTTTTGAGTTTGAGAGCGTTGTTTCACGCACTCTCTTGCTTTTGGGTGATGTTACACTATTTTTGTTTTTTACAATCTAAAATACAGTCCTATATACATCGTTAAAAATTCATTAACACATATACTTTGTTAGACTATATATATACTTTGTTAAATAATTTTTTACAGTTACAAAGAATGAGTTCAGTTTACTCAAAATTGAGCGGTTACATTTTTTTATTAAAGCATATACTTCATTAGATTATGTCTACTATTTAAAAAAAAAAAAAAAAACATGTGTAGTTGAGTTTTGTTTGATAAAAATGATCGAGTTTAATATTTTCCTTTTCTTTTTTGTCTTACACACCTCGTTTTCAGTCACTTTTTCACTTACGCTCAATTTTTCTATAAATGAATTCATACAATCCATCATAATATGTACTTTATCTTTATCTTTTACAAAACAATTACCTTATTAGATAAGAGTTATGCTATTTTATAATAGTGAAAAAAGTAAAAACAAACGTGCATTTGGAGGGGAAAAAGGGACAACCCGTAACATTATTTTTTGAGTTCATGTCAAACTGATATATTAATAAAAAAGAATTAGACAAATGTTGACACACTCAGCCATTTCTGAGATTACTTTTACTATCGAATAAGTATATGTTCATTAAAAAAATTAAATTATATAGTATTCAATTAAGTCGAATATATAATTTATCTTTTTTATTATGTAAAGATATAATATTTAACTTTGAGGACTACAAAAGAGATTGAGGAATAAATATCCACAACATTTTTCGATACTAAATAGGAATATATAGGATAGATTAACCGAGACTCGGTCATAGTCCAATCATGCATTTTGAAACGTAAATTATAAGATAAAGATATCTGAGTACATATAAACATGCATAATCCCATGTACACATCCTTATAAATGTTGGAATTATTAGAATTATGTGACCAAATATACATAATCAATCATGTGTGTATATGGGCCATATTATTGCATGCGTTTTAAAGGACTTACATTCACATATAAATGTCCTAATAATGCATATATGAATGGGAACAAATGCATGAGTTACAAAAATAAAAACATCTTATTGGTTTTGGAACGTTTTGAATTTAGAGAGTGTTAACATTCAATTTTTTATTTAAATGCATAGCCGTTTCTTTTCTCCACCACCTCTATATAAATAAGGGTGTATGCATTTTCTAAAAAGATAGAGTGCGTAGTTGACATCCATTTTTAAAAATAGGATTCTAATTCTTCTTTACAATGTGTACACAATCTATTGAGTGGTCAACTATACTCGTTCCTTCTAGTTACAACACACCCTTCCGTTCTCTATCAATCTATCTGGGCGTCTGAAAGGATCGCAGTCTGTTCACTATGGTTCTTCCGTAGCTCGCACCCCGTAAGAACAAAACCTATTGTGGTCATATCTCTCAGTGGTAGGAGCCATTCAACCCTGTGCGTGAAAGTGCCTTATTCACCGAGGACAGAGTGTTTTCACTCGCTTCCACATTTTCGGATACACTTTTCTAATCCCTATCTCATTTATTTTATGCTTTTCCTATATATTTTAGAGAATGCATGATTTGATATATATTTGATGTTTATATTCTTCATGTGATTATTATAAGAATTTATGTTTAGCCTAATAATTATGTGTTACGCACAAAAACTCAAACAACAAACATAGGGTCCTCATAACTATCCAATTTTTTTTTAATTTGCCCACTTATTTCGGTTTTCATCTTCAATATTTTTCAGAAATGGGCATAAATGTCCCAACACAAAAAAGGGTTTCCGCATATATATACCCTTGTTGGAATCCAATTTTGCAAAATTACCCCTGTTACATTTTAAATTGTATAAATACCCTTGCTGCATTAAGAAGCAGTGCATCCGTGCCCCTTCGTCATGTACCTTGGTTACATGGTTAATTAAACCTTGGAATTTTACTATTTACCCCTTACCATCTCCAACATAACCTAAGTTACCGTTTGCAGCCCTAAATGAAAAATATTTCAAAAACCCTAAATGAAAAAACATGGACCTTTCAATCGAAACCCTAACTCATCCAAACCCTAACTCTTGAAATCAAAACCCTAACTCTTTTAATCCAACCCATATCATCCACAAATTAGAAGAAAAACATAACCTGATCAGTCCATCGTCTGCAAGTCAAAGAATCGATGAAGAGGAGTGGTCAAAGACGGGCTGTGCGTTCTGTGGAAGGGGCTTTAGTCATCAGGACTTCCATTACCGCAAATCACGTTGGGGAGAATGTCGGTGCATCAAATCGACACCTCCAACGTGCATCTTCTTCATCTCGGGTATGTTTGCAATGTAGAATTTTTTTTTTTTTTTTTGCATTGGTTGAGTGTTGTGTTTTAAACACGAAAATGTGGCAGTTTTCATCGATTTGTATGTTGATTAATGCAATGTTGTATGTTGAATGTTGCTGAGTATATTGAATCTGTCTTATAGAATCATGTCTTGTACTTGTGTCTTGTTCAATGTTGAATCTGTCTTGTATAAACTCTCTTATAGAATCATCTCTTATTGAAACCCTCTTATAGAAACATGTCTTGTTGAAACCCTAAGTCATTTAGGATGTTGAATCTGTCTTATAGAAACTCTGTAATAGAATCATGTCTTCTCGAACCTCTCTTCTTTATTTTAATGTTGTTTAGTATGTTGAATCTGTCTTATAAAAACTCTGTAATAGAATCATGTCTTGTTGAACCTCTCTTCTTCATTTTGATGTTATTTAGTATGTTGAATATGTCATTGTAGATAGAGTCTTGTACTTGCGTTCATTATCCTATTTTTTCCTCATTGCAGTCTACCCAATAAGACACATATGTTAACTTGGTATTCAGGCATGGTGGATTTTGGAAAAAGGGACTGATAGAATAACATATAGGCTGGGTAGACAGAAAACCATCAAATTAGACAAGGACTATTGTAACATGGATGAGATATTTGAGAAAGTAGGTAAACTTGTCAAATGGGGTTAAAATGATGCATTGAACATGCAATTTAAAATTCCTGAGAGAGAGAAATATGGCGCCCTTGTTAATGAGTATGATATGTTGAATATGTTCAACATACACCAAAGTAGTCCTAATATTGACATATTTATTACAGTAGAGCACAATGTCCATCCCACACCTAATGATAGGGGATTGGAAAATGAAGGAATGTTTGGGGAGGAATCTGATGAAGGATTTGATGATCCTATGGAGGCCTTTTATAATTTCCTTGACAAAGAGGGTAATGATGTGGAACACACAATTTTCTATGATTCTGAGGGAGAATATTATAGGGTTGTCAATCAAATGAATCAGTCCAAAAACAATACAAGTGTGAGAATTGAAGAATTTGATGAACAAGCGATGCATGATAATGTCCCCCATGATCACCCATTAGACCAACCAGCAGCACCATCAGACCAACCAGCAGCACCATTAGGCCAACCAGAGCCAGACCATGAGGACCTAGTGCATGAGGAACCATTTCATTGTGAACCAGTGTTTGAGGGACCAGTCCATGAAGAGACAAAGCAAGATGCACCAGTTCATGGGAAAACTGTGCATGAAGAACCAGTGCATGATCCAGCAGATATTGAGGTTGATAGAGTCTGTTCAAAATCCAGTTACCATGAGATCTATAGTTCAGGTCCTGATAATTATGTATCAGAGTTTAGGGGACTTTTGACCAAATAGATGAGGAGGACCTTGATATTAAGATAGGAGTCGAATATGAGCATGTTCATGCTTTGAGGCATGCTCTGAGACAACATGCGGTGAAGAAAGAGTTTTCATTGAGATATATTAAGAGTGAGCCATCTAGATTAACAGCAAGATGTGAGACTGAAACATGTCCATGGAGAATGCATGCTTCAGTACTGCCTGACAAGGTTACATTTCAGATTAAAAGACTGAATTCAGAACATACCTGCTCATCTATTAATAAGAGGGGTAGTAACATGGTCGCCTGTGATTGGATTTCAAACAAAAAAATTTATTGGATGAAGCATGAGAGAGATATTCCAATTAGCCAACTGAAGAAGAGGCTGCACCGGCTATATGGACTAGACAATCTGCTATATCACAGAGTTTGGAGGGCAAAAGACAGGTGCAACAGTAGAATATGGGAGTCATATGAGAATCTGTATGCTCTTATACCAGCATTGAAGTCTGAATTGCTAAAAAGGAGCCCTGTGAGTGTTATTCATTACACCTGTGATGTGGATTACTCTTTTGAGATATTTTTTTATCTCTTTTGGGGCTTGTATTAGAGGCTTTTTGGTTGGATGTAGGCCATTCATAGGCTTAGATGCTTTTCATTTGAAGGAAAAATATCTTGATGCACTTATTTCAGCCACTGCAATGGATGGCAATAATGGATTGTTTACTGTTGCATTTGCTGTGGTTGAAGGGGAGAATGGCAGCAGCTGGCACTGGTTTATGGAATGTCTTCATCATGAAGCCATTGGTGATGTGAATGGGTTGGTTTTTATGTTTGATAGAGGAAAATGTATAGATGATATAGTTAAGCAAGTATTCCATAGGGTTGAGCATCGAGTTTGTATGAGACACTTGTAGAAAAATTTCAAAAGAAAACAACCGGGAAAGTTCTTAGAGAGGTTAGTTTGGTCAATGTCTTTTAATGCCTTCATTGGGGATGCCAGAGCAAAGCCCATCATTTTTTGCATTGATGCAATACGTATGAAGCTAATGGTGAAGATGAATCACAGAAGGCAAGTGGCTGAAAGGTGGAAAGGTGCACTGGTTCTTGAAGTTCAGAAAATTGTGACAGAGCTCAGCAAAAACAAGGGGATGTATGATGTGCACAGATCATCAGCTGACATGGCAGAGGTTGATGGACCAAAAGGCAGATTTGATGTGATTCTAAGTGAGAGGTCATGTAGTTGCAGAAAATGGCAAGTTATTGGGATCCCATGCCATCATGCAGCTGCTGTCATATGCCATATGAGAGGCTCCAATTGGGAGGATTATGTGGATGATCATTTCACTGTTACTAGGTAATTGAAACATTTTTTATTTTATACACCCTTGTTATTTTCTGTTTCACTATTACTATGACAACATTTTTTGTTGCCCTTACAGGTATAAGAAAGCTTATGCTATGGAAATAACACCACTGCCAGACAAAACTATGTGGGACATTGAAGACTTGAATTATGTGATCAAACCACCTAGGCAGGCAAGACCTTCTCCTGGTAGACCAAGAAAAAAAAGAATTAGGCCCTAAGATGAAGTATCATCACAATCAAAGGTTGGGAGGATTCATGTATGCAAGAGATGTGGAGGATATGGGCATCAACAGAAAACATGCAAGAACCCCCCAAAAACATCAAGCTCAGAAGGCCCATCAACTGAATCATCTAGGTATAACATATCATTTATAATGTGACAAATTGTTTATAATAACACAATACAAAATATTTTTTTCATAGTTCAACAACAAAAAGGCCTCTTGGAAGACCAAGGAGACCAGATGGGAGAGCTAGAGGAACTGGAAGAGCCATCCAAGGATCTGAAGTCCAAGGACAACATCCACATATGGATAGGGGCAGAGGACATGGTAGAGGAGCTGCTGGTAGAGGAGATGATGATAGAGGAGCTATTGGCGGAGGACCTACTGGTAGAGGAGCTGCCGATAGAGGAGATGTTGGAGCAAAAGCTACTGGTAGAGGAGCTACTGGTAGAATTGGAATGTTTTCATATCATGCAGGTAGTATATTTTGATTATTGTCTCATTATTTATCCAAATAATATGTTCACGGGTGAGTTCCTTGTGATAACATATCTTTGTATCATGTGGCACAACATCAGTACAAGGTAGGACAAGAGGGAGAGCTTTCATGGGTCTGAGAGGGAGATCTAGTACAACTTCAGGAGGGAAGACCCCATGGCAGTTTTGAAGTATGAGTTTTAAATGCTACCTTAGGTGTGTCTTTTTCAATGTGTTTATTATGTATTGTCAGACTTGGTTGTTATGTATTACCATACAGTTAAGTTTAAGTGTGTTTGTGATATGTTACCAGACTTCGTTATTTTCAGTGGGTTTTCAGTGTATCAACAAACAACTTTTAGGAAAGTTGTGTTTGAAATAAATGGATGGTTGTATTTTTTCACTGCATTTTTCAGTGGGTCTGTATGTTGTTTTGTCCTCTCTATATTTCTCACTTAATCAAATTAATCAGACAACAAGCACAACAATTGACAACACTAACTTCACAACATAACATCATAACAAAATAACTTCATAATAACAAACCTTTACGTTAAAAAAGTTACAAATAGCACAACTTCATAGCAAACAAACTACACAACATCATAACCGCATTCATACAATACTTAAACATCACAAGTCAAGTTCATTCATAATGCAAAATACAATTAATCAACAAAATGAAAACCACAAAGCGTAGGTAAATTATAAGCTCCCCACAAATTGCATTTATCTTTGACTGTGGTTGCATCTTCTCCTCCTCCTTTAAGAACTTTTCCATTTTTTTCTTCTCCTCCTCCTCCTTTGAGAACCTCTCTTCCATTGCCTTTATCTTCTTCTGAATTATGTTGATTTTTTCCTCCATTGATTGGATCATGTAAATCATTGTATGCTCCAATATGGCAAGCTCATCCATAATTGTCAAATCACTTTGACAATCTTCAACCCTTTCAAAAAATTTACAAGCTCGTGGTTTATGTGAATATCAAAATTTAAACTAAACTAGAACTCTCAAAAGATTCACCATTTTCAAACATCCAAAAAAATAACATTTGAGAAAAATGAATAATCACTAACCCCCCAACGAGGACATATGTAAAATTGATTTCCCTTGTTTTTTTCTTTGTTTGATGTCCAAATTCTAGATAATAAACCACAGTGACACTTTGGGTTTGGGCTGATATTACTCATTGAACTACTCATTTTTTAATAGATTTGAGGGAAGATAGAACAAGTAAAGGAAAGAGAAGGGTTTGGCCAAAACAAATAGATGAAAGGGGAAGCTTTGGCCGAAACAAAACGAAGGAACAAAAAAAGGGAGGATCCCCTTCTCTGTTGTGCTGTGAAAAGTTGAAAAAAGTGAAGAAAAAAAATAAAATGGTGCAAGGAAGAAGATGAAGGAAGAGATCGTCCATAAAAAAACATCTCTGGGGGGTAATATTGATATTTTGCATCACTTAACGACGACTAACGGGGGTTTTTTAACCTCACCTCACGCCCACTAACCACAGGGGCATGGATGCATTGCTTCTGAATGCAGCAGGGGTATTTATGCAATCTGGAATGCAACAAGGATAATTCTGTAAAATCGGATCCAACAAGGTATATATATATATGCAAAAAAACCCAAAAAAAATTCATATATCCCAACCATTAACAATTATTAATCCACCGATAGTTAAAATTAATCATGGGTTTTGACTACTATACCATGCAAAAGATCATATTCTCTAACCTTGGGGTGGAACATAAGTAAGGAATAGGAAAGAATACAGGAGAACAGCAAAAAAAAATTGTTTGTTTTACTAGAATAACCTTGATAGCTATGTCTGGATAAGCTAGAATAAGACATGATGACTATTATAAAAAAAGGCTAAAATTGTTTATCAATGCTTATCTATGTCACTAAATAAAAATACACTTAAAAAAATTTACTTGTCATTTTAAAAAATTTATCTCACATAACACTCTCTGTACACATTCCAAATACTGTCACATCTATCATATCACACACATCTCTCCTACTTATTCCTAAACACAAATAATTTATGCAGTTGGATAATTGTCGTTTAAAAATTCATTTATTTTTTTCCATCTCTTATCTATCACTTATTTTTACTTTATCTAAGGTGAACCAAACAACAAAAAAATCAGTTTTATTTTTCCCAATGAGAATAACTGGAAAAGCAACCAAACAAAAATTTACTTATTCAGCATGGATTGTTATCTATCTCAGTATAACTATCAAGGGTGAATAACCTTATGTCACACCCCAAACATGAGGCAAACAAACAACTCAATTGAATCTCATCTTCTCATGTATCATGATCTCCCTGACTCAACTGTCTCCGCTATTATCTTACCCTCCGTTTGGGGTGTGACATAAGATTATTTGTCTTTGATAGCTATACTAGGATAGATAACAATCCATGCTGAATAGATAAATTTTTGTTTGGTTGTCTTTTCAGTTATTCTCATTGGGAAACGTAAAATTGATCTTTTTGTTGTTTGGTTCACATTGGATAAAGTAAGAATAAGTGGTAGATAAGAGATGGATAAGAGTTTATGACTTTTTAAATAACAACTATACCCCTGCATAAATTATTTGTGTTTGGGAATAAGTATGAGAGATGTGTGTGTGATATGATAGATGTGACAGTTTTTGGAATGTGTGCAGAGAGTTTTATGTTAGATAAAAATTTTAAAATGACAGAAAAGGGTATTTTTATCCATTGACATAGATAAGTCCTGATAAGCAATTCCACCATTTTCATATAATAGTTATCAGGCCTTATCCTAGCTTTATCCAGACATAGCTATCAAGGTTTATTCTTGTCAAACAAACAGCTGTTTGAGGGTTATTCTACTGTATTCTCCGCTATCCATGGTTTGGGGGCTATTCTACTGTATTCTCCCCTATCCATGATTTATGCTCCACCCCAAATGGGAGGTTAGGGCCGGTATGATATAGGCTTTATTTGCCCCTAATAGGTATACCATGATAGATAACAATTCATGCTGAATAATCAAATTTTTATTTGTTTGTCTTATCTCTTATTCTCCTTGGAAAATGTAAAAGTGACATTTGAATTTTTTTTATGATGATTATACCCTTAAATAATTATGAAAAATGTGTGACTAATTTAATAGATGTAAAAGTTTTTGAAATGTAAAATTGTTAGTTGAGATAAATTTTTTAAAATGAAAGAGAATGATATTTTTATCCATTAACATAGATAAGTCATAATAAACAATTCTAACTTTTTCTTATAATAGTTATCAGACTTTATCTTAATTTTATCCAAATATGGGTATAAGAGTTTATTAAAAAACAAAAAGCAAATAAGACTACTTTTCAATATTCACTTTTATTCTTTATTAATTCTCCACACAAAGGAAGGGTTAGGGAATAAATAAAACCTAAAATGATGTGGAATGATGTGACGGCACAGCAAAGATGATTAACAGCTTACAAGGATAATCTGAAGGGCAAGAATATAAGAATGATTAGAAGTGAAAGAATATGAGAAATGGGCACTCAATTTTTTTTTAATAATCTTATGTATCTCATTTAAAATTTAAATAAAATATATATTATTAAATAATATATATTTCATTAAATATTTTTTTTTTCGATCACTAAATATTAATTCATTCAATTTAAAATAAATCTTTATAAAAAAATATTTATTATTTTTTAAAATATAAAAAAACATGTATGACACGAGTTTTAAACAATAAAAAAAAAAAGAACTGAATAAAATGCTAAAAGAAAAGTAAAAAGGGTGGTTAAAGGGTAAAATAATCATCTGAAAGGACCTAAGCATCTTCTTCTTTTTGCATTCTCAGTGAGCATTTTACTTTTCATAAAATTAGAAAATTCCAAGAATATATATGATAAATTGGATTCTACTAGATTGACATAGGCACAAGATTAATTAAGTGTTGTTTTGTTTATAAAAAAAACAAACATTAACAACCACGACAATGATTACAAGTTAAAAATGATGCATCTTTTTGTTGTTTCGATCGTGTGATGGACAAAAAATGGACAAGAATTAGTGACTGTTTTAAAGATAACCCAACCGTACAGATGTATGTGTGAGAGATGTACATCTAGGTGAAATTCTTTTTTTATTAAATGACAATTTTTTAACCATGGGAAGAGCACCAACCACCACAAGGTCCACAACATCATGAGATCTCATATTTTAAAACATTAAACAGAAAAAACATGATTCATACTACACACTCTTGGGCCTTCCATTTTCACTGAACTGATCAGTGAAAACATCCCTACAAAAAGGCCCTAACATTTAGGGCATCAACGCCCATATCAAAGGATCCGGATGATTAAACAAAAACACATTAGACCAAAATACAAATGAAAACAGTCCTTCAGAGGTTCTTATTTTGCAAACACACCTCTTTAAACAGGGAGAGATGGAACTCCAGCTCCCTCTCTTTAGGCGGTCTTCGACATGTGGACGATCAAGTCAATCACACGCGAGCTGCACAAGAACAGATCGGAGAGACCCATAAACATTCACAATTAAAAGCAGATGCAGTTTGCATTGTAAAACAAGATGCGGGCAACAATGTGATTTACCTGTAGCCCCACTCGTTGTCGTACCACGACACAAGCTTCACAAAGGTGTCGTTCAAGGCGATCCCAGCCTTGGCATCAAAGATGCTCGACCTGTTACATGTGCAAGGTTTAATTAGTCGTGCTGCGTTTGCATGTAAATGCTACTTGACATGATAGCATAAATATCATTCATACAAACTTATTTACCTGCTGTCGCCAATGAAGTCAGTGGAGACAAGGTCATCCTCGGTGTAACCCAAGATGCCCTTCAGCTTTCCTTCAGACTCCTCCCTGAATTTGCAAAAGCCCACCACCAATAAATTAACCTTATTTATAGATCACATCTATTGCAGTAACCATCATATATATTAAAAAATCATTCAATGATGGGTGGGGTGTCTTTGAATAGGAATTAAGAAGTGGATCACTTTCAGTTTTTTTAATAAAAATATAATCTTCTCCACCATGCCGCCGATGGCTACAATTCCCATGGAATAAAATATGTTAGTTAATTGATGAACACGACTAACCAACTACACATCATACAACATGCGCATCAATAAAACAGATTTTATTATACTAACTAATAAAAGAATATTAGTTGTAGTGGCTTCTATCCAATGTGCATGGTTACTGTAATGTATAATCTATCTACTCTCATAGAGGGAATCATGCAATTCCTACTTAATTGCTTAATCTGCTCATAAGAGGTCTCTTCTCAACCACCATGATGATGGCTATAATTTCGGTGGAATGATGTGGCAGATTATATAAAATATGTTAGCTAATTAATGAACAATGCAATTACGAATCATACAACATGCGCGTCAATAAAACAGATTTTATTATACTAACTAATAAAAGAAAATTTTAGTTGTAGTCAGCTTTCTATCCAATGCGCATGGTTACTGTAAACAATAATCTTTCTACTCTATAAAAGGAATCATGCAATTCCTACTTAACTTAATTGCAGCTTTAATCTGCTCGTAGGAGACCTTTTCTAAACCACCATGCTGATGGTAACGATTTCGGTGGAATGATGTGGCAGATTACATATAATATGTTAGTTAATTAATGAACAACGTGACTAGCAGACTACACATCATACAACATGCGCATCACACACAGATTTTATTATACTTACTAATAAATGAATATTAGTTGTAGTCAGCTTCTATCCAATGTGCATGGTTACTGTAAAGTATAATCTTTCTACCCTGTTAAAGGGAATCATGCAATTCCTACTTACTTAATTGCGGCTTTAATCTGCTCATAGGAGGCCTTCTTCTCAAGCCTGACAGTGAGATCCACCACTGAGACGTCAACGGTGGGGACACGGAAAGCCATTCCAGTTAGCTTTCCATTAAGGGCTGGCAGCACCTTCCCAACAGCCTTCATCACACAGTCAACAAAATAAATGCCACATTAGCATGATCAGCTATGATGGAAATATGCAACTACTCAAAATAAGTATGTGAAATTTTAGTTGACAGTGGAGAGAGCTTCAAGAGATATCATTCTTGACAAACACAGGTAAGACATCACAGAAAACAAAGATCAACTGAAGTGGTACCTTGGCAGCACCAGTGCTGCTGGGGATGATGTTGAAGCTAGCAGCCCTTCCACCCCTCCAGTCCTTGCTGGATGGCCCATCAACAGTCTTCTGGGTAGCTGAATGAGAAAACATTCATAAGATGAAGAATCACAAATAATTTCAATTACCCTAACATTTAATGATATTATCTAAAAAGATACAAAAAACGAATGAAGCCAGTACCAGTCATGGCGTGAACCGTGGTCATCAAACCCTCAACAATGCCGAACCTGTCATTGATCACCTGACAATTAAAACATAGCCAAACCATTCATCAGTTAAATTACTCTCTAAAAACGGATGGGCCACTGCCATGCAGGATGAAAGCTAATAGAAATAATACCTTAGCAAGAGGAGCCAGACAGTTCGTGGTGCAGCTGGCATTGGATACAATGTCGAGGCTCGACTTGTACTCGTGCTCATTCACACCCACAACGAACATAGGAGCATCTTTGCTGGGGGCTGAAATGACCACTTTCTTCGCACCACCCTGCTCATACAGTTGCATAAATTAGATAAGACAACATATTCTCAGCACACTAAAGTTGAGCTATTTTCCCTTAATTCATAGTTAAGCACACAGTTTTGAAAGAGCAATCCTTAGCCTAAGCAGGTTAAGGAGTTCAACATAACCTAAGGTTCTCATTAACCATAGGAGATTTTCAAATAATATGCATTACTGAGAATCACATTCTTTTCTAGAAAGAAATACTCAAGCAAAACTATTAACATCATCTAACCAACATAACTAAAAGCAAACCATATGAACAAGTCAGCTATTGGTTGCATCTAAACTAGAATACCATATCAATCACATTCACACGTAGCAAGGCCACTCGATTTCATAATAATTCTACAATGCTGCTCTACCAACCTAACCAAAAAAACAGAATTAATGGTCATGAATCCCACCTTAAGATGTGCAGCAGCCTTGTCCTTGTCGGTGAAAACACCGGTAGACTCCACAACGAACTCAGCACCAGTCTCTGCCCATGGGATCTCCTCAGGGTTCCTGCACAAATCCCAATCAAAATCAGAAAACAAGCCTTCTATAGAAAACCAAATTAACCTACCCACAAAGCGCATATATGGTGAAAAAACACACCTGACTCCATAAACAGCGACTGTCTTCTCACCGAAGAGAAGGGTCTTAGAGTCCTTCACCTTGATGTCATTGTGCTTCCACTTACCATGGACGGTGTCAAACTTGAACATGTACGTCTGTAGAAAAAAACAAAAATTGATATAAAAACCCATCAAATCAATGGACCAGATTTTGGGTTGCGACCATCATAGATTTTCAAACCATTAAATCAGAGGACCACCACAAAAGACTCCACTGATCAGACTGCAGTGAAGAAGGAATCAAACAGAAAGAAAAATCCATATATACAAGTCAAGCCGTCCATTGAAATGCATAAACGACAAAGGTCAACAAGTGCAAGGGGCGGCTTTGTGGGTCAGGTTGATTTCACGGGAAACTTTTATTTTTATTTTCTTTTTAAAAAATACATATTCTAACTAGGGAAATACCAAAAAAAAATCACTTAAAAGATCCAAAATACTCAAATCAGTTCTTTTGTTTACATTTTATCCAAAAAAGTCATTTTTCACATAAAATGATTTAGAAACCCTTCACTCATCCAATTATTGCTCAGACAACCATGTTCATGATATATGCAATATTTATTATTATTTTCATTAATTAATCTATCTTTTAATTAATTTTTATTATATTATACTTTATAAAAGTTCATATATTTGATAGATGAGATTGAATGATGAGTTGTGAGAGATAAACAATTAGATAAAGTTAAAAAAAAAGTGATTAGGTTATTTCAGGGATAAAATGATGAAAGAAAACTTTTTTATGGTAGAGTTGTTAAAAAGTACTGATTTGGTATTCACTAACTTAAAAAAGTCCCCTGATTTTTTTTTGGTCTTCACTGATTTTATACTCATTTGTTCACAAAAAAAAAATCAGATTTTTACTTTCATTAAAACAAACCTGAATCATGAAATATTACTAAACAATATATATAAATCTGATTCAAATTTTTCAAAAAAAGAATGAAATTAAACATCGATTCTTCACCACCGTCCGATCAGCTAATCGAACGGTTCAGATCCGTGATGAACCATCAGATCCATCCATAGAAGACACCGAACGGCTCAGAAAGCGCAACCGTACTTAAACAAGCAAATATCAAACAAATCGAAACACACACTCGCAAAGCCGAACACGAACAGATCGATCAAGGTTTTCACATCACATACCATGTAATCGGTGGTGATGAAGGGGTCATTGACCGCGACGAGCTCGACATCGTCCCTCTGAAGGGCAACCCTCGCCACAAGACGTCCGATCCTTCCGAACCCTAAAAAAAACCCACAAAAAGATCAAATCGACCTCAAACGAAACACAGACGGTCAAATCGGAAACCCTAGCAGAGATCGAACGAATCCTCACCGTTGATTCCGATCTTGATCTTCTTCCCGGCTGAAAAACAAAACACAAAAAGATCAGATCAGATTCACCCGAAGAAGAAGACGATGAGACGGTGACAAATGACGGACTTACCCATGGAGACTAAATAGAGAGAGCGAGATTTGTAGGGGCAAAAATGGAAATCGAGAGAGTACACAAAATGCGGAGACTGGAAGTGAAGAACCTCGAGAGGCGTCCGTGGTATCTTATAAGACCGCAGTCGTGTTATAATAAATCAAGGTGAATATAATTAATTTGACCTGAACCTGGGCTATGAAATGAAGATGAATCAGGACCGTTGGATGGGGAGGTGTAAAATGAGTGGAGATTTGTAGTAGGGTGAGAAGAGCGGGATTACCTAGGGTTGTGGCGGACCAATCGAACGAACCGGTGGGTCTACGTAACAGCGGTTTAATAGCTCTCCGTTTGGTCCGATGTTTCGTCACTCTGGGATATATATTAATGACACGTAAGCGGATCTGTGGTCATTAACGTTGAGTGGCAGGACACGTGGGAAGGGTTGGATTGGATTTATTTACGGTTTTGACATTGGGTTTGATTGTCGAAAATTCGAATATTCTGGAAGGCGTTCATGGTTTTTGCCTGCGTTGGTTGCGGGTCTGATTTTGGTCGACTTGCTGCCCAAGGTTTTAGGGGAAATTACGAATATGGGCTTTGGATGTTTTGACACGTCGCGTGAATTTGAATGGATGAAATTAAAGTAGGGCAAAGTTACTCCCACCCCCCAACATAATTTACCCACAATTCCATATTTATTTATCAAACAAAAACATAAAAAAATAAAAAATTGAATCCAATGATTTCACTATCCAGTTAGATAGGACATAGTTAAAAGGTCCGTTTGGATATGAATTTAGGTAGATTTTATATTTCAAAAGCTAAAAATTCTAAAACTTATATTCAAACACATTTCAGAGTTTAGTTTTTCAAATTATAATCTTCCTTTTTAAGTCAAAAAATCTTGCGGTTAAAAATTTAATGAAACATAGCTTTTCAAAAATTGAGTTTGAAACATAAGATTTTAAGAATCTCATAATTTCTTGTGTATATGGAATGCTTACTGTTTATTTAGCTTAAATGACTATTTGTTTGGTATTTTTGTTCCTTGTACTCTCTGTCACCAATATGGTATTCAGGAATAATACGGCAAAAGGAAAAGTTATCAATACAGTAAAATTCGAAAAAAATCAGAAAAGAGACAAAAAATATTAAGAACAATAAAAAATAAATTTAAAATAGAAAATAAGCAATCAATAAATGTTTAAGACTTACTTTAAGCCAAACAAATTAATCAAAATATAACATCAACTTATACTAGTTTATAGTTTAAACTTCAAATGCATAAATTTTTTACAAAAATAAAAAACGTTTAATACATGTTTAGTACACATTTAATACATGTAATAATACGTGCTTAATTCGATAAAACACGTACTTTTCTTTTTTAAGGCGCAATAGATACGAGTTTATGGCTTTTTTGTTTAATGCGCGTTTAATACGTGAATTATTCATTCATTTAGCGTTACCATACTTAAATGACTATATAGGTGAATGATTTCTAAATGATATTTTTATTCTTTATATAAGAACTTAAATGATTGTACATATGATTGATTTTCATAAGAAAGTTGTTGTTCTGAAGGATTCAACAAGTTCATTGTTGAATTCCATATTACTCATTCACGAAGTTTTTTGTCGACACTTGTTCAGACAAATCGACAAACGTTCTGTTGACCATGTGAAACAGACTTCAACTGTGTTCCTATCGACACTTGTTCGGATAAGTCAACAAATTTTTTATTTTCAGTGAAGAAGACTTCAACTGGAACCTATCGAACTGGGTAGTGAAATTAGTAGACTTAAAAAAATAAAAAAACTGATTTTCTGGATAAATATAAAGTTGTGGGTAAATTAAGTTGGGAGGTGCAAATATCTTTCCCCTTTAAAAATAAAAAGAAAAAGAAGAAAAAAAATGGTAAGTGCTCACATGCGACGTAATGTCCTTTTTTTTTTCTTTTTCTTTTAAAGGTTGAGAAGGTGGTTGAAAGCGTTGGCCAGCGCGTGATTTTGGTTGCGGTTTAAAAAATGAAAAAAATGAAAAAATCAAATATGTCATTTATGAGATGTTAAGAAGTGGTTTATTAATATATTTTTTTTAAAAAAGCCTTCACACACACACACACACACATATATATATATATATTACCTTAAAATGGACAACAGAAAAACAGTTTATTAATGAAACATTTGAAATAATCTAGAAAAAAATTGTAAAACTTAAAAAAGTCATGGCTATGGAATCTAAACTAGGATGACTTTCAATTCGACATTGGAATGCATGTACCAATGTATTGGAATTTGAATTGGGTTAAATACTATACCAATATATTTGAAAAATATATATATTTGAAAACGCATTGCTTTCAATTCAACATGTTGAATGCAAGTACATTAGGGACAATAATTCACTGTTTTTCTTTTATTTTCTTAAAAATAATAAATATGTTTGAATTGAATGGACTCATATTTAATAAAAGAGTGGTATCTCTACTAACCTATTGAATTGATTTAGAAATCATTAATTTCAACAATCAACTCATCCCGACCAACTATATACATGAAAAACTCATTCCCACGAACCAACCAAAACAAAGAGATGATCGGGATGTGTTGCGACGGGGGATGTGGAAGTGGTATTTGGTGGTGGTGGTGGTGGTGGTGGTATACAACGTAGGAGGGAGTGGAGGGGCGATGGTGCTCACAAGTCACAAGGGCGAAGGTGGAGGAGAGAGAGTTGGAGGTGATGGTGTGCGGCAACATAAATTGGAGAGGTAGAAGAGGTGTGGTGTGTATGTGTGTGTGTGTGTAGGGGGGGGGGGGGGGGTGAGGGTGAAGGGGGAGAAGTGGAAGAGGTGATGGTGGAGCGACAACAATGACAAAAGAGAGAGAAGTGAAGGGGGTGGTTGTAAGTTTGTCAATTAGACGGATATGGATCAAATAAACCATTATCTGTATTCGTATCCAAACTGGATATTTGAAAAAATATTTTTATCCAGTATCCAACGGATATTAAAAGTAAGTATCCATATTCGATTTGAAAATTTGGATTCAGATACGGATAATTATCCGAAATATCTGAAAATATAAAATAAATATGGAATGATTAAAATATCAAAAGACCTGACATTCAAAAAAAAAAATAATATATTTAATATTTGAAATATGTAAAAAAACCTATTAATTACCTAGTATAAAACATAAAATTGTAAGTATACACATACATCATCACATGCTTTAGAGAAAAAATAAAAATCCATATTAATCTTAAAAATATAAATATATAATTAAATAAATAATAATACAATAATATAATAATATTTTCAAATACTGATATTTTGTGGGTCAGATTTAGGCATATTCGTATCCGATCCGACAATTTTTGGATACAGATAATTTTTTTTTGTATATATCGGATATTTTTTGAATTTTCAGATGCGAATTCAGATCGAATAAAGATATTTTTTCAGATAATTAACATGCTTAAGTGATGGTGGGATTGTGGGATTATAAGTTCAAAAATTAGTGATGGGTTTAAGATTATTAGAGATGGCAACAAGGCGGATTGGGATGGGTTTAGTCAATCCCAATTCCAAACCCACTAACAAAATCTCAACCCAAACTCGTGTACAAGTTCTATTATTCTATTGTAAACCTATTCCAATGGGTTTTAAAAGGGTGCGTCTAACTCCACTAGCTATTTTGCTCTCCCCCCTTTCTGACTGTTCCCACAACCTACTAATTTTATTATGCCTAATCCCACCACACTCTTTATAACAGTCATTCAAACATCTAATCCCACCCCCACCTCCCTTATTTCCCTAAAACCGACTACTTCTCCTCTCGGTCTTCTTCTCTCTGCTCTCCCTCTCCTCCTCCTCCTTAGACGATCTACAAAGTCACCGCTACTTGATCGGATCCCTCTTTCATCCTCGTACACCGCCGGAGATTCATCAGGAGGAAACGGAAATCATCCCTGCAAATCACATTGTAGGCAATCCATCATTCCTTCTTCTTCTTGAATCATTTGAATATTAATGTTATTGCTCAAATCTTGTTTTTAGGGTTTAGGAAAACTAAAATGTGGATTGAAAGATTGGTTATTCCAAAAAAAGAAACTAGGGTTTTTCATTGGGCACCTAGGGTTTATGTTTAAATTGGATTGTGTGAGTTTTGGATAGAAACCTAGGGTTTTTCATAGAAACCTTGGGTTTATATTTGAATTGGACTGTGTTTAGGCTTCATCATGTGATTTCAAAGATTGGTTATTTCAAAAAAATAAAATAAAAAATAAATAAAAATAGGGGGGATTTTGGATGGAACCTATGTTTTTCATAGAAACTTAGGGATTATAATTGAATTGGATTGGTTTTATGTTCAATAATGAAGATGAATTTATATATTTTGTTGTGTTGACAAGACTAATGAATTGAGTGGTGGTTCATGTCCATTTATAATTCACTAATCTTAAAAAAAAAAAATTCAATTGATTGAAATTAGAATGATTATGTTGTCACATATGTAGGGCATTACTTTTATAATGCTTAAATTTGATTCTTCTTAATAATGAACATTGTTTACCCTTCTAGAATATCATTGGTTTTTTTTTAAATGCTTTTGCTCTATAGTTGAATGCCAATGTTCAATCCGCTTTATGCAGGATGGCCCCCAAACAACGCGTCCCTCAAACCGCCTCTCTTCGAAGAAGTCAATCTGAAAGGTTGGCTAAAAGCGCACCTTCAACATCAATTGTCTCACATGCTCAAGAAGAAGAAGTGGAAGATGAAGTAGTAATGTCCGATGAAGAGGGACACGAGGTCGAAGAAGAAGAGAGACAAGATATTTTACCAGTTGACTCTGATGTAGATGAGGATAGCATAAGAGGTCCCTTTCTTGGTGGGCCTGAGACCAATGAACTCCTCCTGGACTACAGGCATCATATCGCATATCGTGTATGGAATGGCAAGGTATGTGTAACGTAACAACTACTAATTATGTTAATCTGTTATAAAATAAATAAATTATTCACTCTATATATGTTCCACTTTTTTTAGGGTGACCGATCATTGCGATGTCGCCAACCGGCCAAGACACTAGATAGCTGGGATTTGGAGAAGGAATCTCTAACCTTTACAGATCGAGTGAAACAAAGTGGGTTGTGGCCGCTGGCAATGTATTGCTTCAAGACACTTAATAATCCTTTAATCACTGCAATGGTGGAGCGATGGCACCCGGAGACAAATACCTTCCATTTACCATTTGAGAAGATGACGATAACCTTAGATGATGTGGCCCAAATAGTCGGCATTCCAGTCATGGGGAAGGCGATAAATGTTTTGACCTCTTTAACCATTGACGAAGCCTCAGATTTAGTCAAAGGGTGCCTGAATTTGCCACTTCCAGTGATTATGGATGAGTTGCGAAGGTACAATGGTAATGCTGTTAGGTTGGTGTGGCTACGGGATAAGCTTGCTTATAAGTCTGCTGGGAAGTCGGGCGTGCAAATAGATTTTGCTATTAGAGGTTACTTATTATTTTTGCTTGGCTGTACGTTATTCAGTGATAAGACCGGGTTTACTATTCCGGTAGCATACCTTAGCCTTTTGGTTGACATTGATCGTACCGGTTCCTTTGGTTGGGGGTCAGCAACACTTGCACATATCTACCGGCAACTTGGTATTGCATCTCGAGCTAACTGCAAGCAAATTTCTGGTTATCTTACACTATTAGAGGTACGTAGACTTCATGTATTGATTCTATTTATTTAAAAGTTTGACATATGCTTTTGGTTTTAAATCCTTTATCAACACTAGGGAATTTCTCTACCAAATTCACTCTCAACTTCTCTCTATAGGTCTGTAAGAGTGCCCTAGAAAAAAAAAATTGGTAGGATGTCACAGGATCCCGGTTTATCACCATATTTGAGCAGCCTAAAGACCTTGTGCTATATATATGTCCAAATTCTATGCCTTTCGATCTGAAAAATGGGGATGGGCTATTCCAACTTTTTTATTTTTTTTGTTAAAAAAAAAAGAATATCAGTCTCACTATCAAATATCTATCAAGAATTATTAGTGTCACATGTCATGGTTTCTATTCGAAAGGAAGAAAAGCTTGGATGTTATCAATAATGTAGGGACCACATAAACTGCACAGGCAACGTTCAGATGTGGATAGGGGAACCCTTTTTTAAAGCTACGTGTGCATATCAAATCTTAAATAATGCGAATACGTGTACTATCTACACTCATTGTAATATATACATCGTTAGAAATATTATACATTTCTATGAAATAGTTCACACAATTCATTGGAATATGTATATCATATTTTATAACAGTATATATCTCATTATATGTGGCATGTTTTTGGTTTTAAATCTTTTATCAAAAACCCTTTGTGTAGGTTTGGGTATATGAGCACCTCCTCTTTTTGAGCCCAGCACCCGACCCTACATACGACGATCACACTCCTCGGTCTGATCGGTGGATTCGTAGTCGTAACATACCAGGGTTGCAAAAAAATTCTGTTGAAGTTATTCGTGAGCTCCTCGACATTGCTGCACCTGATCAGGTAGCCCTTGTCCAAGGCTTCTCATGTTTTATTTTTTATATTTTTATTTTTTTTTTACCTAAAATCCACATTAACTTGAAACAATACATTGCGCAAGTTGATTGGGATCCATATCGATCCGTCCGAGACCACAGACCACTCAGCGAGTTTACCTTCTTCAAAGGATGTCTTTGTATAAATTCTATTTTTGAGCCGTACATGCCTGACAGGGTACTCCGACAGTTTGGGCACATTCAGACAGTCCCGAGATCACCAATTAGACCACAGAGAGTAGCAAAAAGGAATCGCTCCTCTACCGGCTATAAAGCAGAATATGGTGGTAGTGTGGAACAATTGGAGCAATGGCATGATTCCGTCTTAAGTGTGGCTTCAAGGGGAGACAGGGTTTATCAATCATGGGATGCAGTTCCGGATTACATCAAATGGTTTGAAAGAATGAGTCATAGATTCGTACAAAACCCGCATAACAGGAAATTGGCGCAAATGGCCTCTACATCCGATGTTGATACGGTATACTGTTGAATTATCCTTTATTTTCGGTGTAATTTGATTATATGAATTATTTCTCATTTTTTATATGGAACTTGTTCATTGGTAGCGTAATGCAAATGCCGTCCAATATCTTGAGTTGCTGCTGGATAAGAGGACAACTATCTCTGCCGCTCAATCCACGATCCGAGATGTTATTCATCACTTGAAGGATGGCACGCCACTCCCCGATACACAAAGTGTACAAAGGCGGTCAAAGCAAAGACACGATCGACACAGATGACCGAAGAATGATTCAAAGTACAGTCAACCCATGTGCCCCAATCAGTACTTTTCTTTTTTCTTGTTGAGGAGACTAAAGAATCAGTACATGTTTGTGACTATAGATCTTCTAAAATAGCCTCTCTTGAACTTCTGAACACTGAATGTTTAATGTTATGAATTGTTGAATGTTGAAGTGTGATAAATGTACCGGTTATTTATATCTTGGTCATAATTGGAGTGTCGACTTCATATATGTCGAGTGGTTGACGGCATTATTTAATCTATTTGGAGTATCGACAGGGTTTCGGTCGACATAAACGTCCTAGGTTGACGGGGTGTCTGTCGAGCATGATCATAGGAAATGTCTTTGATTCTGTTTTGTGTATCGACGGGTTTTCTATCGATCGATATTTCCCAGGTCGACGGAACGTCTGTTGTGGTGAATGATAATAGTTTTGGTTCTGTTTGGTGAATCGACAAGGCTTTTGTCAACATATGTAGCCCAGGTCGACAGAAGGTCTGTCGAGGTGAATGACAAAACATGAGTGGGTTCTGTTTGGTGTATCGACAGGACTTCTATCGATCTATATAACCCAGGTCGACAAAATGTCTGTTGAGCCAAATGTCAGAAATGAGTTGGTTCTGTTTGGTGTATCGACAGGGCTTCTGTCGACCTGTATAACCCAAGTCGACAAAAGGTTTGTCGAACAAAATGTCAGAAAATTTTTGGTTCTATTTTGTGTATCGACAGACCTTCAGTTGACCTGTATAACCCAGGTCGACAGAAGGTCAGTCGAGCAGACTGTTAGAACTTTTTTGGTTCTGTTTGGAGTATCGACAGAGTGTCTGTCGAAGTATACTTCCCTGGTCGACGGTAAATCTGTCGAGGTAAATGACATCACATTTTTGGTTCCTTTGGTGTATCGACACGGATACTGTCGACCTTTATAACCCAGGTCGATAAAAGGTCTGTCGAGCAGACTGGAAGAATATTTTTGGTTCTGTTTGGTGTTTCGACAGGGAGTCTGTCAAGCTATATTTCCCAGATCGACGGTATGTCTGTCGAGGTAAATGACAGAACATGGAGCGGTTCTGTTTGGTTCATCGACAGGGGTTCTGTCGACCGGTATAACCCAGGTCGATAGAAGGTCTGTCGCAAAAAAATGTCAGAACATACTTTAATTCTGACAGTTAATTCGACGGGTGTTTGGTCGACCTGTGCTTCCCAGGTCGACAAAAGGTCTGTCGAGCAGACTGGAAGAACATTTTTGGTTCTGTTTGGTTGTTCGACAGGGAGTCTGTCGAGCTATATTTCCCAGGTCGACGATATATCTGTCGAGGTAAATGATAGAACATGAAGCGTATCTGTTTGGTGCATCGACAGAGGTTCTGTCGACCGGTATAACCCAGGTCGGCAGAAGGTCGGTCGAGCAAAATATCAGAACATACTTTGATTCTGACAGTTAATTCGACAGGTGTTTGGTCGACCTGTGTTTCCCAGGTCGATGGAAGGCCTGTCGAATGGATTGTCAGACTCACAAATTTTTGCCCCCAAGAATCAGATTCCATAATATAACATGAATCTAAACATATCCAGTTGCAAATAAGTGAATTACATACCACAAAACTAAAACATTCAGATTCATTTACACTTTACAAAATGAGTAACATTATATGACATTTAGGCTATATATACAAAATGAGTCACACTATGTGACTTTACATTGTCTATACAAAATGAGTCACATTATATGACATGTAGGTTGTCTATACAAAATAAGTCACACTATATGACCTTTACGATGTCTATACAATCAGTAAAACATTATGTGACCTTCATAGAGTAGTTTACCAAAATGGGAGGTCAGCCTAGTCAATATCAACAACATCGGCCATTGCTATGTCAGTCCCTGCTAGAGCTTTGAATCGATCAATTCTTTCACTATATGGCGTTACCCATGCACTTGCCGCGTCAAGACGAAACCGATCCCATGATCTTGCGGCAGGAGGCAACGGAGCATCTGGTGTGAAATCCAAACCAACGAAGTGACATCCATTTACATAACCAATTGGTAGGATTCGGTGGGCACTAATTGGAGGTGGAGGATCTCTTAGTGTGAAGAATGTCAGACATTGATGTTTTGAAATATGTACAACCACAATTTTGTAACAGGAGGCAATCACAAATCCCATGTCAGGCATAGACATCCAATGCTCTCTATCGGCAACTGAAGATTGACAACGCAGAGTCCTCTTCACCTCATCCACACGATCCAACCCATAGAACACCCTTGCATACTGTTCTTCGTGTTGCTCGATCTCAAACAGGAGATCATTCCTAACATCCCTCCAACCATCGTTTGACATGCCCAAAAAGGATGCAATCACCCGAAATCCACAATGACCATCCCCGATAACGTCATATACGTTTCTTATGAATGGGGATAGGAAAGGGGGGAATTCAGCAATGTATTTCTCGCTTTCGATGTTTCGATTCCGGAGAACCCTTCCCCTTTGCACTGCCATCTTCGGTCGTATGGTATCAGGGTTCAATTGTGAGCCCTTCTCGCTAATAACTGTATCAACTTTCTTTGATTTCTCAATTGACTGAAGAACATACTCAAAACCACTTGGAGATCTTTTGGTTGATTCTTCTATTAATGCTTTTGCTCTTTGCTTTCCATTTTTCTTCCGGCCTCTTGTGTTCACCTTAGCAGTTGGCTCTAAAAGGAGCGTGGCAGATGGATCACTCAATTTTTTCAAATATTTTTTAATCTCTTTTTGTTGGACAATGTTCCCATGAGTGAATCGTTTGAGGAGCATCTCAATTTCTGGGCCGATGTCAACCGAGTCGGTGAAGTCATCAATGAATGGAGTTATCCCAAGCTTTCGCCAAAATGGGTGAATTGCAGCAACGGGTATTGATCTACCTTCTTGCTTGTATTCACCAATCATATGGGCGCACGGTAGTCCACAAGTTGTATACACTGCATGATCACAAATTGTGCTATCTGGGCCAACTCCATCACTCGCCTGTATCTCGTTCTGTAGCTTCTGAAGGGAATATATAGAGACTACGCCCACAAGGTCCTGGTACAGACACCCTCGATACCTGTGAGGGATTTTTGTTAGGCTCTCCTCGAAGGAGGCCCTTATATCAGAAAATTGCAACTCCAAGAGATTATGGATGGTTCGCCAGGAGCTCACGAAATTGTGAACCGATGTTTGCAAATGTCTCTTCAGCTTAGCATGGTGACTCTCTACGCGATTTGTAGATGTGTTACCAAGGTGCATATGTCTGTCAATCCATGCAGAGACAAACCTTTCACGATGCTTATCCAACCAAGTTGCTTTCAAGTATGAAATCACTTTTGGATAACCAATGAATTCATTCTCTAGGCGTTGCAATTTTCTACAGAAATCAACCTCTGTCATTGCCTTCATCACTTCAGCCCATGCCCCCATAAATCTGTTCCATGTTTCTACGTCTTCAAACGATTTTCTACAGTTTTTCACCACATTCTTTTCTATGTGCACACGACAAAGGAGGTTCACAGTCGATGGAAATACCACAGATATAGCATTCATTAGACCGACCTCATGATCTGTTATGATTACCTTTGGGGAGGGGGATCCATCGAAGAGTGATTTGAAGCACTCCATCGCCCATGTGTAATTCTCTTCTTTCTCTGCCCGCAAATATACAAACGCAGCAGCAAATGTCCTCCCCGTCGAAGTCACTCCCACTATCTCTAAGAGTGGTAACCTGTATCTGTTGGTCTTGTAAGTAGCATCCATCATAAACACAAGAGGGAATGCTCTCACTAGTTGAATGGAAGTGGGATGCACAAAAAAGATCTCTGACACAACCTCATCTTCATCTTCCACTCGATGTCGTTCAATATAACCATGCTCATAAATCAACTTCATCAGCTGTTGCATCTGTGTACGCCCACATGTTTCTCGAAGTCGTAATTTTGTTCGTGCGTTATATACATTCTTTATTGAACTGACATTGGTGGGATCTCTATTCTTCAAGTGCGTTAGAATATCGCGAGGACGCATGCCGCTCACTGACATTCCCTCTAGCACAGTGTATTCCTCCTCTAGAAGCTTCCCAGCAAATGAGTGGCCCTCGAAGTTGACGATGAGGGAATGATTGTGTATACCACATAGAACTCTCAACGACCATCTCTCTGAGTGTTCAATAGCACGTAGCTTGAATAGACAACCACACTTCTTCGTACCGGTTCGACGCTTCTTTATATCCTTCTTCTTGACGTCCTTTTTTCTTGGTTTACCGTCGTATTCCCCTCCTCTCTCACATATTAGATCCACTCGTGCTGATCTACGAGGGTTTGAGGTTTCCGACCGGCCAATGACTACTATGACACCAATGTTTCTACCAACACGTTTGACCCAATCAATTAGTTCAGCTCGGGTGTCAAAGACCTGAAAGAATGATAATATCCGTTACATTCATGTCACCTCCCATATTATATGGCTACACATTTCATCATAACATGTTACCAAGGAAGTGGAGTCATCGTTAACATTACCAAGGGTGTGGAGAAATGCTCGGTGGTGTCAATGTTGGTGATCGCATCATTGGACATGGCCTCCATCGTGTTGGGGATGGACTCCTCGGCATCTTCAACAAATGGTATTAGATACTTCTGAAAACACAATAAACATGTCATTATTTTTTTGAATTATGAGTCTATGACGAATATATCTACGGAAGCATAAAGACTAACCTCTTTATTCATACTTCAAAGCACTTGTGGTGGTTCTACAAATCAACGGTTGACATAGCTCTATCATTTCAATACCTGTGTGAATATTTGATTGATAAACAAATTAACATGAATGGTATGTAAAGGCACAATGACACATGTTTAATGAATATAACTATGACCAAACACCACCAATACCCCTATAAATGCCACCTACAACACCATGACCACTATCCCATCGAACATCACCATCCAATACTACCGCAAACCACCAAACCACAACCATCCCAACCAATACATGGCATATCATCCAAACCACACATATGGCATATCACTCAAACAAACTATAAAACCACACATATCCATGGCCATCAACACTATCATAATCACCACCAATCACGTATAAATGTCCTACACAATGACATACAAATAGAACCACCTCTAACATCATCACTACTACCATAACCCTAAACCCTTAAAATACAAACATGACCATTGCAACAAAAATCTCAACAATCACCACCCATGCCACCATATCCACAAGAAAACACAAACAAATTTTAAAAAAAATCAAACAATGAAGAATGGATACTCACCAAAGTGATTCTTTCAAGTTAGAACATTTATTTGCACTCGTGAGAATCAATGAGGATCGGTTGGAAGGTCTTCAGGGTGTCGTCAGGGAGGAAGTACACTGCCCGGCCGGGATGTCGATGGCGGACGTTGCGGTTGACGGTAGATAAATGGGCGGGGAGAGAGAGGGCATGTGTTTGGGGGTTTTATTTGGATTCAGTTGGTGGGGATGGCATTCACACATTTTTGAGTTGGTGGGGAGGGGTTGATTGGTGGGGTTAATGATAAAAAAGAGAAAACACATGTTATACTTTATTATTTGGGTGGTTGAGGGGGAGAGCAAAATGGCTAGTGGGGTTAGAGGCACCCTTTTAAAAAACCCAAACTCGACCTGTTCCAATTGGGATGAGTTTAGCGAACTTGTTTAAGAATCTCATATCATTATCAGATTGGAATGGGTCAGTTTCAGATTTGAACCAATAGGATCAGGTCGGGGTGGGTTTGGTCCCTTAATACGTGGTTTATAAGGTGATGGGAATGATCAATTAGTTAATAGGACAGGCGGTACTAGTGTAATATATATTCCTCTAGTGTAGTACATGAAAAAATAAATTAATAGAAAATATGAAATGATTTATCTAAATATATACTTCATTATTTATAATAGTGTGTAATTCATTAGTGTCTTTTTTTTGGGTATAGGAACATGGAGAACATGATGGAATATGGAGAAATACAACTGAATTAATAGGTGAGTATAGTTATGTCAGAATAAATGAGAATAAGTTGTAATTGGTATTTCAGTCTCTCTAATATTATATTATTTCACCTAATCTATTTCCAATGCTATAAGAGTCAAACATGTCAAATTCATTTATCATTATCTCTTATAAATCAGATAACCCACTTGTCAAGTCATATTTTTACATTTTATAAATTATTATCCATATTTTATTTACACCTTACCATGATCATTTAAATAACAAAAGTATCATTATTTTATTTTTCAATGATAATAAATAAATAAAAATACAATTAAATAAAAAATAATTTATTCCTTGTATGCACTCAAATGATTATACATCGCACCCACTAAAATCTGACCGTTGGAACCCCCATCACGAAAAGAAAATTCCAAATCTGCCCTTTATGGAAAGCCAAAAACAAAAACTAGCCGTTGCAATACAAGAAAACCAAAAAAATCTTTCAAATTTTTTTTAAACAACAACAACAAACGAATTCATTCTTTCTTTTGATTCCTGAAGAAACCATTGAATCCTGATTCCTGACTCCCCCCCCAAAAAAATGGCTTCAAAGACCCTCTCAAAGGACATCATCACCCTCAAAGGCTCCGCCGCCATCGTCAGCGAGTTCTTCGGTATCCCTCTCTTTCATTCATTCATTCATCCATCCATTCATTCATTATCCCCCCGTATGCCTAGAGACATAAACCCAGAATAAGGAAGAATACAAGAGAATAGTAAAAAAAAGCTGTTTGTTTTGACAGAATAAACCCCGATAGTTATGTCTGGATAAGTTAGGATAAGGCCTGATAACTATTCTAAGAAAATTGTGGAATTGTTTATCAAGGCTTATCTATACCAATGGATAAAAATACCCTTCTCTGTCATTTTAAAAAATTTATCTCACCTAACAGACTCACACAGATTTCAAAAACTGTCACATCTATCAAATCAATCATATATCTCTCACACTATTCCCAGGGGGTATAATTGTCATTTAAAAAATCATAAACTCTTATTCATCCCTTATCAACAATTTATCATCACTTTATCCAAGGTGAACCAAACAACAAAAAAGTCATTTTTACGTTTTCCAATGAGAATAACAAAAAAAACAACCAAACAAAAAATTGTTTATTCAGCCTGGATTGTTATCTATCCCAGTATAACTATCGGGAGCGAATAACCCAAAGTCACATCCCATACGAGGGGTATGAGAATGTCACTTAATCACTTCTCTTTCTTTGCATTCCTTTGTTTCAGGTTACGCCGCGAATAGGTAATCAATAGGGGGAAAAAAGGCTGAACTTTGGGTGCTCTGTTTATCGTTTCTTTTGATTGATTGTTTTTTGTTTGTGGAAAACATAGTATTCTATACAACCGAGGCGTATACGCCGAAGAGAGCTTCGTGAAGGTGAAGAAGTATGGGTTTCCGATGCTTCTGACGCAGGACGACGGTGTTAAATCTTTCATTGCCGGCTTGACTTCTCAGTTGTCTGGTTGGGTTCTTTTTTTTTTCTTTTTCAGGCACCCATTTGGGTCCTCATTGACACCCATATATTGGGGTTTGTATTAGATGTTTTGATTTTGATGTTTTTGATTGATTTATGTTTGGTTTTCATCTTATTTGAAGAAATTTTTTAGATTTTTAGGCACCCATTTGGGCCCTCATCAATACCCAATTTGAGGTGTTTTTTTTTTTTTTAAAAAAAAAATTTAGATTCTTTGTTAATTATATGTTTGATGGTTTTCATTGATTTCAAAATTTTTTTTTGAAGAATCTGGTTAGTTCACTACGCACCCATTTAACTCCCTTGAACAGCCATTTTGGTCTTCTTCTTTTATCCAGTAGTTGCATAGTTGATAATGTATTTGATTAGTTTTATTTGATTTCATCTTCTTCTTTTATCCAGTAGTTGCATAGTTGGTAATGTATTTGATTAGTTTTATTTGATTTCATCTTATTTTGAAGAATCTGAGTAGCTTTTCATGCACCCAGTTGAGCCCTCATCAACAATCATTTTTTTTTAAAAAAATGTTCAATAGATGCTTTGTTATTGATATCTTTGATTTCCATTTAATTTGAAGAATCTGGTTAGTTTTTTTAGGCACCTCTTTAAGTCCCTCCAACATCAGTTTTGTTATATATATAGTTGCATTGCTAGTGATATATTTGATTAATTTTGTTTGCTTATCTTATTTTGAAGATTCTGGGTCCCATTTGAGCCCTCAACAACACCCATTCTGTTTTTATTTATTTTTAATTTTTTAATTTCATCAGATGCTTTGTTAATGATGTCTTTGATTTCATTATATTTGAATAATTTGGTTATTTTTTAGGCACCCCTTTAAGTCCCTCCAACACCCGTTTTGGGGTTTTTTAATACTCATTTAGCCCTTTTTTCCCTTCTTTCATTAGTTGCATTGTTAGTAATATGCTTGATTCCATTTATTTGATATTCATTTTGGTAGCTTTTTAGGCATTCAAACAAGTCTCCTTCAATACTCATTTTGGGTTTGCTTGATCAGTTGGTCAATGATTTTTTTTTTTTTAATAAAATTTGGTTTTATTTGATTTCATCTTTTGATGAAGAATGGTTGGAAGCTGGAAAGTTGCAGAGAGTGGTGCTTGTGATAATGAGTAAGTCTTCATCAGAGGTTCTTGAGAGATGGAATTTCAATATCGAGACCGACAGAGAAGTTGTCGAAAAAGGGTATTCTTTTTATGAAAAACATTTTTTTAATGAAAAAATAAAAGAAAGTGAATGAATTTGGGTGAGAAAACAATCTTGGGAAATAAATTATGTTTACTTCAATCAGTTTTTTCTACTTTTCAGGCACCCATGTTCTTCTTGTTTTGTTTGGTACAAACACTAGTTGTTTTAATGATCGATAAACATTTTTAATTTTTCTTCAATTTCCTTCGTGCGTAAAGATATATGTGATTTTGTTTTTTTTCAGTGTCTCGAAGGAGAAGAGCGATAAAGAGGTCATGAGGGAGATCCAAGCGATCATGAGGCAGATCGCATCCTCCATTACTTATCTTCCATGCCTTGATGAACCATGTGATCTTTCCAAACCAAAATCTTCAGTTTATACTATATTAATGTATTAATCGTTCGTTATTTTGCTAAATCAATGTTTTTTTGTGTCATCTTTTGCAGGCGTGTTTGATGTTTTGGCATATACAAATAAGGATGTAGTGGTCCCATTCACTTGGATCGAAAGCGATGCGAAACTCATTCAAAATCCACAAATGGTGAAGCTTCACTCTTTTAATACCAAGGTAAAGTAAATTTGATAGAAAGAAATGAACACATGTACTAGTCTGCAAATTTAAACTGATGTGATCATGATGAAATATTGCAGATACATAAGGTGGACACCCTAGTTTCATACAAGAACGATGAGTGAGATGAAGTGTAGGAGAGAGACTTTGTGAATTGTTTTGTTCACATTTTGCTGCATCTCTTCTAATGCTGTTAGTACTTGGAAAACATGTTAAAGAATGAAGGATGTAATGTTTCAATGTATATTCCATGTGCTTTGAGAGGCATTTCTGCATGTTCTGTGCAAAGCAAATGCTCCGTGAAACTTTGAATGCCTTGAAAGGCAGTTGTTGTTCATTCTTCTGAAGTAATACAATACATCTGTGGGTAATTAATGCAATGTGAGGTGAACATCTTTGCATTAACAGATATGTGCGCTATTACAGTCTCATTTAAATTCTCGCGTACATATTCATATGATGAGTCAGTACAATTCAATAGAGTGTAAAATTCAATAGAGTATACATCACATTTTTATTGAAGTATATAATATGACGACTACTTATGGAACTACATGCAAGACTATCCTAAAGTATTTTTATTTTAATAGGTCAGTGTTTTTTTTCTAATTAAATCTTCTCCTATCAACATAATAAATACTCTAATTCAGTACCCTTAGTGAAAAGTGATTATTTACCTATATCATTAAATTTAAAATTCTAGCCATCCTAATTGTTTTGTACATTCATTTGAAAAGTACATGATTAATGAACTCAGCAAAGTAAAATATGTGATTATTTACCTGTATCATTAAATTGAAAACTCTAACCATCCATATTGTTTTGTACATTCATTTGAGAAGTACATGATTAATGAACTCAGCAAAGTAAAATTTCCATAAGAAAGAAAAAGTTAATTTAAAAAAAAAAAAAGTTGGCTCACATTAATTGTATCTAAACCAATTCATTCATTCATCTTTAACTATTATACACATTGGAAACACTTCTAATCTGGTGCCTTTACAAACACTAAAGACCTCTGGTGAAAAGTATCAGTTTCCTAACATTCTTACACCATGGTAAATGGCGTTGTGACGAAGCTCGTCCAGAGTTTCAATGGATCTGAATGTGTTCAGCTCTCTCAGGCCAGACCAACGATGCCGTAAGAGGAAGTCACGGAAGTCCTCTTCTGTGTACAGGGTCTTCTCTTCAGGGTGAACAGTGATTTGGTCCGTGTCATCGTATAGGCATTTTATTGTTAGTCCTGAAGAGAATGAAAAAAAAAGAAAAAAGACAGGTGAACAAAATTCTCAATGATTTTCTTTCTGGACAGAAATGCTTGTAGTCGTGCTTAGAGGGTGATTAGAGGGACACCTCCCCCTTGAGGGGACCATGATTCAAGTCCTGCTATCCACAAGACTGATCAAAAAGTATGTTTGGCCCTCTTGGCCCACAGTCTGTTCTGAGCTCGCGTTGGTCCAAGCTAGTAGTGGTATTGTCCATTATATGCAAGGGGCTTTGTTACTTATTAGGACTTCTATGACACAAAAGAAAAATATTGAAATGCTTATATATATGAACAAAACCTTCATCAAGATGGAGAGCATAAGTCCCAAGAGGCATGTCCCTGTCGAGGCTGCGAACCACTTCATCTTCATCTTCTAGCCAGAAAGCCCTTCTTGTTCTCAGTCCAAAAGCCAATTTGATGGCTTCCTTGATTGCTTCTGCAGTGCCATCGATGCCGATTTTTCGGGTGTAATCTCCCCACTTGATTAGAATAACCCTCCCACCATATGAGTGGTTTTCCCCACCTATCCATGAAACTGTACATCAAACAAACAAATAAAAAATACTTTTGACACATCAACTTCAGGAGGAGGTCCATGTAATGTCCCAGGCTTGCACAAGAAGATGCTCTTGCTGTGAATTCGGTGAGGGACAGAGGGGATATCTCTGTGTATAAGCTTGGGACATTACATTTGGTACCAGAACCTGTCCGCTGCGCAGCGAGTTGGATACAATCCTATACAGGGATGTGTATGTGTGACCTATTGAGGGGGTGGTGGGCTGAGTAGTCAAGATTCCAGTGGACCCATATGGGGTTAGGGGTGATATGAAAGTTTATACCACGGTTTAGTCCCACATCAACTGGCAAGAGAGGATAATTACATGAACACTACTCTGTCACACAAAGACGTAATTTAAAGCCACGAATCTGATAAAGGGGCAAAGTAGATAATATTTTTGTGTGTAAGCATGGAAAGTAATGGTGAAGTGCAAATATTAGTAACCATATAGTAAGACTTTAAAATTGACATGGGCACAGTGACAAAATATAGATGAGATGCATAAATTGCATGATTGTTTGTCAGAAACAACCTAATAATCATTAGTTTCATCAAATTCTTGTCTGCCCATGAATATGATTGACTAGCTTGAAGAATGTCATCTTATCAAATCTTTGATGGGACATGCAATATGTTTAGGCATGCAATTATAAAGGACGACTTACCATTTACAGAGGTTTCTCTCCAATTCCATGGTGCAACTCCATTTGCTACGACAGCATCGGCTGCTGTAATGGCGAGAATATGTCCATCATGATCTGAACACCTTTTTGGATCAACTGCTGACCTACCACTGGCTGTAAAAGCAAAATTTGTATGTGTGTGAGAAAAAGAAGAAAATAGAACTCATCCCATGAAATCAAGTTGTAAGCCATATAGATTGAATACCATCAACTTTGATGCAGCACGATCATGAACCATTCGATCAATGTTGAGGACCACCAAATGGAGGATTATGGATGATTTTCACTTTTGAGTATTTTAGTTTTATTTGTTAGATTTATCATATCTTTTCTGAATAATTAGGATTAGTTAATATTCAGATATCATTCAGATATGATTTTTTATTTTTTTAGTTAGGATTTGAATTTGAATTTTGAATTTAAATTCAAATTTTCATAGTTAGGATTTGGTCAAATAAATTTGTGATTTGAGAGATTTGTTGAAACGTTTGCTAAGGATTCTCTACTCTAAAAATAGACTTGTAATCACATAATTAATTAATTAGATTAATGATTATTAGAGTTTATTTATTTTCTCTATTGTATTTTGTTATCAACTACATAGAATTTTCAATCATCTGGTATTTCAGAAGAAATCAACAGATCATTGAAGCCCAACACCCCTGGTTATCTTCTTGAAGAATCAAGAGCGCCACTGGAGCCTACCGATTTCGTTCATTTGATCGAATATGTAGAAGAGCGTATTCATACGCTACATCAGTTGGTATCAGAGCCAAGTTGCGACTACCACCGCGAGCCGCCGCTGCCGTTGAGCGCCGCCGCCGTCGAGAGCCATTGCCTCCGAGTCCCGCCGCCGCCGAGCAGTCATCGTCGCAGTTGCCGTCAAGCACAGCCACCACTTTTGTCGAGAGTTGTCGCGCGCTGCCGTCGTTGTCGTTGCCAAGCCGTGAATCCATATCCCATTTTATCAATATTCAATCACTTCTCTATATTTTACCAAAAAAAAAAAAAAATCCCATTTTCCCTGAAACCCATATTCCCTTCATTCCGAGAGAAAAACAAAAATTTTCAATCTACCTTTGACCCTCCCATACTCCCCATACATTTTGCACCAAAAAAAAAAAAAAAAACCACCAACACCATGCCACCCCATACAACCCCAAACAGACCCCCACTGGAAACCAACCTCCTCTTGATTTCATATATAAAAAAAAAATCATTTAACCCCTCATACCCAAGTTTTCCTTCCAAAACACCCAACCCCACATATTTCTTTTCATTCCAATCCCATATAGATCTAAAAAAAAAAAAACCCCACGACCATCGAAGATCGAAAGAGTGCAAAAATCGATTTGTTGAATGACCTTAAAGTCATAGAATCAAAATTCAGTGAATCACGTCATCAACTACTCAGACTTCATCACCAAATTGTTCAACCAAACTCGAGGACGAGTTTTTCTGAAGAGGGCGGGAATGATGCAGCACGATCATGGACCATTCGATCAATGTTGAGGACCACCAAATGGAGGATTATGGATGATTTTCACTTTTGAGTATTTTAGTTTTATTTTTTAGATTTATCATATCTTTTCTGGATAATTAGGATTAGTTAATATTCAGATTCAGATATGATTTTTTATTTTTTTAGTTAGGATTTGAATTTGAATTTTGAATTTAAATTCAAATTTTCATAGTTAGGATTTGGTCAAATAAATTTGTGATTTGAGAGATTTGTTGAAATCCTAGTTTGTTAGGGATTCTCTACTCTATAAATAGGCTTGTAATCACATAATTAATTAGATTATTGATTATTAGAGTTTATTTATTTTCTCTATTGTATTTTGTTATCCTAAGAGGATTAACAACTACATAGAATTTTCAATCATCTATTATTTCAGAAGAAATCAACAGATCATTGAAGCCCAACGCCTCTGGCATTCTTCTTGAAGAATCAACAGCGCCGCTAGAGCCTGCCGATTTCGGTCATTTGATCGAATCCGTAGAAGAGCGTATTCGTACGCTACATCAAACTTGCACTTTTACATGCAAGGGAAAAAAATAATTAATAGAAAGGCAACAAAGGATGTAGTACCTTCTACAGATCAAAATGGAATATCGGCATCTTCAAGATCTAAGGAAAGAAAAAAATGAAAAATATTCAGGGCAATTAAAAGGTGACTGACGATCCACGGTTCCACTATTTACACACATAGAGAAACAAAATCAACAAAATAAAATGGTAAAACTAATACTTAAGTCAGATTTGTTTTACAAGAAAAGAAAATGAATTATAACACGCTTCAACATTAAAATCCATTTAAAGAAAATTAAAGTTAAATAGTCAACAACAATATACTAATTTCAAAGTGGTTCATATTAAAGGTTTAACTACTACACACATAAGATTTGGTATTTTCAAAACTCATCATTCAAGTCTTCATATGTGTTATTTCAGGTCAGTGGGTTCAGATCCATCAGAGCGTTACGAGCTCCCTAGTGGTGCTTCCCCTTTTTCACTATACGTTCAACTGAAGTGACAGACTTTTAAGTAAAATCCAACTACAGGGAAGTGAGGTTGGAGCATCCTACTCCACTAATGACCTACTAGTACGCTTAACTCATTCAGTAATGGTGGAGTCATTAATGAAACCATGAAAATATTCAACAACTAATTTTCAGGTTGACAGGCAGCTTGGATACTTGTTAGTAAATCAGTTATAATTTCCTCTAAAAAGATCCAATTCACAAGCCGTTTCTTACTTGGAAACTAGACATTCAGAGGTGTCTAATGATGCATAGAAAGCCACTAAATGTTGGGAAATTGAATCGCTTTTTAATGAAAACAGAAACTCTGTTTTTGGGTCCTGTAATGGGTAGTAGTCAAAATCTTTTATATTGCTTCGAACTTGTTTAGTCAACCTAAAAAATGGAGTTAGTAATTAACCTATTCATGGAGGGTTGTTCCATGATCATGCTATATAATTCTCAGCACTTGTAGTGATGAAACAAGTAATTTCGAATCTAATTAAACTCCAACTTTTCAAGCTTTGCTTGCAAGACTTGCTCTTGTGAATCTTCTCTCCCTCCGTGGATTTTGTAGGTGACAAGATTGTATCATCTGTTATCCGTTTCGGTGATGAGGCAACTCTTCTTGTACTCGGTGGATTTTGGCATAGTTGACGAGCGCATAGCCCTCTTCCTCAAGTACGGGCAGTGTTTGATCGAGGTGAAGAGTCCATAATCATCAGACCACCCTATCCCACTTCTCATCCCCATCATTTGGTATCAGAGCATTTACAAGGTTTGCAACTCGTGAGGTGTTCACGGGACGATCCTAATGGCGATTTTCCCATCGCACCGAGATGTTCCAACAACATCTTCCCTTTTCACTGATGGATTAGAGTCTCCCTCCGATCTACAACGAACATCAATCAGATGATGAAGAGGTTTCGATGATATTGGACAAGAGTGCTCATAGAGAAGAAACATGTCTTGATTATTGGATCTCCTTTTTCCCTCCCACCAACTCTACTCTTACACTTGGCTCTCTTGATGAATTCGACTCTCCCACCTCTTTCATGTTCCAACTAACTCCCGGTCACCCTTTGTTGTCCCCTTTTCCCTCACCCACCCCCTCTCACGAACCTACAATTGATTCCCTTCAACCCAAACCAAATTGGAAGCAGACTAATCTTTTTTTTACTCAGGTTACCTATAAAGAAGAGATTATTGAACTTCTTATCGATGGTGGAAGCACAGTCAATCTCATATCATGGGAGGTCATTGAAAAGTTGGTGTTACCTATGTCACGAAAGAGATTCCCCTACCAACTTGCTTGGATTAAGGAAGGCATGGGAATTGAGTTACAATTTGAGTGCCTTATTGAATATTCAATTGGGAATGATTATAGGGATACCGTATTATGCGATGCTGTACCAATGACAACTACGCACCTTCTTTTCGGAAGACTTTAGTTGTGAGACCAAAATGTGGATCATGATGGACGAGCAAACACCTACTCGTTCAAATGATGAGGATGAGAAGTGGGATAGGGTGGTGCTGATAATGATGAAATCTTCACCACAACCAAACACCATCAGTAAGTGAGGAAGAGGGCTATGCGCTCGTTGACTACGCAGGATTCTACTGAGCCTTGTCACCAGTACAAAATTTGGGAATAATGTGACAGAGCAATAATTCTCAAAACAGTAAAATTCTGGGAAAAATGGGGGAAAAGATGAGAAAAATGCGGAACAATAAAAGATAGATTTCAAAATGTTTGAGGCTTGAAACATAATGCTTTAAGGCCAAAATATTAATCAAAATATAGCATCAATATCTACTAATTTATAGTTTAAACTTCAAATGCATCAAAATATTACAAAAGGTCAAAATGCGTTTAATACGGGTTTAGCATGGGTTTAATGCGCTGAGAATTATATAGCATGATTATGAAACAACCTTCCATGAATAGGTTTAATTACCAACTCCACTTTCTAGGTTGACTAAACCAGTTTTGAGCAAAATAAAAGACGTTGACAACTACCCATTACAGGATCCAAAAACATAGCTTTTGTTTTCATTAAAAAAAAGCCTCAATTTCCCAAGTTTTCATTAAAAAAACGACTCAATTTCCCAACATTTAGTGGCTTTCTATGCATTATCTAAAACATATGAATATATAGTTTCCAACGTAAGAAACGGCTTGTGAATTGGATGTTTGTAGAGGAAATTATAGTTGATTTACTAACAAGCGTCTAAGCTACCTCGTTAACCCAAAAATTAGTTGTTGAACATTTCCATAGCTTGACTGAGTTGAGTGTACCAGTGGGTCACTAGTGGAGTAGGATGCTCTTGCATCAGAAAGGCATTTCACAAAGAAGATCGCACGCTTTATTAACTTCTAGAAGCCAGGACCTTCAATTCTATTCCATCTCCATGTTCACCATTGTCGCCTCTGACTTTATTGCATGTACGAATCAGTTTCCATCAGCTTATTCTAGTCTAGCTTATCCTAATCTGAGCATTGGTAACATATACTTCTCAACCTCCCCTTTTCACTTAATCCCAAGCTATTTATGTAACTTATCCTATCCGAATAAGTACCTGATGAATACTATTAAACCTGACTGTGTTATGTTCAATTGGACCACATTAAACATGGTAAACTCAAAGCTGGTTAAAAGTCAGTTTTCAAAGGATTCAGCAGATGCATATCCAGTATGCAATGGAGTTGGCGGGTTTCTGATCATATCCATTACTGAGCTTCCATGCAATTTAGATATATAAGAATCAATATCATGAACCCAGGCTTGGGCAAAGGCTGAGTCAGATTCGGGTATAACACCGAATTTTCAATGGAACATTAACTCTCCAAATTTGACAAGTAAAACAAAAGGAGAGAATCATGTATGAAGGGGCCAAGGCTTTTACAAAACTTCCTTATGGTGAAGCCATGTTGGGGAGCAAGTTTCCAAAGCACCATCTTCCTCTTCCAAGTTCATTGTCACACCTTGAAGAGAATTGAGAAGAGATATAAATTCCACATCTTCTTCATCCATTAAATTGTGCCAAACCAAGGACACCAAATAATGGTGTTGTTGCCACATGTGACGGAATCACATATGAAAATCTTCGTTTGTTGCCACCCTATAGAGATTTAGGTAAAGGGTCGTTGGAGACAGACCATCAAATCATGTCTTTCCAAAGAAATTTCCTTCTAATGATCTCCATTTCTTCAAAGATACCGTGAGGTACCTTAAAGATAAGAGAAAAAAATGAAGATGAATGCTAGAGAGAACAAGTTTCAACCCCCCCCCCCCCCAAAAAAAAAAAAGAAGAAGCTAAACAATCATCCTTCCCAACCCTCAAGCTTCATGCCAAATCTTTGGACCTAGTTCTCTCTAATGTATAGCCACAATATGAAAGTTACGTGTTTCTTATTATGCAACCAAAATTCACTAATTTACACCACCCGAATATATAATCACTATATGGAAGTCCCACATTTGAGAACAGACCAAGACACCCAAACATATGAGGTAACTCACAACGAATGAAATCAATAGTAATGCACCTTTATCGGAGAATATTAGGTGAGCCTATACCTTGGAGGCTGGCATGTGGCTCTTGTGATCTAATTTTTAAAATTACGATGAATATGGTAAACCATCCAAACTAAATGAATGCTCGGATATGGAAGGCATTAAACACACTGTTCTAGTAACAGTAGCTTGTTTGGCCGATAAGTACAAGAGATATCCAATCTCAAACTCTTTTAATCGTCCGAAAGAAAGTTGAATGCCTCGTCACTATGACTATATGAAAGTCCCACATTTGACCATAATAACAAAGTACTCCGAACTATTCCAAATGTTCAGAAAAAGTATTTCGATTGGATACCTCCCATGCTCATCAGCCATACATACTTTTATCCATCAAAATTGCGTTTTGTACATTCAGAACCCAAGTATTTATTTATTTTGACTAATTTATCAACGTAATTCACAATTTAGAAAGCTAATTCTAATCGTTGACACTACATTCACACCCAACAAAGAATTTGTTGCATGTATTTTCATATTAATGACAGAACGCATCTACTAAAGGAACACTTGCCGAATCTTCCATACATGATTTTTTTTTTTTTTTGGATGTATCCCAAATCCTTTATTCTAGGTGTCTGCATTGACCCACTCGAAAATTTTACTTGGGTAAGTCAAGGGTGGGAATCCAACGTGCACCGATGGGGAGGGAGCAAATCCATGGTGCTAGCCAACTCACCAAGACCCAGGTGGTTTCCATACACGAATTTTATGACTACGCATTTGACAAATAAGCTAAACATTTCGACAAACAAAAAACCAACACTAATCGTACCTTTATCGGCGAATCGGAAGTAATCCTCGACCTTGGAGGGCGGCACGAAACTCTTGTTCCTCTCCTTGAGAAGCTCTTCAATCTCCCCATACCGCGACAGCTTCCCGCTCCGGTCCCGGTGGTGGTGGTGGTGGTAATGGTGGTGTCTGGCCTTCTTGAACTCCTTCAAGAGGTTCCTCCACTTGTCGACGCACATGGTCGGGGACCGATCGAAGCCCTTCCCCCTCATAACGGTCGATATCCTCTCCCACAGGTGCCTGTTCGACTTCGAAGCGTTGAAGGCCCCGTCCATCTCCCTCCGGAGGCAGACGAGGCTCCTCGTCTCCTCCTGGATCCATGTCTCGGCCCGCCTCTTCATCGTAGTCGTTGTTGTTGGTGTTGGTGTTGGGGGTGGTGTCTCCCGGTGAGGATCCTCCTTGTAAGGTTGCATTTCTTCGATCGAGAGGGGGGGGGGGGTTTAGAGAGGACGATGTGATTCGGAGAAGTGGGTCTTGGAGAGGAAGATGAGGGGACGAAAACCCATATCGGGGAATTGGAGATGGAGGGGGGAGAGAGAGAGTGAATGAGAGTGAAGGGGCCTATAGGGGCTCTCTGTTTGTCTGGATGGATATGTGTAAGTTATTTTAAGGTTTATACTTATTCTATAAAGAGTGGTGATACCCAGGCTCCAAAATATAAGCTCTACTAACAAACTTCATGAAGTGTCATTGTTATTAGTTGACTTGTTGACTTTTTAAAAATGGTAAAATGACAAAATACAAATATGTCCTTCATTAAAAATCTCTCTCATTAACCCAAATCCCCCCATTTTCTCTATTCGGTTATTACATTTCCATGTGAATCTTGAAATCCATTTAACCATTTCGAATTTTGAATTTAAAATCCTTACCTAAATTACAATTGAACCTAAATTACACTAAAAAAGTTGGATATTTATTGTATTCAAATTTAAATAAAAAAACACATATGGTTACTATATGAATTAGTTACATCAAATACCTTTATTAAATATTTACATCTCTCACAACGATTTGTTACATTTACATCAGAACTGTTACATTTACATAAATATAACAAACAATTTCATTTTCCTACCTAAATATTTTACATTCCATGCAATGTTTAAACAATTTAGAAACAGATTATATTTTCAATAGTTAGTTACATTTTATAGAAAATGTCAAACACTTTTTTTTTATTGTGTGATACATTTAACAAACATATGTATTTGACTGTTACAGTAATAAATGTAACAAATATAAATTACTATTTACATTGAAACAAATGCAATACACGAATGAACGTTACATTCATAAATGTAACAAATATAAATCAATACATGCATGCAGTTGACTGTTACATTTACGAATGTAACAAAAATAATACAGATTTAAAAAATTACATTGTCAACAATGTAGCAGTAACATCAAACAAACTACTCATATATAAAATGTAACGATATTGAGTGTTACATTTAGATATTGAAACAAAAACAAATCAAAATGTGATAAATGACATTCAATACATGAAAAAAAATTGTGTTTAAATATTTAAAACAAAAGGCAAAACACAATTTTTTTACGAATCTAATAATGTCAAACCTGATCCGAGAGACATTGATGTGAGATCCAAATCGAAAAGAAAAAAAACGATTTCGTGCCTTCTCCTCAAAAATAGAATTTCCGATTTGCTCCCATGTATTCTTCATAAACAAAATTAATTCCGTAATGCAAAACCTCCTCATTTCGCATACAAGACAGATTTTTAATTGTTTCAACATCAATGGTTTCTCCGGTCCCTCTCAAATATTATTGCAAGATTTTAAGAATCCATTAATGGTGAATAAATACAGAATTTTCAGAATTAAATGATACTCCACAATCATAGGGATACATGTTAAGGTAGTTATCAAGTAAAGGGTATAATAGACAATGTACACTTGCCACATCATGGGGCCTGTGATGGGGCCTGAAAAATTGGGGCCTAGGAATCATTATTGTTATATAAATGATTAATTTTATCAATGAAATAAATAATTTTTTATTTAATTATATTTTTAATTATTCGTTTGAAAAATATAATAATAAAAGTTAAAATGTTTAATTAAAAAAAAGTAAAATGTGAATAAAATATGGATAGATATGGATGATAGGATTTATACCTTTGCAAATGACAATCTTACCCCTACAATAAAAAAATTGGATTGACAATTTTTTCAATAAAAGTTTTTATGATTTTTTTTAACTTAAACTATAGGCAATCAACCACCAATTTTATAAATTGTTGATTGAAGCCCAAAAATAAAATGCATGAAAAGACGACTAGAAATAAAAAAAAAAAAACAGAAAACCCCAAGACCAAAATCCCAATAGAGGAGATTGTTAACCCAGACTAGCCCGGGTGGAGCTAAAGCGACTACTCCTGTACCACCATCTTCCTTTGAATCAGCCTAACTGACGACACCCCAACACAAGAACGTCCCCAATCACAAATACAAGAAATCGCGACTTCCCATATATATTTTTTTGAATAGAGAGTTTGACCCTTGAACAACGCTTGGTTTCTAGCAAGCCATACCAACGTTGGGACATAGGATTGAGAGCTTTACTTCTATCAACATGTGTTCACATACTCCCACATCTTCTCAATTGCGGAAAAACCATTGTCAAACCTGACTCACTAGTGGACAGCATATCAAAAGATGACTTGTACTCTCAGACTCCAAACGAACCGCAGAACACACAACATGTACCCAGTCCCGACGTCCACCTAGCTCGACAGACCTTAGTTAATATCTTCCCCAAATAAATTTTTGTGGTCCCTCAATAATGGACATTCTGAACTTGTGAAATATGCATCTCTTCCATTTGTTCACATTACATTGCTTGCATGTAGCCATCAAAATTTAATGAACCTCTTGTATTTAAATTCATCCAAACAAGCCACTGAATTTTCCTCATTGAGTATAAAAAAAGGTCTGATAGGGAGGTTGAAAGATCTTTTCATAAAAAAATTTTAAAAAAAGAGGATGAGCACCTATTTTTTATTTTCGTACAGACACAGTAGGGGAGAAGCTTTTGAATGCTTGGTTACTGTTGATAGGGGCAAGTTGTGGAAAATTTTAGATGGGACAGGTGGGGCCCACTTACACCTCTCCATTGGTTTTGCTTATTCCGGGGGCTGGTTGATATGGCTATTCCATGCTATTCTTGATTATTCCGACATTCGGATTCTAGCTTATACCACCCAACCAAACAGCATATTTTGGCTTATACCACCCTATTTCCTTTTATTCCTTTTAATTTTTCTCTCGAAATCTTGTAATTTGAAAAGCTAAAAAACAATGTTTTTTTATTGGAATCGATTTTTTGAATTGAAAAATAACTTTCTCTACCAAACATCAACTACTTTTAAATATTGATTCCTGAATTAAAAAAAAAATCCTAATAAAAGTCAAGGTCTAAAATTATCTTAAAAAGCTGTTTTATTCCAAAAGTTATTTTTCAATCTATGTTTCCAAACAAACCCTAGTCTAATATTGTCCTTGCGAGAATCTTGGGTTCAAACACCTTGTTGGATAGTGAAATGTTACACTCAATGGACTGCTTTGGCAAAGGGATAAATGATAGGATAAGAGATAATTATATGGATAAGTGAATGGGAAGACAATTTATCCCCGTTTGGAATGAAAAATAATTGGAATAAAGTACGGATAGTTGTTCCAATTTTGAAATGAAAATGGGGATGTTCCACCTAAAGGACGGGATAGTATTTATCCCCACTTTTTATATCAATTTTAACAAATATAAATATGAATAAAATTGATGGATTTTTTATCCCTAAAAATTATGACAATTTATTCTCAAAACTCTAACCCTTACCAAACTAGCCCAATCTGTTTTACAATCATACATATGTTTTTTTTTTATATATAAAAATTATATATACATCATCTAATAGATATGTAATTTTATAAGTGAAGTATATATTCCGATAAATTAAATGATGACATTTTATAAAAAAATGTGAAAATTTATCACGATGTATATATCTCGTTATGGGTTGTATACATGGTTAATAAGGTATATAAAACTGCATTTGAGACTGTAAAAAAAGACTGAGTGTCACGTCACTCTATTGGATAATCATTGTTTTAACCTGAAAACCCAAGAAAAGCTGCTGATGCACTCGATCTTTTTTACAGTGTCAAATGCAGTCTTTTATACCTCATTGACCCCTCCACTTACTGTATCAACTAATATACCTAGTTGAAAAATTCATATTTTCTATAAATGATATCAATCAATTCATTGGAGTATATACAATATTTTTTATAAAAATATATACATCATTACATAAGGTATATGATTTTAGAAAAAAATAAAAATATGCAGGTGTTTTCCCCCAAAAAATGATTTAAATAAGCATTAATGAGCCGTATGGAGCAGTGTCCCTTGGAAGGAAAAAAAAAATTGAATCTGCATCTATGTTTTACCAGCTTTCTCATAGCTAAGTCCACCCAAATGCAAATCCAAATCCAAATCCAAATGAAACTCGAGTTCCATTTCTAGCCCCAATTCCAAATGCACCCATTTTTATTTGTTTTAATTTAAATACTAGTTACTTACACATGCTAAAGCACGAGATACATCAACATAGAGATATATTTAATAAAATTAGTACATTTATTTTTATTTATAATTTTTTATTTAATAAAACATGTTTGACAAAAATTTCATATGGAGAGAATGTAATCAAAATTATATATATTTATATGATATTAGTAGAAAATACTTGATAAATATAAATTAATAATTACATTATTCTATGTCTATAATCCACTTTAACTAATAATCACAAAATGAAACTATTGATATTTTGACCAAAATACACAATTCAATGTTTCATAATGAATTGTAACCTCTTTGCATGAATTATAACTTCATTATTAATTTCAACATTATATAGGTGTTTTATTGTGAAACGTTTTGGTCTTTTGAAACGTTCAAAATTGTCATATTGCTTTTATAAGGCATTTAATGGAAATTACTTGGTAGCACCTATGTGTTGTGAATATATATATATATATGGCTTATGCATTCTCATTATATACTACACTAATAAGTTTTCATCTCCACCATCAAATACAAAATAGTGAGAGGTTGTGTTCATCCAATATTCTATTATCAATTTCTAGCTATATATATATAGGGCTTATGCATTCTCATTATATACTACACTAATAAGTTTTCATCTCCACCATCAAATACAAAATAGTGAGAGGTTGTGTTCATCCAATATTCTATTATCAATTTCTAGCTATTCTCTTTGATCTGGGCGTCTGAAAGGATCGCAGTCTGTTCACCGTGGTTCTTCTGTAGCTCGCACCCCGGAAGAACAAAACCTATTGTGGTCGTATCTCTCAGTGGTAGGAGCCATTCAACCCTGTGCGTGAGGGGGCCTTATTCACCGAGGACAGAGTGTTTTCACTCGCTTCCACATTTTCAGATACATTTTCTAATCTCTAACTCTTTTATTTCATGCTTTTACTATATATTTTACAGTATGCATGATTTAATATATATTTGATGTTTATATTCTTGATATGATAATTATAAGAATTTGTGTTTAGCCTAATGTTTGTTTGCCACGCACAACAGAAACTAATATCATATTTCCTCAAAATTGACTCATTAATTAATTCTCGGATATAAATCTTCTGAATATATTTAAACTCTTAATGGAAGACCACCTTGGTGACTTAAATGTGAAAAAAAAGTAGACCTACAAAATATTACATTTGAAAGTTTATCAAATTCTTATTGAAATGCAATCACATAAACCAATTCAAAAACCCAATACAATTAAATAACCAAGTCAAAAGAACACTTAAAACTCGAAGCAAAAAAATAAAAATAAATAAATAAATTAATTAAAATTGTGACTATATGAGATATAATTGAGAAAAGTAATAAGATGAAAAATGATTTATGTAAAATAATATTTAAAACTGATGAAAACTATAGATAAAAATAAAAATGATTATTAGATTTTTTTAATTAATGGGGTTTTGATAAAGAAGTCATTAATTATGTTGAACAATTTTTTATCATACAAAACCTATATCGCATCACATCAAACAAGAGCAAACAACACCCTAATCAAAATAAACCAATATAGAATTTTAATATCCAATAAAAGGAATGGAACATTTTCATCTTTATGCAACCCCAAGCGAATATATTAAAAAAAATAATTAAAACCTTACCTCGATTTTGCATCAAAGAAAAACTGTTTATATCTCTGAATGCATGCACCAATCATTTCACCTGATATAATAAAAAAACACGATAAAACAAAAAATAAAAAGCATTCCAATATCTAAAATATATCATTAAAAATAAAAAAATAAAACACTTAAAAATCAAGCCAAAGAAAGAGTTCCTCACAATCTTCCTCTCCACCTTTCTCATGCATTCAGAAAATAATTGGCTTCTCATTATTATCTTAAAAGTTCCCTGCATTCCAAAGCCACTATTCAATTAAGATAAAAAAATACATAATAAGAATAACACAGTATAAATTTACATAAATAAATAACACAATATATATACATATAAATAAATAAATAATATGCTTGAAAACAAAAATAATTTAGGCTATAAGGATGAACTGCTTTATATAGGACTACATATAGATTTAGTGATAAAAAAAAGATAAGATAAAGAGGAGTTCAAACAACTTAGTATTAGGAGATTCAATCTTTGAATAAATCAAATCCTTAAAATCTGGAAAAAAAATATATAATAGTACTATAATAAACTCAACAAAAAATATTAAATTATGCACAAATGTTTAATATGAAATATATATAGATTTTTAAGGTATATTATATTCACATTCATATGTACATCTTATATTATTTATTATAGTACATTAGGAATTTTTTCATTCTATTACAGAAAAACATATTTATGGAAATATAATTAAATGGATATACATGGTGAATATATTTAATTTCAAAAATAAAAAATTAGAATATATAGATATGATTTAAAATAAAAATGTATTGATATGATTTAATTAAATCTGATTTTGATATCTTAACATATTTATGATTTATCTAAATTTGATAATAATAGATTAGCAATTAAACAAATCATAATCTTATTGGATAAGATTGTATCATTGAATAATTTTAAAATTTAAATATATCTATTACTATTAGTAATTAAACAATTGATTAAGGGATAAAAAAAATTAAAATACTGGGTCACAGAATTCTTTTAATAAGTAAATAATAGATATGATTTATCTAAATTTGATAATAATAGATTAGTAATTAAACAAATCATAATCTTATTAGATAAGATTGTATCATTGAATAATTTTAAAATTTAAATATATCTATTACTATTAGTAATTAAACAATTGATTAAGGGATAAAAAAAGAAAATTAAAATACTGGGTCAGAGAATTCTTTTAATAAGTAAGTAAAAGATATACATGGTGAATATATTTAATTTTGAAAATAAAAAATTAGAATATATAGATATGATTTAAAATAAAAATGTATTGATATGATTTAATTAAATCTGATTTTGATATCTTAAAATATTTATGATTTATCTAAATTTGATAATAATAGATTAGTAATTAAACAAATCATAATCTTATTAGATAAGACTGCATCATTGAATAATTTTAAAATTTAAATATATCTATTACTATTAGTAATTAAATAATTGATTAAGGGATAAAAAAGAAAATTAAAATATTGGGTCACAGAATTCTTTTAATAAGTAAGTAATAGATTGTGTTTTATTTAATGAAATATATGCTTTTATAAAAAAATAAAATGTATATCTCGTTATAATAAGTGCAAATGACTAACTAGTTATATAGGAGTAGGGGTGGTGAATGAGCCGAGTTTTGACATGTTGAAGCTCGACTCGTTTATGATGAGCCGAGTCGAACTAAACTTACGAGTCTAAGCGAGCCTAGTATTTTTTGTTTTAGGATTTTTAGGGGTTAAAAATAAAATTTTAGTCTAAATGGGTCGAGCTCACGAGCCTAAACGAATATTAATCTTATATAGATTTAGTGTTTTGTATTTACACACGAGCTAAACCAAGCTTTAAGTGAGCTTTTTATAACACAAACGAGTCGAGCTTAAACATAAAATTAAGCTCGGTCCTATCTCGAATCTAACCGAGCGTTAAAAATTGTTCAAACTCGACTCATTTGTATAATTGAACTAGCCCGAACAAGCTCCAACCGAACCAAGCCCGAGCGGCTAGATTTTTTTGACTACCTATAGAATACTGTAAATGGAGTAGTAAAAAGGATTGTAAGTGTAACAGTGCCCAACCTTTAAGGACAATCATCATAAGTTCATAACATCTATTTTTACCATTCAAACATGTTTTGAATTTTTTTAAATGTGCATTTGTCCAATTATAAAATAACATATTTAAAAAAAATAAAATATGTACTCAACTGAATAAATGGATTTCTCTTAATATATGCTATATCAAAGAAAAAGATATATATACTGCAGCACGCAGGAATAACTGACTGAATGAGCATAGATATTGAGAGAGAGATTTATAAATAATGACTTAAAATTGAATTTTTTTTTTAGGGAAAAATCGATATAACTCCTTGGAAACTTGGGTAAATCGGAAAAGGTCCCTGAAAAATTAGAAAATCATTGTAGGTCCCTGCATTTTTTTGTGGTTAACGATTTAAGTCATTGGGTTAAAACTCAGTTAAAAAAAAAGGTATATGCTAAGAATATTCTCTCAGGCTAACAGAATCTGTTAAACACATATTCGAAAAAGTCCTTACAAAAGTGAAAAAATAAATATTAGTCCTTTTCTATGCCTAAAATGCCCTTGGGACATTAAAATTTCAATATTGCCCTCATCTCCTCCAACAGACAGATTTATTTTTCATAACTTTTTTTTACCGGTTGTTTTGAGACAACTCCAACGGTCAAAAATTGAACCGTTGATTCCTAGCTATTTATTTGACAACATCATCTCTTCTCCAAGCTTCCATCACCCCCTTCATCTTGCATTCCATTCAACCCACTCAGATCTGGCTGAAGAGTAGCCTTGCACTTCGTTTATCGTCTGGTCCCCATCCACCGGTTCTTCTTCTTCAACTTAGCTTCATGTCCACCATGTCTGATTGTGTAAGAATTTTGAGTTTTTTTATTTGTTGAATCATTTCCTCTTCACAATGAGACCAATTTCATACATTTGAATCATATTAGGAAAGGTGTTTGTTGAAATGCCTAAACCATGGTTCTGTGTGTTCATGTGGGCTTCAAGTGGTGTGGTATTTAGGCCTTCGTATGCATACATTCCACCGCGTGAATGTCGCTGTAAAAAAGGAGATTGCGTGATCAAGACTTCCAGTCAAGAGCATAGCAAAGGTCGAAGATTTTATTCGTGTCCCATGTATAGGGTATGTAAAATAAAATCCAATTGGTCTGATTTTACAGTTTGATTGAATTTACTAATCTATGTATTTGTTTCTCACTACAGACTCCAGCGGACTGTAATTTATTCGAATGGATCATGATCCTAATCATTCAACTACTAACATCAAATACCTTCTGATGGGGATTAAAGAATCTCTACACAAGAGGCTGTCTTTGCTGGAAAGTATAAATAAGAAGCTAAGTTTGGTCCTCATCTGCATATTTGCTCACTTTTTACTTTTTGTGTGTGTTATATGTAAGGGCGCTCTGTAAACTAAATGATGTTTTGAACTATTGAATGTCAAGCCTTTTGTTTATGTAATGCAATAAAAAAATCTTTGAGCTTTATCAATTGTTAAATATGATACCACACAGGCAACAACTTGTAAACATCACTTTGTTTCAGCTTGAATATTCTGCACCTATTAATCGAATAGTAGACCTGATTATTTCACAACACTTGTAAACAACACACAATTGAGACTTGTAAACAACTGAATAATCCCATGGTATAAACAACACACAGACCTGAATACGTGTAAACATAATTTCATAGATAAGCCATATATATTTAATACCAGTAGCACACATTGTTCAAAGACAAACAAAAACACCATCAATCATACATACTTAATACCAGCAATAGTAGCAGCACACATACTTAATACTAGTAGCACACATTGTTCAAACACTTAATACACTACATTGTTTAATAACATGAGAGTGAAGTTGTAACAGATAATCTAAAACCATTAAGCCTTAAGAACAATAGCAGCCTGGAAGAAAGTTTTCAAAGGCAGCAGCAAACTGAATCACCCTGTAGCAGAAGTACACCTGACACCACTAGCAAGTTTCAGCACCTCTTCCACCTTGATCACCCTACAACAACTAAAATGATTGAGTGGTATAAACTTTACTCAACAAATCAAGAAAAAAAAAATTTGAGATGGTGCCTAAGAATTCAAGACTCTCAAATTTATATGCATCAGAAGGCACATGGGCATGTTAGTAAGATCAAATGTAGAATAGACCTGTCATCCTCTATGAAATTGCTGACTTCTTTTGTCCAAAATCTTATTCATGACTCCCAGGGTTCTGCCTCTCCCCTTTCCAACATTGGATCTGTTGTAAGAACTGAACATAATTGTTTTTAACTCTGCTCAATTAATGAACTCAAGATTCTTCAACATCTAATACTAAAAAAAAAAAAAAAATTTCAAGCTAAACAGCATCAATACCTGGATTCATGGACACTACTTTGTGTACTTGGTCCACTCACATTCATCCCCTTTGTAAAATAATTATTTTTCATGAATGATGATTAGAATTGAACTTATGAACTCAGAGTTATGAAAGAACCTCATGCCACTCATGTTGGTATGAGTTGACATCCCAGTAAACTGAATAGGAACACATGGTTGACTTGTAGAATTGGAACACATGGTTGACTGAGAATTGAATGATTCAATAGTTGCTTTAGAATACAAGTCTCCAAGAGTGGATTGGAGGGTCATACCATTGAGATTCACTTCATTTCTCAATTGCCCTCCACTAGCATGAGGATGTGATGGTGCTGAAGGGGTTGTGTTCACAAATGTTGGAGTCCTACATAAAGTAAAAAATATTGAATTAATTGATTATGTTAAAAAAATGGAACAAACCAAATGAATTGGATGCCTAAAAATGAAATACCTGCTATCCTTGGCACTTCCTTGACTACTTGACTCAGTTATTGGGTTTTTGCAAGTGTTCTTGTGGTGACCAAACATATTACGTCGTGTGCGCTTGTGTTAATTTTGCCTTTTCTCATTCGGATCACGTATTCTTTTTTTTTTTTTGGTCTTCCTCTTGGACAAATTGTTTTTGGAAGGACCACAACATAAGAGAGATCAACCTTCTCCCACAACTCCCTACTAGGCATAGCTCCCACATGGATTGTATAAGCAGATGTGAATCTCTTAACACTATAGCAATCATCAACAAAATCTTGAATATCCAGCCCTCTAACAGAAGAGATGAATACAGCAGCATGCTCACAAGGGAGTCCAGTGGCCTGCCAAGCCCTACAAGTGCATATCTTGTCATGCAGATTCACTACACATGTATACTTTGGGCCCACAACCTCTGCATGAATATCAATGCTCCTCCTTACTATGCAATTACCCTTCTCTTTGCAAATATGTTGTGCATATCTGAAGGCCTTTGGGACAGGCTTGCCTTTCTATTTTTTTGCTAAACATCGGCGATGGTTCATTCTAACCATAATCATCCCTCTAATTGTGTCAACCAACTCCACAATGTGCAACTGTCTTGCTTTATTTATCCAAGCATTGAACGACTCAGACAAATTATTTGTCAAGTAATGAGATCTAGCTGCAGTCCCAAATTGATGCCTGCTCTAAAGTTGGTCTTTTACATAATCCAAATATGCTACTGCTGATGGGGATGTCAATCTAATCTTCAAATGCTGCCAAATGATATGAATTAGCACACATCCAAACAAGCCTCTCAAGCAGTTCCCCTGAATGCTTCTTCTTGAAGTTCTTCTTTTAACCTTAGCCAAGTAGCTGGAGGGATTAAAACAACATTTCCTTAATAATACAAGGACCTACGATGATTTTTTAATTTTTCAGGGACCTTTTCTGATTTACCCAAGTTTCCAGGGAGTTATATCGATTTTTCCCTTTTTTTTTAATACCAAACCTATCCGAACCAACCCCCACAATTCTATTCTCATAAATCTGAATTATTGCCATCTTTCCAATATTTTTTTTTGTGTCCATCTTTCATCTCTCCAGTATCTGTTGAACACTAAAATCCAAAATTAAAGTTGATTCTTCAAATCCTTGCTTTTTCATTCAAAATATCCCCTCCTAAGAAAAACTTCCCCTCCAAGAAATGCAATCACATTTGATTGTCAAAGAGAAGCTTCAATCCAAAGAAAATAAAAATATAGAAAAGATGGGTGGAAGTCTTCTTCAAAGCCAAGGAACTTTTAATAAATAAGAGATTAAAAAATGGTACTTCTTAGAACTAGGTTTTCGTGAGCTTTATATCTGTAAGATATTTTTTTATTATAAAAAAAATATCAATAATTGTTGTGTGCGTTTGTTTTATTTTTTGATTTTTAATTCATGTATTTTTATTGTTCTTCCATGTATTAGGGAGTTAGGATAATCAAAATAAAAGCCAAGGAGCTTTTAAATTCATTTATTATTTAAATATTAATGCTAATTTATTATTTTAAAAAGATTTCAGGGAGTTAAGATGATTTTTAAATTTTACGGAGATTTTTTTCTATTTTCATAAGTTTTAAGTGAGTTATATTGATTTTTTTCAATAAATGGAATAAATTTTAAAATGATATAATAATAATCTTCCATGCATGGTTTGGGTTAACCACACATCTGGTTAATTTTACGGACTAAAATAAATATTGTCTAATAAAATTGAGACAAAGAGGATTTACCAATTTACAAGAACTTTTTATGATTTTCATAAGTTTTCAGGGTGCTACATTGATTTTTTCCTATATTTTTTAGATTTAAGGAATACTATCTAAATCACATGAAAATCTATATCATATAAAGTGTTTATAAACCATTTCAATGAACTTCGTCACGCTATTTTTTTTTTAATGTGGGCAATGATTTTTCGGAAAATATTATGTACATTCTTAAAAGAATTTTATGTAATTTTATTTCATGTCTACTTAAAATTGTGAAGATTGAAAATTATATTTGAGGAATTTTTTTTTTTTGAGCAAAGTTATATTAGAGGAAGTTAAATTTAAGATATCCATATTTTTGTTATAACAGTCTATATCTTATCGATTTATCCATTTTTAAGTTGTTTTTAAATTAGAGTATCAATAAATTAAAAAATACATATGTAATTAAAATTGAAACACAAATTCCATAATCAGGCTATTGAATAAATTTCCAAACTCCCCCACTTTAAAAAAAATTTACCAACCAAAACTTTGGGCATTCCCTATTTTATGATTAATCAAGTCCGAATGCCTATCATTTCCTTAAAAAAAAAAACAAAATATGAAAACAATTATGAAACCTAATGCTCATCTACTCCCCAGCAATTTCAATTTTTTTTTATTATTCTTCTCCTAATAATGAAGTAATACTATTATGAAAAAAATATATATACATTAATGATTGAGAAACCAAATATTCTTATTGTTATGAAAAAAATAAAAAAATAATCGAGCATATACTACACTAATCGATTATATACTATACTAGTCAATTATATACTATACTAGAACAATATATGCACCACTAATAGAGTTGTGTGATCAAAACTAGACCCGTGGGCCTTCTACCTCCACGCGGCATTGCTCCGTCAGGCTTTCACTCGTTGCGGAAAATTCCCCACTGCTACCTCCTGTTTACAAATAGAGTTGTGCAAACAGTTTGAGTGTACCCACACTTTAAAAACAAAGGTAAAATCACACACAGTCCCGTGGTATATACTTTTATGGAAGATGATATATATTCTGATAAATTATATAAACTCATTTTTAAACTTATAAAAATTTTACAATTAGATCTAGATATATATATCTCGTTAATTTAAGCATATGTAATAATAAAAAACAGAGTTGAAAAAAAATGTATATAACAACTCTAAAAAAATAAAAATCATATGACCAACTATGAATGTAGCCCCACCCATATTTCCATAGTGCTTCCTGATTTTATTTTTTTAAAAAAAATATATTCATTCATTGAAGCATGTATTATTATAAAAAATGAAATATACATTGATATATATTAATATATTTTTGTTAAAAAATAAAATAAAAATTAATTTTCTCAGTACATTGCAGTATATATGCTCAAGAATGATCACTTTTAAAATGTAGATGAGATTGTAAAACATACGGAGAGAACATGAGAACTCAGAAAAACAATTAAAAACTGAATCCATGAAAAGATCACCTGAGTCCAGATCCACCAACCATTAAATCCCAAAATCTCCCAAAAATAATAATAAGTAAACAAATTAAAATCTATTTATTCCAAAAATATTAGAGGGAAGAAAAGAAAAACACAACCCCTCCGCGTGTGATGCTCCGCGGTGAACGGTGGTGTCGATCACCCACCGCGTGATCAGCTCTTCTTCTCCAAAGACCACACATTCTCTTCTCCCCTTCCCGTTGAGAACTCCTTCTTCGCCACGTGTCCCCCCCCCCCCCCTCTCTCTCTCTTGCTATATATATATATATATATAAAAACCCAAAGACAGCATTTTTTTGACCCTTCCCTCCCTCTTTTGGCTCCACTGCCTCTTCGTTTCGATTTTTTCAAACCATCAGAGGTTTGGGTCTCTCTCGCCCTCCCTTAAAAATCTCGTCTTTTTGGGTTCAGTTTTTAGTTTTTCGTTTGATTTGGATATGCAGTCTTTGAAAACTCCTTGAGACTTTTGGTGGGTCTTTTTATTTTTGGTGGGTTCTTCATCAAAAATCGAGGGATCAATTTTGGCTTTTCATTTTTTTGAAAGCGGTGATTCAAATCTGAAGGTTTTGATTGAAACCCAATCTGGTTTTATTGAAATCTCAACTGGGTTTCCTTGCTTGATCACCATCCGATCCCTTTGAAGGGAAAGAAACCATCTTTTTCACTTTTTAGTGATTCGGATGACTTTGAATTACTACCCATCGCCGATCTTCCCTGCCGATTGTCCGTATGTTGGCGATTTCGACCGTTCGGTGTGGCTCACAGAGAGGAGCAGTTTTGATGAGTGGTCGGGGAAGTTCTGTCTCTCCGATTGGTGGACGGACAACGACAAGTGGTACGGCTATTGGGATGGCTGGACCTGCGACGGGCCCGATGTGTTGTGGCGTCACCCGATGGACGACCTTGGCTGCCTCCCGTCCGATCCCTTCGACATGGGCCTCGCCTCCTCCTCCTCAGCCTCGTCCACCGTTGATGACTCGGATTGCGAGATCACCAATGTGGATGATTTCGAGCCTGAGCCGCCTGTGTTAGAGGCTGAGGTTTGGGATTCGCGGGTCGAAGGAGGGGAGCCCCATGAGGCTCTCTTGTATGCGCTCAGTTATCTGGGAATTCGGGATCTCTTATCGACCGAGAGGGTCTGCAAGACTTGGCGGATCCATATTCAGAACGATCCGCTGTTGTGGAGGAATATCCACATAGAGGAGCCGTTGAACGTTATCAAGGATGATGAACTCTTTCGACTTGTCCAAAGGGCGCAGGGGTATCTTGAGAGCTTGACTATGATCAATTGTCGGGTGATCAACGAGGAGTGTTTGAGACGCGTGCTTGAGATCAGTCCGAAGCTCAAGAGGGTTCGTATCCGAAAAGCTTGAATTTTTTGGCATCCTTTGTGGGTTGTGTTCTTTTATTGGTTTATATTGTTTAACATGGTATTATCTCATTCGATGTGTTGTTTCTGTTAGCTGTATTAGGACATTGTAGGTAACATATCTGTTTTTTAGGAAAGAAAGTTGATTATATTTGGTATGTTAGACTGACACGATAACCATAGTTAATGGTTGGTATCACTTTGATTTAATATTCTATATTGTTCGTATCCCTGTTCTCTATTGGCAGTACCAGGTCATTGTAGGACATCCAATAGCAGCTGGTCATGTTTAGAGTAGATTTTGTCTATAGAAAATGTTAGGGACAATTGTTTCTACAGTCCCATTTGTAGCCCCCAACATGTTTTATTTTTTCTAAAAGGAATTCACTTGTTTAATGAAATACATTTTTTTTTTTTACAAAAAGATGAAGTATTACTCGAATGAATTGAATGCAATGTTTGAAGAAATTAATTACCCGAAATGTGTTAAACAGTTACCATTTTATAATCTATGAGAAGGGGTTCCTATTGTAGGCCATCCTATAACAATTGTTCATGTTTAGAGTAGATATTTTAACTATTATAGAAGCAATGTTTCAAGAAACTAATTACCTAGAAATGTGTTGTATTATATTTTAGGAAGTCATGTATTAGTGATCATGTTTATAATGTATGAAAAGGGCGTCCTATTATGCAGCGTAGTTACTTGTTGGTTCCCACATTGTCATCTCTTAAATAATGTTAGTCGCTATTGTCCACAAGGTTTTATGACTTCATTAGTATATGGCCTTCATGTTCACCTCATATCATTGTTTTCTCCCTCCATGCATATCTGTTAGTGCTTCTACTTCACTCCATGGTTTCACCTCGATGTCGGCTCTTCGCCACCTGGGGGTTGTTTTTATGATGAAAAATGCTGCCGGAAGATTAACTGAAATGTACAAGTTCCTTGACTACTCAAGTTGCTCAAAAGATTCCACATAGAAAGAAGAGTTGTGAATTGATCTACTTTGTGTGCATCTGTCTGCCTTCCTGATAAATTATCGAATTCTCAGGTGGTCATTTGTTCAGGAATTTGAGAATGATGAACGATTGCCTTTCTGCCTCAATTTTTACAAATCCTTTAGCCCTCATTGCTAGCCTAACAGCCAATTCTTTTATCACAACAATCATTCCAATGCCACAAACCACTCCTTTATATCAATAACTGCCCCAAAATTTTCAGGGAACTCATCTCAGTGATGACTTCTTCATGTGTTGTTAACACATCAAATGTGATTCTCCTCCTGAACAATGGAAAGTTATGGGGGGGGGGGGGGGGGTGTCTTTCCTATGAGTCTATTTTGGAATAACCAAGTGAAGTCCAGCATCTTAATGACTATTTATGGGTCTTGACATGATCTAGCTGTATTAGTCATACCCGCATGAATAGTGCTTTATGCATTAATTTTATGCTAAGGTTTTGGAAACAGTCATTTTATCCACACCATCCATGTTTTCCAATTAACTTATATCTCTTCCATATGATTTGGGGGTGGCTATTTTTTTAGCTTAAAGTGTGAACCCATTTTGATTAATTTGATTAGATGAATGGGACGTTCTGGTGTTTGATTTAGGAACATTAAATTAGAATCAGCATGATATGCTACATATAAGTTTTGTGTAATTTTATTGATTGTATATTTCAGAGTTTTTCTGACGTTGACCAGTGAATGATATTATGCAGGTAGCTAATTTAGCATGTGGTTAAATATTGGATTTGCTTTTTTTTTTTAGCGTAAGCTCTGAGTTATTTTCAGACTGATGGAAGAATGGTTGCTCACGCTTTAAGCATTTTTATGCTGTTAAATTTGTTGTTCTTTAATTCTCCATGTCATTTTTTTTTGTTTGGTGATGGCATCTGTCCTGCTTTGATTGCTAATATCACTTAATGTTCATTTAATTCTAGCATTGCTGGAATTTCTATTTCTTGATCAAATAAACTAACTTCTAGCTGCATTTTTGTTTAAGTATATCCATTATACCAGTTATTTATTTATTTATTTTGGTCTTTTCTTCTAGCTGAAATGTATATTTGTAGTCCCTTCCTCCTTGTTTGTATTATATATTGACTTTTGAAAATGTGATGTCACTCATGCAGCTGAGCATACCTGGATGCTCGAAGATAATGATTGAAGGCCTCATCGACATGTTAAAGTGTCTCAACCTTCGAGGACTGAAACATCTCAGAGTATATAGACTTCATAATGTTCAACTTAAACATTATCAGGAGCTTAAGTTATTACTGGATGCAGACAAGAGTGACCATCAAAAAACTTTCATCCCAATCTTTTTCCACAATGAGAACTCATCATATTCCTTTAAAAATGTCCGGAAACTCGACATCGAGCCGTGCTATATGTGTGGGAAACCGTGGCTCCTCTTCGATTGCCCGTTGGAGAGCTGCAAGGGGAGTCAGTCCTCCTCTTCACCATGTAGGGCTTGCATCAACTGCATTCCAAGGTGCATGAATTGTGGAAGGTGCATAAACAACGTCGACTATGTGGAAACATTTTGCCTCTCTTTTTGTTGCTGGGGATGCAAGGAGGTGTTGGAAGCTTACGATATGGAGGTTAAGTGATTTCTTAATTATACAAGGCGTTTATATTGCATGAGGTTGTTTAAAAGGAGAATGTGTTCCTTTTTTGATGAATCCATTCTCAAGGTTGGTGGTTCGTTTGGTGATGTTGGAGATTTGGGTGATCCACAATATCCGTCTTGAGAGGAGAAGCAGTGGGTTATGAAGTTTTCATTTAAAAGAAATTCAGCCAAGTTTTCAACAAAAATACACAAAAATGGAAGCGAAGTTGAACGTTGGTGTTGGATTCAGAAAGAAGAAAAAAATCAATAGAAAAAAGCGAAGAGAAAGAGAAGCTGGAGTTTGTGAGCATGATGGGTCCCACTCTTCATCAGCCATTATTATGCTCAGACTTTCTTGTTTGTCAATGGTCTCCTTGTGCGCCATCAGAAACCTGCATCTTCTATGTTTTTTTCGGAAGGTATTCATTGGATTTGATGCTGTCGGAGATCATGTGATGCGTTATCTGTCACATGTTGCTGGATGTTATCCGCCGGTATGGATGAAGTAAGAATAAACTTATGTTGGTATATGATATTGTAAAACTCTGTTGGAAATGCCATTATGTTTCACTGAATAGGCAATGGACTACTGATGTGGAATAAAGATCTACCATCTTTTATGATTCCTGGTTGTGCATTTCTCGTATGTTTTATCAATTATTGGATCCTGTTTAATTGCTATGAACCTGCCATTAAAACATTTAGCTTTTACCTGGTTGTCATGATATATCTAATTCTGAATCTTCTTCGAATGAAATGGATGAAGAGCTGGTATTAATGTCACATATTTTATGGTTATTATATCTGATACTTTGGTCAGTTGATTCATCATTTTCTTCTTGTCTTCCTGGTTCTGTAGATGGGGTTCCAGATAAACCCATGTAAAATGCTTGATATACTAAGGCAATGAAGTGGATTCCAATTCGATTCATCTGCAGTGGCTTCTCAAAACAGCTTTGATCATTTGATGCCATGTCTGTGTTTCTGTGATTGAGATGTTATTCTGTTCTTCATTTTATTTCAGTTTGGCATATAAGTTAGATACCAGATTTATGATGTTCAAATCTGTTTTGAGGGCGGGGCTTGATGTTCAGCTTAAAACTGGATTACTGCATCAATAATGATTTTTAAGCCCCAATTGATAGACCCCATCCCAAGCCCCATGAGGTGGCAAGTTTGAAATACCTATATTACCTCCTTCCCTAATTAATCGTTTTTATATTTCATAACCGTCCCATTAATTCTGAGGTAGTTATGATTTGTGATATCTTTCCATTTTTGAATATTTGTTTTCAATTTGACGTCCAAAAAATTCACGATTCTTCATTTTTGATTTGTGAATGATCGGCTGATAGGAAAATAAATATGAATTTCATTTTTTTTATTCAGATCTGGTTGGTGTATTCAAGGTGAATTCACAATTTTTTTCTTCTGTGCAAACAGAAATTGTTACATCCATGTTAGGATTTTTCTAGTCCAAAAAATTACAATATTTAGCGATTTTTTAGTTTTCAGATGGATTTGAAAACAAACATCGAATTTATTTTTGTTTCAGTTCGATCGGTGGAGAAGAGAAGAATTTGATTCATTTAGTTTTATTTGTGACCAGTTTGTAGTGCAAATAATAGCTATCCATTCAGGCTAATCCTTTTTCGATCTAAATAAATTATGTTGATTTTGATTTTTCGTTATTCCTTTGAATCATCATATACATGTATTGAATCTGAATTTAATTTTAAATTCAGATACATGGCATGTATCTTGATTTATATGCATTGTTGTGTACCAGGTATGATCTGTACAATCGTTTTATGATTGTGTGTTTGTGTATAATTATGCATAATGTGTCATTCATGATATTTTTTAGCTTTGTATCAGCATTATTCGACTCATTCAAATTTAAGATTTTCAAATATAGTGCCTATTCACTTGTATGGAATGTGTATTTGATAATACAAATTCCAGATACACCTGTATCTGAATTTGATATCCAGCCCATTTTGAAGGTCGTTATTTATATTTCCATAGATTTAATTAATGTATAGTCGATTAATATCTAATTGCTTATTGTTGGTATTTTGAAGACCTTTTATGAATTTTCTGTGCAGTGCTCAGTAGCATGTAGACCATAATTGTACATTTGGATTTTCAGATATATTACTATATCTTAATTTGATAATATGTGGTTGATGTTCTGATTTTTCATCAGGCAGTGATTGTGATTTTATGGAGAACACATGCGAAGACTCAATTCATTTGGATGACATCAATTATTCATGTTCTGTGGAAACTAGTTTATTGAATGAATTGTTTGTTGTGGCTGGTCAACAAAATGTATACGAGATGCAACTTATTTTTGAAGATGCGAAAATCGCGGCAACAAAAGAAGCTACCGTGAAGCTTTAGAAACAAGTTGATGAACAATTCCAGATATAGTTGATTCAGATACATAAAGTGTTTACAAAAATATTAAGACATTTTCATCAAGGGATTTAGATATGTTTTATAGAACATGAGTATAACATTTCAGATATAGTTGAGTATTCCAAATTATAAGTTTGAAGATATTAATACACTATACATTTTGATTCACGGCACATACAACTTCTTAATAGCATTTAATGTGAATAATGGGATCTCTGTTTCTACATAATTGCTTCAGATTCAGATATATTTGGTTAACAAGTTTTCAGATACCGATACAGTTGATTCAGATACATACATTGTTTACAAAAACATTAAGATATTTTCATCAAACCAATATATCCTAATTATCAAATATAAGATAATAATACATGATTTACATTTATATGACATTTCAAACATTTCATTTGGTTATTTTCAATTGCTCATTCAATCAGATTTTGTTTCACTTAATTAAGAAACAATTGCATATTATATACATTTTCAGATACATGTCTCTGACGTATGTATTCGTTCATCAGTTTTTTGTTTTCTCAGAAAATGAACTGTGTACACGAGAAACCCTAAAACAATTGAAAAATGTCAATTTTTTCCTTTAATCTAGATACACTGATAGATAAAGACAATGTAGCAAAAACAATTTCGTTACATATTAGAGATTAGCACATGCTTCCAAACCTAAAAAAAAAAAAATTCAGATTTTGTTTGGATTCAGATACATGTATCTAAAACACTAATTTCAAGCCAATCTTTTTTTAGATTTCAGATGCACGTATCTGAAACACTAATTTTTCAAATGGATTTTATATTCAATCAGATTAACAGGAGACCAGAAAACGGAAGGGAATCGTTTCATATTTAATTTTGAAAATCAGATATTTCGTCTTATAAGAAGTGTAAAAAATTAATCTAAATTGATTTGTTTATATCGCCCCGCCAAAAAAAAAAAAAAAAAACCAGGACGGTGAAGTTTCGATTGTGGCAAGAAATCTAACATTTTTTTCACTATTGTTGACGATCTGTTTGGGGAAGAGAATCAGATGATATGAACTCTTCATAGTAGAATTTTTTTTTTTGTTCGTATGATTTTGTCCAATTTAGAAACCCTAAGTTTTAAATTTTTTTTTGGAATATATTTTGTGGGGGAGAGGATTCAATGATCCCCCTTTTTTTGGGATTCTGTTATGAAGGATTAATGATGGGGAGAGGATTCAATGATCCCTTTTTTTTTATTCTATTACGAGCATTAATGATATTAGTTAATTAGAGCTAATTTTTAAAAATCTTAGAATGATAGTAATGTCATTGTCATTTTAATAGTTTGAAAAAGTTAAACAAAGAACCAATAGGAGAGTGCCACCTATTGGGGCTCATCAATGAGGCTCAATTTTTGGGGCCCAGGTAGCAGCACTGTTACTGCATATACACACACCTCATTTTAACTGAACATGTGTGAATAATTCTTTGCTGCCATTCATTGATGTTTCAATCTATATCTCTATTCATCATCAGATCACACAATCCACATCTGATACACGATTGGAAAAAGAGTTTCATTTCTTAGGAATTTTTTTTGACACAAGCCCCTTCGGAAGAGAGCCCCCCCGGGGTACCTGAGTGTATAAGTGCCCATTATAAAAGGAGAGTATATATTTTTCAGTTCTATATTTCTTATTAGCGTCATGCATTTCTATTAAGAAAACATATATCTTGTAGAAATATAATATTTTTATAAATTAATCTATACAATTCATTGATGTATATATTTTATTTTTTAAAATATAAAAACATAGACATTATTAGATGACGCATATTACTTTTTAAAAAAATTGAAACATCTTTGGATTGGAGTCGGGGTGGTAAAGTAACATTTTTATATACATAAAAAGATGTTTTTTTTTTCTTCTTTTAAAAATGTGATATTTCCATGATAAGAAGATGCTCTTCAAACTTTTTGTGTTTAACATCCCCAGAATCCAAATATTCTTTTACCAATGATGATGTATCTCATGCTTCATGATTTGAAAAGACAAACCTAATTATTGTCCTTGTATGTACATCCAACATAGAATTTTTATAAGCGCAAAATTCATCTCAAATACATATAATTTTATTATTTCTATATTCTTATCAAAGCATGCACTGTATTAAATAGACAACTTGCTCAAACACAAACTTTTAACTATGATGGTCATATGGGTTGTTTGGAAATCAGGTTCATAAGCAAAGGGGCATTTACTTCCACCCATCCTCTCATTCAAACCACCCTATTAAAAAAAAAAAAAATTTTGGTGGTGAGGAGGAGAAGAGAGAGAAAGAGGATGGTGTGTGAAGGGCACTGATGATGGTGGCGGAGAAGGGTGGTGAGTAGTGAACCCTAGCCTCTCTTTATCTTTTTTTACCCCTCCGCCGCCCCTACCTCTCCCTTTGCCATCTGTGCCCCCAGCCACTATTTCTCTCTCTTCTTCTTTCTGATGTACAACCCACCCCAAAAAAATTTTTGGGGTGGGGTGAATGATAGCAGGTGGGAATAAACACTCCCTATAACTCTATAAGAAATGTTAATCAAGTCATTATCATAACATAACCAACCCAGATTGATGTTACATAAAAGAGTACAACAAACCTTGATAATACATTAAGTACTAAAAACTAGAAAAACAAAAGTACACATCATATTTTAGGAGAGGCCATCCTTTCTTTAGTGGAGGATGGAGCACAGAAAACACAAGCCAGGAACAGAATGGCCGAGGTGGCTGGGTCATCCTCAACTCCAAAGAAGCTCCTCTTGAACTTGCTTTTGCTGCCTTTGTTTAACTGAAGACCTTCCATTCCTTTCTTTTGATCCTTGGTTTCCTCTCTTTTCTTCTTCCCCATTGATACTCTCTCTCTCTCTCTCTCTCTCTCTCACACACACCCCGCTTTAAGATGAAGATATAGTTAGTTGTTCATTTATAGGATGGGCGTTATGATACATGGTCTCGTTTACAACCATGGGTTAAAAAAAATGTCATGTCATGAGTCAAAACATTGAAAAACGAAAAGAAACAGACAACCACAAAAAAAAAAAGATTTATGTGATTTAGTAAATGTTTGCCTACGCCCACGTAGAGGGAAGAAAGCATTTTTATTAATCTCTGGAACGTAGACTTGTGTTAAGGCCTTATGGGGCTATAAAATATGACTCTCTCTCTCTCAAGCTTATGGTGGTCTCTCAATTGTATAAAAATATTTAACTCACAAAAGAAGTACATATATAGTCCAATACATGATCATAATGTTCCCACACATAATACATAATTATAGTATTATCATTACACATGAAAAATACACGTTTAGGTGATGGATATACAATTCTTCTTTGGTGATCCATAAATCAAATACAAGACATAAACACAACACATGCGTGCAATCTCATATACATTTAACACACCTCTTCATTTTGTCTGCTACAAGTGGGTTTGCACGTGAAATTGTTCATAACATTGTCCTGGGATTTCAAACAATGACCAAAATGATTATTGCCTTGGCTTTTTCAAATAAATCACTATCACATCATTCACACTTGTATATGTTAGTCCTATTGAAAATTCCAATTAAAGTCAATTATTGTTAGCACTCCAACAGTGCATAAGAGGGAGAGGTGTCAAGTAATAGCCATGAAAGCTTTGGACAGGAGCTCACATGGTTAACCTCCCCATATAGACAGACAGCGACCCCTCATATTTAATACTAACCCCCGTTTGAGAGTGGAATAATCTAAAAATAAAGAGGAATAAGTAAAAAAACTATTTGTTTTATAAGAATAACCTCTAATATTATGTCTGAAAAAATTAGCATAAGCTTTGATAACTATTTAGGCGGTTGAAATTTTTTATCAAGGCTTTATCTATATCAACAGATAAATTTTTTTGTCTACGTCATTTAAAAAAAATTTATCTTATCTAACACTCTTATACACATCTAAATATATATTCATCAGTCATATTGCATACACACATATTATCAAACACAAATAATTTATGCAAAGGAAGAATTGTTATTTAAAATGTCATAAACTCTTATTCAGTTTTTATCCATATTTATCCTCATTTTATTCAATGTGAATCAAACAACAAAAAATGATTTTTACATTTTTTAAAGAGAATAATGAGAAAAAGAATAACCAAAGAAAAAATTGCCTATTCCGCATAGAAAGAGATTTATTTTTGTATAGCCATTGGTGGCAAATGACTTTATTCTTCACCCCCAAACGGAGGGTAAGTGTTGTTTCGTGTCTTTTTCTATTAACAGGAGAAAGACTCATAATCAAGACCTCTCGATAAAAAAAAAAAAGAAAAAAAAGTTCATTTACCAAGTGAAAGGAGGTGATTCAGTGTATGCAGATTATGTTGATGAACAATGTCATACTACAAAGTGCTCATACCTTACATTTGATATCAACAAGTCATTCTTATCCACCTAAAATACATTTGATCATTCCTTTAATCATTTTTGTAAACCGCGTACAGTTTGATTTTTCTTAATATATTTGTTTAATAAAATATACATATTTTCATAAGAAATTGAAATACATATCTCAATTAATTAAAAATATATATATCTATAATAAGTATATATTATCCTAGATGATTTCATACTAATACATCCCTGTACCTACCATACTTGCCTAGGGTTGCTTTTAACACATGGTTGACTGTGCCCAAATGTGGGAATAGAATTGGAAGGTATCACATGTCAGGTTGGAGAGTAGTTCAAGAGGAATTATCAATTTGTTTAGCCAATGATGATGTTTGGATTCTATTGACAGTTGAAAACAAATTATGGGTCATCTGTTCCAATCATATACAGTCAAAGGCTGATGTGTCCAGTCTTCATGTACCATATTTTGTCAAATTTCTGTATAAGTTACTGTTACATAGAACCCTCGTCCATCTTCTTTGTCTTGTTTTATGATTATATTTTTCTCTTCTCACAAAAAAACAAGATATATGTTTTATCAAATAAAACAAAAAAACACATCTTTTTTTTTTTTTTTTGGTAACAAGGAATTATATATATATATACACACACACACACACACAATGTATTGCTATCAAATATGTACACTTCATTGCACAAAAGCACGTGAAAATGTAATATTCTTCCTTATATTGCTTATCATTGTTGCAATATGAACAATTGGAAAAATTAGAACACTTTCTGAGACTTTTGAGGCCCGTAGTGAAAACATAGGTTTTGAAATAATAATATTGTGCGAGAAGAGGAGGAAGAAGAAGATAAGATCTTATGCAGATCCAATGTCATTTAAAGACCCCAAAATGTCTATTCCTAATCCTAACTGTTGTAATGTATCACATAAAACATTTTATCATTGATTGATGAGGCTCTCAATCAATGGTTAAAATTAAGGGAAAAATTCATACAACCCCCTGAAATCTGATTGAAATTCATATAACCCCTTGATTTTTCTTAAAATCTATATAACCCTCTGAAAACATCTAATAAATCTAAATACCCCCCGAATAAATTTTTTGTTTATAGATGATGAATATTTTGTGAATATTTAGTTTGGTTAAACCTCACTGAAGACACAATATACTAAAAAATCACTATAATGTGTTAAAAATGCGAAAAATCATATGAAAATGATGATTTTACTCTCTCTGGATGCATTATAAAACTCTATCCAGATGAGTAAAATCGTCATTTATAGAAGATTTTTTACAATTTTTAACACATGATATAATTTTTTTGGTATACTGCATTTTCTATCAGGGTCAACCAAACATAATATTAAGAAAATATTCATCATCTATAAATGCAAATTTTATTCAGAGGGTTATTTGGATTTACTTGATGTTTTCAGAAGGGTTATATGGATTTTAAGAAAAGTCAAAGGGTTATATGGATTTCAGTGTATAATTTACTCACGTGTGCTTGTACTACTTATCCATGAGCAACACATGTTACAACCTTTCTTTATAATAGCATGCACTTCAAAGGGTGAGTGTATAATTTTATAAAAAAAGAAAAACAGGATGAACTACAATTGGGGCTACGTGTATCTTTTTCCTTCTTTATATATCACTCTACAACAATCCTTTTGGTTAGACTAAATTTGTAAAGCTTTCTTTATAAAACATGAAAGGATTTACATACAACACAATGAAAAATAAAACCATATAATTGATTAATTATATTAAATCAAATTCAACAATCATCAACACTTACAAATAAGAGGATCCACTGGCCAAATCTTTTTTTATCTTTTATAATTCCTTATTCACCTCTTATTTATTTTTTTATCTACTACTTATCTATGGTCACCCAAACAACAAAAACTTCTTTATTACATTTCTCACAATTAACTTAAAACACAACTAAACATAAAATGACATTCATTATATCTATACTGGAATAATTATCCATCTCATAATAGATTATGTTGCTATCCAAACGGGAGCTTACAAATATTCACGCTTCATTGCACAAAAGCAAGTGAAAAATGTAAACAGAGGCATTTAAGGTTGCCTAGCATTCCTCATCATTTTTTCATCCAAATGAGGTTATTCTGTTTTGAGTTTGGACCCATTGGTTAGTAGGATTATAAAAAGAATTGTCTCAAACAAAAACAAAGTACTAAAAGGGTAATTCATCATTGTTGGATATATAACCAGTTTTATATCATGAGCAGTCTTTACATGCAAAATGAGCTCTGAATGACTCAATGTTTACAGATTTTCAGCATACTGAAGGTGGCAAAGCAGGTTTTTTTCCCCGAGGATAGAGCGACAGCGATCCTCTTAATTTAGATGAGTCACCATTGTGGAGTGAATTTTTTTTAGTTCGCTATCAGTTCTCGGCACATCTGCTGCGAAAGAAAAACCAAAGTTCATTACTAACTCCAACTCTTGAAATTAAAACCAAATGCCCTCATTAGGTTCCACATGAGCTTCATTTCAGACACCAAATGAAGGTAGACTGCATGGAACTTTGTTAATTCGACAGTCAGATGGGTGTCAATAATTTAAATGGGTAAACATGGAACGGGGATGTTAATTCACAAACTAGAAGACATTCAGTTACCAAACCACCTCTTGCCAGTTGGCAGAGGTACCCCTCATCACTAAGAGATCTTCAGTTCCAGACTTACTCTTGTTGATAGATTAAGTTAACCAGCAAAATAAAGCATCATTTGCCTACCACAAAAAAATGCCCCATGTGCGGCCCGTGTAGTCCTCACATGTTTTTTTTAAGTGTATACTTCATGTAACAAAGCATATACTTTCATAAAAAGTGGTAGATGCTTCAATGAATTGTATGGAACCACTTATAGAAGTGAAAAATTACATGCTTAATGAGGTTATATAGCTCATTGGACATATCTGGGACTGCACGCGGGGCTGTAAACAGGTCTCTGTTATGTGCTTAACGAGGTATATAGCTCATTGGACATATATGGGACTGCACGTGGGGCTATAAACAGGAATGTGCGTAACAACGATTAAAAAAATAAGATAGAAGATGTCATTCATAGAAGTAACTCACCCACACTGGCCATCTTACAATTTGAGCCACTTGGGCTTAACTGGCTTCTTCCCCACTGCAGCCTTTGTTTCTTGAAGAGGGGCAGGAGGCTTTGCAACCACAGGCTCAGTGGCAGGATGGGTGACTTCAGATTGTTCATGAACGACATCCAGGCCATTCAGAGACAAAATTTCATCGCGAAGGAATGGGCCTGAGTTCACAATTTGATCACCTGCATGGTCCAATATAAGGCATCATTTATCTGGCCCAATAGCCCACCACATTTTGGAAATTCAACTTCCAAGACATGTACTTCTAGGTCAAGTGAAAGACAAGTAAACATGATAGTATGATACACATACATCCACACAGGAGGAAAGGATGTGTGCATTTCTAGGTCATCTAAAGAAAATTTAAACAATCCTAGCATGCCAATCCTATAAACATGTTCAATTAAATAATATTAAAAATCATTGATTAAACCAAAGATCTTTTCTCCATCTTCATTAATACATCCCACAATGTCATTCAAGAATTTCAAGATGCTAAGAGCATTCATGTCATTTACTTTTCGCATCTATAATATGTGGTAAGAGAAGGGGCTCTGAAATGCCTCACACTACACTGTCAATCAAACCACTAGTTTGGTTCAAAGATAACTTGGAAATTATGGTAGAGGCTATATAGCACGGACACAGACACGGGACATGGTGACACGGCGACACGGCAATTTTTTTAAAAATAAGACACGGATACGGCTAGGACATGACAACAAATAAATTAATATAATAAATAAATATATATCACTATTTTATGTAAACAAACACATTTCATTTAATTCACTATTTATAATCAATTGTATAAACTAATAAATCACTGTTTTAAACCAATAAACCACCGTTTTTAGAAATCATTGTTTTAAACCAATAAAACACTGTTTTTATAAATCACTGTTATAAACTATAAATCATTGTTTTAAACTAATAAATCATTATTTTTTTTAACCTTATAAAAAAAATTTTGTTTAAATGAGTTGTTCTAAGCCGTTTTAAATGGGTTGAATACTTGTGGGCTATGTTTGGGTCTTCTGTTTCTTTTTCTTTTTTCCTTGTGGGCTAAAATTGGTTGGGCCGTGTCCTAGCCGTGTCCAGACAAAATGAAGGCAGACACGGCTGGAGCCATGTCCAACACATGTTCGGGCCGTGTCCCTGCTGTGTCCGTGTCTGACACGGGTACGGGGCCTCCGGGGAAGTGTCCGTGCTTTGTAGGGTAGAGGGTGCTTGGTGAGAAAGAGAACTGCAAAAGTTGTTAATGGGTGACCAATTTCAGAAAACAGGTTGGCGTGTGCAATGTCTCAAAATTTCAGCCAGGAAAGGGGGGTTGGGGGGGGGGGGGGGGTGTGGAGGAGCACAAAATCAGGTGGTATGGTGTCTTGCAAGTTGAATTTTATATCCCAAAGTCCCATATACGCCTTATATGCTTCTCTTTTTACATTTTTCTCTTTATTTTTCTAGTCTAGATCCGTGTGCCAATGAAAACTAATTGAAAATAAATGACAACTCTACTCATACAAAGAAACTAAAAAAAAAAAAGGTCAGAACTAATGACCTGGTTTGTAGCCACATTACATGTGGTACCATTTCAAGAAAACAGTCCCACGAATTTTCATGCAAATCCTACTGTACAGAAGGTGGCATTCTAGCATACTAACATGGTGTTAAGATAACCACAAGCAAATGATGTTAGTGACTGAGAGACACTTAGCCTCTTCGAATCATATAGTAAGATAAATATACAAAGCTTCTCACATGCCATTCTATGTGAAAAAAGGACCGAGGACCAACCTCTTGGGAGATTACCATATGAGAAGTATACAAAGGCACCAGGAGCAAAGCCAGCAGAATAAAAATCCTTCAACATATCTTTGATCTGTTCCTTGGGAGGTGTGGTATCTGAAACATAATGGAAGATTTCTGAACGATGAAACTTTAAGACTAATGTACTATACATATTGCAACTTCCTTTATCATAAAAAGAAAAAAAATCATAAAGAAAAGAGACCAGTCCTGTAGTAAATGAATAATAAAGACATGTTGATACACCATATAAAAAAAACGCATGAAATGTAGTACGTCATCTTAATACCAACTCTGACATGTTGGCAACTCTCTACCCCATCCTTTGTGTCTATTGGTGGCATTTTCCACATATATAGTGGCCCTGCCCACGTCTTTATTAAAGAAAGAAAGCATAAAACTGAAAGGATGGAAGATGAGACAATTTATTTTCAACTAAAACATCTGCACGCTGCAATGAAAGATTAACTCCACTTGTGCATCTCAGTCCACCTTAACAATTGTGACAACATGGGCGCTGATACATTCAGTCATTTTTTGCAATCACTTGTCACTAAGGCAATATATGAAATCACCTAACATAATATATACTCCACTATGTCAGTATTTACTCAATTGCAAGAAACGTAAAAATATATCCGTTCAATTCATACGAGTATATACTTTCATTAGCCAGGTATATACTTCAAAAAAAAAGAAAAAAAAAGTATGCAGTCTGCAAAAGTGACCAGAAAAAGAACTGAGCATAACATTTTTCATCCTAACGTACCAAAGACTAGGAATGATAAAGGTGGTAGAAAATTGGGTTGTAAACTTATGGATTCCATGTCACATAGTCACGCACGAATAGAAACCTATGCCATTCAGTGGCACCTTTCTTGTCCACACTGAAAAGATATTTAGTTGCTAAAGCAATCAGGAGCCGATAAACCGCATGCAAAAACTGAATAGTGAAGGATTTGTTTCTGTTTTGATCAGTATTGTATTTCTTGACATGCTTCGGTCAAAAGCAAATATGTCTGTTCATCTATGAATGGAAATAACTTCAGCCACAAACTAAAAGGACTTCTATAGCAAATAATGTGTAACGCACATAAATAAAATGGCAGATCTGGTCGAGCAAGAACTTTCTGGAGAAGATCCACTAAGCACTGAATTGTCTCTGATGGTTGGAATTTCGCCTCCAAAATATAATTATCAGGGAAATGAACCCTGATGACTGCCTGTGACCAGATAAAATATATGACGTCAAATCATTGGATGAGTAAAGACAAGAAGCACAAATATGCCAAACAACAAAGTTAAGTAGATATTTTTGTGTGCCATATCCAATAAGGTCCTTCAAAGTGGTAAAAAAAAATTAATTATGAAATATCAAGCAGTACCTTAGTTACTTTTGCCCTACGTTTTGCCTCCTCTGCTTCTCGAATTTTACGGGTCTTCAGAAATTGAGCTGCACAACATTTGAAAATGTAAAGTAGTTGCAAGATAAAAGGTTAGAGGTAGCAGGCTACTGGCTTGCAAAACAACATCAAATGCTAATATTAAAATATTTCAAAAATACTTCAAAAAATCAAATGAATAAAACCTTTAGAGTAAAAATAGATCTAATTTTCAGTCCTACCTCCCATTTTATTTGCCATGACATGATAATAATCCTCGGGAGTGAATTCATAGAAATCATCAGGCTCATCTGTCATCATCATTCATAATTAACAAAGGCATACCGGGATTCACATGATATCGAGCCTGTAGTTTCTAAAACACATCAAACCAATTCAGTGAAAACATAAGGAAGCCAAAAAATGAATACCAATTTGGGATGTAGATGTAGATGTTGCTTCATTTGACTCCAACAAAGTTGCCCGGTTTGTGAAAACATGGATTTCTCTCCCAAGTTCTTCAGCAACAGCTGCTAATTTGGCCTAGAATAATGATTTTTTTACGTGGTCAGTAAAGTATCGTAAAGCTGCATGCAATAATGAATTTGTGTATTAAATGCAACAGTGAGCATTAGTCAATATGGCACATGCTCTTGAAAAGAAATTTCATACACGTCTCATATATCAACATCAAAAAGATGAGATGGAGAATGTATGATAGGATAATTTATTACGAGAGAGATTAATTAAGCATCATTTAAACATAGAGAGGACAGATTTTATTGAGGGTGAACATTTAGTTAAAAATACATGTGGGGTCCCATCTTCTTTTATTTTACTTAAGAAGGATACCCTTCACTAGGGTTGGAAACATATCAACCACTCCACATGCCTCTAGTGTTAACCATGTTATCTTCACCAGAGTAAGATGTTCCTAACCGGCATTAGCATTACTCTTCTATAGTGAGACAGATTAAGAAATCCCGGATCCAAAGTAAAGGAGATGAAAAGAATGACAAAATGGCCATTTGTCTCATCAAATTAACTCAAGTTAATTGCATCATGTGGTATACTTATTACATCGATAGCAACAAGCAAGAATAGATAATTGGGCAAATCCCATGAGTAAGAATGGCAGTAATAAATAAATTACTCTGGTATTGATTGATCCAGGTGTGGGGATAAGCACAATCACACATATAGTAAAGCCAAACTTAAAAAATGACTAGAGAGAGATACAAAACATTCAAGAAGAAGCGGTATCTAATGTTCATAGAAAACACCGTGGAGCCTTCATCAGAATATGAGTGCAACAAACACATGTGGTTGAAGTTCTAAAGAAGTAATCTTGAACTTCAAGTGTAATTGAAGTGAAATGAATACAATTCAACAAGAATGGTAATTAAAATTGCTTAATAACACCAAAGACTCTTTATAGAGTTGGTATATGAGTACAACTTGAACACATGAACTAACTGAATTATGCTAGGCCACTATTAAACTACAACAAATTTATGGATAATCTAAGGCGTGTCAAGATGAACCAAGCCTCTACGCGTGCATGTGTATCTTGGGCTTGGCCTTGTGGGATCTCACAAGCTTGGTTAGATCAAGCCCCACGGTAGCGTTGAATCACGTTTTTCTCCATTGTTGAGGGAGCTTTCAGTTGATTTAATAAACTCAGAGAGAGTCTCTAACTTCATTTTAAAAAAAAGAAGCTAAGACCAATCTATGTCTAAGCTAACAAAACTTATAAAAGTGAGGATTCCATGGGATTTATGATGTGGAGAGGGTGAGTCATCATGAAAGGATTCACTATTTGTAAAATTCTGGTGAGACAATGTACTACATAATGCAGCAGGACAATGGGTGCACACTTCCTTTAAGTAGTGCAAGACATGTTTTCCACATTGAATGATTTGGTCTTGGCATCTTAGCTCTTCATCATTATATGTTTGGATTGTCCTCCACGAAATGTTTCAAGTCTAATTATTTCCCGTAACATATGATCATGGAATTTGACAAGGGTTTCCAACAAACTCTATCATCAATCATGACTGGGATTGCCTACCTACTTATCATATGTGTGATTCATCATTCTGCAGCTTACAATTCAGATGTCATCAAAATTCATCATTGGTCAATTATTCATCAAGAAAATTACTGGTTAGCCTTCATGAATGTCAATACCAACATATCATTAGCAAAATCAAAACTTACAAATGATTCTTTAAAAAAACTTGTAAGCCAGAGCAGTTCATCTTCATACAGGAAAAAAAAAAACAAAATTAAGAAAATCCATCACAAAGAAAAACAAAAGATGATCTTCCATCCATATTTGAGCAAGATAAAGATTTGAACTTTCTGGATATAACATCACAGAATCCCTAAAAAAATGCATCGGAGTTCAATTCATTTAATATCTTGTGTTCTTCACCCACCAATTGCAAGATTCAACTGATTCAAGACCCAATCGAGATCTCCCACTACAAAATTCAATATAACAATAACAATAAAAAGAACTCTCTATATTCCATCAACACCCCCGAAAACCCACAAAAAAAAACACAATTTTGAGATGAACCCGCATCATATCTGTGCATTCTTTCCCAAGAAAACAAAGATTTTGAATCCAATCGAAGTGGTTTTCACGTATCAAACGTTCAAAGAAGAGAGAGAGAGAGAGAGCCTTTAATACCTCGGACTCCATTGAATCGAAGCAACTCATTCTCCTCTTCTTCCACGCCATCACAACGAGGAGAAGAGCTTTCAAAGTCTTGTGCCAATCCTCCACTTATATGGAGAACAGCTGTGGCAATGACAAAAAACACCCCGATTTTTTCGGGCATACTTTCCTTTTTTATTCCCAATTAAGGACATTGGTGTCCAAATATGATAATTGCATAAAATTATGTTCTCTCCCAAAAGCATCATTAATTCTGTTTTTTACATTATCATGTTTGTAAATTATTTTTAGCTTATACAATTTTTAATGAATTTATACATACATGTCACAACAATTTATTTTAGGGCGCGTCTATCCCCACCCATCGTTTTTCTTACCCCACCAATCAAAAAATAAAAATAAAAAAAAACGGTGTTTGGCTGTTCCCACCAATCCAGATCGACCGAAATTGGTCGTCATTTCAGATTTTGGACGATCGGACTTCGTCGCCATTTCAGGTTTTGGGCGACAGTAATTGGTCGCAATTTCAGGCTTTGGAGGACTGTAATTGGTCGAACATGGTTCAAAACTATATCTACCTATTTTTTGTAAACAAATAAATTTTTGGGTTTATCCATTATATTCTACATTTATTCTTTGATCCAAACAACAGCTAAGAGGTCGAAAAAAATGTAAGTAGGTATACTTTCAATTAATTCAAATTTTTATAAAAAAATATCTTATTAGACAAATATATATCATTTTTAAGCTTCGTGTGAATTCGTAGTTAAGAGGATTCTTGGTTTGAAAACAAAAAAGACCTATCAGTTGATCCAAACACATTATATATTTGGCTTTTGAAAATTAGTCCGTCACTTATGTAAAAAAAATTGTTCTTATATTCTACATTTAAGAATAATAATTAATTCTCCTTACATTACAACTCAGACTTGAAGTGGTATGAAGGATTCAAGGAAGATATACGTCATGGGATTATGTTTCCAAGAAAAAAATTATAAACTTTATTACAAATCCTGTTCGACCAAGTTTGGTCGTCCGAAACCTGAAATGACGACCAAGTCCGGTCGCCCAAAATATGAAATGGCGACCAAGTCCGGTCGTCCAAAACCTGAAGTGGCGACCAAATCTGGTCGACCTGGCCGGATCGGTGGGAAAAGATGAAACACCGATTTTTTTTTTTCGATTGGTGGAATAAGAAAAACCCTCGGTGGGGATAGCCGTGCCCTTTATTTTATATTAAAAACAACAAGTTTTAGTTTCGGTTTTTTTGCTTGTTTTGTAATCTATTTTAGGTTTTTGCTTCAAGAGCACCTGCAACCATTATCTTCATTTTTTTTCTTAGAATGGAAAAACAATCACTCACTCCTACTTTTCTTTTCTCATTTTCCAATTAATTATCCAACCCTCCCCTTTGAAATTTTATATCTCAAAATAAAATGACATAAATGCCTATTCAATAAATGAAGAATTTACAATTATTTTTGTTTGTTCTTCATTTTATTCTAGTAGAATGAATTGAATTTGAATTGGTGCTTTCTTTTATAAAGTTTTCTTATAGTGAAAAACTTATTGAAAATTCAAACGATATAAAATGGTTGCTTTTTTTTTTTTCAAATGCTCATGATGCTCAAATAGTGAAAAAGGCCCTTTTGCACAAATTAAACTTGATTAAGCTCCTCTGAATGGATCAAATTCTAATTGCAATGTGACAATTGAATGGATAAAAAATCATGAAAAAGTGAGTGAGTCTCAAGTAATGGAGAAGATTTGAGGCTCCTTCGGCGTAGAGAGCCAAATTGAATTTTCTCTTTTTGAGGAAACTTATCAGGGGATTGGAGTGCAATATTTGGTCGTTTCTCTATAATTTACGAAACTTTTTTTCCTTGGGCTAGAGATGCTTTAATACATTTAAGGTGTTAGCATAGTTTTCTTTAAAAAATCTATCGAAAAATGTAAAATTAGAATAAAGATAATTCAATTTGAGAAATGTATATGTAATACAAACACATAATTATAAATAGTTTTTATACATGCCAAATGCATGTGGACCAATGGACAAGATGTGCCTATAATATTAATATGAATAACATAAAATAGATGAAATGTTTATTAAATATTGAACCATAAAAAAATTCATTTCATTTAACATATATAGTAATAAATTTGTATACCATGTAATGTTTTTTCATATTTTAATAAAAAGAACATTGTAAATCTTTGTAAAATTCAATTGAGATAAATCTAGTGAATATCTTTAATTATTAAAATATTTACTTAAAGGGAAAATGACAAAAAAAATTCTCCTAAAAGTTAGAAATACCCATATCAACCACTTTTAAAATTATACCTAAAAAAGTCTTATTTCACCATTTTAGAAATACAAAAGATTAATCTACTCTTATGTAATTAAATCTTTAACATCCCTCTAACCCTCTTAGGTTGTTCCACATCAAAAACCTATTTTTCCTACAAAACAACAATCTCCTTATACATGACCAAAATCAATTCTTTTAGAGGTTTTGTTATTATATATCATATTGTATGTTTCTTATATATATCTTACATGATGTTATTTACCATTTTTCATTGTGTATAATAATAATTTGTAATCTAAATATGTGTTGTGCCTCAATACAACAGATAATATTTTAATATTTTAAATCTTTATTTACATTTTTTTTTTGCTATTCACATATTTTTATAACATCATTAATACAAATTTATTTTTTTAAAGAAGCATCAAATTTATTGGAGTTCATCATCAAAAACTCAAATTATATTGATACATATTTCACAAAATCCATCTAACCACAAAAAATTTAGAATAAAAAAGTTGATGTATATGAAAATATATAATATACATTAACAAAATTAAGAGGGTGAAATATTTTTAAAAAGTTAAGGAGGTATGAAATATATTAAGGATCTAATTGCATAAGGGTAAATTGGTCTTTTCTGTTTCCAAAAATGTGAAATAAGACTTTTTTAGTTATAATTTAAAAAAGTGACTGATTTGGATGTTTCTAACTTTTACAAAAGATTTTTTTAGTCATTTTCCCTTACTTAAATTTGATTTTGAAATCTTAAAGTAAATACATTATGATTTATTCAAATCTGATTTGAAATCTTAGATATGAGAAATTGCTAAATTTAATAGAAGTTAAAAATGAAAAATTGGGTCATTTTTCGTTTAATAAGTAAGTTAAATTCATATATTTTAAAGTGGATACCTTGATGATTGTATCTATTTTTAAATCATCTTAGATAGTTTGAATATTAGAAATTTTTTTAAAATTTCTTGAGCACTTATTCAAAACAACATATATGAACATTGTTTGAATAATTAACATGTTTACTCTCAAAAGAAATAGATAAATTTTTTTTATATACAACGGATTGAAAATAAATATGGATTTTTTAATATAAAAATTGACATATTTACTGTCAATCAGAAATTATTTATTTCTTGAAACCAATTCAAAACCAATATGGATATTTTATAAGAATAAATGACAAATTAAATCCCACTATCAACATGTTTTTTTTTCCTTTGTCCCCCATTGGTCGTAGTACAACGGTTCATGACTTATTTATGTTAGGGTTAGATCTTAGGTTCGAATCTTTGAGCTGACTTATCTACCTGTTTGTTGACGATTATTTGAAAGAATTTTTCGTGGGATCGGGATAAACATACAAAGATAACTTTCTCAACTTTACCATAAGATCAGCCATGAGATCTCTCTGATATTAAAATAAAAAAAAGGTTCAAAGAAAAACACAAACTATTTAATTACTGGCAACTGTGATATGCAGTTTCTTTTACATCTCAATCACAAATCCTTATTTTTTAATACAGTATTATTTTACCATAACAAGAAGAACATGTTATAAATTTGCTGAAGTTTGAAGTTTTCATTTGCATTAAAATAGTAACAAAACTCATATTTGTATGCACTTTGTGCGGTATAAATTACACATATTCATGATGCAATGAGAAATTAATTAGAGGTCTTTGTGGTCACCCATCTATTATTTTTAGATCTCTAGATTTTTCAAGTTTTTTTAGATTTTTAAGGTGGTGAAAAATTATCTCTAGATCCCTTCAGCGGAAGTTGTTTAAAAATACCAAAAATGCATCCATCCAATTATTTCAGTACGCTGTTATCACTCTCAAGTACATTGTTAATCTTCGCATAAAATGTTATCCACTCAATTATTTCAGTACACTGAAAACATTCTCCAGTACATTGCGAAGTATCTCTAGTACACTGTTAACATTTCACAATACATTGTTAACATTTGCATAATTAGATGAGGGTATTTTTGGTATTTTTGAATAACATCTGACTAGACGACCTGAAGACAATTTTTCTGTGCCTTGGAGACCTAAAAAAAAACTAAAAAATTTCTAGGGACCTAAAATAATAGATCAATGATCACAAGGACCCCTAATTAATTTTCCTTATATTTTTTTAACTAAAAATATATTTAATGTAATAAAATATTAATCATTATAAAAAAAAAGGGATGTGTTCCATTAATTAAGTACATATTTCAAAAAAACAAAAATGTATGTGAATTATAAACAAAACTACAGACAAGACTAAACAAAAATAATATTCTTTTTTGAGTATATATCTTATAGACACGTGTCTTAAAAATTTAAGCTTTTTTTTTTTTTTTTAGAGGGGAGGGGGATTTATGTGAGGTGAAGGCGGCACAAGAGGACACAACAAGATTGTCAGGTGATGTTGATGTAAATGTTATAGAGGTGATCGTGGCCGGCAAATAAGCGGTCAAATAGAGGTCAGAGGAGGAGAGGGTGGCGTGACAGAACAGGGCAAGAGTGATGTTGTCGAGCTTGTCGCAGTAGTGGAGATGGTCGGGAGGGTCTTTGGGGAGAGTATGTGAGGTGTCTCTCGTGGTAGGTTAGGATGTGAAGGGGTGGGATCGGTCTATTTCAAATATTCAAAAAGAATTTTAATATGGGGTGGGTTGAGGAGCTGATGGCATGGTCTCCATATTTAGAACATTATATACGATCAATCAAAATTGTACAATTCGGTTATGCAATGAACATTTGATTTTTATAAAGCAGTTATATAGTTATATAATTAGCATTGTCTCTTTCTCTCAAAGTAAATTCTATACATGGATTTTTTCCAAAAAAAATCTTAAATAGAGTAAGCATATGAAAAAAAATAAAATAAAAACAAAATACCCCTTTAATATGTTTCCACACTCCCTTAAATTGATATGATAATTTAAGATCCATTTAAATTTGTGTGATTTACACCACTCTTTAATTTGTACGCCCCTTTCACAAAATGTACATTCATTTATACCCCTCCCATATCCATATATGTCGTGCGTGCACAGAAGACAGATAGGAGGAGGTGGACGACCGATGAAGAGAAGTGTTAGACCGATGAGAAGTTGTTTTCAATAAATGGGGGTGTACAAAATAGAGGTATGTGTAAACAAATTCACTTAAATTGGAGTTGTCCCCCAAGTCAAGTCAGAAAAAAAGGAGCTCTTCTACTCATTTTTTTTTTACAATCCCAAATGTAGTCTCAAGTACCTCGTTAGCCCCTTCAACTCACTGTCACGAGGTATATGCCTTATTGAAAATTTTTCACATTCTCTATAAATGATATGATTCAATTCATTGGAGCATACACTTCACTTTTTAAGGTACATACCTTATTAAATAAGGTAAATGATTAAAAAAAAAACATGTGTAATATGTGTTTTGAATAGTAAGATAAACTGAGTGTGACATTTTTCTAGAAAAAAATGATTTGATAATAGAAGCCCAATGAAAATCCAAACTTGAATTTGAATATGGTTTTCTCCTCTTCCCAATAGAGAGAATCCGCCGGGAGAAAGTCTATTTGTTTGTTAGGGTTTTGTCTAAAAGATTGGAACCCACAGGCCTCCGATGGGTTGCACACGCATGCCCCCTCTTAAATGCATATGAATCTAAAATTAAGCATGTCAATTATAAAAAAAAAAATTCGAATCCGATCCGAATCCATATCCAAAAAATTAGAAATACCTGATATTCGAAGATTCGGAAAGCGGATATGGATATCAGTCTCTGTCCGATCTGAAAAATATCCGTATATGACATATATTATAAATATATATATTTGTACTATATATTACCCATATTGTTATCTTGTATGATTAATCACTAAGATAATATATTATATATTATTAAATTTTCAATGTATGATACCTGAAAGAGATAATAAGCCTTAAAATCTTAATTTTAATTTTGATGTCTCTTTAAAATATCACTTGATTATCTAAATTAATGTTAATATTCAAGCATGTCAATTATCTAAAAAAAATCCGTATCCGATCCGTATCCGAAGGAATCCGAATCCAAAAATTAATATCCGTATCCGAATCTGAAAGTTAGGATATGGATATTGGTATATCCGATCCGTATCCGTCCGAGTGATAGGCTTATCTAAAATCTATTAAAATTGGCTTGATTTACACACCCCTTAATTTGTACGTTCCCCTTCACAAATCTTACAATTCATTTGTACCCCTTCCTCCACATGTCGCAGGAGTGGCAGACCGACGAGAAGAAAGTGATCTAACAAGAAGTTAGAAAGTGATCTAACAAGAAGTTGTTTTCTATAAATAAGGTGTAAAGTTAAGCCGGTCAATTATTTAAAAAAAAATGTATTCGATCCAAATTCGTATCCAAAAAATAAAAAACATTCGATATTTGAATATCTGGAGTGTGGATTTGAATACTAGTGCATCCGATTAAAAAAATATCCGAATCTAGTATATATTAAAAAAATTTAATGTGTTTGTAGAATTTATTGTTTATATTTGTTATCTTATATGATTAATCACAACATGATATACTGTATTACCACTAAATTTTCAATGCATTATATCTAAAAGAGATAATAAGCCTTAGAATCTCAATTTTAATTTTTATATCTCTCTAATATATTACTTAATTATCGAAATTAAAGTTTTCATTTAAACATACCACTTATGTGAAAAATATCTGTATTCGAAGAGATCCGGATGAGAAAATTAAAATTCATATCCAAATGATTAATATATGATTTAGACATTGACATATTCAATTTGTATCTGAGCTGTTGACATGCTTATGTACAGTAGAGGGGCGTACAAATTTGGCCCCCTATTTTATTGTTATATCTATTATCTTTTTCACATATTCCAATCTTTGTCCCGTAAAAATTTTAAAATTAAGGGTTATTTAGTTTCCACCCATTCTAAAACAAGTAAATTATTAAAAACTCCCACCGAAATACAATATTATTATAAATCACCTTAGAATGTTACATAACTTTGTAAAAAATCCAGACAGTCAACAAACTAAGAATGTTATGAGAATATTCCATTTCAACATATGTATATTGACTATTTTACCTTCCTCATTAGTGAAAAAGGTTTTTCGGGATCAATGTGGTGGAATATTTTATTTTAAAGCTATTGGTTTTTTTTTTTGTTTTTTTATCGAATGAAGCATTCTTCTTAAAGCTCTGTTTATACTAAAAAATAAAAAATGAATCTCCAACACTCTAAAGAGATTTCAAGAGGTTGAAGAGATGTACTTAAGACATTTTTCATGAATTGGTGGGGGGGGGGGGTAGAATAGTCAATATATATATGAAACCTTTTCCTAATATTCTTAGTTTGTTGACTATTGGATTTTTTTACAAAGCTTAGTAACGTTTTAAGGGGGTTTATAATAATATTGTGTTTTGTAGGGGTTTTTTAATAATTTACATGTTTTTAAGGAGGGGGTGAAAACTAAATAATCCAAAAATTAAACACTATATGGGGGTATTTTGGTAATCTGCATTTCCAGAGAGAACTCGTCGGAAGAAAGTCACCACAGTCCGACATTCCGAAAAACCTTTCACAGACCCAAAAAAAAAAAAAAAAAAAAAAATGGCGACGCGACGATCTCTATCAACCCTGAAACGCCTCCTCCGAAACCCTAACCCCTCCCACCTCCACCTTCCACGCCGCCCTGTGACCTACATGCCCCGCCCCGGCGACGGCGCCCCGCACCCCGTCACTCTCATCCCCGGCGACGGCATCGGCCCCCTCGTCACCGGCGCTGTCCAGCAGGTCATGGAGGCGATGCACGCCCCCGTCTACTTCGAGTCCTACGAGGTCCACGGCGACATGGCGAGCGTCCCCTCCGAAGTGATCGAGTCGATCCGGAAGAACAAGGTGTGCCTGAAGGGGGGGCTCGCGACCCCCGTCGGAGGCGGAGTGAGCTCGCTAAACATGCAGCTTCGGAAGGAGCTTGATCTTTTCGCGTCGCTTGTGCACTGCTTCAATCTTCCTGGGCTGCCGACGAGGCACGAAAACGTTGATATCGTGGTGATCAGGGAGAACACCGAGGGGGAGTACGCCGGGCTTGAACACGAGGTCGTGCCGGGGGTCGTTGAATCACTTAAGGTGTGATCTTGATCTGGATCTCTCTCTCTTTGATGGTGATTGTGCAAAATTAGTTTTTTTTTTTATTTTTTTATTTAAGCTCTGTATATTATTGGATCTGATCTCTTCGAATAGAATATGAGTGTCTTGAATTTGGTTATGTGATTTACAATTAGGCAGTTAGAGGAGGAAAAATTGGAGTTTTGACCCTAGATAGGGCTATTGAATTGTTTGTAAAACAATGATATTGAAAATGGGGGAAACTATGAAAAGAGTGTCAATGAATAGGTAGATTTAAGAATGGCACGATTGACACTTTGACAGATGGATTTCTTACCCAACTTTGCAGAGTATAGGACTAGCGCCCGGACCTCATCATTAACACTTAAGCATCTCCAATCCTATATCCAAATATGTACCTAAATTTATATTTGAATAAAAGTTACCCAAAAATCTCTTCAACCATTTACCGATTCTCATATCACATCAAGTTTTTACTCAAATTTTTACCCAAATCAAGGAAGACTCAAACCTTTACCCAAATTTTCAAAGGCTATTTTTTTTCTTTAACTCCATATCAAGGGAGATACACCATATTAAATGAAGTTTTTACTCACATTTTTAGTGAAATTTGGATATAGGTTTAAATAAGGGCTGGAGACGGCCTAAGATCCTCTCACATTGTACGATAAGGCTAATGTGAGCCAGGGGCTTCCTTTAATTTGATATAGATTATGTTGTAGATATTGTGTACTTTGTTTACTTCCTCTAACAACATTGTTGTACTGTTTATTTCAGGAAAAACAAGTAGGCTATTGCTTTACAATGATTTCCAACTTGCTTCCACTCCCCCCCCCCCCATGGGTTCTCCAGAATCTCTCTTTCTTTCTTTTTTGCGCAAATTTTGTAGTACAACTGTATGTACTGTTATATATTTATCGATTGTTAATAGAAGGTCATGGTGTGATTAGCTATCATGTAGGTCTTCATACTTTTCAGTAATCTTGAGGTTGAGAGTTCGAGCTTCTGTCACGCTAAGCCTTCTTAAAGTGGAGTTATATTATCCAATAATAAATTGCAGACAGTGGGTTCTTACCTTATTTATATAAAAAAAAAAGAGTCAAGGGAGGTGACACATTAACAAACACTAGCATCTTCTTTGTTCAGCCACTGGTTTTGTCTTTCTCATGGATAGATTATTTAATGGTATGGGAAGCTGTGACATATCAATCTTACATAACATTTGGTTTCTATTTTAATGATTATTTTTATGCACACTTATTTTCATTTGTTTGTGAATTTCTTCCTCTGTTTGTTCGTAAAAGTTGTGAATTTCTTCTTGGAATTTTCAGTTCAGAAACCAGGTTTGTTTCTGATTCTCTGACTATGCTAGGTGATAACAAAGTTCTGTTCAGAGCGGATTGCAAAATATGCATTTGAGTATGCTTACCTTAACAACAGAAAGCAAGTCACTGCTGTGCACAAAGCCAACATCATGAAATTAGCAGATGGTCTGTTCCTGGAATCCTGTCGTGAGGTTGCAACAAAGTATCCAGGGATAAAGTACAATGAAATTATTGTGGACAACTGTTGTATGCAACTTGTATCGAAGCCTGAACAGTTTGATGTCATGGTATGTTACTTTGTTTAATATCCCTTTTTGATATATTTTTTTGGTTTTTCTCATTACATTTGATTAAAATGAGATATGGTTCAGTCTGATTGCTGATTTATAATTTTGAACTGAGTGGATCTAAAATTTATTTCTCATGGCTATGTTTTTTTTTTTTTTTAGTGTTTTACTTATTTCATGTTTTTTTTTTTGTCCATGTTTTAGATTTTCCGATGCTGGTGCTCGTGGCCAAATTTTATTTGACACATACCTAACTCTGGCAAAGGATTGTTTATAATTCTTACTCTTGTAGACAAGGAGATGAGATCAAGAAGCAAAACATCATGATTTTGCATATTTAAAAAATATTCTATTATAGGAAGGGGACCTTTTTTTATTTTATTAATTCTTTTCTTTAGGCTAGTTGGATGGTTAACCTGTTCCTCCTGACATTTGTATTTTTCTTGTGTTCAATTTGTCCATCTCTATTTCTTTTCATTGATTCTTTAACAGTGCTCTTTAACTTGTCCTATCATAACATAGAAGGAATTTGGAAGTCCAGTTATTTTTTTGTCTTTTAACAGTCAAGTCAATTTTCTTTCCCTGATAAGTTGGTTGGTGCACAACTTTTATTGGCCTATCTAGTTGGCCAATTGTGTTTTCTTCCTTTTTGCTCAATGGCTACCATCTTTCTTCCAAATTGTCCAAGTATACAAATATCAATTATTTACTTAAACTTTGTATTTTTTGATTTCTACTTCAAATTAATAAACTATATGGATATATTGATTTTTTTTTCTTATATATTGTTTTTCCTTGGAATGTTTGTTTGTCAAACCATTATACGAAAATGCTTGAAGGCCAGAGCAACATGCTTTGAGGTTCCCTGTATGGATTCAGACATCTGTGCTCTCTATCATGAAAGGAGATTATGACATGAGAGCACCGGCAGAGTGTTTTTTGTTTCTTATTTTGGAGTGGGGTGATGTGGAAGGTTATGGGATGTGTTATCTTGGTTTTGCATCTCAGTAGTTTTGAGGGCAAAACATCTAGCACCATGACATGTGTGAGGTCTGGATTGTTTACAACAATGAGTAGGTTGTCAAAGATCTGTACTCTTCCATTTTAAACCATAACTACGTAGAGGATATGTCTGCAAAAAAATAGTAGAAGATGGGTGTGCAAAAAAATAGCATGGGGAGTGATGCATCAATGGTTCAGGACTGTACTTATATTTCGCTGTTGTGGTGTTGAACCAGCTTACTTTCATCTTTGGAATGGCATGTCATATGTTACACAAGAGAGTTACATAGACTTGCCTTCATTCAACTGTAACTTGGAGTTGCATTTGGATCTCTGAGTCAAGCAAGAATTGGAGTATTCTGCATGATCATGGTTATGCATAAGTAATAGATTTCTACTAATATTGGTGTAGCCACAAAGATGGAGTTGCTTGCGTTTAATCAATTTGGCAGGGAGGCTCAGGATTTTCAAGTAGAGAATATATATTTTCCTGGCTGTGTGGCTGATACTATTATGTGGATCGGAATAAGTAGCTGTGGAATATCAGTAGCTGATCCATCCTTCAATATAAACATGCCTAAATTAATGAAAATGAAATGCCCGATGAGTTTGATAATATTTGGTGGAGTTGACATATTTGAATATGACTGCCGTTTGATGTATTGAGTTGCTTTGTTTTCCCACCTCGGTTCGCTAGAATTAACTCAGCGACAGTCAAAATAGAAAAATATACGTACTAGTGGCATTAGTCATTAATGATATAATGGAGTATATGATTTTGGATATATGTTTGATTGTTTTAGTGTTAATTTTTGGATATTAGTATTTCTATGTATCTTATGTATCATCTTTTTTTAATCATGAAGGATTATAGATGACAATTCCTTGGGAACATGTTGTAGACCACTTCAAATATATAATGTCAAAAAATACTATGCAAACTTCCTGGAACCTGAGTCGTCGGCTAGGCAAGTAGGGTTGAGAATGACTTTGTCTTAAGCGAAGTTCAAATTGTCATGATTAAGGCATCTATTACAAAATTTTGGCTGTGTGACATGATTATATTTTGCTTGATGCTCTGTTCCCTCTCTTGTGGCTGTTCTTTTGTTCCTCACAGAATTATCGTCCATGTATGTTGCTGGTACCATGCTTCTTTGTTTTCTATGTTCTCCTATGTTTGAACATCTGTGCCCTTAGCACATTTTGAATTCCCATTTTGAAAGAATATCACACTATTTCTTTGATAATGACAGGTTACACCAAATCTCTATGGCAATCTTGTGGCAAACACGGCTGCGGGTATTGCTGGAGGCACAGGTGTCATGCCAGGAGGTACTTTTTATTGACATATTTCCATTTATCACTTTATTCCTGTTTTTCTTTCTGCTGTTTCAACTATTGCAATTGTGCATGCATACGATAACTATCTGTGCATTTGCATAAATATTGGCATGAACAGTTGAAAGGAAATTGCTATCAGAAAAGAAGTTAATTATAATTTCAAAGATGCGCTTTAATTTCCTTAGATTTATCCACTGTTTGACATATATCATGTAGGCAATTCTAGGATCTAACCATAGTTAACTACTGCTTAGGCGCCCCCCTAGGTGGATAAGTAGGAGGATGTCTTGGTTATGTTGTGGGTGCACCTCGGTTGCCTATGCAAATACTATGGGCATGGGCGGTTGCCTAATGAGCTCTCGTCAAGTTTATATCTCTTCATAAAGGAAAATGTGACACTTATCTATTCCAGTGGTCACTTTTGTAGACTGAGTATGCTTTGAATTTTTAGAAGTTTATACTTGTTATGTTTTCACAAAATGTGAAGTGCACACTTGAATGAATTGAATGCATACATTTTTTTTCCATTTTCGTAAGAGAGTATATATTCTATTAAAGATTTCATAGACAACGTTAGATGATGATGTGGTGTCTGCAACCCTTTATAAAATGAACATCCAGGACAACATAACTAAATCTGATGTTGGACTAGAAAACCGAGAAAAAGATCCTTCTTTCATGTTCTTTTAAGGTCTTCTTGAAAGATGGGATTCTTTAAAATGTTGCTATATGCGCAGTTTATTCCAAAACTGTTTTAAACGAGGTAGAATTGATACTTATTTCTAGTTCAAAAATGAGACAAATGCTTTCCAAACCTAGCCTACTTAGCTACCACTTCTGAGCTACATCAAACATGAAGGGGAAGATCACTGCATGTTTCTTAATTAACATAAGGACTCCAATGGAACATGTATTAATGTATTGCTAGCCTCAATTTCTTGTAACTATAGTTAAGACACAATTTGCATTTTTACAGGAAATGTCGGTGCGGATCATGCTATATTCGAGCAGGGCGCATCGGCGGGAAACGTCGGTAATGAAAAAATAATGGAGCAGAAGATGGCGAATCCAGTAGCCTTGCTTCTTTCCTCTGCAATGATGCTGCGACATCTTCAGTTTCCTTCCTTTGCGGATCGACTGGAAACCGCCGTGAAGCGGGTGATTGAGGAAGGTAAATACAGGACCAAAGATCTTGGCGGGACCAGCTCCACGCAAGAAGTGGTCGACGCTGTGATATCAACCCTCGATTGAGTTCTCATTGTTTTTCCAATCGAATTCGAAGTGATTTTTTTTTTTGGTCCTTCACCGGAATAAGTGTGTACATGCGCCATCAAATTGAGGTTTATAATGGTTTGACATAAAATGTTTGTTTGTCTTGATGTCATTCTTTTTCAAGGCAGCTACATTGTTCTGATTTCATGTAAGTAGTCATATTTTTGGCATACATTATTGCCCAGATAACACTGCCATTTGAAGCTTGTGATTGTAAATGTTTCCCCTCCTAAGCAGGTGTGTGAGAGGTCAGCTTGGCTGATGGTGGTGGTGAAGAAAAATAAGATGTTCATTATCATTTACAAAAAAAAATTTGGTTTGTGGGGATGGAAGGTTGGTTGGTGGGAGTATCTATTCCTTATGCATAAATGACTTGCTTATTTACTAGAAAACCAATTTGAATTTACTTTACTTTGAATTTTTGATGGCTAAAAAGTTTGTTTTGACATATTTTATGTTACAAGGTATTTCAGACACCATGTTGATTGTACTTGATTATTTTATTCTTTTACCCCTCGTTTGGGGTGAGGAATAAAGTTATTCATTTTTCATAGCTATATCGACATAAATATTTATCCGTGCAAAGTGAACAAATTTTTTTGGCCACCTATGGACCTAAGCTTAAAGCTTATTAGACATGCTGAAGAACAACGCGGGTTGAGAGGAAAAAAAAAAACAAAAGAACATTGTATACTCAACCATTCCAACAATCCTAGTACAACATTTGAAATCTTTGATAAGAGAATACATTATTCACCTACACTTATATGAAATAAAATAAAAAAGTATGCATTCTATTAACTCAATTATGAACTTCACTGGAACAAAAAAAAAACCATCAGAAGACTGGTGTTCCATCAGTCACCATCTGCTGGTAATGTTGAGATAGACCTTTCAATTTTTTAATCAAGAGAATAAAAAATCACAAATGAATGCACTATTTTCTGGTATCTATTGAAACAGGGTGTTTGGAGGACATGGTGGGTGGAAATCATGCAAAAAAGTGCTCCAAAGTTAGAAGCACGTGGATTCTGAGATGTAGATCTCTTGTTGCTTCTGGTCTTCTTGTAAAAATAAAAATAAAAAAATAAAAAAATAAAAATTTCCACAGGCAGATGTTTGTGCAACGGATTCAATCAGACTCTTTCCCATCCATAGAGCTGTGGATTAAAAGCTGATTCCTTTGATGGTGATAGAGGAGACATTGAATGGGGGAAAAAAAGCTCTCCATGGTTGCTAAATGAGTCATGCAATGTACGCCAGAATAATGTTAGGAACAATCTTGTGCCTAGGGAAACCCCGTATGGGGTGTGACATTAGGTTATTCGCTCCCGATAGCTATACTGGGATAGATAACAATCCAAGCTGAATAAGTAACTTTTTGTTTGGTTGCCTTTTTTGTTATTCTTATTGGGAAACGTAAAAATGACTTTTTTGTTGTTTGGTTCACCTTGGATAAAGTGATGATAAATGGTTGATAATGGATGAATAAGAGTTTATGATTTTTTAAATGACAATTATACCCCGTGGGAATAGTGTGAGAGATATATGATTGATTTGATAGATGTGACAGTTTTTGGAATCTGTATGAGTCTATTAGATGAGATAAATTTTTTAAAATGACATAGAAGAGTATTTTTATCCATTGGCATAGATAAGCCTTGATAAGCAATTCCACCATTTCCTAAGAATAGTTATCAGGCCTTATTCTAGCTTATCCAGACATAACTATCGGGGTTTATTCTATCAAAACAAATAACTTTTTTTAGCTATTCTCATCTATTCTTCATACAGGGGGGTCGTGTTTTGATTTATTCAGAATTGTATGTTTTATGTAATTGATGTAATTATGGCCTTTTGGAAAAGCTGTCGAGTAGCCGGATTATACTTTTACATTTTTTTTCATAATAGATTATATAATAACAAAGTAGAGGATGGGCTGTGTGAAGAAAGTGACATGTTACATTCAATCCATTTTATAGTATAATGAATTGAATGATATTATTTGTAGAAAATATGAAAAAATTTTAACGCTGTATATACCTTGTTACAGTGAGTGGAATGGGTTAATAAAATATATGAGACTTCATTTGAGGCTTGTAAAAAAGATTGAGTGTAACAGAACTATTTTAAAAATTGTTGTAAAAAGAACTAGGTGCATATGCATGTGGAAATATGGGAATTAAGAGAGGGAAAGAAAGCTCAGAAAAAAAAGGAGAGACAAAAAAAAAAGGCAACAAAGAGACTTCCAACACAAAAGATCAAAAGTAGATAAAATTATTGACATGTTTGTTTTCTCTTTTTTTGGGCCCTTAAAACCTTTTCAATGTTTCCATGGTTTGAGAATAAACATGAGTTGTAGTCAAGATTTGAATGGTTGATAGATTCTTAGGTAGTTGGCTTTGTGAGTCTCCTGTGCTGTATTAATTAAATCTGTGTGTTGTGAAGTTGTTAATTGCTTCCCAAGTGGTAGGGTTGGAATTTGAATAATCTAAAAAGAGTAGGAGTATGTTAGGATTAGATTAGTGTGTTAGGGGATAAACCTAAATAAAAATAGATTTTGAGATAAATATTGTAGTAGCCAGATTTGGTAAAAGAATAACGAAAGAATAAGAAGATATATGTCAAGATAAATGATTAAAGAATAAATTATAATGTTTATAGTAAAAAATCAAGTGAGTCCATATTTTAAATTGAAAAATGATATTTTTTTTTGGTTTCGTGTACACTTGTTTTTATTTTGATTTTAACAAATATAAGTAAAAACAAATTTTATAAGGTTTTTTTTTTCTGAATTAAATAATTATCATCGAAATATTATTTTTCTTGAGAGGTCTAGTAAATTATGTAAAATTTTAAATTTAATTGAAATTCTTGAGAAATTATTAAAATTAAATTATGATATCTTACATTTCATTAGCTTATTAATTTTGTTCATAACTAAAAAATAATGCTTAATAAAATTTATTCTTGCTTGTTGGTTACTCTGATAACCTAAAAAACTCATCCAAGGTAAATGCTACAATCATCTTATTATTTTCTACGAAAATATTACACTTCACTTCATAGTCATCTTTGCACTCCCTTCAAACTAAATGCTTGTTTAATAAAATACACATTTTTATAAAAATAAAATACATAATTGAATACATTTATACATTTTAATATTTTTTTATAAAATAAACTCTATTAATTTTAAAAAAATCTATAAATATTTTTATATACTGAGTTAGAATGATAAAAATGATTAAATATATCAATGCTCTATTTTTATCATTCAATCATTCGTACTAGAAATACAAAACACAAATTAAAATAATTATATCTTAAATCCCATTTTAACAGCCAGAAAATAATCCTAATAAATTTAGCCAATTTTTTAATTTTTTTTTTTATAATCCCAAACCAGTTGACTTTTTAAACAGAATTGTAAAAACAGAAACAAAAGAATCCTATTCCCTCATCCAGTAGAATAGCTATCCACAAATGTAATAAGGTGTGAAAAAACCTGATGTAGGACAACTATTATTATTATATAAAGCAAAAGCATGATAAGTAATGTTATTTACACGTCATAAATTGTATTACATCTTATTATAAATGTCACCCAAATACATAATATAAATAAATAAATAAAATAATAAAGAAATAATGAGAGGGGGGAGACTGGTCTTCCTTAGTTTTCTGTTGGTGCCCATTTTCGTCGCCTCTTCCATTTGTTCATCCGAAGCTTTGTGAGTATCAAATCTCAAACCCCACCAACATCTTCTATTGTTCAAAAGGCCTTTCTTTGATATGGGTTTCTCTTTCCATCTCTTGTTGGTCTTCAAAGATGCGAGTTTTGTCTGAATGTTGGTCTTCTTGATGTTTATTGTCCCTTTTCTTTGTTTGTTTTATGTCAACCAATACTTCCTTGTTGAAAAAAGATTGGGATTTCCACATGATTTTTGATGATCTTTGGCCTTCATCTGGGGCTATTGTTTTGGGATGAAAGATTTGATTTTTACTCGTGGTTTTTTTTTTTTTTTTTTTTTTTGCTTGTTTTGATGATCTATTTGGTTCTGAATGCCTTTTTTTTTTTTTTAAATCTGGGTTTGTGTTTTTTTTAGGTCAAAGAGTGGATCTTGTTCCAGATAATTGGGAAAATCTAAAGAAAGATTGAATCTTTTGGGGCTTCGTAGGATTCCAGCGGATCTTCTGTTTCTGGGTTTTTGTGATTCAGGTGAAAAGGTTGGATCTTGTTTGTGGAAGAGGGGAACAGCTGAAAAAGTGGGTTGAAAGAATTTAGAGTTCTTTTGCCCTTTGTAAGTTCAATAATTCTTTGGCTCTGAATGGTTTTTTTTGTTTTGGTGATCTGATCAAAATCTTTATGTCTGATCTGAAAAAAGGCCATTTTTGAGACCAATTGATATTAAACTGGTATACACGGTTTCCCTCATGGAAGGGAAGCAAAGTAGTGTTTGAGATGCATTGTATTCAGCTTTAAATGGGTTCCTGTTGTTAGGGTTTATCCATCTAAAAGTGGGTGGTGCATATTCTGTCACTTCTCTACCATTATCCAATCATGATTAAGCAGATATTGGGTAAGCTCCCACGCAAACCATCAAAGTCAGATCATCGTGATCAGTCCAGTGGGACCCATACCTCTTCGAACCTCTCCAATCCTTTGAGGAGTGGCGATGTTTCGAATAGTCGGTCTGGGAACTCAAGCAATTCAACTCTTCCGGTCTCTCATTTTGCGAATCCCGGAAACAAGACCTCCCAAGCTGGCAATGTGAAGTTGAATGGAAATCCACCATCTTCGAGTTATGAAGCCTTGCCCAGTTTTCGGGACGTGTCAAACTCGGAGAAGCAGAACTTGTTCATAAGAAAACTGGGCATGTGTTGTGTCATATTTGACTTCACTGACCCAACAAAGAATTTGAAAGAAAAGGACATAAAGAGGCAGACGCTGTTGGAGCTCGTGGACTACGTGACCACGGTGAATGGAAAGTTTCCCGAGAATGTCATGCAAGAGATCGTTAAAATGGTGTCTGTGAATCTGTTTAGGGCCCTCACTTCACCACCTCGCGAGAACAAGATCTTGGAGGCGTTCGATCTGGAGGAGGAGGAGCCTCTAATGGATCCGGCGTGGCCACACTTACAAATCGTGTATGAATTCCTTCTGAGGTTCGTTGCATCGCCTGAGACGGATGCAAAGCTCGCCAAAAGATATATAGACCATGCTTTTGTTCTTAGGCTGCTTGATTTATTTGACTCTGAGGACCCCAGAGAGAGGGAGTACTTGAAAACAATTCTGCATCGTGTATATGGTAAGTTTATGGTGCATCGACCATATATCAGGAAAGCCATCAACAACATCTTCTATCGATTTATTTTTGAGACAGAGAAGCATAATGGGATTGCGGAGCTGTTGGAGATTCTGGGAAGTATAATCAATGGTTTTGCTTTGCCACTTAAGGAAGAGCATAAGTTATTCCTTGTAAGAGCTTTGATTCCTCTTCACAAGCCGAAGTGTATACCGATGTATCACCAGCAGTTGTCGTACTGTATCACACAGTTTGTGGAGAAAGACTGCAAGCTTGCTGATACTGTCATAAGGGGTTTGTTGAAATATTGGCCGGTCACAAACAGTTCAAAAGAAGTATTGTTTCTTGGAGAGCTTGAGGAAGTTCTCGAGGCGACCCAGCCCCCGGAATTCCAGCGTTGTATGGTGCCTTTGTTCCGCCAGATTGCGCGGTGCATAAATAGTTCACATTTTCAGGTAACAAACATTTGACAGTGTTAGATAATGTTTTTTTGTGTCACTGTACTGATTAGATTTTCATGTGCTTAACAACATTCATCTGATTGATTTCTGGACATGAGATTTTGTTTCCCCTTTCAAACACCATGCTTTCCTTCATATCTTTATGTTTTGTTAAATGGTGTTTTGGGGTCTTGCCGATTTATCCTCTTATCAGTCTGCTGAAAAAAATTTAAGGCGCTTACAAACTTTGCTTTCGACATCTGAAAAATGTAATAATACTCATCCGTATTGTTTAATATATTGAGAAGATGCGTGAAATTGCGAAGTAAGTTTTCTTCATTATGGACAAGGGTTCTTCATTTTCAACAAGAATGCCATTCTTGAATAAAGATCCTTACATGCGATTGCGATCTACTTTTCCTTTTTCGTGTGTCACAGAGTTGGACTTCTTCAGTAATCACAACCAGCATGGTATCTTAATCCATATCGTAGGACGTTTTTTCCACACATTATGAGGTTTAAATAATCTCTCTGAAATTGTTATGTCCTATTCTTTTCACATCCATGAACATTTATATGCATATGAGATGCCCAATAAATACAAGCAGTGGTCAAGAGCTACCTCAGATGCCCAATAAATTCAAGCAGTGGTCCAGATCTACCTTTTTCTCTTGCTTATAATATATCATGTCTTGATAGATGCTGTTGAATTTTTTATATATGTATTTCTCGGCACATTTTGTGCTCTCTGTCCATATAAATGTTTTCCCACTTCAATTTTAACTTAAAAAATCTTTCACGTAAAAGTTCCCCAAGTATCAAGAATATCCCCTTTGTAATTTTAATTATTGTTTCAGGGCCCTTTCATAGCCATACTCACACCATGAGAAAGGATCCTTATTGGTGGGAAATGTGATATTACTATAAATTCTCACAAGCAAGTGCACCCATTTACACTTATGCATATATGTAGACGACTTTTATTCGTCAGTCGGGTTCATCTTTATTCCCAGTCAGCTGGTTTAGGGTCGTCCAACTATCTGTTTGACTATTTGAATATTGCACATTTAGGACCGTGCCTAGTTAGCATGGTTAAAAAATGTGAACATGGCATCCTTGATACTCATAAAAATAGTGTAGTCCAGCTCACAAATGACATCAATCTTTTGAAATTGGCAATTGACCACTTCCTCAGTAAATTGCCTAATGTAAACTCAAATAGCTTCCTGTCAGTTGTCACCTCCAAAATCATAATTACCTTCTTTAGGAGTCCCAACAATCATTATGTGGCAAAATCATTGGTGGTAGAGTTCCTACCAATTCTCTAAAAAAAAAAAAAAAGGTAAAGCATTACTATGTATGTATGGTCTGTTATATTATGCTTTTGGTTCCACTTGAAGTCCTGCCTCACATGTCTTTGTGAGTGTTTTTCCTCTCACTTGTTATGTTTTTTCTAACATAAGTTGATAACCTCTATTGTATGAATACCTTTGGTTGACAAGGTTTGACAGCTGATATCATCTTCTTACAGTTTTATGCTGCTGATATATAATTAATTTTAAATATACAAACTTTGAGCTTTGTCATGTTTTTCAAAGCCGTGTCCCCCTTCTATGCTTTAAAAGATCGGCCAATTTTGTTCCCTTTCCATTCACATACAAAGCATTGTTGTATGCTGGTTGGGATGATTTTTTTTTTTTGATATCGGAGAGACTCCTCGTGGCTAACCTTACGACCAAGTTGGGAAAGCTACCTTTGCCTGTTTGTCCCTGGTCCCACAGAAATTTCTTTTGAATTTAGACTGCAATTTTTATGCTGGTTGGGATGGATATTTTTTTATGCATCTCATTGTTGTTTGTCTTGATTACCCCATGATAAATGGGAATTTTCTCTATATTCTACATACAAGTTCTTACGTGTTTGTGTTTCCCTTGCTGATGTTTATCTAATCAGGGGCTGCAATTTTTACTTAAACTTTTTTAGTCAGGTCAGTCCACTCGTTCAGTTGCACATGTCTAACAATATGTGCAACAGCCATGATACATACCATTCTGGATGGATATATCTGTTTGGTTATCTTGTTATCATATATAAAATCATGTATTATTATACTTTCAATGATTTTGACTAAAACTGATGAATAATTGGGGTTTGGATTAACCAAATTTCCCATATCCTTAGTCAGGGTCTGGACTAACCCAAGTGCCCATATCCTTTGGCTCATGTCCAAATTAGTCACTTACATATCCTTTCTCCTTGACTCTCCCAAATTGTCTTATTCATGCTGGTATGAGATGTTCATTTGTTTTGTACAAGGCCATGTTGCTGGCTTCTTTACTATCACTTAATAAAATTTCTCAGTTTATTCTGGTTAGTGATACGTGATTTTTATTTGTTGTAGATATATTATTATTTGGTTATGGATCTTTAGTTTGTCTTGATTGATAAGATAATGCATTCATTAGAAGTTGTGTGGTAGCAAACTACTTACCTGAGTAATGAAGTTGGTAGAGTCAATTGCTTTTCGATACACATGCTAACAATGGGTTGATCAATCAAGGGTTAAGAGTGGGGTGCCATTTGGTAACTTACTTTCCTCATCTATTTGATGAGGCATTAACATGGACAACATGCACTTGCCTCCCCTCTTAATTTTTGTGCTCATGCACATGAAGCCCATATGAGAATGGGTTATTCAAGAAACCCATTCTTTTAGATAGCTTTTGATGTTGAACTTGTTGGCCAAAGCGGTAAAAAAAAATTATAATCAACCCAGTAAAAAAAATTATAAGCAACCCAGTTAACTCAAAATAGCTATCGGACAATGGCTCATGCCTTCTTTTTAGCAATATGATGACTGATTTTATTGAATGTTGGTTAGCAGTGACTTGAATAAGATTTTAAAAAATATACCTATTGGTGCAGAAGAAACAGCCTAAGAATGGAAAATTCAATAACCCTTTAGAATTCGTCCTCTTTTTAAATTAAAAGATCTTTTTATTTGCTTATGTAGAGAATTATTTAAATGTTGGTCATCTGACCTCAATTCCTTTGCCCCTCAGACCTTTAAGTAGCCAAGATTAATGGGGCTTGTCAGACTAGAATGATATGCATTAGTTTAAAAAAGGTGGATGGCAAAATTGATTGCATTAAGCAATGATAAATAAGCCACAGCATGCAATTGTTATATATCTTCTAATATGGTTGGTGCTTTAGTTATTTAATTGAGGTTTAACTTGGCATTGAATTGTGCATTCTTTCTTCCAAAGTATCCCATTTTCATCTTATCAGAATAAACTTCCCACCTTATGCTTGTCATGGACGGATTGAGAAGTGGTATCAATGATTGACTGGGAATGCTCCTTAAGACTTTGAAGGAGAATGTATTGTGATTTCACTTATTTCCATATTTTATAGGAAAATGTTAGGGCAATCATTCCTGTAGCCACTTTTGCAGTCCTAGCACGTATTTTTTTTTTTTGAAAGTATATACTTTTCTAATGAAGTACATACCTTCAAGATGAAGTATATACTCGAATGAATTGAATTTATATCTTCTTGCACTTTCCTAATCGAGTATGTACTCACCTAACCGATTATATACTCGACTAGATATATCCAATACTCGAGACTGCAGGATTGATTGAGTTTATCAGCGACCTATTCTCCTTTTTTGGTTCCTCTCTTTCTATTCGAAATATCAATAAAGTAGTATTTGGAAGAATCTCTACTAGAGGGCACCCTGGAGATTCCGACATATCATCTCTGTATCTCTTTCTGAATTCTCATTCTGAATGCATTGTAATGTAGCACAGAAATCCCATCTTTGTGGCTATTCAGAATCATCTTTTCTAAAGGCCTATCTGAAACCCTACCTAAGTGTACTCAAGATTATGAGTAGCTGTATTAGAACCACATGATTGTGGATTGTGGTGGTGTCAACTTAACATACACATTTTTTGTGAGTCTGGCTGTTCAGGTTGCGTACCTTCTGGTGATATTTGCCCACTTTATCAATTTCTGTAAAAGCTCCTTTGTTGTGGATCCTTGTGAGTTTATACATGATGGTGATTAGAATCTTTGGGAGGATTTTGTAGGGTAAACCTTACTTGCGAATATGATTGTTTTGATGCATCTATCTCTATGACTGACTTTCCTAGAATTTTCTAGGCCCCCTAAAATTACTTATTAAAAAACATGGTTATTATCACATTGTTGCAGTTACCCTTTTCATTTCCTACACTTTTAAATGAAAACCCTACTAGGAGTTTTTGGAAGTTACGTTGATCCACTTAGGGTTGGTTCCTCATCCCCCCTTATAATCACTAGAAAATTGGAAGTATCTTTATGAAAGAAAAATATATCCAAGTGTATATTTTATTAGCTTATTTTCGGAAATTGTTCGAGATATTTTATAGGTGTGTGATAGAGGCCAATTGGTGCATCGGTTAGGAAGATCGATATGGTCATCGTGGAAAAGACTTTTAGGATGAAGTGTAGGCCAATTCAAACTTGGATGACTACAGTAAGGAATGACATGTTGATTATACAATTATGAAGAATGTAGCTCTTAATAGAGCTGAATGACAAAAAGAAATTCATGTAGTTGATCTAAAATTTTTGGGCTAGGCTATGTAGTTGTATTGTCGAGACTAATTCCAGTGCCTCTTTCTCTCTCATATTAGAAGAAAATCTTGAGAGTTGAGACGTGTTGAGGGCTGAATTAAAATTCAACTAATGCAAGTTCCTATAAACCTAAGTTCTCGGTGGTTGGGGGCTATATCAAAATGCTTAAAATTTCAGTTCATGTGAGGATATCAATGCTTGAAGACAGCAGCAGCTCATGATAATGGAAGCTCGAAAAGCAGGTTCGATTTTATTTGTTTAGATTATGTGAGAAAGCAACGACAACTTTTATAGAAGCTAACTTTCCACTGATTTGGAAACTAAGTTATATCATCTCTATGCTCGATACCTGATAAGAATTTCCATTCTAAATCTCATATCCTTATGTGACCCCATTTGTTTCCACCTTTGATTGAGCAAAAGCAAAATCACCTAGCAAAGTGGATCAAAACAGATCCTAAGAGATCAAAAAGACCCCACTACAAAATTAACAATTATATTGCTTGTTCTCTACTTGACATCAACCTGTGTATAGGAAGCTTAATTGTTGGGCAGGACGGGGACATCTGATGAAGTCCTTGGCTAAGGTCGATTTGTGGATAGCAAACCTTTTAATGGTTATGCAGTTTAAGCTCACACGATCGGGGACTACTACTCAGCTTTCTAGACATTCAATGAACTAAAAAACTGTGTGTAAAGCATTTCGAGGCAAAAGAGCTGTAAATACTCAACCCCTAACCACCCTCGCAATGATGAATTACCCAATTGAAAAAAGCATTAGTTCAAAGTAAACCAAAGACTTTTATTTGATGATCTCATTGGAAATTGTGAAGACAATTCTTATTTAATATAGCTATTTGTGCAAGTATTTTACGATTAAGAAGCAACTGCCTCTTATACAGATTGTGCATTAATCGACTATAACTATAGCATACCCCATTCTCACGAGTTACCGCATTTATCCGAGTGATCCACAAACGACGAAAATATCTCTTTTGCTTGCCTCTATCTCGATGAGCAGAAACCAAAGCTCTCATTCTCAGTTGAGAAAATTGAAATATGATCCATGCTCAATGGGAATCTACCCATTTTATTATTCCATGGGTTGGTATTACGTTATATTTTTTTTATTGGATGCCAATGTGAAGTCCGCAGTCCTGATCTGAATTCTCACTGTGGTTCATATGGTTCATTTTTATGAAAAGTGGACTTTGATCCTGTCTATTTAGGACACATTTCTGTTGAAAATTTGATTTACAGTTGAGGAGGTGAACACTTAATTCTTTATCTGAATAATAGGTACTGGAATTCACTAGTCCTATTGTTTTTTTACGTATGGGAAAGCATCAAAATTGCTAGTGATTCTTTATCATGTCTGGCCTTTCTATACTACGTGGATTAGACATGACTATCTTCTCCTCACATTATCTCACTCATCATATCTACTCTCTCGGTAATCCACAATTTTTATTCCATGTATTCCGCATGGAATTATAAATACTCATGATTATCTGAAGTGTAAATATTGAAGATATAAACATTTTAAACCTAATAACAATTCTTCAATGATGGTGTGACATCTGTGGAATTTCTTACTCTTTCAGAATGCGAGGTAAACAAACAATCACTCTTTTGCAAAATATATATTCTTCAACTAGATTTCGTCTTTAGTATAATGAAAACACGATTAAGAGTGGATCATTCTTAAATAAAAACCAATAAGAAAAAAAAAGTTATGATAATAAACAAAACCAACCAACTTGTCAGGACAAACAAATTGATGCATGACCTCCCCTTCTATTTGCAGGTGGCAGAGAGGGCCTTATTCTTGTGGAACAACGACCACATCGAGAACCTGATCAAGCAGAACCGAAAGGTGATACTCCCAATCATTCTCCCTGCGTTGGAGAGGAATGCGAGGAGCCACTGGAACCTGGCAGTCCAAAGCCTCACCCAAAACGTTCGGAAGATGTTCTCTGACCACGACCCTGAGCTCTTTGAGGAGTGCTTTATCAAATTCAAGGAAGATGAAGACAAAGAGAAGGCGATGCAATCCAAACGTGAGGCCACGTGGAAGCGCTTGGAAGACATAGCAGCTGCTAAAGCCTCCTGCAATGAAGCCGTTCTGATATGAAACGAAATCTGATATGAAATGAAGCGCTCATTAGATCGTGTCAGATTGTTTTGGGGTGACTGTATATATGTGGCACAAGATGGGAGAGCATATGTGACGACAATGAATTACAATTATTTTGATGCAGGCGTTCGGTTCGGTTAAAAAAAATCTAGCAGATGCTAATGGCAGTACTCTTCATTTGTTGATATTGTAATGTTTTCTATTGAAATATTTGTTTACTTTTCATCATATAAAGTAGAGGACTTGTTGGCTTGAATTTGGCATTGCCATTTGTGTTTGGCTTGGGCCTTTTAGACTCTGGTGTTTCATGTGTTTGTGTGGATGAATCACTGCATTGTAAACCTCTTAGGTTTGGGAGGGTTGAATTTTTTCTGGTCAAATCCTTATTCTATTAGACTATCAATAGGAGTAAAACTCGAACCTAAGATGTCTTAGTGAAGAGAGTATATTTTTGTTGACATGTTAAGAGATGGTTTAATATTTTCAATTGAAGAATCATAGGCCTGATTTTAGACTTAATCTTATGTAAGATTTAAAACTGAGGATCTCTACCTCTCTGTTTAGAGTCTGACATAGGGTTATTCGTTTTTGATAATTATACTGGGATAGATAACAATCCATGTTGAATAGGTAAATTTTTGTTTGGTTGTTTTTTTTGTTATTCGCATTGGGAAGCGTAAAAGTGATCTTTTTGTTATTTTGTTCACTTTTAATAAAGTAAGGATAAGTGATAGATAAGAGATGGATAAGAATTTATGACTTTTTAAATGACAATTATACCCTTGCATAAATTATTTGTGTTTAGGAATAAGTATGAGAGATGTGTGTGTGATATAATAGATATGTCAGTTTTTGGAATGTGTGCAAAATGTTTGGTGAGATAAATTTTTTAAATTGACATAAAATGATATTTTTATCCATTTAGCATAGATAAGCTTTAATAAACAATTGCAGCCTTTTCTGAGAATAATTATTAGGCCTTATCTCAGCTTATCCAGACATAGCTATTAAAATTTATTCTAACGAAACAAATAGTTTTTTTTTTTTGCTATTCTCCTTTATTCTTCCCTATTATTTGCTTATGTTCCACCCCAAACAGGGGTAAGGGGTGCTTGTAATATTCATTTTCCTTTTATGTACTCTTTAACAATTAAAATTTCATTATGATTTATCAAAGAAAACCTAAAACCAATAAAATTTAGAGATTTTTAGTTTTAAGTACATGTAAACATGCCTATATAGATATCGATCATTACATTCTTCATATTTCTTTTTAAGTCCTCAAATTCAACCGTCAATTTCGTTTTTAGTTCTTCCGTCAAACGTCCATCCATATACCGTTAGTTTGTGAAATGTGATTTTTATTTTAAAGTCCATGTAAACTATGTTATTTAGTGATCAGTCCCTCCCTTCTTCATATTTCATTTTAAGTTCTCAACTTTAAATATTTTTTTCTTATTAGTCCGTGGACAAAATGTCTATATGATTTTGTAAGTATTTTGATATTTAAAACTTATGTACAAAATCTTTGGTGAAATATCTAAATGGATAAGTATTTTGATATTGATTTTCTGGTTTAGCATATCTTCAACTTCGATCATTTGATACTTCAAATCAATTATGGTATATAGTGGCATAACCAAGATTTTTTAACAGTGGGAGAAAATCTCGAATTAAGATTTTAAATATCAATAAATAAATAAAAACTAAAATAATAGTAGCTTAAATGTTAAATAAATAAATTTATAATATAAATACATTAGATTCCCCTAAAATCACTAATCTCTAAATAAATAAAAGTTTAGAACCGTGCAAAATAAATTTTTCATTGACTGCATACAAATTTTTTAATGGCATCTAAATTTTTAAATTTAAAATACTAAACACACTCAAATATCTAATTTATCATTTCAAAATTTTCAACCAAGAAAAATCATTTAAATTGAAATTCAATAATGAAAAAATCCTCAAAATTTTCTTATGTAATCATTTTTCTTTAGCTTATGTAGTCAATTCTAATTAGACAACTAAGACTATAAGAAAATGCAATATCGAATTGGGTGGGCATATGCAGTGTTAAATAACACTGAAATTGTCATTGAACACCTAACATTAACAATACAAACGCAAATGTAGTTTTGGTTTAGATATTTCATTAAACATTTTATATATAAGTTTCAAATATAAAAACACTTACATTTTGTCTGTATACTAATAAGAAAAAATTTGAAGTTGGGGACTTAATATGAAATATGAAGAATGGAGGGACTGATAAATAAATAACATAGTTTACAAGGACTTCAAAATAAAATCACATTTCACAAATTAACAGTGTATTTAATAGTGTATTGACGGACGTTTGACTGAAGAACTAAAAACCAAATAGGTGATTGAATTTTGGGACTTGAAAAAAAATATGAATAAGGGAGGGATCGATCCCTCAGTAGACATGTCTAATTGCACCCCTTATTTTTCAGTGCACACCCCTACAAATGGATATAGCTTGAAAAAATCCATTTATAATCAAGTATGATGCACACCATTTTATTTAAACAGTTCAACACATATACTGTCGAGATTGGCATAGTCTTTCAAATCAAACTTGCCGACAATGACACAAAATTGAAAATAACATCTCTAGAACAGGTTTGACTAACTAAGTGTCGAGCAAAAGTATCTTATTCGACTATTCTGATGTCGAAGTAGACAGTTAGTGAAAACAGAGGCTCTGAATCCTCGTCGACACAAACGATGTCGAGTGAAATAGAATACCTCGACACAAGGTTGGTCGACGCATCAACCAGTACCTTCAAACTTTTTTCTGGGCATATCGACATAATAACTGTTGACAAAGTAAAATTATCTTGACAGTTCCAGTGTTATCGTGGTTGTCTGAATATTCATTTAATTTTCTGAGATACTGTTGATAACATAAGTGTCGACAGATGTGATATATCGCGACACTGGCAATGTCATTATTAGCAGTAGGAGCTCATTCTTCAATTTTCTGGACAATTTTATAACTTCAAACAAAATTATTCATTCTCATATGAATCTAATCCTAGATCTGAATATCAAACATGAATTAAACCCTACATAACAATAAAAACCTAAAATCAAGCAAGAAAAGAACCCTTAACATATAACTCACAATATTATAGAAGTTCAAATGAAAATGAAATATGTAAATCTATCAATGAATACATGAGATCAATCCATGAAGAAGAGCATATGATGGAGAGGACGATATGATGAAGAGAGGTCACAAAAGAGATGATTGATTGAGAGGAGATGTTTATAGAGGGAGAGCATGGGATGGCATGATGGTCGACAGTTAGGGAGACCACCGGACGGATCGATTTGACAACGATGATTGAGAGTGCCGAACGGATGAGTGTTGACGGCGAGAGGAAAGCAGTTAGTTTCAACTAGGGTTTGATGTTTTGAAATGGTTTTCAATTGGGTGGGTGTGCACTAAAACCTAATATAAGGGGTGCTTAAAGGATAGAACAAATTTTTGGTAGGTGTGCAAAAATAGGGGTGTGCACCTAAATATGAGGGGTGCAATTAGAGGCACCCAAAAGGTGGGCATAGTCCGGTTGGGCCTAGATCTGAATAAGGACTAGAAAATGTTACATTGGTATGTTAGACTTAGACACCTCTTGGTTGCAGGATTGTGCAGTTTCTGCGTTTGCAGGAAGCTGATTCTGCAATTATGCAACAAAATAGTTTTATTGTAGCACTTTCGTGCAGACAAATTTCAGACAAATAATGTCTAAAAACTGCAATTCCAAAAGCTAGGGGGGTGACCTTCTTGCCGAATCAGTTTTAAAACCAAGATTCCTGCAGAATTAGTTTTGCAATCGCACAACCAAACACACCCTGTCATTTTCACCATCCAAAAGTCATAACACACATTTTTTTTTAAATAGTAAATATCATCTGATGAGGTATATGTTTTGATAAAAAAAATGTATATCATTTCATTTCGGGTTGAATGCACAAATTTTTATTTTTAATATGTGTAAGAAAAAAATTAGTGAGACAACAATGTATATGTTTTACTAGATTTCTAACAAAGTATATAGAACTGCATTTTGGACTGTAAAAAAAACTGAATGTAACAACGCCCTTAAGGGCTGGCCATCTAGCGGGCTGATTTCCTTTAAGCGATGCAGCTAAAGGCTGATTCCGCCTAGGTGAGCGCTTAAACTCCACCTAGGCCTACTTTTTATAACACTAAACGAGAATTATGTAACTGTATTTAAGACTATAAAAAAGACTAATTACGTATTTGTTAAAATTCATAAGTTGAAAATTATAATTTTTAGTTTAAAATAAGTAGTTGTTGTTTGTTTAAATTTATTGGAATTTATTTGAGCTAAAAACAATCTTAAAAAATCAGAATCTTTGAGCTGGACAAATGATGCTTTTCCGGTTATAGCTTATGGATTGTTTTAAAAAAAATATTCTTCTAATTATTAATGCCCTAACTTTTCTACTAATGACTATACTATTGAAAAAAAACTTCTTTTGGACACTGATGACCAAATATATTATAATTGTAGAGTGTAATATTTGAAAATTATTGTATTCATTTTTCACTTTTATGTTATATTAATTTGCCTTTTAAATATTCTTAAAACTATTTTATTAAGTAAAATCATCTTATTTTATCAAACAGAAATTACATTTAACTACTACGTTTAAAAGAAGTATTTAAGTATTTTTGACAATTAAACAACAAAATACTGCTTTATAGCTTATTTTACTAAATATCCACTACTGGTTATTCTCTGCTTTTGAATAGCTATGACAAACATGTCTACTGCTTATTAGATGAGTTAAAATGTATAATTTTTAAATTATAATATATAATCTGTAAATTAAATTTGCAACAATACATGGCCAAGTGTACCAACACTCAAAAAAAATTTCCTTGCGATGAATGGAGTTCATAGGTAATGTGGACATATTCATTTATAAAAATAGACGATGTTCGAATGATGATAAGAGTATTTTTGTTGGATGGTTTGCTGTGCATTACGTGACGCATTTTCATTGACTATTACATGGTTATTTCTTATAGATAGCTACAGACAATCCCATTCCTTGTGGGAGAGATGCTTGCTTCAAACCTACTAGGGATATGACTTATGAGGGAGAATTTTATGGTAGTTCCATGTGAAGCTTCAGAGGCAGTTAATGCATTAGTCAGTCACACTATACTGAACAGATGGAGGATCCATGATTTGTATATCTCAATGAGCAAGTTCACTGCCCAAACTCATTAGAAAATTGTTTACTCTAGAGTTTATGTTTTGCATCATGATTTCTTAAAAAAAGAGATATCCAAAGGATCCAGTTCCCTGGTTGGGAGTCCCCCAACCTAAACTTTTTTTTTTCGTTCATGTGCAATGCCACGTGTAATATCAATTTTATAATTTCTATGTTATGTAGGGGACATTATGCTAATATATCCAAGCTATATATATTCTTTTTGTTTGCATTTTAAGTGATTAATGAACCACTTGTCCAGTTTGTTAATAAAAAAATAATAATGATAAACCATAAATAGTTATTCTGATTTTAAAATGAAAATAAAAAATTCTTTTAGTCTGCTTAAAGGATTTATTCCTCCCTTTTGTTTTCATTTTAAGTTTTTAACGAATATAAATAAGGATAATACTGATAGATATTTTTATCCTATAAATTTAGGATAATTTTATTCTTTAGTATCCTAGAGTCATGCCCAGTATCCTTTCTAGTTAAAGGAATTTCTAATGAAGAGAGCTACTGAAGGAGAAAATGCATCAATATTTTAAATAAAAAAAAGCACTTGTACAACTTCATCTTGTCACTTGATTTCTTTTTGGGTTAATTGCCCAATACCCCTACAACCCAACACCAATATTTTTTGTGCTCCACCTTTTGAAAAAAAAATTTTACCCTTACAACAAACACTTAATTTTTTTTCTACCCTTCTCCCTTTTATTCCCTCAACACCACAAAATCACAGTTTGTCCATGTAAGTGTATGTCTGTTTTCTGTAACTTCTAGAATACAAAATATAATTTCTGTAAATATTATTTGTAAGTGTATTATTATGCATGTCATGTGAAAATGGTAACTTGTAAAATACTAGAGAAACATACGTTAATGCATAAGACCTGAAAATATTTTATCACAATAAATACATCAAAGCGCTTGAATTCATCGAATATTTGCATTCCGACGTTCTTTTCCTACCCTAATGAACTGAGATATTGCATTTCCTCAGATCATCTTCATGTCATTTTGACTGAAATCGAATTTATTGTTACACCTTCGAGTTAACAAACGTACATCATTAGGAAGAAAGCACAATTTAAACTATATTAAAGATGCACCAATTAGTCAAAAACCCAAATAAATCAAACATAAATGAGTGTGTACTTTATGACAATATAATAATCACACATATATTAATGTATATTTCTCTAGTGTTTTACAAATTATTTTTTTGACATAACATAATAATGCATTTACAGATAATATTTACAGATATTATATTTTGTATTCTCTAAATTACAGAAAACATATATGCACTTACAAGGGAAAAACTATGATTTTGTAGGGCTGAGAGAATTAAAAGGATGAGGGTAAAAAAAAAATTAAGTGTTTACTGCAGGGTACAGAAATTTTTTTTCAAAGGGTGAGCACAGAAAATATTGGGATGGGACTGGAGGGGTATTTGAGCAATTGACTCTTTCTTTTTTTGATGTTTTAATATTAAACAAAAATTTTATTTTACATTTGAACCAGGGCATTGATACAGCCAGTCTTTCGTGCAACCATTTTGTTAGTCTTAATATAATATATGATTTGTCTAATAGAGTATATAATTTGTTACAAATAAAAAATCATTCTTTGGACAACATTTGAGAAATTAAATCAAATGGTTTATCATTTAAACCATGAAAAGGAGGTTCCATAGAACAAAATCACTGTGGAAAAAAACTTATTCAAAACAACCAAATCATTTTATTTCACTTTCTGTAGAGCAATCGACTTAGGAACCCACGCTTTCGAGCTAATCTCCTTGGATCATCATCTGAAAACATTTCAATACATGTGAGGATCATAAAATGTTATGTATGACATAAGTATCTATTTAAATGGAATGACAAACCTCTTAGTCTTCCTGCCCGATACAAAGCTTCTTCGGCGATAGGTCGCCATTGCTCAGCGCAAGAGTTGTTGATCCCCAGGCCTACACTGAGACCTCTGAGTAGTTGAATTGTTCGGAGGACGCAAACCAGCTCTTCCGGGAAACTCTACGATCGATGGAAGCAAATCATGTCAATCTCGTTCTAGTGTAGTTCAGTGTTTCTGATGTTATCACCAGTTTGGGAACAGTCATAGTCCAAATTCGGAGTGGATAGCTATACTGAGCTAGATAACAATCAACGCAGAATAAGAGATTTATTTTTGTTTAGTTGCCTATGGTATACTATTCTATGCTACTTTATCTAGGCCTAGTTATCGGATTTTATTATGACAAAACAAAGGGTCAGGCATTATTCAGCATGCATGGTGCTACACAAATGAGGGGGTTAGAGAATTTATAGGATGGTTTTGTATAGGATGCTACACAAATGGGGGGTTAGAGTAAAAGAACAGTCAGGATTATATCTCAATTTACTGAGAACAAGAAAAGTTGAATTATTATAATCAATGTTCTAAAAATCCCGCCTAAGCCCCGATTAATCCCCCGCCTAGGCGGTCCCAGCACACAACGCTTAGCCGCTTTTTCAATTAATCATCAGTTGACTAAGAAGTTATTAAATCACCTTATATATTATATATCTATTAATTAATTTTTTATGTTATCCCTATTATGCTTATATTATTAATTTTAGTTTGATGTTATTTTGTTATTATTTTGTAGTCTACAATCATTACATATATATCATATATATGTATATGTATTGTATTTATTATTATAAAAAGTGATTGATTAATCCCCGATTAATCCCCATCTAGCCAATTAATCCCTAGTCCCTCCTCAACCGCCTGACTAGCGTCTAGCGCTTTTTACAACATTGATTATAATAGATAATGAGATGCTTTATTGAGCAGCATACCTGGACAGCAACCTTTTGTAATGAAGAATCATCCGAAAATGGAGACAACACTGCCACCCCATCAGGAAGCTTTGTATCAAACATTGCTTTGGCCAAGTTAAGCAGCTCCTTCGGTTCATCATCACATGTGCTCAAAGTTTCAATACCCAGTTCCCTGCATGATGATAGTACTCACAAATTTTTAATCATGGGAACAAGGATATATCAATCCTAAAATATCGATTACATGAATCCTCATATCATGGAAACCTGGGGATGTGTTTATCTGCTCTAGTGCAATGGAATTGTTGATCTTGCATGTTATTGAAGATACACTAATAATTCAAATCTTTTAATTTCTAGTCGCTTTTGAAGTTCAAAAAATGCTCATACTTGTAGCTCTGTGAGGCCATTGAATGATCATTATCAACAAGTGCGAGAATGAGATTGGCGTATCCAAGCTGTATATTATTTGGGAGATCCTTCACTTGGCCATAATCTAGCAAGGCAACCTGGTGGAGAAAACATAAAAAATAAACATAACTTACATAAAAATAATTACATACAAAATTTGGTAGACAAGAGCACCAACATATAATTCATGCACAACAAAGGCATGATATTCACTGTGTTGATGATATTGCTGTTATATTTTTATATTAGAAACAGGACTGTTTTAATCAATCAGTGCAGACCATGGGAGACAGTATTCTCCTTCCCTTTATTATAGATCAAAACAAGTAAATTAGTGTATTTACATGCCAACTTAAATTCAGGATCACGCCTTCTTATGCAATATATTGGTTCCGTAACTTGGAACTCTTAAAGTTAAAATCATAATACCGATTTTTTGTTGTTGTTTGGTTAACATCACGAAGACCAATTTTCAGAAGAAAAAAAATCATGTTGAATTTACAAGAGAACTCTCTCAGATATTTTTAAATCACGCAATCTACCAGATCCTTCGACGGACCTAAACCAACTGTTTATGCGATTACATCGGCTAGTACAGTTCCACATGAAAAATATTTCCAAAGGCATTTGATACAATAGATAGATTTCCATAATAACTCACTTGCCTCTGTGTCTTTACAGATTAGAATATTTCCCGGATGGGGGTCTGCATGGAAAAAACCACTCTTCAAGATCATCTGACCATATGCAAGTGTTAGGCTTTTCAGGATCTTCCTACACAAATTCAAATTTGATAATAGCATTAAAATGAAAATTTTGTCAAATTTAATGAGTCATCATAAATGAGTAAATGACTCAACACCCAACATCAACACATGACAATTTCTCTGAGATATTTCTAATGACAAGGATTAATGGGTGAAAACGAAGTGAACACAATTGAGCTGTTGTACATGCAATTGTGTTAGGGGTAATGTCACATGAATTTTATGAAGTATGGGCTGGAACAACATGAACAATGGCATAGATGGCACTTAAGAAATTTTTCAAAAGAACAACCTGAGGTTCTTCTGTGAAGCTCATCAGTGGCACAGCACCCCAGAGGCACATATCCCTTTCACCCAGACAGATTGAAACCTATTATAAATGCTTTCATTAATGTTTAAACCAAGGTATCTAGTCATTTCTGGTCAGTTCCTAAGATCAACACTTACAATAGTCTCCCTCCAACATTACTGGATAAAACTAGAATGCAATTTTTTTATTTCTCAACTTGACATTCCCAATTCAACTCATCAACCAGTGCTAGATCATCCAAAAATTGCACCAAGCAATATAATCCTAGATGCAAATCAGACGTCCATCGCAAGTGGATATTCATATGCACCAAAACTGGGCCTATAATCAAGGTCAAAGGCATAAAGTAATTCAATAATCTCTCCATGCTGACCATTAACTCGTCTGATTGTTTTTTTTTCCTGACATCAAGAATAACTCCTACCACTTGTTTCCTCAAATTCACAATATTTATTTTTTTTAAAAAAATCAATCTACTTTTCTGTCATTTCCGTTGTCATGTCAACTTTTAGAATGTTTGTTACATATTTACATGCTATGGATAAACAAACTCAAAATCCTATGAGAATTGAATATTACCATCAAGATGTCTATATGAATGATGAAATTTAACCGTTTCAAGTCCCAGATAGCAGAATAACATTTTCCCACAAATGGATCATAAGTTTATAACTCAAGGTTTTAAACCCTAGATAAGGTGATTTTTTGTGTCAACCCTTATTGATAGTGTTTAAACTTTTTTTTTCCTCAAAAGAAGTGCCCAAAAGAACTGTGAATTAAATTAACAGAGAATTACAATCATACCAACTTTTAATGATGTAATAGTATTAAACAATTAGTGAATGACGTAAAAAATGCCGTTACTCTGTCATACAATTATCTATCAGATAATAATGGGTGGCCATATCGGGCATAAGTTAGAAATGTAGAAAACATTTCCATATAGAAAAAAAAAACAATCTTATTTCTGCATTAGTTTCACATCAGAAAATGTAATTGAAGTGGAACAAAGTAAAATGCTATTAATTGAAAAATCTTCAGCCACCAATAACAGGAAGTTACACAATCCAAGTAACAAATCATAGAGAATGATAAGGGAAAAGGAACTTCATACTCTCTAGGAGAACCAAGGGGCTTACTGCTTAGCCGCCGCTGCAAGCCTACCATCAGGATCTATGCCTCTTTTAGCTATTTCATCACCAAGATTCAGAATTGGAGTGCCATTCATAAACTCCATAACTAGCACCTTCCTAACAAGGACCATTTATTTCTGCGTTCAGTAAATGGTTGGTGATCCATGTACTTGTGTGCATGTGTATCAAATAATGAACCAATAGAATAAAAGGCGAATATAGCCAATAATATGTTTAAAGATGGGCATTTGTTAATATTTGACTCATACATATGGGTGTATTTGTAATGAAGAGGTTGATGGAAACTCAGCAAAGATAATACGTCATCACATTGTACTATAACTATGAGATCGATAGCAAATACCATGATTTGATTTGATTTGATTTATTTATTCATTTATTTATTTTGGGAGGGAAGTAAAGCAAACATACCATAAAACAAAGAATGATGGCAGCAATGATCAATCCAGAATTTCTTTTGTTGAAAAAAGGGAGACTCGTCTATACCAGACTTTCATTGGTTCAAAGAAGATGGTCTGAATGTAGGGTAAGAAAATTTCATCTACCCCAACTCCCATTGATCAATTCAGAATGTAATGAGCCAAAATTCAATCAACATATGATCCAAACTGACAACTGAAAACCACTTAGTTATCTTCATACCCGACTTCATTAAATCAGAGAATCATATTACATTGTTGTCCTGATTCACTCTGCCCAAATGTCACCAATTAGTGCACAGGCTTATGGAGAATTTTCTTCCGCCACAATATTGTCGACTTGCTTGCTGTTATCTAACTTAATCTTATTGTCCAGCACCCAAGTCCTTATCAAGGTGCCGGGATGGATTAAATTGTTCGTGGATAGTCAAGTTACTTGGTACATGATCGTGTAGGTGCGTGGGTAAAAAGGCCACGCATATGCATGGACAGAGATCCTCATGTCTAAACCATCCACCAGATCACACATTGAAATACATGCACAAGAATTTAATTAAATAAACGTTACATCCTAACATCTCCCATGCAATACAGGATCGATCTAAACATTGTGTACTCCCCAGCTGTTTGGTATTCCCTAAAGTCTTCAATTTATACCTCATAGAGTTAAGATTTGGCTAATACACTCATGCATTCATAGTTTTCGCATGTTCCCCTGATCATCCTCATTTCAGCCACAAATAACTAATTTAAACGTCCTTTAACAGTCCAGTGATAGGATCTATGTATTAATAATTTGTGTTCTTAAAGATCCCTAAAGCAAAAACTTCAACACCCTCGGTTCAACTTGACATAACCCATCTCATTATGGTTCATTTTCGACGTTATTAATCTCACCATCCTATCAGAAAAAATTTCATTGACAGCTTCTCAATTTTTCATATCCTTCCACCACATCTTAATAAGTTTCCCCTTCCTGCACTCAATACCATCATGGCATCAACCTCGACTAACTCATTATTTTTTAAGGATAATGTTACATCCAGTTCCCATTTCCAGCCTCAATTCCAGTCTACATGTGTTTCGAATTTTTTAAAAATAGTATACCTTATCTAATGAGGTACATACTTTTATAAAAAATGAAGCATATACTCCAATAAATTGCATTAATGCATTTATAGAAAATGTAAAAAAATTCTTTCGAAGCATATGCTTTGTTAACATAAGCATATACGTCGTTAATTTTCTATCGATGCATATAGGGCTGGAATTGGGGCTGGAAATGGATCTGGGTGTAATAGCGCCCATTTTATAATGGTTCACTCTCTTAAAAAAATTACTATTTTGCCCCTTGTTTGTGTCACTTACGAACTTCCTCCATTGCTCATGCCTAATCTTACTATTCATAGTTTTGCCAAGCACACCCACCTTAACACTAACTTTTAGCTAAATATAACCTATCCACCTATTTTCACATTAGAATCCAAATAACATAGCCAGTCTATATGTCATCTAATGCAATTTTAAATTGAACTTCTATAGTGGTCATCAATCCCATGGTAGTCCGAATACTAACCTGATCCACCTCCACTTTGTCTAACCAAAATATCCCATCTTTCCAAATTATTAACCATCAGCAGATGAATCTTCATATAATTAATGAACTTGTTAAAAACACATGCCATTTATAATACAATCTTCTCAAATTTGGATTTTCTTTTTAGTTAAAGTTAGTTAGTTTGAGTTCACGGATAATGATGATTATATAAAATTGTAGAGCCCATATGATCCGGTAAAAGTGATCTGATTAAAGTCATCAAAATGACAAATATATCAACTTATCAATGTAAAAACAACTAAAAGACCAGAATCTTTAAATTGTCAAGATAACACACCTAGTTGACATGTTAGGGATCACCCGAGGCACCATAACTGGAGCCTTTTTATTGTTAGAATGCAGAAACTGCCGAATCCTTTGCATAGCGTCAGTCTCCCTTAGAAAGTCAAATTCATATCCGATCTTGTACAAGAATAACAGAAAAGAAAAACAACTACATCATCATGAGAAAATGAAATCATGTTTTACACAAATTTCACAGAGTGTGGAGTTTGGTGATAAAATTCTTAGATACAGCTTAAAAAAAAATTTAACACAGACGTTACAGTGTTGAATTAAGGTGAAATCGAAGCAAAACACTAGAAGTTTTGTATAAATCAGAGATCCCTTGTCTCCGATTTTTTCAAGGGGACATTTTTCTCTTAATGAAATGTTCCAACCTTCGCTCAAAAAAACGAGAAAGATGACAGAAAAAAGCTAAATGTGGCATAATTTTTGTAGGGGCTTGCAGTTTATTGTTCTGTCCAAACAGCATACTTATTTGTTTCAATATGACAACATGAAGTTATTTCATCAATATCTACATGTTGGAGAAGCAGGCGGTGCTGTTCGAAGATCTAAAATCTTTTATGCAAAGAGAGGTTATCAAAATTATTACAGGGAACACCTTACAACATAGAACTACATGCAAGTACACACACTTGACACACCCACAAAATGTCAAATTTGAGAAGTTTAACTTCAAATGAGATATCTAGGAACTTGTCAAAACATGATCAAGAAATATGTGATTTTGTGTTGAGATTGAGAATGTGTGCACAGTTGTATGTACATGCTTCAGGGGCATTTAATATACGATTCACAAGGAATGCACATGAGATATAGATGGTTTTTCATGGAAAATTCTAAATCGACAATCATCGTTCATTTATTAAATGAATATAAAACATTTCATAAGAAACATGATGAACAAAGAGAGATATGACAATATAGCTTCCAGACTACCTGTTTCTCTAGTTCTTTGGCAGGTGAGAAAAGATCGAACTTTATATCTGTCTTTTGCAAAAACAAAACAAATGATTGTAGATTATGAATATCTGTCATCATCAGCTCATGAACTCCAGGATGTTGAACCTAAAATGTGCAGAGAAGAGTTAAAAAAGAATCATAATAATTATGAAATGAATGATTATTTGAATTTACCTTAACAGCAACATCAGCATTAGTGCCTTTCACTCTTGCCCGGTGAACCTTTTTTAAAGAACCAGAGCAGATGTGAAGAACCATTTGTGTAATGAACAATTTACTATGCAACTATAACCAAAAAATCATAAATGACCATTTTATAAAATATAAAAAATTCAATCTCACACAAACCAAAATATGAGGGATCACAAAATCCATGAGGCAGAAAGATACAGATAGGACTAAAAAGTCAAGAAGATTATAGAAATGAGTTGCTCTTGCCCCTTAATTTCGATATCATATCTCACAGTGAGGACAGAATATTTACTAGACTTGCACAATGAATCATTCCACATCTTAGCAAAACCACATTGTGTCATTTAGTCACCATCAATTTATTTCTTCCATGACTAATGAGTAATGAGACTAGGAAGGGCTAGTTAGGTGCTAGTACTCAGCTTGTTAGCTTTACAGAGGTCACAGGTGTGGGCAAAGGTAGTAGATTAAAGGCAAGGACTCTTTTTATGTTTTGAGCCTTGTTTCTTTGCATCACTATAGGGCTGTTTTTAATCACTGGGATGCAATAAAAATGTGGTGTGTGTGTGTGAGTCACAGAAACAAGAAAATAAAAAACATCAATTCTTTCTTGGTCTCCTTTGAAATTTCAAAAGATGTCAACCATATGATCCTTTTTATAGATTGAATTTTGATTCTTGGATTCTGATATGATAGCATAAAAGATGATTTCTAAATACAATGATTTCATAAAAAATAAATACAAAAAAGCCCTCCCATCAACATAGATTCATCTCGAAATGGTCAAGATGACCCCATGATAGGATTGAGCAAGTCATGTACTCCGACAAGCTATCAACCTGCCAATGACAGTAAGTAGATAAATGTGGGAATGTAAGTTGGAAAAATGATGCTGCACAATACATTCATGATGTCTTAAGCCCGTAATACTTGGACTTCAACTTGGGGAGATTTGTGAAGTTGTCATAATTATCCTAGTAAACCTGTGCAATTGAAGCGGAGCCAATAGGGACCACATCAAATCGTTCAAAAATTTCATCAAAACTTTGACCCAGCTCCTCTTCAAGTACAGACTGGACAACTTCAAATGGGGTTGCAGGGGCTTGGTCACACAATGTGACAAGTCTTTTCACCCAAGCTGCTGGTGCCAGGTCAGGTTTCCCGATAAGTTGAGCAGCCTGAATCGAAATATAAACCAAATCATTGATTTTAACAAGCAAAGTAAATATTTCAAAAGATTGAAACTATGGTTTGATCATCAATGGCAACAAGATCACTTTTGAGCACCTAAAAGAAAACCAATCACTGCATTCATTTATTAATTTGGTAAATTTCAAGCAAAATGGGCATATAAAATTTAATCAAATTATGAATCAAACAACCTCCAAAGAATTGCAGAAAACCAGCAAAAAATGGTCATTGGTGTATTTTGCTTGCTCTAACCAGATACAGATGGTCCAAGCAACTAAAACACAATAGATAACACAACTGAACATTGTGACAAGAGATGGTAAACTGGAATAGCTCGTCAAACAAGAGACCAGTTGAATGAAGTCAGAATGATCAATATATCATCTGATAAATGACAGATATAACAACTAAATGTGGTTACAGGGAGAATACACAAGAAATTGCTCAGCAAAAAGCATGGGCATATCCAAAAAGAGATAGTTTCAATTTTCAAATGAGTACATGAAAATATGAAATGTATGAAAACCATTTTCAAGTCATGTTACCGACTACAGAGAGAATATTGTTAATCTAACTGCATGTTTCAATAAAATTTATAAACAAATTAATTAAAAACATAGCAGACATATAATTCTCAACCTTGATATGTCCAGGACCCGGTGATGCCTGTGACATAAATTATAAAAATAGTCTATGGCAAAACTTACTTGTTTAAGGCACCCAAACAATTCTTACTGCCAACTAGAGATCCTATTCTAAGCAAAAGAAAGCTAATTTGGTCTAGAATAGGTCTGCAGAGCCTTGTAACATGAGTCTTTTATTTAGTGCAATTCATGTCGTCTTCTTCACTCATATCGTCATATGACAGCATATTTACTTATTATGTTAACTTCTTTAAGCCCATTGAAGGACCCAACTAATTCTAATATTGGGAAAAAAAAACAATCTAGTATAACCAGGAGGAAAAAATAAACTTAAGAGAAAAGCATGACAGTCAAACCTGTTAGATCGATTATTTTTCAAAGAAGTCCAAGATCCATATCAAAGCTGCAATATGTACCAGAAATCTAGACAATAGAGCACAGAGAAGATACCAAATATATGAAGGAAATTACCTTACCAACTACATTGAACGCCTTAAATATTCAATTAAAAAAATTTAATGATACAACCAAAGAAAAATTACAATAAAACATTCCATGGATGATAAACAAACCCAACAACCCAGAATGACATATATACATGTCAGGCAAAGTGAAGAGAAGCATAAAACCCCATAAATTACAAAAGCCATTTGAGGCAGAGCATTTTCACACCAAATAGAGGAAACCTACCACCCAACATCTCATTTTTCTGGTTCAAACACACACACAAACTTAAGAGAAGCATGATAATCAAATCTTTTCAATTGAATATTTTTCAAAAATTCCAAGACCCATATCAAAGCTGCAAAATATATTAGAAATGTAGACAATAGAACATGGAGAGGAATTGAACTCCTTCAAATTTCAATTAAATTTTTTAATGATACAACCAAGGAGGTGTGGGGTTTGGGGTATGAAGACTCCTTTGAAGGTCAAAGGTCTTATGTGACTTGCCTACCAACATATATTATTGACAAAGTCATATAGAGCTAAATGGTCCGATCAGGAGGACCTCGCTTGCCCGTTATGTTATGGAGGAAATAAAACAATGGAACACCTTTTGAGGCAATGCCCTCTTGCCAAACAAATTTGGTCCTTGCTCAAGAAGATGACAGGGCTCGATGACCAATTATCTTCATTAGAGGGCATGTGGGATGCAGGGATAAAACTCAAGAAGAAAGGAGACAGTAGTGTGAAAGCCAAGATTTCACAATCTCTAATCCTGGCAGCAATGTGGGCAATTTGGACTTCACAAAACCATCTCCTATTTCGTGGGGAGAAGGTGTTGCGGAGAACATGTGGGAAAGGGTGCAACATGTCATTCAAGATTGGGGGTGGTTTCGTGTGGGTGTTAATAATGCGTTGTTTGTAAGGGGTAAACTCATTATCGAGAAGTAGGCCTTGTATTATGTTGGGGTTACAAGTAAACATCTCTTCTACTCATATCAACTGCCCGGGTACCACCTTCAGCTGCTTTTGTATGCTTTGGGCACCTATTTCCATTTCTTAATAAATTTGAGTTTGAGGTAGGTTGCCTACCAGATTTTTCCCAAAAAAAAAAAAAAACAACCAATGCCCAATTACAATAAAGCACTCCAGGGATGACAAACAAACCCAATAACCCACATCGAAACACCAAAATTCACATGCATAATCTGAAGAAAAGCATAAAACCCCATTTGAGGCACACCATTTTCACACCAAATAAGGGAAACCCATATCCCAAAATCCCATTTTTTTTTTGTTCAAAAAGAAACACAGACGTGTCAATTGATCACCTTGAGAAAGAGCCCACCAAGCTCAGAACACAAGGAGTAAACTTTATCCGCTGCGAGCTCATGCTGCCTCTCCCACATCAACGTCTGCTTCTCCACATCATTCACAAACCTCACTCTCAACTGACAAACCTATCAAACAAACCCAATATCAAAAAAATCCATAACACACCCAAAACAGAGAAAGAAAGAGAGACAAAGAAACTGACTTTGTAGGTGGTGTAGATGTCGACGGCGCGGACCCAGAACTGGAAGGAGCGGTGGAAGGAGCGGAGGTGGGAGGATAGGCTCTGTTGGAGGTCTTGGAGTGGGAGATGGAGAGGTGGTGGTGGCACTGGTTTGGTGGAGGTTCTTGTATTGCTTGATTTGGGTGTTGATGAAGCAAAACATGGGATCATCGGGTCTGGAGTGGGTGCATGAGAGAATTCTTGTTTGAGAGGTTGTTCTGATCGATTTTCTATGAATGGTTTATTGCGTGTTTTTTTTGGATTTTTTGAGAATGAATGAGTGGTGGATCTTGGAAGGTTTTTCAAAAGCTGGAACAGAGGATTGTAAGAATTTTACCATTTCAATCTCATGTTCCAACGCAACCTAGTGTTAAATTAAAGATCGAGCAAAATATCCAAAATAAACTTGTAATAAAAGAATAGGTTATTCTAGATAACTATTCTAATATAAATAATTTTTGTTTAATTGTTTTTAATTATTTTTATTAGAAAATATAATAATAAAATTTTTATTATTTAGATGATAATTATGTGAATAATGATTTATAAAAAGTAAAAATTTGATTTTATATTTAGGTCCCTTGATCTAATAAAAATGATGACAGATGATTTGATATATTAGCCTCTTTATACGAGTGGATATGTAAAATAGATTATCTAAAATAACACAATTTCAATGACGATCTAGAATACCAATGACAATTTATTATCACCTATCTTAGTATAACTATAACTCTTTATTCTTTGCAAACAAATAATTTTTTGATCTTATTCTCCTATGTACCTCTCTATTGCTCTCATTTTCTCTCATCCAACGGGTAAGGTTTATAAATACCAACATTGGTCTTTTTTAATTTTATTAAAAAAAGTTTTTTTTTATCAATCTTGTAATTTAAGAGGACTATATTGTCCTTATTTTATATTTTATATGATAATTAAACTCTCTTTCATCTTCTTTTTTAAATTTATCACAACTTTAATATAAAATAAATTGTTTTTTTTTCTATATTTCTAAATTTTTTAGTATACTATTAACAATCAATAGCAAACATGGAATAAAAAAATAGCATTCCTAATTGTCAATAAATCTTTTAAAATTTAAAAATATCCCAAATAACATACCGAAGAAATTCAATCTACACACAACCAAATGGACCCTAAAATATAGTAATGCTAATTTTTATAATGATGATTCTTAATAGTATATTAAAATATTAAAAATATACACATATTCTCAAATAAAAATATTTTTTATATTGTTTAATAGTTAAATGTAGTGTGTGAAACATTGTTAATTAGATTAGAGAAAGTTTAAATATTAAATAATATAGGGATAATTAAGTCATTTTAGATTAGATAAAAAATTGTTATAATTCTACAAATTGACTGATTTGGGTATTTAGTATTTTAGAAGATTTTTTAGGTATCTTACCTAAAATACACACACATATATAAATTTATTATCTCACTTTAAATAATACGCAGTTTACAAAAATGATTACATAAATAATTAATTATCTATTTTAGTTTCATTTTTATGATTGGGTTGGGTTGGATTGGTTTGGTCTTGGATGAAATTTGGTAGGCTGTATTTGTCATGCTGAGCTAGTGGAGTCCACTAACTGGGCTGGGCGACTAATTGGCCACATGTTATAGAGGGGCCTCTATTTGTACACGTATATTTACAAAGCACACCCTTGACCTATGTTTGAATATAGAATAAGACTTATTTTGGGATATACAATTATATCAGCATAAGTGGGTATAACAGTGGAATAACTAATTTTGTGTTTAGTTGTGTTTTGAATTATTCTCGTTAGGAAACGTAATAATAAAGTTTTTATTGTTCGGATAAAATGTGAATAAAATGTGGATAATAATTTATAAAGTGTAAAAAAATGAGATGATTTGACAAGTGATTTATAAGAAGTGATGAGAGTTTATTTGGCAGTAGGCCCACATATTCTTTTGGTGGAATTACCTGGAATAGCTTTAATTTCAAGGGTTGGGCTGGAATCAATATACCACTTTATACCAGTTTATTATGGTATAGGTTATCTCAAGGTATTCACTGCATCCAAATACCAAAAATTACTTATTCTTCTTTATTCTAGGTTATTCCATGGCCTATTCCGTTTCTAAACAAGGTGTAGTTAGTCTTTCCACACCCCACCCAAGTAAGATGCATTATTTAATCCCAATACTTAAGTAGACTTAGGTTTTCCATTGTACACCCCCTTCTGGCCTTCAATCAATTCATTTGAAACCTCAAACAATGTTAGGTTTCGTGATATTTTTGGTATTTCATTTTGTGATAATTCATATTATTATACATTTAAGGTGTATGGGTCATGGGTCATGACAAACAAACCCTAGTTCTCTCTCTCCCTCTCACTCTCTACCTCTCTGTCTGAACACCCTTCTTGTCATTTCCCTCGCCAACCCTCCATTCCCACACCATCGTCCTATCTTTCACGACCTTTTTCTTTTTTGGGGGTATTTTCCCTTGCAGAACCACACAACTTATTAATATTCTTAGAAGTATTTTGTCATTAAAATCCCCCAAAGTTCTAGGTTTTTAGGTAAGTTATTTTTATTTGTTTAATGCTGGGTTGGGGGGGGGGTGTTAGGTTTAGGATCATACTTATTATGTGAGCCCTATATACTCAATTTTTTTTATAGTCTCAAATGCAATCTTATATACCTCGTCAGCCCTGTTAACTCATTGTATTGAAGTATATAACTTGTTGAAAATTTTGATTTTTTATATAAATGATATCATTCAAATTATTGGATTACATATTTCACATTCTATAAGAATATATACATATCATGCATGGTGAATGCATGCTACATGATTATCTCGAAAGTGATGGTGAACCGTTTGAAAGCGATATGCTCAACCATCATCAACGACTCACAACATGCCTTTCTTCCCGGGAGGTTGTTACAGGAGGGCTACTTTGTCTCACAAGAGATAATCTCCTCCATATACAAAGATAAACAGCAAGGTTTGGCGTTGAAACTCGAATTTGCAAAAGCATACGACAGCATCCACCACGACTTCCTCTACTAGATTTTGGACAATCATGTTTTTGATCAAAACTGGCAATGGATGATCTGCCAATGTACAAGCACGGCCTACGGCTCTCTTCTGATTAATGGCTCCCAAAGTGGCTACTTCCCGCTGCACCGAGGACTCCGACAGGGTGACCCTCTCTCTCCCATTCTTTTCGTGATGGTTGCAAATGCTTTGAGCAGGATGTGCAAGGCGGCGAGCTCGGACAGATGGCTCCATGGACTCACAAGCTCCACTGGGGGAATAGAAGTCCCGATTGTTCAATACGCCGACGATATGATGCTCTTGTGCAAGGCGTTAGAAGGGTCAGTCAAAAGCATTCAGTTCATCATCTGGTGTTTCACTTTGGTCTCAGGCCTTAGCCTGAACTGGCACAAGAATGCCCTCTACGCGATAAACGTGGAGGAGGAGGAGGTGCACAGGCTGGTGGTGATTGTAGGCTGTGGACTTCAATCGCTCCCGACCAAGACACTAGGCCTGCCTCTCGTGCACTCCGAGCTGTCTAAGGGCGATTGGGAACCATTGATTGAACGGTTTCAGAAATGTCTTGCAGGGTGGAAGGGGCGGATGTTGAGCGCGGGCAGAAAGCTCACAATCTTGCAAGCCGTGCTGTCGAGTATCCCGATCATCTTCCTCTTTGTGTTCCAAGCTTCCGAGCGACTGTTGGACCGCATTGATGTAATACGTCGACGATTCTTATGGCAGGGTTTAGGTGACTCCGTACAAAAACCACACTTGGTTGCTTGGGACACAGTTTATTTGTGCAAGTGCGATGGTGGCCTCGGGGTGCTCGACTTGAGAACTATGAACAAGGCTCTTCTATCCCGCTAGCTGTGGAGGTGGGTGGATGGCTCGCACAGAATGTGGGCTCGATTGTTAGCGGACCGATATAGCGGGCATGGGGTGGGAGACCGTCGGTGGCCTTTGATCTCGACGAGAACAATGTTTGTCTGTAAAGCAATTTTTGGGCTGCATCATGAGTTCTCATCAGGGATCCTTCGGAAGGTCGGGGACAGTCAAGGAACACATTTTTGGCATGACTGGTGGTGCGGTCCCAGACCCCTTTGGGAAGTGGTCCAAGATCTTTTTCGGCTCGCTGTATGGCAGGAGGGTAGTGTCTCCTCCTTCTATACGGGTACAGGCGCAATTCATGGATGGGAGATCAGTCTTTGGGGAAACCGATTGACCGAGGAGGAGATCACTCAGCTGGCTCCGCTTTCGGAGTGCCTACCTGCATAGGAGGACCGGCCAGGGGAGGCAGAGGACACCACGTGTTGGGCTCCTAACATGGCTAAGGGTTTCTCGGTCAAGGCCTACTATAATTGGTGGCCCGCGGATCGTCCACGTGCAAATGTCGCAACAAAATTTGGGCAAATTTGACGGCCGAAGATCCCATTAAAGTTAAAAATCTTCATGTGGCTATTGTATCAGGAACGTCTCCAAACGAAGGTATATCATGCAAAATGGAGGCCTTTTGGCCCAGTGAGTTGTGCCCTTTGTGGAGAGGAACCAGAGAAAATTGCACACCTCTTCTGCGAGTGCAAGGTCTCGAGAGCTCTATGGGACGTTGTGGGGGAGGCCACATCTTGACGCCCTTCATTCGTTGACACTGAGTCCCTGTGGGAGGCGGGGAAGTCTCTCTGTAGACCTAAGAACTTGAGACTTGTCAACATCATTTCTGATCAGCGATATTAAGGGTCTTCAAAAGGCCCGAAAGCTCGCCCCGCCCAGCCCGGGCAGGCCTGTTTTCAGGGCGGGCCGGGCTTGGGCCTGATTCTAGGGCCTGGGCCCGTAGGCCTGCCCGAATTGGACTCGTTCAGGCTGGCCCGCAAACCAGCCAGCGGACCCGGCTCGTAGGCCCATGGGGCAATCCAATAAATGAGTCACATGTAATTTTATGTAATTTTTATTTGAATTGTGATTGAATTATACAAATTATTGACATTTATGTATGTGTCAATCAGTTAATTACATGTAGTTATTTAGTATTTCAAGAAATTAATTCATTTAATATTTTTATTGTTGAAAATTCAATAGATATAAATAAATTTTTCAACATTATACTCAAAATTTTGTGTTATTTTAACATTATATACAAATGAATAGCTTGAAATTTAAAAATCAAAAGAAATTGTATGTTTAAAATCTGGGCTCGTAGGCCCGAAGCCCAGGCCCGGGCCCGTGGGCAGGGCCTGGCCCTTTTTTTTTGCCATGGGCTGGCCCGGCCTGAGCCCGTTGGCCAAGCAGGCTCGCGGGCCGGCCTGGGCCTTGTTTCAACTGGTCGGGCCGGCCCATTACCGACCCTTAAGGGATATGAAGAACAAGGAACGATGTGATCTTCAGGGGCTCGCGGGTCTATGTGGAGAACATGTGGGAGATGGTGTCCCTCTCTATCACGGAGTGGGGATGAGGGATTGCAGGGGTTAGGCGGATTTCTCTCGACAGAGGCCGTTTAGACATCACCTTGTAGTGGCATAGAGTTGCGTAAGGGGGTGGGAGTCTCTTGGAGTAATTCGTAGATATCGCGCCTACTAATCATCCAAACCCTCCCCCCACGCCTTTTGTTTATGTGTCATGATTATCTTTTTTCTTCTTGTTTTTTCTCTGTATCCTCTCATCCCCAATTTGGACTTGTAACCCACTTTTAGTAATGGAAGTGCCGGTAGCAAGATCTACCTTTTCTCAAAAAATAAAAAAGAATATATACATATCTCATTAGATGAGATATAAAAAAACAAAAAAAAAATGTGTGATCTATGTTTTGAGTATAACATTATTGGTATTATATATGATTTTACAGGAGAATATAGTATAATTTTGTTTTTGTGAGCTAGCTGCTCACAAAATTAGGCCCAATTTTTTTACACAGGGTTTATTAGAGTTTTTTTTAATCTTAGGTTTTTTTTTTTTTGGTGGGTTTTAATCTTAGGTTAGATGTAGATGGTCTGCTTTGATTAGGATATGTAATTTTTTTTTTGTTATAAACTATATAATCAGGGTCCGTGAAGAAGAGAATTTTAGGATTCACTGATCAATAACAGAGGGAATCTAATAATTTTTTAAATACTAAAAAGAAAACATCAATGAAAAATAAAAAATTCAAACTAATTAATGCTAAAAATCTCTTCTCTATTTTTTTTTTTATTAGTTTCTACAATAGACCGATAAATGGATCATCGATAATAAATAGATTTGCATGTACATACAAAACATTAACATCAAATTTTTGTTGACAGTGGTAATTATTTAAAACTACCTGCAAATATTCTTTTACACTAAAATTATTTGCATAAATAACGTGGATACACTCAATTCATTCTGCAGTCCTGTCTACAATTTAGAAATGGTCTCTAACACCTCTACATCATGATAATGCAGTATACACCATATTATCGCAATATATAAAAATTAAAATATATTAATATATCACATTATATATTTCATTACAAATGTATTTTAATAAATAAATTTATATACTTTTTTTTAAAAAAATCAATGATATTTGCAAACTAAGTTGTAGACAGAGCTGGATGTATCATTTTTCTATGCAAATATATCCTTGCATCGGGCAGCACCACCTTTGTTGAGGTGGGGTCAATTGACCCCATCAATTTTTTTTAAAAAAAAAACAAACTAACCATTAGATGGTGGGGTCATTTAGGAGGCCCATTTATACAACCATATCAGGAGGCCCACTTATATAATGAGATCCCATCAATTTTTTTTTTTTTAAAAGAAAAATGATATGTCCAACTCCAATTACAATTCACACTCGATTTTTTTTTTAAATCATATCTTTCAAATTGAAGTACATGCAGTTATATGAAATGAAGTATATATTGAGATGCATTAACATATTTTTTTTGCATTGAAAAATGATAAAAAAAATTTGCGTCATACACTATGATAGAACTTCACACACTATGATAACGTAGTATATATACTGCGCTATCATATGTTGTAAAATGGACTACAAAATAAACTGAGTGTATCAATACTCAATAAACAAACTAACTTTTAAGTGGTGGAGTAATTTAGAATGTCCATTTATACAACCATATTAAAGTTATGGGGACCCTAAAAAAGCCATATCAAAGTTATAGGACTCCAAAAAAGCCATAGGATAAAAATAGATTTTTTAAAAAATTAGATAAAAAAAATAAAATTTAATGACATAATCTAAATTTCTGGAGCCGCCGCTGCTGCTTGCATCTACAATACATCCACAATGCGCATGTCGGTGTTGACATGTATTCGATGAAATTATCATAATTAATCATCTACAGGAACCCCTTTTGTTAAATAGGTGGTTCAAAGAATGTCAGAAACAGACAAGTTAGGCACAACATACACATCATATATGCTTTTGTGGATGCTTTAAATCTTATGTTCCTAATCTTTTGCATGACTTTTTTTTTTTTTTTGGTAAAAATCTTTTGCATGACTTTAATGGTGTCCCCATGAGCAAAATCAGACACATTATGTTCAATGGATTAATAAAAAAATCAGGACACTTTGACATATAGATAACTTTTAGCTATTCCTTTCCATTTCTTCTTCTATGCTCTTCTAATGCACAATTTTTTTCATTAAAAAGAAGTACATACTCATGAATTGAATGTGTATGTATATATATTTACATTTTTTTAATAGAGTATATATTAACATATTACATTAGATGTGACAAACTACAAACTATAAATATGCTGCAAATATGATTGATTGTTACTCTATTTTTTCGTTTCATAGTTGAACTTCTTTTATAAATATTTTTTTTATAAAGTTATTTATTAGTGTGGGGCCTAAAATTTTTCACAACAAGAATGATGGTGTCATCTTCGAGTTATTCCACATGGTACTGGAGAAGACGAAAATTAAAGATGTCAAAGATCTACCGGAACTGAGACACCGGTGTGGTCTGTCAAGGGTCTCACACTCAAGTTATTTTTTTGAGACAAGTAGACATTATCATTAAGTAGATTGTAATGACAATGACTGAAGGGGGGGTGAGGAGATTAGAGAAGCAAATAAAAGCAATAGAAAACAATCTAAGGAGGGCACAACCGTCACCCCGCCAAGGCACTGAAGCCCGGTGGATGAAGAGTCCACCCGGCCTCAAACATGACAGAATGCTATTCCTCAACGATCAGTCGATCCCCCTCGAAATGCACTGTGCTAGCCCCTACCAAGTGCACGCCCCAGTCCATGATAAAAAGGGTAACCAGGTGCCAAAGGTTTTCAAAATAGTAGCGTCGTGCCTTGAACACCACTTCGTTTCAGGTAAGCTAGAGTGCCCATGCACAAACCGGTACGATCGATCGGAGTACCTTTCCTTTACTTGTCCTGTCATTATGAGCAACTAAGTTGGCCCCGCTCGCCACAATGATTCCACATCGATGACCTTCGCGAACTCCGAAGAGAGTGTCACGAACCATGTCCACACCCTCAACGCAATCGGGCAAGCCCCGAAAAGATGATCAATGATCTCGTCGGTAGAGCAACCAAACGGGCAGCAAGGGTCTGCACTCGCAATCCAATACGCCCTTCTCGCTTTTGTAACCAAACGCTTTTGAAAAAGTATCCATAGAAAACACTTCACCTTCAGCAGAACTTTGGGGACCCAAATTTCTGTAAATTTCAGTGCCCTCACTTGGCTAGGCAAGCACGTTCTCCGCCGCCATTTATCTCACGCTCAAGTTAAAGAAGATTTCTGGATGTTCTACTCTGACGGCAAAAAAATGGATAATATTTAGTAAGTTTTTCCATGCAAGTGTGATATTTGCAAGTTATAAAAATCAATGACAGACCACCACATGTCATATCTCACAATCACTGTGATTCATTCGAGATCACATGCAGATCCTCATCTATCTTCATGCCTCTGGGCCAGGAGGAACTACCATGACCTGGATTGTTGATCCAGTTGATTTCCATGCCTACGACCTTGATCCACCCCGTAGTAGGTGACATAACCTGTAATGGGTCCTCATCCATTAGAATTTAGAAGGCTTCAACATGCAATGCCCATTAGAGCTCTAACAGCATCGCGTGCCCATGACATGTGTCATATTGTGAGAGCTCGTCATTTTTTCCTCCCACAATCAATAATTATAAATAATATATTTACTATGTCATGATGATATCACAATTCAACTTTGATCAACCCAACAATTGAACATATGATTCTTAACCCGATCATTTTTCTAGTTTAATAAAAAAAATATTTTCTCTCTCTTCCCACTAATCCTCAAACTCATTTATACTAACTTAGAACTTCTTTTTTGGCATAAGTCAAGACCCCAACACCATTGTGGCCAATATGTCAACAAAAACAAAGGAATGGGTCCCAAAAATTCACAGCAGAATACATGCATGTTCCAGCATATTAAAAACTTCTTCCCTTAAGCATGACAGCCTCGTATTTAAGACATGCTTGCCACAGCTCACATCAGCTTGACCTAGATAAGGCCAATCCCTCTCTACCTTTGCTGGTATTGTTTTCCATGGCAAAGAATATTCAGATAATATGATTGCATCCATGGGCGCCGCCCATACATCCCGTCCTTTTACAATCTCATTTACAATCTCTATATTATTAACACGTTGAACGCAATATTATATATTTCTCAGTGTCAGTATATATTCTATTACAAAAAAGTAAAAATATATTAATTCAATCCATATGATTTTGTGCTCCATCTTTTTATAAAATACTTTATTAAACTAATTATATGTACTTCAAAAATATAAAATCAAAATGTGTAAGAGTAGCAACTTCCATGATAAGACCAAAAAAAAAAAAAATATATAGTATGTTCCTTTCTTCTTTTTTTTGGAAATGCTAGTACTATATTCAAATGGTGCTTCACTTGCAATGTGATCTTAACATTAAAGCCCAACAATGGATCAGATATAAATAATAGAAAAAGATACACGTAGCCTTCATTGCAGCCCCAATTACAGTCTATCATGTTTTTTTTTTTATATAAAATTATACACTCAGTTTTTGAAGTGCATGCCATTATATAAAATGAAATATATACTGAGATACATTAATGTATTTTTTTTTCATGGTGAAAAAATAAAAAAAATGGACTGCAGTATATACTATAATAGTATAGTATATACTACGTTATTATAGCATATGAGGCTGCAAAACGGGCTGTAAAACGGACTGTGTGTATCTACACTCATAAATAATATATATGTAATTTCATGCATCTTTTCTTAAATCTTTCATATATATATATATATATATATATATATATATATATATATATATATATATATAGGGACGTAATGGGGTGCGACCGTGCGGATGGTGCACCCCATCGTGCGCCCCTAACATGGGCCGTGCGATCACACGGTCCACGTTTTTTTTTTAAAAAAAAAAAAAAAAAAAAAAAAAAAACAAATCGAAATCTCTCTCTCTCTCTCTCTCGCTCTCTCTCTCTCTCTCAACCATCTCTCTCGCAGTCCCCGTCGACGACGACCGCACGGACCCCCGTCGACGACGACCGCGACCCCCGTCGACGACTGCACGGACCACCCCTCGACGTCCCCTGCTGTGACCCCATCGGTGACCCCCTCTGCAACCCCATCGACGACCACCCTCCAGTCATTCGATCGCGACCCCCGTCGACGACTGCACGGACCACCCCTCGACGTCCCCTGCTGCGGCACGTCCTCTGCTGCGGCCCCCCCTCCGGCCCCCGTTGCGGCTCCTCCCTGCGGCCCCCCCTTGCGGCTCCTCCCTGTGGCCACCACCGACTGCTTCGGCCACCGTCCAACCTCGCTCACCACCACCTGCTTCGGCCACCCCATCACGAGAGAGAGACAGAGATTGAGAGAGAGAGAGAGAGATTTCGATTTGTTTTTTTTTTTTTTAAAAAAAAACGTGGACCGTGCGATCGCACGGCCCACGTTAGGGGCGCACGATGGGGTGCACCGTGCGCACGGTCGCACCCCATCGCGACCCTATATATATATATATATATATATATATATATATATATATATATATATTAATGTTTAAAATTAAAAATCAGTGGGGATCGATATGAATTTTTTTTATGACTGATGTGTCTATATATAGACATGATTGAGCTAGATATTAGAGAGAGAAAATGGTGAAAAAAAATACTGAATTGAATTGAGACTTATTTGCTTCTGAGGACATTGTAGAAAGAGAATATAAGAATTATTTAAATTTTAATAACTATGAACAATAACATATAGGGTGCTGATACTTTCAGTCATTCCTTCAATTATTCTTATAATCCTAACCTAATGTATACTTTTTGTAATATGAAAATAGTAGGTTAGACTAGCAATCTAGCATATATAATACTAGATTAGGAAAAATATATAAAATTATGCATTTAATAACTTCAAGTGCATATTTCATTTTCAATGAAGGTACTTACTAATTAAATTACATAAATATTATTCTTCCAAAAAATTTAAAAAAAATGTTGGGAATGTAAAAATTACACAAAGAATGATTATTCCTAACATCTTTCTTACGAATTCTCAATATACAATATGAGCATATATAATAACTTTTGAAACGAATATTTATCCGATAATTTTTTAATTATATTAAAAAATATTACATATCTTTTTGTATAATGGACTATTGTTTGAGTACTTTACTAATATTGAAGAATTTATAAACCAAAGTGTTCTGAAATCATAGATAAAAAAAAACATTGTTAAGAATGAGAGAGCAATCAAAGGATCAATGAATGAAAGGGATCTTCATTATAATTGCTTAAAAATCCCTCCCATTTTGTATTGACAAGTGGTTATCCAGTTGGTCTCCTGTACCTACTCTTTATCATCCACATGAGACTATAAGAATTTAAAAGATCACATGCAATGCAACATATAAAAATTAGTGTAGTTTGAGAAAATGTGGGAGAATATTGTATGCATATGCCTTACAAATAAATAATTATGGAATATCTTCTTTATGGGACAAAGAATTTCTTTACATGAAGTCAAAGGTATGGTACTGAATTTCAGGCTTCCTTTTCTAAAAATATTCTTATTCTCAAAATAGTTATCCATTTTTTTTTTAACATGGTAAAATTATGAAACAGGATAAAGACTAGATTTAATCAAAGGTCAAAATATAAAAGCAAAATTTTTATCTAACACTCCACAGAGTTTCTAAAATAACAAATTCTTACTACCTCTGTTGTCACTTTTTTTTTAAATTATTATCAAACATTAGTTAAACTAATCAATGGCTAAAATTATTTTATTACCCATATCTAATAATCATTTGTGAAGTCTTGTTGAATTAGGGGGGTAGGGTAAAATTGTCATTGTATGATTCAATTTGAAATTTTGGATTTTTTTTTTATTGGTAAGTATTTTTTTTCTTGGTTAAATCTTCATCTATCAACAAGTGGCAAGACTCAAATCCAAATCCCCTGACTAAGGAGGGGTACTTCTACCATCCTACCAAGAGAAGTTCCGTTGAAGTTTTGGATTTTCATAAAGGACATTTAGATTTTTAAGAGGCTGATATATATACGATTTGGTATGAAATCACCAAAAAATAGTATAATCATAGAATTTGGTCTAAAATCATACTAAATTTACAAGAGTACATGGCACAAATTAGTTTGTAATAGTACAAATTTGAAATACTTGATGTAAATCTATCTATTAACTAGAAGTGTTTCAATTTTAACTTTGTTTCTTTGTAACATTTTCATTTCTAATTTTACCTTTAAAAGATACATGAAATGAATGATATTCATCATGTCACGTCATCATTTTTTATTGCTTTTATATTTTATTGGTTTTATATTGGGATAATGATGGAATAAAAAATATATCTATTATCAATATACACACACACATTTAAATTGGACAATATCATATCAACAAATATTTTTAATTTTCCATATATACCCCTAAAAAACACATTTTAACCATTGATATCCTTCAAAAAGGCATTCATAAACAATTTAACACATTTGAGGGTTAAATTAATTTAACACATTACATTGATGGTAAAAGGTTTTCAAATGGGAATTTTGACAACATAGGGTTGTTTGAGGGGTTTAATGGTAACATATTCCATTCATTTGTAACTCCATAAATGATTTATTTAATAACTATAAGTTTTCATATATTATTATATATATATATAAAACATGAGATATTATATCATCCTATAAGAAAATTTGTATGGGCTTAATCAATCGTACTAAAAGATAAGAAAACCAAAAGATAAAGCCAAACAAAAGCAAAAACAAGCCCTCTAAATTTCAAAAAAGGTGTCTCACATCATAAAAAAAAAAAAAAAAGAAGCAAAAGCATCTCCAAAACTTTCATTTCTCTTCAATCTTCTATGAATAACAATAATTGAAAAAAAATATCTATGTTCCATATCTACAATAAATAAATAATAAAAAAAAATCTATCTATCTTGTGTATCAATCTAACCCTTCTCAAAACAAAGCACAACAAAAAATTACAAAAAAAACCCTAATCCCCAAAAATCAACCCAAATCAGTCCCTACACCTCCCATGCGAGCCTCCCCGTGCGCGGGTCCGCGAACTCGCGCACCACCCAATCCCGCAACCCCGTGTCACGCACCTCGCAGAACCGCCGGGCCCAATCGGGCGGCTGGACCGCCACAGTCCCGAGCCCGGGCGCCCGGTCTTTCGAACCCTCATTCCCCTTCTCGCGCCAATCCGAGACATACGTCGCCACCCTCCGGTAGAACTTCTCCTTGAACACCTCCCACGCCTGGTACTTGTAGTGGTTCACCACCACCTCCGCCCTCTCCAGGTTCTCGTACCTGTACCCATCCCCCAACCGGAAGTGGTGCACCACGTTCACGAGCGACCCGTCGAGCGCCTCCGGCCGCACGATCGACTTGTGCCTCTCCGGCGATGTCAGCCTGCACGTAAGCCCGTCAATTATCAAAAAAAAAAAAAAATTAGCATTTGAAAAATAAAAAAATATCTAATATTAAGTGTGACAATTACATATAATTTATGTGTTAACCAATCAATGCTTATCATTTAAATGGTTTAAAAGAAATTTAAATATGCATGTACTGATTTTTTTTATAAATAACATCACAAATGATAACATTTTCATAAAATTAGTTTTTTTACATCAATGTGATATATATTTCTATTGGATAACACAAATATTCTACGTGATTGTCACGAAAGAAATCTAAACTCACGGATATAGATATGAGATCCGACATGTATTATAAAATTATATATATTTATATTATATATTATTAATATTTGATTAATTATAATCATAATTTATTATATTATTATTAAATTTATCAAAGAAAAATATTTAAAATCTCAATTTTAATTTTTAATTTTCTTTAAAATATTATTTAATTATTCATATTAGTATTAATATTTAAACATGTTAATTATTTTAAAAAATATCTGTTTACCTGCACGTGTACCCCACTGTCACCCCTCGCGTGGGGGCGCGCCTCCGCCCTGATGGCCCAAAGCTGTGGCACGACACGCGCGCCTCCCCGACCATCCTTGGCAGCCGTGCGAGCATCTCCGGCATCGGCGCAGGGGACCTCGTCTGATTAACATTAGGCAGGTAGATGAACTCGTCGACGTCGGTGAAGGCGACCCACGCGCACCGCGCTTGGCGCGCGCGCAGCGCACAGTGCGCGAACCCGGCCTCCTGCGTCTTGACCCACGGCCACGCGTGGCGGGTCACCTCGAACCCCGACGCCACCAGCGAAGCCACCGTCGACTCGAGCCCGTCGTCGCTGTTGTTGTCGTAGACGAACCACCTCCCTACGCCGACGCGCGCGTGGTACGTCACCCACTCGCGCAGGAACCTCGCCTGGTTCCGCAACATCGTGCACGCGCACAGCGCGTGCGCCGCGGCCGCCGCAGGCGGCGGCGGCAGCGGCGTGGGTCGGGCGACGGAGGGGAGCACGAAAGGCGGCGCGCGCGCGGGTCGGACCATGACCGAAACCTTAACCGGGTTCGGGTTCGGGTTCGGGTTCGGGTTGAGTATACTCAGGGGGGTCCGGCAGCGGACGATCTCCTGAGCGACGGAGACGGCGATGGAGGAGAGGAGGTATTTGGGTCTCGAGAAATCCCAGCCGTAGACGCACGCGAATCTCGAGGCGTCGGCGAGGCGTTCGGGGCGGAGGTTGAGACCTTTAACGAAGAGGACTGTTGTATTGTCTTTGTCGTCTATGAGAGCCTCGTAAGCGAGAGAGGTCCAGTGTAAGGGGAGCATCGGTGGTTGGTGATCGGGACCGTTGGATTGGAGGAGGGAGATGAGGAAGCCACGTGGAGGTGATGGGCACCGTAGGATTTGGGAGTCGAGGGAGAGAGGGGGGACGTGGTGGGAGGGGGAGGAGCCGTAGTAGGCGCAGAGGACGGCAGAGTTGGTAAATATGGAACTGTTTGGGGGGTGTTTGAGGAAGAGAAGGGTTTGGTCGGGGAGATTGACGGCCTCGCGAATCTCTAGGTTCCGAATCTCGAGGAGGGGGCGGTCGATGTGCGTGGTTGTGGCGGAGAGAGGCGGCGGGTTCGGCAACGTGGAGAGGAGGACCGGGCGAAAGGAGTCTGTTGTGAATGTGAACAATTCGAGGGGGGTCAGTGTAAAATTTTGATTTTGAGAGAAACCCAATTCAGATCTGACAAAAGAAACCAAAAAACGAAATTTTGAATCGAATTTAAGACAGAATTTGGGTGTCCGAAATCAGACACATGAAAAGATGGGTACTGAATTTGGATTGAAAGAATTACCTCTGAAAATGCGAAGAGAAGGTGAGAAGGCGAAGGAGGAGACGATGAAGAGGGAGAGAGAGAACAAGAAGAACCTTCTCCACCCGTACAAGACTCCGCCGCCGCCGCCGCCACGCTTCCTCCGGTGGTGGTCCTTCATTTTTCACCTCCTTATCGAAATCTACACAAACCAATCATCCTCATCAGTCTCTCTGTCTCTCTCTCTATAGATTTCTCTGTTTTGGGATTTTTTTTTTTTTGGCTTTGTCGATTTGGATTTGGAAGGTTTGAAAGATTGAGAGGGGCAGAGGATGAGACGGGTCGGCCGGCGTCAGTTTATATGGAGGTGGTACTGGTTTTGATTTTTTTTGTTTTGGGTGTTTGTAATACAAAAAGACAATAACGGGTGGTAATGGACGGGGGTGATGTGTGTGTTTTGTTTGTATTTTATTCCTTTCCCATTTGGATTCAAGAATTAGTTTTTTTTTGCTTGGTAGAATGAGCTTATTCGATGTGAATAGAATAAGTTTTTTTATTATTTTTTAAATGTATTTTTAGTTATTCTAATGGCAAACATAATAATAAAAATGTTTGAAAAATGATTTGAAGGTGTGAAAAATTTAATTTAACATGTGTCCTCTATGACAATAACGTGCATTGGGTGGAGTAACTAATTTTATAGAATCTGAAATGCTAATATCATCTTATTTTTCATATTCTACCATGCGAAAACCATTTATTCTTCTCATCCAAACAATTTTTTTTAGCCTTCTATTCCACTTTATCTGCTGTTATTCTGCTATCCAAATAGAGAGGTGTTCCTTTGCCGTCAAGTCTCAAGCCTTTAAACCCCCCCCCCCCCCGTTTGCGGTATGACATGGGGTTATTCACCCTTGATAACTAAACTGGCATAGATAAAAATCCATGCTGAATAAACACATTTTTGTTTGGTTGCATTTTCTGTTATTTTCATTGAAAAATGTAAAAATGATCTTTTTGTTGTTTGGTTCACCATGATAGAGTAAGGATAAGTAGTAGGTAAAAATTTATGACTTTTTAAATGACAATTATACCCCTACATAAATTATTTGTGTTTGGGAATAAGTGTGAGAGACGTATGTGTGATATGATAGATGTGACAGTTTTTGAAATATGTGCAGAGAGTGTTAGGTGAGATAAATTTTTTAAAATGACAGAGAATGATATTTTTATTAATTAGCACAGATAATCCCTAATAAGCAATCAGGGGCGGATCTAGAATTTAGAACAAGGGGGGCCTGGAGATCAAATAATATACTTGAAATAAAAAAAATTATAACAAGATATAAATATAAAGATGATAATTTAAGACAAAAAAAATATCAAAATTCAAGTAATTCATTATAAGTCAATGCACCGGTGAAGATCTCATAGATAATTTTAATAATCGTCACAAAAATAAACAAGAAATTACATATCTTCTACTTCAATTGCACTCGACAATTTTTTATTACATAAAATTTATCTACAATCATGTCATCATTAAACTTTTCAGCTATTTCTCTTTCAATATATAAAATCAAACAATTTGCAAGAAATTCATCTTCCATCTTATACGAAGTCTTGTTTTAACAAGTTTCATAGCTGAAAATGACCGTTCGGTAGTTGCTGTTGAAACTGGAAGAGTCAAAACAAAATGAATCAATCTATCAATGAGATAAAATGTCTTCGACTTTTCTGTTTCCATGAGTGCTTGGCATAGTTCAGATATTCTTGACAAATTTTGAAAAAAATAAATAAATATTACTCATACAAAAATTTGAAGAATTGAAGATGAACATAATATTTTTAAATCTCATGATCCAATAAAAAAAAATCAAATCCATCAACAAAAAATAAACACAGATCAAATATTAAAAAAAAAAGCAAAACCCAATATAAAAAAGATTAAACATATAATAAGAAAGATCGCAGGGGGCTGAAGATGCTTTCGATAGGGTTCGAGATGTCACGAGAGCTGTCAAGACGGCATACAAATTTTTATTTTTTTCAGCTATACGTGTGGGATTGGGGACATCAGAAGTGGGGTAGTGTTATTAGGTTTTTTTTTTCAATGGATCTCACCTGTTGATCGCGTCTCTTTGTTGTTTGTTGGACTAATGGGCTGAAAATTAATTTCATTTAATACTATATATATGAATATGAAGTAATGCATGGGCTATTTAACTTTTTAAATTCTCTGGAGGGCCCGGGCTCTAGCTTGGCACTGGTCCGCCCCTGTAAACAATTCCAGTCTTTTACGAGAATAGTTATTAGGCCTTATCTTATCTTATTCAGACATAACTATCAAAATTTATTTTTATAAAAATAAACAGTTTTTTAAGACTATTCTCCTGTATTATTCTCTTTTTTTTAAGGGGAGGGGGGGGGGGGGGGGGTTGTTAAGGATAACGAATAGTAGGAACACTAATGTGCATTTCTTTTCATCCACTTCGAATTCTCTTTATGGTTGAAATAATTGTTAATCTTATTCTACAATCTTTTTCAACTTTCACAAGGCATACTTTGGATGGGCATAACAATGCTTTAAATAATCTTATCATGGAATGTTTCCCTTGCAAATCATGGTTCCCTCCTATTGTCAGAGCCCATGCAAAAGAAATTTTAGAAAGTAAAAATTTATGACTCTTGTGTGACCTGGTTTATCCAATTGGGGAGATCTGACAAGGTCAGGAAGATGTTCCTTTGTCCTGGGATGGTGGATTTTTTTCACTATTTATTTTAGTATATTTAATATATATGTATAAATGAAAGCAGCTTCATAACAACTAATTGGGTCCCCACCCCTCTTTTACTTTGCATGGATGCAACTAATTATGCTGTGGTTTTACACCACAAAAAAAAACTAACTACGCTGTAGTTGATAACATGTCTGTCCTTTCACTGGAATTCTTGTTCACAGAATCACAGGTCATATTGAGAGAATGATATTCACCAGCCGTTGGTGATTTTTTTTTATTTAGAAAATGTTAGACTCAGCTAGAGTAAATGTAGTCTGTCATATTTTTAATTTTTAAAAAATAACATGCATCATCTTAATATATGAATTTTTATAATAAATAAGATACATATTTCAATGAATCGTATAGATTTATTTATAAAATTTATAAAGAAAATTCTAACTTCCATACAGCGAGTATAGATGCATAATGATATATAAGAGAATATTAATATAACTGTAAAAATTGGTTTGAATGATTTTTTTGTATTTTATTGTTCATGTGTTGCCTCGTTGAGGGTGCAGTGGATAGGGAAAAAGGGTGAGGTGAATTTTATTTATTAAAATGATGCATGTTATTTTTTAAAAATTAAAAATAGAAGTTCAAAAAGACTCATGAGTTGGGTGAATGAGGGTGAGGTGAATTTGTCTACCGTGAGTTTATTCTCATATCGCATAATAAGGAAAGACGGTGTATGTTTAAATATGATGATATGTTTTACATACTAAGATGCGTTTTAAAGTCACGAGTTTATTGGGTGATAAAATAAACAATAGCTTGTTATATAAGATTGAGACACTATGTTTGGTACGCATAACCAAGAGGCCCAAGAGTCTGAAATCATGACCTCTTGTTCGTAAAATACTCTAACCAACTACTAAGCTATGGGTCCAAGCCCATATGACATATTATGTTATAATTCAAAAGGAAAAAGATACATGTAGTCTTCATTGCAGCCCTAATTGTAGTCTATCATGTTTTTCTTTTTTTAAAAAATTATTCACTCACCTTTTGAAGTGCATACTATTATATGAAATGAAGTATATCCTAAAATAAATTAGTGTATTTTTTTCATGATGAAAAAATGAAAAAAAAAAAACAGACTATAGTATATACTATGATAGTGCAATATTCACTATGATAATGCATTATATGCTACATTATCATAGCGTATGGGCATTAAAATGGGCTATAAAAATGGACTGCGTGTTGGCACTCAATTTAAAATAGTTGCTCCCAAAACAAAATTTGAAATAGTTTAATTCTACTTCATACATGAAACCAATTAATCAGATGGACATACATGTCCTGACAGCGCGCGCAGTGGATAGGGGATATGGTATCAAACCCTATAGATGGCAGGAAGTTAAAAAAAAAATGTTCTACAGCTCTTTGGGCTGGGTAGCCTGGGCTTTTAGCTTACTGTGTTCTCTAGGCCCTTGTTGTTCTATGTCTACTAATAAGTTATAGTTATCTTTGTTGTAAGTCGGGATTGTTGTCTTGTTCGGGCATTTGCAAAAATAAAAATAAAAAAATAAGGGATTTTTAGTTTTAAATCCTCACAAACGATCATATTTAGTGATCGATCCCTCCCTTCTTTGTATTTAGGTTTTAGTCTCCAGATTTAAATGATAGTTCCTTTTTAGTCCCTGAAAGGGACCTATCCATAAATTATTTAATTTACTTTTTAGTCCATGTAAGGGACCTATCCATGAATTATCCTTTAAATCGGGAGACTAAAACCTAAATACGAAGAAGGGAGGGACCGATCACTAAATATGATGGTTTGTGGAGACTTAAAACTAAAAATCCCAAAAAAATAAATCAGATGGACATACATGTTTGCCTCTAAAAGGAAAACATCCAATAAAAAAACTTCCCAATTCTATATCTAAGTTTGAAGATAAATTGTCTCTGTCCACGGACAATGGTCATCAATTTTAGCAAAGAGCTTTTCTCTCTTCCGTACAGTTAAAAAAAATATAATAACCAACAATAAAAGAAAATAAAATTGCATTATAATTCCATGAACGTAATAATCATCATATTTTTGGTATTTGCTCGGATGATTTTTAAATCAGAAATGAAACATCTGCTTGTGTTTTTTTCTTTTCGCATGACTAAATCAAACTATTTTTATTTTATCATATAAATGGGATCATGTGACCCATCTAATTTGATGAATTTTGAATTATTGAATTCAAATGCAAAAATAACATAAAAAATAAAACAAAATATGCAATCCCGTTTAAATCTTCAATTGCATCTCCACGACTTATAATTTGGGCCATATTTTTCCATATTTTAGTACTATATTTGCCTCATGTTTTTATGATAAATCATGATTGCATTACCAAACATTCATGCTAAAAGTTTCGTGTCAACAATGGCAAGCAAAATATGCAACAAAGATGAGGTTTCAACCACTGCAAATTCTTCAAATAGAGGTACACTTTCTTGACAATAACATCCAAATACATTTGACAGTCAAAATTCATTCTAAGATGTGATTCTAAAAGCAGCTTCTAAAAATAGCTTTTCAGTTAGACTCTGAATAGCTCTTTCTTTCCAACTTATAAAAATTATTTTTTGTTTTTTCTCAAAAGCTGAAATCTCTAAGGGGAGGTATTTGAAAATGAGTTTGGATTAAATATGATTTCTATAAAAATGGAATCTCCGAACACTGCCTGAAACATTTCCAATCCAAATTACAACTGATTGTCTTTGTGCCTTCTATTGGGTGAAATAAAAAGAACTTCACCAAAAAAGCTAGACCAAAAAGCAAGAAATTGCACGACAGACATCACCACAAGTATCTGCTTAAACAATCAAACAAGTCAAGCTTCAAGTCAAGCCTCTCGATCGAAGCTGGATCGCCCTGGAAGCCATGGCCCTCAAATTAGCTCGCGCGGAGTCAATAGAGTTCCTCGGCCTTCTTTCGTTCTCCTCTCTAAAGCTCTGCATGAACTCCTCTCTCTGTAGCCTCAAAGCCAATGCAGCATCCTCCGATTGGCTCGGACGAGGCCTCCTCTCTCTCAATGGCCTTGTCTGTGTGTCCGTCTCATTGCGAAGCGCTCTCGAAGATCTGGTCAGATGCCTTACATAGCTGATACTATTAGTTTGTGCGCTATTCGACTCACATACTTCTTCGCTGATGATGTTTTGTGAATCTGTTGATGCTTTCTTGGCTTTCACCTCTTCAGGGAATAGAAGCTGAATTGTGTTCCAAAGGACTGTGTTTACAGTGCAAGACCTGCCATTGCTGTTGCAGAAAGCGCGACATCAATGTTTTTAAACACCATAAACACATAACTTTGTCATATGTGGTATCAAAACTAGGCTTACCTTATTAATTGCCTGCATTTCGGGCATCGTTTCCCACATTTGGTGGCTGCGTGTTTCAAGCATTGCTTGCAGAAGCTGCAATGGAAGATGGGCAGAAAATGAATCTACATCAAAACATCTACTTTTCTTTTTTTCCATACAACCATGTTATGAGTCTTTTATGAGTCTCTCAATGGATCAGATATGGATCAGATGCTAATATTTGTATCTAAACAAATGTTGGTATTTGAATTTGGAGAAGATGCATACATTTTTTCAATCCAAAAAAAAATATATATATAAATCAAATATTATAGAAAGAGATTGCATATGTTAATCAAAATTTGAAGATTATGACCAACATGTAAGATGAATGAATTTAATATAAATATAAACATATATAATTTTATAATATATATATCAGATTCAAATATTTTTTAAAACGAATACCTTGGTATTCTAATATCATAATCTAATATTCTAAGCTAATTCTAATATTTTTCAAATATTTAATATATATTATAATATATATATCTGCATTCCACATATTCAAATATCATAAAGTTTCTAATTTTTTGGATATAGATAACTATATATTTGTTTTCAGATAATTTTCCACATGTTTGGTTACCAAATCTCATATCAACTTAAAATTGCACTGATTTTCAAAAATCCTTTTGTCAATTTACATGGAAAGTAATACCACACTTTCTAAAGAAAAAAACTTATCATCATAAATCTCAACAAACATTGGAGGAACCCATTTTTAATGAATAGGACATCAAGAACACATTAATAAAAAATAATAAAAAAAAAAAACAAGAAAAATAAGTTTCAATGTTTTACCTGTGACCACAAGGAGTGGTACTTGGTTCAAAGCAGACATCCAAACAAATCTGCAAATTTTAACAACACCCAATTAAAAAAAAAAAAATAACACCAAACAATCAAAATTCAATCTGACTCACAAAAGAAAATAAGAAAACAATCTCATCAGAAAATCAAAAGACATGAATGAATCCTCACCGCGCATGAGAGCTCTTCCCTCAACCGATCCATACAAGGAAAAACCGTCTTTTCAATCACAACAGTCTCCGATTCCTTCTCACTTGTTCTAACATCTGCCCATCAAAAAAAAATCAACACCCAATTCAACAAATCCCCATTTTTTGTGTATAAACCAATCAAATATGGAGATAGATCAAAAGAGACCTCTAACAGGGGTCTCATCTTCATCGAGTCTTAGAATGACAGATTTGATCGGCGAAGGACTCTGTCTCTGATTCCTTCTCTTCCTGAATGACCCAAAACAGAATAACCATCAAAAGAAAGAAAAACCAACAAAATCAAATTGGGTAATTTAAAGATTCAATTTTTATGACCTCCTTGAATTGGTGGGAGGGGTCTTGAAATGGGTGGTCCACCGTCTCTTCTGCTTTGGGTCTCTCTCGGGCGTGTCGTCAACGACGAGGCTTGCAAGGAGGAGAGCCTCCTCGTCCCACCCAGCCAAGGCGGCGGCCGACCTGAATCCGGGGCTCAGGAGGCTCGATTTGGGCTCTGATGGGATGGGTTGCTCCGATGGGTTCTCTTCTTCTTTGTCTTCTCCTGCCATTGTTTTCTTCTTTTGTTTCCTTTTCTTGAGAGAGGGAGAGAGAGAGAGAGTTTTTTTTCGCACTAACGGTCATTTTTTTGAATTTGGATTCTAACGGCTATATCGGAATGTGTGATATCGTCACTTGATTTTCTTATGGTTTGCACCCTTGCATGTCGTTTCCATCGAGTGTATGGAAAATATCAGTGTTACACAGTTTTTATTAAGCTTCAATTCCAGTTTTATATACATTGATAAAAAATTATCAGAGCATATTACCCAGGAGTAGAGGTGAAGGTTGTCTAGTAGCCCGGACCAGTTTTTACATTTTTTTTTGTTTATTTAATAATAATTATAATTTATAATGTATATTTTTTTATCTTTTATATAAAAAACTTTTGTTTGAAATTATTTTAAACGAAAAAATTCTGCATTGAATTTCTTGTGTCAATTCTTACATGTTTTAATTTTTTCTATAGTAAACCTCATCTAATGAATTATATGCTTTCAGAAAAAGTAAAGTATATATTCCACTGGATGGATCCATTTATAAAAAAAAAATTATGATATGTATCTCGTTAATGTGGGTATATGTTGCTAAAGAGGTACATGATACTGGAATTAGAACTGAAAAAATGACTACTCAATTTAAAGTTCTTTTTATGTGAAAAAACTCATAGTCTTGTCAAACACGAGAGAAAAGGTTTTACTAAAAATATATTTAACCCACCCCAAAATTTTGTCCTCTGTCCACCCCTGCACTCACTTTAGTAAAAATATATTCAACAGAATTTTTTTTCACATTTTCTATAAATGCGTCTATGCAATTCATTAGAGTATATACTTTTTATATATATATATAAAAACATGTATCTCATTAGATGAGATACACTATTTTTAAAAAATTCAAAACACTTGTAGACTAGATTTAGGACTGAAAAATGGACTAGATGCGACATTATCCAAAACATATTTCATCTAGTCCATTCTACAGTCCAAAATACAGGCCACATGTGTTTTTTATTTTTTGAAAAATCATATATCTTATTTGATGATATATGAGTTTTGATAAAATGTGAAACATTCATATTCTAATGAATTGAATTATATTGTTTATAGAAAATGTAAAAAATTATAATGAGGTGTATATCTCGATACAATGAGTAAATGGCACTAATTAAGTATATATGATAGCATTTTGGACTGTAAAAATGACTGAGTGTAACAGAGCTCTAGATTGATTGGATTTATGCTTGGATTTATCCCTTTTGTTATTCAAATAATTGGGATGAAGTGTGGATGGTTGTCACGATTTTGAAGTGAAACTAAGAATTTTTTGTTTCACTCAAATGCTAAAATATCAGTTATCACCATTTATCCTGAGTTTGACAAATGTAAATTAGACAAATTTGATAGATTTTTATCTAGTAAAATTAGGATAACTTATCCTCAAAGCTTTAATCCATTGTCAGTATAAGTTTCATTTAAATGAGCATTAATATAGAAACCAAAAAATTATTCCTACTATGCAATTGCTCCTTCACCATTCTGAATTCTATTTTTCATCTATCTATGACTTGTTTGGATTCGCAGTGGAATGAATTCGAAAGTTGGGAAGCTGACAAATGCGACCACATATCCAAATAGGTTTTAGGTTTCACATTGTCATGCCAATTTTTATGGGGTTTTCAAATGCCCGAAAACAATGTTTTTCCACCGCAAGGCTTGGCCCATGTTTGATTTGAGAATTAAATTATTCTAAGATTTATGACTATTTTAGTATAAATAAGGATAAAATGATTTTGTGTTTGATTGTATTTTGAATTATTCTCATTAGGAAACGTAATAATAAAGTTTTTGTTGTTTGGATAAAATGTGAATAAAATGTGGATAAAAATTTATAAAAGATAAAAAAAATAATGACAGTTGATTTATAAGAGATGACGACATCTGATTTGACAGTGGGCCAACATATTTTTTTTATTTGAAAAACCTGGAATAATTTAATTCTAATGGGTGGATGAAATTCATATACCACTTTATACTAATTAATTTTGGCATACATATTCTCATTTATTCCAGTCATCCAAACATCCATAATAAGGTTATTCCGACTAATTCCAATTTATTCCAGGCTTATTCTTGAACCAAACATGGTTGGGGTTTTAGAACGTGATACCCCCCCACCCCCCGGGTCCAAACGGGCCTATATCTATATTTATATTTATTTATTGGGCGTTGTTACACACAATCCTTATTTCAGCCCCACATGTAATCTCATTTATTTTGTTAGTCATTCAACGAAATATATACCTTCTAAGTAGTAGTGCAACTTGGACAATTGAACCCAACTCAACCCGATGTTTGGATGGGTATGAGTTGGGGTTTTAGCATTCGGGTTCAACCTGAGAAACCCTAACCTAATTCGGGTTGGGATTGGGTAACCTGAACTAACCCGAACTAGAAGTAGGAAGTGATAATTTAAATTTTTTAAATCAAATTTTTATTGTTTAATTTGTGTGATAAAATTTGAATCATGCAATTTCATTTTACTTTAATTTTTTCACTTCTATAGTTTCCGTCTCTTTATTTTATAAATAAAAATGTTTCTTTTTTTCATGTTTTTTGTAGTTATTGTGCAAAGAATTGACTCTTGCAAAGTTTAATTGTTTAAAATGACACATTTTTCAAGTTAAACCCAAACTTAGCCGAACTCAAATCAAATTCAAATCTAATTTGAACCCAACGATTAGGTTCGTGTCACGCCCCAGGGCGGCCAACCCCGGGACGCGGCAAATGTATATATATCATATCAGAAACCTACACAGGAGGTCAACAATATATATCATACACAATAAACAGAATGACACACAATGACAAGAAGCTGACATGATATATACACCAAATGCGGAAGCAAAAGACTGAATCTGTGAATAAACATTCTACAGACTCGATACTCAATCATACGTCCTGTGAGAGCCAATATACACAAATACAACTGAATATATACAACACGTGCTCAGCACGGAAAACAATACATACAGCCAAGAAAAGGGATGCTGATAGCCTCTGGTACTCGCGGACGTAGCGCTGCTCCGCTACTGAAGAAATCCCTCGGAAAGCTCCAACTGCTGCTCCGGCTCCAGCTCCAGCTCAGTGGCAACTGGGGAAAAACATATGCGAGGGGTGAGCCACACGCTCAGTGAACGGCACAACCCATGCATCACAGACAATATTGACCACAACATATTAATCCAGCCATTCATCCCGCCTCAAAGGGGCAGGAACAACATAACCATTTATCCAATCCAGATCATACCCTCACCCTTACCCCTCAACAGGGGACTCAGGATTTTGGGACTAACTATCATCAATAAACAAGACCAGCGGGTCGCTTATCGCCGACCCACTACACCCTCACCCTCACCTTTCCAAAGGTGACATAGGATTTTGGGACTGATAACATTCATAAACAAAACCAGTAGGTCGCTCATCGACAACCCACTACACCCTCACCCTCACCCTACCACGGGTGACATAGGATTTTGGGACTGACTAGGCTGTTGGTCACCCTTAGTCCACCGATAGTCTCTCCCTCCACTCCGTAGGCCGCCTGGTCTACTCCCACATTCAGCACAGTCCGTCACCAAATCAGGAGGTGCCTACTGATGGGAGCCCTCTGTCAGGAAGGCCCTGTCTAACGCTGAGGGTAGTCTCTACCGGATCCAACGCAGGGAACAGAACAGCCTATCCATACGCATATGATCCACTCGGATCCGCCAACTACATATCATTACAACTCAAATGTCATGAATTCCTCTGAATTCAACCAGGTGCATCTCCACGATGCGGGGAACATGTACAATCAAAAGCAGTGTTGGAATATCACTGGGGGAAAGAAACTCGGGAGGGCGGCGTGAGTTCCCGTTATAGGATACCCCGACAACCAAACAAGGAACACGGAGTACCCTAACACGGGTCTCACCGCTGTCCTCGCAAGGTCCCTCCCCTATAATATTCACTACTCATGCTAATAATCATACTAATCATACAACATTACTTATAATATTATTGGGACTAGAAACCTTGGGAGGCAGCCTGAGGTCCCGATACAGGACATCCCGACAACCAAACAAGGAACACGGAGTACCCTAACACGGGTCTCAGCGTTGACCTCGCAAGGCTCCTCCCTATAATATTATCCTAAGGCATGCGATCTAACAGATACCAGCATTTAATTTAATAAATAAAACTAGTAGGACGCATGCATAGGCCGGGTTTCCTAGCATGTAAACAGGGGACATGCTGCATGGCTCATATGCATATCCTAAGGGTGCAAGTCCCTAACAGAAAAGCCTAGGGTAACATGCATTCTACACATAATTCACACAAGCATGGATTACATATTATTGCAGGTTAATATTTATCCATGGCGCCCCAGGAGAGGTCGGTATACGCCCCCAAGTGCGTACAACGCCTCTCTACTGGGTTGGATTGTCCCACTCACCAGTATCTGGGTCGACGCGCGACCGTCCGTCTAGATCTGCAAGACAGACATTCACTGGTTAGAATAAATCCACAATTATCATTAAATACATAACACACAACCAAACATCCAACACCTCCCCAACAACCACCCGCGGCCTCGGCAACCACCCGCACGGCCCCCGGCAACCACCCGCACGGCCGGCCACCGCCCGGACGCGCCGCCGCGGGCCCCGCACGCCTCGCGCCGGTCCGCGAGCACCCCGCGCGCCCCCGCACGCAGTGCCCCGCCTCGCGCGCACCCCGCACGCACCTCGCACGCCTTGCCGCACCTTGCGCGCACCTCGCACGCCTTGCCGCACCTCGCGCGCACCTCGCACGCACCTCGCCGCACCTCGCGCACGCCTCCTCGCCCCGCGCGCACCCCGCGCGCACCTCCGCCACCCCTCCGCGCGCACCTCGCGCGTCCAGCACCTCCGGCAGCACCTCCGCGCGCACCTCGCGCGTGCAGCACCTCCGGCCGCACCTCCGCGCGCCTCCGCGCGCACCTCGCGCGTCCAGCACCTCCGGCAGCACCTCCGCGCGCCTCCGCGCGCACCTCGCGCGTCCTGCTCCACGCGCACCAGCCGCCCAGCTCGCCCAGCACCGGCCACTGCTCGCCCAGCACCGGCCAGCACCTCCGCGCGCGCCCAGACCAGCGCCCAGACCAGCTCGCCCAGCACCGGCGCCCTGCACCAGGCCCGCGCGCCCTCGCGCGCACGCCGCGCGCCCGCGCACGCACGCGCGCCTGCCCGCGCGCACCCGACCTGGCGCCGCCCGGGGCTGCTGCTGCTGCTGCTGCTTGGCCCGGACGACCTGCCGCAGCCCGAGCGCCACCACCACTACCCGAGACCACCCAAACCACCTTCCAACCACCTCCGACCACCCTCCGACGACCCCCACAGCCGCCGACCACCCCCAAACACAAAAACCCCTCCCTAGCATTCATCTAAGCAAGAAAAAAGAGGGAAAGAAGGCTTACCGAGGGGAGGAGGGGAAGTCCGGACGCTCTCCGCGCGCCGAAACCCTTCCCAAAAGCCTTCTCACGCCCCGATCTAGCTCCACCACCAATATGGGCCAAAACAGAGGAGAGAGAGGGGAGGTCGGGGAGGCTAAAGTCGTCGGAATTCGGATTTGAAGACACCGGAGCGTAGATCGGGACCCGATCTACACTTCCCGTGCTTTGGGTTTTCGATTTTGAGGGGTGGAGGGGGCTCGAACGGAAGAAAATCGGAGGAGAGGGGGAGAGAGGGAAATCACGTCGGGAAGATGATGAATAGTGTAGGGGTGATTTTTGATTTCTTTTAAGTAGAGCGCGACTTAAAAACCCGGATACGCCCCGGAACTGCGAAATTTTTGCAAACGATGCCAGAATTCGATGAAATTTTCGTGGGAGGTCAGAAATGGCACCAGGACACCAAATATGCAGTCAGATTTCCAATCGGAGTCCTCTAGCTCAGAAAATAGCTAACAGACTGAAATTAAGCGGTTCCGATCGAAAACCCTAAAAATTTTAAAAACCGCCAGGGCGCTCTAACGGTTACCAACAGGTTAAAAGTGACACATATATAACATTATTCCCCCCTTAGGAAATTTTGTCCCCAAAATTCGCCAAAAACATCTAGGAGGGGAAAGATGCGGATACGCGTCGAACCTGGCCTCCATGAGCTCCCAAGTGTCCTTAACACCGGAACGGTGCTGCCATCGCACCTCGACCAACTGGACGGTCTTGGTGCAGAGCCTCCTCACGCGGCGGTCCATGATCTCAATCGACTGCTCCACGAATGACTGTCCGGCTCAGAGACGAGCGGCTCGAACGGGATGACGTGAGCAGGATCGCGGACACCTTTACCCAACTGCGAACCCACCACTCCAAGACGGAGAGGTAAGAATTGGCGCTGAGGTGAGCCTCCGAGTAAACTCCAGGAAGCTCTCCTCGCAAGAAGGGGACCACTCGAACCGGATATCCCTCCGAGTAAGGCGGGTAAAAGGAACAGCTATCTTCGAGAATCCTCGTCAAACTTCCTGCAATAACTCGCCAAACTCCGGAAGCTCCGAATCCATGCGGGGCTCGACGGTCTACGCCAATTCGACATAGCAAGCGTCTTACCCGGGTCCACAGATATCCTTCACCAGAAACCACTCAGCCCAAAAGGCCTTAACCTCTAACCAAACTCGCACTTGATCTCTCATCTATCTGATGCTTCCATGGTATCCCTTGCCTGGGAAAAGAAACCTCGGGAGGGCACCATGAAATCCCGATATAGGATACCCCGACAACCAAACAAGGAACACGAAGTACCCTAGCCCGGGTTTCAACGCCGACCTCACAAGGCCCCTTAATCCAGAAAGGAACACTGGAAGAAGACATCATTTAAAAGAATACCCTAACTCCTCCGGATCACCTACATCTAGATGATCACCCAACGATGTCATTCAACATCCTTTGCAAGACCGGACCCAACATCATTGGGAACGGTCCACAGAAATTGGGTTACGAGCGACCCGCCTTCGCCTCATCCACACCCTCACTCCCGAAAGGAGACATTTTGGGACTTTGGGAGAGACTTAGACTGCTCTCTACCCCTGGTCCACCGGTAGCCTCTCCCCGCTCCGTAGCTCGCCTGGTCCTCTGACCGGGAGCCTGTCTAACGCCGGGGCTGTACTACGCGGATCCAACGAAGGGGAGAGCGATTCCACGCTCGCGACACCATTCAATAACCTCTTACCGGGTAGCCCCTACCTAGCATACTCCCAAATTCAGTACCCCTCCGACTGCATCGGCGGTACCTACTGATGGGAACTCACTGCCAGGACGGCTAAAACCCGGCTTCCTTAACCCAAACAACCGCTCTTGACACTCACTCATCCAGATACCCCACACACTTGCATAATAACCACCAATTACACACACAACTATCCTTATACTAGAAAGCTGGGAACACAAGATGATACCTCGAACCATGACACCCGAAGGCTGCGCCTCCTCGGCCGTAAGCGCTGCAACTCTGCCCTGCACCAACCGCGGCTGAGGAACAGGAGCACGCCTCGCCGGCTGCACTGGCTGCTGCTGGCGCTGAGGCTGCTGCTGCTGCTGCGGAAGCTGCTGCTGCAAGAACTGCGGCTGCTGAGGTGGCACTCGGGGTCGGCCAGCATCTGGGCAATTGTATCTGATATGCCCGATGCGCTGACAATGAAAACAGCGCCGCCTCTCCGACTGCCAGGACTGGATGGGCACTGCTGCAATGGGTGCCGGATCCCATACTGGCACCGCATCTGCTGGAGGAGAGGCAGCCGCTGACTGCTCGAAGCGGGGCCTCCTCTTCCTGCGCTGCCCCTGGTCCCGACTCCCGGAAGGACCCTGATCTGAAGAAGGGGTCGGAGCCCGCACTTGAATCCCGAGGTCTCTCTCGACGGTCTTCGCCCGAGACACTACGTCGGAGTACCTCGTGAAAGCGTGGGCAGTGACATGCACCCGGATAGCGCTGCTGAGACCCAGCTCGAATCGCCGGCACCTCGTGACCTCATCCGTCACCAAGGCTGGAGCAAATCTGGACAGACTCGTGAAGCGCGTAGAGTAGTCAGCGACGGACATGGTGCCCTGAGTCAGCTGCTCGAACTCCCGCTCCACTAGCTGTCGCGTCGAGAACGGAAGTACTCATCCAAGAAGTACCTCCGGAATCCCGCCCAAGAAAGCTGCTCCACTCCCTCTGGAATGTCCACCACTCGGGTAGCCCACCATCGGCGGCGTCACCCTTCAGCATGAAAGTGGCCAGGGCGACTCGCTGGCGATCGGTGCAAAGCATGGCCGCGAAGATCACATCCACCTCCCTCAACCAACGCTCTGGCGCAAGAGGATCTGCCGACTGCCCATGAAACTCGGGAGGATGGAGCTTAGAAAGGCGTTGAGGCCGCTCTGCTGCACCCGCGCTGCCGCCTCTAGCTCCTCCTCCCTTTGCAGGGGATCCTCAACTCCCACCGCCGGAACTGCCACAGGAACTGGGGGTACATCAGGTACCACAGGCGGATCTGCCACCAAGGGGACCTGCGGAACTGCCTCGCGGGTCGCCCTCAGCTCCTGAATCTCTCTAGCCTGCTCTGCCAACATCCGCGTCTGTGTCTCCACCAAATCAGCCAACCGAGCGAAAGCACGCTCCCAAGCAGGTGGCTCCTGCGTCAAGGGCTCTCCAGTAGCATCCTCGTCTCTGGTAGGTCCGGAAACCTCCAAAGACCGAGAGGGACCTCGTCCGCGCCGTCCTCTGCGAGGAGGCATATCAGCACCCTAAGAAAACCAGACACTAGGATCAGAATACTCATCTCGAAATCCTAGGACTCACTTCTACGAAAGGAAGACTATTGGCTCTGACAGGACCAGGCTCTGATACCAACTTTTGTCACGCCCCAGGGCGGCCAACCCCGGGACGCGGCAAATGTATACATATCATATCAGAAACCTACACAGGAGGTCAACAATATATATCATACACAATAAACAGAATGACACACAATGACAAGAAGCTGACATGATATATACACCAAATGCGGAAGCAAAAGACTGAATCTGTGAATAAACATTCTACAGACTCGATACTCAATCATACGTCCTGTGAGAGCCAATATACACAAATACAACTGAATATATACAACACGTGCTCAGCACGGAAAACAATACATACAGCCAAGAAAAGGGATGCTGATAGCCTCTGGTACTCGCGGACGTAGCGCTGCTCCGCTACTGAAGAAATCCCTCGGAAAGCTCCAACTGCTGCTCCGGCTCCAGCTCAGGCTCAGTGGCAACTGGGGAAAAACATATGCGAGGGGTGAGCCACACGCTCAGTGAACGGCACAACCCATGCATCACAGACAATATTGACCACAACATATTAATCCAGCCATTCATCCCGCCTCAAAGGGCAGGAACAACATAACCATTTATCCAATCCAGATCATACCCTCACCCTTACCCCTCAACAGGGGACTCAGGATTTTGGGACTAACTATCATCAATAAACAAGACCAGCGGGTCGCTTATCGCCGACCCACTACACCCTCACCCTCACCTTTCCAAAGGTGACATAGGATTTTGGGACTGATAACATTCATAAACAAAACCAGCGGGTCGCTCATCGCCAACCCACCACACCCTCACCCTCACCCTACCACGGGTGACATAGGATTTTGGGACTGACTAGGCTGTTGGTCACCCTTAGTCCACCGATAGTCTCTCCCTCCACTCCGTAGGCCGCCTGGTCTACTCCCACATTCAGCACAGTCCGTCACCAAATCAGGAGGTGCCTACTGATGGGAGCCCTCTGTCAGGAAGGCCCTGTCTAACGCTGGGGGATAGCCTCTACCGAATCCAACGCAGGGAACAGAACAGCCTATCCATACGCATATGATCCACTCGGATCCGCCAACTACACGTCTCTACAACTCAAATGTCATGAATTCCTCTGAATTCAACCAGGTGCATCTCCACGATGCGGGGAACATGTACAATCAAAAGCAGTGTTGGAATATCACTGGGGGAAAGAAACTCGGGAGGGCGGCGTGAGTTCCCGATACAGGGTACCCCGACAACCAAACAAGGAACACGGAGTACCCTAACACGGGTCTCACCGCTGTCCTCGCAAGGTCCCTCCCCTATAATATTCACTACTCATGCTAATAATCATACTAATCATACAACATTACTTATAATATTATTGGGACTAGAAACCTTGGGAGGGCAGCCTGAGGTCCCGATACAGGACATCCCGACAACCAAACAAGGAACACGGAGTACCCTAACACGGGTCTCAGCGTTGACCTCGCAAGGCTCCTCCCTATAATATTATCCTAAGGCATGCGATCTAACAGATACCAGCATTTAATTTAATAAATAAAACTAGTAGGACGCATGCATAGGCCGGGTTTCCTAGCATGTAAACAGGGGACATGCTGCATGGCTCATACGCATATCCTAAGGGTGCAAGTCCCTAACAGAAAAGCCTAGGGTAACATGCATTTCTACATATAAATCATACAAGCATGGATTACATATTATTGCAGGTTAATATTTATCCATGGCGCCCCAGGAGAGGTCGGTATACGCCCCCAAGTGCGTACAACGCCTCTCTACTGGGTTGGATTGTCCCACTCACCAGTATCTGGGTCGACGCGCGACCGTCCGTCTAGATCTGCAAGACAGACATTCACTGGTTAGAATAAATCCACAATTATCATTAAATACATAACACACAACCAAACATCCAACACCTCCCCAACAACCACCCGCGGCCTCGGCAACCACCCGCACGGCCCCCGGCAACCACCCGCACGGCCGGCCACCGCCCGGACGCGCCGCCGCGGGCCCCGCACGCCTTGCGCCGGTCCGCGAGCACCCCGCGCGCCCCCGCACGCAGTGCCCCGCCTCGCGCGCACCCCGCACGCACCTCGCACGCCTTGCCGCACCTTGCGCGCACCTCGCACGCCTTGCCGCACCTCGCGCGCACCTCGCACGCACCTCGCCGCACCTCGCGCACGCCTCCTCGCCCCGCGCGCACCCCGCGCGCACCTCCGCCACCCCTCCGCGCGCACCTCGCGCGTGCAGCACCTCCGGCAGCACCTCACCTCGCGCGTGCAGCACCTCCGGCCGCACCTCCGCGCGCCTCCGCGCGCACCTCGCGCGTCCAGCACCTCCGGCAGCACCTCCGCGCGCCTCCGCGCGCGCGCGCACCAGCCGCCCAGCTCGCCCAGCACCGGCCACTGCTCGCCCAGCACCGGCCAGCACCTCCGCGCGCGCCCAGACCAGCGCCCAGACCAGCTCGCCCAGCACCGGCGCCCTGCACCAGGCCCGCGCGCCCTCGCGCGCACGCCGCGCGCCCGCGCACGCACGCGCGCCTGCCCGCGCGCACCCGACCTGGCGCCGCCCGGGGCTGCTGCTGCTGCTGCTGCTTGGCCCGGACGACCTGCCGCAGCCCGAGCGCCACCACCACTACCCGAGACCACCCAAACCACCTTCCAACCACCCCCGACCGCCCTCCGACGACCCCCACAGCCTCCGACCACCCCCAAACACAAAAACCCCTCCCTACCATTCATCTAAGCAAGAAAAAGGAGGGAAAGAAGGCTTACCGAGGGGAGGGAGCGAAGTCCGGACGCTCTCCACGCGCCGAAACCCTTCCCAAAAGCTTTCTCACGGCCCGATCTAGCTCCACCACCAATATGGGCCAAAACAGAGGAGAGAGAGGGGAGGTCGGGGAGGCTAGAGTCGTCGGAATTCGGATTTGAAGACACCGGAGCGTAGATCGGGACCCGATCTACACTTCCCGTGCTTTGGGTTTTCGATTTTGAGGGGTGGAGGGGGCTCGAACGGAAGAAAATCGGAGGAGAGGAGAGAGGAAATCACGTCGGGAGGGATGATGAATAGTGACGAGGTGATTTTTGATTTCTTTTAAGTAGAGCGCGACTTAAAAACCCGGATACGCTCCGGAACTGGAAAATTTTTGCAAACGATGCCGGAATTCAATGAAATTTTCGTGGGAGGTCAGAAATGGCACCAGGACACCAAATATGCAGTTAGATTTCCAATCGGAGTCCTCTAACTCAGAAAATAGCTAACAGACTAAAATTAAGCGGTTCCGATCGAAAAACCGGTAAAAATTTTAAAAACCGCCAGGGCGCTCTAACGGTTACCAACAGGTCAAAAGTGACACATATAGTTCGGGTTGAGCTTCTCAGATTTGAGGGTTGGGCATGAGTTTGAATTGGCTTCATCCAACTAAAACAACATCATTTGATGAGATTTACTAGTTTAAATTTTTTTTACAACAGGTGCAAATTGTCTTTGAGCTGTACACGAAACTGCTATGTTTGTGTCACTTTTGAGTGATTAAATATCATGTTTTGATTTCTTTTTAGAGTTCAGGCACTTAATTTAGAACGCAAATCGGTGATCCTAGTATCTGCTTTGACTTACCTGTAAATTTTCATCGCGTTTTGACATCATTTTAAAAATTATATTGTTCCAAATGGTATCTGTGTTTAGCTGTTACTGGGTTTTGGTTGGTTGTTTGATTGGGTGGGTGGTGACTCTAGGCAAGTATCACCCCATTCTCCAACCCTTGGTTCCTAATGTCTCTATTAGAGGTGAGTGTAAGGCTAAGTATACCCCCCTCCTTATCTCATCACACCAAGCACATTTTGTACCTCTTTTACTCCCATCTCACACTTAAAACCCAAAATTGAGTTTAATCTCTCTCTCTCCCCCTTTCATTCTCTCTAGGGCAGCCCCCTTTGTGTGTGATTTTTGGTGGTGCAAGTGAAGATGAAAAGAAAAAAAATGAAGGAAGAGTGAAAAGGATGGTGAGTATGTGTGTGAACCTTGTATTTCCCCCCACCTCCCTCTTCTTCTCCATGGCATTCTTTTAACCTCATTATTTGTTTTGGCTTATGTGAGGGTGTTGATCTAGTGGTGGTAATGGCTATGCATGTGTGATGGATTGATTGCTTGTGGTGGTGGTGGTGGTGGAATCCCTTGTGTGCATCCTTTTCCCCTCTTCTTCTCATGGTATGTTTGTTTCCCCTTTGTATCATGTAAGTGTTTGTGTTTATGTTTCAATGAAGTATGAGTGTTGTTATCTAGTGCTTTGGATGGTCAGCAAGGATGCATAAGTGCTGTTGTATGTGTTTTTTCCCATTTTCTTGTTGTTGGGAGTTTTGTGTTATAATATGGCAGATTTCTGTCCTGTAACAATCCTTATGAAACTAGTACTTAGAGACATATTTTTAGGATTGTGCCCACATATGATATGATCATCCATATGTCTAGATTCTATATATGAAATTTGGTATCATAATATTATCTGTGTTGTAAGTTAGAACCTGATTTGCATGGACTGTTCAGATTCGCATAGGAAATGACCAGTTTCTGGAAATATTTTATTTCAGCCATGTAGAGGCCAAATCAGGTTATGATGTCTTCATGGATTATGATCCTAACATGTCAAAGAATGTGTATGATTTAGTTCAGAATTATTGGATGTGTATTTGGTGCTATGGAGATTAAAGTTTAGTGCTGGTTGTAGTAGATGTACCAGTTTTACTTGATTGTGTGTCAAAGAGCTATTATGCATGATGTGAGAACCATCAAGAGTTAGTGTCTTCATGAAGTTGGCTTGTATGTGTGTCAGGAGACTTTATATTTTAATTGAGCATCATTGACTGTGTTTTGCAGCTTTCGTTGACAGAACTTGCGACGATCCGGGTAACGGTGAGTGGTTCGATCCACCCACTTAGGAAGCGCGTAATACACGTAGCCATGCTCCGTGTATTCTAAGAGCGCTGTAGTTATGTAGTATTTGTATAATAGATGTATTATTAAGATTATAACTTACCATATTAGATAATGCATACATATATTGATGATTTGTATTTTACGTAGACAACTTATATCGTACCCACTACTTGTTTGTACACCATAATACATGCATAAATAACCGTATTTTTATACATCTAATGCTAGCATGATATTGTATCTTATGTATTTAATATCATTGACTATGGTATGCCATATGAAATTCATATATTGAATTTGCTCCATGATTAGTTAAATATGTGGTATGCTATTTATCATTAAGTTTGTATGGTTCCATACTTAGCTTTGATATATTATGGAATGTTAAAACTAAATACTTGAATACTAAACTTTGCCTATCAGTTATAGGTGTGTGTAGGACCCGCTTTTGGGGTCATGCTAGGACATTATTCAATTGTGAATATAGTTAATCTTCTCACATCCGAGGGATGCAACTTTATGGGAATGCATGAGAATTCTATAGCGTATCAGTAATGACTAACCGATGGTGGAGGATTTACAAGGGTTATATTGTGAGTATAGAGTGTTTTTTTTATACATCATCGTGCGTTGAAGCTGTCCAGCGTCGAAGCTTTCCTGTGTGGTGCCGCCATGATGTTGGAATGCCGCCAGGAAGAGGGCTACCTGGAAGAGGGCTACCAGATGATGTAGGGCATCAGCGTATTGATTTCTCTCAAAAGTCTCTTGACATCCCTATGTCTTGGTTAGAACTATTATTATATTATTGATGTGATATAGATGCGGTGTGTGGCTTCTTACCATTCACTGAGCTTGTATCTCACCCCTCGTGTATTGTTCCTCCACCAGGGGCTGAGTTGATCTTGAAGGAGGAGCTCCGTGAGGTGGGATTCCAGTAGTTGTTGCAGCGTCTGGTCTTTTGGTTCTGCGAGCGTGAGGCCGTCAGCATTCCTCTTACCTGTATGTTATGGTATTCGTGCTTGAGGCACATGTCGTTATTTTTAGTTGATTTTGACTAAACTTGGCTCTTACGGGACAGTAATTGTGTTAATTGGATCTGTAATATTACTTTGGATTACAGATTTATGTCATTTTACGCTTCCACACTTTCTGATAAGCTATCTATTATTATTGCTTTGTTAAACCACATATGTCATATGTTGGATCATCGATATATCCCTTGGAGTCATTATTGACCTCTTGTATTGATCACCTGATATTTATATAATGCTACAATCCGAGAACGGCCTCTTCGGGGCGTAACAGAAACTATACTTAACATTATCCTTATCCACCTCCTCTTGGACTTTGAATATGGGATGATTGATGGAATTCTCTCAACGTGACAATGAATATGTGTCGTTTCCATTTAAATCGAGGATATGAAAAATGAGTGTGTCGATCCAGCGTTGTTAGTTTTTTTTCTTAGTCTCGTATGTGTCGATAAAAAAATCACTGGAATATATACTCACATTAACAAGATATATGCGTTGAAAGAAATTTTTCATATTTTTTAGGGTTAAATGCATATAACCCCCTAAAAGTTAGCATAAAAAAAAAAACCCTCCTTTCTACGAATATCCATATAACCTCCTCAAAGTTATCGATTAATACAAATACCCCCCTACCGTTATCTTGCCAAGTAATTGCAGTGGTTAAGTTAACTCAACATAATAAAATTATCAATACACCCCTCCCCCACTTTAACTTAACTTTTCTCCCTTCTCTCCCATCTCTCCCAAATCGAAAACCCCCTCTGTCGCCAGTCCCACCCCTTCCTCCACAAACCCTACCTCCACTACCTCATCTCCTCCTCCTTGTGTCACGTCCTCCAAAGCACCCGCAAAGTCACCAGATCTATCTGCCCTACCTCCTCCCCTCCCGTCATCATCACCGACGACGTCGCCCGCCTCTAGTCCATCCCCCTCCACCTCTGGTACATGGATAAGGCTGTTATTTACATCTGAGGTGAAGGAGAAGGGGCAACCCTCAAACCAGCAACCCCCTCTCCATTGTTTTCACATGTCCTAAAACCGTGTTCAATCTGCCAAAGTTACTACAAGAATGACAAAGCTAAGTGCGCAACATTTTCATTTTCTTTATGAAGGCCTTTTTTTTCCTCCATTTAGGGGCTCAATGATGTGAGGATCACTGGCCAAGAGAGAAAATATAAGAACACAGTGAAAAGGGCAACCCTCAAACCAACATGCCCCTCTACTTTTTTCCCCAAATCATCCTCACCCACCAATAAATGGCTGCAAAAATACTGGTTGCCCAAAACAAAAAATTCAGACCATCCAAAGAATTTGCCCTGCCATTAATGGATGTACATAAACACACATGTAGACACAAACACGTGCGGGCGCACACACACACAAACACAAAGGAATGACTGTCCAAAACATTTTTCGAAGAAGAAGAAGAAGAAGAAGATTGGTTTATATAAATCAAGGGAAGAAGAGAAAAATCAATGAGGTTTATATAACCAATAATGGCAATGGTCACAAAAATGACCGTTGGAAAGAAGAAGAATGGGTCATTTTGTATTTTTTGTATAAAGTAGGAGGTTATATGCATATGTGAAATCAGAAAGTGAGTCATTTTGGATTTATGGCACAAATCAGTGGGTTATATGAATATGTAAATTAACGGTCGATGGAATATTATCATAATATTCTTTTTTTTTAACGAAAAGTTAACCATGGGGCTAAATGCTTAACTATGTCAACTTTGAGGGGTTATATGGATATTCGCAAAAATGAAGGGTTTTTTTTAGATATACGCTAACTTTCAGGGGGTTATATGCATTTAATCATATTTTTTATAAATGTTCAGTATAATTCATTAGAGTATATACTTCATTTTTTTTTATAAAAAATATGTATCTTTTTAAATGAGATACTATTTTAAAACATTTCACGTGTACACTGGAATTGGGACTAAAAAATAGATTGTACATAAGATCATCCATTTCAAAAATATTTAGTAAGATGACAACATTGATGTCTTTTGAAAAAGTTATATGGGAGATATGAGAAAAATGATGCACCCTAAAAATGTCTTATATTCTTTGTTCGGAGTCACAGTGCACTATTATAGATTTTGTTGAAAAACAACATGTCCAAACTCCGTGTGCAATCCACATCATTTTTTTTTAATATACACTCGTGTATTAACATACATGTCATATGATTTGATATATATATTAAAAAATTCTAGTATATTTTTTTAAAAAAAATAAAAAATTTACAATCTCATATACTAAGATGAATCCCATACGCTAAAATAGCATAGGGTGAGACTGCAAAACATACAAATTATAGTAGCATTTTTTTTTAATTTTATTTTTAAAATGCTATAACATTCGCCATGTGTTGCCATGTGAAGCTCTTTCGACTCACGAAAGGAAAATGTTAAACTCGGTTTAATTTTTTTATATAAAAAAAATATATTTCATTTAACGAGATACGTATTTTTTTATAAAAGTTAAAATGCATCCTCTGAATGAAAGTATTTATAAAAAATGGAAAAAATTTCAGTGGAAGTAAAAAAGGACTCAGTGTGATAAGGGTGCCTCTAACTGCACCTCTCAAATTAAGGGCACACCCCTAATAAACCGATAGTGTATAAAAGATCCATTTATATTTGGATTATGTGCACACCCCATTATTTAAACACCCACCATTTCCTTTTACCAAAAAACTCTCTATATGTTGCACACCTTCTCCACAACCTTAAAACTCTCCCTTTTCCGCGCGCACGAGAGAACGCACAGAGGAAGAGGAGAAGTAGTCGACCGATTGAAGCGGTGGAGGAAGAGGTCCGGCTGGTAACGTGGTGGTATGGCGGCACATGCGATGGATTCCACGTACTCAAGAAGTTCGGCTAAAAAATCATCACGACATGAAGCCCCCAAAACATTTGGATTTGTGTTCCTCCATGTTTGTGTATGTTTAGGGTTTGGGATGGTGAAAATTTGTAGGGTTTCTATAGGGGTTTGTTTCTATGGTCTTATATGCATATTCACAATCTGGAACCTGTGCAACAATAGTAGTGTCGATATTCTGTATTTATGTTGACATTGATTGTGTCGTGGGAATCACATAATTGAACCTGTAGCATCTAGAACTTGTGTGACAATATCAGTGTCGACATTCTGTATTTATATCGACACTGCTTGTGTCGCGGGATCACAGAACTGAACCTATAACATCTTGAACCTGTGCGACAATAGCAGTGTCGATATTATGTATTTATGTCGACAATGTTTGTGTCGCGGGATCACAGAACTAACCCATAACATCTGGAACCTGTGTGACAATAGCAGTGTCGATATTTTATGTATATGTCGACAATACTTGTATCGCGGGGATCAGAGTACTGAACCCGTAGCATTTGGAATCTGTGCACAAAAATAAATAAATCTCTTCATATCATATCAATCCATACCTAAGAATATCTCAATGGAAAGACATGAATGTATCTTATCCGAATGTTCTGGTGTCGAAGTAGAGAGTTAGTGAAACCGGAGGTTCTGAACCCTCGTTGACACATGCAATGTTAAGTGGAATAGAAATACCTCGACACAAGGATGGTTGACGCATCAACTAGTACCTTTAAATATATATTTTTTGGGCGTATCAACATAATAACTGTCAACAGAGTTAAATTATCTTGACAATTTCAGTGTCGTCGCGGTTGTCTGAATATTTATTCAATTTTCTGGGACACTGTCGACAATATAAGTGTCGACAGATGTGATATACATCGACATTGATAGTGTCATTACTAGCAACAAGAGCCCATTCTTCAATTTCGAGGTGGTTCAACAAAAATAACACATTCATACAAGAGAGGTCACAAGATATCAACGGAGAGGGAGAGCACGAGATGAGATGTCAACGGAGAAGAGAGCAAGAGATGAGATGTCGACAGAGAAAAGAGCACGAAATGTCGATGGAGAGGGAGAGCACAAGACGACAAGTATCGACGGAGGGAGAGCATTGGACAACTTAAGTGGACAGTGAGAGAGAGCATATAACAACTTGTGATGAGGGGAGGAGTGATGAAGAAAACTAGGGTTTTTGGGTTTTTCCAATGCGTGGGTGTGCTAAAAAACCAAATCCCATTTTATATATAAGGGGTGTTTAAAAAATACGATAAATTTCTTTCGGGTGTGTAAATATAAGGGTGTGCACTCCAATTTGAGGGGTGCAATTAGAGGCACCAGTGTGATAAAGCTCATCATGAAATCATTCAACCTTTTCGGATCCTAATATGATCGAACGAGATCCGCGTAACTACCGATGATCCGCAGCGCATTCGATTTTAAATTCCCCCGTGGAACATTTTAACCAGGCCCCTCATAAAAATTGTGGATAAGAGAGAGAGAGAGAGCTTGAGAGCTTCAACAATGGAGGTGGGCATGTCTCTGAACGCACTGGTCCAACTCCCCCTGTCCAATTCGAGGAGGATCCAACAAGAAGACACCCTGCTCTTCGGAAAAAGAGGGTCCTTCAGCGGGAGAAGACCCTCTTTTGAGCCGAAAAGGAGGCAGCTTTTGGTGGTGGAAGCGAAGGGGAAGAAGGGGATGCAGGCGAGGCAGTTCCAGAGGTCTGCGCCGCCTCCACTTCCCAAGATTGAGGAGGACGGAAACCCCCGATTCGTCGTGTTCATCCGTACTTCCAATGTATGCTCAACCCCATTTGTGTTCATGTTTTTTTAATTTGGAATTGTTTTGTTTGAACGTGTTTTGGGTTTTTTTTTTGTTGGGTTTGTGGAGATGGGTTCGTTCAAAGTTGTGGTTTTGAGGGGATAAATGAAGGTTTTTAATTTTTTAATGGTTTTGATGGACATATGTGTTTTTTTAATAAATAATATTTCTACTAGTTTTTTTTTTTTTTTCTTGTTTGATTTTTCTTGGGATGTTTGTTTATGAATTGGGAGTTTGTGTTTGTTATTGAATGGTTTGGTGTGAAAAAAATCACCATAAGAAATTGAGTTTTGTAGCCTTTTTAAATTTCCAACCTTTGGCCCCGTTTGGAATCAATTTTTAAAAATAGTTTGTACATAAAAGTTGTTCTCGACCAGCTTTTTTCATAAAAGCTACTCTTAGAAAACTTTTTCATTAAAACTGCTTTGGTGACTCTTAACACAAACATCAAAATCTAAACCAAAAACTGAAGTTCAAAAATATCTGTTTGAAGCTTATTATCTGAAAAACTGATTTTACATTGAAGAATTTTCTGAAAGTCATTATTGTGGCATTTGGGGTGGCCCTTTGGATGCATTAGCACGTCGTCCAACTTTGTTTTTCTGTAGTTATGCTCATGTATATTCATGTGTATTGGTGATTATGCAGGTCTACTTATGGTACCCACTTAGTGTTATAACTGGTGGAACAACAGCAAAGATTATGGTGGCTGCCAAAGACAATTTTCTGGGGAAGTATATATACAAGGATACCATTGCTAGGAACCTTGCAGCCGTTATCTACAGAGTAAGATTTTTTTTAATCCTGATTATTTTTACATGGTGTATTCTCTGGTTTTAGCTGTATTTTTTTTTTCTTCCTTAAATGTGTTTGATTCATAGTTGGCATTTGATGGGATAATTTATAAATGCATCATGTTTTGCATAACTGTGCTTCAGTGTTTCTTCATTGCTTTTGAGCCTTAGAGATATCTTTCCATGTTTGATTCATAGTTGGCATTTGATGGGATAATTTATAAATGCATCATGTTTTGCATAACTGTGCTTCAGTGTTTCTTCATTGCTTTTGAGCCTTAGATATCTTTCCATGTTCTCAAGGAGTTTATTAAGCAAATGAATTTATTATTTATATGTGGTTTTCTAGCTTGCTTCTAATGACTAATTTTCATGTATCAAAAAATGGAATTTGTTAAGGGGCCTGTTATGGTGTGTGTGGGTGCATTTGGGTTTTTTAAGTTTGTTGTAAGAACTTAGGCGGATGATACAATGAAACTTGATGAGATCAAAATGAATGTTGGAGGGTGTTTATTGGGTAACTTAGGGAGAGGGGGGAATTTGCAATTTAACAGAGATAAGACTGGAGATATGGTATTTTCTGACTTCAGGCAGTGAAATAAGAACATATTTTGCGGCAGTCAAATTGCAGTAATTATTCAGGCTTGAGGGGGGATGCAATCATCCATGGAAATGATAATGGAGATGAAAACATCAATTTTTGAAGGGCATTTTAAGTAATATAACCAGTTGGGATTAACATGTGGACCACCATTGTAGTCTGCGACATCCAAAACAGATGGAACTAACATTCTCTCCATCATTCGGGCACCACAAATAGACATGGAAGAGCTAGACTTGAGAGCTTATGGTTTCTTACAATGGTGGGATATGCTTTTGAGACACCTCCATGTTTACTTATTTTGGGATTTTAATTTGAATATTTCTATTTTAATTCTCTTCTTGGTTGTCCCATTGGTTGTTTCTTTATACTTCTAACATAGAATTCACTTACCACAAGAAGGAAAAAAAAGATTTTCAAGTATGAACTTTTAGGCCCCCTTTGACAGTGGTGAACTGAAATGATATTACTTTTCCTTTGGCTGCAGGGGCCTGTTCTTTGCTGTTTAATTGCAAAACCGTGGTATTTCCGTTGTAAACGGAGAGGGCATCCCAAGGACTCTATGAGGGTCATCTAGTGAGTTTTTCACTAAAGATTGATGAGGAAAGAGAATTGGAGAAGTGGAGAGATATAAAATAGGTGGAGAATGAGATAAGTGATGGAAGAGAGTAGAAAGTTTAGCAATCACCCACGCTCATTCCATGAAAAGTTGGTGCTGAGAGAAAAGAAGAACAAAGAAAGTGGAGGAGAGATAACGGAAGAAAATAGTTTATTCTAGAAATAACTAATTCAGTTCATGTATTCATTGTAGGAAGTTTATTACAAAATACCTATTTTAATTATTTTGGAAAGATTGTTATTGAGATACGTAATTTGGAACGCGTGTTTTAGTCATAAATAACTTTTGTTTAATGTCATACTGTCTCTCTTGCATAACATGGAGCATGGGAATAGTCACAATACGACTCGGACAAGTTGAAATGACAAGTCTTGGCAAAACTGGGACATGACATGACAAAGACATTGCAATGAATAAATTAATTAAATAAAATACATGTTACATCATTATTAATTGAAAAATAAGAGCACAGATGCTTCCACTATAAAAAGTTTATGTAACTATTATGTTGTATCAATTATCAACTCTATTAAAAATTTAATGTCATTTGGCTTCATTTGAACAGAAATCTAACAATACATGTTAAGAAAAAATAGTGTAGAGCTGCATAAGCGTCATATGTCCATGTTATGTCCATCCAACGTTCAACGCGTTTGAAATTTGAAAATTTATTTTTGGATTTTGGACGCGTGTGGGACGTGTCTGATGTACAACGTGTGTCATGTTGTTTCATGTGTCTGAAACGTGTTGGGCACAAACACGGCATATCCGTTAAAGTGTCCTTGCTTTCTAGCTTAGATGGCAAGAAGTTTGCTTGATTCTATATTTGTTTACATGCTATCTGGAAGTGTGTGTTTATTTTTCATTTCTCCATTTTTCTCTAGCCTAGCCATCAAGGAACTTCTGGCAATGTCATAAGTGCAAAATAAATCAGAGCCCAAACCATAACTACTTGAATGGTAATGGCAAACCTCGATTCTCTGGAATTTGTTGTAAGAAAATTTTGATCTAATACAATGATGGTCTTTTAAAAGTTTCTATATGTATGCAGGCTTGATTTTGAGGAGATCCTGTAATATATCTTTTAGTAAATCACCAACACTGGTTTCTAACTAAAATGTTAGATGAGGAAAGATAATAAGAGCATTATTTCAGTACTTTGGTTAATATTGTAGCACATGTGCTAGAAACAAAGTGACCTAATGCAGACAAAATAAGATGAATAATATTGAGTCATAAGATTCTTCTATGACCTATGAGCTTTGGATTTCCTCAAGTTTCAGGAATTTGTTTTCTTGTTCATCAGATTAATAATATATGAAGCAAGAGTGTGATGTTCTTCAATTATGATTCTCAATTTTTTTATCCTTTCAAAGTGACCTAATGCAGACAAAATAAGATGAATAATATTGAGTCATAAGATTCTTCTATGACCTATGAGCTTTGGATTTCTTCAAGTTTCAGGAATTTCTTTTCTTGTTCATCAGATTAATAATATATGAAGCAAGAGTGTGATGTTCTTCAATTACGATCCTCAATTTTTTTATCCTTTCAATGGTCAAATTTATTTATTGTATATAATTATGTTTTTAAAATCACTTGTGAGAAGTTCATGCATCACTAATGTGGTTGGCTTCATTGAACAGGATGAGAAAGAGATACGGAAGACAGCATTTAAACAATACCGTGTCTTACGTTCAGCTACATCATTTCGATATGGTTACAAGCTTGTTGTAATGCCTCTATGTCTGTTCTCTATGGTTTTATGTTTCCCCTGACAAGAGAATTTCCATTTGTGTGTTGCACAAATATTCATTTATTGAATTACGCAGGAAAACAACAACTTGCGAGCTGCTCTTTCAACCTCAGATGTTATTGAAGTAAGTTCTTGCTTATTTTTTTCCAATGCATATCCTTGGGAAGTACCTTTTTTATGATGATGGACTAATGAATGAACTCCGCCAAACCATTAAAACGTGACGCAAAACTTTTTTTTCCGTAGTAATATTTAGTGAATCTTTTGTTCTCCAAGTCCCATTCGCCTTCCACCAACCATAACCTCTGGAGTGACTCATGGTCTCATTCATTCTCCCTTAAATTAATAACTCTCTGGGATAAGGAAGAAATGATTTTTTGTCATATTAGCTCGTGTAACTCATGCTATGTACGGTACAGGGAGCTACTCAAACTAAGCTAAACACTTTTGCTTTAATGTTGGACTGAAGGCTTGCTGTTCTTTAGATTGCTTGGAGCCATGCGTCACATTCCATTTACAAGGCCACTATCATGGTCCATGCTTGCATTAATATTATTGTATTTCTTATTGCTGGAGATGATATTTCATAAGAGATTGACTCAGTGAGAGAATACGTTTTTTTTTATTTTAATTGATTGTCTCAAGGAAACTGGAGCTTGTTCACCAAATCTGTGTTTTGCGTGCCAGCTTCCAAGAGAAGAAGAGCTTAAGACCGTAGTTGATAAAGTGAAAGACTTCTTTGGCGAGGCTGCGAGTGGTGCAAAAGAATCATTTGGAAATCTCACTGCCCTTCCTGTGACAGGTGAAGAGTCCGAAGAAAATTCCAAGTAAGTCATAGCCTGCTTCTATCAAAATATCTGCCTAATCTCTTCTTAATACAATTGCTCTCTCTCTCTCTCTCTCTCTCTCTCTCTCTCTCTCTCTCTCTAAACTCCATTCCATCTTCAAAGCATACCCTCTGCCCATGTTTGGTTTATGGATATATCCCCGAGTTGGGTTAGGACTCCGAATAAAACCAAATTTCAGTCATTTGGTTGCAGTATGTACCTGAATAAACCTTCTGCCCCCATTTGGTTTGAGAATTAAGTTATTATGAGGTTTATAACTATTCTAGTGTAAATAAGGATAAAGTTATTTTTTGTTTGCTTGTGTTTTGGAAAACTTAATAATAATTTTTTTGTTATTTGGATAAAATGTTGATAAGGTGTGGATAACGATTTATAAAATGTGAAAAAATGATGACAATTGATTTATAAGAGGTGATGATAGTTGATTTCATAGTGGGCTCGCATATTATTTTGGGTTAAATAACCTGGAATAACTTAACTCCAAAGGTTGGCTGGAATTTATATATCACTTTATACTAGTTAATTCTAGTATACAGATTCTTATTTATTCCAGTCATCCAAATATTCATTTTGAGGCCGTTCCGACTAATTCCCACTTGTTTCGGGCCTATTCTCAAACTAAACGGGGGCTATACGAATTCTTGGATAAGGCTGAATATCCCTTAGATAAGTGTCTGAGGAGGGAGCTTGAATGCAATTAACTGGGGTTTCTACCCTTATTCCCTCTGTTCTTGCACACAAAAAATTAAAAAAAAATAAAAATTGTCACATGTAACCCACTAAGGGGGTGGTCCAAGCTAGCCTGGATCTCAGTAGTCATGTGGGGTGAGGTGAGCTTGCACCATGGTTTAGTCTCATATCGGTTTGCGGGGGAATGGCAGGTTGTGTTTATATGTGAACGCAGCTCTTACACACCAACAGAAGCTTTAGAGTCATGAATTTGAAGTGAGATGAAGCAAACAATATCTTTGTTTATAAGCCTGTGTTCTAATATAAATGATAAAACTAGAGCATCCATCATGGATTTCTCTCAACCATGCAACTTACCCGAACAGGGTTTTACCAACAAGTGAATCACTTTCATGTTTCCTTTGTGATAAGGTGAAAAGCCGAGCACATCACCGAGCAGGATGAGAGTGTTCTTCATTTCTTCATTTAGCAAGGCAGGCGTTGTTTTTTAATTTAAGATCTTGTATAGGTGAGCTCAACAAGCAAAATTATATGCTCGTTGTGAGTTCCTTTTCTAAAATTTTCTCATAATATGCCAGTGTACATTGTATGTTATTCCGAAGTTTTTTTTGTTGTGTAACCAATGCTGTTCAGTTTTTTTTTTTCTGTCAAGGTTGGAAAATGTTACAGTTTGTTTCCTGCAGTCACTTATGCAGCTCTAACATGTTTTGAAGTTTTTTGGATGATGTATACATGCCTAATTAGTAATTATGTATATTTTTACCAAAAAATAAAGTATCTGTCGAACTGAATGCATACCGTCTTGCATTTCTCCGGGTGATATATATTTGACTAATGAGCATATGGTCTATTAGAACAGTTTATGATGGTAGAATTGAATATAGGAATGACTTAAATTGAATATAGGAATGACTTAAAAAGTGTTACGTTTAGCTTTGTTTGTAGTCCCTTTTTGTAGCATGCATTTTAAATTTTTTTAAATCAATAATAACTTTTGGACCCCAATTTCTATATCCCATCATAAGTCCCATGAGGTGACAAGTTTGAATTATTTATATTACTCTCCTAACTAATCGGATTGAGCTTTCCATAATTGCCCTTATTTATCCTAAGATGGTTATGATTTGAGATATTCTCTCTTTTAAAGACATCAATTCAATTGGATGATAAAAAAAATCACGATGAATCATTTCTTGATTCAGAATGATCAGTTGAAACGAAAACAAATATCAATTTCATTTTTTTATTCAGATTTGTCATGATGATTTTTTTTTTGTGTGCGAACTGATTGTGGTGTAAATAATTGTGATCCATTCAGGTTAGGTTTTTTTGAACCCTCAAAAAAATCATGATTTACAAGTTTTAGTTTCAGATTGATCGGTGGAACGAAAAACAAATATCGAATTCAGATTGAAACAAATATCAAATTCAAATACATGTATATGAATTCAATATTTGTTTCAGATTTTCAGATACATGTATCTGAATGCTGTATTCGTTATATCATTTATTTTTCAGACTCAGAAAATGAACAATGTGCATAAGAAAACCTAAAACAAATGAACAATGTCAAATATTTTTTTTACAAATTGAGATACACCGGAAAATCTAAAACAAATTAACAATGTCAAATATTATTTTTCTCAAATCTAGATAAATAAATAATTATTTTGGATTTCAGATATATGTATCTGAAACACATATTCTTTAAATGGATTTCAGATACACTCAGATGAACAATGTGTGGAAGGGAACTTTGACGATTGAAACGTTTCATGTTTAATTTTTTAAATCAGTGATTTCATTTTTCGAGAAGTGCAAAAATGCTTTCTAATGGTCCTGTTTATGTCGCAAAAAAAAAAAAAAACAAACAAACAGGGAGGTTTCATTGTAGGAAGAAATCTAATTTTTTTTCTTCCCCATTGTTTGTGATTGTTTGGGGATGAAAATCAGATGATATAAACTCTTGATCATCGGAATTGTTTTTCTTTTTTTGGTTTGTCTGGATTGGCCCAATTCGAAAACCCTAAGTCATAATTTTTTTAAAAAAAATTTGTTTAATCGGGGAAGTTTCAATGATGCCGCGTTTTTAAGATTTGTTATGAGGAATTAATGATGTTATAATTAGTTATAACCAATTTTTAAAATCCTCTGAAGGGTAGTAATGTCATTGTCTTTTTTATTGTTTGAAAAAGTCAAATATGGAATGCCACCTATTGGGGCTCATCAATTGGGTTAAAATTTCTAGGGCCAGGTAACATCATTGTTTTTAAATATATATTTGTTTAATGAAGTATAAGTTTTAACAAAAAATAATAATTACACATCACGTTTTCATGATATATTGTATAATGTGATAGTGAAGTGTACATTACGTCAAATGATTTTATATATTACGTTAGTAACACGAGGACAGCAAATGAGACTATAAAGGAAAATGATACACTCCGACTAGTTCACAGTCCGAAACTTAGTCCCCACGTCAGATCCTACGTGGAAAGCTGAGATGACGTGGATTTGATGGTTTTTTAAATTAGGCGGGCTCGATGTGTTTCAAATTTTGAAATTCAAGATTTGACGATGTCACCACATTAAATGGTCCTCTGACACTGCATTAAATGGTCGAACTGACGTTTCTAATAACGTCACATAGACCATTCTCGAAGCATGGTTCAAATGTGGCCAGTATATGCGCTTTTGTAAGCAGCATGTACTTTTCTAGTGGGGTATCTACCATGTTCCATCAATTTTTCTGTATACACTTATTCGTTTTGAGTTCCAATGCAACTTTTTTTTTCTCTCCATTCGTTTTCCACAAAACACTCACTCTCTCTCTTTCTTCAACTAAAAACACTTCGTCTTCCACAAAACGAAAACACACTCTCTCTAACCTTCCCTCTCCGCTTCACTGGTGAACATCTCTTCCCTTCCCTTCCCTCCCCTCACCGCCTCACCATCTCTTATCTACGTCATCACTCTCACCGTCAACTTTCACCATTTTTGCAGCTCTCTAGAGGAGATTGGATAATGAAGGAGACTGGATATCTGCACACCACACACTCTCTTCCCTATTTTAATTTTTTTTAGCATATGGTCTAATCAATCAAATATTTCAATCTTATTTCAATGCTTTTAATCTTAAATAAAAATTTTTCCCTATTTCAAAACTTGAAACCATAAATCAAAAACCTCCTCAAAGGGTTTTTCGTTCCTTAGAAACCCTAATCCACTCACCATTTTCAACTTTCATCTTTCACCGATTCGGCCATCATGGTAACTGGAAGTATTGTCAAGAATATACCTTGACCGTTCATACACTATTGATGTGTTTTTTTATCATTTAATAGCACGAGTTTTTGTTGTTATAGGTGTCTCTAAAGTAGGTGAAGTCTTCTTTGAAGCCGATGAACACAAAGTATACAGTCACATGAATAGTTGATTTTATGAAGGATATGAAGCTCAATGAGAGGCATCAGCATATCCAGAGCAGAGCATCAAATCTACTCCATTTAGGGGTTTCCTCAACATCCCTCCGTTCAGAATGGAGAAGTGTTTGTTGGAGACAACTTTATCTTCCTGGAACCCCGTGCGGGAGAAATTCATCATCAAGGGGAGGGAACTTCAGTTCACCCCGTCGGATGTGGTGGTCATTTTTTGTCTTTCGGCACACGGGACACCTTTGGTGGACGAAAAAAAATCTCTTTCATCAGCTTTTGATCATGAATACATCTCACACTTTCCGCATGTATATGTTTCTAATATGAACATATTAGTTTAGTGATCATGAAATTGCTATCGAGGTATATACGTTTTATGAATGGGTATATGTCTCATTTGACGATGTACATACATATATTTGATTTGATTGGATGATGTAATAAAATTAATTCATTCCTGAAAGTCGGTGCACTACCAAAACCAATGTCTGGCATTGGGGAGACTGGAGGACCACAACAAGGAGCATGCTCAACATCATCAACTAAAATATGGTTCCTCCTATACGACTCCTTCCGCAAGAAGGACCATAGTGCTATCAAGTTATTGCAGAAGACGGTGCTAGAGGAAGTTGCGAGGTGGCTCCTCATTCTTGATGTTCCTGCTCCACAGCAGTCCGCTGGACAAGACTTTAATGTCCTCGTCTGCCATTGGATTTGCTTGAAGGATGTTTGATATTCGTTGTACACCAAGAATGATATGACTTATATGCATACTATGATTATCGCTGAATTTATGGATGATGAATTTTGTAAAGTTTGAACAAGTAAATGATACTGTTTTTATTGATGTATATTTTTTCATGTTTTGATTGTCATATAAATTGGTATTGTTTGGCTAAGAACTTTGATTATGATTTTTTGTTGTGTGGTGTGATTATTTTGTTGTAAAATATGTCTTTTGTAATTGACACAAATTTTTTTTGCATTGAGTTTGGTAATTATGTTATATGCTTTGGAGGATGAAGTATATGCTTTGTTACCTTACGTATGTGTCCAGGTAGCTACGTTAGTATGGGTTAGATAAGTAACGCGATTAAGGAATGTGAATGTTATGTTGGAAACAAAATGTTAACTTCTTATAAATAACAAAATTATTCAAAACTACATTTGTAAATGTCATCTATATGTCAAATTCCTCATCTAGCTGGTGTGGTTGTGATCCCATCTGAAAACAGTATTGTGAACTTTGTAATTTTGATCTCATCTATATTATTAAACTCTATTCCAATAGATTAATGTCATGTCAGCATCCCAATACAAGCTAACCAAGTCACCATCGGGAGTGAATATTCTTCGACAAATTATCTGTGATTTACCTGCAATATTTAAGTAAGTATATACATAATAAAGATCTGTACATACACATTCCAAAATGAAAAAGAAAAAGTTGTCCATGGTGGTGAACAGGGTTGAATATGTCGTCATCTATCGTCAGCAACAGACCGCATTCGAATGCCTAAGAGAGCATCTCGGCATTACACACAAGACTATCCTTGATATTTACTTTAATATCAAATCCAAGCATATTCTTTTACCCAAGGCAAGATGACTTTACATAGAATTCTTTTTATAGTCCCAAGTCTCATGTACTTTGTTTGTCATCCAAAAGTTATATACCTCCTTAGATGAGTATATACCTCCTTAGATGTGGTATATACTTCATTAATTTTTATTATACTTTAATAATAGAAAAGATCTAGTGGAATGACAAAACTCATGCATCACATGCAAATTCAAACAGCAAGAACGCCAACTCGCAAAAAAACCGCAAACACTGATCACAATCACAAGTAAAAATTCTTAACTTCACTTGTCAAAATAATAGCAACACATCTACAAATGACCCATCATAACCTCAATCAATATGAATCATCGTCATCACCACCATTAGCTAGAGCAACGACAAGGTCCCTCGGAGATCCCCAGACGAGGAGCTCCAACAGAGACCGCGTCACCCTCTCCTCCTTCTCCGCCACCAATGTCTCTGTCATCTCTAACAGATTCTCCATCTCCCCAATCAGCACCGCCTGTGCATTCACCTACAACAAACAAACGCATCATCAGCACCGACAATTCCACTCACGCATTTCATCAAACAAGTTGTGATCACACCTGCAACAGGATCTCATCGATGGATAGTCTGATGACGCTCAACGCCGTTGGATCGAACGGCAAGGTGGAGAGGATCTGGGATTTCATGTCGGTGAGCATCGAAAAGGACGGCGGTGGGGACGTTAGGGTCGAGTTCCTTGTGGTACCTCTCTATCACCCTCTTCAGTGCTTTTTTTTTTATTTCCCTACGCTGAATCCTCTCCTCCGTCTCCCTGACTGTGGCGGCGGAAGGTGGTGGTGGTTATCGTCTTCGTGGAGCTGTTTTGTGGTGGTTGCCGCCAAGGAGAGAGAAAGAAAGAGAAACAGTAAATGAAAAGAAAAAAAAAGAGGAAAGAGAAAAATGGATACAAAACAGGGCGGCAGCTTAAAAAAATGGGCGGGAACTTTTGAGAAAAAAAATTTGGCAGCCCTTTTTGAATGCTGACGTGAAATAAAAAAAAAAAAATACACATGGACTGACTAACGTAGGGTCTGAGAGTTAGACTGGGTTTGTAATTGAGTGTAGCATTACTCGACTATAAATAGACTTTCCATGCAAATTGAATGTCTATGTTGGGCCGCCCTTTCTGTCTGATGGGCCGGCCTGACTCGTCGGATTCATGGGCCAACACGGCACGGCCTCAGATATGACAAGGAAAACAATATGATCAGCCCTATGTGCCCTTCTCACTTGAAATATATACAATTATACAAATTAAAATATATATTAAGATATATATTTTTTATTTTTTTTCAAAAAAGTGAAAAATATTAAGTCATTGTGATAGAACTCATACGAAAGATTGTAAAATAAACTGAGTGTATCAGCGCTCATGTAACAAACTTGTCAAATTTATGAGTCGGGTCTGACCAGACATGACTAATCATATTAACGAGCCAGCATGGCACGGCCTTAGACACAACAAATCTATCAATTTGAAGAGTCGGGCCGGGTTGACGAGCATACGGGATGAGAGCTCTGATACATGCAACTATGTTTACAGTCCAATACACTAAGCTATCATAATGTATAGATTCTATGATAGTGTACGACACAATTTTTTTTTTTAACTTAAAAAAAATTAATGTATCTAAATATATACATCATTTTATATAATAATATATACTTCAAATAAAAAATGAGTGATTTTTTTTTTACAAATAAAAATGATATGGGTGCAATTTGAACAGCAATGAAGTCTGTATGCGTCTTTTTCGCACGGGATGAACATGCCACTAATGGCAGCTTTCCTTCGGAATAATCCTGTCCCAAATCTGCGCATCCAAACAGATAATTAATAAGTAAAGAATCTGGATTAGAGTCTAGAGAGAGAGAGAGAGAGCATATGTTGTCTGTTCGGAGGACCCTCCGGTGCATCCACTCGTCCGTACAGGTCCCTCGCCTCACCAGACTCTCTCTCCACCCTCCAAAGAGTGTAATCTCTCTCTCTCTCTCTCTCTCACACACACACACAGACAATCAAACAAGCATCTTTTTGGCGAGTTTAAACGATACACAAATGGATGGGTTGTTGGTTTTATTGGGTCTGGCATCAGAAATCTTTGAAATTTGAAGTACCATTTGAAGAAACTGCCCAAAGATTGATTTTTTTTTTTTTTTTTTTGTATAATTGGGGTACTGATCGTTTCCTCTTTTTATGTTTGGCTTGTTGGATTGTTGTTAAATTTCAGTTCGGACGTTGGGAATACTGAAGACCTGGCATTTTAGATTGAATTTTTAGGGTTTAGATTGATCACCAAGAAGTGATTGTTGATGATTAGGAACCAAATTAGCAAAGCTATGGAATTGATTTTTTTATTTTTTTTAAGCAAAGTTTGTGGTCATGTTGGATCAAGATGTGAAGACATGACATATTGGGAAATCATAGCTTCATTAACAACATAGAAATTTTTTTTTTTTTTTTTTTTGGGAAAACCTAACATTAGTTGGGAAAACCTTGAAGGCACATCACTCATTCATCACTCATAAACGATGTGCATTAGTTAAGCCTGGGGGATTTGAACTCTGAGACCTATGGAAAGCAAACACGTGACTCTAGCCAAAGAGTTGACCTGTGTTGGTTAATACTTAATACTTAATCATATTGTTGAGTTTTTGAACAATGAATCACTAATTTGGGTAAGGTCCCGTTTGGATATGCTCTTGGTCAGACTCTATGTTTCAAAAGCTAAAAATTTTCAAATGTGGATCCAAACACATTTTCAACATCTACTTTTCAACCCCTCCTCTTGCCAGGCCAAAAAACTAACAATTGAAAAGCTAACAAAACAACGCTTTTCAAAAACTGAGTTTGAAATGTGGAATTTTGAGAATCCTAGCGTTTCAATTGCATTGCCAAACACAGCCTAAGTAGTTGGAGAATGCATCATTGAAAACTTCTTACCTACTAACCTATGTAACTTCTACATGGACATTAGAAAAATAATCATGTAAGATTGTCCCATACAAGTTCTCTGCAATACATATTTGTTTGAGGTGAATGCAGTATATGCTGATTTTCTCTTCAAATAATTAGTTCAACTCCTACAAGACTTGGTGAGTGTCCATCTTTTAAACAACTTTTGGGACTTGACTAGATTTATTATAAGTATGAGAGTTCTTTTTGGGATTTAAAATAATAAAACTCGTTCTAAGTGGCATGTGGAACATTAGAACTGTTAACTGATGGATCATTTCATTGCAACTCATGGGTCTGGTAATTTTAATTAGACCAGCAAAAGTGCAAAAACCTTGCTTGAATTTAGTTGACTAGTTAACTGGAATGATCTGACATGCCTTTGTTGTTTCAATTTCGCGTTTTTGAAATTCTCAAATTTCATTCATTATTTGGATGTTTCGTTCAGGTGGAGGTGGAATTTGCTGATGGAAATGTGTTCAATCTGTCAGCTGAATTCCTCCGGATAAGCAGCCCCGCTGCTGACAGCAAAATTAGAACAGTTGGTGGTGAAAAGGTAGTTATTACATATTGTGTACTCTATTAATAAGCACAATCTTCCACTCTTTACATTGAATTATGTCTTATAATATAAATAGAACATGGCACAAGTAGTCCTGAAAAGAAAAAAATCTTTTTAATGCACCAGTGAAGTCATTGTCTACTAAATTGGTTACTATAGCTACATATTGTGTTAAAAAAAAAATTCACATCATGCATGAAGGAAGCAATGTGACAAGTGCACTGAATGGAATCATTTATTTATATTGCTTCAAGAAAGTGTTATCAATATTCTACTTACATGTGAAATTCTAAGGACTGTGAAGTGTAGAATATAGTATTCTCTATCATTCACTCCATTAGAAATCAGGATTCAGGGAGGTCGGTGGGCTTCACAGTCAAGAGCTGCTATGGGTGAGTAAGAAGGGAGAAGCCAGTTATCCAAGCAACTGTGACCAAGCACAAGGAAATCTGGTGTTGCAAGGTTCCATTGAAGGTTAAAACCTTTCTATGGTTGGTGTACCTGCGGAAGGTTCTCACAAAGTCTTATATAGCTCGTTGGTCACCGGGGTGGATACGGTGTACACGCTGTGCCGCTTGGAGGAGGAGACAGTTGATCACCTCTTTGTGACGTGCCCCATGGTTCGGTAGGTGTGGGAATGGACGAGGGTGGTTACGGGCTTGGGGGATGGTTTTGATGATGTGGATGGGATGTGGGAGGCAGGCTGGAGGTTGCTGTCAGCGGGGCGGGGGACTGATCTTTGAGGGCCAAGATCTTGCAATCTTACATACCGGCAATGGTGCTGGCGGTGTGGCTGTCCTGGAACTCGACCGTCTTTAGAGCACAGATTCCATATGCCAAAAACATTTGGGTGATGGTGGTTAGTTTTCAGGAGTGGGGAAGATTTTGCGGTGGGGCGGAGGCAGTGACGGTGTTGGCGGGAGGGGTGGTGATCTATCCCCGGGGGGGGGGGGGGGGGGGGGGGGTGGTATGGGGAGGGAGTCCTTAGCGGTCCATGCGTCTCTTCTACTAATGGGGAGCTGGGTCCTTCTCTCTCCCATGGGCTGTTTTGGTTTCTTTGCTTTTTTGTTTGTAATTTCCCTTTTGGCCTTTGCCTTTTATTAATACAAGGGTGATCGCCTACTGTTTTCATAAAGAAAAAGAAATCAGGATTCAGACCTCCACCTTTTAGGCTGTGCACATGCTCTGGTGGTTCCTGCATCACCTGTTGATGTTTTGACTTTAGATAGTTTATTTAGATGTTTATTAATTTTTTTTTTTAATTCAAACATAAATTGGTTGGGTTTTGTTATGATTAGGATATCAGACTTGTTGAGGGTGGTTAGAAATCCATTCTCAACTAACTTGAGGTCTATAAATAAGACCATTTTGTTGAGGGTAGAAGCAACAAGTTTTAGTATTTATTTTGCGAGTCTGAAATAGGCTTTTCAAGCCCTTGGCTTTTATCTTTGACTTTTGATTAGTTAATAAAAGTATTAGTTTTGTTCTATATCTCCCTTGTATTTTGAGGTTTTTACTTTTTTATCTTTTTATGCTTTTCGTTGCCTACCCGAGCTTGCATCACCTGTCCATTTGTGTTTCCATTCCTCTTTGCAATCTGACCATTGATATGAATGCTCTGAGCTTTTTAACATTGTTAGTGTAATTGAAATATCGATCGCACAGTCGATTGAAACATGGGTATCACTTCCAAATGATCTACTTCTAGAAGGCAGTTGATCACCAGGTTTACATTTTCAGGTGATATATGGCCGGTGTCATGTGGGTATTATGTCAGCAGAGCCTGTAGGAAACTATGGCATCAGGTAATCATACAAACCTTCTTGTTCTTTCATTTTGTTTGAATGCCTAAGTTTCATGGACTCCATATACTTGAATTCTTCGCAATCTTGACAGATTGGTGTTCGATGACTTGCACAAGACCGGAATCTACACGTGGGATTTCTTCTATAATCTGGGCGCCAACAAATTTTCTCTCATGAGAAGTTATATCAAAACTCTGAAGAAGCACGGCCTTAGCCGGGATCCACATAGAAGAAAATAATGGGAATCATTGTCATCGAGAGGCAAGATGAGTAACGAAGCTTCAGTGCTTCAGAAACTGATGTTAAACTGGTTATCAAGGCAAACGTGCCAGCCACAAGGACTCGTTCAGCGCAGGGTCGATCGGCGGTGGTGAAAAGCTCAGCTCTTACGTACCCTTCTACCTTGTAGCACTTCAGGTTGTTTCATGAGTGATGTATAAGAATAAGAGTAAGAATAAATGGTAGGAAGATGAGAAGATAAGTAAGAATAGCAGTAAGGATAACAATAAATGACAATTGTGGTTATTCTTGTAGTTATTCTTATTTATTATATATTATAGAGATTCATATTGATTAGAAAATTGAATTGGCTTGCCACACTGGTAGTATGAGTGGCATTACTTGTGTCCTAATTTGTATCCAAAAAAATAAAAAAACATCCTACATTGGAATATTCAAAAGCAAATATATCTGAATCCGAGATATTATAATATTATATGTGTGTTTGTATTATGTATTGTTTGAATTCAATCATATTGTATAATTAATTATGATCTTCAAAGTATAAATAGCTATTGACCTATTGTGGTCATTTTCTATGATATCTGAAAGAGGCTAGAAGTTCTGAAATCCTCATTTTAACCTTCAAATATTAGTATTCGTACATGGGATGTTTTAGAATAAAATAGATGGGATATTAACGTTTCCGTATCCGATCCCTTGAAGGGATTAATTTATCAACTTCTTTCACTCAATTCGATGAGCTTGATATGTACTTAATCTTTAAAATAGGAAAATGTGAGACTCAGTCACATTCACCTTCCAAAACTCAGACATCACATATTTTTATTTTAAATAGTAAACATCATCTAATAATGTATATGTTTTGATAAAAATGCATATCGCTCCATTTTGAATTGAATGAATTCATTTTTAGTAAGTGTAAAAAAATATTCAATGTGGTATATACAATATCTAACGAGATATATGTTTTACTGAATTTCTAACGTGGTATATAAAGCTATGTTTTGGACTAAAAAAAAAAAAAAACTTATTGTAACTGCACTTAAAATATGGTTCCATGAAGGTTCTTATTTTTCTTAGGACCCTTGGTTTCAAACTCTGTGAAGAGTTACATATATGAAGAGGTACGTATATATCTATATATATAAATTTTCAAGGGCTGTAATTGGCTATAAAGCCCATACATGCTCCTAGTCACTTTTTCCCCGTATGAAATATGATATCACCTGTCAGTACTGACAGGTGAGAAATTCTTTGATCCCATTTTTTGTTTCTGTTTTTTTATTTATTTATTTATTTCTAAAGAGTAGTGATTGGGGAGGATTAAAAGACTATCGCATTAATTAATCACTTAGCAATGTTTTTTAAAAAAGGAAAAAAAATCTAACTGTTTTGAATGTATTTTGTGTTTTAGGATGAATACCATTTGTTCATATGCCAATTTTGTTTTGGAGACTACGTCATTCGCCTCGCCTCACGTTATACATGAAATTACCTAATGGAATGTATCCTCTACTTACATAAGAATATACTATTATTAAAAACATAAAAAAATGTCTGCTTTCATTTAATTTGAATGTGATTCATTTTTGTGTAAAAGCATATACTTTAATAAACAAATACATACTTCAAAAATAATTCAAACCATGTGTAATCTGTAACATTTTCCTAAAACTATCTTAGGCAGAGAAAGTAATAATATGTTATGTATCCAATCATATAGAAGATAACAACCCCCAACAGGACCACTATTATTAGGGAAAACCTATGTTCTATTATCTAATTTTTGTGTTTTAAGCCATTGCACTTGCATCATATGTGTTAAACAGAGAGTCTCACCTAATTTAGATCAACAAAATGGATCTATTTCCTGGATCCAACCAATACTCCTTAACAGAATTATCAACTGCTTCAGACACTTAACCAACACAGAACAATGATTCCCTCTTTAAGAATGGAAACAAGTTTCCCTTGTTGAGTTCTTTCTCACTGCTCAATATTCATACAGACTTCTAATGTAAATATTGCCAATCTGATCTTGAAAAAATTTGACAGGGAAAACACACACTATTCGACTGAAAGACCTGTGGAGTTCAGTAGGCTTACAGATCAATGACACGAGACAACTTCTGGATACGGTTCAGGAGGAAGTCCCCTTGCTTGATGGTTGCTTGATAAAGCGCGTTCTTTGCATCTGGTCTGTTCGTCTCAAGAACACCCGCAACCTTGTCGATCTTGCAATGAAGCTTCCCAGCTGCTATGAATCGAGAGAGTTCCCTGCGAAAACCGAAAAAAAAAAATCATGAATACATAATCTAGATGTTACAAATCTGTTGACCTACATATCCATTGATGAGAGATACTTACAGGTCAATGAACTCTACAGTTACTCCAAAAGCAGTGGCCATTGCCTCCATAGTGACGCTTTTATAGGATTCCAGGAACTGGGAATAAACCACAGTGCGGATCTCCCTCATGTAATAACGGAAATGAGGCTGAAGATAACGGTCCAGTTTTATCTGGGTCGTCAAGCCAGCTGCAGTCATTCAAAAAGATTGATCAAAGAATATTTGATTCCAAAGTGAGGTATGATTGGAGGGTGAAAGTACACAAGTGAGTCATTAGTGAAAGGTGATGAATGTAGAGTTTTTTCTTCTTTTCTTAGCTATTAGGTCGTATTATTTTCTTGCTTGTCTCGCTTGCTTTGTATTTCTTCTTTTGGAGACCTCGGCTCCGTTCGTTTGAAGAGCATCATTCTATTTTCATTTAATATGAATGCTCCAGTACCTTTTCAATATAAAAAAAAAAAGGGTTCCAAGTAGGTTTTCTGCAAACAATCACGAGATAAACTACTATAACTGAAAATATTCTCTCTAATGCTTGATGATCATCATCCATGCCTTTAAGGCCTTCACTCATTAGGTCTCAAAAGGTAGAATAAATGGAGTAAATTTAAGTTCATATTTTATATTTTATGGAAGAAAAATAAAATTCAGGCAAACTGAACAAGGCCACAAGATAGCTGTAGATATTCTAACAATTTATGACCAAGCATATCTGGGTATCTGCATAAACATTAGCAAATAGATAATCATTTGGAGACATGGTGATAGCTTCTGAAGGTGAAAATTGTGAAACATTAGTTTGCATCTCACAAAAAAATGTTTTTAGTGTTTTTTTATTTTCTTTCAGAAAGACCATTTTCCTTTGGTTAACATGCCTTAAAGTGAGAGAGCTATAAGAACAATGTGCTCATAATTTATACTTACAGAAAGCTGCAAAGAATGACTTGTACTGGCAACCATAAAGACAGTTCATGAAATCTGATAGATGAGGGATTTTCCCAATCACAGCCAGAATTTCTGGAGCATCCACCACCTGCCATAGCTCACATCAGAAATCAATATCAATGTAATGGTAATATACTACAAACATAGGGGCATATTTCAAATACCTTCTGTTTCAATGAAACTCTATCCAGTGATATAATGCTTGTGAGGACAGTGTAGAAAATGAAGGTATCATATGGGAAAAGTTCATAAGTTGTGAAGGTGGATATAGAATCCAGGAAAAGAGAAGCTGCTTTCTTGAAGTTCCTGGTGGACATGCAGTAAAGACCTTCATACACCTTCAGTCGATTCTTTCTTTCCCAGTCACCGCCCTCCTCAAATAAGCTGTCCAATTATTGTTTAGATAATGAAAAAAAAATCAAAAGTTTCAGCATTACGTTCAATGAATTTAAAACAACGCAAGATTTGGATAATAAAGTTTGTCAGATTATTATCTTACTTCTTCGCCTTATCAATACTCTTTGAGATTAGATCGAAGTCCATGTAGAAAAATCCCAGTTGTAGGGTGTAGAACACCAGATCCATCTTTTGACCCACAGCAACTGTCTTGCCTTCTGTTACTTTCAGCTGTTCCAGTGCCTTGTCCTGCAGTGGGACAAAAAATATTAAACAAGAGCCTGATCATTGTGGGAAATATTTATTCAATATATCTGTGAACCTTTATGAGGGATAAGTGAAAACCACCATACCTTGTCACCTATTCGAATGTAAAACAAGGATTTGGCTAAATGAGCTTCTCGCACTTCACTTTCACCTAGGTTCTCTTCAGCATCAGCAATTCTGCAAATATACACTTATGAAAGTAAATATCTATATGGAAAAACATGCTTTGTATGTCGAACGAGGAGACTTGGAGCATCCTTTGATGTGGATTATTTTCATCCATCTACCTCGTTTATGTAGTATAGTTTTTGTTCAGAATTTTTATTCATACAAGAACAACAGTATAGTAGCAGATGTAAGAGTCAAGTTGGAAAAATAAAACCAAGTTGATATCATTTTATGAGTAAGCAGCGTGAATCCAAGAATCTTGGTTCAAGAAAACTTGAAAACAGCATATGAGGAAGCTTATGCCTATAGCCTCAGAGCGAAGAGAAGCTCATCTAGCAACCCCCTTAGCAAGAAAAGCAATCAGTTTCCAGCATTTAACCTACATTACCTTGTTTCAAGTTGTCTGTAAAGATGCATACTGTAAAGCATCTCTCTCTTGAGTTTCAAATGGGTGTTTTCACTTGATATTCCTACAAATCAGATATTCACTTTCTTTTGTAAATTGGAATTAAAAAGGTGATCTCTCAAGGAATCCACTTTTAAAATCCATAACCTATCTTTTGTTATACAAATGCCCCTCACCTCTTCATTCAAAATAGACTATTTCAAAACCTAATTTCAAGATTTTAGTTCAAAAATCGAATTTTGGATGGAATTGATTCTTCAAAAACTTTTCCACCAAATGCTACCATAGAGTTAACAACACCCAGTGTACAGATTCCATGTCATCACCAAGAGATTTTCTATAGATTATCACCAGTAAATACTAAAAAAAAATAATATCTCATGCAGAGAACTCCAACAACCAACAGGTGAAAGATTATTTTCTGACAAAATCTGGTATCTCATCACCCATTTATTAACAATCAGTAAACTCCCAATGGACAAATAAAACATCAGTAGGGATCCTCCCCACCAAGGACTTGCGAAGGAATATATTTCCAGCCAAATAGCTGACTTTTATGTTCTTTTAAACCGAAACTAGTTTTTTGTTCTATTATCTTTGAACTACGCCACACCTTATCTTCAATCCCACAGGGAAGACACCGCCCCTTATCTTATTGTCCCCTTCCTATTGGAATCTTCCAACTATTTACAGAGCCTAAGCTCCCCACCTATCTCAAAAAAAAAAAAAAGGAAATAACAAAACAACGGAACCTGGACCTGGGGAAACTACATGATGTCCATCCTGAGCAACACTTCGGCATTTGTTGAATTGTAATGTTACAGTTCAAGATTTTCCAATTATTCATGCACACAATCATGTAGCACAGTAAAAATATGTTTTGTTTTGTTTTTTAGGAACTGGTAGGAACAGCACCACCAACTAATATTATTAGAAATTAGGTTACATAACAAGGTATGTTTTAATTCATATGTTATAATCTTTAAAAATAGATACAAACAATGGACATGAATAAATCATAATTCATATTCCTGAATTCCATGACCTGGATGCAGATATAAAGTACCACAAGTTATGGTCCCTTCCTATTGAAGGCGAACCTCATCACCAGCTACTAGAATTGGAGGAAATCCCTAAGCAACACATTTTGAACAAGCACCCCATGCTCATTGCAAAGATCACTGTGTGTGTGTAGAGCATAGGTATTTGTATGTATCAAATAGATGCATTCCTCTACATTTCAGATCAGTGTTCAAACAATAAGATACCCATGACCCAGATGTCCACATCCATGTTCACCTATTGTTCCTATTTGCATTCACATGTTTGTTGTTATGTACGAGTTTGTTTAATAAATCGGATGCAATTGACTGTATTTATAGAATCTCCAGAGTGGGTATGTCTGCATAATATCATAATTATGCACAAAAATTCATACAAAATTATAAATTCTGACATGTACACTCACAGCCCCAAATTCAAGTAACATTGAACGCCGGATAATCAGATGAAATCAACTAAATTTTAAGAATCTCCAGAGCGGTTCTGACTTCATATCATCAGATTTATGAACAAAAAATTAATATAAAGTACTACTTTGACAAGTACACACAAAGCCCCAAATTCAAGCACATAATGCACTCATAACATTCAACACCCAACAAAATTAAACCATCGCATGCATCGTAATCCAGTAACCCATCAAATCCAAAGCAACTCAATAAACCAAAACCAAAACCCTAGATTCAAAACCCCCAAATTAAAAAAAAAAAATCCAAAATTTAACAAAACAACTAACATAACTCACTTGTCGTCGAGCTTCTTGAGCTCCTCCCCGATCCGCCCCCGCATCGCCTCGAGCGCCGCCGCGTCCGCCTCAAGCGCCGACGCCGACACCAGCGACTCGTACAGCGACGCCATGTCTGTTAAAAAAAAGGGTCCTTTCAAAGCATCACAACATGGCCAAATCAAGACCTCTCTCTCTCTCTCTCACTCATTCAATCACTCACCATTGGAGGCGATGGAGGCGGAGACCTCCTCGCGGAGGCGGACCTTGTCGATGTCGTCGACGTCAGCGTGGGTGAGGAGGAAGAGCTTGTGAGCCAGGGCGAGGTGGGGCTCCTGCTTCCCTTCTTGTCCCTCCATTTCTGGCTTATTTACCAAACCCTACCAAAGCTTCTTCTCCCTCTCGAGCGAGATCGGTTTTTCTTTTTCTTTTTTTTGTTGGTTCCGCTTTGTGTTTCTTGCGAGGAGAGAAAGGTCGGGTTATTGTAATTTGAGAGAGATTGGATGTTATTTGACGATAGTACCCCTTGTTGTTGGGCTGGGCCAGATTCGGCACGAGTGGACTGATAGTTGGGCTGGGCTCGGCCTTCAGGCCATCTTGAAACCAATTGTCAAAGGAAAATGTTACCCCCCCCCCCCCCGGGTCATTTCTTATCGTCCAAAAATTCAGACCACCATGTTTCTATTTTTTAAAAATATCTAATGAGGTATATACTTTGTTAAAAAATATATATCGTTTTATTTTGAGTTGAATGAACTCATTTTTATTAAATGTAAAAAAAAATTAACGAGTGTTTCATTAGATTTCTAATGAGATATATAGGAGTGTATTTTGGACTGTAAAAAAAATTGAGTGTAACATCGCCCATTGTCAAAAGAAAAGAACGCTGATACACCCAATATGTTTTATAATTCTATCTGGTCCCCTTGTCTATATACTGTGATAGACGAATTTTTTAATTTTTTAAAAAAAAATTCACATTAATTTATCTCAGTGTATATATTTTATTTTTAAAATAATATAAACTTCAATGGACAAGAGTGTCTATATCATTTTTCAAAGGAAAAGAATTGTTTTTTACATTGTCTTTTGTTGGCACCGATACCAGTCTCATTTACCTCCTTAGTGTCATACACTTATATTAACAATGTACATATATCTCACTAGAAAATTTATATTTTCTGTAAATGGATTTATGTTATTCATTTGAGCATAATTTTTATTTTGTATAGAAGTATATCCCTCAGTAAATGAAGTTTATCATTCTAAGGGGAAAAAAAATTAAAATATGTGCAAGCTGGAATTAGGGTTGGAAAAAGGGTTGCATCATTGCATGTAACATTTTTAAAAGGAAAATGCCACAATAGGATTTTTAGTCTTATTTATTATCATCACGTCACTAATGGAATATATAAAATCGTCTAATACAAAATGTATTATATTACAAAAGAATATAAAAAAAAAATTTACATTTAATTTGTATGAATATATACACATATATTATAAAAATTATTTCATAGCTAAATATTTAAAACAAAGAGTTGCAAATGGGTTGAAAATATCATTGGGTAGAACCTCAATTTGTCACAGTTGATTATTTGATATCCAAAATTGTACCAACTTTGGAGAGAACTAAATTTGGCTTTGTGACATTTTAATATGACACCTCCCAATATATAAAATCCAATTTATTTTAGACCAAATTATTCAGAGGCGCCGGAGTGTTATTGAAGATGATGATTAGCTTGTGAAAGCTCACTATTCAAGAGGCTTAGAGAAGCTCTTGGTTTCAAGTAATGGTGCAACTTTAGTCGGTTAAATTGAATCCTAACCGATGCAAATTGGGGTTTCTTTTTTTTTTTTGGGTCAATAATTTTTAGTTCCGGTTTTTATATGGATTGAAAAATTAATAAACTGATATATTTTAATTTGGGTTTGATTTCACTTTAAAAAATTGAATTAATCGAATCGAACTGAATGAGATTTATGATAATTCATAATCAATATTCATTTAGATCATTCTTTTTATATTAAAAATTATATTGTTGTTATATTATTAATATTCATAAAAAATGAAATTAATTTATACCATCAATTCTAACATATTTTTTTAATATTTATGTAAAATTGTAAACCAACCCTCAAAAAAACTTAACCAACCTAAATTGGTAGGAAGTAAAATAACTGTTTATTTTTTAACAATTCTGTTCAGTTCGGTTTACGGGTCAATCAAACAAGTTTAGTTCGGTTTGATTTTTGGATTTTCGATTCGGTTTGATTTTTATGTTAGATGTGATTATAATTTGATTTAATATGAATTTGTAATAAATCAAATCAAACCGATCAAATTACACAGCTAGTTTCAAGTGCATGGGGCTATTGGTCCACCATGATATTACATCTAAAGCAAAACTTTCATAACTGTCTAATGTGTGACATTATATGATGCACATCACATGATATTACATCTAAAGCATAACATTCATAACTGTCTAATGTGTGGCATGTGTGACATTATATGATGCAAATCACATTCTGCAGTGAACAACAGATGCTGTGTATGGGATTGTCACTGGGGCTCATTTGTGCATCAATTTTTTTTTTTTTTCCATCAAAGATTTTTTGTGTTATTTATTGAGATGTTGGTTGTGTTTGTATCACAATACTCATGTGCTGCCCAAGAATTGTGATGAACTCAGACTTTCAATTATATGCATTGTTCTCTTGTCGGAAAAGGAATTTTTTTTTTATTTATTACTATTATTAACAGATAAATTGACTATTAATCACCTTTTTTTTTTATAAAGTTATTGACTAGCAGCCAAAGGAAATCAAGAAAAAGAGTCAGACAGACTCCTTAAATATACATTGAAAAGTGGAGCATATCAGGTGCACACTTACTGATTACCATAACAGTCACATCCCATCTGTCCAATTAAAAAATGTGTTGACACGAGAACACCAAGAGAAAACTCTCTTTCACCACGTAGCATAACAAAGGGAAATAGAACTTCTAACAAAGGGAAATAGAACTTACCCAAAAAAATAAAAGGATTTTTTAGTTTTAAATCTTTGTAAACATATTTATTTAAAGATTGATCTCTTTCCTTTCTTCATATTTCTTTTTAAATCCCTAAATTCAACTATCTACTTGGCTTTTAGTCATTCCGTCAAACATCTGTCTATATATCGTTAGTTTGTGAAATGTGATTTTATTTTTAAGTCCCTATAAACTATGTTATTTAATGATCAGTCTCTCTATTCTTTATATTTTATTTTAAATTCCCAACTTCAAACGGTTTTTTCCTTATTAGTCAATATATATTTATATATATATATTGTTGTAAACTAAATAGAATATAACTACATAAACAAAGCACACAAGTATATAGAGAAGAGAAGTAGAGAGAGATTTCTTATTCAATATTTGTTGGTTGAATACAAGAGAGAACCCCTCTATTTATAGGGTGCATAGAGGAATCCCAAAGGTGGAGAGTTACAAGTCTATAGAGGTGAGGGGGAGATAGTGGGGCAATAATGGGAGTGTTATGGAATAGAAGAGTGGAGGAGGTTATGGAGTTGAAGAGTGGGGGAGGTTATGGGTTAGAGAAGTGGTGGTTATCCACCATATTCACAACACTCCCCCTTGGATGACCACCACGCTAAGAAAATTGCCTCATTAAAACCTTGCTTGGAAAACCCAATGGGAAAAAACCAAAGCGAAGGAAAAAGAGTACAATGTAACTTAATCGTATAATAGTGTATGCGTTTGACACTGCCTCATTAAAACCTTGCCAGGAAAACCCAATGGGACAAAACCTAGGCGAAGGAAAAAGAGTACAGTTCGCAAAATGTCATAAAAAATTACTCCCCCTCATAAGTACAAGATTTCAAGAATTTTGGTCGCAAACTCGTCGCATCCCGATTTCATACACCAGCTTCTTGAATGTTGATGTCGACAAAGCTTTAGTAAACAAATCTGCAAGATTGTCCTTTGACTGAATTTGTTGAACATCAATTTCATGTCTCTGCTGGAGCTCATGAGTGTAAAAGAATTTTGGAGAAATATGCTTTGTTCTATCACCCTTGATATATCCCCCTTTGATTTGAGCAATGCATGCTGCATTGTCTTCATATATAGTTGTTGGAACATCTGTAATGAGAGATAGTCCGCATGCAGTACGAATATGATGAACCAAAGACCTTATCCACACGCATTCCCGGCTTGCTTCGTGGAGTGCAAGAATCTCAGAGTGGTTAGAAGACGTGGCGACCAAAGTCTGTTTCGTAGATCGCCAAGAGATTGCTGTGCCACCGCAAGTGAATACATAGCCTGTTTGTGAGCGAGCCTTGTGAGGATCTGAAAGATATCCTGAATCTGCATAACCCTTTAGTTGTGCACCATTATTGGAATCCTTTGCATAGAATAGACCCATGTCTGACGTTCCACGAAGATAACGAAAAATGTGCTTCACACCATTCCAATGCCTTCGAGTTGGTGCAGAGCTAAATCTGGCCAATAAATTAACTGAAAATGCAATGTCAGGTCTAGTGCATTGGGCCAAATATAATAAGGCACCAATTGCACTAAGATATGGTACTTCAGGACCAAGAAGATTTTCAGTATCTTCTTTTGGACGAAAAGGGTCCTTCTTTGGGTCAAGTAACCTTACTACCATTGGAGTACTTAATGGATGACATTTGTCCATATTAAAACGCTTCAGGATTTTTTCAACATATGTTGTTTGATGAACAAGTATCCCATTTGAACTTTGCTCAATTTGCAAGCCGAGACAATATCTTGTTTTTCCAAGATCTTTCATTTCAAACTCCTTTTTCAGATATTCGGAAGCCTTTTCGAGCTCTTCAGGAGTCCCAATTAGATTAATATCATCAACATATACTGCAATAATGGTAAATCCGAGTTCCGTTTTCTTAATAAATACACAGGGGCATATTGGATCATTGACATATCCTTCTTTTATTAAGTACTCACTAAGACGGTTATACCACATTCGTCCAGATTGCTTTAACCCATACAAGGATCGTCTTAGCTTGATTGAGTACATGTTTCGTGGTTTTGCTTCAGGCAATTTTAGTCCTTCAGGAACTTTCATATAAATGTCGGTATCTAATTTTCCATATAAATATGCAGTAACCACATCCATTAGCTGCATGTCAAGTCCTTCTGAGACTACAAGACTAATTAAATACCGAAATGTGATTGTGTCCATCACAGGAGAATATGTCTCTTCAAAATCTATCCCAGGTCTCTGCAGGAAACCCTGTGCCACAAGACGAGCTTTGTATCTAACAATCTCGTTTCTTTCATTTCGTTTTCTCGCAAACACCCATTTACATCCTACTGGTTTAACACCTTCAGGGGTTAGGACTACTGGTCCAAATACTTGGTGTTTTGCAAGTGAATCCAATTCTGTTTGAATAGCAGCTTTCCATTGTGGCCAACAATTTTTTCGTCTGCATTCATCCACTGAACGTGGTTCTAAATCATTATCTGAAATGATTTCTGTAGCTACTGCAAATGAGAATATATCATCAACAAGCACTTGCTTTCGATCCCACAATATTTGTGAATTTGCATAATTTATGGAAATTTCTTCATTTCCATGTACTTGTTCTTCATGCACGGGCGTCACTTCAGGGACGTCAGTCTCTTCAGGGACTTGTGTCACTTCAGGGACTTCTTCCTCTGTAGGAGTTATTATTGTGGGTCTTTCAAGTGTTTCATACTCTTCTAGAGAATTATTCTTCATTGTTTTTCTCCTTCGGGGAGCTGAATCTTTTGAGCCTATAGGTCTTCCACGCTTCAGGCGTGTTTTTGTTGATTCATTAGCCGGCATATTAACAGTTTTTCCTATTGGAACATTAATTCGAGCTGGAGTATTAGCAGCTGGAATATGTGATTTCATCACTTTTGCTGCATCATTGAATGCATCTGGCAATTGATGCGCAATTCTTTGAAGATGGGTGATTCTTTGCACTTCAGTTTCACATTGATTAGTGCGAGGATCAAGATGAGACAAAGATGGAGTTTTCCATGTAAGTTCACGTCGTTCTTCTGGCGACGGATTTTCTCCCCCTAACGACGGGAATATTGTCTCATCAAAATGACAATCCACAATTCAAGCGGTAAAAACATCCCCTGTCAATGGTTTGTATGATAATCTACTTTGTATGATAAATATGTCATCGATGATCATTTATTTGCGATTCCACATTTCTCTTATATGCATATAAAATATAGAGATCTTAATATTATTAGGTACCTTTTCCTCTTCAAGAGTTTGTGTAGTCACTTCTGGAACTCGTTTCTCTTCATGGACATTATACTCTTCTAGAGTTTTAGAGAAAGTGGATCTATTGTTCATAATCTCTTCTGGAACATTATGTATAACTTCTTCTGGAGCATTATTAGAGCATGATTTTACATTTGATCTCCACTTCTGGGGAGCTGAATTTTTTTTTTTTTGAACCTATAGGTCTATCACGCATCTGGCGTGCATTAGGAATTTGATTTTCACGTTGAGCGGTACGTGAGTCTAGATAAGACAGAGTGGATGTATTCCACGATAATTCTCACTGTTTTTTAGGAACAGAACGTACTTCAGGTACGTTCTTCCCTCCCCCTAACGGCGGGAATATCGTCTCATTAAAATGGAAATCCACAAATCATGCGGTAAAAACTATCATCGAGCAAAAGAATCTTCTAGTTCTTTAGTATATGCCCAAATGAATAGTTCAACGCATCATCGTGTACCATGGATATCCGAGACGGTCATGTCAAATCATAAAGATCATAGAACTTCTAGTTTATATGAGTAAATATGGATATTTATAATAACCCTTAGGAGAGAGCATAAAGCTTTTCTAATGTATGCTTCTGGCATGAGACATTATTAATGCATAGATACTCCATAATTTTAAAATGGCATATGTTGAGATAGGTATCTTCAGTAGACTTCTTCTGGATCTACATGAATACAATGCATCGTTGATACAAAATTTTGTATCTCTTGATAACATGATATCTGCCCTTCTGGAGCCTTCGACCAAGTTTATAATACCAAAAATAATATTATCATTTGCATTAATTAATGTTAAACTCAAAAAATAAGATAAATATGAAAGTGCATTTCATATAATAATAAAAAAAAAGACGTAAATATAAAATTGACAAATATCTAATCATATATCAAGTACATGACCAATAAAGAGTTTAAGCGTACTTCAGGTATGCAACCAATTTAAAGATTTGGACGTACTTCAGGTACGTGACCAAAATTATGTTATGAAATACCAAATAGATGACAATAATTTTCCTTTGCATTTTAGGGGTTTGTTATGCAACTTTTGCCTTGCTTTAGTTTAATAGCAAATCACTTCTAGTGATTTGAGATATTTTACAAACTTTATGATTGTTGTGCTTTCTCAACTATATAAATCATGATCTCATCATTCATGACCACAACTTCCATGGCGAACATAAAATAAAATGCATTTACTTCGGGTAATGATGCTATGCCATTGAGTTGAGTTACATGATATTGTAAAAAAAAAATCGTTGTTCGGCAACGAGAATATATAAAATTAATGCTCTCAATATTGCTACAATTGGAGCATATTTGAGGCATAATGGCCGGTGGACCTTTGTCAATGAGGTATTAATCTTTAAATCCTCTTCATTATGATGATGATGGTGAAATCTAATCATAATTTACATGTTCCTGCTGGGATACATGGATCTTTTTTTATTATTATTATTTGGTCCTTCAAGGACCCAAAAAATATATCATATAACTTTTGTTTGGTCCTACAGGGACACGAACAATCATGATTTTTGTATAGTCCTTCAGGGATAGAACAAAATAAAATTTTACATGATCCTTCAAAGATTCATATAATCATAATTTTTGTATAGTCCTTCAGGGATAAAATAAAATAAAATTTGTATGATCCTTCATGAATACAATATAATCATAGTCCTTCAAGGATTTTTTTAATCATATCTTTTACATGATTCTTGAAGGATCTATGTAATAATTTTTGTAGTCCTTCAGGGATAGAATAAAATTTGCATGGTCTTATTGGAACACATTATTCATAACTTCTACATGGTCCTTCAGGGATCCATGTAATTACAATTTTTGTATGATCCTATAGGGACACATGACATTGTAACATTAAAATGAATTTCAAATCAAATATAAATATCAAATTAATTGATATTTGTGAGAACTTCTGGTTCTACACATAGATGTATAATATTTAAATTTTAATAAAAGATGACAAACATGGAACAGTTACATGAAAAATAAATAATCAAATGATAGATGCCGCATACTGTTGCATGGGAAAATTGCATACTAGTTTTCATAAATTAATCATATCATAACATATGTATAGAAAATTTTCACGGGGATTGCATACATGGAAAATAAAAGATAGATGTATGCAGTACATCAGATGAAAATAAAAGATAGATGTATACGGGTTCTACACATAATTTGCATACGGTTCCATGCATATTGAAAAAAATTAATCATATGTATGTAGTAGATGATTTACATAAAAATACATAACATCAAAGGGGAGTATATTTTTTATATAGATCATTAAGAACCCACCGAATACAAACATTTCTCTTTAACAAAGAGCTTCTCGTGCTGATAACGTGTTGTAAACTAAGTAAAATATAACTACATAAACAAAGCACACAAGTATATCTATCTATACTACCTATAAAAGTACCAATCCATGAAAAACATTCGTTGGACATGTTTATCCTTATCAATTCATAAAAATTCATTCCTACCCCAAATTATATTTGATTAGACATATTTATCCTTTTAAATTCTTTTCTATACTACCTATAAAAGTATCAATCCATGAAAAATATTCGTTGGACATGTTTACCCTTATCAATTCATAAAAATTCATTCCTACCCCAAATTATATTTGATTAGACATATTTATCCTTTTAAATTCTTTGAAATCAAATACCTTATATAATGTGTTTAATGTGTTTAATGTATTTAATTTATACATTTATTTTAATTCTATACATTTATTCATATTTAACATTTAACATTCTTCACAATCAATTACACGTTTATATGTCTAAATTTACCCTTTCAAATTCTTTGAAATCAAATACCATATATAATGTGTTTAATGTATTTAATTTATACATTTATTTTAATTCTATACATTTATTTGTATTTACCCTTTAACATTCTTTACAATCAATTACATGATTATATATCTAAATTTTATATAATTATATAATATACCTACATATATTATATATTGTAACCGTTAGAAAATCCTTATATATAATAGAAGCTCTATGTATTTAATTATTAATAAAAAATTAAATAAATTTGGAAGGGAGAGTAAATTCAACCAAAATTGGGATACAGATCTGATATGTTAATATCCATATTTACGTGGATTTAGGTCTTTCATTTCTACATATCTATGTGGATGAGTTAGTGAATAAGAATTAAATTTCTCTTTATATGCATAAAATTTTCAAAGTAACACCTCATACACATATACTATAATGATAATTATTGAATAATTTGAATATCAAGGATCATAATCTAACACTAACAAGAAAGTACAAATATATATAAATTATTCAAACAGAAAATAAGTAAAAAATGGGATATAATAATTCAAAAGAAATTAAATATCTTACTCTTTGTTTGTTAAATTATCAACAAAATAATTCATGTGCAACGCACATGTGCTTTAACTAGTAGAGAAGAGAAGTAGAGAGAGAGATTTCTTATTCAATATTTGTTGGTTGAATACAAGAGAGAACCCCTTTATTTATAGGTTGGATAGAGGAATCCCAGAGGTGGAGAGTTACAAGTCTATAAAAGTGAGGGGGAGATAGTGGGGCAATAATTGGAGTATTATGGAATAGAAGAGTGGGGGAGGTTATGGGTTAGAGAAGTGGTGGTTATCCACCATATTCACAACATATATATATATATATATATATATATTTTGTAAGTATTTGGATATTTGAAACTTGTACATAACATGTTTGATGAAATATCTAAAGCAAAACTATATTTGCATTCTTAGGTGTTTAGTGATATTTAAAATTGCATATATCTACCTAATTCGAGATCACATTATCTTATAGTCTTAGTTGTTTAATTATGATTGATTATGGAAGCAGAAGAAGAATGATTACATAAGCAAATTTTTAGGATTTTTTCATTATTGAATTTTGATTTAAATTATTTTTTCTCGGTTAAAAATTGTGAAATATTAAATTGAATATTTGAGTGTGTTTAGAATTTTAAATTTAAAAATTTAGATGCCATTAAAAAATTTGTATGCAGTCAATGAAAAATTTATTTTGTAGGTTCTAAACTTTTAATTATTTAGATATTAGTGATTTTAGAGGAATTTAATATATTTATATTATACCTTTATTTATTTAACACTTAATTATTATTATTATATATTATTTTAATTTATTTATTTATATATATTTAAAATCTCATTCATGAAGGATCTGAGATTTTTTTCCATTGTTATAAAATCTTGGTTACGCCACTATACACTATAATTGATTTGAACTATCAAATGATAGAAGTTGAAGATATGTTGAATCAGAAAATCAATATCAAAATACTTATCTATTTAGATATTTCATCAAACATTTTGTATACAAAGTTTCAAATAAGAAAATATTTATAAAATCATGTAGACATTTTGTCTATGGACTAATAAGAAAAACAACATTTGAAGTTGAGGGCTTAAAATGAAATATTAAGAGGGAGAGACTGATCAATAAATAACATAATTTACATAGACTTTAAAATAAAAATCGCATTTCACAAACTAACAGTGTTGGACATACGCAGTTGAATTTGGGGACTTGAAAAGAAATACGAAGAAGGGACTGATCCTAAAAAGACATGTTTATAGAGACTTAAAACTAAAAATCCTCAAAATAAATGAAAATAGAACAATATTAATATTCCAAATCCCCTTGTAATTGTATTGTTCCACACAATTTATTACACTGTTATAAAGGAGACTCATATGTCAAATCATTTTTCATTTTTTTTTTAGAAAAACGGAGTTAATGTCTCAATAAAGTGATCAAGAGAAACAATATCTGAATCTGGGGGAGAAGTGGTAAAAAAGAAAAAATAAGAAGCGAGAGAAGAACATGATCTCAAAATGGCCACAATGCAGCGGATGGAAAATGCTTCTACTGAACCGAACAATGCCAATCCCACTACTCGATGATTATGAAAGTGTGCTTCTTGATCAGAATGCTCTAAACCTCCTCAAATAAATGCCTCAAGCTTTGATGCTTTGTGAAGACAATTCTTAGAGATTCTTAAAATAGAACTTCGACCCACGTTATTTAAATTTTTATCCATGTTGTATTCAAATTTTTTTCACAACTAAACTATAGTCAACCAAACAATTTTTTTCACAACATATTCATTATTATATTTTTCAACGAGAATAACTAAAGATTTATCAAAACAAAAAATGACTTATCCCTTATCCATACTGATATAATTATCTATTCTAGAATAACTTATATCACTACCTAAATGGGACTTAGGACTTACATGCCTAACATTTTAGATGTCCACATGTTAGTTCCAATTGGATTTGACCAACCCTAGTGGATACTTTGGCAATTAAACAAGTATTGTGTAAAGATAAGTGGGAAAAAAAATCTTATCCCTTTGGTTATAAAAAAGAATAAAATGAAATAGAGATTTTATGTTCTATTTAAATGTTGAAATAATATTTATCCATACATTTATCTTTTTATCTCATCATTTATCCCCTTACCAAGATAGCTCTCAAAGCCTCTATGTTTGGGTAGTAGAATAGGGAGAGAATAGGAAGGAATATGGTGGAAGAAGTCCAAAATCTATTTGTTTGCGATGAATTAATGGGTTGATATAGCTAAATCAAAATATGTGAGAATAAATCGATATTCTTGAAATTGTGTTATTCCACCTAATTTATTTCACTAATATTAAGGGCAGTCCACATGTCAATTTATTTTTATTTTTTATTAATATTTATTTACATTTTGTTCACATTTTATATAAACTATTTATCCATGATCAACAAATTAACAAAAAATCAAGGAAAATATATCACCCCCTATAATCTTCCTGATATCCATGTAACCCCCCTGCAATCTCAATATATTCATATACCCCCCAGTAAACACACCAAAAATGCAAATAACCCCCTGTGGTTAAAAATTCTTTAACAGAGTTGAAATATTCCAAGCATATTTCGTTATCTAAACCATGGTTAATAAATATGTATTCTTTTAACCCCTAGAAAACAGTCAATACTTTAAAAAAGCCCTCATATTTCTAATTTTACACTCTTTTAGGGGTTTTTTTGAAGTATATTTTTGTTAACCATGGTTAAGATAACGAAATATGTCCTGAATATTTCAACTCTGTAAAAGAATTTTTAACCGCAGGGGGTTATTTGCATTTATGGTTTGTTTACAAGGGGTTATACATATATATTGAGATCATTGGGGTTATATGAATATTAGGAAGATTACAGGGTGTTATATGGATTTTTCCCAAAAATCAATTGTTACATTTTCCAATGAAAATAAATAGAAACACAATCAAACACAAAAAAAAAAACTTATTTAGTATCTATATTAAGAAATAATTAATGTCTCTATTTAAACAAAAATGGGTTTAATATATGAAAAAAATCCATGTAACCCCCTCCAAACATATAAAAATCCATATAACCCTTGTATTTTCTCTGAATCCAAATAATCCCATGTAAACACAGACAAAATACCGAATCACCCCCAAGTTAAATAATCCTTACAGAATTAGACTCTTCACAACATATTTTGTTATCTTAACTATCTAACATATTTGAATTTTGAAATAATGCAAATAATCTCATGTATATTGAAAAAACATAAATACCCTTCCTATTTAAGCTGATCATGTTCTTTACTGCACCCCCACCCACCTGAGCATTTATAGATTTCGACCGTTGGGAATTCAAACGTTGAAGAGTAGCTCTTCCTGATCCATTGGCCACTTCTTTGCCATTATAAATACTCATTTATCGTTGTTTTGGATTTCTCCCTTTTTCATAAGGCTATTGTGTGTGTTTGGTATAACTCTATTGATTCTCATTTTCTACACCTATCTTGTCCATTGATCCCCAAAGTCAATTCGATGTCGGAAATGGTTAGTCTCATCTTCTTATGCCGTTGATGTGCTTGATAAAATGCATGAACCAACCATATTTTTTTGCTTTATGCTTATGACTATATTTTTGTGTTTTCTAAAGGATCTAACTTTGCTTGCAAACTCTATTTAGTTATCCAACGCATATAATTCTCAGCTTACACGTCATGCATTTTTTAGTCCACATGTCGTTTTAAGAAGGGTGAATATTTGGTTCTCACTTCTGGTCAAGAACGTAGGGAAGGACGAAGAATCTATTGTTGCCTGTCCAATTTGGCATGTGAATTTTATTCTTTTAATTAGTACGAATTATATGTTGAATATATAAGAATTTATCATACGAATAGCCTTTTATATTTTACAGACTCTGCAAGATTTCATTTTTTTTAATGTATTGATGATTCAACACACTCTACATTTGATCTCAAATATCAATTGATAGATTTGGAGCTATCTATGAACATAAAGTTCAAAATGTTGAAGAATAGGCAAACAATTATAATTATATTCTTAGTGATTGTAATTTGTGTGCAATGTTTTACTATATCTCTTTTATATATAACTTTATATTAAATTTTACGAACAATTTATTTAAAAATAAATTTTCAATATATCAATTATATATGCATAATGTTTTGTTTGTGTCAATCCGTGTCCTGTTTCTGGCTATTGGAGTCGTTAAAATTTTGAATTTTAATTATCTGCATGAGTTTAAACACTCTGATTAAAATTTTAAATGCATATTATTAATCCTAATATTGACATTGGCCTACTTGTAAATTTTCATCGAATTTTGGTAAGTTTTTATAATTATGTAATTTTGAATCATATCCGGATTTGGTTGTTACTGAGTTTTGGTTGGTGGGATATTTTTTAAAGATGTGGTGGTCCCCTCACGCTTCCCTAGGCGGTAGGTGCTAATGGTTGGGTGTGGTGAGCCTAAGGTCTAACCTCACCCCCTTCTCCTATTCTTGTTCTCACCCCTGTTATACTTGTGTCACTTTTAGCCTGCTGGTAACCGTTAGAGCGTCCTGGCAGTTTTAAAAATTTTTAGGGTTTTCGATCGGAACCGCTTATTTTCATACTGTTAGCTATCGTCTGAGCTAGAGGACTCCGATTGGAAATCTAACTGCATATTTGGTGTCCTGGCGCCATTTTAGACCTCTCATGAAAATTTCATCGAATTCTGGCATCGTTTGCAAAAATTTTGCAGTTCCGGGGCGTATCCGGGTTTTTAAGTCGCGCTCTACTTAAAAGGAATCAAAAAAATATCTTTGCACTATTCATTGTCTTCCTCGTCGAGATCTCTCTCTCCCCTCTCCGTTTTTCTTCCTTTCAAGCCCCCTAGACCCCTCAAAATCGAAAACCCAAAGCACGGGAAGTGTAGATCGGGTCCCGATCTACACCCCGGTGCCTTCAAATCCCGATTCCGACGACTCTAGCCTCCCCGACCTCCCCTCTCTCTCCTCTGTTTCGAGCCAAATGGAGGGCCGTGATAGATCGGGGCGTAAGAGAGCCTTTGGGAAAGGTTTCGGCGCGCGGAGAGCGTCCGGACTTCGCTCCCTCCCCTCGGTAAGCCCTATTTCTTCACTTTTCTTGCATAGATGTATGCTAGGAATGTGGATCTGTGTATGAGGGGTGGTCGGCGGCTGTGGATAGCCTTCGGGGGGCGGTGGAGGTGGTCGGAGGTCGGTGGGTGGTGGTTTGGGTGGTCTCGGGCAGTAGGGGGTGGTCTCGGGCTGGTGGGGGGTGTTCTCGGGCAGCAGGCAGAGCAGCAGCAGCGCGCAGGCTGGGCGCGCGCGGTCATGCGCGCGTGCGTGCGCGGGCGCGCGTGCGCGCGGCGTGCAAGCTGGCGCGCGCGGGTGGCGTGCTGTGCTGGTCGTGCAGGCGTGCTGTGCCGGTCGTGCAGGCGTGCTGGGGGCCTCAGGCAGCGGGCAGCGAGCGCAAGGAGCTGGTGCGCGAGGTGCTGGGCGGGCTGGTGCGCGAGGAGCTGGTCGCGCAGGTGCTAGGCGTGCGTGCGCGAGGTGGTGGCCGAGCGCGGGGTGCGCGCGGAGGCGCGGCGAGGCCGTGGTGGTGCGCGCGGAGGGTGCGGCGAGGCCGTGGTGGTGCGCGCGGGGCGCGGCAAGGCCGTGGAGGTGCGCGCGAGGTGCGGCAAGGTGGCGGAGGTGCGTGCGAGGTGCGCGCGAGGTGCGGCGAGGTGGCGGAGGTGCGTGCGAGGTGCGGCGAGGCGGCGGAGGTGCGCGCGGGGTGCGCGCGGGGGCGTGCGGGGTGCTCGCGGGCCAGCGCACGGCGTGCGGGGCGCGTGCGGGCTGCCGCGGCTGGGCTCGGTGGACGCGCGGAGCCCCGGGCGGTGCGCGGAGTGCGCGGGCTGAGGCGCGGCGGCGCGTCCGGGCGGTCGGGTGGCCGTGCGGGTGGTGGCCGGCCGTGCGGGTGGTTGTCGGAGTGCTCGGGCTAGCGTGCGTGCGGGTCGTATGCACGTTTGCCCGAGTGTTGGGAGTTTAATTATGGGTTTATGTATTTTTGTAGTATTTATGGATTTTAACTCACCATATTGATTGTCTGTCTTACAGATCTAGACGGACGGTCGCGCGACGACCCCGATTCTGGTGAGTGGGACAATCCAACCCAGTAGAGAGGTGTTATACGCACTTGGGCGTATACCGACCTCTCCTGGGGCGACATGGATAAATATTACCTGCAAATAATATGTAATCCATGCTTGTGTGATGAAAATGTAGAATGCATGCTACCCTAGGCTTTTATGTTAGGGACTTGCACCCATAGGATATGCGTATGAGCCATGCAGCATGTCCCCTGGTTTTCATGCTAGGAAACCCCGGCCTATGCATGCGTCCTACTAGTTTTATTTATTAAATTAAATGCTGGTATCTGTTAGATCGCATGCCTTAGGATAATATTATAGGGAGGAGCCTTGCGAGGTCAACGTTGAGACCCGTGTTAGGGTACTCCGTGTTCCTTGTTTGGTTGTCGGGATGTCCTGTATCGGGACCTCAGGCTGCCCTCCCAAGGTCCTAGTCCCAATAATATTATAAGTAATGATTGTATGTGTCACGCCCCAGGGCGGCCAACCCCGGAACGCGGCAAATGTATACATATCATATCAGAAACCTACACAGGAGGTCAACAATATATATCATACACAATAAACAGAATGACACACAATGACAAGAAGCTGACATGATATATACACCTAATGCGGAAGCAAAAGACTGAGTCTGTAAATAAAACATACTACAGACTCGATACACAATCATCTGTCCTGTGAGAGCCAATATATACAAATACAACTGAATATATACAACACGTGCTCAGCACGGAAATCCAATACATACAGCCAAGGAAAGGGATGCTGATAGCCTCTGGTACTCGCGGACGTAGCGCTGCTCCGCTACTGAAGAAATCCCTCGGAAAGCTCCAACTGCTGCTCCGGCTCCAGCTCCAGCTCAGTGGCAACTGGGGAAAAACATATGCGAGGGGTGAGCCACACGCTCAGTGAACGGCACAACCCATGCATCACAGACAATATTGACCACAACATATTAATCCAGCCATTCATCCCGCCTCAAAGGGGCAGGAACAACATAACCATTTATCCAATCCAGATCATACCCTCACCCTTACCCCTCAACAGGGGACTCAGGATTTTGGGACTAACTATCATCAATAAACAAGACCAGCGGGTCGCTTATCGCCGACCCTCTACACCCTCACCCTCACCTTTCCAAAGATGACATAGGATTTTGGGACTGATAAACATTCACAAAACCAGTGGGTCGCTCATCGACAACCCACTACACCCTCACCCTCACCTTTCCAAAGGTGACATAGGATTTTGGGACTGATAAACATTCATAAACAAAACCAGTGGGTCGCTCATCGACAACCCACTACACCCTCACCCTCACCTTTCCAAAGGTGACATAGGATTTTGGGACTGACTAGGCTGTTGGTCACCCTTGGTCCACCGATAGTCTCTCCTCACTCCGCGGTTGTTTGGCCACTCCCATGTTCAGCACAGTCCTTCATCAAACCAGGAGGCGCCTACTAGTGGGAGCCCCTGCACGGGACAACCTGTCTAACGCCGAGGTAGTCTCTAAAGGATCCAACGCAGGGCAACAGAACAGCCTATCCATCGCATATGATCCACTCGGATCCGCTGACAGCACAAGTCTATCACTCTAATGTCTCGAATTCCTCAGAATTCCACCAGCGCGCATAACCAAGATGCGGGGAAACATATATTATAACCCCGAGGTTATAATATTCTCTATAGTGCCATGAATTCATCAGAATTCCCTCCAGGGCGCATATCCAAGATGCGGGGAACATACAGAATAATATGAGGAAAAGAGACCTGGGGAGGGTAACCTGGGGTCCCGATGTGGGACAACCCGCCAACCATGCAAGGAACACGGAGTACCCTAACACGGGTCTCACCGCTGTCCTCGCTAGGCCCCTCCCCTATAACATTCTCTAAGCATGCTATTAATTATACAAACCATATTATCATGGGCATGAATCTAACACACTAGTATTTAATTTAATTTAATAAATAAACTAGTAGGGCACATGCATAGGCCAAGGCTTCCTATCATGAAAACAGGAGGCATGATGCATGGCTCTTACACGTATCCTAAGGGTGTAAGTCCCTAACATACAGAGTCTAGGGTAGCATGCATTCTACATTTTCATCATGCTCACATGCAATACATGTTATTACAGGTTAATATAATCCATGTCGCCCCAGGAGAGGTCGGTATACGCCCAAGTGCGTATAACACCTCTCTACTGGGTTGGATTGTCCCACTCACCAGTATCTGGGTCGACGCGCGACCGTCCGTCTAGATCTGCAAGACAGACATTCACTGGTTAGTATTAATCCACAATTATCATTAAATACATACATAACCACCCCAAAACCCACAACAACTACCCGCGGCCTCGGCAACCACCCGCACGGCCCCCGGCAACCACCCGCACGGCCGGCCACCGCCCGCACGGCCACCCGACTGCCCGGACGCGCCGCCGCGGGCCCCGCACGCCTTGCGCCGGTCCGCGAGCACCCCGCGCGCACCCGCAGTGCCCCGCCTCGCGCGCACCCCGCGCGCACCTCCGCCACCTTGCCGCACCTCGCGCACACCTCGCACGCACCTCGCACACCTTGCCGCACCTCGCGCGCACCTCGCACGCCTTGCCGCACCTCGCGCGCACCTCGCACGCACCTCGCACGCACCTCGCACGCCTTGCCGCACCTCGCCGCGCTTCGCGCGCACCACCGCGGCCTCACCGCGCCCTCCGCGCACCGCCACGGCCTCGCCGCAGCCTCCGCGCACCGCCACGGCCTCGCCGCGGCCTCCGCGCACCGCCACGCACCTCCGCCAGCCCCTCCGCCAGCACCTCGCGCTCAGCCTGCCGCGCCAGCGCCCTCCGCGCGCGCCCCGCGCTCAGCCTGCCGCGCCAGCGCCCTCCGCGCGCGCCCAGACCAGCCCCTGCTCGCCCAGGCCGACCAGCCCCTGCACCAGGCCCGCGCGCCCTCGCGCGCACGCCGCGCGCCCGCGCGCACCCGACCTGGCGCCGCCCGGGGCTGCTGCTGCTGCTGCTGCTCGGCCCGGACGATCTGCCGCTGCCCGAGCGCCACCACCACCTTCCAACCACCCCCGACCGCCCTCCGATGACCCCCACAGCCGCCGACCACCCCCAATCACAAAAACCCCACTCCTAGCATACATCTATGCAAGAAAAGTGAAGGAAAGGACCTTACCGAGGGGAGGAGGCGAAGTCCGGACGCTCTCCGCGCGCCGAAACCTTTCCCAAAGGCTCTCTTACGCCCCGATCTACCACGGCCTTCGAACCGGGCCAAAACAGAGGACAAAGAGAGGGGGACGGAGTGGCTAGAGTCGTCGGAACTCGGATTTGAAGACACCGGTGTGTAGATCGGGACCCGATCTACACTTCCCGTGCTTTGGGTTTTCGATTTCGAGGGGTCTAGGGGGCTTGAAAGGGTGAAAAACGAGAGAGAGGAGAGAGGGATCACGTCGGGAGAGACGATGAATAGTGCCTTTTTGTTTTATTTGATTTCCTTTTATTAACAAGTCACTTAAAAACCCGGATACGCCCCGGAACTGCGAAATTTTTGCAAACGATGCCAGAATTCGATGAAATTTTCGTGGGAGGTCAGAAATGGCACCAGGACACCAAATATGCAGTTAGATTTTCAATCGGAGTCCTCTAACTCGGACAATAGCTAACAGTCCAAAAATAAGCGGTTCCGATCGAAAAAAACCGGTAAAAACCGAAAACTGCCAGAACGCTCTAACGGTTACCAACAGGTTAAAAGTGACACATATATAACAGTATGATTGGTATAATTATTAGTATAGTTGGTAGATATTATAGGAGAGGGGCCTTGCAAGGACAGCGGTGAGACCCGGGTTAGGGTACTCCGTGTTCCTTGTTTGGTTGTCGGGGTATCCTATAACGGGAACTCACGCCGCCCTTCCGAGTTTCTTTCCCCCAATGATATTCCAGCCTTACTGATTTTTGTACATGTTCCCGCATCTTGATGATGCACCTGGTTGAATTCAGAGGAATTCATGACATTTGAGTTGTAATGATATGTAGTTGGCGGATCCGAATGGATCATATGCGTATGGATAGGCTGTTCTGTTCCCTGCGTTGGATTCGATAGAGGCTACCCCCAGCGTTAGACAGGGCCTTCCTGACAGAGGGCTCCCATTAGTAGGCACCTCCTGATTTGGTTTCGGACTGTGCTGAATGTGGGAGTAGACCAGGCGGCCTACGGAGTGGAGGGAGAGACTATCGGTGGACTAAGGGTGACCAACAGCCTAGTCAGTCCCAAAATCCTATGTCACCCGTTGAGGGTGAGGGTGAGGGTGTAGTGGGTTGGCGATGAGCGACCCGCTGGATTTGTGAATAGATGATTATCAGTCCCAATAGCCTATGTCACCCATTGATGGGTGAGGGTGAGGATGTGGTGGTTCGGCGAAGTACGAACCACTGGTTTATGTTGTTATGTCTTGGAGACTGGATAAAATAATGGAATATTGGTAAATATTGTCTGTGATGCGTGGGTTGTGCTGTTCACTGAGCGTGTGGCTCACCCCTCGCACATGTTTTTCCCCAGTGGTCACTGAGCCTGAGCTAAAGCCAGAGCAGCAGTTGGAGCTTTCCGAGGGATTTCTTCAGTAGCGGAGCAGCGCCACGTTCCGCGAGTACCAGAGGTTATCAGCATCCCTCTTGGCTGTATGTATTGTATTTCCGTGCTGAGCACGTGTTGTATATATTCAGTTGTTATTGGTGTATATTGGCTCTAACATGACAGATGATTGAGTATCGAGTCTGTAGAATTTTGGTAAGTTTTTATAATTATGTAATTTTGAATCATATCCGGATTTGGTTGTTACTGAGTTTTGGTTGGTGGGATATTTTTTAAAGATGTGGTGGTCCCCTCACGCTTCCCTAGGCGATAGGTGCTAATGGTTGGGTGTGGTGAGCCTAAGGTCTAACCTCACCCCCTTCTCCTATTCTTGTTCTCACCCCTCCCCCCAAAAAAAAAAGTTTCACTCACATCTCTCTTACTCTTGTATTACTCTCTCCCTCTCATTTTCTCTCAATCTCTCTCTCCATTGGTGCTTTTTTGGGTGGCACTTTGAAGAAGTGTAGAAGAGGAAGTAAGAGAGAAGGTGAATGTTGTTAATCTTGAGCCTTGTATGGGTCTTCTTCTTTCACCCACTCTCTGTCACCATGACTAATGCTTTCCCACACCCCCTTTTGTTTCGGATCTTATTCGTGGAGGTGCTTTTGGTGAGAGAGGGAAGTGGAGGAGGAAGAAAAGGTTTGTGTTTGTGTGTGAAAGTGTGTGTGTGTACACCTTGTTGTTTTGGCCACTCTTGCCTTCTATCACTCACTTCCTCTCTTTTTTTTGCTCTTTTTATTATTGGGACAGTAAAGCTTGGAAGTTGAAATATTGATGGAGGTGATTGGAAGAGATGGAGGGGATGCATGGTTAGGGTGTGTGCGCTTGGGCGTAGTAGTGCCCCCATCTCTTGACCCATTCTTTCTAGGTGAGCTTTCCTCTCCCCTCTTTGCATTTCACCCGTTATTGTTGTTCCTTAGGATTTGAGTGGTACATGCCTTGTGTTTGTGTATGTGTGTTTGGGGGCGTCGTCGTACCCGCTCACGTGCTTGTTGCCCCCGTGCATGTTGTCCTACGCGCATCACGCCTTGCTATCCTGTGCGAGTGCTCTGTGCGCCTGCTGCTGCTGCCTTGTGTGCATTGTCCAGCGTGCCCAGCTTACCCCGTAGCGTCCCCAGCCAGTGTGCCTAGGCTACCTACTACCTTCTGTGCCTAGCACATGCCCTGCCTAGTCTAGTGTGCATATTGCCCTGCCCACCGCGTGCCCTACCCTGTCTAGCACGCATTCTGTCCTACCCAACATGAGCTACTGTCCGCGCACCCATGTGTTTCCTGCACACTGTCCCTTTAGTTTTTCATGCGCAACAACTTAAATATCAGTGAGTGGTTCAATTTAACCCTTCGAGAAGCGCTCGGTGCGCATAATTATGCATCGCGCATCCGTAGGGCACCATTTCTATACCTAACCTTTGTAGATAAGTAGTATGGTCGTATTTGAACCATAACATGCTAGTTATCTTGCAAGATACGTCTATGTAGCCCGTATTTTGCATAGGACCCCATACTCTACCATATATTTGTTTATGTGTTATGTTACATGTATAAACAACTATATTTATATACACCCTTCTTGTAATAGCTATGTATCCCATATATAACATGAAGTATAATATAAACATGCCATAGATGATCCATTATTATCTATATTCATGTGATTGGTTGATGCTCACTTGATGAATTACTAGTTAACTAGTTTATATTCCATGCTTAGGTTTTAAAGGCAATCATTGGGTGCATGCTTAGTCGTGGATATGAGAATGTGGTGTGGCTATTGCACCCATAACTATTGGGGCAAAGCTATGACCAATTTCAGTAGATGATGAGGCTTTCTCTCTCTCCCTCACTTCTTTCACAAATTGGGTAAGTAGAGGTGGTTTCTACTTAGACTCCAGTTCGCTTGGGACTATGAGCATGCACTTGCTTGTGCGTGAAATCGCTCTTACCCCTCCTCTTTTAGTTCGTAATCAGGAGCGCTATCCAGAATGCATGATAATTAATGACTTGAGTTATACCTTGTATGTATGTATGGTTAATTGCATTCATATGCATGTGTAGTTAGGCCATATCTTATATATAGTGGAACTGCGTGAATGACTTATGATTGTAATTATAACCAATTCTTGAATGCTATGTTATTGTGCATGTGGTTCATGTATCTGCTAACAATAGAAATTCTACTATTATAATTGTGTGCATGTTAGACAAATAAGGCATATCCGAAATAGGCACGGGTATGACCCGCTATCAGGTTGTACTTCATTATCTAGTGCGCGAGCGATATGATTGTTATTGCATCCATGTGATGCACTCGTATGAAATTTAAGAGAATTCATTGCGACATCGGTGTTTCCTAAACCGATGGTTATGGTATTAAGGTAGGCTTACTTGGGCTAGGCGCATGTATGACCCGCCTGTAGGGTCATTCCTTGGCTTAATTCTGAGCGAGATAAATAATTTCCCTCACGTCTGAGCGACGCACCTGTGTAGGAGTTCAAGAGAACTTGTTAGCATCGGTACGTGCTCACCAAGGGTAGGTTATCCGTAAGGATTGTATTGTGAATGTGGAATGTTCCCCCCTTCATTGTCTTTGAGTTGATGCTGTTTGGCATTGAAGCCGTCTTGTGTGGTGCTGCCACTTGTAGGTGTTACCAATGTATATTGTGATATCCACATGACAGATGTACCGATCATGGAAGGCTGCCAGGTAGAGGCTATGCGGGAGAGGGCTATTGGAAGATGAAGGGTGTAGACTAGATCGTTTCCCCAGGAGTCCCTATGGTCGTCCCTTCGAGGGCTAGGGTGAGGGTGAGTTGAGGTCACGTTATCACTTGACATTTGTGACCGTCGAGAATACTTCGGGTTTGTTATGTCTATCAGTGTAGTGAGGCATCGCAGCGTATCTATACCTCAATGCGGATGGACTTGTAATATTGTGTTATCCATTAATGCTATGCGTTATGGTTAATTGTTTGGTTTCTCCCCGAGAGTCCCAAGAGTCCCCCTCCAGGGTGAGGGTGAGATAAAGTCATGCTACCACGTGATATTGTTATCAATATGAGTTTCACCCATATCTTTCCTTTGAAGGAAATTGCATTATTATCGTGGTGCTTGATTTCTTGTCACTTGCTGAGCTTGTAGCTCACCCCTCGCATATTGTTTCTTTTACCCGGGACTGAGTTGGGCGTGGAGTTGGAGCTTCCTTGAGACGTGGTCCTGCGTGCGTGGAGCATCCCGTATTTCAGTCGGTAAGTGTAAGGCTATCAGCAGTCCTAATGACATTTATGTATTGATAATTGTGCTTATCGTACAGGTTGTATTTTTTTTTGGATTAGACTTGCTCTCACATGACATTAATTATGTATTCAAGTCTGGAATATTATTTTTGGGTTATAGACTTATGTTTTCGTTTTTGTATATTTTGATAGCTATCACTTATCATTGCTTTGCTACTTTGTATGTTGGAGTCATTGTTGACCTCAGGTATTGATAAACTGATATTCATTCGTTACGTTCCAAGGACAGCCGTCCTAGGACGTAACACATAACATGATAATTATATTGGATATAAATGAGTTGAAAAACATTGAGAGTATTTGTTGAGGGGAGTTTTTTTAATTATTTTTTTTATTTACACATATATCGCGTGTAGATAAAGCCTAGTTTATTATCTATATAGAAATAGTTGTCTAACTCAGAATAATTTATGTCTTTATCCAAACTAAAATAGATTTAATATATACCAACCCTCTACTCCCCCTTCTTTTCTCTCTTCCCCAAACCTTGCTCTTATTCTAAAGATTATGTATTTGTGAGTGGTGGCCCAAAGTGGCAAAGAATATGGACAAAAAGATAAAGAAAAATGGAGTTAACAACAATCAAGAAAACCATGGTAAACACTTCTTTCTCTAGTGATTCAAGAAAAACTTTCACCCAATAGTGTTTTTTTTTTTCACTCTTTTTTGTTTTGTTCTTTACTTTTTTTTGTTTTTTTTTCTTCCTCATCACATCCTTCCCTTCTCTCTTGGTCCTTTTTTTCCCATGTTAAAATTAAAAAATATTATGTTGGTTTCATTTGTTTATCTAATTAAATCTTTATCTGTTCTATATATAGTAGAAGAATTCATAAAAAAAAATTATACGAAATGATTTTACTGATTTAAAAAAATTAGGGTTTACAGTTTCTTTTTGGGGTGGGAGTGATGGTGATGGCGACATCTTTTCAAGATATTAACATGAAAAATCAAAATTTTGACAATGACCCACGAATCGGAAGGCTTGGATCACTTGGTCAGATGTTTTTGTCTTCTTCCCCCCACTCGTGCATTGAAAAACAACACTTTAGGTGAAACACAATATCTGTATTTTCATTTTAAATTGAGACAAATATCCATTTTATCCTGATTATTTTTATATGAAACGAGATAAATTATTCTTCTCCCACTTGTTCCCACATTTATATTCTTATCCCATTATTTATCCTCTTGCCAAACTAGCTACCAAAATGTCTATATTTGGGTAATAGAATAAGGGGAGAAGGAATGGTAGAATAAGCCCAAAAATCTGTTTGTTTGCAATAAATTAATGGGTGAATATAATTAAATAAAAATATGTGAGAATAAACCGGTATTGATATTTCATGTTATCCTGAAATTGTGTTATTTCATCCATTTTATTCAATTAATATTGTCTACACGTCAAATCATTTTTTTTTTCATATTTTATTAATATTCATTTACATTTTATATCAACAACTTATCCATAGCCAATCAATCAACAAAAAAACCAATTGTTACATTTCCCAATGAAAATACAATCAAACACAAAAAGACTTATCTATCAATATTGCTAAACGTAAAGATTTTCAACTTTCTTCTTTTCTTCCTCATATATCAATATTGTGATTATGCCACATCATCATCTTTTATTTATTATTTTATATTGAGATAAAGATGAGTTTTTTTAAATTATTTTTTTTATTTACATATATATCGTGCATAGATAAAGACTAATTTATTATCTATATAGAAATAATTATCTACCTCAATATAATTTATGTTTTTATGCAAATTAAAATAGATTTAATATATAGCAACCCTCTATTTCCCTTTCTTTTCTCTCTTTCCCAAATCTTGCTCTTATTCTAAAGATTGTGTGTTTGTGAGTGGTGGCCCAACGTGACAAAGAATATGAACAAAAAGATAAAGAAAAATGGAGTTAACAACAATCAAGAAAACAATGGTAAACACTTCTTTCTCTAATGATTCAAGAATTTTTTTACTCTTTTTTTGTTTTTTTTTTCTACTTTTTTTTTTTTTTTTGTTCTTCATCACATCCTTCCCTCCCTCCTCTGCTGGTCTTTTTTTTTTAATACATGTTAAAATTGAAAAATATTATATTAGTTTTATTCGTTTATCTAATTAAATTTTTCTCTTTTCTACATATAGTACAAGGATTTGTAGAAAAAAAAACGAAATGATTTTACTTATTAGAAAAAAAAATTAGGGTTTAAGTTTTTTTTCGGCGGGGGGGGGGGATGATGGTGAGGGCGACATCTTTTTAAGATTTTAGCATGAAAATCAGATTTTGACAAAGACCCACCAATCGGACGGCTTGGATCACTTGATCAGATGTTTTTGTCTTCTTCTCCACCCGTGTATTGGTTCAGAAATCAAGGAAATTATAACAGTAAAGATTCCTTCAGTCCTGTACACCCACCCCCCAATAATTCAAACTGTCAAAAACGAAAAAGAACCCAAATTGAGATATGGGTTCCCCGGATCGATCTTCAGATTCCTCATCTGGTACTTATTTTTGTTATTTTGAGCTATTCCATTCTTTTTATGATCTTCTTTTGGATTTGGGAAGGTTAAAAAAGCAACTTCATTTGGATTCTGTTTGGGGTTTAGAAGATTGTGTTTTGCTTGTTTGGGTTCTTGAAAACGTGTTTTATTTGGTTTAATATTTATATTCGATGCCCATTATGGTGGTTTTGGGTTTTTCAAAAGTGTGGGTACTCGAAATCTGACTTAGAAATAACTTGGATTAGTGTTGGTTTTGTGTCTGAATCCAAAAAGCCAGTTGATGAGCGTTGGGTACCCCTGAACTATCACTTTTGCACTTGTGAAGTCACTCATTTGGAGTTTTCCATGTTGAAGGTGTTGATTGGGTGTGTTGTGGAGTGTTGAAGGATTCAATAGTTTGAGGTCCAAGTTTGGTATGTACAATTCTTGATCTGACTACATGGTAGAGTAATCGCTTGTCATCGGTTGATTATTTTATATTCATGAAAAACACCATGCAAAAATAAACTTTTTTTACTTCCTCTTTTTTTAACATAATTTGGAGCATCTTATTATAAAAGAGACCCCGAAAAGGAGACGAGCAATCTCTTTACAATTCATATCAAAATGTGAATGCTTAATCTTTCCTTCAAAAAAGTGGGAAGCACTATGATATTTAATTGAATTCCAGAATACCTAGTCCTAACCTCAGGTCCCTACCCTTTTTGTGAAAGAGAAGAAGTATAACATATGAAATTAAGGAACTTTTTATTTTTATCCCATTGAAATAAAGGAGATTTTAAAGTTTTGTTCTGAATGCTCCATATCTTTTTCTCAAGATATTAGGTACTGAGGGCAAACCCATGTCCACTTTCCTCTGAGGACATCCAAGGTCTATTTTGCCTGCTATCTTCATATGATATAGGTTTCCCAAGTTATCTATGCCTTTCTTCCTTTCCCTGATTTTCATGAGCAATACATTCCTAATAGTTTTGTCTGACACCCTGGATTTCTCCACATGGCTCTTGAATTATCGAGCATTAGTTCCATAGACATGGTATCTTCCTCATCATCACAAATCCAAGCTATATGCTTGTTCTTAACATACCTCAGGTATTTGTTATTACATTTTTCCTGACTTTAGAAGAAAAACAGACTTTCTCAGTCATATTTACTCTTCCATGCCTTTCCTGTTTTTGCCCCTTGCCATTCTTATCACTTAAGCATTCAACTTTTATTTGGGCCTATTTAAGCACCCACATTCTTCGTCTACTATTTTCCTATCTGCACGGTCCATTGTACCCAGGAAATCACTTGTTCTGTAAACTAAATACTTCCATGCGAGCATGACATTGATCTGTGATGTGGATGATTTATGATAATATTTTACTTTTATGATTTTACTTTATCTGGGAGATTTGATTAGATTTGGTTTGTTAGGGAGATCTGATTTGATTTAACTTTTAGGATGTGATTTGTTTTGCCATATAAACAATTGTTTAACCTTCATGGAGACCAATCAGACATTTTGAATTGATAAATTTACACCCCCTCCCTCCTTCTTCTACCCAAGGCATCACCTTGAATCTTTTATCAGTACCAGTTTAATGTCCTGAACATGTGAATAGTACCAACATAAGTTCAACTATTCATTTTCAAATGAAGCTTTGTCTTCATATTTAATTTTATTGTCCTGCATTCTTTGAGGCAAGCTTACCATTGCTGGCCCTGGATTGCAGCACATGAGAATAGTCTTCCTAGAATGTTGACGAGGCGAGAAGCTCAAAAACTGGGTGCTGCTCTACCTTTCAAATCCCTCTCTAACGAAAGACAGTTAAAGAGGAGTGCTGTGGATGAAAACAAGCCTACTAAAGCCAAGCACCTGAAGAAGCTTGACACAAATATTTTTGAATCTTATTTGGAGTAAGTACCATATCCCAATAAGCTCATTTCATATATAGACTTCCTTGTGGTGTGTGAGTTAATTTCTTTTTCTTTTTCTTTTTCAGGAACCTGTGGAATAATATTTCAGAAGAGAAGCAGGCCATTTTTATGTACCTTGACAGCCTGTGGTTTTCATTATATAGAGAGGGTTCTACAAAGGTTTTGCGGTGGATACAGAAAAAGAAAATCTTTTCAAGAAAATATGTTTTTGTTCCTATTGTTTGCTGGTACATTTTCTGCTCCACATACATTTTATATGCATGTTTATAATTAACTCACCTTCTGTGTGTTTGAGTGTTATGAAAGATGCAAATAAGGATTTAAGATCTGATATTTCTTTTTTGACAAGTGATTGTGCAACACCTATATTTGACAAGGGAGCTTCCCCCGATGGTTTGGTTTTCATATGGAATTCCTTTTATTTAAAGTAAATGTAATGTCATTCAATGCATAATCTATCCATTGATCTTGTCTACATAAAGTATGGATCGAACATGAAAAACATTTCACGATCTTAAGCTTTTTACAACAATAATTATACAAATTCTTCATCGATGAACAAAAAATGGTTTCTTAGCGACATATAAACGCATACATTATTTATATGTACTTCATCAGCTATCTTTTGCCTATCCTTACGTGGTGCTTTAGTTCTTTATGATTCTTCCAATTCCTGTTTGTTGTGTAATGTGTTACTGAGATTTATTATCTTGTTCCATTTGACTTAATTTTAATTAGTATGTACAATGCTATCATTCAATCTCTTCATCTGTGGGCCACTGGGCCTATAATTATTTTTACGGGTTCCTATTTCCGCCCCCTCTACCTATATTAAAGGGTGCCAATACTCTTGTCATTCACTTATTCTTACTGTCCTAATCTAGTGTATAGTTATATACTTTCTCGTAATCTAATATATACTAGGTTGGACTAGTATATTCTAAATTAGGAAAAATATTAAGGTATGCATTCAATTCATTCGAGTATATACATTTTTATTTTTGTGAAGGTATGTACTTTATTAGACAAGTATATACCTTAAAAAAAAAAATTGTTGGGAAAAGGGACAGCAGGAAAAATTTTCCTATATCAAAATATAGTAACATATGAATCATCTTTAACCTTACCTTTTCCCTTTTCACTTGTTATCCCTCAAACAAGCCATCGACTAGCTTGATGATACAATCATACAATGGTGTTCATCCTAACTATACTGCAACCATTTGAGATTGGCTCTGTCAAGCTATTTGTAGACTTGCTCATACATGCTGATCTTATCCTCTATTTTCCCCTTTGGCTTAAGCTACAGATTAATATCAGCATTCATTATCTTGACTACTCCATCTATTTTCATGTTTTGGCTCACTATTAAAATAATTTTTAGAACTTGATTTTCTAATAGAGTTTTCATTGATTCTGCTATTATGTGTTAACAGAGAAATCAGAAATGCTCAATTACCACTTCTGTGCATCTATTTTACATTCATTTATGTTACACATTTTTCCATTCTTAAGTCCAGGTGTTACGGTGCTTTTGCTTTGTTTATCAACCCCTTTTCGGTTTTCATGTGAATGTTTTTATTTTATTTTTTGATGGAATATACTCATATGCAACACAAGCCTTATTTTCTTTCCCCACAGTTTGCACTCTTCTGTTGGTAGATCTGTATCAACTTATATCTTTTTTTGACTTTCATTAATGTCACTTTGATTTAGATATATCGTCTGTTCATTTTAGGACTTCAACGTCTATTTTTATATTGCATTTGAATCACATTTATCTCCATCTTCTCTCTCCCTCATTTGACTACTACATATTAATCTCCTTCACCCATTTGTAAATCTGCCAGATCTTTTGCATTTCATACTTGGGAATGGAATTTATTGATACTGTGAATGTTGATTTTGTAGGGGCCACTGGAATCTTCTGATCCTTTGTGACTTTGGAGAAATCTCAAAAAGCGAAACACCATGTATGCTGCTGCTTGATTCGCTCGCAATGGCAGATCCGAAAAGACTTGAACCCGAGATAAGGAAGTAAGTTCTTTTTTTTTTTGTGGGATATTATAATGGTTGTCAGGCTAAACAGGTTGATAACTGTTATTACACCTCTTAGGTTTGTCCTAGACATCTATTGTTCAGAGGGACAACAGGATATGAAAAGAGTTATATCAAAAATTCCACTTGTGGTGCCCAAGGTGATCATGAACCATATTTCTTGGAATTTGTTTTTGTTAGCATGTTCTTCAAATCTCATGCTTAAAAAATTTCAGGTTCCACAGCAGAAAAACGGCGATGAGTGTGGTCTGTGTGTTCTTTATTTTATTCACCGATTTATACAAATGCCTCCAGAGAATCGTAGTATTGTGAAGGGGGACACATACTTTGTAAGATTTTTGCCATTCACATTCTAAATTTTAAGCCTGTCCCCAATCCGTATTTTGGTAGTTATGAACTACAAGGTTGATTTTCTTTCAGATGCAGGAAGAATGGTTCCGTTATAAAGAGTGGGAGAGCTTTCAGGAAGATTTTCTTCTTGTGGGTTTGGAACTTCTAAATAGTAACTTAAATGTGTCTTTTTAATCTATTTATTACCTCCATCATGTGAGCTTGGCTTTCCACAATATGCATTCTGTATTTTTTGTGTCTTTGAATTCATGCATCAAACATAAACGCATTTCATTCTGCTCATGTACTCAATTTTCCTGAAATGCACTAGAGAATATGAAGAAGTTGGACTAGTCATTTTTTGTTTGTTTTTGGTAATCCCACTTCTTGTTCAAATGTAACTCAAAAGATCATCAATTTTTGTTGTCAGTTTAGTGTTGTGATTTTAGAGTTTTATGTCACTTTTTTATGAAGATGGATTGATGTGTTATCAGAAGGCTTTTACATAGTTGATTTTTTTTGTCCTGTGGTATTTTCATGAATCATGAGCATTCTTTTTGGATGTTTAGGAACCTTCACTCTTAATCTCATATATAAACACAAAATTTGAGCTGGTCGTGTTTCCTTTAGAAATTTTTCCCGTGATACCCATGTGAAATATGGCCTCATAGTAAATTATGCCAGCGCTCTGCATATCATCATAATCTTCATACTTACCATTCTACAATTATTTATTGCAGAAGAATGGGACATCTTAGATGACAAGAAACTCCTGTGTTCCATCTCTTCCTGTTCTCTAAGTTTACGCTACAGAAATGTCAAATTTCTGGTGAGATGTTGTACTTGATTTCTATTGTGACATGATTTGTTTTGTTGTTCTCCTTTCCCTCATACGTGAAATATGTGCATAAGGATGACAGTTTATTGTGGAAAATACATTTTAGCATTCCTTCCCTTTCAGGGCCTTAACACTGATCCTTAGGCAACTTCAAATTTTTTTGATGAAGCCTGAATTATGTTGAATGATTAGTATAAGTGCTCTTATTGTTTATAAACTTCATGAATGGTTTTCTGTCTATGGTATGTTTCAGCCAAGCTAGTGTTTGTTTGTTTTTTTTTTTTTAAAAAAAAAGACGAGTAAAGAAAATAAGAATACTAATTATCATGTTTCCTTTCTCTTGCTTTCTACCATTGTTACATGCTTAAGGTATCTGTTCAACGATTAATAAGCCTTGACTATGGTCTATGGTAGAATATTTCTTCTAGGACATGCTTATTTGACCTGTTTCTTCATTTTTGTTTAATCCTTACCTCTCTTTTGCATGCTCCCCATTGGTTGCCTCAGTTACCAGATTCCATATCTTTTTTGTTATGATAGAAAATATAAATTGCAGGCTACTCATAGTGAACCGTTTTCAAATATCACTCCATAGTAGTTCCCTTAGTATTTTAGATGATCTTCAAGATGGATTATTCTGTGAGACCAACACAGCACGTGAGAGGGGCATCATGGTGATACACAATTAAGAGTTTCATCTTTCCATAACTTGACATTTACCCAATCCAACAAATTATTTATCCACAATCACATTAGCCTCCTTGTTTCACTTCCACGCATTTGATACTCTCTATCTGTAAGTTGCACCCTTCAAAAAAAAAAAAAAAAAAAAATCTATTTTCATATTTTCATTATATATGAGTTTTTTTTTTCAAAAAAACCATAACCCTTTGCCTGCTTGTATATCGAGAGAGACAATGCCCTGATGTTATCTTGACTTTGTAATATTTAAATGCCTTGGCAAGAACATTCAGAAAAGTCATCTTTAGAATTTGCAATATAACCGGATGGCGGTGGTGGTGATAAAATTTCTTTACCACTGCCACATTTCATCTTGTTAGGTGTCCCTCAACATAGCACAAACCAAATAACACATAAAGCTTCCAAAATTAAACTTCCCACCCTCAACAAAACTCCTTATTTGCCTATAGTCTATGTGTGGTAGGTAATGCAAATGTTACATATTTCAAACCGTGTTCGACGAGGCTCAGTCAATTTGTTTGAATAAAAGTCATTCTAAGCTTAATTATTCTACTGTGCTTGTTGTTGATAGAGTGATGCTAAACAGAGTTCTTAAAACTTATTTTCAAACAGGCAGAGAATTCATTAATACTTCTTTGAAAAACAGTTCAAAAGATCATTTGTTTAGCATTTTTTTTGTTAGTGTCACCTCTATTTGATGAAATTATAGTAAAAATTGTTTGTTTTTTTTTTATCGAACTTCTATTTTTTTAACTCTTCCTCTTGGATTCAGGGATTATTATCGTGAGTTGATGAACTTGGCGGTGATACAAAGGGCTATCTGGCTGGACCAGGCATGGATCAAATCCAGAACCAGTAAGTGCAGCACCTAAGCCTCATCCCACTGATCTGATGCTAGGTCCCATGATAACCAATTGTATTTCTACCCTTCTATATGTCTCCTTTTTCTTTGCTTCATGTTGTTGTATGTTATTACTGGATTAGCCATTTGAAGAATCTATTTTTAAGAGTGCTTCGAAATATTGAATAGAGCCTTCTGAATTGATTGGAATTGGAATGGTGGTAACCCACAGAACCAGAAGAGAGAACCAAGTATTCTCACATTGATTGTTAACCCCTTTTCAAACATAATGTTTAAATTTTTTGAATCTTAGTGTTCATGAAAATTTTATGATGTTAGTTGTGTTTGTAGAGAATAAAAAATTCTTGATATCTGATTTTGAACCAACCACACCAGACCCATTAAGAATGGAAACCTGTAGTTTCATTGCACTAAGAAGGCAAGTCTTCTCAGAATATATATGTATGTGTGGGTGTATATATTATCTTATATACTTTGAGAAACTTAGAAGGTGTAAGTTAAATATTCTGAGGGCGCTGATATATAGTCATTCTATAGTCTTTTGCGCAGAACATATCTATTCATTTGATAACTTTTCGGAAGGAGCATTGTTAAACACAGTCCTTTTTCTATCCCCGTTTATGGTCCTATATACCTTGTTCATCACTTACATTCATTGTAATAAGATATATATTTTGTTAGAATTTTTTTACATTTTCTATAAATAAATCCATACAATTTTTTATTAGAGTATGCTTCACCTTCATAAAATATACACTTCATTAGATGAGATATGCTATTTTTTAAAAAGATAAAAAAAAGGTGTAGACTACAGTATCCATACCCAAAACCTAAACCAAGAAGGTTTGAACTTGAAATTTATGGAGAACAAACCCAGTTTTTTTTACCTGAAAAAACAAACATCCAATCTAAAAACAGTGGTCTTCAGCACAACTAATGTGCGTATCATTTTTTTTGTTGCCTGAAAACAAACAATCTAAACTGTCATTGCTACACTCATAATGTCATACTGACAACTTGCTCCCTACACTCATAATGTCATAAAACAATTTGCTCCCTACAACATCTACAAAACTGGTTTCCAACACAAAAATCTCTTCTCTGAACTTACCAAAAAAAAGAGTGATCCAATATATAAAACTGGAAAAACAGATATTCAAACTATCAGTAGGGGAGTTCTCCTTCAGGAAGATCCCAGTTGTCTTCCTCTTCTTCTTTCTTGTTCTCTTCCTGCTTATCTGAAAGTGGTGTTATCTGCATGCGCCGCCTGAGAAAAAAAAAATGATGGATGAAAGGTTTAGGATCCAAAAAAATTTCATTTGGAAGCAATTACACATGATTAATTCAAATATTAATGCAGCCAATGATATGATAACATGAATCATGAAAAAATAAAAGATTGAAATGGAAGGTTAAAAAACTCACAGAGAAAACATAAACATGAGATTTTTTTTTTTTCATTTCATATGATTATTGACTTCGTTTTCAGACACCAGAAAAGAATATTATAAGATAAAAGATACTTTGAAACAAGTTCAACAATTGGGTAATTTCAGTATTAATTAACCCCTTATGCTAAAACAACTTAAACTAGGGGTTCCAATTTTTCTAGGTCCAAAGTCTCATTTTTTAAATAAAAGTATATACTTTATACATGAGATAAAATATTTTTAAAAAGGAAAAATTCCATATAACCCCCTATAAACTGTCCGAAATCTTTGTAACTCTCTGATTTTTTCTGAATTTCATATAACCATGTGAAAACATCTATATAAATTCAAATAGTCTCTTGAGTTAAATTTTCATTGACAGATGATGAATATTATGCTTGGTTAATCTTATTTAAAATAAATTATACAAAAAAAAAAGAACTCCTATAATGTGTTAAAAATGTGAAAAATTATTTATAAATGATGATTTTTCCCATCTGTATAGGATTTTATAATCCATTCGGATGAATAAAGTCTTCATTTATAAAGAGTTTTTAACATTTTTAACGCATTGTAGGATTTGTTTTAATATACTGTGTTTTTAACCAAACAGAATATTCATAAAATATTTCTCATATAAAAAGTTAATGGGTTATATGAATTTCTTTCAGTTTACATGAGTTATACACAAAGCTTATGTTTTGGATGGTAAAAATGACTGAAACACAACGTGTGTGTGTGTATATATATATATATAAATAAGGGTTAAAGACATCTAAGTCCCTACAAACATGGGAAAACCCATATAAGTCCCTACTAAAATTGGGACAGACGTACGAGTCCCTGAAAACTCAAAAAAATCCAATTATCATCCCTGAGTTAAATTTTCATCCAAACATAACGGAATATTCCCAGAATATTCCATCACATATAATTGTGTAGACATTGAAGTCCTTATAAACAGTCATAAAGACAAATTAGTCCCTTCAAAATATAAAATTGCCCCTCAAAGACTTTTACATTAAATTGTGTACACATTGTAGTCCCTATAAACAATCATAAAGATAAATTAATCCATGCAAAAGATAAAATTGCCCCTGAAAATATTTTTACATTTAATTAGATAGACATTACAGTCCTTATAAATAATCGTAAAGACAAAATGGTCCCTGTAAAAGACAAAAATGCCCGTGAAGAATGCATTCTACCGGTTAAATTATTGTTTTTACATCCAAATTGTGATATTCAGGTGGAGTGTGATTGATAGGATAGAAGATGAAAAAAAAAATTATATTATTTGTCTTTATGATTGTTTATAAGGACTGCAATATCTATACAATTAAATGTAAAAATCCTTCAAGGATATTTTTGTCTTTTACAGAGACTAATTTGTTTTTACGATTGTTTATAAATACTGTAATGTCTATTTAATTAAATGTAAAAGTCTTTTAGGGACAATTTTATCTTTTGCGATGACTAATTTGTTTTTATGATTATTTATAGGGACTGCAAAGTGTACACAATTTAATGTAAAAGTCTTTTAGGGACAATTTTATCTTTTGCAGGGACGAATTTGTCTTTATGACTGTTTATAAGGACTTCAATGTCTACATAATTATATGTGATGGAATATTCTGATAATATTCCGTTAAGTTTGGATGAAAATTTAACTCAGGGATGATAATTGAGTTTTTCTGAATTTTCAGAGACTCATACGTCTATCCCAATTTTAATAGGGACTTATATGGGTTTTTTTTTATGTTTGTAGGGACTTAAATGTCTTTAACCCAATAAATAAATATAAGAGAGAGAGAGACACCTCCTGCGATTCCTCTTGGAGGCCTCCTTGATCTTGCGCTTCCTCTTCTCCTGCTTGTCCTCGAAAAACCTCCTCCTCCTGCACTCCTGAATCACTCCCGCCCTCAAAACCTCCCTCCTGAACCTCCTCACCACCACCTCCTCCCCCTCCTCCTCACCCACTATCATCTGCACATTGTAACCCGCCTTCAAACACAGGCTTTTTGATTGAGAGATGGAGGTGATGGTTTTGGTCAGGCAAAGGAGGGGAAGGTGGGTTTTTGGGAAATGGAGGAGGTGGGCTTTTGTTGTCCTTATTGATTTGGGGATGGTGGGTGGAGGGTTTGGATCAAGGGGTGAGAATAGGGAGAAGGGTTTGGAGAGGCAAGTGAATGCCATTTTTTTTCAGGGGGTTTACAAATGGGTCTGTTTTGGAAGTCTTGATGAGAGGGGTTTTTTTTTTTTTTTTTTTTTTTTTTGTGAACAATGGTCTCTTACTAGAATATGATTTAGTTTTGAATATACATTTATTCAAACATAGGTGAGTATAAATAAGAATAAAGTGATTTTATGTTTGTTGTGTTTTAAATTATTCTCGTTAGTAGTTGGATAAAATGTGAACAAAGTATGGATAAAGAGGTGAAAAAATAATGATAGTTGATTTGATAGGTGATTTATAAGAGGTGATGATAATTGATTTGACAGTGGGCGGTCCACATATTCTTTGAGTGGAATAACCTAAGATAACTTTAATTCCAGGAGTTAGTTGGAATCCATATACCACTTTATACCAGTTTATTCTGACATATTTTATCAGGGATTATCCGGAGTTTTCAAACAATCTTTATCCCTTATCTGAGATTATTCGAGGGCTTATTTCTAAAATAAATGGGGATTTTTTTTTAAAATTTTTTTATTTAATTGAGTTTTTGTGCATAAACCCCTCAACACACACTATTACCAAATTCCCCCTTTTAAAACCCCTCTCACTACCAAGGGTTAACATTTGCACCACTGTCCTTTATGGGCTGTTTGTGTAGGAGAACAAGGAGAGAATATGAGGGAATTTGGGAGAATACACCAAAAAATTTGTCTGTGAAGGAATAGATGAATATAACTATGTTAAAATAGATAGAATAAATTAAAACTTGTATTTCAATTCCCCTTCTAAAATTTTGTTACATCACGAAATCTATTCCATTGACATCTTAACAAAAGAGAAAAAATCTTCAATCACTAAAGGTAAATTATTCAAAGGTGGGTGTACAGTACAATCTTCAAACCTCAATCACTTATCAATGTCATAGCAACATATTTTAACGTGTGAATTCTTTCAATAAAAGCATCTTTGTCCTAGTGAGATCCATGAGTATTGTCCTTTAAGTACATTAGTGCAACACTTGATGGACGAGACTTGATAGCACTATGTTTTTTTCTCAATTTTTACAAGGTCCCCCCTCCTTTACACATGGGTTCCCCACTGCACACGTTTAAGTGAGGTACAATGTTTAAGTCTCAGTCACTCACAAATGTCAAAAAAAAAAAAAAAAAAAAAAAAAAAAAAAAAAATTCAATAAAGGCACATTTGTCCTAGTGAAATCCATGAGGATCTGCTTTTAAGTACAGTAGTGCAACTTGATGGGTGAGACTAGATAGCACCATGTCTTTTCTCAATTTTCATAGGAGGCCCCCTCCCTGACACATGGGTCCGCCTCAGCATACGACAAAGCACAGTGTGCAAATGGAGTACAATCTTCAAACCTCAAGTCATTCACCAATTTCTTGATAACATATTCTTTTATGTGTGAATTCATTCAATACATGCATGTTTACTTTTTTTTTTTATAAAATAAAATTAAAAAACGGAAAGGAAACATGTTTACAATTTGTTAGGTTTGCGAAAATGAGGAGTGCAAAAGAATAACTGTATGTAATAGAGCCCACTCAAAATATTTTACTTACACCATCTGACTTGCTCAAGATGAAAATTTCACACACACACAGAGGGAAGGAAGGGAAGGTGCCTTTTGAGTGCAATGAAACTACAGGGTTCCATTCCTATTGGTCTAGTGTGGTTGGTTCAAAATCAGATTTCAAGATTTTTTTCCTACATAAACACAACGAACATCATAAGATTTTCATGAACATTAAAACTCAAAAAATTTTAAAATTATTTTTGAAAAGGGGTTAACAATCAATATGAGAATACTTATTAGTTCTCTCTCTGTGGATTACCACCATTCCAATTAATTCAGATGGCTCTATTCCCTTGTTTAGCAGATATTTTAGAAGTCACTCTTAAAAATAGATCCTTCAAATGGCTGATCCAGTCATAACATACAACAACATGAAGCAAAGAAAAAAGAGACACATGGAAGGGTATACATACAAGAGGTTGTCCAAAGAGTTAATGATTTCTCCACTTAAATGAGTTTTAAACACAAGCACTGTAGAATAATTAAGCTTAGAATGTCCATTCGAACAAGTAGTTCACTATGAGTAGCCTGCAATTTATGTTTCCTATCACAGTAAGGGTCTGTTTGTCTCTGCGTCCTCGAGCGTCAGCATTCCAAAGACATGGGGGAAGGAGCGTTGGAGTGAATCAATGTTTTGGGGTAGTTGGGAAAACGCGAGAAAATCGACTGAAATCAATAAACGACAATGTAAATTAGTGTTATCGACGTAGAGTTGAAATGAGTGTTTGTTTGTGCATTTGCGTCCATGGTGGTCTGTCGACTCCATCGCTCCTCTAACACATACACAAACAGAATCTAAATAAAAAAAACATGGAATTCAGTAACAATTGAGTCGATCAAAGGTGAGCATGCAAAAGAGAAGTAACATGTGTGATTTGAGTTTTTTTTATTGATAAAAATGATTTTAATCTAACATTTTTTTTGTTTAACTTATTTGGTTGCGTGTTTTGGTGTGCTTTTGCTTTTTGAAAAGTTGAAAAACTAAAATTGTGCAACAAAATGGGGCAGCTTTTTACAGAATCGAAAGCTGGATTCCTTTTAATTTTTTCATCGAAATCTGTATTTTGAAAAACTAAAAAACATCGCTTTTTGGTGAGAATCGATTTTTTGAATTGAAAAACAGCTTTCTCTGTCAAACATTAAACTCATTTCAAATATTGATTTTTGAATTAAAAAAAACATGTTAAAAAAATTAAAGTATAAAATCACCTTAAAAAATAGTTTTATTTTAAAAATTACTTTTTAACCTGTGTTTCTAAAAGAACACTGAATTAAAAAGCTTATGAAAGAACGATTTTTCAAACATCGAATCATACCACACTCATAATCCGGTCTCGAAAAATCAGATCTTTCGTTTCATTTCGGTCTCTCTCTTCCCGAATCGAATTGGAGGAGATGCTGGGAGTCCAAGAATCGATGGCGATCAGAGACCGTTGGACGAGATCGCGACGGATTCCAACTCTCTCGTCATCCTCTTAGAGGCAAGTCAGACGAAATACTCTCTCTCTCTCTCTCTCTCTCTATCATCTGTTTCGATCTCTTAATGTCATGAATCTTTTAGGGTTTCTGGAGTTCGTGTTTGGCGTTTCTAGGGTTCGTTTGATGTAAATTTGGGGGTTTAGGGTTTTTAGATGACAAGCTGTAGGGTTTACGCTGTTTGAGTTGCAGGTGATCGAGAAATGAATGATGAGAGTGTTTTGAATTTATTCAGATGAAGTGGAACCATTGGTTGAGCTTTTGCTTCTGAGTGTTCAAGATAAGTTGGAGTTGGAATTGGCCTGTGATGAAATATAGAAAAAAAAAAAAAAAAAATAAACCCATCATGGTCCTGGTGACTTGGCTAGCACCATGGGTATGCTCTCCATTGGCGCGTGTTCGATTTTCAACCTCCACTTACCCAGGTGTTGGTAGGTAAACTTCTGAGTCATCCTTGCCTTGAATGGCTAGTTTGACGAGGGGATAAGGAGTAATTGTGGGGTTAAGTGAGGGGGAGTACGACATGATTGAGTGTTTTGGAATTATCAGATGAAATGGAACTGTGGTTGAGCTTCCTCTTCCGAGTGTTCATGATGAGGTGGAGTTTAAAAGAGTTTCCATTTTGTGGAGGATTGAATCAGAAGGAAATAATTTCTTCATGTAATTTCCCATCAGTGCCACCTTACGAAAATAAAAAATGAAACACTTAAAAAATCTCCAATGGAAATCCATGTAAAATTTTTTGTTTAATAAGATAAGAAATATTTTTAAGGGTAAGAAATTAAAAAACATACCATTGTCCTGTTTTTCATTTTTGTCGAGCATGATTCGACAAGAAATGCCATTGCAGTTCATGAAGAGATCATGAACAACAATTTGGTTGATCTCAACCTCGGGTGGTATGAGAGCTCTATAGCACTAGTGATCCATTCTGTGACCCAATTTCTTTCTCTTTCTCTAGCCATGTTAATTTAAAAGAGAGATTAAATAGAAGAAGAAAAAAGAAATAGTTGAAATAGAAGAAAAAAGATTGATCAAAGTTAGAGAATGCAACACTCAATACATATCTACAATTTACGATGGGGTATTCACTGCAATTTATGTGATGTGGGATCATTGGAGTCCATGATATGATATACAATGTATAGAAGGCTGAAGAAGATGTGAAAAGGGACTAAACATGTTTTTTGTCAATTTTTTTTTTGAGACATAAAATCAATCACCTAAAGTGGGCAATACAACTTATTCATTATCTTTTTTTTTTTTTTAATTTTGTCATTTTTTTCACAGAGATAGAACAGTTATGTGATATAGGTAGTACAACTCATTTATCAACTTCTAAACATGAAACACTTTTTTTTTTATCAATTTTTTCAGACACAATCATGTTAGGATATTGTTCTCAAAACCATGACTTATATAACAAACTTTAGCTTTCGATTATTGAGATGATTTTAGCATTTTAATGAGAATCATTGTTGGCAAATACTTGTATTATATTGTGTTTGTTTTGCTTTTTTAGTCTCCATTGTAGATATGTGTGTAGAGTTTGACTAACAGAGAGAAGATCATATTACCAGTTCCTTGTAGATTATAAGTTGAGGTTCACAACCTTAGATGGACTTGGATAATCTATTGGATAAGTGTTGTAAAACAAGTTATCTTACTTAGTCTATCTTGACTATGGGAAACCAGTTCATAGGTTTTGGGTGATTGTACTGGTGCATTTTCCATGTATTGAACATGGGGGGTAATCATTTTTGTACTGACAAAATAAAATGATTTACACCCCTTGTTAATTATAATTGCTTATGCTCTTAATCTGAGATGGTTCTTAGAAATGTGCAATTGTTATATGTCACTTTGATTCATGAGAGTGAGATTCTTCCACGGATCAATAAGCTCAATGATTTGGGTGGCAATGACACTTGTATGATGAATATTAGCTATAGATGGAGTCCACATCTTCTATAGGAGATTGATGATACTCACTTAATGATGCTTATAGGTTTTGATCATGTCTAACCCAGCTGATGAATTTAATTATCCGATATGTCAAATAAGTTAAGCGGAAGATCTCAAGGAATAATAAGATTTTGTGAAATATTATTGTCAGTAATAATTATTTCATAACGGGTATCAAAATCTTAACGTGAGGAGATATTAATTATATAATGAAAGAACCTCAAAATTTAATTTATGAGATCAGTGTATTGGAGTGCATTCATAATTCTTTAGTGGACTAAATTGTGACTTATGAGTCGATAGAGTTTTACTATAGGTTGAATTAGGTGACCAGACCCATAGGAACCAAATTACTCATCTCTTTTAGGTCTCTGCACTAACCTGTATATATGTGACTTCCTCTCTCTCAAGACGCACATTAAAAACCCTAACCCTAGAATTCGTTTAGGATCTCCAAATCTAGAAAATCGTGAGGAAAGGGAAACAGAGAGCGAAGGGATTTGCGGTTGTTGTTCAATGCAAGGAGCTCACACTCCGGCAAGTGCTTCTTGTTTAGAAGACGATGAATGAGTTGTACTACCCATATATCACTGATTGATAATGTCTTTGTGAAAAAAATAATAAAATTAAAAGAAGTTAATAGAAGATAATAAATGGGTTGCACTACCCACATGATTGATTGTGTTTGAGGAAAAAATTGATAAAAAAAGTGCTTCATGTTTAGTCCCTTTTCACCTCCTCTCCCATCCTCTATACACTGTACAATATACCATGGACTTCAATGACCCTATCATTAATTGTAGTGAATCCTCTATGAAACAATTGTAGATATATATTGAGTGCTGCACTCTTTAACTTTACCAGATGAGCTCTTTCTTTCTCATACCAATATTTATTCTTCTATTTCAACTCTTTCTTTGACTGGTCTTTTTTCTTTTATTTCATTTCTCTTTCAAATTAACATGGCTAATGTGAGAAGAGAAAAAAGTTGAGTTACAGAATGGACTACTGGTGTTATAGGACTGTCATACCTTCCGAGGTTGAGATCAGTCAAGTTGTTTATGATCTCTACATAAACTTCAATGGTATTTCTTGTCGAATAATGTTTGACAAGAATGAAAAAAAGATGGTGATATGTTTTTTAATTTCTTATCCTTAGAAATCTTTCTTATCTTATTAAATAAATTATTTTACATGGTTTTCTATTGGATTCTTTAAGTGCTTCATTTTTCCTTTATGCAAGGTGACACTAATGAGAAAATACAATGAACCTCCTAGGTGTAAGAGCTACTATGAAGAAAATATTGCATTATACATGGTGTATTTTTTCAACAAATACATATTTCCTACAAATCCAATTTCGTTCACCTTTTTTGTAGCAAATGTTTGTTATGAAGCATTACAATGCACATATATTTTGATGGCCCATAATATAATGTTTTTTTTTTTATATCATCTATTTTCCTTTTTTTTGTCAAATTGTTCCTCGACCAAGTAACATGCAATTTGTTTTATTTTGAGATCATGTAGCAGCTTCATCACTACCCTTGACACCTAATGATGTGTTTTTGTGTTTGAGAGGAGACCGTGAAACTCTTCGTCAATGTTGCTCGTTGTGTTTCAAGAGTATTTGTTCACTCGATGCTCTTCCATTTCTACTTTCCGTGAGCGAGCTTGGGCTTTTTCGAGTTGCTCAAGGCTCCTCTACACAGATCTTCTGAATTTCGAATAGTACTCAAGATCCTCTGTCTTCGATGATCTAATAATTCACTTAATGAAAGAGATTATCTGACTATTGGACTCCAACACCCTACAAGAACTGCTGAGGAACGTGCGTGTTTTTTTTTTCTTTCTTGTTTGAATTTAAATGTAGTAGAATTCTGATTTTTTCACCGTCTCCTACAGACTGAAATTTACATGGTATCAGATACTTAGTTTTGACTGAAAAAATGTCAATCAGGAACACGTTGTATGAGATCACAACCTTATACAGAATTTTGTTCTAATAAAAAATCAATGCTCATACTTAGTGGTCTTAAACACAAATTTCTATTCGACCAATCTTTAGATGAGATTGAATGAATCATGAAATATTTAACAATGATGTACAAAACTGTTCAAGATGTGTCAAATCATTCATTGTGTCAAACTTATTGTGTGCTGCTTATTGTAGGGATAGCTATTGGATGAGTTTGATCATAAAAGGTTGCAGTGTTCACCAATCATATTTATCCACCGGTTTGTTGATGATTATTTGGAAGAATTTTTTATGGTATCAGGACAAACAAACAGAAGTAGTCTTTCCAGCTTCACCGTAAAGTCAACCACGGAGGGTTTTTCTGATATATAAAAAAACAAAAATAAACATTCACCAATCATAGTGGACGAATACTAATAATATTTTAATGTATAGGGTGACTTGTATTTGTATGAGTAGTGTATGTGATTGGGGTGGATTGGGCCACAGCTGTGTTTATGTTGTTTCAGAAATGTGCATTGTATTGCATAATATTTGTTGCTCTATTACAATATTTTCCTTTCAGTAATTTAAATAATGTCATGGCATGTTGTTCAACAATGTTGGATGAAAGCATTAATCTAATGTCATGAAACTCTCAAAAATTGTCATTAGTAGATGTTTCAATTCTTACATTTCATCAAACATCATATTCTTACATTTCATTAACCTAGCCTAGACAAAAACATATCAGGAGCCTCATGGTTCTTCGCTCCATAAAATTTTCCAACGAATTTGGTCTACTAGAAAGTTAATTAATATACTAAGATACCTCACTATGACTAGATGACATGGATTCTAAGGTCCTGTTGGTGTTGGCAATAATCAAAAGGGTGCTTTTACATTCAGTTTTTTACCGATCCAAAATAGTCTTATATATTTTATTAAAAATTTAGTAAAACATATACTTTGTTAAATTTTTTTTCTTACACTTACTAAAAATAAATTCATTCAATTTAAAATGAAATAATATACAATTTTATTAAACCATATACACTAGATGATATTTATTATTTAAAAAAAAATTATGTGATCTAAATTTTGATTGGTAATAATGGTTGAGTCTAACATTTTCCCAATCAAAATACGTCATACAGAAGCATACAACGGCATGACTGCAAACAACATTTGCGAAAACGTGCAGGAACTGACTTTGTTTCCTCGTGGCAAGAACACTTGTGATTGTTCTTAAGTTCGTATTGGTGTTAATATTGAATTGAACTACGTATTGAATTGGCCTTGTGAGGTTTCTGTAACAGAAAAAAACCCAGCTCTAGTCAGGCATAAACATGCTGCAACAGTGTAATGTAATTAGAATAAGTTCAGATGAAATTTGAGCTGGCATTTGTGCTGTAAAAGACTTTGAATATGTCTTACCAGATCAAGTTCAGATGTTCATATTTGACAAAGGTAATATAATCTCCCTTTTCAACCCTTTGGAAGGCAGACCACCAGGTTTGGACCTGAAACACTCTACGGATTCAAGCGATCTCGAAGCCTGGAGAGCCATCTCGGCGTGGAGTTGAAGACATGTCATGGCCATCTGTGGTTCAATATTTCCAATGATTAAGAAACATATAATAAGGTGGTAATGCAATTTTAGAGATTTGAAAAATCGATCATAGTTGTTATTGGACAGACCGCGGAGCATTCAGTGTCTGCTTCAGAGTCGGCGACTTGGAGAGCCCACGTGCGGATCCAATCGAACCCTCTAGATATATCGTGGTTGCCCTCGATCAATGATGATGCGACATGCGATGGATGGAGCGATGCCAATATGCAGGAACACGCAAAAAGGACGGATCTTCTAACAAAAGCTTCAGGATGCTGCGAAATTCCCCTGTAAACGAGTATAGTCAGTGACGTAAAAGTGTCATTACTTAATCGAGGGTTGACACATGGACACTTACATGGAAAATAACTCATGAATGGTTCTGTCTGACTCATGCACTGTTCAATTTGATTAATGAATTGTTTAGTTCAATTTAAAACTTACATGAATTCAGTTCATGTCTTTCACTTTTGTGCAAAAATTAGTCAGTTCAATTTAACGCCACAAAAAAAGTTCATTTCGATGTCACATTGTTTAGTTTCATAATTGTTCAGTTCAATTCATATGATTATTTAGTTTGATTCATGAATGATTTAGTTTATTATCAGTTGTTTAATTCGATCTATGAATTATTCAATTCAATACAAAAGTTCTCTCCCTCAAAGAATGAGCACGTGATGTGTGATCGAGTCCTAAATTTGGTCTCATTGATTCTTAAAATTCAACAGATTGGGAAAGAAGCCATTCTAGATCATTTATATTGGAAACAAAAATTTAGGAAAGTTAGTAAAGATAGAAATATGATCTAGAATGCATGAGGCAGTAACAGAAGTTTCTGTAAAATAAAACATATTTAGTGAGAGGGATACCTTGAGCTCAACATATCAAGAAGTGCAGGAGCAAGGGCTGAAGCTTCTGGATGCATTGCCGTGCATTTCATACAAACACCGAGCATGTAAATCAGTTTTCCAAGAACAACAAAGTCCCTGTCAAGCAAGTTGACACCATGCCTTTTTTTATCGAAACCTTGCATGACGGGGAGCATGAAAGCAGCTGCATACATGGGAAATTTATTCTTCGACCATTCTGATTGATTTTCTCGTATCCTTGCTGATGCAAATCCCCATCTACGGGACTTTCCGGTCTTGGTCTGAGAAGGCTTAGAAGGAAGCTCTCTCTCATAACGATAAGACCAACTTAAAGGAGAACCATTTTCTGATATCTCCTTCCACGGACCGGCACCAGGCAGGTCTCCACTGCTTGGAAGAAACCATGGGTTGCCTTCAGAGATGGTAGAGATAAGGTCCCTTTGTTTTTGTTTTGGGATTATGGTTTTAGTTTCAGAGAGCTCTTGTGCTGCATCGGTCATGACATCAAGGATCAAAATACGTTGGCTGATGTCCACATTTGGAGAATACAATAAGTTGGTTAATGGTTCCAAGGATTCAAATGGGGAGGAAACAAGCAGTGATACCAACGCCTTTTGCCTCTTTGCTTCAGCAGATTCTTCTTCTCCCTCTACAGCCAGATCGGAGCAACGGACTTGCACTAGTGCTCTCACAAGATCAGCTGAACAATGTCGGAGCTCATCAGGTAATGCCCTTATAAGCTTTTCAGCAACATCAAGTGCCCGCTCCACCTGTGGAAGTGAAACAATTTAGCAAAAATGGAAAAAAGAAAGAGAAGAGAATGGCTGGTAGCAATTGAAATGAAGTTTTCTTCTTCCATTACAAATCTTTTATTAGGCCTATTAATCATCTGAAAAATATCTATATCTGCTCTGAATCCGTATTTGAAAAATAAAAAATTATCTCATATTCGAATATACAGTGTAGATACGAATATTAATGTATCAACTCCGAAAATATCCGAATATAATATATATTAAAAATTATATATGTATATGTATTATATACATTCACATTCAATTATTATACATGATTAATCATAATTTTGAAAATTTTAAATAATTATTGTATTATTTTTTTATGATCTTTGAAGGAGACGGGAAGCTATTTTAATTCTCATATCTTTAATATGTCAACTTATGAACCAAACTGGTGACCATATCTAGACATGACAATTATACAAAAAATATTTGTAATCCGAATTCGAATATTAATATCTGAATCCGAATAATTTAAAGAGAAGACGCGAATATTAAGGTTTCTGATCCATTGAAAAGACATTTTCTATGTACAAATTGCATATGTGAAAAATGTAGCCAACATCTTACCGCATCAGGATCATCAGGTTTCCGTAATGCTGCAACTACATCACCAAGCTGCGAAACTTTGCTTTTCAAATCTAAACCATCATCTGTTAGATCGTATGGTTGCAAAGATGAGTCACTTGAGCATTCAGAGTCCTGGCTTTCGCTATCATCATTTTCAGTAGCGATTTTTTCATAGTCAAGTGAAGCTGGATCAACAATTTCATCTGGATCCACCAACTTGAACTCTGACAACTTGGAATCCTTGTCCACTCCTCTACTCTTCACTACTTTATGTCTTCTTTCATTAGCTATACAATCACTATCTGCACCAGAAATAGATGTCTTGTAACTGCCACTTACAATTTCCTCACCTTGAATATAATGGTTTACTCCTTTATGCTGGGATGTAAGGCCAAATTCCCAGTCAATGGTTTCTTCAGTGAGACTATCATCAAGATAAAGAGGTTTTTCTGGGTCGACAATTTTTGAGAACACCAAGGCAATACAGCTAGCCATTCTCCTTACCAAATGAATTGGACTCTCCAGTCTACCTGACAAAAATTTGGGAACATCATGAACATGAAGATAGCATCTTCTAATTGAGATTACTTGAGGAAGGGAATATTATTTACAGCTAACTCCTTGAAGCAGGGAATGCAGCACTTCTTTTCTTCCTTCTAGTTCTTCTTTGGACATCTTCTCCAGACATAGACCAACTGCTGCAGTTATATCTGAATTGCGATAAAGAAAATGCAATACACGGAAATCTCAAAAAAATACAATGTAGATTCAGTGACAAACGCATGAGAAAAGGATACATGCTTGCTGTTCTGTGGAAGAAGACTGGACAAACTCACGTTTGGACCATACACCAATAAGACGCTGCACAGTATCTAACAGACACTGTTTGGTTTGACTTTGCATCCCTAGAGCAACATGAGGTGGGCATTTGAAGACTGAGAACTGAAGAACCCATTTGAGGCAACAAAGGGGAAAGACCTTCCAGAATAAAAATTTATCAAGAAACAATGCCCTGGACAAGAATGAAAATATATATATTAATAAAAGGGCCTCATCGGCGATTCAAATACAAAGTATAGACTTTTATATTCAGACAGAACTACCACTTCTAGGAAAAATATTGAGTCATACAAGAAAATTTCACTAAATCATGCAATTAATAGGGAATCTGAACATAGTTGTTTTTTTTTTTTTTTTGAAAAGACAGTTTATCTGAACATAGTTGGCTAAAGTATGGAAATTTAGTACAGAACTTTAGTTTATCAACTGGGCCTTTTTGTAACTATTTGGGTTCAGTTAAATTCAGAATATGATATCACAGTATTTTAAAATGGGTGCCAATTTATTGCAGTCCTCTATCATGTCTTGGGACCTGGAACGCCAAACAATAACATTTCAAAAGAAAAACATGACGCTATGCGATGTTGGCAAGAGTTAAAATCCCAGTCCAAGCATATTAATTCTGAGAGGCAGTCCATAATCATGCACCTCCTGCTGGATATAAGGACAGTTGTTATATAGAGATCAACCTGTGTTAAGACTTTATCAATTAAGCTCCTAACATAATTGAGGGTTTAAGAGTGATGGTGATAAGAAAGTTTGATAACTTCCATTTTTGTTCATATACAGCCCAACATGGTGCAGAAGTAAGAATTCCAAAATCAAACACTTCATGTAAGCTGGTGAGCGATATAATAGCTTCCCACTCCTATGCAAGCAAGGAGAGAAGTATTTGATTATTAACATTAGGCATAAGAAAAGCAACCATAACAGTTGATTTGAGCTAAATCACACATTGCAGGCACCTCTACAACACAAATCCCCCCCCCTTTATTTTGAAAATCGGTGCCCCCAGGATTTGATCCCTTGACCTCCTAATGGATAAGGGGGTGCTAGCCGGCTAACCCCAAGCTTGGTTTGCTACAACACCTCTACAACATAACACTGAGAATCCATAAACATGGAATTGAACTGACAAAAGCTAATACCACAGTTAAAATCATGTTAGGGAAAAGACAAGTTTGCATAAAAAGTAACTAGCAAGTGAAGCATGTTGACCAAGACCACAAAAGAGACCATCCCGTAGAAAACACTGAAATTGGTCCGCACATGATTGATTCATGCAACAGTATTCTGTTCAAGAAAATGACAAAAACTGCAGAAAAAGATTAATAATAATACAGGTGAACAGTTGTTTGAAACAAAAGTAATATAGATAAAAACAAGAACACCAGCATGAAAAGTTAAAATTTGAAGAAGAAAACACCTCCTGGCTACATTCTGTTCCAAAGATCGATGAAATAGCATCCAAAGAAGCCAATACGCTTCCAGATCTGTTATGTTTTCAGTTGCTAACTGGTGCAGTAACTTTTCGGACAGTCTTTCCACAGCATGGGCATCACCAATTGCTTCTATTATTTTCATCCAGAACTCGGATTTGGGATTTGATTCGATCATATTAGGACCAATAGAATCATTTCTTTCTGCCATGCAGCCGCGGACATGATTAAGAACCCTAGGGATCGTTTCAGCCAGAAGGACATCTGTCAATTGTTATGTAAAATCAGTGCTTTATCAACGATTCTTACTTAGCCAGTTTTTGGACATTTCAGGGTCAACACACTAACAACCAATAAAACTGCATATTTTCCAACTGAAGAATAGGCATGTGCATGCATTCAGAATTTGATGTTACATTTTGGTGGAAGACAATGCCGAATGTAGGGAATAGAAAAGGCAAAACTTTTTTAAGGCTTCTGAATTTGTGAAAAAAATCCATTGGATTTGGGATTTTACATCTACTAGAAATAAATAAAAAAGGCAACATTAGTTAAATATATGATCTACTAGAGCTAAATTGAAAAGAACAACATTAGTTAAATTGTACACTCAGGACATGGGATTCATAAGTAATCTTTCACTAAACTAGATAAGAAAAAAGTGAGCATAAGCGGGCATTAGTTAACAAAAATTTAAAAATTTGATAGGTTAGTGTAAGAACTAATTGAGTTTCATTGGAAAGGGTGGTGTATAAGTTAAAATTTTCAGTTAAAGAAAAATCACACTGCATGCATTATGATTTATAAATCTCATATCACCTGCAGATCCACGTCGACAAATACGTGCAAAACTTTCCCCAACAAGTAAGAAACTGTCAGGAATAGCTTCATCCAGAATATTTCTTCCGACATATAATTCTGTCGCGCATTCTTCTGCTCCATCAATAAGTTGAATTGTGATCTGCTCGAATAACAAGCTAATTTTTTTTGTCAAGAATAAACTTCAGCTGTATCAATGATAGATATGTGTGAGTTTTGGAGACAATATTGAAGATGCCACATTAATTGGGCGATTTTCAAGCAGCTGGAATTAAACAGCTTAAAATTTTGTTACCTAGTAATTTCAGGAACTCCCTAGATAGAACCCACGATTAAGTTCATTCATAAGTCACTAAGGAAACTTTACCAGATTGTTGAGACATAAAGTTTAGCAGAATTGCTTAAAAAGAACAAGTCTCTTCTTGTTTTCATTAGTTCAAATTTTTTTTATTTAAAAGAAACAATTAAAGAACCATCACCTAAACAACCCATTTTTACAAAATTCCATGCTGGAACCCAAGCCACTTGGCATACCGACACTTAGTTGGGAATGATTTCTGGATTGACCGCAAAGTGTTCCTTTTTTATTTCACTTATTTCTTTATTTATGTTACGGTGGATGCAGCAGGCATGATAATCAACTAAGAAATCTTCAAGACTGACATCTATGCCCTGTATCCATGTGACATTGTTTGTATCAGAATAAAGCAAAGTTGTAGTAGATTCACTTAAATAGGCCACTGGACTCATCAAGATACACAAAACCCAATGTTGAACTCAGAAATCAGTTTCCCTCGTACTGGGGAACCCTTGGGCTCAGATCCCCATTTGCAAAATATGTCATGTCATGTCATGATGCAGGAATGTATTTGTTGCTATGATTGCAAGACATGGATGTTTATCTGTTGCTATGATACTGAACTTCTTTCTTTCTAGCACCCATGGATCAAGAAAATGGTGAGCAATTTTTAAAAATACTTGTAACAAAATTTATGCAACAAGAATGTAGTAGTTTGAAGACAAACTTACATTAACAATCCTGTAATATATTATATGTATTTTGCATAGAATTAATCTGATAGGAAATCAGAAATTTGAGTAAACAGTATGAGTAAACCATATGAGGATACTGTGATGAAAGCACTTTTGGAGCTTCCATTCTAACTTTGTCAGGAATAGATGCAAGTAGTTGTGACACCCTAGATACCAGTGTTCTACTATATGACATGAACCTTGGACCAGTTTTTTCTGCACTCCTACAGGAGTCTTCAATTTCTCTAACCATATGGTGTACCCCTTTCTTTGAAAGCAAACAAGAAACTAATAACCTGCAAGAAGTGAAATTTAAAAAATAAATATTCCATAAGAGCATATAGAAACATTAATTTTAATGCAACACTCGCTTCTGCCTTCGTTTGCGCAGTGGAAAGAGCTCCCTTATGGGAGAACGGTTTTGAGACTCACCCATGAATGTGGTGAAAAAAAAATCTCCCCCATAAATGTCTACAGGGAAAAAAAACACTCCCTGAACCTTGTCTACTTAAAATAACTGAGAAATAGGTGTAAATTGGACATGAAACCAATAAAAAAATTGACAACTCCGAAACCAATATGAATTTACATTTTAAAGCATACTAAATCTCCCACAATGTCCACATGAAAACACTAAGTTTCAATTAAAATGGCATGGCCGCATGGAAATCCCAAGTTGAATAGAACTTGCAGAAGTATACATGAACTCCAAGATTTAGCAGTAAGGACACCCAGAATAATCCCAATTTAAGATTCACAACAGAATTACTAAAGCCAGGACCAAACCACACAACCATGTTTTTAGCTATTATAATAGAATTCAAGGAAACATGTTCCAGTTCTCTTTTAAGGTCCACAAGATGTTTTTTCTTCCACTGTCATATTTTACATATTGATGTAAGCTCAATGAACTCAGGTAACAACCCAGAGACACTAACTACACCAATACACAAGAATGTAGTAGAGCAAGGACATATCAAAAAAATCACCAAAATCTGAAATCAAATCTCTCAAAGAGGTCACACACCTTTCCACATTTGAGCAGATTGCATTCGAGTCAAAATCTTCATTAATTCCATGCCGAGTAAGAGCAGGGACTAGAGCCTGAAGAATCTCAATTGATGGTCCACTTATGAAGAATTGATCATACACTTGTATTTGTGCCGATATAGGAATACAAGTCAGCCAATTTGAAGCAATATCTGCACATAAACCAATGGCATCAATTTAATAAAAGCAAGAGCCTTAAATTCTGAGTAAAAAATAATCCACTTCAAAATAATTCTTAAAGAACGTTGACCTAGATATTAACTTTTCTAAGACACTTCCAAACCTGTAAGTGCACTATATTCAATTCAAGTTCACTTGTCAGATATTTCATATTAATATTATTGCTGAATGGGAGATATAAAGCAAAGTCAGTGCTGTGGTGCTTTCAAGTGGAAGGCTGAAGGCAATTTACAAGCAATCAACTACACCCAACGATAAGAAACAAATAAATTCCTCATATATGACCAAGGCATATTGCATCCATATTACGATCATTGAGATATGATAAAACAACGAATTATGTTTTCTTTTGGCTATGTTCACAATGGAATACACTACAAGATACAACACTACCATTAATTGATCCAACGCAAATAAGAAAGAGGGTGGACTGAATACAGTTGCATGGAAAGCAATGAGATTTCTGAAATACAGACAAACTCACTTACTGTATAGAAGTACTCTAGCCATCATTGAAAATGCAGGTCCACCATAGAAAGCATGCTTCCAACAATTACTATCAGATTGACTCGGAACCACAGCATTGAGGACCTACAAATGTCAATAATGGGAGTAACATTTTTTGATAATTCATGACATGACTTTTACAAAATACAGTATTTCGTTACTCCAAAACCAAGTAGTTTAACTAGAATCTCAACAACATATTTTCAATAATTGCCGATGACCAGTCTCAAGATGGAGATAGAAGACGCACTTTATGTTTGTAACGATCATCAATACTACCTGCATTTTAAACCAAAAAATGGGAGTCAACATGACAATTCTGAAGCACATTATCCACATTGACAAGTGGGTAAGTATGCAATGAAGCAAAACGTTATGCAAGGATACCTGTAAAACAAATACAAATAAATTAAGTAGTCAAAATCAGATAATTCTAACTACCTAGCACATATTTCCAAAATTAATATAATCTAAAATTCTAAATCACGTGGAAATCCCTGAAAAACCTATCATATTAGACTACCAAGAGACATATTGTTCTCATGTAGTCAGAACCACATCAACTCCATTTGAAAAAATTAGGAAAAGAGTAACAAAAACAAAAAATTGTTAATAAAAAAAATAAACAATGATGAAAATTTTCCATCTTTTCAGCACATCGACTGATTCTCATTCAGAATCTCCTGTTCCATGTACTCTATTCCATTTCTATCTCAAAATGTTACCATATATATATAATTTTTTAATATTACAGTGAAATCAACAATTCAAACACACACACACACAAAAACATCTTTTGAAGACCATGTTATCTTTCTCATGATTCAAAACTCGAATTCCACCTTTCGAGTCAATTCGAACACAACCGGAACATAAAACGAGAAATAGTGGCTTCATTTACAAAACCTAGAAACACAAAGCATGCGAGAAAGAGAGAGAGAGAGGGGGGGGTCATTCGAACCGGCGAGGAGAGTGGAATCGACGGGGAACAGAAGGACGGCGAGGGAGTGGAGGGCGCAGATCACCTCGTCGACGCACTTCGATCCGTCGACAGCGGCGGCGACCTCTCCGACCCTCCGTAGCACCTCCGCTTCCATTCCTCCTCTATCTCCGCCGCCTCCGCCGTCTCCGCCGTCGCTGGTGAAGCTCTGCTTCTCTTTTCCTCGCACTCCACCTTCCATGGCTTATTGACAAAAACCTCCAAGAAAGCCAACAAATATCGGTATCGATTGCTACATTATATGTTTCGGCCGACTCGAATTCAAAGGTCCAGCGATTGTTTGGGGAAGCCCAGCCCAACCCAGCCCAGCCCAGCCCGATCTTGTCAACCCGATTACAGCCAGCGCAGCCCGATCCAACCCAACGCAAGCAAACCCGGCATATCAGTTTTTTTTTATTTTTTGGTATGTATACCATCAGAGATTGTTATTTATTTTTATGTCACTACGAATAACATATTTTTTTTTAATACCACTAGAATTTTTCTTAATGAAAAAATGTGTTCCTCTTTTATCTTTTTTTTTAGCTAAAATGAAATTTAACCATAGTTAGTTGTTAGTGAAGAAGTAAAAATGACAATATAATATTTTTCATAATGTAAATAATTAAAAATAATAACCTAATTAATCTCTTATTTTTTTCAAATCAATCATGTGTCATTGAGCCTTATACCTTCTTTCATTTTCTTTTAATCAAGATATAAGTTTTTTTTTTAATTTGTCATTTTATAATATATATGATTAATTATTGTCAAAATGATTTTATTTCATTTATACTCAAGTAAGTATTATTAAATACTATATCTTATCTTAGTAATAAACAGTTTATATATTTAATTTTTATGTTTGGATTTTACATGAAATTTATCATTTTCATATAAAAATTAATATTTTTTTATTTTTATAGAAGAATCCAAACTTTTATATCTCGAGACTTTATTTGAAAACGAGTTTTGGGTGTTTCTCGGTTTACAGAAATCGAGTCCCCACTCCATTTCCAAACAGAAAAAATTGGAGCTTAATTAAAAACTGTAAATATTTTTTTTATAAAAAAAAATAAATCAAAAGTCAGTTTTTTTTTTTATAATCAATGGAAAAGACAATTTCTTACAAATTTAACTTTAAGCCCAACTTATTGAGAAAAAAAACTAATGCTCAACTGCATCCCTGGGTCACAGCAAATTGGGCATTATCTCATGCGGAAGAATGCATGACACATTTGGCTAAGGAGGAATTCAGCATAGATAGAAAATTTAGATTAAACAATTAGGTACCAGCTGCAAGAGTCAGTTTCAGTGGCTGACTCATCAGAGTTGGTATATGTATTTGCTGATGGTAGCTAGCATGGATTTAACAACAAGGGCAGGAGGAGCAGCCTTTGTTCTTATATCAGAAAAGACTGTATTTTAGATACTGAGCTTCGTTCGTGGCCATGGGCTACCAACCCCTATACATATGGAGGTTTGAAGCTATTCTTCTTGGCCTTTTAGAAGTGCATGCATGAGGGGGTATAAGAATATCATGGTATTTACTTACTCCCAGTACTTAGTTAATATTTTGAATAGTAATTCAGAACCCAAGGGATTTTGTAAGTAGTACAATAAGCACTACGTTTATAAAAGCTGATAGGCGGCCCTCAGTGCGAGGTCCGGAATGTCTTGCGAGGTTAGCCCGAAGACGACAAAGTTCTGTGACTAGTAATGTGAAGTGCGAAGAATGGTTTAGGCAATTGATGGCGCCTTTTTCCTCTTCCTTTGTTCAATTTAAACAGCAGTTGGAGGCTGAGTATTTTGAGCATTCCTCCACTGGTGTACAAAGATAGTTGATGATATAAAAAACAATAATGATGATGCACAGGCCCCATTTTACAGGTCCCCCCCGTATAGGCACTATGAGATGGCACAAGTGTGAATACTTATTTTATCATTTCTGTCTTTTTCAATAACTAGTTGTTGTGCATGTGCAAATGCACATAAATAAAGTTTAATGTATTTTTCAATAACATTTATATCAATAATTTAGTTACAATAACATCTTAATCAAAATATGACTCTAAATGTAAGAAATCTAATGTCTATTTATCTTTCCATTTAATCAAAATATCTACTTTTTTCCTATGAAGATACCAAACCCGCTATTATGTAGTTGTAAAATTAATTATAAATTACTCAATAGGTTATTATAATTTAAATATAAAAAAAACCAAAAAGTAAACCACACTTGATAAGTACATTAGGCCCAAAAACATGATCTAAGCATATGAATACTGTATTCATACATAATTGATCAACTCAAAAAATCCAAATAATTCAAAACTTAGCGAGAGATGTTCAAACGGACCATCTCACGTCAAAATGAATCCATCTAGAGGACTGACATTAGAGAAAACAAGAGAATCGAAACAAAGAAGTGAAACATAGAAAACAAATATGAGGAAATAAAGTTATAAATAAATTATAGGAAGAAAAAATACATTAAAAAATCTTCTCAATATAAGATTTACCAAAATGACTATTTTTAAAAATTCTATAAAAAAGTCTCTTTTAACAATGTCATATTTAATTATTAAAATATTTTGTACTCTATTTTTATTATGAAAAAACAGCATTTGATTTGGATCATAGTTCATGATAACAAAACATGATAATACATTAAAATAAATCTATAGTAAATTATATGCATTTGAATGTTTTTATATATACCAACTTTAATTAGATTAATATATTTATTAACTTATAATTAAAATCAGATATCATAATATTATCATGATAAGAGGATCAAACGAATATAAGTATTTATATTCATGAAAAGAGTATTCCTTGTTCTTTGTCTGAAGCATTATCATTTTACTTAGGTCTGATTGTAAAATTTGATATTCAAGATATAATTCTCTATAAAAAAAATTAACCTATTTTCATAAGGAAATATCGGTCTAAAATTATATTCCAAAGAACCTAAGAAAAGAATACTACTCAATTATATTTTAAATAGATTGAAAACTAATCATATTCTAATTTTAACCCTTACATATTGGAATATAAAATTTTGATAATTGTAATATCGTGATAATACATGTATTTTTATTAAAAATGTTGGTACTCTATTTTGATTAAGAAAAAAATAGTAATTGATTTGGAGCATAGTGCATGATAATACATTAAAATAATTTATATAAATTATATGTATATGAGTATTTTTATATATACCAACTTAAATTAGATTAATATATCTATTAACTTATAATTAAAATAGGATATCATAATATTATAATGATAAGGGGATGCTTATAAAATCAAAGAAATATAAGTATTTATATACAAGAATGTAGTATTCATCGTTCTTTGTCTAAAACATTATCATTTTACATGGGTCTTTCTGTAAAATCAATGATATCCAAGATATAACCCTTCTAAAGTTTTTTTTTTTTTTAATCTATGAAGATAAGAAAAATACCGGTTTAAATTCATATTCAAAAGAATTTAAAAAAATTTCAAATTCATAATTTAAATAGATTAAAATCAAATCCTATTCAAATTTTAAACCTTATAAATTGGAATTTAAAATTTTTATAGCTGTATGATAACACATTTATTTTAATTACAAGAATATTTTGTACTCTATTTTGATTATGAAAATATCATAATCAAAATATGTTATAAAATATTTTTTTATAATATCTATTGAAAATTTATATAGATTTCATAACATCTGGTTATATGCTAAAAAAATCTATGAGATCAAATCCTATTCAAATTTTAAACCTTATAAACAAGAATGATATAATTTTTTGTTACTATAATTTTTCAATAATTCCCTCAATGAAATATTTGAAACTCAAAGTTTATTATGTGATTTGGATAATATATATCCATAATAAAAATGGATTTAACATTCAAATTTAAATATAAAATTAAAACATTTTTCATAATTTTATTGGCAATTTAAAATTCCCGGTTCACATTTGAGGAAATTAAGAAATTTTAAATTTTTGGCCATATCTAGATATGATTAACATAAAAAAAATATAGTACTATGCAAATGAAAAACAAAATTTATAAGGCGGTTAAAATCATATTAAAAATTAAATAAACCATATTAGATATCATCATATCCGTTATATATATCCTAAAATCTATGAAATACCATCATATTCATTATATATATTCTAAAATCTATGGAATTAAATTTTTGCCCATTTCTAGATATGAATAGCATCAAAGTGTCTAAATACCATGCAAATGAAAATTTACAAATGAGAAGACGGTTAAATTCATATAAAAAAATAACTAAACTTTAAATGGACATCACAATATCATTTATGCAAAATATCCAAAAAAATCTTTTCAAAGTTAGAAATACACAAATCAGTTACTCTTTAAAATTATATCTTAAAAAGTCTCATTTCACAATTTTAGAAACTAAAAAGATTAACATACACTTATACAATTTTTAAACTCTAATCATAATTAGAACTTTTCATAACCATTATCTAATTGAAAAATAATTTTAATATAAGAAATGATTATAATTTGATAGTGATTTTACATGTTATTAAATTTTTTAAGTATGCTATAAACAATGTTAAAACTGTCAAAATTGTCAACAAGAATTTTTTTTTGATATTTCCTAACTTTTTAAAGTTTTTTAAATTTTTTTAATTCATTTCTCATAAATGCCTTGCAAAAAGATTTTTGTATAATATTAAGCAAGTGCCCAAAAGACTATAGAAAGTTTTAAATATCTAAATTTTTTTTTACAACAAATAGTTTTTAAATAGTGTTTTTAGATATACAAAAATAATAATAAACTTCATGCACAAATTTAAAAAATATTTTATTATTTATTAATACTTTTTAGTTGGAGTGTTAAACATTTAAATATATATGATAATGTTTAAATAGTAGATAATATAAGGGTAATTAAGTCATTGTACTTTCTAAAATAGTAAAACAAGACTTTTTAGGGATAATTTTAAAAAGTGGTTGATTTATGTATTTTTAAATTTTAGACGTTTTTTTTGGGTATTTTCCGTATATTTTATATATATATTCTAAAATCTATGGAATTTCATCATAATAAATTCATATATAAAAAAGGAAAACCTATTTTGATATTACCCGGAAAAAAAAAGGGAAGACGGCAATATATTCTTTTTTCATGAAAAGCTAATTCAAGGAAAATATAGGATAGGAAAATTGATTTCAATTGGGTGAATAGTTTATATATTTATTAATCTATAATTAAATTCAGATATCTTAAATATTCTCATTATTAGGGATGCTTATAAAATGAAAGGATATGGAAGATATAATTCATTATTAGTTAAAAAAAAATAATACTCTACTTTGATCATGAAATATCATAATATAGGAATGAAATTATATTGCAAAAGATATATGAATAAATTCCAGTTCCACTCCTGTGCTACTTCCAATCAGAATAGAGAAACGGAGAAGCATCTGTTAAGGGAAAAATAATATACTTATGCGAGATTTCTTTTTTTGACTTTCAAGATAACAAAGGAAAAAATGTGAGAATTAGTGAATTTTTTTTTTTAAATGGGGAACTAAAGAAAAAAAAAAACATTTTTAGTGTTGTCTATCTACAAATGCACATGGACAAAGTCTAATATAAATTTTTATTAACATTCATGTCAAATTTTGGCCATTTCAAGACATTACTAATTAACATCAAAGTTTCTGACTAATACGCAAATGAAATATAATATTTAAATAGATTTCATCCAATTTTTATATATATCCTAAAATCTAATGAATAAAATCAATTTAAAAACTTTTAAAACATATTGTGAAATTATCGAATTCTTTATTATAATCTATTTTGATTAGGAAAATATTGGAATCAAATTATAATGTAAAAATTCTATAAATAAAATCATCTATGAAATGAAATAAAAAAGTCTATATTACCATTCACGTGTAATCAAGTAAGCGTCTTTTTGGGGAAACGGAAGTAAGTGTACATGAATTATGAGTAAATAAAACACTTAAAGCAAAAAATAAATCAGCTGTGTAATTAAAATAACAAGAAAATAATTTAAATATAGAACCACTTACATGAAGGACACAATACTTTTATATGCACCGATTGATTTCCTGAAATAATACACTCGATAAAGTAAAACACATTAGTCTTTATACAATACTAAACAAAATTATTCAAAGATATTAAAAACAAAATATACACAAAATAATATTTTTTTTTTAAAACTTGAATTCTTATTGAAGAGGTATTGTATTATCCTCTGAATTTTAAAAATGCAATGAAACAACATAAACCAACAAAAATATTCATTGAAAAATATAATAAAATACTAAAAAATCTAAAACCTTGAAATAATATTAATAATAGTATAAACGGAATTAAAAAAAGAATAACAATAAAAAATATTGAACATTGAACCCAAATGTCATAAAGCAATTGGAAGGATGTGGTTATTACTTACCAGAATCCATGGTAGCAGGTAGAAAATAATAAATATCATCTAGAGAACCCAAATTGGATGCTGAAGTCCCCACCTGAAATTGATAAAATTCTAAGAGAATAGCAATTTATTGTGATCATGAAAACTATAGAAGGCCAGATCTTATCAAATGTACTTAATAATCTATATCTTACTATATACGCCATACTATCTCATCCTTAGTGAAAATTGCCTCAGATACATCCAATTTGATGGCCAACAAAAGTAAGCAAATCTCCACGCTAAGATTCACATATCTGTTCTGATAAAACAAATCATTTCTATTTTGTACGAAATAAAGTTAATATATATTTTGAATCAGTCCTTTTAAATTGTTACTGTAAAGAATATCAACAAGAATTGTTCCTGAAAAAAATTGTTAGGTGATAGGTACAATTATCCACTTCCAACATATGAAAATATTATTATATGGAAGTAATTCGAGTTGCTAGCGCGAACGAATAGGAGATATAGTTGTGAGGATTTGCATTTAACAATTGCTTGTTATGTGCGGAGCGTATAATGTCAGTTAATAATGCACATACATTTGTAATGAAAGATGATAAAGTTGATAAGAAAAAGGAATGCACATGTGTTTGAGTATATAAAAATAAAATACATGTAGACTTGGTAGGAATGAATCAAGAGAATCCAATCAGATGCCATTATCTTTAACTGAAAAAATGATAATTTCATTAAAACAAGTCCCTTTCCAATTTAATTGAACACTACAACATACAATAAATTATGTTTCTCTCCTAAATGGGAATCCACCAGAGTAAAAGTGCAATCATATTGCTAGGCATATCATCAAACATATAGCAATCATATGAACTATGAAACACCAGAATCTAGTGACTATATCACAGTCATTAAATCAATATTTTGACATTGGCAATGAAAATTAATGATAACCTAAAGCAAACACCATCAAAAGAAAGATTGACTAAGCAAGAGATGACTCCAACATTAGAGTAAAAAGAGAACATGACAGTAAACACATTTGAATCCCCAACAAAAAGAAACAGCTTCAGAACTGATAAATATAATCATATCACCTCCTTGTCGATTCCGTGCGAACACCGGCTTTTGAGTCCATCGTTGTTGCCTCACGATCCGCGTAACCCCAGAAAGTCCTTGATGTCGAACTCCTACCTCCAAGGGACCACAGACTCGATCATCACGAGCGCGTCCTCTACCTTGCAGTCGGGAGTGGAAGAATTTGAGGAGGATCAAATCCTGTAAACATGAAAAAGCCAAAATAAGTTTTTTTAAGTATCCCAAATCATACCCAATTTGTCGTTGGGATTATTGAGTGGTAGGGATTTTACATTACATGGCTTCTTGAGAATGATATATTGAGAATGTGAAAGGAAGGGGAGTCAAATAGTCGGTCAATGGTGGGGAAAGATTTTAAACAAACAGTAAATGTGAATATGAACCATTAAACTGAGAGGCTCTTCATTTAGAAATAATTTATTGCAGAATGTTAATGTCAATGGTTGAGTGTAATGCGCCAGAGTAAAAACGTGTCAAATAAATATGTTAATTAAATTTTATTTAGGATATAAAAGAAATTTTAAAAATCAGGAAGAATAAACATGTCAAATAAATATTTTTCATGGATTTATACTTTTATATATATAGTATAAATATAGATATAGATAGATAGAGCATTTTACATGCAGTGTAAATATGATTTAGATTCTTCAAAGTACAAAAACAAATATAAATGTTTTTTTTCTAGGATACACATGATTTGTATTTTTTTTTTTTTGTAGGTAATTTAGTGACTACAAATGAAATTTATTCTATTGGAGTCTTGAATGTAAATGAAAAATAAAGTTGGGTCCCAATAGTTTACATTTTTTATTTTTAATGTTTTAATATATATTGTATTGGATTATTAATTTTTTGGCATAATTATGACGATTTGTTAACAGTTTATTTTACATATATAGTCTACAATCATAATTTTGAAATTATATAATCAAGATAACGTGAATATTTGAGTTTTTTTAAATTTTCTTGTGTATTTGCATCTAAGGTTGAATTCATTGTTGAGTTCACATGAAATTCAAATCCGACTTTGGTTGATATTATGAATCATTGATTCTTTGGGGCGTTAATAGAGGGGACAAATCTATGTGAATTGAGTGAAAGCTAATCAAATATGGGTGAATTGATTAAATGTTATTTATTGGGTTGATTTATCTGGTGAATCACTTATTGTTTGTGGCGTTAATAGAGTGGAGAAATCCAAGTGAATTTAGTAAATGCTAATAAATACGTGTGAATTAAATAAATGCTAATTGGTGTGAATTGAATAGATTCAACAAATGCTAATCATTGATTGTTTGGGGAGTTAAATAATACTATTTTTTTTTTACACATTCAAAATTTAAACATGACATTTTAATATAAATGTTTTAACAAATATTGCAGTGAATTATTTTTTGGAATATTAATGATTAAAATTGGATTTGTTGACAATTTATTTTACATATATATGTACAATCATAATATATATTTGGAATTCTATAATGAAGATTATGTGAATATTTGATACTTTTTTTTTAATTGCATTTTGTCTTTGCATATGAGATTAAATTTATTGTTGAGTTCACATGAAGCTCAAATCTGAACATGTCTTCTTCTTTTTTTACAACCAATTTTTTTTTTGTGTATGAGTATTTTATATGTTGGTTTTTTTTATTAGGTTGCATGTTACATTGAATAACTAATTGTCATTAATAATCGTTATATATTTTTATCTATTAGGTGTAAAGAGTGGTATCCGGATTTCTTTTAAAATCCTATTTTTTTGTATGAGTATTTGATATATTCGTTTATTTTGTTTTATGATTTATTGGGTTAGGTTGATCTAGTGAATGACTAATTGTCTTTAAAAATGAATATATTTTTTTAATTTTTTTAATATTATAAGTAGGTGATCCAATATCAATTAGTTGAAAAAATTAGTTGTATAGGAATAAAGATGTGTGAATGAATTGCCATGGGAATACAGGATTGATATATAAAAGATATGATATAATAAAATGTATGTATTAGAATAAATTATGAATGACATTTAAATGATGTGAATAGATTTTTATGGAATTGAATATAATTGTAGGGGTAAAATGGTGAAATGGTTGTAATTAAAATGATCCGAATGGATTATAATGGGTTTGAATTGATTGTTAAGGATAAAATGGTCATTTGACAGATTTTTGGATTAAAAGACTTTTATATAGTAATATAATATAGATAAAATCAAATCAAAGGAATATAAATATTTAACATAAAAGTATTTTTGAATTATGCAAATGAAAATAAGAAATATTGATAATATGGATGAAATCATTATAAGAGTTTTAAAAATTTAAATAGATATCATCACATCACTTACACATATCCTAAAATCCCTAAAATCTATGGAATTAATTATTTGATGATTTCTAGATATGAATAACATGAAAGTTTCTATGTACCATGCAAAAGGGAAAACAAATGAAGATGTAAATTCATATTGAAAATTAACTAAATTTTAAATAGATATCATTGTATTTCTATACAGATCCTAAAATATATAGAATTCAATCATAATAAAAAAAAATTAAAAATCAAATTTTCTATATACCATGCAAACGAAAAAAAATAACTGAAGATGAATAAATTCATATTGAAAATTACCTAAACTTTAAATAGATATCATCATCGTATCTTTTATATAGATCCTAAAATCTATAGAATTCAATCATAATAAATTCAAAAGAATTTTTTTTTTAAGATAACGAGATAAAAAATTGTGAAGACGGCTACACATCCTGTATCATGAAGAGCTAAAATTGAGGAAAAAAAATTTTGATAGGAAAATTCATTTATCAAAAGATCCAAAGATCTATGTCTCATCATCACATGAACCCCAAATCTGCAACAAAAAAAAGGGCCTATCTGAAAAAACAACTAATCCCATCCCTAGAATCAATCATTTATATATTTAAGATCGTGATATAGGCCACCTGAAGATGTGTTAAGCTCAAACAAATGCCTCTCTGAAACGAAAATTGGGATTTTGAAATGAACAAATCACAAAATTTCATATTCTAAATAAATGACAAAAAAAAAATTAAACAACTGAGTAATCAAACAAACTAAAAAACATACCCGTATCAGAAAAAAAGATGAACACCACCTCCACATTCCAAAATTTTGAGAGAGAGAAGAAAAAAGAGAGAGATGATAGATCCATTTATCCAAATGAATGGGGATGACAATGAATGGGTATTCAATGTTGCATAAATAAATTTGAGGGTTTGTGGAATAGCATAAGCCATTGTCTCTAGAAGAAGATGAGGGGATTGAATGGAGAGGGGATGAATGATGAGGAGATTGAATGGAGGGTGGATGAATGAGAGTGACCGTTTCATAGTTGGAGGTTGAAGGGTGTATTGAATTTTCATAATATAATTTGGAAATCTAAAATGAAGAGATTACATTAATATTTGATACCTTTTTTAATGTATCAACATGTCTTTGCATATGAAATGGGATTTTTTTTTTTTGGGAATAATATTTTGAATATATTTTCATTTTATAAGGATCCTCTTATCATAACAATATTATGATATTCAAATATGATTATAATAAAATAATAAACATATTAATATAATTTTAGTCGGCATATTAATGTAATTTAATCATAATTGATGTAAAGGAATTTTTTCATGGATAAGTTGGCATATGAATATAATTTTATCATAGATGATGTAAATTATTAATATTATTTTATGATATATCTATAGTAGTCATCATATAAGTATGATGAAATGTAAAGCTTAAAATTTTAATGTGTCATGCATGATATGATGAAAATATGAATAAATTATTGATGAAATTACAATGATATGAATGGATTTTCATTGGATTAAATCTATCGTTGAGTTCACACAAAGCTCAAATTTGAATTTGTTCATTTTTATAGCAATAAATTTTTTTTTTGTACCAGTATTTTATATGTTTGTTTTTTTTATTGGATTGCATTTTTAATTACTGTGAATTATAAAAAAATTTGTTGGGTAGATCTTATTGACTATTGATTATTTGGGGCATTAATAGAGTAGAGAAATCCAAGTAAATAGTAAATCATAATCAAATATGTGTGAATTAAATAAATGCTAATAGATGTGAATTACATTAATATTTGATACTTTTTTTTAAATGTGAATAGAAATGTAATTGAATAGAAATGTAAGGGTAAAATGAAAAAAAAATGGTTGTCATTAAAGTGGTGTGAATGGACTATAATGGGATTGAATGAATTGACAAGGACAAAAAGGTCAAATGGCAAGTTTTTGGTTTAAGAGACTTTTATATAGTAATAAATATAGATTACTCCCCATAATAAACGAGTTGGTTACAATGGCTGATGTGTCATGATTTTTTGAATTTGTTTGGAGGATCAAATCCCATTATTTTTTGTAATTAATAGTCTTCTTTCTTTTGTTTTATAAAATGAAAAAAAAAATACATGATCTGTTTGTCTATCCATCTACGGCTTCTTTTTCTTGTCTACCTAAAATAAGATTTGTATTTGGGTCACATCCCTTGTTTGCATTTGTTATAATTTTTTTATTATTGAATTTGATGCTAAATATTAAATTCGATTATTCTTTTACAACATTTTTTTAAGAACATATAAAACCATATCAGAAGGTTGTTTTGGAGGTTTTTCAAGCATTGATTTGTTTTTCGGAGGACTTTTCAACCTTCGATCAGATCGGAAATCATAATTGAACGATTGGATGTCATTTCCAATGTTTGTCGATTTAGGTGCGACCTTTTATTTTTTGTTTGTTTTGCATTTGTTACAGTTTTTTTTTATTGAATTTGGTGCTAGATGTTAAATCTAATAACCTTAAATCTGGGGCGTTTAATCTTTAAATTATTTAACAATTATATCTGGAAGTCAGTTACATTGTGGAATGTAACTAACTTTTAATTGCTTTATATAAACGAAGTCAATTACATTTACAAATGTAACTGACTTTTAATGCAATTTATTGTTAAAATTAAGTTACATTTTATAAATGTAACTGAATTTTATTCCGAACTCTAATTTTATACTGTGATTTGTGTTTCATTTTTGCATTTATTGAAAAAAAATTGCATCCATCACAAATACTTTGTTTGATGATTGGAATCGAAAAATTACAAATTAACAACAGTGTTTTAAAAAAATAACGTTGATTATTCCTTATCGCCATTGTTTTCTGGTTGAATGAGAGCCGCAAACAAAAATTTGGTCTTTTTTGGTATTTTTTATGAAATGGGTTTTTTGAATGATTTCGTTTTTCAGTTTCTTTTTAAAAAACCCTAGAGAATTTAAATTTCGATTCTGTTTTCATAAATGTAATTAATTGTTTCTTTTTTTAATTGGTTTTGAAAAAAAAATAGGTTTCTTGAAATGAATTGAATATGTTGATATGTTTTTCGACAAAGGTGGAGATTGATTTAATAAGAGAGAAAATAGTGGGTTTTAAATTAGGGTAATATTGTATTTTGCTTTCTTAATTTTTTTTAAAGTCAAACAAGCAATCAATAAGATAATGACATTGCTTGTGAATTGGGTCTAAATAGTGGGCCTGTGTAACATGATTCTATAAAAAATTGCCCTTTTGCGTCATCCAAAAAAAAGGGTAATTAGTACTTTTAGACCTCGGAAATTGAATATTTACAAAAATAGCTCCGCCACCCAAATATTTGCAAAAACTAACCCCGCTGAAATTTTGTGCTGATAATCCGTCTCCAGTATTTTAATCCGTCTCCAGCACAAATCACCCCTTATTGGGTATTCACATTGGTTATATAATTCGTCTCCATCCAGAGCACGTCCTATATATACCCCGCCCCAGCAGAGAAACCCTATTCACCATTTTCACCCTTTTTTTTTTCCCTCCAAAGGCCCATTTCCAACCCCCCAAACAGTTCTTATACATTTAAATCAATTTTCAAAGACCATTTTTAATCCATAGGTAAACATCAAAACTCTAAACAATTTTTTAAATTTATTTATTTATCCAATTGTTATGATTTTATGTATAAATTTTTTTTATTATTGACATGTTGAATGTGTGATGCTTTGTTAAATGAAATGTTAATTTTTTTGTGTTTGGTTTATTGAGAATTTCTTATTTGTATATATAGACTTTTAAAACTTAAAAAAATATGGTTAAAATTTGATAGTCATATAAAAACTTTTAAAAAAATTAAAAGGCCTTAGGAAAAAATTCAAAGGCGTCTTAGGAAACATTTTAAAAAATTCAAAGGCCATTTAGGAAATATACTTTGTATGTGTTGCATGAATGTTATATTGTTTAATATACTTGTATGTGTTGGATGAATTTTTTTTATTATCAATTGAGAAATATATTTACTAAGTTGAATAATTTATGGTTTAGATGGTAAAGAAATCCGATGTCCCGTTAATGTACTCTTTTAACGGGAGGATTGTTCAACGTGAAGATACTTCATTTTATGAAGGTGGTACCAGGAAAACCACCATCATACATAAGAGGATCTCTTATGTCGATTTGCTCCAAATGATGTACCATTTGACGGGGACCGATCCAAGTCGTTACAAATTGTCCATGAGTGTTGTGCATCCCACTCACGACGAAAAGAGTTTGGGTGCCTCTCTTGAAGATGATATGGGTGTGAAAGTGATGATAATGTTGTACCCAAAGCACGTGCATGTCATTCAAATATGGTTAGAGAAGGAAGAGATCATACAAAGAGGTCGTGACGCGATAAATTATAATGCAGAAGATTCATATCCTTCCATTGTTCGTGAACCATATCAACCTTCATCGTCGTCGTTTGTGTTATATATGTGTTACTTTTTGGCCTGCTGGTAACCATTGGAGCATTTTAGCAGTTTTTGAAAATTTTTGCATTTTTTCGATCGGAACCGCATAATTTTGGACTGTTAGCTATCGTCTGAGTTAGAGGACTCCGATTGAAAATCTAACTGCGTATTATGTGTCCTGGTGCCATTTTAAGCCACTCATGAAAATTTCATCGAATTCCGGCAACGTTTCCAAAATTTCGCAGTTCCGGGGCGTATCCGGGTTTTTAAGTCGCACACTATATAAGAGTGGGATCTAATTTCCGAGTTACTATTCATCATCCCTACCACTTTCATTTTCTCTCTCCCCTCTCTCTTTTTCTCACTTTTGAGCCCCCTAGACCCCTCAAACCTAAAAACCTAAAGCACGAGAAGTGTAGATCGGGTCCCGATCTACACTCCGGTGCTTTCAAATCCCGATTCCGGCGATCCTAGCCTCCCCGACCTCCCCTCTCTCTCCTCTGTTTCGAGCCATTTCGAGGGCCGTGATAGATCGGGGCGTGAGAGAGCCTTTGAGAAAGGTTTCGGCGCACGAAGAGCTACCGAACATCCTTCCCTCCCCTCGGTAAGCCTCTTTTCCCTATTTTTCATGCTAGATGTATGCTAGGGGGATGGTTTTGGGGTTGGGTGGTGGTCGGCGGCGGTGGGTGGCCGTCGGAGGGCTGTGGTGGCCGTCGGAGGGCCGTGGGGTGGTCGGAGGTGGGTGGTTGGGGTGCTCGGGCTGGTGGGAGATGTTCTCGGGCAGCAGGCAGAGCAGCGGCAGCGGCTCAGGCAGCGCGCAGGCTGGGCGCGCGCGGGCATGCGCGCGTGCGTGCGCGGGCGTGCGTGCGCGCGGCGTGCGCGCAGGCGAGCGCGGGAGGCGTGCTGTGCTGGTCGTGCAGGACGCGCTGGATGGGCTGGCAGTGCTGACGTGTGGGCTGGGGGTCTAAGGCAGCACAGGCAGTGAGCGCAGGAGCTGGCTGGGCGTGCGCGCGTGCGTGCGCGCGAGCGTGCGCGCGGGCGTGCGCTCGGGGGAGCAGCTGCGCGCGGGTCTGGTGCAAGGGCTGGTCGAGCGGCTGGTGCAGGGTGGTGCGTGCGCGAGGTGCTTGCCGAGGCAGTGGTGGTGTGTGCGCGGGGTGGTGGCCGAGAGCAGTGCGCGCGGTGAGGCGGCCGTGGTGCGCGCGAGGCGCGACGAGGCAACGGTGGTGCGCGCGAGGCGCGGCGAGGCGGCAGAGGTGCGCGCGAGGCGCGGCGAGGTGGCGGAGGTGCGCGCGGGGTGCGTGCGGGGCGAGGCGCCGCGCGCGGGGGCGTGCGGGGTGCTCGCGGGCCGGCGCAAGGCGTGCGGGGTGCGTGGGCTGAGGCGCGGCGGTGCACCCGGGCGGTCGGGTGGCCGTGCGGGTGGTTGCCGGCCGTGCGGTGGTTGCCGGGGGTGTTGGGTGTTTGTTTGGGTTTTGGGTATTTATTGTGTATTTAATGATATTGTGGATTTATACTTACCAGTAATACCCTGTCTTGCAGATCTCGACGGACGGTCGCGCGTCGACCCGATTCCGGTGAGTGGGACAACCCAACCCAGTTTGGGAGGCGTACATGCTTTGGGCGTGTACCGTCCTCCCCTGGGGCACATAGTTAGTATTAACTGTTATTTTAATCCATGTAAGCATGATGTGTGTGTAGAATGCATGCCGCCCTAGACTTGTATGTTAGGGACTTGCACCCTTAGGATTTGTGCATGACCCGTGCATCTTGTCACCCCGCTATCATGCTAGGAAAGCCCAACCTGAGCATGCGTCCTATTAGTTTGATTTATTTGATTAAATGCAACTGCGATATATATATTAGCATGCTTGGGAATATAGGGGGCCTTGCGAGGTTAACATTGAGACCCGGGTTAGGGTACTCCGTGTTCCTCGTTTGGTTGTCGGATGTCCTACATCGGGACCTCAGGTTACCCTCCCAAGGTCTCTTTTCCCCTTTTAATTATTTAATTCCCCGCATCCTGGTTATGCGCGCTGGTGGAATTCTGAGGAATTCAAGACATTAGAGTTGTAGAGATGTGCTGTCAGCGGATCCGAGTGGATCATATGCGATGGATAGGCTGTTCTGTTCCCTTCGTTGGATCCGTGTAGAGACTACCTCGGCGTTAGAAAGGTTGTCCCGTGCAGGGGCTCCATCAGTAGGCGCCTCCTGATTTGGTGAAGGACTGCGCTGAACGTGGAGTGGCCAAACGACCTACGGAGTGAGGAGAGACTATCGGTGGACCAAGGGTGACCAACAGCCTAGTCAGTCCCAAGAGCCTAGGTCACCTGTTGAGAGGTGAGGGTGAGGGTATGGTGGGCCGGCGATGCGACGACCCACAGGTTTATGTATGGATGATTATCAACCCGCTAAGTCCCAACATCCTTGGTCACCTATTGAGGGTGAGGGTGAGGGTGAGGGTATGGGGTTCGGCGATGTAACGAACCCCCGGATTGTGATGTTTATGCCTTTGGCTATGACTTGATTAAATGTGGTTAATATGAACTGTATGCATGGGTTGTGCTATTCACTGAGCGTGTGGCTCACCCCTCGCATATTATCTTTTTCAGTGATCTCTGAGGGAGGAGCTTCCCGAGCGACTACACCAGTAGAGGAGTAGCGCCGCGTCCCACGAGTTTTGAGGCCATCAGCACCCTTCTTTCTGTTGTATGTATATATTCTGTGCTTGGGCACCTAGTTGGATTATGTATGGATTTTATTGTGTATATATATGGACATGTTGGCTCTCACAGGACTTATGATTGTGTATCGAGTCTGTAGTATGTTTTGACTACAGACTCAGTCTTTTAGCTTCCGCATTTGGTGTATATATTATGTCAGCCCTGCTTTTATCTGTGTTGTCATTTTAGTGATTGTTTGTGGTATATTATTGAACCCCTGTTACTGATATCATATATACACTTGCCGCGTCCCGGGGACGGCCGCCCTGGGGCGTGACAAAAGTTGGTATCAGAGCCTGGTCCTGTCAGAGCCAAGTGTCTTCCTTTTCATAGAGATGAGTCCTAGGATTTCTATATGCGTATTCTGATCCTAGTGTCTGGTTTTCTTAGGTTGCTGATATGCCTCCTCGCAGAGGCACGCGCGGACGTGGTCCCTCTCGACCCTTGGAGGTCTCCGGACCTGCCAGAGTCGAGGATATTGGTGAGTCCTCAGGAGTGAGGCCAGACAGCGCAGGAGCCTCCTGCCTGGGAGCGCGCGTTTGCGCGGTTAGCAGATATGGTGGAGACCCAGACGAGGGTGTTGGCAGATCAGGCGCGGGAGATACAGGAGCTGCGGGCAGCCCGCGAGGCAGTACCGCAGGTTCCCTTGGCGGCAGATCCGCCTGTGGTGCCTGATACACCCCCAGTCCCCGTGGTGGAGATTCCGGCGGCCAGAGTTCAGGATCCTCAGAGAGGGAGGCGGGGCTAGAGGCTGCAGCGAGGGTCCAGCAGAGTGGACTCTCAGCCTTTCTGAAGCTCCACCCTCCCGAGTTCCAGGGTCAGACAGAGGACCCCCTTGCTCCCGAGAGATGGTTGATGGAGGTGGATACCATCTTCTCGACGATGCTTTGCACAGACCGCCAGAGGGTCTCCCTGGCTACGTTTATGCTGAAGGGTAGCGCCGCCGAGTGGTGGGCTACTAGATCAGTGGATATCCCAGAGGGACTGGAGCAGCTCACATGGGCGGGATTCAGGGGATATTTCTTGGAGGAGTATTTCCCCTTCTCGACGCGACAGATAGTGGAGCGGGAGTTTGAGCAGCTGACTCAGGGCACTATGTCCGTCGCTGACTACTCCACGCGGTTCACGAGGCTGTCCCGATTCGCTCCAGCTCTGGTGATGGACGAGGTGTCGAGGTGCCGTCGGTTCGAGCTCGGTCTCAGCAGTGCCATCCGAGTGCACGTCACCGCCCATGCTTTCACGAGGTTCTCCGACTTAGTGTCTCGGGCGAAGACAGTCGAGAGAGACCTCGGGATCCAGGTGCGGGCTCCGACCCCGTCGACAGAGCAGAGGCCACCCAGAGGTCAGGACAGAGGGCAGCGGAAGAAGAAGAGGGCCCGCTTCGAGCAGTCAGCGGCTCCCTCTCTTCCAGCAGATGTGGTGCCAGCGCGAGGCCCAGCACCCATCGCAGCCGTGCCGGTCCAGTCGAGGCGACCAGAGACGAGGCGCTGTTATCACTGTCAGCGCGTCGGGCATATTCTGTATAATTGCCCTGACGCTGGCCGACCCGCAGTGATGCCCCAGCAGCAGCAGTTGCAGCAGCGGCCGTTCCAGCAGCAGTTTCAGCAGCAGCGCCAGCAGCAGCAGCCTCAGCGCCAGCCGCAGCAGCAGCCTCAGCGTCAGCAGCAGCAGCCACAGGGTGGCCGTGCTGATCAGAGGAGGCAGCCAGCGCAGCAGGCGAGGCGTGCCCCTGCTCCTCAGCCTCAGTTCGTCCAGGGCCGTGTGGCAGCGCTTTCGGCAGAGGAGGCCCAGGCATCAGGCAGCGTGGTCAGAGGTATTGTTCAGATCTCCCAGCTTCCTGCTTATGTGCTATTTGATTCTGGAGCCACCCACTCGTTCGTGTCTCCTGCTTTCGCGAGACGGACGGGTGTGGCGTCCGCTCCTCTAGATGCTGTGTTAGAGGTGTCGTTGCCCGTGGGAGACCGGATTCTCCTCAGTTCGGTGTACCGAGGGTGCACGGTGGAGATCGCGGAGCATGAGTTCCCGGTGGAGCTGGTGGAGCTTGCGATCGCGGATTTTGATGCCATCCTGGGGATGGATTGGCTTGCAGCTAGTCATGCCAGCATCGACTGTTTCGCCAAGTCGGTGTCGTTCCACCTTCCTGGTCGGAGGTCCTTCCAGTTCATGGGCGATCGAGACGTAGCTCCTCTGGGGTTCGTGTCGTCCATGCAGGCGTGGAGGCTCCTTCAGGGTGGATGCGAGGGCTTTCTGGCTTATATTGCTCTGGAGGATGCACCGCTGCGGGCAGATATCAGTCAGACTCCAGTCGTGGCAGAGTTTCCCGAGGTTTTCCCCGACGATCTTCCGGGATTACCGCCGGACCGCGCGATTGAGTTTGAGATCAATCTGCTTCCGGGGACCGAGCCGGTTTCGAGGGCTCCGTACCGGATGGCTCCCGCAGAGCTGAGGGTGCTGAAGGAGCAGTTGGAGGAGTTGCTGGAGAAGGGCTTCGCACGTCCGAGTGTGTCTCCGTGGGGAGCCCCTGTCCTGTTCGTCCGGAAGAAGGACGGTTCACTGCGGCTGTGTATTGATTACAGGCAGTTGAATAAGCGGACAGTGAAGAACAAGTACCCGTTGCCGCGGATCGACGATCTGTTTGACCAGCTCCAGGGAGCGTGCGTCTTTTCCAAGATCGATCTCCGCTCGGGGTACTACCAGTTGAAGATCCGGGAGTCAGATATCTCGAAGACGGCCTTTCGCACCCGGTATGGGCACTACGAGTTCAGAGTACTGCCATTCGGGTTGACGAACGCGCCGGCGGCCTTCATGGATCTGATGAACCGGGTATTTCGACCCTTCCTCGACTCCTTTGTGGTAGTATTCATCGATGACATATTGGTGTACTCGAGGAGTCTGGAGGAGCACGCTCACCATCTTCGCACTTTTGGAGACTTGGCCAGACATCAGTTGTTCGCCAAGTTCAGCAAGTGCGAGTTCTGGTTGGAGCGGATGGCCTTTCTGGGCCATGTGATTTCCGGTGAGGGTATAGCTGTGGACCCGGAGAAGACGCTCGCCGTGTCGAATTGGCGTCGACCGTCGAACCCCACAGAGATTCGGAGCTTCTTGGGCTTGGCGGGTTATTACAGGAGGTTTGTGGAGGGTTTCTCCAAGATAGCCGTTCCTCTTACCCGCCTCACTCGGAAAGACGTTCGGTTCGAGTGGTCCCCTGCTTGCGAGGAGAGCTTCCAGGAGCTGAAGCGAAGGCTCACCTCAGCGCCAGTTCTTACCCTTCCATCTGGGAGTGGTGGGTTCGCAGTATACACAGATGCATCGCAGTTGGGTGTGGGTTGCGTCCTGATGCAGCACGGTAAGGTGGTGGCTTACGCGTCTCGTCAGTTGAAGCCCCATGAGCAGAACTACCCACCCATGACCTTGAGTTGGCTGCGATCATCTTTGCGCTGAAGATGTGGAGGCATTATCTCTACGGAGAGGAGTTCGAGCTCTTTACAGATCATAAGAGCTTGACGTATCTGCAGTCTCAGCCGGAGCTCAACATGCGACAGAGGCGTTGGGTTGAGTTCCTTACAGACTATGACTGTGACATCGCTTACCATCCGGGTAAGGCGAATGTCGTTGCAGATGCGCTCAGTAGACAGCCCCTGGGCATGGCCGCCCACATGGCTGTCCGTCGTTGGAGGCTTCTGGAGGAGGCCGCTTGCTGGATCAGTGTTCGGGAGACTCCTGCGGGTGGCTTTTTGGCCAGGCTGGTGGTGCAGCCGGTTCTTCTCGACGAGATCCGCACGGCTCAGGCTCAGGACCCGCATTTTATAGTCCTTTCTGAGGGCGTCGCCCGGGGCGAGCGCCAGGACTACCAGATTCGTGCGGACGGGATCCTGAGATTCAGAGGCCGAGTGTGCATCCCCGACGACGCAGAGCTGAGGCGGAAGATTCTGGACGAGGCCCATCGCTCGAGGTACACCGTGCACCCTGGTGGCACGAAGATGTACAGGGGCCTTCGTCGCGGCTACTGGTGGCGCGGGATGAAGACGGATATCGCCATTTGTTGCCCGTGCCTAGTATGCCAGCAGGTGAAGTCGGAGCATCAGCGCCCTGCGGGGAAGCTGCAGTCCATTGAGATCCCTCAGTGGAAGTGGGAGCAGATTACCATGGACTTCGTCTCGGGTTTGCCGAGGTCACGCTCGGGTCGCGATGCCATCTGGGTGATCGTCGACCGGCTGACGAAGTCTGCTCATTTCCTCCCCATCCGACTCACCGATTCTCTGGACACCCTGGCGCAGTTATTCGTCTCCGAGATTGTCCGACTCCATGGCACTCCAGTCAGTATCATCTCTGATCGAGACGCGCGTTTTACTTCGAGGTTCTGGCGTAGCCTCCAGCACGCCCTTGGTACGAACCTCCATTTCAGTACCGCGTTTCATCCTCAGACGGACGGCCAGTCGGAGAGGACGATCCAGACCCTTGAGGACATGCTGCGGGCCTGTGTACTCGATTTTGGGGGCAGTTGGGAGAGGCACCTTCCGTTGGTGGAGTTTGCCTACAACAACAGCTACCACTCGAGCATCCGGATGGCTCCCTATGAGGCACTTTATGGCCGCAGCTGCAGGTCCCCCCTGTGTTGGGATGAGGTCGGAGAGCGCCAGTTAGAGGGGCCAGAGATCGTTCACCAGACCTCCGAGATGGTGAAGACGATTCGCGAGCGTATCCGAGTCGCTCAGAGTCGTCAGAAGAGCTACGCCGACCGCCGTCGCCGTGAGCTCACCTTCGAGGTCGGTGATCATGTGTTCTTGAAGGTGTCCCCGATGAAGGGCATCTTCCGATTTGGTGTGCGGGGCAAGCTGAGTCCGCGTTTCATTGGGCCATTCCTCATCCTCGAGCGAGTTGGGGAGGTGGCCTATCGCATAGCTCTGCCCCCACAGTTGGCTCAGGCCCATGACGTCTTCCACGTCTCGCAGCTGAGGCGATACGTCCATGATCCTGCTCACATCATCCCGTTCGAGCCGCTCGTCTTCGAGCCGGACTTGTCTTTCGTGGAGCAGCCGATTGAGATCATGGACCGCCGTGAGAAGAGGCTCCGCACCAAGACCGTCCAGCTGGTCAAGGTGCGATGGCAGCACCGTTCCGGTGCCGAGGCCACCTGGGAGCTCGAGGACGCCATGCGTGACGCGTATCCGCATCTTTTCCCTTCTTAGATGTTCTTGTATTTATTTTGAGGACAAAATTTCCTAATGGGGGAGAATGTTATATATGTGTCACTTTTTTGCCTGTTGGTAACCATTGGAGCATTTTAGCAGTTTTTAAAATTTTTGCATTTTTCGATCGGAACCGCATAATTTTGGACTGTTAGCTATCGTCTGAGTTAGAGGACTCCGATTGAAAATCTAACTGCGTATTATGTGTCCTGGTGCCATTTTAAGCCACTCATGAAAATTTCATCGAATTCCGGTAACGTTTCCAAAAATTTCACAGTTCCGGGGCGTATCCGGGTTTTTAAGTCGCATACTATATAAGGGTGGGATCTAATTTTCGAGTTACTATTCATCATCCCTACCACTTTCATTTTCTCTCTCCCCTCTCTCCTTTTTCTCACTTTCAAGCCCCCTAGACCCCTCAAACCTAAAAACCTAAAGCACGAAAAGTGTAGATCGGGTCCCAATCTACACTCCGGTGTTTTCAAATCCCGTTTCCGGCGATCCTAGCCTCCCCGACCTCCCCTCTCTCTCCTCTGTTTTGGGCCATTTCGAGGGCCGTGATAGATCGGGGCGTAAGAGAACCGTTGGGAAAGGTTTCGGCGCGCGAAGAGCTACCGAACATCCTTCTCTCCCCTCGGTAGGTCTCTTTTTCCCTATTTTTCATGCTAGATGTATGCTAGGGGGATGGTTTTGGGGTTGGGTGGTGGTCGGCGGCGGTGGGTGGCCGTCGGAGGGCCGTGGGGTGGTCGGAGGTGGGTGGTTGGGGTGCTCGGGCTGGTGGGAGATGTTCTCGGGCAGCAGGGAGAGCAGCGGCAGCGGCTCAGGCAGCGCGCAGGCTGGGCGCGCGGGCATGCGCGCGTGCGTGCGCGGGCGTGCGTGCGCGCGGCGTGCGCGCAGGCGCGCGCGGGAGGCGTGCTGTGCTGGTCGTGCAGGACGCGCTGGATGGGCTGGCAGTGCTGACGTGTGGGCTGGGGGTCTCAGGCAGCACAGGCAGCGAGCGCAGGAGCTGGCTGGGCGTGCGCGCGTGCGTGCGCTCGGGGGAGCAGCTGCGCGCGGGTCTGGTGCAAGGGCTGGTCGAGCGGCTGGTGCAGGGTGGTGCGTGCGCGAGGTGCTTGCCGAGGCAGTGGTGGTGTGTGCGCGGGGTGGTGGCCGAGAGCAGTGCGCGCGGTGAGGCGGCCGTGGTGCGCGCGAGGCGCGGCGAGGCGACGGTGGTGCGCGCGAGGCGCGGCGAGGCGGCAGAGGCGCGCGCGAGGCGCGGCGAGGTGGCGGAGGTGCGCGCGGGGTGCGTGCGGGGCGAGGCGCCGCGCGCGGGGGCGTGCGGGGTGCTCGCGGGCCGACGCAAGGCGTGCGGGGTGCGTGGGCTGAGGCGCGGGGGTGCACCCGGGCGGTCGGGTGGCCGTGCGGGTGGCTGCCGGCCGTGCGAGTGGTTGCCGGGGGTGTTGGGTGTTTGCTTTGGGGTTTTGGGGTATTTAATTGTGTATTTAATGATATTGTGGATTTATACTTACCAAGTAATACCCTGTCTTGCAGATCTCGACGGACGGTCGCGCGTCGACCCGATTTCCGGTGAGTGGGACAACCCAACCCAGTTTGGGAGACGTTACATGCTTTGGGCGTGTATCGTCCTCCCCTGGGGCACATAGTGATTATTAACTGTTATTTTGAATCCATGTAAGCATGTTGTGTGTGTAGAGTGCATGCCACCCTAGACTTGTATGTTAGGGACTTGCACCCTTAGGATGTTGTGCATGAGCCGTGCATCATGTCACCCCGTTATCATGCTAGGAAAGCCCTGACCTGAGCATGCGTCCTATTAGTTTGATTTATTTATTTAAATGCAAACTGCGATATATATATTAGCATGCCTTGGAAATATAGGGGGCCTTGCGAGGTTAACATTGAGACCCGGGTTAGGGTACTCCGTGTTCCTTGTTTGGTTGTCGGATGTCCTACATCGGGACCTCAGGTTACCCTCCCAAGGTCTCTTTTCCCCTTTATGCATTATTCATATTCCCCGCATCCTGGCTATGCGCGCTGGTGGAATTCAGAGGAATTCAAGACATTAGAGTTGTAGAGATGTGCTGTCAGCGGATCCGAGTGGATCATATGCGATGGATAGGTTGTTCTGTTTCCTTCCTTGGATCCGTGTAGAGACTACCTCGGCGTTAGAAAGGTTGTCCCGTGCAGGGGATTCCATCAGTAGGCGCCTCCTGATTTGGTGAAGGACTGCGCTGAACGTGGAAGTGGCCAAACGACCTACGGAGTGGGGAGAGACTATCGGTGGACCGAGGGTGACCAACAGCCTAGTCAGTCCCAAGAGCCTAGGTCACCTGTTGAGAGGTGAGGGTGAGGGTATGGTGGGCCGGCGATGCGACGACCCACATGATTATGTATGGATGATTATCAACCCGTTAAGTCCCAACATCCTTGGTCACCTATTGAGGGTGAGGGTGAGGGTAAAGGGTATGGCGGTTCGGCGATGTGACGAACCCCCGGATTTGTGATATTTATGCCATTTGTGGCTAGTGATTTGATTAAATGTGGTTAATATGAACTGTATGCATGGGTTGTGCTATTCACTGAGCGTGTGGCTCACCCCTCGCATATTATCTTTTTCAGTGATCTCTGAGGGAGGAGCTTCCCTAGCGACTACACCAGTAGAGGAGTAGCGCCGCGTCCCACGAGTTTTTGAGGCCATCAGCACCCTTCTTTCTGTTGTATGTATATATCTCTGTGCTTAGGCACCTAGTGGATGTTGTATGGATTTTATTTGTGTATATATATGGACATGTTGGCTCTCACAGGACGTATGATTATGTATCGAGTTGTAGTATGTTTTGACTACAGACTCAGTCTTTTAGCTTCCGCATTTGGTGTATATATTATGTCAGCCCTGCTTTTATCTGTGTTGTCATTTTTAGTTGTTGTTTGTGGTATATTATTGAACTCTTGTTACTGATATCATATATACACTTGCCGCGTCCCGGGGACTGCCGCCCTGGGGCGTGACAGTTTGTTCCGTGTACCCAAGAGAATATGATTGAAGCAACACCGACCAATGCCTATGGGAGTGTCAATATATCACATTTGTAAGTATTATGTATTTATAATGTTTTTGGTGGGTGTATTCATATGTGTAAGTATAATGTGTTTGCATTTATAGGTCCCCATTTCATGACATGGGTTGGGACGATATTCGTGAAGGAATTGAAGTAAACAATGAAGAAGAAGAAGATCAAGAAGGAGGAGAAGATACCGAAGAAGAAGAAGAGGATCGTGAAGATCACTGGGTTGAAGGACCTGATACTGAGGAGGACCATGATGTGGGGAGAACTGCCATCCATGAATATAGTGTTCCTCAAATGTATCCTACACATGACCTCATGGAGCAAGCGGTGGCAGAAAATGTACATCCATGCATTTATGAAATCGGATCTTCTTCGTGTAATGAACTTGAGGTTGGTCAACTTTTCGCAAATAAGAAGTCACTCATTAATGTTGTCCGAATCTGGAGCATAAAGAAATGTGTACAGTGTTATGTGGTGAAATCAAATGCAGAAAAATACGTCGTTCAGTGCATAAATGATGGATGTAATTGGAGATTATATGCGAGGAGGGTCGGTGGTTCAGAAATGTTCAAGATTTCAACTCTGAGAGTTCCTCATACATGCTTAGATCCTCTACTTAGTTCAAATTACAGACAATTTAGTTCTGATTATATCTCACAGCTAATTATGCCAACGATTCGTCATAATTTGAGAATCAGTCCTACTGAGATAATGGACAGGATACGGTTATGTACACTGTCTTCTTATATCCTGACAATGCAGAATGTCAATGTCATGTTCCGAAGTTGTTTCACTATCCATGTGCACATGTCATAGCGGCCTGCGGGTATGCTCGTAGTAGTCATGGGAGATATGTGTCACATTTTCTTTCCTCAGAGTCATATAGACACACATATGAACCCCGATTCCACGCCGTTGATGATTAAAGCTGTTGGTCAATTTCTACGGAAAATGATCCTATCTTCATCCCACCGAATGTTAGGAGACAAGCGGGGCGCCCTGTATCAACTTGCCAACGTATGTATATGGCCTCAGGAATCCAAGTCTCAGATATACATATTCAATATGTCATGTGAAAAGCCACAGAAAAAATAAATGTCCACGTAGAAATACAAATATAGAGCATTGTACAGAGGTAGTGTGCTTGGAGAGAGGATGTCTGCAGGATCTCATTGTTTTTATTCTCTGCTACATAATATGTAAACCCCAATTTTCATCCATACATGCTTAATTTGTTTTTTCTGTGTTACTTAAGATTTTGTTCCAACGCAACTATGGTCGTGGGAGAGATTACATGTGGGACGACCGTCATTACATGATCCGGATTTTGTTCTTGGAGATCGACCTTTGGGAGCAAGGTAATGTCAATATTTTCATCTTCTTTTGTCAATTCATAGAAGATCATATTTCATTAAATTCCTTATTTCAGGTGGAAGGTGACTCAGAGGTTTGATGAAAATTCACGTGTTCTGATATACTATAGGGCACAACTGGACTATCAGCTTCAGTCGCAGGTGACTATACAATTAGCCATATATTTCACAAATGATATATTCTATGTTAATTGTGATACTAATTATAAATTTGGTTTTTGGTAGGTTATATGGCAGCCTTATGCTGGGACATATGAGACACTACCACCTGCATGTATGGATCATATGGAGTTGTGGACGGCTAGGGTCCCACTCATTTGCTTTGATATTGTGGAGATGCACGTGCCAGATCGAGTCGCACGTCAATTTGGATGGCATCAGGACATTCCATCTAATGTAGAGGCCATCGACCGAGTAAACAGACGAGGTAGACAAGATGTCAATTGGATAGTTTTTCACCAGACTTATATCGAGCGTTGGGACCAACGCTTGGATCACATCCACCAATTCTCTCATACCCGGAGTTCGAGGAGATATATGGAGTGGTACTGGGAGAGAACAGTCAGACATATCACACCTCCACCACCCCACAGTACCATCCAGGATATGTCGCACCAAATTCAGTAAGAATTTTAAACACGTGTTACATTTTTAGAAAGTGATAAATGATTTTATAACAACTTATCATATTAAAACTTTTGTTAACAGGGGGGGGGGGTTACACAGAACATTATTGAGGTGCTTGCAAGGGGGTTGGTCTTATACCCCAACTGCGATGAGTGGGATCGTATAATTGCTGTGGCACGTGACTATGCAGAGGCGATGATGGGAGACAGGGGACAACCTTCGAGTACCTCCAGTGCGTCTACAAATGCTGATTATTCTAAGGATGTTGTAGATGATAGTTTCGCTCACACCGAATTCACAATTGATGAGTTCTTCAATGATGTACGACTCGATGCAGAAATCGATGAGCAGCCACAACAACCAGCCCCAGCTCTCAATCAAGCTCTACAGATGACACTCCAGACATATTCGTGGACCACGCAGGGTTTGGTGTACTTCTACTATTGCCAGTTGGGGATCGGGCGAACAATTTACCACTCCGCCACAATCAGGTGTGCCGTCATCCACAGCAATTGACGTACCCTCTTCATTAGCACCTCCTGCTCCGAGAAAAGCTAAAAAGAAATGATTTATGAAAATATTTAGATGATTGTATTTATGGGATGTAAGACATGTTTATTATATTTATGCATTTTCATTTGTGTTTATTATATTTATGTATTTTCATTGGTGTTTAAAAACAGGAGTCAAGTGATTGTAATGGATTTATACAAATATCAATGCATTTTTATTATATTTATGCATGTTCAAGCAGGAATTTTCATACAGGTGAGAGAACCAACAATTTGTACAAAAAAAAAAAAAAATTAAGATTGAAAACGGATTATATATAACCCGTCTCCAGTGTAAATCCCTAATAAGGGGGTGATTTCCGCCTCCAGTATAAATGGGGTAGATATGGGTTAAAACACTGAAGACGGATTATACAGAACAAAATTTTAACGGGATTAGTTTTTGCAAATATTCAGGTGGCGGGGCTATTTTTACAAATATTCAATTTTCGGAGGCTAAAAGTGCTAATTACCCAAAAAGAAATAAAAAAAATTGTTACACCCATCCAGACCCAACAGAATCCCAAACCATACATATATGTCAACTGAGTCCTTCCGAGAAGCAATATTCAATAAAATCTTCTCTTCTCTTTATATATAAAAAAAAGAGTTCATATTAAAATAAAAAAAATTCCAAACCTATAGTTTCCCTCCTTTTCTCTCCAACCTCTCAATCCAAACAAAGAAACAAGAAAACAATCCTCCACAAAATGCCCATTCTCAAAACAACATTCCTCCCCCTCTTATTTTCCATCCCCACCAAACCCAAACCCCTCCCCCACCAACTACACCCACCACCTGTTTGTCAAAATTCCTCACTCACCTCCCCTCATCCTCCCACTCCTGTCCTCCAACCCCACCAACCCATTTGTCAAAATTCCTCACTCCCCACCCCTCCCCCTCCCACCTCCGCCTACATCCACCTCCCCTTCTGCCGCCGCCGCTGCCACTACTGCGACTTCCCCATCGTCGCCCTTGGCTCCTCCTCCCTAACCCCCCCAACCACTACCTCCGCCACTGACGACCCAAGAATCACCAATTACGTCCACCTCCTCCTCCGCGAGATCTCCGCAACCCCTCCCGCATCCGACCCACCCCTCCAAACCGTTTTCTTTGGCGGCGGCACCCCTTCCCTGGTCCCCCCGCACCTCGTGTCATCGATCCTTGACGCTCTCTGTGCAAAATTCGGGCTCTCCCCCTTGCCCGAGGTGTCGATCGAAATGGACCCTGGGACGTTCAGGGCGGAGAAATTGAGGGAATTGATTGGGGTGGGGGTCAACCGGGTGTCGCTCGGCGTGCAGGCCTTCCAGGAGGAGCTGCTGAGGTCGTGCGGGAGGGCGCACGGTGTTCGGGAGGTGGAGGAGGCGATCGGGATCGTGCGGTCGAGCGGGTTGGAGAATTGGAGCATGGACTTGATCTCTTCGCTTCCGCACCAGACATTGGGGATGTGGGAGGAGAGTCTAAGGCGCGCGGTTGATGCCCGGCCCACGCATCTTTCGGTTTATGACTTGCAGGTCGAACAAGGCACGAAATTCGGGCAGTGGTGAGTGATTGATCTTGGGTGCTGAGGGTCTGTTTGAAACCGATTGTCAAACTGAAATCGTTTTTCTAGTGATTGGTTTCGAATGGCTGTTTTTTTTAACTTTAGCTTTTGGGTTTTATTAGATTGCATTTGGAGAAGAGTTTGGAAAGCATTTCACTTAAAGTTGCTTTTGAAATTGGTTTTTTGGACTTGTCCGTTGGGAAACACATATTGAAAAGTAGCTTTTGGAATAAAGCTGCTTTTTAAGATGATTTTTATAGACCTTGACTTTTATTGGGATGCGCTTTTTTAATTCAGGAATCAATATTTGAAAGTAGTTGATGTTTGGCAGAGAAAGTTATTTTTCAATTCAAAAAATTGATTCTGACAAAAAAACGTTGTTTTTGAGCTTTTCAAAACACAGATTTTAAGGGAAAAATTAAAAGGAATCCAGCTTCCGATTCTGAATAAAGCTGTCTCGTTTGGTTGCACGATTTTAGTTTTTGAGCTTTTTAAAAAACAGAATCACATCCAAACGTGTAACCAAACAGAGTAACTACTCATGCTTTAAACCAGTTGTCAAACTTATTATGCTTTTGTGAAATCGATTTTCTGATAAACATTTCCGAACAGGTGTACTTTAGCTTTTAGTATTTGATTTTGGTTTTCGTGTGTTGGATAACGTTTGGAAGTGAAATTTGAGAAACAATACACTTAAAGCTGCTTTTGAAATTAGCTTTCCAATAACGTACTTTTGTTTAAGTCCTTGCAAAGCTGTTTTTCACGACTAATAAAGCTATTTTATTTGGAAACAAATTCAGATTAAGTTAGATTTTTACAAAAAAGTAAAACCTCCAAAGGTTGGTAATCCCATTTCAAATGTTAAAAGTTAATAAAAACAGCTTTTATGAAAAGTTTTCGTTTGTGTTGCCCAACGCATTATAAAAAGTTGGCTTAATAAAAAAGTTACTTTCAGTTTTTAATGCAAAAATGTTGATTTTTAAGAAACGAAAAAAATGCGTTTTCCAGGAATCAAGTCTATTTAAGTCACTTTATTCAAAATCTTATTTTTCAACATGTTTTCAAACGGACCCATCATGAGTAGCTTCTATAGAAAAAAAACTGTTTTTTAAAAATTGGTTCCATCTGAATTCAATTTCCAAAATCAATCCAGGTACACTCAGGGGGAGTTCCCTCTCCCGTCGGAGACCGAATCCGCTCGCTTTTACAGAACAGCCTCCGAGGCGCTCTCGAGCGTCGGGTATGACCACTACGAGATCAGCAGCTACTGCAGGGACGGATTCATGTGCAAGCACAACCTCGCATACTGGCAGAACAAGTCGTTCTACGCGTTTGGGCTCGGCTCCGCTAGTTATGTAAACGGATTACGGTTCTCGAGGCCGAGGTCAATGAGGGAGTACACGCGTTACGTGGAGAAGCTAGAGGGGGGCGCGTTGGATCACCTGGAAAACCGTGCAGGGGATGCGGGGGACCGAGCTATGGATGTGGTGATGCTGTCTTTGAGGACTGCAGGAGGACTGGATGTGAGGAGGCTGGGCAGGGAATTTGGTGAAGGCATTGCATTGGGTGTGTGTGAGGCGTTTAGGCCGTATGTTGAGAGCGGGCACGTCATCGTTATGGACGACAAGAGGAGGCCGTTGTCGCCTTCCGGTGATGATCAGAGGCTATCTGGGGAGGGCGAAAATCGGAGGGAGGTGGCTTACATTAGGCTTAGTGATCCAGATGGTTTTCTTCTGTCAAATGAGTTAATCTCCATTGCATTTGGAGTTATATCCCCATGAAACATTTCTGTCGTTTGACCTTCTATTTGTGTAAAACTGAAATGATATTTTAATGAGTGATGATGCACTCAATCCTTTTTACATGCAATATATAAACTCACCTAACACAATATATTTTTCATTAAGTACATATATTTTATTACAAAAAAATGTAAACAAATATGCTTACAATTCATAAGGAGTACGTATTTCATTATTTATAAAATGATATAATTCATTAGCTAAATATATTTCAAAAAATTAAAAATTAAAACACGGTGCAGATTTCAAGTAAAACTCCAGAAATGACCAATTTTTTATTTTAATACCATTTGACAACAAAATGTTGCGAAACATCTCTGTTATTAGAATATGGTTTTTCACATTAAGATTTATACCAGTTTTCATCTATGCATATAACAAATATAATTTCAAAAAACTATTAATAAACATAAGTGTATCAATCACTGCTCTCTTTTCCATATTTAAAATGAATTCATATTATACCAAAGACCAAGTAAAGATAAAAGTGATTTATATGATAAAGACAATTCATCAAGTTCTCAAAAAGAAAAGTGAGTTAAGTTCATAAGTATTATAATACCTTACATTATGATATACATAACAAATAAAAAAAAAAAAAATCTTAACCCGCTGCTAGAGGAGCCCAAAATGATAATGCACAGGCATTCAGTAGCTACTTAAAAACTAAAGAGGTCACTGATGATTGAGTAGTCCTTGTATTGTAATATGTACAAATTTTTATACCTGTGAATGGCACAAAACAACAATTGAAAATTCTGACCAAATAAAGTTACAGATGCTAAGGATGCCATTTGATGGACTTATAGCCTGAAGAAAGGTCTCACAGACCTACTTTGAGAGGAACAAAAGGTCAATAGTTTTGCTACAGAAGTCTCGATCTTCGATTATTCCATCTTCCGCCATAAAAAAATCAATAGTGTGAAATCTGCACAAGATGGTGATTTTATTATCGTTAATACTCTAATTATTCAAACTTTGGTTTTTTTTTTTTTTTTCTTTCTACAAGTGAATATGATATGAAATGTATTTTTTTTTTTTTTTTTGAAAATATGATATGAAATGTATTTATAAATTAGAAACATAATGGAATGTGACATAGAGGGTTGGGGAGGGGGGGGACCAAACCTATGATCAGGCTATCATTTATGCATGATCAGGATATCACTTATGCATGATCAGGATATCATTTATGCATGATGTTTACTTCATCTAGTTGTTGTTGCTTGTGGGACACCAAAAGAAAAAAAGAAAATCAATATCCTGATGGTCATGACCAGATGTCCAAATTGTTTGATCAACATATTTTAAATAAAATTTTTTTTGACTTTCTTTGTCACAAGTCAATGAATTGTATATTAAGAAGATAACTTGTTATAGTTAGGTTGGTTTTTCATGAAAACAATTAGATTACTTAATTTTATTTTTGTTGCTTTGATTGGAATCCCAACTAAAAACCATTCACATTAAATGGAACAAGTTCATTACGTGTCCATATGACCAATTTATTATGCCTAGGTCTAGCTGACACCTAGACGGACATACAGACCCAGGCGCTCGCCTAGCAAATAAATCTGACTAGGCAGATGGATGCCTAGACCCGTATGGGTTGGCTAACTGCCTAGACATCTCCCAGACAACCATATTATGAGATTTATGACACATTTCTCTTAGAAGTAAAATTAGTATTTTAAAAAAGATGTTAAAGGTATACCAAGGGCCAACCAAAGATAAAAACATTCTTTGGACACTATGACTAGAGACACACAGAAGGTAATTGCATATGATATATATTACGTACCCGCTAGGTGGGCTTCTTTTTGTGTGATGTTTTTGATATGCGTTTCAGGTCCTGGATGCCCTTCATTTGTCTGAAAGAATTTATGTAGTACTTACAGCAGTGGTAGCAGAGGGGACAAGATATACCAAAAAAAAGATTGTTTAGATAGCCATACCTTTGATTCAAGTAAACAAAAAGATAAAACAATGGTAAAAACATAACGATCAATATGCAAATGGCGATGTAGTATACATTAATCTTCTTCTGCAAGGACAAAAGATAAGCCAGAAAGGTGACATCAATAAAAATAACCTTTCTTGAACATTTTATGTCACCAACAAATGATGCATCTTTTGCAGTAAATCAATTTGTGGAGTACTGATAAGCTGACCTATCCTTTGTGAACTTTCCTAGAGCAATACTATGAGTACATTTTGAAACAATTTTCAAAACAGATAGATTAAAATAATCAATTCCAGAAATAACTATCCCAACCAGCTTTTTCATTCAAGCTGTTTTTGTTGACTTTTAACACATAAAACCAAAATCCAAAACCAAAAGCAGAAGTTCAAAAACACCCGTTCCAGATTGATTAATTGAAACTGATTTTACAAAAGCTGAATCAGTTTGGCAATTGGTTTCAAATGGAGGCCTAGGCTTCGAAAAGGATACAAAAAGTAAAACCCCAGATTATGAACTCAATCCATCCAGGCTGTTCATGAAGTATATGTTCTAAGATATCTGAATCTTGTGCACACCATGGCACTTGGGAGTTTCCATGCATCAAATCATCTCACTTTGAACTGCAGTGCACATGATCAATGATAATGAGTGTCTGATGCACTATCTAATAATCTCTAACTGGTGTACACAAGAATCAAATTTTCTAAAGGCACACTTATGTCTAACGAGATTTCTTTGATAAGTGTTATTCCTAGTTAAAATGAGATTTCTTTGATAAGTGTTATTCCGAGTTGTGTGTGTGTGAAATTACTTGGGTGTGCACTGATTTTAAAACCAAGGATAGTTGAACTTTGCATCAATGTTAGTACAAAGGAATATTACACACAACAAGATATTTAATGAGAGCACTGCATTTAGAATACACTCAAGTGGGAAAGATGGACTTACCCTTCCCCCTCTTGAGAAGGGTTTCCTCCCCCCGGTACACGTATGAGAATCACAAAATTGGTGCAAGAAAAGGTCTGCAAAATATTTGCAATAGATAAAAGATGCTAAAGAAAATAATATTCCAGGTACTGATAAATGAAACATAACAATACCATGAAGACGGCTTGATGAAACACCCCCATTGATGGGAAAACAGTTGTCCGCAAGGCTCTGCATTCTTGAAAAAAAAAAAAAAAATCTGTTACTAAACAAATACATCGCATAACTTCCATTTCAACTAGAACAACGACATGCCTAATCAATCATTAATCCCTCGTTTGTTTCATAAATAAACAAGTGGCTAAGGGAAGAAGAGGCTTAATCCTCAAAAAACATTTATGATAGTTATGCATTGATACATTATAATAACTAATAATCATACATAGAGGAGACAGATTTTACCCGAACCAAGGAACAAAAACCAAACAGAAAATCATCTAATTCTCCTCTATCGTTGTATAATTATTTTATGCTCGGATAAGCTATCAACAAATCAAACAGGATAAAATAATCCTAGTTTCTAGACGGCCCATCTACTTCTGGACTTCTTAGAAAAAAGATGAACTATCTCCACAAAAGAGAATGAGAGTAAGTATAGTAAGGTTTAACTGTGATCCAAATTACAGGCACCAGAAGCATCCTTATGAATGGTCATAAAAGATAGCAAGAAACACAATAACATAATCAATAAACAGGAATGGCTAGGCATTCAATTGTGGCTCATCAATGTATATATCCCAAATTGCCAAGCATATCTAATCTAAAGAAATTAAGGATGATAAAGAAAAACATGAAAGCACTATCAATGAAAGGACAGAAAACAACCTCACAAAGATGGCGATTTTTTGCAGCGGCTGCAGGATTGCATTTCGTCTTGGGAATCTTGGACGCCATAATGTTGTCACAATGCAGTGCGCCACACAAATCTGCCAGGCACCGACTGTGGCTCTGGAATCAATGATATTTTGATAGCTTCAAAGTTCCATTAAAGATGGAGAGTGATGGAACAGGCGCAAATGGACCCTTTGCACCATATAACAATTAAATATAAAACTTATATAACATATCAAAATGCACAAGAATATGCTAACTTAGAAACTATACATCTACATAATCACTTACAGATATCTGCAAATTTAATTAAACAGGAAATGTGACGATCTTATGAATCATACACATTAAATTTGGCCAACGCAGATTAGGTTTTCTAGAGTCTGTCTAGATGCCTTGTTAGTGTCAGTCAAATATCAATGTCTAACCATCTACACATACAAATGCATGCGAACACACATGCATATTATTCATATGATACTTAGTATATGCACAAACGTCAAGAGCAATTGGTTGAAGCAAACTATTTCAGAATACAGGATCCCACATACATCATTAAGTAGATTAGAATGCCGATTATCAAAGTGCTGATCAAGATATTTCTCTGCGTGAAAGCTTTTCTTGCAGAACCCACATTTCCAGTGATTTACATCAGCATGAATTTTGTGCTGCTCCTGCTCTCTGAACATGTCATTGTCTGGATGAAGCCTACATTTGCTTGAGATTTGATATTGCTCTTTCTCGACGAACGGCGTTAGATACTACATCAAATATTGACAACCCTTATAAGTAAACATAATACATTAAACATTAGGAATCACAAACACTACATATCCTTATCCGACACAAGATACGACAAGACATGCGTTGGACACGTGTTGAACATATCCCATAGATGTTTAAAAGTTAAAAAAAATATTTTCTGAATTTCAAACATGTGTTGGAGAGGAATGGGTACACGACATTTATGCAACATGGCATGGTAACTGCTTTTTTAAAAACTATTGTAAGGTTTATGCTCACATGAACCAAATGATGTTAAAATCTTGATGGAGTTGATAGTTGACATACCATTATACTTATGTTAACTTTTTAAAATTTATGGATGTGCTTTTTTTTCAGATAAACATGATATAACATACATATCATTTATTTCTTTATTAATGTGTGTCTTTGTCGTATCCATGTCCTAATTTTTCAAGATTTCACATGTCATCGTGTTTGTATCTGGTAGTGCCTGTATCCATACTGCTCCATGGATTAATCATGAAGAACCAACAAAAAATGAGCAGATACACTTCATTCATCTAGTGTCCTGTGTTAATACCTCTTCAATAATTTCCCAGGCTGCTCGACTCCTTTCTCTTGAACAATGTACTTCGTGACTGTGATATGGTTCTTGCATTAGAGTTCTGAAAACAAGGAAACTAGAATTAAGAATTCTCCATCTGAGTATAAATGGCCAGACATAAAAGTTGAAATGGTTTTGTAACAAAGATTATTTGAAAGTTTTTGACAAATCATTTGGGTTATCAAGCAAGGTCCCTTGTTTAGAGCAATGGTCAAATGGTCAGATTACTTTGAGTCCTGAGAGTGGCCACTTTCTACAAAATAAATAAATAAATAAAATCCAAGTTTAATATTGTATCCAGACTCTTTTCCAACACCCTGATATGTAAACCTCCTCAGGGTGATGGTCTTTTTCATTTGGATTTTCAAACTATTATTGACCTATATGCTAAAGGAAACATTTACTAGTTATGACAGGAAAACAAAGAGATATTTTGAGTTTAAAGAAAGGGTTATGTAAATTCATTAAAGAATTTTTCTATAAATGAAATTAATTTGGAAGAGCGCCACATTACCGTGCACCCACAGATTCTCTTAATGCCTGGAGCAGAAAATGGAAACAAATAAAGAGTTAAGAGTGTGCCACTATAAGAATATGCAAAACTGTGAGAGATGGTATCAGTAAAATGAAAATTGTAAGACGATGAACATGGTTAAAAACCCTCTGATTTATAATTTAGAAGAAAAAAAAAATCTGTTTAATCTGATTAACAATTTACACAATGCATGGTTTGAATTAAGTTATGATAGTTGAATACTTCCGATCTCGAATAACTTTTATCAATGCAGTATATAGGACAGTGGAAAAGCAACAATATGCTGACAACTTAGCATAGAAACCACCTTACAGATCATTAAGCAACATGACCTCTCTGTAATACAACATCTCATGGGAGACACACTATTTGCTTGCCTCTTGGTCGGATTACAAAAGAAGACCACAATCATTAACAGCTAGTCAATATAAGGGAAAAAGGACTTATTGGTACAAAAAATGAACATGGAAAAGATTCAGAAATGGCCCTTTCCTTGCAGAAGCACACAGATCATTGAAGATGACAAGACCTAGTACTCACAATATTGTCATACTTAAGTTTGAATCCTCATCAAAATGTAGTATGCATATAAACCCCAAAGTATTCTGCAACCGAATCATTTTATGACATCATCAACCGGATTACACAAAAGTTGGTGTTCTTTCCTTACAAAGCGGTTTGATAATCTAGTTCCACCAAAGGATCTCGTTTTGAGAGTACATGTTGAAATGACATATCCTTCAGTACTAGAACACAACATTTGGTGCAGTGCTATAATGCAGGAACCTTTGCTCTGGTACCCAGGTGCATAACAGAAGCTTTATTATTAGAAGAAATGAAAATGACCAATTTGAATTGCATGACTATATGACAATATTCACAACTTCTACCAAACAACCTTCAGAGAAAGCCTCTCCTTTTTAAGACCAAGAGGCATAAGTATTATATGGGATAATGGAATTATATTTACACACATATGTTTCCGCTTTGCACAAAACATCAAGTCAACTTAGAAAGAAAACTGCATATTACGAAAGAATCAAGAGTGATAGCATCAAACGATCGTAAACTCCAATGGAATAGTAAATGACAATTCTTGGCATTGTTTTGATATATAGTTAGCATTTGGAGTTGGAAATTGAGCTTTTCATTTAAAGCTGCTTTGAAATTAGATTACCAAGAAACATACTTTTGTTAGATTCCTGATAAACATTTTTTTCACATTACAACTAAAACCGATTTTCGCTTCCCAAAAAATTTGTGACCATTTGGGGGAATTTGGAAAACCGTTTGGGATAAGTTAAAAAAAATGAAAATTATCATTCACCCAAACCACACTTTCTAACTAAGATTTCCTTGAAAGATTTTTTTTTTAATGTACCATGTGACTTTCTACCAATTTCTTCAACAATATACTTAAGAAAAAACAAGACACCAATGAATCCACAGTCCTAGAGAAAAGACTTTCAAGAAGCATAATTTTCTGACTGGGAAATCCCATCTTCTAATTCCATACATCAACACTTTTAAAAGTTGTATCTTGAACTCCTCTTAGTTGATCAAATCACTAAATTTGACATCATGGATGCCACTAAAATCTTTGGCTCTCAACACTTATGATAAAAATCTTTATATGGGTTTCCATACATCAACACTTTTAAAAGTTATATCTTGAACTCCTAGTAGTTGATCAAATCACTAAATTCAACATCATGGGTGCCACTAAAATCTTTGACTCTCAACATTTATGATAAAAAATCTTTATATGGGTTTCCATACATCAACACTTTTAAAAGTTATATCTTGAACTCCTAGTAGTTGATCAAATCACTAAATTCATCATCATGGGTGCCACTAAAATCTTTGGTTCTCAACACTTATGATCAAAATCTTTATATGGGTTTCATTATCAACACTTTTAAAAGTTTGACCTTGAACTCATAATAGTTGATCGAATCACTACATTCAACATCATGGGTGCCAATAAAATCTTTGGCTCTCAGGTTCTCAACAGCTTCAATCAAAATCTTTATATGGGTTTCCAATTTAAGCTCCAAAACAACAACCCAATGAACCAAAAGGGCATAAATTGATGAAACAATTTCAATAAACCGATCGATCAACCAAAAAAAAGCAAGGCAATTTTTTTTCGAAGGGGGCAAAGACAGAGCACCTGATCTGTTTGAGGAAATGGTGAAGAAGAAGCTCCGCCTCCCTCCATGGGAGAAAGGAAGATCAAGAGGAAAGCAATCGCCGTCGACAATGGCCTTCCCATCTCTCTCTCTCTCTCTCTCTCTCTCTGTTTCTTTTGGGAAAATCAAAGATTTTGTCGGAGTCGGTGATTTGAAGAAGTACAAATTACAAACCTGTTGTGAGGGATTTTATGATCGGATTCTACACTACAGTAAAATGGAAAATTAATCAAAAGTCCACTGCAGACGGGGATTGTTTTTTGGGATTTTTGCATATGTATGTACTCTGTTTAGGGGTGCAACTCGGGCGGATCGGGTCGGGTTGAAGACATGTCCAAATCCAACCCACGATATACAGTGCTCAACTCAAACCCGAACCCGACCTCAACCCGAATGGTGCAACCTGAGCCCGAACCCGACCTCAACCCGCGGGTTCGGTAGAATTCGGGTTGAACCCGGGCTCGGGCTCGGGTTCGGGTTATTTTTGTGAATAATTAAAAAATATAAAAACTTTCATCCGTTAAAATTAAAATAAGCCATATTTAAAAATTTTAATTTTTTGTTAAACTAATCTAGGACCATCTTCTAAAAGAAACGAGGTCATACTTTCTGTGTATCAAAGAAGTAGGTGAATAAACTCAGCTCACTAACACTTTCAACTTTCTAAACTTGAATGGCATTTAAGCTTTGGATCTCCTCTCTATATCTTTCCATTAGAAGCCATGGTCTATATCACACAAACAAGTCTCAACAAAGTGAACGATTGAACGAACCTCTCTTTTTGCGTCGACGGTCAGGCGGCGTGGATCGGTGAACGTCGGGCGGTCGGCGAGGGCTGAGGGCCGTCGAGAGTCGGGGAGGGTCGGGCGGTCGGTGAGGGTCGCCCGGTCGGTGAGGCCGTGAGGATTGGAGAGGTTTGAGTGTTTGACGGCAGTGAGTGAAAGGGGTATTGGATATTTGGATGAATTAGGTTTAATTGAATAAAGGGCTATGATTTTTCCATATCAAAGATGGAGGGTTGAGATTTAACCCCTCTAAAAATAATATGCGGGTTCGGGTTCAACCCGGCCAACCCGAGACGCCAACCCGAACCCGACCCGAATTGGGTTCGGGTTGGTTCGGGTTCGGGTCGGGTTGAACCCGACGCTAAAAAACCCCAACCCGAACCCGCCCACGAGTCGGGTTGGGTCGGGTTCAACCCGCCCAAGTTGCACCCCTAACTCTGTCAAATTATCCCCTTTGAAACTCTATGATCATCAGGACCCCTAAAAAAGGATTAGATGTGCACCTAAATCTTTTCAAGGGGTTTTTATACACAATATAAATATTTCAAGGTTTACATGAATATCCCTCAAAAGACATTCATGTAAGTCTGTCAATCGGACCGATACGGATCGGATATGCCAATATCCATATCTCAATTTTCGGATTCGGATATGGATATTAATTTTCGGATTCCAATCCCTTCGGATACGGATATTTTTTGGATAATTGACATATTTGAATATTAACATTAATTTAGATAATCAAGTGATATTTTAAAGAGACATCAAAATTAAAATTAAGATTTTAAGGCTTATTATCTCTTTCAGATATCATACATTGAAAATTTAATAGTATTATAATATATTATTATTGTGATTAATTGTACAAGATAACAATATGGACAATATATAATACAAATATATATATTTTTATAATATATGTCGGATACGGATATTTTTTGGATCAGATAGACTGATATCCATATCCGCACTCCGGATCTTCGAATATCGGATATTTCTGATTTTTCGGATACGGATTCAGATTTTTTTTGAATAATTGGCAGGCTTACATTCATGCATGATTTAAGCCATTTGAGGGGTATTGTTATAAATAATATTTTACTATGGGTATTTTGACAAGATAAGATCATTTCAGGGGTACATGCACATACAAACTTTTTTTTTTTTTTATTGTCCAGCAACTCTCATCATTTTTTAATTTTCAAATACACACTCGACACTATATATTGATGTGAAAGGGTACATTAAGATATAATAATGTATTTTTATTTAAAAAGATAAAAATATTTTTTAAAACGGGTAGAATAGTGCATAATATATTACGATATCACAATGTATAAACCAGGGAACGCTTCTAAGTTGCAAAAGGTACAATGAAACGGACTGAGTGTATTAGCGCATTTCCCTAATTACTTTTTAACAAAAAATAATAATTTAAATTCATGATGGATTGTATTATGTGATCTTACTTATTAAAGGGAATGATATTCAATTTTACATTTGTAATTTATCTATTAATAAAAAAAATACATGATAGATAACAGATTAACGAAAAATCGGTTTTATTTTAAATTTAAATACATGATAGATAATAATTACTAGAAGAATTAATCAATTTTTATTTTTAAATTTAAATACATGATAATATCCATTACCTTTATAATTACAAGAGAAGGAGTTTCACCTTTATATCGGTTTTTTTGCATGTATACCATAAAAAATATGTTATTTATTTTTATTTTACCACAAATAATATATTTATTTTTATACTATTATAATTTTCTTAATAAAAAAATGTGTCACTCTTTTATCTTTTTTAACAAAAATAAAAATTAACTATAGTTAATTATTAACCAAGAAATAAAAATAAAAAAAATAACCTTAACATAATATTTGTCATAATGTAAATAATTAAACATAATAACATAATTAATCTCTTATTTTTTAAAAATCAACCATAAACCATTTAAACTTACCCTTCTTTCATTTTCTTCCAATTATCTAGGTTTATTTTAAAATTTGTCATTTTGTAATATATATATATATATATATACATATATATATATATATATATATATATATATATATATATATATATATATATATATATGATAAATTATTCTCAAAATAATTTTATTTCATAATGATAATGTAAGTATTAATAATTACTATGTCTTTGCTCATAAGTAGTTTGTATATTTAATTTTTATGTTTTTGGATTTTAGATGAAATTTATCATTTTTATGTTAAAATTAATATTTTTTAATTTTTATAAATATTGTATTTGATAAGTTAAAATATGCAAAATAAAAAAGGATAATTTAGTCATTTATCTAAGACTTTAACGGTTTAAGAGAAATTTGGATGGAAGTTAACTAGGATGGTAAATATGCATAATTTATACATGTTTCAATGATATAAAAATAAATAGGTTATTTGGAATGATATAAAAATAAATAGCATGTTTTTAGATTGTATACATGCAAAAAAACTCTTTTTATATTCCCAATTTAAACTGTACAATTGTTTTATAATAATATTATGAAACATTCTTTTTTTCTCATTCGACTTTGGTATAATATTTCTTTAAGAGCATTGCACACAATTCTCTTTAGAGTTCTATATTCAGTCGCATATATCTCATCACCAGTGAGGTATGTATTGCTTTAGGTGACTAGGTGACGTGTATATATCTTTTTAATTTTTTAACATTTGTTAAAAATGAATCCATTCTATTCAAAATGGAACAATATACATTTTTGATGAAAACATATATCATTAGACGAGATTTATAATTAAAAAAAATTAAAACATATGAAGACTGAGGGCCTGTTTGGATAGGAGTATTGGGTGTCTGGATTGGGATTGAGAATCCCAATTAAGGTTAATAAATAAATTTTAAAAGGGGGATTGGAATTGAGAGAGTGAGATTGGGAGTCCTTGACTAGGGGGGTTGGGAATCCTCCTCAAGAGGTGGTATTCCCTCAATCCCAATCTAGGTGGATTGAAAAAAGACATTTTTACCCAGGCTCTTCATCTCCCTTAACACATGTTATATATATATATAACATAACATATTTAATATAAATATATGTATATATATATTTAATATAATATAATATAAATATATTAAAAAATATACATACATACATATATATAAAACATAATATATTTAATATAAATATATGTATATATATAATATAATATAAATTTAAATAAAGAATATAAATATATTTAAATATATATATATATATATATATATATATATATTTAAATATATTTATATTCTTTATTTAAATTTATATTATATTATATATATACATATATTTATATTAAATATATTATGTTTTATATATATATATATATATATATATATATATATATATATATATATATATATATATATATATATATATATATATTCAAGCATTAATTGTGATGCACACGTTCATAAATCCTCTTGATTTACTTTATTTATATAATATATGAATAAGGAAGCTTTCATAACCTATTGATTGGATGATATGAGATTCATATAATTTATCATAACTAATTTGCTATGATATATATAAAAAATATATATATTATATTACTATCATAACTATTTTGCTATGATATTCTCTTTAGAGTTCTATATTCAGTCGCATATATCTCATCACCAGTGAGGTATGTATTGCTTTAGGTGACTAGGTGACGTGTATATATCTTTTTAATTTTTTAACATTTGTTAAAAATGAATCCATTCTATTCAAAATGGAACAATATACATTTTTGATGAAAACATATATCATTAGACGAGATTTATAATTAAAAAAAATTAAAACATATGAAGACTATTAATTAGATTGCATTTAAGGTTCTCCTTAAACCCTAATATTATCCTTCTTTAAGTGGTTCCTACTTTGGCATATAACTTGCAGTCTCGTTTATAAATCCCACTTGCATGAAAAGTTCATGGGCCAGGCCTAGGCTTCTCTTAGTCTTGGAGGTGACTGGGCCTGGCCAGGCCTTGTTTTTCCAGGCTCATCCAGTCTGTAGCCAGCCCTGTGTGCAACCCCATTCGCAGTGTACATCATTTTATTATTTTTTTAAAAATATGTATTCATCCATTAAAATACATATTATTATACGAATTGAAGTATACACAGAGATATACTAGTATATTTCTTTAGAAAATAAAAAAAAAAATTGCAGCCCTATACACTGTGATAAAGCCCATATACTATGATAGCATCGCAGTGTATGAGATTGCAAACAGAACTGCAAAATGGAATGGATTTATCAATGCTCAGAGTCATACATGGGCCAGGCCAGTAATGTTTTAATTCAAAACACCATAATTTTTTGAATGATTTCATGAACGTTTGTAAACAGCCTCACATGAAATCCCATTTTGTGCTCGTGTGCGCTTTGTTAGATGAAACATGTAATTTTATAATTTTTAAACAAAAAAGAGTTATACAACTTATTTAGAATATATACTTTTTTTTCCTTATAAAATACTTATTTCATTTTATGAAATAAATACTTAAAAAAATTAAAGAATGTGTGGTTGCATGTGGAATGATACTCAATGTTATCCTAATTTTATGGATATTGATACACTTGGTCATTTTTACAATTTTTATCTTCTCCTGACTCAATCTGAGTACATACCTCTCACTTTATATGAGGTCATCATCATCTCATTACCGTCCGATTATAATCTATTGATTCTGATGATGAGGAGATGATCCTTAAAAAAAATCACCCAAGAGAGAAAGGAGGACAATGGAAAAAGGGAATCATTATTTAGGGGAAGAGATATAATTCATTGTGTGGTTTTTTTAATTTAATTGGATGGTGATGAGATGGAGACTGCACGTGAGTGTGGGGGAGTAGTGCACGCATTTTATCATTTCACTACTAAATTAGCCTAACAAGTACATATTCGATTAGAGACTTCATATACTCAATTAATTACTAGAATGACTGTAGAAACAAGCGAGTGTATCAATGCTCTTATGACATTCGCTTGTTCCAAGCTCAGATCAAGTTTTAAGTTATATTGGTGAAGGAATTCTAACACCAATGTTGTGATCAAATAGAAACAAGCGAGTGTATCAATGCTCTTACGACATTCGCTTGTTCCAAGCTCAGATCAAGTTTTAAGTTATATTGGTGAAGGAATTCTAACACCAATGTTGTGATCAAATAGAACTCTAATAAGAATATTATGCTGAACAAGAATCAAAAGATACTTGTGAATATAAGAGGGGGTGTTGATCCACTTAGTCATTCCAACAGTCCTAACCGAGTATATGAAGTATCTGATTGAGTATATACTTGGCTAGATAAGTATATACTTCATTAGGGAAAATGCTATAAGATGTGCATTCAATTCATTCGAATGTATTTGATTTACAAGCAATTCAGTTCATCATGGTTGGATCTCCACTGTCCAATTGGATTAGCTCAAATAGGCAATTCACCATCTTTAACATAAAATTTTTGAAAATCTTGAAGTCTCACTAAAGTTTTACAAAGTAACACTATGAGGTTTAAAAAAAAAAAACATTTCATGCGTTAATGCAGAGAGTTACATAGTATCAAGAACAATATGACATAACTATTGAAACACAATACAAAAAATTTAATAAACTCTGTCTTATTTTGAATGACAATATTAGAGCTAACTGTTTGGATATTACATCAATAAGCAGATATGAAAAATGGAGACTAGTACATTTTATGGAATACATGGATGTATATTTGATAATCAATACTGTTGTAACTATGGTTCTACATGAACATATGTGCATGTTTGATGACTAAATAACATATAACTAGATTACATGAAACAGAAAAATTTTGATTGTTGGGGTTTTCCTATCATCCATAAAAAAAACATAATGAGACCTACCGATAATCAGAATTGGATTCTGAATGCTGAATATCAGAACAAGTTTATAGTCCTATATCTCTTGCACACTTTTCTTGCATTCATATTCAACATTAGAGCACTGGATTATATGTGCTCAATTCTTACTAAATACAACACTTGAAAAGAACATGTGATGATCAAAATTACCTTCTCTCATATCGATCTTCAGGTGAGGAAGAACTATCAATGTCGAAGAGGAATGAAACTCCATCTATGGTGTGACACTCCACTATGTCATACAAAGGATCATAATTAACAAGCAGTCTATCATACGAGTTGCTTTCAAGTGTCGGAACTAACTCATCACAGCCAAAGACCTGCACACCATTGACAATACCCACATCCTTGAAACAGACACAACCAGGGAGAGAACACAGAGGCAGGTCCTCTTGTGGAGATGGTAAAGCTGAGCCATTACTTGGACTAAGGTTCCATGAGGGAGACACCATAGTCTTAGAAGAATTATGATCCATATGATAATCTTGCATGGATGAAGTGGCATTGGCAATCAGTGCATATCCCAAGTCTTCAGAACTCATGATATCAGGCTCAAGGTGAACTGCCACTAAATCAGTCTTGAGTGTTTCTGGAGATTTATCTGTGACACGACTGTTTTTGTAGTCCGTATGCTCACTGATTTGGGGAAGACCTGTTTCACCTCTTTCTGTTGAAGTTAAAGCATCGGGCAATGGTGGAGTTTGTAAGTGATCAAAGCTAAAGTAGTCCTGTTTTGGATGCCTCATAAATTGCGTCCCTTCATCACTCCATGACTGGTTAGCCTCTGAAGTAGTGGATGTCACTGATATATAGTCGATATTTGGCATAGCTGTCATGAAAGGAAGTGAGGTTCTCACTTGAGAAACTTTGTTTGCCTTGTGAAGATCAGGAGAGTGTCTAGTCGAAGACCTTCTGCTATTTATCAATGGCGACGAAGATACTTGTTGGAAGTTGTCTCCTTTGCTAGTGTATTCACTTCTATTGGATGTTTCTGTCATCTTCATCAAGCATTCAAAGTTATAGTTTCTATCAGGGTCCTTAATATTGAAATCTGTTTGTGTAGTCCCAAGAGATGATGTTCTTCCTTCCTTTTGCTTCTGTAATCTACTCAAGTAAAGACGGTATTTCTGCACATGGAAGAATTATGTTTTGAATTGGAAAGTCTCTTCATGCAAAGTGAATATTTTCTCTATCTATTACAATATTGTTCTGCATAATATCTAATAAATTATAGATGGTATATCCTACCTGAAGCAGCACAAGTAACAATTAACTTTCACAGTACTGTTTAGAACGTGTAAAGTCCATTGTAGTTCTGGTATAGATACTTTATGTATGCCAAATTAGTATAAAAAATATGTATAGGAAATTTTAATGCTATGGCAGAGAGGATGACAAGGAAATAGAAGGGATCTTCAAAATAAAATATATACACTACGTTTGAAGAGCTATAAATCATAACCATACTTTGGACATGACCAACTTTTTTTTCTCTGAGGGAGCTTATCTTTCATGCTTTTAGAAATATAAGTAGCATCAGCTCATCTAACTAGTGCCTCTTTATACACCAAGAGGATTTGAAATGGATTTAACCTGTATAGGATTTCATTAGAGGAGTTAGGCTTTGGGAAGCTAATTTGTTTCTTTCCATTTTTATGATGTGCAGAGAAAATTATGGAAATGGTATTTATGGGACAGTCAATAATAGAAGACAGTTCAATGTGAGGAAATGTATATGGTTTGATTTCCAAGTTGTTTACTCAAGATTTATGACAAAGGCTAACACATGTTATGTATTAAATTTTGTGGAACAATTAAGTTCATGTTTATTAGATGTTACTCAGCATTTTCATATCTTACCCCCCGTTTGGGGTGGAGAATAAATAATGGATAGGGGAGAATACAGTAGAATAACCCCCAAACAGTTGTTTGTTTGACAAGAATAAACCTTGATAGCTATGCTTGGATAAGTTAGGATAAGACATGATAACTATTATAAGAAAATGGTGGAATTGCTTATCATGGCTTATCTATGCCAATGGATAAAAATATCCTTCTCTGTCATTTTAAAAATTTTATCTAACCCAAACACTCTCTGCACACATTCCAAAAATTGTCACATCTATCATATCACACACACATCTCTCATACTTATTCCCAAACACAAATTATTTATGTAGGGGTATGGTTGTCATTTAAAAAGTCATAAACTCTTATCCATCTTTTATCTACCACTTATCCTTACTTTATCCAATGTTAACCAAACAACAAAATAATCAATTTTACGTTTCCCAATGAGAATAACAGAAAAGACAACCAAACAAAATTTTACCTATTCAGCGTGGATTATTATCTATCCTAGTATAGTTATCAAGGACGAATAACTATATGTCACACCTCAAACGGGGGGTTAGTGACTGAGAAGTGTATTCAGGACATAGATCTACCTATCAAAATGAAAGAGACAGAGAAACTTTTTTATATGTCAAAGAGAAATGAATGAGGAGCCACTGGTCATTAAAACTGTCAGTAGAGGGCTGGTCCCATCCTCTACTGTGCATGGGACAATATCACAAAGTGTGGTTGGTCTGAATAGGACTCCACTACTGCTGTAGCATGGGTTCAAGGGAAGGGGATTGTCCCCTGGACTGCTATACGTGATATTCGCCGAATCAAAGGCATTGTTATCTTCTCTATAAGGGAATGGAAGCTTTCTCATGTTTTTCGTGAGGCAGCTGATGCGTTTGCTGCTTTGCAGACGCAAATGGGTACTTCTTTCTTCTCCCAAGAACAGTTTAACTCAGAAATTAAGCTCCTCCTTGTAGAAGAAAAAGAAGACTCGTATTCTAAAAGGACTGTAGCATGTTTTGTTAGTCGAATACTCTCTTCTCAGTTTTAAATCAATATAACTGTTAGGGAGGGGGACTCTTTCTTCCCGTCTATGTAAGGGTCGACGATGGGCCTGACCGGGCCGGCCCGTTGAAACAGTCTGGGCCTAGCACTGCGGCCAAAAAAATAGACCCAGGCCCTACCCACGGGCTTGGGCCTGGGCTTCTGGCCCACGGGCCCAGATTTTAAACATCTTATTTCTTTTGCTTTTTAATTTTAAATTGTTCATTTATACATAAATGTTAAAATAATATAAAATTAAAGTATAATATTGAGAAAACATATTTACATCTATTGAATTTTTAAAAATAAAAATATTAAATGAATTAATTACTTAAAAACTAAATAACTATACGTACCTAATTAAATTGGCACCTACATAAATGTAATTGATTTGTATAATAACATATGATGCAATTATTGTATTGCCCCCCACGGACCTATAGGTCACCCGGAAAAGGTCCAATTCGGGCGGGCCTACAAGCCGGGCATGGGCCCCATAATCAGGCCCGAGCCCGACCACCCTAAAAACGGGCCGCGCAGGCTTGGCCAGCGAACGGGCCTCGGCGGGCCTTGCTTTTGGGCCTTAGACTTTTTGGAAAACCTTACATCTATGTAAGCTTTTTTGACTTATTTAGATGTACACTATATAAATCCCTCTTTTAGTTGATATGAATGAATTTATTTACCACAAAAAAAAAAAAAACTGTTCCTTTGGAGAACATTTTCTAGAAAGTTTATTTGGAGAACATTTTCTCCTTCTTTATATAAAGAAATTGTCCATAATTTTGATGAAATGCTATTGGCTATGTCCTTCATTAATTGCCTATATCTATTGACTGACTTTGTTTGGAATCAATTTTCAAAAAAAAAAGTTTTCTTTTTTATTTATATATATATATATAAAAGCTACTCTCGATCAACTTTTTCATAAAAGTTGTTTTGTTGACTTTAACACATAAAAATCAATATATGAAATCAAAAATTGAAATTCAAAAATATACATTTAGAACTGATTATCTAAAAAGTCAATCTTTTAAAAGCTGGATCAATTGATTCAAAAGTCTGAGATTCACATACGCAACGTTTAATGTATTTACCTGTAAGTGGCTCGCAACATTTTCTCGCGTAAGTCCAGGAACATTCATCAAGTCAAGAATTTTTTTAGGTCCAACTTCTGCCAAAAAGTAAAATAAAAAAATCAACTGCTGTAGATCCAAAAATGTTTTGTCAAAGAAGATATTGGAATGGCGAACTTCAATCTAGTGAACACCTTTTAAAGAAAATGATATTACTCACTGTCAAATCCTATCTGATTCACAGCATTGACGAATCTCTGATGAAGATCTACTGACCAAATCACTCTAGCCTTCTTCAGAGCACCAGAATCACTGAAGTCTTGATCCACATGTTCTCTGTTAAACACATCTTTTCGTTTCCTCGAACAATTTAAGTCCCTTCCATTTAATGACATCCTTTCACCACCTTCATCAAATCCATTAATCATATAGATATCATCATTTATATCATGACCTTCTATATCTCTGGTCTCATGTATTCTTTTCCTAAAAACATGCTGCCATATATTACGAAGCTCTTTCATTCGAATTGGCTTAAGAAGATAATCACAAGCTCCGTGTTGAACGCCTTTCATTACCCTGCTTGTCTCTCCATCCACAGACATCACTGCAAAAAAATCCAAACATAAACATGTAAATTATGATATAACAATGTTCAATAGATGTTGGTGATAAATGATCGAGATTAAAGGCAGGCGGACTAACTGATGACAGGAAGATCCATTTCAAGTCCGACGTGTTCGAGAAGCTTGAAACCATCCATGTCAGGCATATTAACATCACTAATTACAATGTCGAACCTGTGTTTCTTTTCACGAAGCATGTTTAGAGCAACTGTTGCCAGACAGCATGTAGTAACTGCAATCATCATTAACAGCATTCAAACTACGAATAACATATCAAGGCAGATGATGGAATTACTAGTTTAATAGCAAAACAAATGCCAACTTAATGGTTTAAATAAGTACCATATCAAGTATTTCTTTTTCAAATATAATTGAAGCTTCAGAATATGCACGGATCAAATCATTGCATATATTAAAGACTGTTGCCTCTGCATGTGTTCTGACATTTGTTTCCTCTGATTTTCATTCGTCAGAGTCAGAGGCGGATTTGTGTTCAGTGGGGGCAGACAATAAGAAGATGGAGATTGATATATTCAGTCTCGTGTGCAGTTTCGTGTGTTATCCTTATTGGGTTTTTTTTTTATAATATATATATATATACTCACCTATTGATCAAATACATACTGTTATACAAATTGAAATAAATATATATACTGATTTATTTGTTTAGAAAAAAATGTAAAAAATTGCATCCCATACACTGATAAAAATTATACACTGCGATAAAGCAGTGTAGGCACAGTATACACTGTCTTATTATAGTGTATCAGTGTATGAGGCTGCAAAATAAACTAAAAGTGTCTCAACGCTCTAAGAAAATTTTGTTATAGAGATTTCAGAAAAAATATTGAAGTTAAAAAATGAAACAAAAACCAACTAAAAAAATGAACGAGTAAAAAATAAATAAAAGCAACTCTTTTAATTCTCACAAAATATATGGGATTAATTTTTAAAAAGACAACTTAAGATTAAAAAAAATATATATATAACCATGCATAAACACTGTCGCACGCCATATTCATACATCCTAAAAGAAATATGACATCAAAATTCATCATTTGATACTCATTCGATGTATATTTTACTTTTCTTAATAAATTATAAAGAGTTCATCTGGATTGATTATCTATGGACTATCAAGATACAAAAAATAATCTGATGTTATCATATTTTGCATCTCTAAAAAGAGAATAAACAAAAATCAATAAAAAATAACATTATTTAAACTTTGACAAAGAAAAGAGATTTGAGATAATTACATGTCATTAATGGGCCCATGCGTAGAAGAGAGTTGGACTAGTTGTGGGGGATGGTGTGGGGGCATATATTATATACATTTGCTAATTTCTATTACAAACATAGGTCACAATAGGGTAGGAAAACTTAGAAATTTTTGAGTGGGGGCAGCTGCCCAGTGGGCCTAAGCTGGCTCCGCCCCTGTTCAGAGTTATAGTTGTCAACATCTCATGGTTTGAGTAGCATATTAGTGATTACCCATTTTATTATTTTCCATAAACTGCCATGTTTAGTTTATATATGTAACAAAGCCCCATATGATATACCTTTTCTAAGTAAATTTGCATCGATTAAGACAGTGTGTTCATCTTCAACTGACACCAGATCAAGAAAATTTAGCTTGCAAAAATTTCACAAAGTTATATTATTGTGGATTTGAAATGAAGACTCAGTAAAATGTTTCAGGTGGGATAAGATACTGAATGCAGTTCTATTATGATTTAAGGTTCTCTTTGTTAGCCATTCCTATTTGGAATATCGAAACAAAAAGAAAGAAAGAACGATTTAGTACATCTGTTTAGATTTCAAGGTAACATGTTCTATTTTCATAAAATAGTAATAACCGCGAGCCATTGTTGCAAATCTGGACTGTGAATTGCAACTAAGAGACTGGTGTAAATCATATGTTTTAAGACCTGTGAAAATGATTTTCATGAAATACCATGCTAAGGAAAACAGGATAGCATGTTCTTTGCATCCAAGAAAACACTTGATCATGCTTTTTAAGAAACCTCATAATAATCTTGAATGTATCAACCTCTTTTTTTTAATTATCTGATCTTCGTGAAGGTACGGAAGAAACATCTATTCGAACCTTCAACCATTTATTTTCTTATAATTTAATGGACCTGTCAGTAGGATTCGAACTGCCATCAGATGGATTGCTGAACTATGCTTATGGTCATATGATATAACAAGGGATTATAATTATTATTTCAAATGGTTTAGGCATATATTTTTGGTAATTGGAAATCACAATATGACAAGAACATCTGCATATGGAATTTAACATGGATTGTAGATTCTTCATTGTTCTAGTAAACTGTATTGAAATCTTTTCATTCATTCATTTACATGAGAAAGGCATTCCATCTAAACTTCTCTATTCAATCACTTCAAATAATAGCACAGAGTATGAAATGATAGGGTTGATATGTAATGGTCTTTGTCAAGAAACATGTGTTTGCTCCTCATAGGTCTTGAAAAAAAAATGTTGGTAACTTATTCAAACGTTCGGAAAAATATTTGTTGATTGGATCGGCCAAATAAAATGCTCGCCAAACTTTGTGTTTGGTATCTTCAGGATTAGGAATGATTTACCATATTTTTCATAAATATATATATATAAAAAAACACCCCTAACTGTTGTTAGCCGCCTTCACACCCAACATTATTGCATCCATTTCTCATGCTAATGATAGAATACATTTACAATAGCTGATAGGTCATTTATCTCCTCACATTATTGTATTCATCCATACCATTCATCAATATACACACTATGATCAAACCCAGGGAGCACCAATTTTCAAAAAAATAAAATAAAAATAAAATATACACACTATGATCACAACACTTAAAAAAGAAGAAAAAGAAATAATAAGCATATCCAATCTTAAATATATAATCACTGTTTTTATCTTCTCTATACAGAATCACAAAAAAACACAATTAATATGCAGAAAACCTCTTTGTATCAGATTCCCTACCCCTCCTTGCCTTTTTTCCACCAATTCAAAGATGCCTTCTTTTGAAAAAAGCCAAACTTAAAATTCTCTGGGATTTTTTTTTTTTTTTGAAAAAAAACAATACCCAAATAAACAAAATTTACAATCCCTCATTAAACAGAGCTTAACAAGTGTTTCCTTAAAAACCCCAATTTTTTTTTTCTTTTTTTGGGATATCAAAAATTAAAAAAAAAAACCCACAAAACCAAAATAAAAATTAGAGCCAAATCAAGCACCATAAGCACTTGAAATCCAAGAAACCCAAAAAGGATTACCTTCATATGAGCACTTCCTCAGCATCTTTTCAAGGATTTTAAGCCAAGTCGGATCATCGTCAACGACGAGGACGCGAAGGCCGACGGGGAATGCATTCTCCATTGAAGTGGAAAAGATTTCTTGAACAAATTTTTATTGGGTTTTTTTATCTTCAAAGAAAGCAGAGGAACCAAAAGAGGGGGAGGGGGGGAAGGGAAAGTGTTAAGAGTGCCTATGATATATAGGGAATTTTAAAAATGGCGCCTAATCTTTAACGGTCCAATTTATTTTATAATTTCATATGGTCCAAAATGTTCCCAACAAAAAACAAAGAAACAAACCATATGTTTATGATTTTTCATATATACACTCTTAAAACCCCTCTTACTATCAATACCCCTAAAAAATAAATAAATTCTGTACATATACCCTTTTGAGGGATATTTATGCACAACATGAATATTTTAAGTTTTATAATAATACCCCTACAATAAATTTTGAGAGATAAAATTAGACATAATATTTTATTAGTGGTATTTTGATAAAATAAAATTATTTTAGGGGTATATATGTATTAATCCTATGTTTATAGTAGAATAATAATAAAAAAAACAATCATATTTTCTCAATCCAGTGGTGAGTGACTTTAGCTTGGCCAGTGGAAATGGGAATCTTTTTACTTGTGGGGGGAGAGAAAAAAAGAAAAAAGAGGATTGGTGAGTTGTGAAAGAGAGGTCATCCAATGTCATCAGTGATGATGTATGCAAGTATGCAACCCCCATGGATTCATCATTCCTTACTTTCCAAGAGTTCCACTTGTTTTGATCTCGATCTTAATGAAGAAGTACAGGACACGTTTTTTTTTTACAGGATAATGTTACGTTTAACTCTATTTTTAATCTTAATTTTAGTTTATGTATATTTTAAATTTTTAAAAAATAGTATATCTTATCTAATGAGGTACATGTTTTTATAAAAAATAAAGTATATATTTCAATGAATTGTATTGAAGCATATGCTTTATTAATATGAGCATATACATCGTTAATTTTCTATCGATATATATAGGACTAGAATTAGGGTTAAAAAATAATCTGGGTGTAACAGCGCCTTTTAACATATGAGATTCTTTTTTATTGGGACTTATCAAAATTAATAGGATCTACAGTGACTGGATCTCCTTTATGTTTTTCATGAAGATAAGTTTTGGGAATTGAAAAATGTTACACTTTAGTTATTCTTGTAATAATTTTTCACGAGGTTATGTTTTGGATATACAAAACTATATTTTAGATTGTAAAATAGACTGAATGTAACATTTTTTTAAAAATTTTAATATGTTCTCAAATTCTTACAACCCCATTTGTAAACTGTGCAATGCTATTAATCATATATAGTTATATTTTTTTTAGTGAAATTGTAGACTTGTATCCATCCTAATAAAAATTAAAATAGATACTATCCGAATAGGGATAAGAGAAAAAGAAAAGACATGAAAATGAAAGTAGTGAAAAAAGAAAAGCATCACGCAAATGACTCGGAGAGGTTAACAATCATAACATATAACAACTAAAGAAGTATAATAAATTTCAATTTGATTATTTTTTTATTATTAGATAACATAGAATATTCATTTTGTTGTTTGATTCACTTTGGATAAATTGAAGGTGAGATGTGGATGAGAGATGATATAAGAATTTTACAACTAATTAATTAATAATTTAATTATTATATTATTGTTTGTGTTTTGAAATGAATATGAAAATATGTGATGAGTGTTGTTACACTCAGTTTATTGTACACCCTCATATATTTCGTTAGTCATTACACTCACTGTACCGAGGTGTATATATCTTTAGAATTTTTTTTAATATATTTTACAAATTAGTTCATACAATTCATTGAAATATATATTTTACATTTTTATAGAAAATGCGTACCTCGTTAGATAATGTATATTATTTCCAAAAACATTTAAAAGGTGTGAACTGCGTTTGGGCTAAAAATGGTGGCAGAGTCTAAGATTTTCCATGTGAGAAATATGCACGAATGTTTTGGGATGCCTATGTAATTCATAGGTAAATTATTTTTAAAAAAATTATGATAAAAAAGTATTTAATACATTGTTGAAGATTATCATCAAATAAATAATGGGTTTTTTTAGTTTTAAATCTTTGTAAATATGCCTATTTATAGATCGATCTCTCCCTTCTCCATATTTTTTTTAAGTCCCCAAATTCTATTGCCTACATAAACGTTTGTCCATACACTAGTTTGTAAAATGTGATTTTATTTTTAAGTTCATATAAACCGTGTTATTTAGTGATCAGTTTCTTCCTTCTAAATATTTTATTTTAAGTCCCTAACTTCAAACATTTTTCTTATTAGTCCATAGACAAAATGTTTGTATGATTTGGTAAGTATTTTGATATTTGAAACTTGTATATAAAATGTTTGATAAAATATTTAAATCAAAACTACATTTGTATTGTTTGGTGTTCGGTAACAATTTCACTGCTATTCAACGCTATATATGCTCATCCAAACTGAGATTGAATTATCTTATAGTCTTAGTTGTCTAATTAGGATTTATTACTTAAGCAAATTTTAAGGATTTTTCATTATTGAATTTTGATTTAAATGATTTTTTTCTTCGTTGAAAATTGTGTAATATTAAATTAGATATTTGAGTGTGTTTAGAATTTTAAAATTAAAAATTTAGATGCCATTAAAAAAATTGTATGCAGTCAATGAAAAAAATTTATTTTGCATGGTTCTAAACTTTTATTTATATAGAGATTAGTGAGTTTAGGGGAATCTAACATATTTATATTATATATTTATTTATTTATTTAACATTTAAGCTACTATTATGTTATTATTTATTTATTTATTCTTATATTTAAAATCTCATTCACAAAGGATTTAGGATTTTCTTTCACTGTAATAAAATCTTGGCTGCACCACTACACATTATAATTGATTTGAAGTATCAAATGATGGAAATTGAAGATATGCTTAACTAGAAAATTAATATCAAAATACTTATCCATTTAGATATTTTATTAAACATTTTGTATACAAGCTTCAAATATAAAAATATTTACAAAATCATATACACATTTTGTCAAGGAAATAATAAGAAAAAACATTGAAAGTTGGGGACTTAAAATGAAATATAAAGGGAGGGACTGATCACTAAATAACATATTTTACAGGGACTTTAAAATAAAAATAATATTTTACAAACTAACGGTGTATGGACGGAAATAAAAATAACATTTTATAAACTAACGGTGTATGAACGGACGTTTGACGGATGAATTCAAAATGAAATAGGCGGTTGAATTTGAAGATTTAAAAAAATAAATAAAGAAATGAGAGATCGATACCTAAATATGCACGTTTATAGGGACTTAAAACTAAATAATTCAAATCTTGCCCTTGAAATTATAACCAGATCTTATAGTAATCAAACACGGCTATATGATTTTAAACCAACAAAAGAAAATTGTTACATGTAGCTTTGTTTTTAATACAACTTTTAGCCATGCCAGGTCATACGCATTTATATAAAACTTCATCCTTTACTATATGACCTTCACATAAATACATATGATTTAAAGACTAAAATTGGGGCTATTTTTAAGGTTGGGTGCATCAAAGCCCCTGTTGTTAGTGTTTCTGTGGAGAGGAAAAGGGCATAACTTTGGTATAAAAAGTTATTCAAAGTCTGAGCTTCGTTCGTGTTTGGGGAATTTTGATTGGTGATAGAAATCTTTTTACATGAGGAAGGCCTTTTTAAAAGTGGATTGGAATACTACTAGTGAGGGGTAGAGAATGTCCATTTGTTATCTGGCACTTCCACACCAATACTTGCTGGTACTATTCACATAAATTAAATCAATCAGTGTACTTGGTAAACAAAGCACTAATTGTTTTATATTCCAATAATTTACTACCAAAGTTAATGGTATACAATGTGCATCTATAGTAGACATCATTTAGAGCTATAAAGAGCTATAAAGCATCCAAAAAAGGCTCCATAGCCAATGAAACTAGGCGGTGAGTGTTACATGTTTTTATGTAATTCTCTAGGTCATCTTAGCTTTTATTGAAAGAAGAGACACCAACCTAAAAATGCATTTGAATTGCATGGGAGACCCTCCATGTTTTCAGCAAAACATCAATGACTAAACAGTACTTTTGACTTGGACTTATTCTTGGGGGATGGAGACCAAGATCAATGATTAGTGTTTCTAATTTAAGATGAGTTAGGTGATAATCCATGATTAGACCCACATGGGGATAAACTTATTTGATTAATACAAACCAAAAAGAACAACCCTAATCTTAGACCGACCACTGCCACTACCTGCCGACCAAACACTTACTGATGGGACATAAATCAATAACAATTGATTTTGATGTTCTTTGTTTATATCCAATGCTCTCATAAACAAATGATGGTGGATTAAATTTACGTTAGAATATGCTCATTGCCTTTAAATACTTTCTAATGTGACAATAAGGTACAAAAGATGTACACGGATATATTTTTTTTTAGAGTAGGGTGGGATGCAAAAGTGGAAAATGCCCATTACCACCTCTTTAACTTAAAATATGTGCTTAAAAGGATGGTTGGGAACAAAAAGGCTATGAAAAGAAAGAATTCTTTTATCTTAACATGCAAAAGTTGCTTTGGTTTTTCAATACATATAAAATAAAATAAAAATACACCTGAAAAATGCATTCCCCATCTTTACTCTTTATTGGGTGCTTCACATGGGAAAATGCATCCCCTTTTTAAGTGGATTGAAAATGATTGAGCATTATTTTAAGCCTATCACCGTATAGCACAAAGCACAAACTAATGGCCTTTTGAGAACAACTTGCTTGTCTGATGTCCCAATTTGTTGTAGGTTTTTGTCTATGTCTATATCTATCTGCAATATACATATAGATATAAGTGCATAAACTTCTCTTGATTAGGAAACCTAAACAAAATCTTCTAAACCAACTTGGCAAGTAGCTCTACTGTCTTGAGGAGATCAGTGGCAACTGGATGATTTTTTTTTTTGCTCTTTTTAGGTTGGCAAAGGGATTTTTTTATTTATTAAATAATGATTTGATTACAAAAGAAAATTGCAATCACTACAACTCAACCAATTGACTTGTTTAAGTTTTTTTCCTTTGTTTGGCCATAATGAGGGAGAAGCTCACAATTTCACCTATTGTGATTAGAAGAATTATATTGACAATTAAGAATTAGATTAGGGCTGGTCCTCACTCTAAGTGTGAATATATACAAGAAGTGTCATCTAAGACCCATTTATCCCAATATGATCTTTGTCAAAAATAAGGATTTCATTAGAATTAAAAACAGAATTAATAGATTAAATGGATCAGGCACCCACGATGGAATAACCTAGCCCGGTTAGGTCCGGCTAAATGCACCCCTCAAATTACTCCTTTGTCGGTGTCATTTTCTCGGTGGGGTCGCTCCGGTTTGTCGGGGGCCTTAAAAAAAAAGTGGTTCTTTTTGGGGCGTGTGTGGGTTTTTTTCGAGGATTCGGATCCAATTGCGCCCTGTGGGCCTGGCTGGATCGTCTCTCGAAAAGGGTGAAGGGTTTGGTTCCTTGCTAAGGTGCCCAATAGCTCCTCAAGAGGATTTAGGGGGGTGTAGTGATCGCCACCTACTTTCTCAAAAAGCAAGAAAAGTTGGGGTTGGATTTGATCGCCTTCGTGGGGAGTTTGTGGAGTCTCCGCTCTGAGATACGGGCTTGCCGCACACAGAGGTGAAAAACAGGAATCCTTTTCTGCTTCAGGACTTGACAAAGGGATGTTTAGAAAGTCAGGGTGTAGGTGGGGGTCGGCTAGTGGGAATTACCTGCCTAAAAGGGGGCGGCTAGTTAGGGTTAGTCGCCTGGTGTCTGGTTATATTTGGGCAGAACCTGGGTAGGAAATGGGTTAGGGTTTGGCAGTGGTTAAGCTAGGTTTAACTTGGGTTTTGGAGAGGGTTTTTGGAGAGTAGATTGGGCTTGGAAATGGGTCTTCTCTCTCTCTTTCTCTCTAGGGTTTCAAGTAAGGGGAGGGGGTATGGGCTTGTGAGTATGACTTGGGAATGAAATGTATGCGTTGATTTGAATTGGGGGATTATTGGATATGTTAGAAATGTTTTGGGCCCCCTCTATTTATAGTAAAAAAGAGGCAGGGGAATATCCAGTGGACAATAGATCAAAATGGATAATAAGATGTTTTGATTTGACCCCCATTAGATCTTTGTTCTTCAGATAAGGTCCAGGAGGGGGGCGGCTAGTTGAAACTAGCCGCCCAGTGAGGGGCGGCTAGATTGGTTTAGCCGCCCCTATGATGACTTGCCAAATGTCCCATCTCTAACAAGTGGTGGCTTGGGTCGGCTACTAGGTTTGAACTGGCCAAGATGGGGCGTCTAAAGGGAACAAACCGCCGCAATCATCAGCATTAAATGTTGCTTTATGTCCCATTTTGACCGTCCAAGGAGCCGCCCCTGTCTAGGTTTTAGAAACTTCTAAGTGTTGGACTAGGGTTTCCGGTTTTGGTTTCTAAGGTAGTTTTCTTTATGGTTTCCAAATGTGGTCATTTCTAAATGTTACTTGAAGTATTTTTCGTCTCTTTGGATGGTCAAAATTGGGATATCTATAATTGTCCCTCATCGGATGGAGTCTTTGTGCGAAGCAGAAAGACTTCGATCGATGATAAGGAAAGAGACCCCTATTTTGGCCGGCCCGACCTTCAAGAAGTTTAGGTAACGTGACCAATACTATCCAAGGAGTTGATTTAGACTGTCAGAGGCTAGGTCTTGACTAGAATTTTCAATCGAAAGGACGATCCAGGTGGAAGATGGGAAAAAGTAAAATAGCGAGTGACCCAACCCTCGGACAAGGTTCTTAACCATCATGCACGGAGCAGCCTGGCATCAGTTTTCTTGTGCCTACCGTACCCGTGCTTGGGTAACTCAGCGAACCAAGGGGATATCGCTGACATAAAGCAAGTAAAAAGTGTTTGAATTGGTGAATTGGATCATCCAAAAGATAGAAAATTCTGGAAAAGAACCAGAACTGAAGAAATTTGAACTGAACGATACTGGAAATGTGATAAAACTTCAAGAGAGTCATGTTTAATCAAGTAGGATTTTGGAAATAAACCAATACATGGCTGTTTGGTTTGGAAAACTTTGAAATGAATGTATTTTTGAAAGAAGGCATTGGGCGGATATTGTAATTGAGCCGGCCAGAAGGGGGAGGCATGTTGATCTTACCCGGCGGATGGGGGGTGGCTAGACGCGAGTAGCCGCCACCCGACTGGGTCCCTTATAACAGAAAAGAGACCCTCTCTCTCATCACATTTTCAAAACGGTTTCTCTTCCCTACCTTCTTCTTCTTCTCCATTATAAACAGGAAAAACTTTGTTTTCTTCACCTTAAATTCCTTGATTTTGCCCTAGATTATCTCATTCTTCTTGATTTCAAAACCCTAAGAACCTTTGGGTTCTCCTTTTTCTTGTGAAATCGGAAGAGATGACGAAGGGGAAGAAGACGGCTTCGATGATGAAGCGTCTCAGGTCTTCCCGAGAGCAGAGGGGGGCTGTCTCGGGGTCGGGCTCATCGGAGAGCGATGGGTCGGAAAGGTGGGTTGCGTGGGAGATGAACCAAACGGCGGAGACGCCATTGATGGGCGCGGGTGCAGTCGGGGGCACGCCTTCGGGGGCTGTCTCGGGGGCGGTGAGTAGTATGATAGGATATCACGCAAGAGGAGGCGCAGTGATCGGTCGGCGGTGGCCGAGGGTGTTGGTTTGGAGGCCGGAAGGTCAGCCGAGGGTGTAGTTGAGGGGGTGGGGGCTGAGGGAGTTAGTGAGGAGGTGAGGGATTCCTTGGATGCCATCGTGGGCATGCTGGATAGGGAGGCCACAGAGGCCAGGGCTGTGGAGGAGGAGAGAAGGGTTTTGGGGGATTTTGAGGCGTTGGCCTCCTGTGCGGTGGGCGCAGGAGCGGGTGAGGGTGTTGGGGCCAAGGCCGCGGAGGCCGAGGGTGTCCATGTTGGGGCTGTAGAGGAGGAGGGAGACGACGACGGGATGGATGATCCCGACGAGGCTAAGGCAGATGCTCCTGGGTCCACACGAGCCACGGTATTTGTCTCAATTTCCCTTTGTCTAATCTTTTAGATCATGTTAAATTATGTGTGTTTTTATGGACATATGTTAGTAATTTTTATATGGCATGAGTAGAAGTAGTATGTTTGTTTTTAGATTTTCTAAAAAAGGGTATTTGTACAAATTGATCATGGTGGAATTTGCATGCATGTGAGTATGATATGTGGGTTTTTAAAGGAAGGACAATTCTCATATGCATATATTTCTATTATGACAGAGGCATGGTAAAAAAAAAAGGAACGTAAGTATAGAAGATTTTGTAGAACAACATAGTATGCTTGCATGTTATATTATGGTGGGATTTGTATGTAGGGGATAATTTTTTTTATCATGGTGGGGAGTAAGAGAGGACAATTTATACATGTATTCATGAGTCTATAGGGTCTTTTCATGGTGGGATCATGTGAGCGTGGGTATGGCATGAGTTAGGGGAGGGACAATTTCTTTAGTAAGTTTGGGTGAGTTCATGAAAGGTATATAAGTATGATAGACAGTGATGAAAGAAAGCACGTAAGCATGTGATAGTGATAACTATGGTGGGATAAGAGGGTAAAGTATGTGATCATAAGGGAAAGTTTCATGATAAAAGGGGGGAGTGTCCTTTTAAGGGTTTATATATTTCATGCTTTTACTTGATTTTGTATGTAAGAATTCCTACTAAGCATTGTTTAGAATGAATTTCTGTTGGATTTAGAATTCTTACCTCTTGAATGCTATCCTAACCCCCCGTTTGGATGGGGGGTTAAAGTGGAATAATGGGGGTATAAGGGTGGTATAAGAATGGATATGGAAAACGGCTGTTTGTTTACAGAGTATAACTTGGTATTACTATTCCAGTATAAATGAATATAAGATAGTATAACAATTCTAAGTAACCGCTAGGATAAGCTATAATCAGTTTATCTATTCCCATGGATAAGTGGGGTTCACCCTCACATAAAAAAAATCACATCTCATCACATCAAATCATCTATCAACACCTCCTATACATCAATATGGCCCACATATCAAATTAACTTTTTACACTTTATTCACATTTTATTTTTCATCAACTAAACAACTCAATCTTTATTCTTACGTTTTCCAATAAGAATAAAAAAAAACACAACCAAACAGAAAATCACTTATTCTATTGATAAAATTATCTGTTCCTGGAATAGGTATAAACCTCAGAATAGCTTATTCCTCGATCCAAACGGGGGCTAAGAGACTAACCCCTTTTCTTTGTTGTTTTTCAGCGGCCGAATCGCATTCGGGCCCTCTAGCATGGGACAAAGAGGTGGTACTCCGCCTTGGGGCAGGGGGAGAGGGATCTGGTGGACGGAGCGGGCTTCCGCTCCTTCTTCTTGATCGAGCCCTTCCATGTTCATCGCCCTTATCTAGAGGCGTTGGCGGAGCGGTGGGATCCAAAGAGCTGTACATTCATCCTCCCCACTGGTATAGTGATGCCGAGGCTCGAGGATGTTAAGCGAATCACGAGCCTCCCAACCTTGGGCGAGGCGGTGATAGCGGCCACTAGTCCCGACTACAAGTCGCTTTTTTGGGAGCTGATCGGTGAATGGGAGTTCGTGGAGCAAGAGAGCACGTTGAACCGGATCCCTCTTGGACGGCTGTTGGGGCAGTATGGCCTTGGTTCATTTACGCGTCGTTAGAAAGGTGAGGCCATGGCTAGCTATGAGCGGAGGAGGCTGATGATCGAGGCCAGAGAGGCTGTTGCATGCCCACAAAGGGCGCGGAAGGAGTTGAGGGTGTTCTTCCTCTATTTCTTTGATAGGGTCCTCTTCTTGACAGCCTCCGACAAGGTTTCCTCCCATTTCTTGCTTTTGATGGAGAACTTGGAGACGATGGGCCGCTTTGCTTGGGGTGCGGCCATGCTTGCTCACCTCTTCGTAGAGTTGTCGAAGAAGGTGAAGAGGGCCGGGGGCAAGAACCTTGGCGGTTTTGCGACGTTTTTGCATGTACGGGTCAATAAAAGATAGAAATGATATTTCTTTGATGTTTATCTACTTCACCTGATTTGAATTTGATGTTCCTTCCGCAGATTTTAGGGTATGAGAATTTTGCCATCGCTCGTCCGACCCAGATGGTCTTCGACCGCGCCCTTCCTTGGGCCATGAGATGGGCGCCCCCGGGGTATTCTCGCTTGTGTCGCCTCGCCCAGTTTCGAGAGGCCTTCCTCACTTTAAAGGAAGAAGAGGTATAATTTCTTGAATTTCAGCCCTTATAGGATTTTCATTTGACTAAGCTCTCTTCTTATGTCTATTGTATCTTGACTTGTAGATGACTTGGAGGCCCTACACGGAGGAGGCAGTCCACGAGGAGCTTCGCCAGACATCTGGCTAATCTTTTTTAATGAGGTGGTCTTTCATACGATCAGCCTGGTGGTTCTTCAGCTTGGGTATTACCAGTGGGTGCCAGCCCCTCCACCAAAGTGTCCTTCGATTCCAGTGGCCGGCATTCCTCGGGATACGGACCTTTTGAGGAACTACGCTATGTACTTGTGGGGGTGGGTCGAGAGGGGGACTTTGGTTGAGCGCCGCCTTGACGTGACGTCAAACAAAGACTACCTGGCTTGGTATCGTCAGGAGTGTGCAGGCATCCTTGGGACCATGGAGGAGGAAATCTCAGACTCTTATGTGAGTATATTTTCTGACCTTTCCTTTTCTTTTCCCTTTCTTCTCCTTTTAAGTGTTTTTAATATATATTTAATATATATATGTTTTTGTGTTGTTTGAAATGAATGAGTAAGAGAAGAAGTTAGAAACCGCCAACCAACATCTCTAGAAGAGGACCGGTCAAGTGGAACGCTTGAGGATCTAGAGGCGTCGCTTGCAGGATCAGGTGCGGGTCCTCAAGGTTCAGGTGGAGGTGTTGGCGAGGGCGAGGGCCAACGGCGCTTCTTCCTCTTCTGCTCCTCCTCCATCCATGGATTCCGAGCGAGAGCTCGAGTTGGCGAGGGAGCTAGACATGGCCCGGAGCGAGTTGATGGCCACGAGGATGGAGCTTGATTAGGTGAGGGGGATGGCCACCATGGTTGAGGAGGAGATGGACCGGCTGAGGTCCGAGATGGCATCGAGAGAGGAGGAGTTCGCCATCCTGTGCTGTGAGCGAGACTCCCTCCAGGTGAGGGTGGTGAAGTTGGAGGCATCGGCGGGTGTTCCTGGAGGTTTGATGGGAGATCTGATCCGCTCCCTTAAGGCGGCCGAGGATAGGGACCGAGACGCGCTTCGATTGAGCGAGGAGAGGCTCCGGGCCACAGAGGTGAGGGCACGGGAGCTCGAGGATAGGCTGAGGGCGGTCGAGGATCGATCGAGAGGGGTGGAGGCACGCCTTCGCCAGAGGTTGGAGAGGAGAGACAGAGACATCCAGCAGGTCCACCTCTGGGAGGCCACCATGAGGGGGAAGTTGGTTGGTGGAGGGGCCATGACCGAGGCAGACCTCGACCTTCTCCCTTTTGATTACGAGCACTCCATCTCGACCTCCTTTGCTACCGAGGCCACCTTCAGTAGAGCTTCTCGTCCTTCGGCTACTCAAAGTCGTGGGAGGTATGCTAGGGCTACTTCTTCGGTTCGAGAGACTCCTGCTGCTCCGGACGCTCCAGAGGTTTAGTCCTCTCCTCAGCCACCGCTGCCTTCTCAGCCAGGCCAGGATGCTCCTCCTTCGACCCAGCCTCCCGCGGATGATGACATGCCAAGGTATATTCTTTGTCTTGGTTTTGGTAGAAGAATTGTATGTATGGCAATGAATTCATGCTTTCTTCTTTTATTTTGGCTCAGGTGACCTTCCGATTAAGTGCTTCTCAAGACTTTGGACTCCAGCAAACACTATTTCTACCTTAGTTTAGTTTTCAGTTTGGTTCATGAACTCCTTTTGTTTTGGTTAAATTTTAGTTTTATCTTTCGGTTTTTATGAACAATTTATATCTCTCCTTCAGTTTATAGACAGACATGGTTGTTTTTAGTTGTTTTTATCAATTTGAAGGTCTATTGATTGATTTGAACTAGTGGGTGTATGTGTGGAATGGTTTATATGGATTTGGTATGTGAGTAGATGAATGAACGTGTAGAGACAAGGATGTTTTGGCTTTGAAAAGTCTTTTGGATATAATTTGGTGAGTGTATATATAAGTGTATGTGTGGCGAATGGTTGGGTATGCGAATGGATGAATGTGTAAGAGTTAGTATGGATGTATGGAAGGTATATGTACAGGTTTTGGAAATTAAATTTTGACAGGCCTTGAGAAAGTTGAAGAGTTGATTAAGCTGGACTGACAGAAATAGGTGAGGCAGCAGGTGAGGGGTGGCATGTTCAAAATAGCCACCTAGGGTCAGGCGGCTAGTCTATTTTAGCTACCCCTGAATGATGGACTTAACTTGGAATAGGGGTTGGGCCGGCATGTGGAGAGCAGCCGCCAAGTAGCCGGCGGTTTGTTTTCAGTAGCCGCCCCCTGCCTGGGGGAATCTCCTGATTCTGCTACCTGTCTGCTGCTGCTGAAAGTTTTGTGAGTGCTTGGTCAACCTTTAAAACCTGTAAAAACATTCTTTCCATGAACTAAGTGTTAAATCTGTTCGGATTGCACCCCTGCACTGACTTTCAAACCCCTTTTGCTTGAATTGTCAAGGGCTACAACCCATCTAAGATGATTGAAAGTAAAGCAAGAAAAGGGTGCGAGAGGCCGTGCCTGTCATAAAAAGGAGGGAGCCTAGGTGACTCTAAGTGTGAGGGTATGTGAGAATGGGGCAATTTTCCTTCTCAAGTGTGTGTGGAGAGGTATAAAAATAGAGTAATAGGGGCAATTTTCTTTCAGTATGGGGGTCTAATTGTGATATTTTAAGAAAATTGGATGCCTAAGTGTTTGGAAAAGAAAAATACAAGCTTATGCAGAAGTGTGAGCGACATAAGGGAGCATTTTAATTCTTCAATTGCTTTCTCTTTTTTCATGTGAGAGGGCATTGTTTTCAATTTCCTAAAGTAAAAGATACCATCAAGTCCTTGAGGAAGGGCCTTTGTGGTCACCTATGTCCAATTCAGGATTGTATTTGAAAGGTATTGGCTTTAGGTGTTAATTTTTCAAGTTCATGGTTCTCAAATGCTTGATCATATTATTCTAAACATGCTAAGAAATCATGAATGTACCAGTAATCAAGTCAAATATGCTTCCTTTAGATAGGGAAGACTTTAAATGAACTCATGTGAGTGTGTGCGTTGTAAACATAGGGAAAGATCTACTTTTGGCTGAAATTTTGCCTTTCCAAGTAGACATAGTTCAATTTTATCCCATTGCAGGAAAAATAAAAGAGGGGGTGAAGGGGGTGAGAGTAATATCTTCCTTGGGGCAACTTTTTAGAATTGTCCCGGTCTGGCATATGTCTTACTTTCTAGGTCCCTTTGGCTTTCTTTTTTTTACCACTTCCTTATTTAGGTGGAGAGTACAGCCCACCGAGCACGTACCCGTGTTTTGGGTGGAGAGTACAATCTGTTTGTTTTGATATGTACTAGCATAGCCTTTTGTTTAGCATATACTGTGTAAAGGCATTTGCGCTTGGAAATAGAGAGTTTACCCATTTGTTTTGGGCGTATTTTCTTTTGTTGGCCTCTCTTTTGCCTTTCTTTTTTGTTTTGAGGGGGGGGGGGGGGGGGGGGGGGCTTTTCTGTTTTTCACCTCTGTTGTTTTCTGCTTCCCCTCTAGAAGTGTTTGTATAGTGCCAGAGTCAGTTTTGGGACATATGCTATGTCCAAGGTAATTCCTCATTTTGTCTTTGGGTTGATATGAATAAGAGTGAGAATAAAGGGGAGATGCTTTGGGGTTAAAAAATTGTCCCAGTCTACAGGGTAGGCAATTTTTCCTTTTATCAGGTAGACCAATTCCTAAGTCATACTTGTGTGATGGAGATGGTATAATTGGCGAGTATGAATTCAAGTAAAATATAAGTCATCTTTGAGAGTCTTATAATTCCATTATCAAGCACTAAACGCTGGAATTCGTAGGAAGGAAGAATAATATTTCTCAAGTATTGATAGTTTTATGCATGAAATTTCTTTAGATAAAGTGCATTCCACGAACCTTGGACTTCGACTCCTTCGGCATCCACCAAGCTGTAGGCATTCCCGGAGTAGGCATGGGTGATCACATAGGGTCCCTCCCATCTGAGTTGCAGCTTGCCTTTTGGGTGGGGCTATCTTGATGGCATAATTTGCTTAGCTATCTTGATGGCATAATTTGCTTAAGTACCATCTCCCCAACTTTAAATTTTCTCTCTATTACTTTCTTTTCAAATGCTCTTGCCACCCTCCTCTGGTAGGCCTGGGCATGGTCTGCAGTTTTTTTTTGTTGTTTTAAGAAAGCATGCAAGGAAGCTAGGAATGAACAAATCTTTTGTTTTTGTCCCTTTTGTTTGTAAGCATGTAAACAAATATGTATATGAGTTTGAGAGCATGAGCTGATAAATAAATCTTTTTGATTTTTTCTTTGTTTAAGGAAGCATGGAAACGAATATGTATAGGAGTTTGGAATGAAAGCTGTTTAGCAAATCTTTTTGTTGTTTTTGTTTTTTTTTTGGGAAAACATGTAAACAAATATGTACAGGAGTTTGGAATGAAAGCTGTTTAGCAAAACTTATTTGTTTTTTTTTTTTGTTTTGGGAAAGCATGTAAACAAATATGTATAGGAGTTTGGAATGAAAGCTGTTTAGCAAATCTTTTGTTTTTTGTTTTGTTTTGGGAAAGCATGTAAATAAATATGTACAGGAGTTTGGAATGAAAGCTATTTAGAAAGTCTTTTTGTTGTTTTTTTTTGTTTTGGAAAAGCATGTAAACAAATATGTACAGGAGTTTGGAATGAAAGCTGTTGAGCAAATCTTTTTGCCTTTTTTTTTTTGGGAAAAGCATGTAAACAAATATGTACAAGAGTTTGGAATGAAAGCTGTTTAGCAAATCTTTTTGTTTTGTTTTTTATTTTTATTTTAGGAAAGCATGTAAACAAATATGTAGAGGACTTTGAAAGCGTAAAGCTTACTTGGGTGGATCAGTCCCAGGCTCGTGGATCTGAACCACTTCTTCGAGTTGGCTAGCCTTTATAGGCCAACTCATATCTGGTGGAGGTTTTGCAGGTTCAGCTTCTTCTTCTTCCCTTGCCCTCTTGGGTTTTTGCCCTTGACCGAGCACGTCTTTGGGTGAGTAGTTTATCATGTTGTATGAGTACATCTCTCACTTAATGTGCATGGCGCAGATGGTCCAGTTGCAGACTCGTGCTCCGTTAAAGCGCGCCTCTCCCCAAATAGATATGACATCTCCGTGGTACGGGAAGCGGAGGCATTGGTGTCTAGTAGACAAGACAGCTTCGATTCTGTTGAGCCACGTCCTTCCGACGATAAGGGGGTGAGGTGATCGGATGTCCATCACCATGTAGTTGATGATCATGGCTACCGGGCCGATCTTGAGTGGGAGAGTGACCAGTCCACAGATGTCCTTGCGCTAGCTGTCAAATGCATAAATGAACTCGTCCGATGGCTCCAACTTGGGGACTTTACCCTTAAGCTTTTGGTAGGCGGAATGGGTTAGTACGTTTGTTTCCTCTCCCGTGTCGATGAGGATGTGCTTGAACACTCTTCCTCCGAGGTCCGTGGTGATTGTGAGGGGTGCGGAGCATGCCCCGACTTTGGCGACCTCATGGGGGAGGAAGGCAATCTGATTGGGCTCTACACGGTTGTTCACCAAGTTCATGGTCTCGACCGTTTCTTCTGAGGGGTGGTGGTTGTTGTAGAGAGATCCAGGTGGGCTGTGTCCTCTTGATTGGATACCTGGGTGCAAGGTTGGGGTAAACATGTTATGCAACACCCAGTTATCTTCGTTCTCATACCTAAGGCGTGCCTCTCCCCATATGGTTAGCATGTGGCCCATGAATGGTAGGCGAAGGCATTGGTGCCTCGGGGAGCAGATGGCTTGGATGATGTCCAGCCATGGTCGTCCTAACATCAGCGGGTATCTTGTGTCAATGTGGGCCACAAAGCATTATGCTTTAGGGCACCGATGGCCAGTTCAAACAATCCAAGGCCGCAAATGACCTTCCCGGAATGCTTCAAGGCTTGGGTGGTGGAGTGCACCGGCTGAATGAAGGGATAGCATTGCAATGATGGGAGGCTAGTTTAGGGCGCTAAAATCAATCCTCCAGATGAGAGTCTGGGTTCGAATCGAATCCCGGGTTTTGATTCGCACAATGGGTGAGTAGTTTAATGCGCCAAACTCAAGGTCCCGTCATCCTCCGAATGAGATTCTGGGTTCAGATCAAATTTCGGGGTTCGAATCACACTCCAGACGTGATTATATTATCTGGAGAGGTAGAAGGAGTGAATTCTCCTTCATCTTCATCTGTTGTGATTTCTATCCCCAAGGAAAACCTCAACACGGAGGAGTATTCACTCCGAGAATATCATTTGTTATTGCTGTAATACTAAAATCACAATACGGAATACTAGACTGACTCATTATTGCCTAAGTTCCTTAACACAGACTACTGAAATTGACAGAAAGTTGGAAACTTGGATTCTTTCCGTTGGATATACCTTTTTCTAATAGATGACCGTGGGGCAAAATATGTAATTTTGTGAGACCTTGTAGATTTGGGAAGAAGATAACATATTTAGGGAGAAGAAGATATGAATAATAGGTATCGGAAGGAGTTGGAATGGAATAATATAAAAAAAAACTCGTAACAAACCCAGCCGTGCCCGGTGCTTCCATGAAGAGACGGGTGTAGGATCGAGATGGGGAAGACCTGAATCTGCGATAGAAGCTTTAGACTGGTTTTCAGACCTTTGGTCACCTTCTTCTTCACTTTTGGCTTTGAAATTTTTTTCTAACTGTCCTGGACCTGAAATGTTGGATCTTTGAATGCTACTTTGATGTACATTTAGAAATGGGGAGAAACGAGGGTAAGAGCTTTCGAGTGAGGCAGTCTTTGTTGAGAAAGTTAGGAAGCTCCAGGGGAAAATTAGAGATGTCTCCTACGCTCTCACCTTCGTTCGGTTGGTCGTCTCGCTTTCTAACTGAAAACACTAGGCGACTACCCTATTGACTCAAAATGATCCTTTTGCTATCGCTTTCAATGGTTGTAATCATAACTCCCTGGTGTCGGTATCGGATTTCGGGAAAAGGAAAGAAAGGGGCCCTCTCTTCCTTCCTCCTCGGTCATCTGGTGGTTTGTGCGTGTGTGGGGGTTTCTTTGGAGGCTTGGGTCCGGAGAGCTGCGCCTTGGCAGACTCGGTCGGATCGTCTCTCTGAAGGGGGTGATGGGTTGGTTGTTCGTTCCTGGCTGAGGCATCCGACGTGTTCTCAGGAGGATTCAGGGGTTGTTGTGATCGTCACCTTCTTTTCTCAAAAAGCAGGAAAAAGGGGTGGATTTGATCGCCTTCGTGGGGAGTTTGTGTGGTCATCGCTCTGGGACACGGATGTGCCGTGCACAGAGGTGAAGACAGGGATCCTTTTCTGCTTTGGGAAACTGACTAGAGGAGATTTGGGACTTGAGGTGAGCTAGGGAAGGGCCGGCTAGTTAGATTTAGCCGCCTGGTGGGGGGCGGCTAGTTGTGGGTAGCCGCCTGGTGTCTGGTTCAATTTGGACAAAACCTGGGTAGGGTTTGGGTTTGGTTTTGCCAGAGGTTAAACCGGGTTTAACCTAGGTTTTGGAGAGTGGATTTGGAGAATGGATTTGTGTAGGAAATGGGTTTCTCTCTCACTTTCTCTCTCAAGGTTTTAAAGTGGTGGTATAGGCTTGATGATTGGGAATGTGGGTTGTTGGGGTTATTGATGGGTATTGATTGTGTATAAATGCTTAGAGACCCCCCTATTTATAATAAAAGGGGTGTAGGGGAGTGTTCACTGGACAATAGATCAAAATGGATAATAAGGTGCTTGATTTGACCTCCCATTAGATCTTTGTTCTCTGACAATGTCCAGGTGAGGGGCGGCTAGTTGTGTTTAGCCGCCCGGTGAGGGGCGGCTACTCTCAAGTAGCAGCCCCCATCAAAACCTGTCAAATGTCCCATCTCTGACAAGCGGTGGCTTGGGTCGGTTACTAAGGAGAAACCGGCTAAGATGGGGTGGCTAGAAAGGACTATCCGCCGCTATCATGGTTGCTTTATGTTCCATCTAGGAAGGCGGTTTGGGGTTGGTCAGGGGGGCGGCTAGTTGGAACTAGCCGCCCCTGTCCAGGCTCTTAGATTTTTCTAAGTGTTGGACTTAGGGTTTCCGGTTTCGGTTTCTGAGGGAGTTTTCTATTAGATGTCCAAGTGTGGTTGTTTTCTAATATTACTTGAAGTAAATTTCTTTTCTTTGGACGGTCAAAATTAAGGTATCTACAATTGTCCCTCATTGGACGGAGTCTTTGTGTGAAACAGAAAGACTTCGATTGATGATAAGAAAAGAGACCCTTATTTTGGCCGGCCCAACCTTCAAGAGGTTTAGGACACATGACCAATACCATTCAAGGAGGTAATTTAGGTCATCAGAGGCTGGGTTTTGACTAGAATGGTTATCTAAGTAGTGATTCAGGTGGGAGAGTGAGTAAAAGTAAGGAAGCAAGTGATCCAACCCTCGGACGGGGTTCTTAGCCATCGTGCACGGAGCAGCCCGGCATCAGTTTCCTTGTGCTTACCGTACCCATGCTTGGGTAGCTCAGCAAATCAATGGGATATCACAGATAGAAAGAAGGAAAAAGTGTGTTTGATTTGGTGAATTGGATCATTCGAAAGACAAAGATTCTGGAAAAGAACCAGAACTGAAGAAATTTGAACTGAATGGTACTGGTAATTGTTGTAAAACTTTGAGAAAGTTGTGTTGGATCAAGTCAAACTTGGAAATAAACCAATACATGGCTGTTTGTTTGAGAAAACTTAGAAAATAAGTGTATTTGGGAAGCTGGCTGGGGGCGACTAGTGGTGTTTAGCCGATAGGGAGGGGCTGCTAGTTGTGTTTAGCAGTCGGATAGGGGGCAGTTACTCGCGAGTAGCCGCCAGCCGACTGGGTCCCTTATAACTGAAAAGGACCCTCTCTCTCCAAAACGTTTTAAAAAACGGTTCTTCTCCCTCCAACACTTCTTCTTCTTCGTTTGAAACCAAAAAACTTGGTTTTTCTTGACTTTGATTCACCCTAGATCATTCCTTTCTTCTTGATTTCAAAGCCCTAGTTTCCTTTGGGGTTTTCTTTTTCGCAAAATCGGAGGAGATGACGAAGGGGAAGAGAACAGAGGGGGGCTGTCTCGGGGTCGAGCTTGTCGGAGAGCGATAGTGCAGAGAGGAGGGTCGCGGAGGAGGCGACCCTGTTATGCCTGTGTCATTTGGAGCCATTACGGTTAAGCCTTGGTCACATCTGGGTCATTCAGGGCCTTTTTCTTTTTCGATCAGAGTCGCTAAAATTTTAGCTTTTAAACACCTGCGAGAGTTAGAGTACTTTGATTGAAAATCTAACTACATATTATGGGTCCTGGTACCGTTTTGTACTACCCATAAAAATTTCATCAAATTCTGGTAACGTTTTAAAAAATATGCAGTTCCGAATCGCATCCGGGTTTGGCCGTTACAGGGTTTTGGTGGGTGAGATATTTTTGAGTGTGTGGTGCTTCTCCTCACGCTTCCCAATAAAGCAAAAATGTGTGGTTGAGTGAGGGTGAGCCTAACCCTAACCTCACCACCCCCTTATGGTCACCCCTAGACACTATTTTGGCATGAAAATGACCTTTTTGCCCTCTCTCTCTCTCCCCCTCTCTCCCAATTCGTGGATCTCTCTTTCTCTCCCTCTCTTGGTCTCTTTTTCCCTTCTTTGTGTGTGGAGAAGAAGGAGGAAGAAGCAAATGAAGGAGAAGGTGAAGAAGGAAGCACAAAAAAGGTGTGTTTTGTGTATGTGTTGTTGTTGTTGTGGTTTCTCCTCTCTCAAGCTCCCTCTCATGTCTTCCCCCCCTGTTTTTCAGCCAAAGAAGGCTGAGGAGAGGCTGTGGAGGTGGTGGTAGTGGTGGTGGTGGTTGAGGTGGTCGCGGGTGCATCGAGGGCCCCCGAATCTCCCCCTTTCATTCCCCCTCCCTTGGTGACCTCTCCTCCTTCTTTTCTTTGGTTTTTCATGGCTTTAGGGGTTTTTGGGAAGTCATGCATGCTAGGTAGTTGGTTTAGGGTGAGTGTGGAGTGTGGGGGAGGGGTTAAAGGGGTTCTGGGCGCGCGCGCGGGTCTGTCCGCGCGCGTGCGCGCGCGCGTACAGACGCGCGCGCAGAAGGGTGTAGTCGGGCGCGTGCGCGTAGGGTGTTGGCAGGCGCGCGAGTGCGCACGCGAGCGTGCGCGCCCGCGGGGCAGAACGTCTGGGCGCGCGGTAGGGCGCCAGTAGACTCGGGGGCGCGTGCGCGCGTGCATGTGCGTGCGTACGCGTGCGGGGCCACACGTGTGGCTGCCCGAGGTTAGCGGGTAGGTGCTGGGGTGCTCGGAGATGCGAGCGTACGTGCGTGCTCGCATGCGTGTGAGCCCGTATGCGTGCATGTCTAAGTCTTTGGTATTTCTAAGTGTTATAATGTGATTTTACTCACCATTCTGATGCCCTTACCTTGCAGATCTCGTCGGATGGGATGCGCGAGGTCCCGGGTTGCGGTGAGTGGTTTGATCCAACCCCTCGAGATGCGCTCGACGAGCGTAGTCGTGCGTCGCGCATCGATGGGGCACCCTAGCTATACTAATTGTGTAAATAAGTAGTATGGCCATGCTTAAACTATAATAGGTTAGATATCTTGCATGCTAGGCTTATATTGCGTGTATTGTATCCATGTATGAATGATTGTATTGCATGCGCCCCTCTAGTATGGGCATGTATTACTGTAATGTGTATGGATGTATAGAATAGGGCATGCCTTAGGTAGTATTGTAATACTACTCCTACCATATTAATTGAAATATCCAGCATGATTAAGTCTGGGTTAATAATGGGCACACGCCTAATATTCCCTTGTGATAAGACTCGAGGGCGTGGTGTAGTTATTGCTCCCATGATAATGGGGCAAAGCTATGACCAACTTCAAGAGATGATGAGCTCTCTCTCGCCCTCTCCCTTTGTACGAACTGAGTAAGTAGATGCGATTTCCTACTCGACTCAGGTTCGTTTGGAATAATGGCATGCACCTGTTAGTGCGCGAGATCGCGCTTGACCCTTCCCTTTTTAAGTTGGTGATATCCAACGCATTTTAGAGTATAGCTTGTATACTTATATACTTGTATGAGGTATGCTTATATGCTTGCACGCTTGTATGCATGTTGTATGATTTGTTGTTTATGATGTAAATCCATGTTAGGGGATACCCTTATAGTCAATTATTAGATGATCGTGCATATGGTTCATGCACATAGCTATGATATGATTCTCCTGTTATATATATGCGCATGTTAAAACTAATTAGGCCTATTTGAAATAGGTGTGGGTACAACCCGCTGTCGGGATGTACCTCATTAGTTAGTGCGCGAGCGATGTAATCGCCCCTGCATCCGTGTGATGCACTTGAAGGGAATTCAGGAGAATTCATTTGCTGTATCGGTTTTGTTAAACCGGTGGCTATGGCATTAAGTTAGACCTACCCATACTAGGCGCACTGGTTGGAGTATATGCCTTGGGCTTATTTCTGCGTGAGAGCAGAGGTAAACCCTCGCGTCCGAGCGACGCACTTGTGTGGGAGTAAAAGAGTATTCGATATCATCGATATGTGATTATCGAGCGTAGCCCATAGGGTTCGCCTTTTGAACGTGGGGTGCTTCCTCCCGACATCATCGTGCGTCGAACACCCCAGTGTCGAAGCTATCCTGTTTGGGTGCCACCACTTGTAGGTGCTACTGATGCGTATCGCAGTACGCATCGGGCTGATGTACCGATCGTGGAAGGTCAACAGGTAGAGGCTACCTGGGAAAGGGCTACTGGATGATTTTGCGAGCGTGGAATAGTTCTCCCCTTCTTCGGATCCGCGTTGAAGCTACCCGACGTTAAAGCTGTCCTGACAGAGGGCTCCGACCTGTAGGTACTACCGATGCGTTCGGCAGATGTACTGATCATGGGAGTATACCAGGTAGAGGCTACTCGGGAGAGGGCTACCGGATGACGAAGGGTGTAGAACAAAAGGTTTTCTTCCAACAGTCCTGAGTCACCCATAGGGGTGAGGGTGAGGATGAAGTGAAGTCACGTCACCACGTGACCCATTCGTTTTTTGTCCGTTCCCATAGTTGTTGGGTCCGGTTACGTATCGATGTTCAGAGACATCGTTGGGCAGTTATCGCGATATAGATGATCCAGTAGTGTTGTGTAGACCAGTAATTCCGCGTCTCTTCGACCAACGGTATGGTCTCTCCCCAAAAGTCCCAAGAGTCTTCCTTCGAGAGTGAGGGTGAGGGTGAGGTTGGTCGCGCCGCCGCGTGACCTTGTTATCCATTGGGTTTCCACCCATGTTTTCCTTGAAAGGAAATTGCTTTAGTATTGAACTATTGTATTGGTGATTGGTTTCCAGCCACTCACTGAGCTTGTAGCTCACCCCTCGCATACTGTTTCTTTTCAGGGGCAGTGTTGGACGTGGAGCTAGTGCTTCCCTGCGGCGTGGTCCTATGTGAGTGGAGCGTTCTGTCTGACGGGTGGCGAGTGCGAGGCTGTCAGTAGTCCTAGAGTCATTTTATGTATTATAAATCGTGCATGTGGCACAGGTTGTATTTTATTTGGACTAGACTTGGCTCTCACAGGACATTGATTGTATATTCAAGTCTGTAATGATATTTTTGATTTACAGACTTATTGATATTTTATGCTTCCACCTTTTCAGTTGAGTTATTAGTTATCATTGCTTTGCCAGCTTGTGTGTTATTTATTGGAGTCATTGTTGACCTCTTGTACTTGATTGCTGATACTATATATATTGCCACGTCCCGGGGAATGCCGCCCTAGGGTGTGATAGACCCAAACGGTGAAAATGCTGTTGGTGGGTGTGGGTGGAGGTGCGGGTGCATCCTCAGGGGATGTTATGGGAGGAGGGGCGGGGTTCATAGGGTATACACGCAAGCGAAGGCGTGGGGGTCAATCGGCGGTTGCCGAAGGTGTGGTTTTGGAGGCCGGAGGATCGGCCGAAGGCGCGGTTGAGGGGGTAGAGGGGGTTAGTGTAGAGGAGAGGGCGTCTTTGGATGCCATCCTAGGGATGTTAGAGAGGGAGGCCAGAGAGGCCAGGGCTGAGGAGGAGGAGAGGAGGGCTTTGGGGGACTTTGAGGCTTTGGCCTTCGGGGTGGTGGGTGCGGAGGAAGGCGAGGGTGTAGGGACTGAGGCCGCGGGGGCTGTGGGTGTTGGGCTCGAGGCCGAAGAGGCCATGGGTGCTGGGGTTGAGGCCGCAGGGGAAATTTGACCAAATTAAACCACGTAAATATGCATGTTCACTATATTAAAATCTAAACCTAAAGGCAATGATATGATCTTTAATTTGAATATCTCTTTTATTAATTTGAATAAATCTTTTATTTTAGGATTAGGTCAATTGATAACTTATTTGGATAGATGTTTGTTAGGATGTAATCCCTATTTTTATGAGAAATTTGTTATTGAGTCATGTTTGCTATTTATTTGAACTAATGAATAAAAGAATAAAGAGAAATTACTCTATTAATTCAATTTCTATCAAGCAATAGGAGGCCGGCCGCTAATCTATCCTCGAAATAGATTTCGTTAGAATCCTAAAACTTGTTTTTCAGGTTGGGTTCTATCATTTGGTATCAGATCCATACATTCTCCACTGCTACCATCGACCACCACACCACCCTAGACACAATCCATTGGATTGCAAACTATGGAGTCGATGCATCACAAGCTCGAGGGAGGTATAAATGAAATAAGGAAATTCTCGTTGAATAGCTATCTTCTTTAGATAGGAGGGAAGTATATATAGTTGAATATGAAGCGTCGCATGGAAGAGAGATTCGAGATGATAGGACGTCGATTCAAATACATTTGAAACAAACTCAAACATGCTACAGACGAAGAAGAAATTTCTTCATGGTAGGGCGTCACTTCAAACTTCAATCTCCAAGGCAGGAAATATACCTGTAAAAAGATTGACGTGAATGGAGATGAGGGAACGAAGAAACAGAGGCATTTGTCCAAACGGTGACCAAAAGTTTTGTTGGATATTTTCAAAAGTGGGGTTCAAAAAGTTCAGTTTATGTGGTCCATATGGGAGGATGAAAAATGGTCATATTCTTTTAGTCCAACAACATTAGTTGTTTGAAAAATATTTTGAGGATTTATAAGAAGAGCTCATTCTACTATAGTGAATCCCTTTTGGTGGACGCTTTATGGTGGACGCCTTATGTGGTGCGGCGCGTGGACGTATTGACATCATCCTCTCTTCCTTCATGGTAGGAAGGACCGAATCTAAAGCGTCACATGGAATAGATATTCATGATAATGGGACATTGATTCAAATACATTTGAAGCACACTCAAACACGCTATAGATAGATGGAAGAAGAAGACTACCACTCAAAGAACGATACCTTGAGGACAAGGTTCTCTTAAGGGGAGTGGAATGATGTGATCCTTAATTTGAATGTCTTTTATTAATTTGAATAAGCTTTTATTTTAGGATTAGATCAATTGATAGCTTATTTGGATATATGTTTGTTAGGATGTAATTCCTATTTTTATAGGATTTGTTATTGAGTAATGTTTGTTATTTATTTAAACTTATAAATAAAAAAAATAAAGAGAGAGATTACAATTAATTCAATTGCTATCAAACTCAGAATCCTCTCCGAGTCATGAAGTACGCCAAATTGTTTTTAGCAAAACAAATAAAAATTGTTGGGATTTTTAACAATTTCATTTGAAATAAAGAATACAAATCACGGAAAAATATATACATCACCGATGCAAGCAGAAAAATATAAAAGCATGCCAACCACAAAGAAACATCCAATGATTCGAATTAATCCTACATCCACGGAGCACTCCAGCAACAATCCATTATACCAAAATATAATGAGAAATAATATCATTTCACGTTTTGCCCAAAACTTGAGGAATACAAGATGAAAGAGGGATGCGGAACTCTTCTCTCGCTGCCATTGTTGTGTTTGACATGATGAAGAGGAAGCCCTAGAGGGCATTAATACCCTCCCCACGTGAATTTCATTCACGTGTATATGTGCATGTAAAACCTACATGTGGGCTTGATAAGCCCTCAATTGGGCTGGACCATTTAAGGCCCCAAACCCAACAATCTCCCCCTCTAGCCCAATGAGGGAGGAACCTGGTCCACGACTCCTCACTTGGAGTTCATGCTCTCCAGCTTCTCGTAAAGCTCGAAAATATCTTGCTCTTCATGAGATTGTACCTCTCGAAAACCTTTTGCCTCCCCCTCTTCAGTAAACAAGATATACTCTAAGGTAGGGTATCTCAATGATGGTCTATGCGCTCTCGATGAACTCTTCATCGGAATCTCTATAGTCTCTGACTCTTTCGATGACCTCTTCATCAGAATCTTTGTTTGTAACTGATGACTCTGCTCCCTCTACTCAAGAGCTTCATGTTTTGAATATTTATCAACATTAGGCATCTCTGGCGCCTTATCAAAGTCTTTATTTCTCATCTTCTCCCCATCTGTAGCCGACTAAATCAGAGAAGGAATCGGTGTTCAATCTGCAACACCACCAACCAATTTCGGAACTCCATCGAAATCTTCAATAGTCTGGTTTTCATTGAAGACCGCATCCCTGTGTCGAATAATCCTCTTCAATTCTAGATCCCATGGCTTGTCGCCGAATTCATTTCCATAACCAACGGAGATACATGAGACTGCTTCATCTAGCTTATGTCTCTCTTTGGGTACAAACGACATAGATTTATATCCAGAGATCTTTAGATGCGAATACGAAACTTCATTACTTGACCAAACCTTCTCTGGAATCTTCATATCCAAAGGAACTGATGATGACCTGTTTATGAAGTAGCAAGGAGTCGAAACAGCTTCACCCCAGAAGGTTTCAGGCAATTTAGCCTTCTTCAATACTTTCTCAACAATAGTGCGATTCATCCATTATGCGACACCATTGTGTTGTAGAGTACTAGGCTCATTCATTTCGTGTCGAATACCGTGATGCGAGCAATAATCATTAAATCTCATCAAACTGTACTCTCCTCCATTAACAGTCCGTAGTGACTTCAACTGTTTTCCTGTCTCCCGTTCCACCATAGCATGAAAGTGCTGAAAATGCTCGAACACTTGATCCTCTGTTCGTAACAAGTAAACCCACACTTTCATAGATGCATCATCAACAAATGTAGTAAAATACCTATTGCCACCGAGCGATTCAATCTCAAATGGACTATAAATGTCAGAGTGAATCAAGAAATTATGTGATGCTTTTCAATTAAACAGTAATCACATGAGCTAAGAGACGTACATTTGGCAAAGTGAATGAGAGACTTCTTTACGAACACTTGTAGTTCTTTCTCGTTCATGTGACCAACCAGCTTATGCCATAAATCCAGAGATGAATCTTCTTCAGTTGCACTCATTCCATCCTTGCACACTTTTACCTTTGTCTTGTATGAAGTACAACATGCTTGTCCTCAAGCAATGAGTAGCGAACCCTTGATGAGCTTCCATTTTCCATTGCCAAAGTGATTTTTAAATCCTTGGTGATCCAAAGTGATCCCAGAAAGCATATTGAGGCAAAAATTAGGAACATGACGAGCATCCTTCAAAGTCAATGTGTGTCCTACATCAATGCGTATACACACATCACCAATTCCTGCAATCTTTGAGTGACTAGTGTTTCCCATCTTCACAATGCCAAAGTCTCCTACCTTGTACGAAGTGAAGAAATCCATCTTAGGAGTTGCATGGTAGGACGCTCCCGTATCAACTATCCACTTAGTATTCTGATCTGCAAATTGCGGGAATTTTTCCTCTCCGAAAGAGAGAGCCACAAACTCATCCGTATATGCAGTCGCCATGATGTTCTTGTCGTCATCTTTCTTCTTCTAATAATTTTTCTCATTCTGTTCTCTTTTCCAAATTTGGCAATTCCTCTTGAAGTGATTCGCTTTACAGCAATGGTGGCACGCGCTTTCTTCAGACCATGACTTGCTTCTGTACCTGTCATGACCTTCTTGTTCTCGACCATTGCTCCTTCCCATGTTCTCTGTGATAAGTGCTTGTGCATCATCTGTATCCGCTGATTTTTTTTCTTGTTTCTTCATTGAACAAGCAGCTTGTATCTGTACTCATAGACAATACACCATCTGGAGTAGAATTACTCAATGTGACTACTAACATCTCCCAACTGTTTGGCAAACATCCCAAAAGTATTGGTGCATGTAACTCATCATCCAAAGTCATCTTCATATTAGTCAACTGATTCACCAAGCTCTGAAACTCATTCAGGTGCTCTGCAACACTATCATCTTTGAACTTTAAGTTCACGAGTTTCCTAATTAAAAACGTTTTATTCCCCGCAGTCTTTTTCTCATACAAAGACTGAAGCGTTTTTCATAAAAGTGTGGGTTCGTCTCATTTGCAATGTGATGGAATACGCTGGCATCAATCCACTGTCGAATAATGGTAAAACATTTTCTATTCAACTTGATCTCGTCTTCTTCTATCATTTTTTCTGGTTTGTTTTCATCTCCTTCAATTTTGTTCAAACAAATCTTTATAATAAATAATGTCATCCGTCTTGGGCTTCCATATCAACCAATTGGAACTATTCAAATCAATCATCTTGCCGATAGAATTCTTCATAACTATCAGTCACGCCCCAGGGCGGCCAACCCCGGAACGCGGCAAGTGTATATATCATATCAGAAACCTACACCGGAGGTCAAATATATATACTCTAAACCACAAATGAAATGACAACACATATCAAACAGGGCTGACATAATATATACACAATGTAGCGGAAGCTAAAACTGAGTCTGTAACCCAAAACATGTTACAGACTCGATACACAATCATACGTCCTGTGAGAGCCAATATACATGGAAACAACTGAACATATACAAACACGTGCCAAGCACGGAAATCAATACATACAGTCAAGAAGGGATGCTGATAACCTCTGGCACTCGCGGAACGTGGCACTGCTCCGCTATTGAAGAAATCCCTCGGAAAGCTCCAACTGCTGCTCCGGCTCTAGCTCAGGCTCAGTGACCACTGGGGAAAAACATGTGCGAGGGGTGAGCCACACGCTCAGTGAATAGCACAACCCAAGCATCACAGACAATATTTACCAATATTCCATTATTTTATCCAGCCATCAATACATAACAACATAATCCAGTGGTTCGTACTTCGCCGAACCACCACACCCTCACCCTCACCCATCAATGGGTGACATAGGCTATTGGGACTGATAATCATCTATAGACAAATCCAGCGGGTCGCTCATCGCCAACCCACTACACCCTCACCCTCACCCTCACCCTACCACGGGTGACATAGGATTTTGGGACTGACTAGGCTGTTGGTCACCCTTGGTCCACCGATAGTCTCTCCCTCCACTCCGTAGGCCGCCTGGTCTACTCCCACATTCAGCACAGTCCGAAACCAAATCAGGAGGTGCCTACTAATGGGAGCCCTCTGTCAGGAAGGCCCTGTCTAACGCTGGGGGTAGCCTCTACCGGATCCAACGCAGGGAACAGAACAGCCTATCCATACGCATATGATCCACTCGGATCCGCCAACTACATATCATTACAACTCAAATGTCATGAATTCCTCTGAATTCAACCAGGTGCATCATCAAGATGCGGGAACATGTACAAAAATCAGCAAGGCTGGAATATCATTGGGGGAAAGAAACTCGGAAGGGCGGCGTGAGTTCCTGTTATAGGATACCCCGACAACCAAACAAGGAACACGGAGTACCCTAACCCGGGTCTCACCGCTGTCCTTGCAAGGCCCCTCCCCTATAATATCTACCAACTATGCTAATAATTATACCAATCATACAATCATTACATATAATATTATTGGGACTAGAACCTTGGGAGGGCAGCCCGAGGTCCCGATACAGGACATCCCGACAACCAAACAAGGAACACGGAGTACCCTAACACGGGTCTCAGCGTTGACCTCGCAAGGCTCCTCCCTATAATATTATCCTAAGGCATGCGATCTAACAGATACCAGCATTCAATTTAATAAATAAACTAGTAGGACGCATGCATAGGCCGGGGTTTCCTAGCATGAAAACCAGGGGACATGCTGCATGGCTCATACGCATATCCTAAGGGTGCAAGTCCCTAACATGCAAGGACTAGGGTAGCATGCATTCTACACATAATTCACACAAGCATGGATTACATATTATTGCAGGTAATATTTATCCATGTCGCCCCAGGAGAGGTCGGTATACGCCCAAGTGCGTATAACACCTCTCTACTGGGTTGGATTGTCCCACTCACCAGAATCGGGGTCGTCGTGCGACCGCCCGTCAAGATCGAGGGGAGGAAGAGGCGTCCGGTGGATCTCCACGCGCCGAAACCCTTCCCAAAAGCCTTCTCACGCCCCGATCTATCACGGCCCTCGATTTGGCTCGAAACAGAGGAGAGAGAGAGGAGGTCGGGGAGGCTAGGATCGTCGGAATTCGGATTTGAAGACACCGGAGCGTAGATCGGGACCCGATCTACACTTCCCGTGCTTTAGGTTTTTGATTTTGAGGAGTGTAGGGGGCTCAAACGGAAGAAAAACGGAGGAGAGGAGAGAGAGAGAGCAAGGTCGGGGACGATGAATAGTGATTAGATATTTTTTGATTCCTTTTAAGTAGAGCGCGACTTAAAAACCCGGATACGCCCCGGAACTGTGAAATTTTTGCAAATGATTCCGGAATTCGATGAAATTTTCGTGAGAGGTCTAAAATGGCACCAGGACACCAAATATGCAGTCAGATTTTTAATCGGAGTCCTCTAACTCAGGACGATAGCTAACAGTCTAAAAATAAGCGGTTCCGATCAAAAACCCTAAAAATTTTTAAAACTGCCAGGACGCTCTAACGGTTACCAGCAGGCTAAAAGTGACACATATATAACACTATCTCACACAAATAAATTCAACATTTCTTTGATACCATTTGTTGTGATTTTTAATAATTTTATTTGTGTGAAATAAATAATACTAATCGCGAAAAAAATATATATGAAGCTCGAATCAATCACCGATGCAAGCAGGAAAATATAAAAGCATGCAAACCACATAGAAACACCATATTTAACGTGGTTCGGCTTTAAACTTACATTTACGGGGCACTCCAGCAACAATTCAATATACCAAAATATAATGAGAAATAATGTGTCCGCTTAAGGTTTGTCCAAAACTTGATAAATACAAGATGAAAGATGGACGCTGTTATATATGTGTCACTTTTAACCTGTTGGTAACCGTTAGAGCGCCCTGGCGGTTTTTAAAATTTTTAGGGTTTTTGGTCGGAACCGCATAATTTCAGACTGTTAGCTATCGTCTGAGCTAGAGGACTCCGATTGAAAATCTAACTGCATATTTGGTGTCCTGGTGCCATTTCTGACCTCCCACGAAAATTTCATCGAATTCTGGCATCGTTTGCAAAAATTTCGCAGTTCCGGGGCGTATCCGGGTTTTTAAGTCGCGCACTATAAATTGGGGTGAGCTAATTTCGAGGAGCACTGTTCATCGTCTTCCTCGTCGAGATCTCTCTCTCCCCTCTCCGTTTTTCTTCCTTTCAAGCCCCCTAGACCCCTCGAAATCGAAAACCCAAAGCACGGGAAGTGTAGATCGGGTCCCGATCTACACACCGGTGTCTTCAAATCCGAATTCCGACGACTTTAGCCTCCCCGACCTCCCCTTTTCGTCCTCTGATTTGGCCCATTCCGAGGGATAAGCTAGATCGGGGCGTGAGAAGGCTTTTGGGAAGGGTTTCGGCGCGTGGAGAGCGTCCGGACTTCGCTCCCTCCCCTCGGTAAGCCTCCTTTCCCTCTTTTTTCTTGCTTAGATGAATGCTAGGGAGGGGTTTTTGTGTTTGGGGGTGGTCGGCGGCTGTGGGGGTCGTCGGAGGGTGGTCGGAGAGTGGTCGGAGGTGGTTGGAGGTGGTCGGCGGCAGTGGGAGAGGTGGTTGGAGGCGCTCGGGCAGTGGCAGGTCATCCGGGCCAAACAGCAGCAGCAGCAGCAGCCCAGGCGGCGCCAGGTCGGGTGCGCGCGGGCAGGCGCGCGTGCGCGCGCGAGCGTGCGTGCGCGCGGCGTGCGCGCGGGCGTGCGCGGGTCTGGTGCGGGCTGCTGGTCGTGCAGGCGTGCTGGGGGCCTCAGGCAGCGGGCAGCGGGCGCGAGGAGCTGGTCGCGCGGGTCCGGCGCGAGGGGCTGGTCTGGGCGCTGGTCTGGGCGCGCGCGGAGGTGCTGGCCGGTGCTGGGCGAGCAGAGGCCGGTGCTGGGCGAGCAGAGGCCGGTGCTGGGCGAGCTGGGCGGCTGGTGCGCGTGGAGCAGGTCGCGCGAGGTGCGCGCGGAGGTGCTGCCGGAGGTGCTGCACGCGCGAGGTGCGCGCGGAGGTGCTGCCGGAGGTGCTGCACGCGCGGGGTGCGCGCGGAGGAGGTGGCGGAGGTGCGCGCGGGGTGCGCGCGGGGCGGGGAGGCGTGCGCGGGGCGCGGCAAGGCGCGAGGCGGTGTGCGCGGGGGCGTGCGGGGTGCTCGCGGGCCAGCGCACGGCGTGCGGGGCGCGTGCGGGCTGCCGCGGCTGAGCTCGGTGGACGCGCGGAGCCCCGGGCGGTGCGCGGAGTGCGCGGGCTGAAGCGCGGCGGTGCACCCGGGCGGTCGGGGGGCCGTGCGGGTGGTTGCCGGGGGGTGTTGGGTGATTAATTTGGGATTTTGGGTGTTTAATTGTGTATGTTATGTATTTTTGGGTAATTATGGATTTTAACTCACCATACTGAATGTCTGTCTTACAGATCTAGACGGACGGTCGCGCGACGACCCCGATACTGGTGAGTGGGACAATCCAACCCAGTCGAGAGGTGTTATACGCACTTGGGCGTATACCGACCTCTCCTGGGGCGTCTTGGATGAATATTAACCTGCAATAATATGTATCCATGATTGTATAATTTATGTGTAGAATGCATGCTTCCCTAGTCTTTGCATGTTAGGGACTTGCCCCTTAGGATATGCATATGAGCCTTGCAGCATGTCCCCTGTTTACATGCTAGGAAACCCGGCCTATGCATGTGTCCTACTAGTTTTATTTATTAAATTAAATACTAGTATCTGTTGAATTGCATGTTATAGTGATTATTTTAGGGGAGGGGCCTTGCGAGGACAGCGGTGAGACCCGGGTTAGGGTACACCGTGTTCCTTGTTTGGTTGTCGGAGCGTCCTATAACGGGAACTCACGCTGCCCTCCCGAGTTGCTTTCCCCCAAGAATATTTCACTATGATATAACCTTATGCATGTTCCCCGCATCGTAGTTATGCGCCCTGGTGGGTTCTGAGGAATTCAGAACGTTAGAGTTGTATGTTTGGTATGATTATTAGCATGAGTAGTGAATATTATAGGGGAGGGACCTTGCGAGGACAGCGGTGAGACCCGTGTTAGGGTACTCCGTGTTCCTTGTTTGGTTGTCGGGGTACCCTGTATCGGGAACTCACGCCGCCCTCCCGAGTTTCTTTCCCCCAGTGGTATTCCAACACTGCTTTTGATTGTACTGTTTCCCCGCATCTTGGTTATGCGCGCTGGAGGAACTCTGAAGAGTTCATGACATTTGAGTTGGAGAGATGCGTTGTCGGCGGATCCGAGTGGATCATATGCGATGGATAGGCTGTTCTGTTGCCCTGCGTTGGATCCTTTAGAGACTACCTCGGCGTTAGACAGGTTGTCCCGTGCAGGGGCTCCCACTAGTAGGCGCCTCCTGGTTTGATGAAGGACTGTGCTGAACATGGGAGTGGCCAAACAACCGCGGAGTGAGGAGAGACTATCGGTGGACCAAGGGTGACCAACAGCCTAGTCAGTCCCAAAATCCTATGTCACCCGTGGTAGGGTGAGGGTGAGGGTGTAGTGGGTTGTCGATGAGCGACCCACTGGTTTTGTTTATGAATGTTTATCAGTCCCAAAATCCTATGTCACCCGTGGTAGGGTGAGGGTGAGGGTGTAGTGGGTAGGCGATAAGCGACCCGCTGGTCTTGTTTATTGATGATAGTTAGTCCCAAAATCCTGAGTCCCCTGTTGAGGGGTAAGGGTGAGGGTATGATCTGGATTGGATAAATGGTTATGTTGTTCCTGCCCCTTTGAGGCGGGATGAATGGCTGGATTAATATGTTGTGGTCAATATTGTCTGTGATGCATGGGTTGTGCCATTCACTGAGCGTGTGGCTCACCCCTCGCATATGTTTTTCCCCAGTTGCCACTGAGCCGGAGCAGCAGTTGGAGCTTTCCGAGGGATTTCTTCAGTAGCGGAGCAGCGCTACGTCCGCGAGTACCAGAGGCTATCAGCATCCCTTTCCTTGGCTGTATGTATTTATTTCGTGCTGAGCACGTTTGTATATGTTCAGTTGTATATTTGTGTATATTGGCTCTCACAGGACGTATGATTGAGTATCGAGTCTGTAGAATGTTTATTCACAGATTCAGTCTTTTGCTTCCGCATTTGGTGTATATATCATGTCAGCCTTTTGTTGTGTGTCATTTTATTGTGTATGATATATATTTGACCTCCTGTGTAGGTTTCTGATATGATATATATACATTTGCCGCGTCCCGGGGTTGGCCGCCCTGGGGCGTGACAAAAGTTGGTATCAGAGCCTGGTCCTGTCAGAGCCAATAGTCTTCCTTTCGTAGAGATGAGTCCTAGGATTTCGAGATGAGTATTCTGATCCTAGTGTCTGGTTTTCTTAGGGTGCTGATATGCCTCCTCGCAGAGGACGGCGCGGACGAGGTCCCTCTCGGTCTTTGGAGGTTTCCGGACCTACCAGAGACGAGGATGCTACCGGAGAGCCCTTGACGCAGGAGCCACCTGCTTGGGAGCGTGCTTTCGCTCGGTTGGCTGATTTGGTGGAGACACAGACGCGGATGATAGCAGAGCAGGCTAGAGAGATTCAGGAGCTGAGGGCGACTCGCGAGGCAGTTCCGCAGGTCCCCTTGGTGGCAGATCCGCCTGTGGTACCTGATGTACCCCCAGTTCCGGTGGCAGTTCCGGAAGTTGGAGTTGAGGATCCCCTGGAAAGGGAGGAGGAGCTAGAGGCGGCAGCGCGGGTGCAGCAGAGCGGCCTCAACGCCTTTCTAAAGCTCCATCCTCCCGAGTTTCATGGGCAGTCGGCAGATCCCCTTGCGCCAGAGCGTTGGTTGAGGGAGGTGGATGTGATCTTCGCGGCCATGCTTTGCACCGATCGCCAGCGAGTCGCCTTGGCCACTTTCATGCTGAAGGGTGATGCCGCCGACTGGTGGGCTACCCGAGTGGTGGACATTCCAGAGGGAGTGGAGCAGCTTTCTTGGGCGGGATTCCGGAGGTACTTCTTGGATGAGTACTTTCCGTTCTCGACGCGACAGCTAGTGGAGCGGGAGTTCGAGCAGCTGACTCAGGGCACCATGTCCGTCGCTGACTACTCTGCGCGCTTCACGAGTCTGTCCAGATTTGCTCCAGCCTTGGTGACGGATGAGGTCACGAGGTGCCGGCGATTCGAGCTGGGTCTCAGCAGCGCTATCCGGGTGCATGTCACTGCCCACGCTTTCACGAGGTACTCCGACGTAGTGTCTCGGGCGAAGACCGTCGAGAGAGACCTCGGGATTCAAGTGCGGGCTCCGACCCCTTCTTCAGATCAGGGTCCTTCCGGGAGTCGGGACCAGGGGCAGCGCAAGAGGAAGAGGCCCCGCTTCGAGCAGTCAGCGGCTGCCTCTCCTCCAGCAGATGCGGTGCCAGTATGGGATCCGGCGCCCATTGCAGCAGTGCCCATCCAGTCCTGGCAGCCGGAGAAGCGGCGCTGTTTTCATTGTCAGCGCATCGGGCATATCAGATACAATTGCCCAGATGCTGACCGACCCCGAGTGCCACCTCAGCAGCCGCCGTTCTTGCAGCAGCAGCTTCCGCGCCAGCAGCAGCAGCAGCCTCAGCACCAGCAGCAGCCAGTGCAGCCGGCGAGGCGTGCTCCTGTTCCTCAGCCGCGGTTGGTTCAAGGCAGAGTTGCAGCGCTTACGGCCGAGGAGGCGCAGCCTTCGGGTGTCATGGTTCGAGGTATCATCTTGTGTTCCCAGCTTTCTAGTATAAGGATAGTTGTGTGTGTAATTGGTGGTTATTATGCAAGTGTGTGGGGTATCTGGATGAGTGAGTGTCAAGAGCGGTTGTTTGGGTTAAGGAAGCCGGGTTTTAACTGTCCTGGCAGTGAATTCCCATCAGTAGGTACCGCCGATGCAGTCGGAGGAGTACTGAATTTGGGAGTAAGCTAGGTAGGGGCTACCCGGTAAGAGGTTATTGAATGGTGTCGCGAGCGTGGAATCGCTCTCCCCTTCGTTGGATCCGCGTAGTACAGCCCCGGCGTTAGACAGGCTCCCGGTCAGAGGACCAGGCGAGCTACGGAGCGGGGAGAGGCTACCGGTGGACCAGGGGTAGAGAGCAGTCTAAGTCTCTCCCAAAGTCCCAAAATGTCTCCTTTCGGGAGTGAGGGTGTGGATGAGGCGAAGACGGGTCGCTCGTGACCAAATGGTTTATTCGACCATTCCCGACGATGTTGGGTTCGGTCTTGTAATGATGATGACGCGAGTATGGTGTCGTTCTCCCCTTCGTTGGACCCGAGTAGGGACTCCTCAGCGTTAGAGAGGCCTTCCTGACAGAGGGCTCCCCTCAGTAGGCACCTCCTGATTTGGTTTCGGACGGTGCTGAATTGTGGGAGCGGACCAGGCGGCCTACGGTGTGGAGGAGAGGCTACCGGTGGACCAGGGGTAGAGAGCAGTCTAAATCTCTCCCAAAGTCCCAATATGTCTCCTGATAGGAGTGAGGGTGTGGATGAGACAAAGACGCGTCGCCTCGTGACTCAGTCGTGGTTCGACCGTTCCCATAGAGGTTGGGTCCGGTCTTGAGATGGATGTGGAAGGATGTCGGTGGGTGATTATCTAGATGTAGATGATCCGGTGAGGTTGGTAATGTTCTTTAAGAATGATGTCTTCTTCCAGTGTTCCTTTCTGGATTAAGGGGCCTTGTGAGGTCGGCGTTGAACCCGGGCTAGGGTACTTCGTGTTCCTTGTTTGGTTGTCGGGGTATCCTATATCGGGATTTCATGGTGCCCTCCCGAGGTTTCTTTTCCCAGGCAAGGGATACCATGGAAGCATCAGATAGATGAAAGATCAAGTGCGAGTTTTGGGTAGAGGTTAAGGCCTTTTGGGCTGGGTGAGTTCTGGTGAAGGCATATCTGTGGACCCGGGTAAGACGCTTGCTATGTCGAATTGGCGTAGACCGTCGAGCCCCGCATGGATTCGGAGCTTCCGGAGTTTGGCGAGTTATTGCAGGAAGTTTGACGAGGATTCTCGAAGATAGCTGTTCCTTTTACCCGCCTTACTCGGAGGGATATCCGGTTCGAGTGGTCCCCTTCTTGCGAGGAGAGCTTCCTGGAGTTTACTCGGAGGCTCACCTTAGCGCCAATTCTTACCTCTCCGTCTTGGAGTGGTGGGTTCGCAGTGGGTAAGGGTGTGTCCGCGATCCTGCTCACGTCATCCCGTTCGAGCCGTTCGTCTCTGAACCGGACAGTCATTCGTGGAGCAGTAGATTGTGATCATGGACCGCCGCGTGAGGAGGCTCCGCACCAAGACCGTCCAGTTGGTCGAGGCGCGATGGCAGCACCGTTCCGGTGTTAAGGACACTTGGGAGCTCATGGAGGCCAGGTTCGACGCGTATCCGCATCTTTCCCCTCCTAGATGTTTTTGGCGAATTTTGGGGACAAAATTTCCTAAGGGGGGAATAATGTTATATATGTGTCACTTTTAACCTGTTGGTAACCGTTAGAGCGCCCTGGCGGTTTTTAAAATTTTTAGGGTTTTTGGTCGGAACCGCATAATTTCAGACTGTTAGCTATCGTCTGAGCTAGAGGACTCCGATTGGAAATCTGACTGCATATTTGGTGTCCTGGTGCCATTTCTGACCTCCCACGAAAATTTCATGAATTCTGGCATCGTTTGCAAAAATTTTCCAGTTCCGGGGCGTATCCGGGTTTTTAAGTCGCGCACTATAAAGAGCAAATCAAGCACTGTTCATCGTCTCCTCGTCGAGATTTCTCTCTCCCCTCTCCGTTTTTCTTCCGTTCAAGCCCCCTAGACCCCTCGAAATCGAAAACCCAAAGCACGGGAAGTGTAGATCGGGTCCCGATCTACACACCGGTGTCTTCAAATCCGAATTCCGACGACTTTAGCCTCCCCGACCTCCCCTTTTCTCCTCTGATTTGGCCCATTGAGGGTAAGCTAGATCGGGGCGTGAGAAGGCTTTTGGGAAGGGTTTCGGCGCGTGGAGAGCGTCCGGACTTCGCTCCCTCCCCTCGGTAAGCCTTCTTTCCCTCCTTTTTCTTGCTTAGATGAATGCTAGGGAGGGGTTTTTGTGTTTGGGGGTGGTCGGAGGCTGTGGGGGTCGTCGGAGGGCGGTCGGGGTGGTCGGAGGTGGTTGGAGGTGGTCGGCGGCAGTGGGAGAGGTGGTTGGAGGCGCTCGGGCAGTGGCAGGTCGTCCGGGCCAAGCAGCAGCAGCAGCAGCCCAGGCGGCGCGCAGGTCGGGTGCGCGCGGGCAGGCGCGCGTGCGCGCGCGAGCGTGCGTGCGCGCGGCGTGCGCGCGGGCGTGCGCGGGTCTGGTGCGGGCTGCTGGTCGTGCAGGCGTGCTGGGGCCTCAGGCAGCGGGCAGCGGGCGCGAGGAGCTGGTCGCGCGGGTCCGGCGCGAGGGGCTGGTCTGGGCGCTGGTCTGGGCGCGCGCGGAGGTGCTGGCCGGTGCTGGGCGAGCAGAGGCCGGTGCTGGGCGAGCAGAGGCCGGTGCTGGGCGAGCTGGGCGGCTGGTGCGCGTGGAGCAGGTCGCGCGAGGTGCGCGCGGAGGTGCTGCCGGAGGTGCTGCACGCGCGAGGTGCGCGCGGAGGTGCTGCCGGAGGTGCTGCACGCGCGGGGTGCGCGCGGAGGAGGTGGCGGAGGTGCGCGCGGGGTGCGCGCGGGGCGGGGAGGCGTGCGCGGGGCGCGGCAAGGCGCGAGGCGGTGTGCGCGGGGGCGTGCGGGGTGCTCGCGGGCCAGCGCACGGCGTGCGGGGCGCGTGCGGGCTGCCGCGGCTGAGCTCGGTGGACGCGCGGAGCCCCGGGCGGTGCGCGGAGTGCGCGGGCTGAAGCGCGGCGGTGCACCCGGGCGGTCGGGGGGCCGTGCGGGTGGTTGCCGGGGGGTGTTGGGTGATTAATTTGGGATTTTGGGTGTTTAATTGTGTATGTTATGTATTTTTGGGTAATTATGGATTTTAACTCACCATACTGAATGTCTGTCTTACAGATCTAGACGGACGGTCGCGCGACGACCCCGATACTGGTGAGTGGGACAATCCAACCCAGTCGAGAGGTGTTATACGCACTTGGGCGTATACCGACCTCTCCTGGGGCGTCTTGGATGAATATTAACCTGCAATAATATGTATCCATGATTGTATAATTTATGTGTAGAATGCATGCTTCCCTAGTCTTTGCATGTTAGGGACTTGCCCCTTAGGATATGCATATGAGCCTTGCAGCATGTCCCCTGTTTACATGCTAGGAAACCCGGCCTATGCATGTGTCCTACTAGTTTTATTTATTAAATTAAATACTAGTATCTGTTGAATTGCATGTTATAGTGATTATTTTAGGGGAGGGGCCTTGCGAGGACAGCGGTGAGACCCGGGTTAGGGTACACCGTGTTCCTTGTTTGGTTGTCGGAGCGTCCTATAACGGGAACTCACGCTGCCCTCCCGAGTTGCTTTCCCCCAAGAATATTTCACTATGATATAACCTTATGCATGTTCCCCGCATCGTAGTTATGCGCCCTGGTGGGTTCTGAGGAATTCAGAACGTTAGAGTTGTATGTTTGGTATGATTATTAGCATGAGTAGTGAATATTATAGGGGAGGGACCTTGCGAGGACAGCGGTGAGACCCGTGTTAGGGTACTCCGTGTTCCTTGTTTGGTTGTCGGGGTACCCTGTATCGGGAACTCACGCCGCCCTCCCGAGTTTCTTTCCCCCAGTGGTATTCCAACACTGCTTTTGATTGTACTGTTTCCCCGCATCTTGGTTATGCGCGCTGGAGGAACTCTGAAGAGTTCATGACATTTGAGTTGGAGAGATGCGTTGTCGGCGGATCCGAGTGGATCATATGCGATGGATAGGCTGTTCTGTTGCCCTGCGTTGGATCCTTTAGAGACTACCTCGGCGTTAGACAGGTTGTCCCGTGCAGGGGCTCCCACTAGTAGGCGCCTCCTGGTTTGATGAAGGACTGTGCTGAACATGGGAGTGGCCAAACAACCGCGGAGTGAGGAGAGACTATCGGTGGACCAAGGGTGACCAACAGCCTAGTCAGTCCCAAAATCCTATGTCACCCGTGGTAGGGTGAGGGTGAGGGTGTAGTGGGTTGTCGATGAGCGACCCACTGGTTTTGTTTATGAATGTTTATCAGTCCCAAAATCCTATGTCACCTTTGGAAAGGTGAGGGTGAGGGTGTAGTGGGTAGGCGATAAGCGACCCGCTGGTCTTGTTTATTGATGATAGTTAGTCCCAAAATCCTGAGTCCCCTGTTGAGGGGTAAGGGTGAGGGTATGATCTGGATTGGATAAATGGTTATGTTGTTCCTGCCCCTTTGAGGCGGGATGAATGGCTGGATTAATATGTTGTGGTCAATATTGTCTGTGATGCATGGGTTGTGCCATTCACTGAGCGTGTGGCTCACCCCTCGCATATGTTTTTCCCCAGTTGCCACTGAGCCTGAGCTGGAGCCGGAGCAGCAGTTGGAGCTTTCCGAGGGATCTCTTCAGTAGCGGAGCAGCGTTACGTCCGCGAGTACCAGAGGCTATCAGCATCCCTTTCCTTGGCTGTATGTATTTTATTTCCGTGCTTGGCACGTGTTGGTCTATGTTCAGTTGTATATTTGTGTATATTGGCTCTCACAGGACGTATGATTGAGTATCGAGTCTGTAGAATGTTTATTCACAGATTCAGTCTTTTGCTTCCGCAATATTGTGTATATATTATGTCAGCCCTGTTTGATATGTGTTGTCATTTTATTTGTGGTTTAGAGTACATGCATTTGACCTCCTGTGTAGGTTTCTGATATGATATATATACATTTGCCGCGTCCCGGGGTTGGCCGCCCTGGGGCGTGACAGACGCAGAACTCTTCTCTCGCCGCCGTTGTTGTGTTTGATGTGATGAAGAGGAAGCCCTAAAGGGCTTTTAATACCCTCCCCACGTGAATTTCATTCACGTGTACATGTGCATGTAAAACATGGGCTTGATAAGCCCTTAATTGGGCTGAACTATTTAAGGCCCACAAACCCAACAAAAAAACAGAATATCTCATTGCCTACCGCTATTTGTAGCAAGGGGCAAAACAGAGGATATAAAAACAACTAACTAATTATTCTTTGTTTATCAAAATTTGTAAGAAACTATCATCTGATCACTTTGAAAAAATTATTCAGCTGAATTAAACTTCATGGATCATGAATAATACTATATGGGACTAGCAAAATATATTTTTCTTTTTTCACAAAAAGATATTAAAAATATAAATTATTCAATTCATAAGTAATTTGAGTGGTGATACCCAGGCCCAAAAATATAAGCTCTACTAACAAGCCCTATGAGGTGTCATCACCTTATTGATTGTTATTAGTTGACTTGTTGACTTTTTAAAAATGATAAAATGGCAAAATACAAATATGTCATTCATTAAAAATCTCTCTCATTAACCCAAATCCCCCCATTTTCTCTATTCGGTTATTACCTTTTCATCTTGAAATCCATTTAACCATTTCAAATTTTGAATTTTAAAATCCTTACCTAAATTACAATTGAACCTAAATTACACTAATACCTTTATTAAATATTTACATCTCTCACAACGATTTGTTACATTTACATCAGAACTGTTACATTTACATAAATATAACAAACAATTTCATTTTCCTACCTAAATATTTTACATTCCATGCAATGTTTAAACAATTTAGAAACAGATTATATTTTCAATAGTCAGTTACATTTTATAGAAAATGTCAAACACTTTTTTTATTGTGTGATACATTTAACAAACATATGTATTTGACTGTTACAGTAATAAATGTAACAAATATAAATTACTATTTACATTGAAACAAATGCAATACACGAATGAATGTTACATTCATAAATGTAACAAATATAAATCAATACATGCATGCGGTTGACTGTTACATTTACGAATGTAACAAAAATAATACAGATTTGAAAAATTACATTGTCAACAATGTAGTAGTAACATCAAACAAACTACTCATATATAAAATGTAACGATATCGAGTGTTACATTTAGATATTGAAACAAAAACAAATCAAAATGTGATAAATGATATTCAATACATGAAAAAAAATTGTGTTTAAATATTTAAAACAAAAAGCAAAACACAATTTTTTTACGAATCTAATAATGTCAAACCTGATCCGAGAGACATTGATGTGAGATCCAAATCGAAAAAAAAAAAAAAACGATTTCGTGCCTTCTCCTCAAAAATAGAATTTCCGATTTGCTCACATGTATTCTTCATAAACAAAATCAATTCCGTAATGTAAAACCTCCTCATTTCGCATACAAGACAGATTTTCAATTGTTTCAACATCAATGGTTTCTCCGGTCCCTCTCAAATATTATTGCAAGATTTTAAGAATCCATTAATGGTGAATAAATACAGAATTTTTAGAATTAAATGATACTCCACAATCATAGGAATACATGTTAAGGTAGTTATCAAGTAAATGGTATAATAGACAATGTACACTTGCTATATCATGGGTCCTATGATGGGGTCTGAAAAATTGGGGCCTAGGAATCATTATTGAAGTAATTTTATGATCAAATCTTCCCTATCAACGTGTAAATCCAGGTCTCCTCATTAAAGTAGGGGGCACTTCTACCATCTTACGAAAAATAGGTTTGGTTTGTGGATTCTCTATCAATTCTCCCTGTCGATATGAGACACCAACCCAGCAATCTCCTGGTCCCTCTCAAACCTCACCATCACCTCCTCTTTCAACCAAACCCAAACCTCCAACCCCTCCCCGGTCGCTGTCTCGGCGAACATCGCGAGCTCCCCCGCGTCCTGGTTCGTGAACCCGAGCCTTCTTGGCCTCCCCCACCCGAAGTCCGCCTCGTAAAACCCGAACCTTAGAAGCCCACTAAACACGAGCGCCGACCCCCCCTCGTCGTGCCCCTCCACGTGCACCTCCCCCGCCATCACACGCCGCGCGTATTCCCCGTCGATCGTCGACAAGGCCTCCCTTATGCCTTCCTCCGTCGTTGTCGCCGTCATGACCCACGCGTTGCCGAACACGTCGACGCCCACCGGAGGGGAGAGTCGCGGGCGGAGGCTGACGATGAGGCAAAGGTTCGTCAGCCCCTCGCGCGCGCGTCGCGCGCACCGCCACACCACGCCCACCGCCGCCTCGAACCGCGTGGGCCTTGGCGCGCCGCGGACTGTTGTCCCTTCCCTCAGTTGCTCGAGCGCGCGCGCGCCGATGAGAAACCTGTTGGATATAAGAATAACAATATAAATAAAAGCAAATAATACAGAGAAAAAAGAATTGGATTTGCTTGGTTGAGAGGCATATAAGAAATGATGTTCTTGAAATGAATACGTCTTCTACGCGCACGGGTTTCATCGATGTTTTGTTCTCGACATAACCTGCATGCTTGTCTTGGTGTGCATCAAGATAGGTCTTCAAAAATGTCATTGTTCATGGATGAGGATGAAGATGAAGAAGACCGAAAAATAAAAAAGAATATTTTGTATAAACAAGAATATGTTTTTTGTTTTCTTTCCTTCCTATTTAGGTTTGAGAGTGATATTCTTTTTATTGAAAAAAATGGATACTTAATGTGTTGAAAATTAAACTTGATTGTATGACATTCTACATGGCAAGATGAAATAAAAAATGGTCAAATTCGAAGTTGAAGGTATGTGGAAAATCAAGGATCATATTAGAATGTTTTAGATGACTGTATGCATTTATTTTGTGAATGAACCTGGAGCAGTAATGTTAGTGTGTGTTTCTAAGTTTTTTGGGTTGTGTTATACAACTGATGATTAAACAAAGTCAAATAGACCATAGAGAGTGGCTTATGTCACTTTGATCAGTTTGACTCTGTGATGTCAACATTTAACATAATAAATAACTTCACAAAGTCGAGCTGGTCGGGGTGGGTTCACCCCTTAAAAAAATCACATTTTTATTTTTTTAAAAAGGTGGTGTGAATAGCTATGTGGGTGAAAATATCAGCACCCATGTGAGAAATCTCTAAATGGATCCTAAATTCTAAATAGATCACTTAAACAGATATTCATATAATATAGTTTAGAATTCATAAAAATTTATATAAATTTTCAACAATAACCTGCGAGGGTGGAGTCGGCAATGAGAGGGGAGGATGAGGTCCGGGGGCGGGGGGTTCAAGGGGGAAAATATGGAGGCGGCGGTGAAGCGGGGGGTGAGTTGTGGGCCGATGCCACTAAGGCGAGCTGAGGCGGACCAAGCATTGAGGAGGAGGGAGAAGGAGCTACTGTCGGCAACCTGGTGGGCGATACATATGCCGAGGGCGGAGGAGGCACAGGAGAAGTGCGTGAGTTGGAGGTGGAGGAGGGGCTGACCGTAGTCCAATTGGCTACGATCACGCGGGACGAGCTTGTCGTAGTGTTTGAGGTACCTGTCAAAAATAAATGTGGAATAGAGTGAAATAGAGATGAATAAGCTCAAAAAATATGTTTATTTGCAATGAATATGTGAGTATAGTCAAAATAGTTGGCTATGATTAAACTGATATTGATATTCTAAGTCTATTTCACTTGGAATTATGTTATTTCACACAATCTATTCCATTTGTACTAAATCAAGTGATCAACATATCACATCTTATGCTTTTCATCTTTTATATTTTTTATTCACATTTTATTGATATTTTATCCACAATTTATTAATAATCAACCAAACAATAAAAAAATTATTATTGCATTTTCTAACCAAAATTACTATCTATATCAAAATAACTTATGATGAGATCCTCTGAATTAATCTTCAAAATAAAAATAATAATAATTAAAGACACCATTCATTGAGTCATCAAATAGTATGTAATTAAAAAAATGGTTTATACCTATCATCATTTTGTAAGACCAAATCGAGTTCTATGTCAGCTCGGGACACAGTGAAAGGGACGCCCTCGTCCGTGCACTCGACGGAGGCCGTGCCGTTGGGTGGCAGCCCCTCCCTCCTCAGCCTGCCAGCCAATGGATAGAAGGAGGTGAGGAGTCTGGAGAGGGAGGTCTTGAGCACGGCCTCTCTATGAGCAGGAGGAGATTGATCTCCACCATTGATTGGGTAGAACAGAACGAGATGGAAGGTCATCTGAGGCGCCAGCTGGTCCAGCGCGGAGAGCCTGTGCCACCTGAGGTGGGGTTGGGTTGGTGTGGTGGGTCTGATTGTTTCTCTTGAAAGGATCTCAATCTCCATTTTTGTGTGTGTGTGTGTATGTGTGTTGAGAGAGAGATGGGTGAAATATATATATAGTGCTTATACTGATGCATGTTTTGCGTGGGAGGATTGTTATAATATAATTTAAAGTGGCCCACGTGATAAGATCCCACGTGCAATATTTTAAATTTTAAATATTTAGTTTATTACTTATAAATATCCTCATCTAAACTTGATCAAAGATGAGATAATTCTATATCCTAATAAACTTTTTGATAGGGATTATAATTCTGGATGAAGAGGCATCATCAATAGAGTCAGGTATGTTCTTATATTATTCATGATTTCACGGATTGGATTGGGTCTTCTCTCTATTTTATAAAGGTGCTAAGATCAAAAGAGAGAAACCCTATTCCATATTTGAAAACTCAAGAGTAAAGAAGCATCATCAATAGAGTCAGATATGTTCTTATATTATTTACGATTGTGAAGATCATGAAAGTTTAAAATCTATCACATAAAAAATTTACTTTAATGCTTACAAGGAGATGTGGTATAGTTTTCAAAATTAGGATGATACACGTGTAGAGCCTAAAAAAAAGAATTCCACAACAACCATGGGGACAGTCTCCGTTGAATGTGATTTACTATATTTAAACTATCATATAGTTTTTATTTTTTCTTTGTGTTGCAACTCCTTTTATTAAGGTAGCTTTTAACATATGGTTTTGTGTGAAGTGGTATATAAAGGAAGACTTGGAATACATGTTGTTCATGAGTAAGAAGTACAAGTGCGCATGGATTGGCATGTACATTGCTTGTTGGGATTTCAATAAAACCCCAAATCCTAGATCTCATGCAGATCGATGAAGAAAAGAGAATAACATGTGTACATGTCACTATTGCTTTGAGGATATGATGGTAGGTCTTCTACCTCCAAGTCCCTCTCTGTTTTGCCTTCTCTCACACAATGATGGGATGTGTATGAAAAAGAGAAAATTAAGATTTGGAGTGGGGACCTCAACCGTTTATATAAGCAAACCAAAATTTTGTTTTTGCCCATCATAATGGCTAGAATTACAAATTGGTTCTTAATAGGTCTTTACACATAAAACTGAACTTGTACTTACTTATTACACGTATAATTGAACGTGCATGAGAGATGTGTTATTCAATCTTAGCTTATTCAAATTAAATCACAACTGAATAGGTATAATCACCACTCATTCTTTATTGCAGTCAACAATGTCTAATATTGTGATCTACGTAGGCCCACCTTAAAGAAATTTCTATCAATCTCCCACTTGGGCCACATAGGTCACCCTAAAATTAGGTATTGTAACTCAATGAGCTCAACCTTTACTGTCAAGATTTATGAGTGACATCTCTTAAACAAAGGAGTCTCTAAAGTAGTAACACTGAAGCTAAAGATCTTTCTAAGGGTGTGTTTGTGTACAAACACGAAGGAAAACTGATGAAAAAGAAATCAATCATTTTTCATTTGACCAGTTTATATGTTGTTTCATGCTTGTCATGAAAAGTGACGAAAAACAAAATAAAAATAGTTGTTCGTGTCGTTGATGGAAAATACCCATTAGGGACTGCTATTACATTTGTCTGTCTTTTAATTCCAAGAAAACCAAAATGTCAACAGAGAATATGATCATAAACTAACATGTTTTTAGTTGAATCATGACTGACAGACCAATTCGATTCAAATGTGGCATTTTCACACCAACTATTGGTGTAGTTTGAACATGTATTGATGCAAAGACTCTGTTCTTATTTATGTTTTGATGGATAATATATGGTATTGGTTATAATTAACAATATCAAACTATATCTTTTTGGATCTCTTACTGTTCTGGTAAGTAAGAAATATATTCAAATCGTCGTAGGTTTGATTAATATATTCAAATCGTATACCAAACCATACCAAACCATAATTATATATTCAAATCGTCGGACGTTTGATTAATAGTGTAGTAGGCATTTTTATCCTATTAGGCGACTTTCCTGTTAGATAAACATGTTTACTAATATTTATAACGTAGTCTAAAAATGCGACGACGGGAAAAAGAAATTTTCCAACCTTTCGGTTGATCCCACTTCTGCTCTCTCCCACATGTTCTAGGTTTTAGATTCCCTGTTTTCGTTGGAAACAGGAAACATGGTTTTTATCCAATCACGTTTATCCACGTGGGTTATTTAACAGAGCCGGATGATGTCAACATAGAGCATGAACAAAACTCAACAATTGATGCACTAAAATTGCATCAAAGTCCTATATAATAAACAAAATCACAAATCAATCCCTTCAATTATATTAGACGAGACTTGTGCGGCCCACAAGAGTTGAGATAACACTTACACTAAAGTCATATACAATAACAAAATCACAAACCAATCCTTTTAATTTATTCAAACGAGACTTTAAAGTCCATGCATGTTATTAAAATTCATTTCAAACAAATACAAATATTCAATCAGCAAGTGAAAAAAATTAAAAATAATTTTTCACCATGCAAAAAAAAAATCATTATTAATGCAGTTATGCTCATTTTTTTACTAACCCAAATATATATATATATATATATATATATATATATATATATATATAATATATATATATATAATATTATAAAATAAAAATATATGTATAATATAATATTATATATATATATGATATAATATTATAAAATAAACGATATCATTCAATTTATTAGACTATATACTTCAACTTTAGATAAAAGTTCATTTTTCAATAGATAAAGTATATAATTGTTTTAAAAAATGAGCGGACTACTTTGGAGGCTATAAAAAACTGGGTATATGTGACACCTGGCCCAGGCCCAACAGTCCTAAGAGGCCTATGGATTAGGTGAGAGTGTTTAGCTCACATTGTCTAATAGGAGGAGATAGTCTGTGCTTATATGTGAGCACAACTCTTACACACCAAGATGCGTTTTAAAACCGTGAGCTCATTTAGGAGCAAAGTGGATAATTTCTTGCTGTGTAAGCCTGAGGCGTTACAATTGGTATCAGAGCCTGTCTACTACGTGATTGTGGGTGTGGCTAACCCTATACGAGGACATGTGGCCTATTAGGGGGGTGATTGTGACGCCTAGCCCAAGCCCAAGAGTCCCAAGAGGCCCATGGATTGGGTGAGGGTGTTTAGTCCCACATGGCCTAATGGGAGGAGATAATATGTGCTTATGTGTGAGCACAGCTCTTATACACCAAGACGCGTTTTAAACCCGTGAGCCTATTTAGAGACAAAACAGACAATTTCTTACTGTGTAAGCCTGGGGCGTTATAATTGGTATTAGAGTCTGTCCATTACGCGATGGTGTATGTCGGTGGTCCCACACGAGGACGTGTGGCCTATTAGGGGGGATGATTGTGGCGCATGGCTCAGGCCCAATAGTCCCAAGAGGCCTATGGATTGAGTGAGGGTGAGGGTGTTTAGTCCCACATCACCTAATGGGATGAGATAGTCTATGCTTATATGTGAGCACAACTCTTACACACCAAGACACGTTTTAAAGCCGTGAGCTCATTTAGGGGCAAAGTGGTCAATTTCTTGCTGTGTAAGCCTGGGGTGTTACAACCACTCTATGACGCCCCCAAATCCACGACTCCCTTTTGAAGCGTGAGATCCGGTTGCGTTAACTAATTTCCTCAAATCTCATAGTTCTATATTTTTTTCTTTTATCCAGAGATATAATAAATAATACTAAAATAAATTTCATTCTTCAAAGATACCAAAACATCTAAGATTTCAACAATACTCCCAATGTGACTGGATATAACTTATACATAAAGATATACAACTTGCCATAATCATAGTTACTAGGGAGATGGGCTGACTACATGCCAACAAAATTGATTAAGTCCTTTGACCAAGCAAGTCTAACGTTCTCGCACTCACGATCTCGTTCGCAGCTACACGAGATCCACCAATCTAAGTCTTTAAACCTGAAAGGTTGGGAAAAGAGGGGTGAGCTACCACACGCTCAGTGAATGGACATTGGTGTCCAAATAATATAATATGCTTCAAAATAAAGAGTTTAATAAAGATGTAATGGAAACAATTGCATAAATAATAAGTCTTAAAACGCTATCCCAAAGATACAATAGCTTAATATAAATCTCTTTTGAAAGATGCACAATTTCAAAGAAACTCTTCTCAAACCATATGATGTATATGAATGCAACGGACACGCATGCCCGTCACCCACGGCACCTAGCCGCAAGGATTTCGCTTTGGGAATCTTGTCACCTAGACGTAGTCACCTAGACTTGGGTCAATTTTGAACCGCAGTCACCTAGACTGAGCCACCTAGGCGATATGATGCATATGATCAAACCACTTATCTTTATCTTCAAGTTAATGAGCATGCAACGGTTTCAAATCTAATAATTTCAATGTGTATGATACTTAATAATATATCAGCTTATATGGTAATAACATGCTCATATGCCTCATACCAAAAAGATTTCAATTTAAGAAATACTCACGATGCCAACAAGTACACATATATTATGGTTTCAAAATAGATAGAGACATCCACTCACCTCCGGTCCTACGCAAGACTACCGGACTAACAAGAAAGCTAACAAGAGTTTACTGCTCCAGAGGGTATTCATACCAATGAACCAGATCAGAAACGAAACATAATGATTAAATAAAATCAGACATCACCGAAAAGACTAGACTCAGTCGGCTACTCAAATTTAGCCACCAGGCTTCCGACGGCTACTCAAACCTAGCCGCCTGGTCTCTGACTGCTACTTTCAAGTAGCCACCCCCGACAGACCCAAAATAGCAAATATGCCCTTAATGACCCCGACTTCCCACCCAAACATCCAAAAACCCGTACCTACTCTCTCTCATAAAGAAATACAAATAAAAACACGTTGAAAACATTTAGGTTTGATCCCCTAAATGATCGATTCTATGACAAATCAAAATATCAAAAAATGATGAAATCTCTATAGAACAATTTGAAAAATGGTGATATTAACACCATATACTTTCATACCTCAAAGTAGTATTACCATATTATATAATAGTAGATTAAATGATGATAAAGTGTCCTAAGACATGTTTCTATCATGCATGTGGAGTTTGTGTAGAGCCAGACATGATTTCTATTCAAATATCGATTTAATCAACAAAACTCGAATCATAAATCATGAAGTCTGAATATGTAAACCAGAAAACATCATAACGATAGCAGGATCTATGATATAAATAAATCCAATATAAAGATCATGTCTTCCTAACCCTAGATCCATGCAAAGCCATGAATTGTGCATCAAAAGCTTACATAATCCATCCGAAAAATCTTGAAAACCACCGATCTAATATGTATACAAATAAATAACATGGATCTATGATAAAACTCATCAAAACAGTGATGAAAACACATGAGATTTGGGTTCATGCAAGGTGGTACCCAAAACAAGGCATTAGAAACCCTAAACATGCTTTCTATCTTAAAAATAATAACCCTAACCACGATCTATGTATAAATATTCCAAAACAGTGTGTAATCTTGTAAAAATATCTTAAAAACGTCATCAATGGATTAACATAACATCAAGATCCAAAATAAATCAATATCACATAGAAACCTTGAAATTAAAAAGAAGGAAAACCCATAAAACCATGTGAATCCGAATCACCTCGGGATGAACCCATCATTGGAGATTAACAACAATTAAAAATATTAATTATCATAAAAAAAACAAAGTAGAGGGACCCACCTTAATCCTCAAAGGATTTTCTTTCAAAAATCACCCAAATGACCTCTTTTAGGGTTTGATAAAACAAGAGAGAGAGAGGACTCGATTTAGGTTTTCAAATTAGGTCCTAGGGCATCCAAAGTTGGGTATTTATAGGGGAAAACACGTGCATGACTTGCCCCCCCAAGAAAATAATCAAACATATTCGACAGTTCTATCAAACCCCTTAATTTCTGCACTTCTGCACACAGGTTTCCGACAGCTACTTAAAATGAGCCGTCAGAGGAGAGACGGCTACTTTCAAGTAGCCACCTCTGGACAGTTTTTATTTTCCCAAGCCAGTTGCGCACAAGACATAAAAACGGCTATAACTTGATCGATACTTATCCGATTTATGATCCGTAAAAAGTGTTGGAAAGCCAAAAAAACAAAGATTCCAACCATGCCTTAACTTTTGAAAATGGAGATATATAAGTCCTCCAAAACTCTATGGAAATTTGACCCAATGCACAAAAATAAAAAAACGACTAGGAAAACCATAGCCGTTACATACTTCCCCCCCTTAAAGGAATTTTTCCTCAAAATTCGAGGGTAAACACAAAATAAAAAAAACATATGATATCCAATGCCAACAAAACAATCATTCAACAACGATAGTATGAATCGGCTCATGCATCTGACTCACACCACCCAAGCACAACAAACAACGGTATAAGTAGCCAACTTACACACCACAAACAAACAACTAATATATAAGTCAAACTACCAATGCTCTGCATTGAAGCTTCAACTCATATCAAGCAAACAATCATGCAATGACATAACAACAAAACAATCATTTAAGCTCGGTCCACAATGCTTTCGCTGCGCCACTCTGATACATAGTAACCCAAACCACAAGTGGATTAACATATATCACACAAACATTCACAAATCACAACAATTACTATATAGGTTAAGCCCACCTACGCCCCACACTATAGGTGTTTTAACTTATATAGTACAAACAAGAGCGCCAATACACATAATTGTACAGAATAATTTATATAATTCAAGCCTATCTATGTCTCATTTCACAAGTAGTCTAACTTATACCATAAAAACAATGACAAGAAAAACAATTCAAGATAACAATTTTCATCCAAATTGTACAAGTTAGGTCCATTTATGTCCCATACCATAAATGGTCCAACTTGTACAATGCAAAAGGGGCAATTATGACAACAACAACCCTAATGACATTTCTGACACGAAGAAATAAAATTAATTTACCGCCTCGCACAATCACAAATTTTAAATGTGCATTTCACATTGCAATTAGAAACATGCAAACATTCTTGAAGGTCGCAAATGCCTAGCCACATTGAACACTCTGAAAACAATGATAACCACTTTGGTGTGCTCCCAGTGTACGCTTGCTCTACCAAAGTTTTTGGTATGACAAAACAAACAACCGTTAGAATGCAAACCCCATATGCAATGCATCCTAATACACTCTAAGCCTATCCGAGGCTTCAAAGGAAATTCTCCTATAGGCCGTATTAAGATCTCATAGGATAACTAGACATAAAAGATATCCTAGGCTCCATAATAAAAATATAGGGTAACCAAATGGCCCAAATAATTTTTATATAGGATAGCAAAACTTAATCTCCTTAGGTTGATCAACTCAAACAATGAACTTCATAGGCCAATTAAGCTAAAGGTACTTGAAATAAAAGTTCTAAGCGAAATAAGATAACCAAAACATTTTTTTTTTGTAGGGTACCTAAACCAAAACTCCTTAGGTTAATTGAGCTCAAACTCTAAACCTCAAAGGCCAACTAATATACCCATAACCTACAGTCCGAGAGTTCAACCTACGCTCTAATACCAATTGTAACGCCCCGGCTTACACAGCAAGAAATTGTCCACTTTGCCCCTAAATGAGCTCACGGCCTTAAAACGCGTCTTGGTGTGTAAGAGTTGTGCTAAAATATAAGCACAAACTATCTCCTTCCATTAGGTGATGTGGGACTAAATATCCTCACCCAATCCATAGGCCTCTTGGGACCGTTGGGCCTGGGCCAGGCGTCACAACCCCACCCCCCCCCCTAATAGGCCACAAGTCCTCATGCATGTGGGGCCACCATCTCGTAATGGACAGGTTCTGATACCAATTGTAACACTCCAGGCTTACACACCAAGACGCGTTTTAAAGCCGTGAGCCTATTTAGGAGCAAAGCGAACAATTTTTTGCTGTGTAAGCCTGGGGCGTTATAGTATAACATTTTCATTTTATTTAAGAATAGACATTCAAGTCAGTCATTTCATAACAAACAGATGAGATGACAATAAAAAGTTAAATTGCATTATTCATTTACATGTATTGTCAGCAAAACAAATTTGATATTGTGGGTAATAGAAAAATGTCTTATAAATAAGTCCAAGAAAATAACTTTAAAAAATAAAAGATCTTTTTCTCCTTGCTTCTTCTTTTATTTGGCTGGTTGTTTATTTAAATGAAACTAAGGGGTATACTCGAGTCAAGTAGTTCGGTTAGTGCTCCTCATTGACTTCAAATCTGTCTGTATGTCTCCTGTCACTACTTTGATGGTTTTCCTGGGAACTATTTACATCAAATACTTGGATATGTGTAGTAGGATGTGATTTGAATTGTTTTTCAATCTAAAATGATAAATGATAAATGTGTATTAGGAAAACCTTTTGAATTGTTTTTCAATCACAAAAGAAAATAATTTGATATTGAAATTAAATTAATTCAAATGATAATTTATTAAACAATATATATAAATGATGTAGTTAAAAAAAAATTACCTTATTAAATTGGTTTACATCATTAAAAATTTGTAGTGGAATAGACGAAGAAAATGGAGCATGCATTAAGCTGAGAAGTGAAGTGTAGAGTTGTTCTCCAAATTGAATATTAGGAACACATGATTACTGTAAAACCCACCTTTTACCCTTCTATTATTTGATATTAGGGCTGTAGAGTAATTTAATTGAAAGGATCAAGGTGCAATTATTTTATTAGATGAGTTTTATAATGCAAGGTTTACTTTTTTTTTTTTTTTTTGACGTGATCTCTGTGGATTTTTTTTGTACGGAATTTGTGATTTTCAAGTGAAGTGGGGCCGCACAAGTTTCGTCTGATATAATTTAAGAGATTGATTTGTAATTTTTTTTATTATATGACTTCGAAGCAATTTTAGTGCAATGTTTGTAGAGCCTCGTTAATGACATTTGTTGACTCTTTCCGTCTCCGTTAAATAACCCACGTGGACAAACGTGATTGGATAAAAACTTTGATTCCTGTTTTCAACGGAAATACGGAATACAAACCCTCACTCCCGCCTCTATTGTGATATCTTGCATTCTAAAATGAATTACTCATTTTTATTCTACTACAAGGCCCATAGCTATTTGTACCAAGGGCCAAAAAAGAGAATATAAAAACAACTATCTAGTTATTCTTGTTTTGTTTATCAGAATTTGTAAGAATAACTCATCAGATCACTTTTAAAAAAACCTATTCAGCTGAAAATTTCATGGATCATGAATAATTACTGTATGGATAGGCGAAATATATTTATTCTTTATTTTTATTTTTTTTTAAAAAGGTAAACATTTATAACTATCAGGAAGAAAAAGTTGCAAAAGTCTGAACTCAGAGGAGATTGGAGAGCGAAAAAATAAGTGACTACTCAACAAGTTGCAGCTAAACAGCAAACCAAAAAAAAAAAAGGAATAAAAACATGAAATGGGCTCGATATCACGATGAGTGTATTAACCGACCCCAGGAGAAAAAAAAAACAAAAAAAAAAATAAATAATAAATAAAACCACCTCAGGTGACAGAGCACCTTGACTGGATAAATTTATGGAAAATGGTATGTCCAATCCATTGTACAGTCCCAATTACTGTCCATAACAATTTTTAATAAAATAAAAATCATACTCCTGTTAAAATACATATTATTATATGAAATAAAGTATATATTGAGATACGTTAATGTATTTTTCATGTAAAAAAATTAATAAAATTTTTACGTCATACACTATGATAAACCTTATATACTTTAATACCGCAATATATAGTATGCTATTATCGTGTATAGGGATGCAAACTAGACTGCATGTATTAGTGCTTTATATTTATTCTTGTTAACAAAAAGATATTAAAAATATGACTTATCCATCGTCAATATGGATTCTCTCTATTGCCATTCGATATGGATCTCTTTCCCAATGAATCCGTATTCACAGGTAATTTTTTTGTTCTTTGCTTTAGAGGAAAAGATTAAAAACCTTTGTTGATTGTTCTTTCTGTTGGAAGATGAATAATGGAACCGGAAATAGTACACTTAGAGGCTTCGAGACGCGTAATGAAAACGCTATCATTAAGCGATATTTGCTCATTTATTATATTCGAAGGGTGTTTTTTCTTTTTTAGGGTAAATCTTCTATTCGAAGTTATTGTGCACTTTAGGACACATCGAAATCTTATTACAGTTCTAGTCAAAGCAGTTATAATAGTTGTTGGGTGGGTCCTAGGTGATGTTTTAAAATGAAGCTTTATCACAAAAAAAAATAAAATCATTTTATTTAAACATGATCCAATAAATTATCATTTTTCATTGATTAACTAGAAGAGTGTAAAAGATAAATACATGCTCTCATCAGCTTCATTTCACAACTGAACTAATTATATATGATTATTTAGAAAATCATCTTGTAATAATTATATTAATAAAATTTACACCAAGAACAAACATAACTCAAAGCTATAATATCAAAAAGAAATGATGAAGTGCAACAAAGCATCACTTATATATTATTCTTCTCGCATTTTGAGCTTGCAAAAGTAATAATTAGACTTAAATAATCAATTTTTTTTCACCATATCTTTTTCAATAAATAACAAAGCCAGTCTATTCAATCTTTCTTGTGTCATAGTAGATCTGAGATAAGATTTTATCAACTTCAATTTTGAAAAACTTCTTTCTACATATGAAATTGTAACTGGTATTGTCAATAATATTTTATAAGCAACCCATGCATCTGAAAAACAATAGTCCATTCTTTTTAAATAATTCAACACATGAATTACATTTTTTGTTTCTTTCAGTATAATTTCTTTCAGGACTTTTAATTTTGGAAACAAATCTCTTCCATGGATATCAGAAATCATGTCATTTTAATATATACATTGTACCACTCCAAAAGAAGATAAAGCTTTTAATATATCATTTTTTTTTTTCAAAACATGTGTGTGGAATATAATCGGCTCCGCATATGGCCCGCTTCTTTTGAAATCGGTTAGACCGATTTCAAAAGAATCGGGCCATATGCGGAGCAGGCCCGCATATGCGGCCCGATTCCGCACACATGTTTTGAAAAAAAAAAAAAAAAAAAAACACGAAGCTTCCTCGGTCGTCGGTCAATCCAGCCCTTCGTCTTCCTTCTTCAGGTCGGCCTTCATCGGTCGGTCAGTCTCCTTTAGTTAATCTCTCCCAATCTCTGTCTCTCTCTCTCTCTCTCCCCCTCTCAATCTCTCCGTCTCTCTGTTCTTCAGGCTTTGTCGACCTCAGGATGTCGTCATCTGTTCATCCACTGCACCTGTCAACTTGTCCGTCCTTCCTTTACTTTCCCTACTAAACCTTTTTTTTTTTTTTTACAATGAACCAATTACCAACTATGTATATATATTATATAAAATAAAATGAAAAAAATGTGTGAACTGGATGATCAGTGGGTGTATAAGTGGAATGAAAGTCACATGTCACAAGATGACAAAAACACATGGTTTATAAAGGTAACATGGATTTTAAATAATTATAATTAATATTATGATTATCCAAAACTAGTATCCTGCATAGTGTGTCATAATATGTAGGACAAAAATGAAATCTGATTTGTGATGTCTTCAAAAATTCTCTTATTTATAAATCATTACACAGAATAATTTTTTATTAATAAAAAATTATAAAACCGCATATACTCTCGCATATACTCTATGCGATACATTTACTGCGCGCAAACAGCATACCGATATAAAAACACTGGTTAAGATTGTGATAACCACATAGCATATAGAATGCTCTAGGATTTATTTCAAATAATCTTTTTTGTACACCATTATATTTTCTTTTCATATTGGATCCATTGTCAGATCATTGTCCTCTTACATCACGTATATCAAGTTCAAGATTTCTCAACGTACTTCAAAGTTCATTAAAAAAATCCTAGTCTCGATGTATCTTTTGTAGAAGAATTTAGTGGACAGGGAAGATCTTTTGAGTTTGAGGCACGAAGAAAGATCGCTGTCCTTAAAGTGATAATTGCCCCCACTCGTAAAGAGTTTGCTAACAGGTTAAAGCAATTCACTTCCAGGATACAACAAACTCAGAGTTCTGCAGATAGCAACTCTAAAGAACTCTCAGAACACTCTTTTCAACTGATTTTTTCCTGATAATTAATCTGTTCAATAAACAAATTTATATAGTGGTTGAAGGGTTGCCTTTGCAACCTTTCAAAAATTCAGTTGTTGGTTGAAGTGGGAAATGGTGCTTGTTGGTTAGAGTGTTTCTGAAGAGATACATACCAAATGGAAGAGACTCCTGCATGCCCAGTTCAAAATTCAAAAAGAAAAGTCAATAAAAATAATATCTGATTGGAGTGCTAAGTGTGCCTAATAATAGCCAAAATGCGCGCACGCGCGCGCGCACTTACATGCGTAAGCATGTGTGGATCACTTTTCCTTTTGTCTTTTCTAGACACCACTAAAGTAGTGGGCCAATATATAAGTTGAAAAATTCTTTTTCCACTTCCAATGTGGGACTATGTTTTAAGTCTCAAAAACTTCAACCTTTTACAAGCTTTTAACTCCAACCTATACAATCTTTTTTAACAATCCCCCACTAGATTGTAATATATCTAATCATCAGTTTCAACAATATAAACATGCATACATAAAGGTATCTTTCAATTTAAACCTTTACTTAGTGTAATTACTGCCAAGTTCGAATAAGACGATGGTGGCCTTAGCTTAAACTAAGTCTATTATACTAGAACCGGAAATAACACACACATGTATATATTCAGTTTCTATGAGTGTTCACATTTCAGTTCAGCACTATTATGGTTTTTGCTACATCCTGGTTTCAAGAACATTTACAAAAGCAAACCCCAACTTTTGCTAGAAGCGGCACCACTTCTATGTTCTCATAGATGAAGTTTCACTATATGTCTCTGCTATCTCAGACATGTCATAATTTAAACTTCATTAAGAGTTTCTCACTCAATCTCATCAACATAGCAGTCTGCATTGAGCATTTTGGAATGGGTTATAATTAATACTTGTCACGCCCCAGGGCGCCCGTCCCCGATACGTGGCAAATATATATAATATCAGCAATCCATACAGGAGATCAATAAAAGACTCTAAACAACATCGAAAATGACAACACAATCAATAATGTAGCTGACATAATATATATACATATAGCGGAAGCTTAAACGACTGAGTCTGTAATTCAAAGACATATTACAGACCAGAATACATAATCAACTGTCCTGTGAGAGCCAATATAAACAAAGACATCCATATACAAGTGTTGTGCCCAAGCACGGATAACAATACATACAAGCAAAGAAGGGGATGCTGATGGCCTCTCACTCGCAGAACCCAAAACGTGAACACTGCTCCGCTACTGATGTGATGCCTCGGGGAGCTCCTCCTTCAGATCCGACTCAGTAACAACTAGAGGAAAAGAATATGCGAGGGGTGAGCCACACACTCAGTGAATGGCACAATCTATGCAACACAACTCATATTAACCTTATAATAATTAAAGTCCCTAAACGGGAGGAACTGTACAAGCTAGTGGGTCGTAACATCGCCGACCCACCCCACCCTCACCCTCACCCTTTAGGGGTGACATGGGCCTTTTGGGACAGACTAGACTGCTCTCCACCCTTGTCCACCAGTAGCCTCTCCCTCGCGTAGCCTCTACCTGGTATACTCCCATGATCAGTACCCTCCGAACGCATCGGTGGTACCTACAGATGGGAGCTCTCTGTCAGGACAGCTTTCCCAACGCCGGGGAGTCCCTACTCGGATCCAACGAAGGGGAGAAAACAGCCTACTCACACGGATACGATCCTCTTGGATCTGTCGACAATGATTTCTAACACTACTAATGTCATGAATTCTCAAGAATTCCTCCAGGGCGCATAACTGAGATGCGGGGAAACATATATTATAATAACAAGGTTATAATATTTTCTAAGGCATGCTCATACCAACATAATCTCATTTTGATTTAATTAAATTAAAACTAAATGGGAAACATGCATAGATCAAGGCTTCTAGACATGTATGGGCCTCTATACATGATACATGGATGTATATCCCTAGCATACAATGTCTAATATGGCATGGCTACATCATAGTAAAACATGCATTAACATAGTTTTTCATTTGCACAAGTTAATATACAATTATGGTGCCCCAGGGGTGGGCAATGCACGCCTACGTGCATCGAACGCCTCCCTACTAGGTTGGATTGACCCACTCACCGCAACCCGGATCGTTGCGTGACCATTCGCCAAGACCTGCAAGACATGGGCATTCAATATGGTGAGTAAACTACACAAATATACATGAAATTTACTAGAAATACCAAATACTCGGACAAGCATGCATACGGACTCGCACGCATGCGGGCACGCACGTACGCACGCGAGTCAGAGTGCCCCGACACCTACCCAAACCCTCCGGCAGCCACACGCATGGCCCCCCGCACGCGCCCCAGCACCCTTGGCGCACTGCCGCGCGCTGCCGTGCGTCCAGCCCGCACGCCCTCACGCGCACTGTGCGCCCGTGCAGAACCCCGCGCGGACGCCCGCGCACCTGCGCGTACGCGCGCGCGCCCGTCTGCGCCCACCAACGCCCGCGCGCACCCTCGCGCTTGCGCGCACGCGCCCGCGCGCGTCTGCGCGCCCGCCTGCGCCTGCCAGCGCCCTCCTACTCGCGCGCCCACTCTTCCCTAACCCCTTTTTAACCCTCCCCAACCCCTCACACACATTCTAACACATCTACCCAACATGCATGACCTCCCCAACCATCCCTAAGCCATAAAAACCAAGAAAAGAAGGGGAAAATGACTTACCAAAAGAGGGAAAGGGAAAGGGGGAGATGCGGGGCTCTCGACGCGCCCACGGCCACCTCAACCACCACCACCACCACCTCTTCGGCCTCTCCTCAGCCCTTCTTGGCTGCAAATCAGGGGGGGGGGGAAAGATCATGAAAAGGGAACTTGAGAGAGAGGAGATCAACAACACTTACACAACCCTAGACTTGCACTTGCACCTTCTCCTTCTCTTCTCTTTGAGGAGATAATACAAACACTTGGGGGGGGGGGGGAAGAGAGAAGAGAGAGCCAAGAAAGTGTAGACGTGTGAGTGGGAGAGAGAGGGAGAGATATTTTGGCACCTAAATATCTAAAGGAGGGATAGAAATGACCTATTTATCCTTGACTAGAAATTCTGTACATGCTTCACTAGAACAGCCATAACTTCCTCAATATAGCTCCGAATTGCACAATTCAAAATCCGTTGGAAAGCCAAGAAGATTATCTACAACTTTCATGCTTATGCCAAGATCAAATAATCCCTCTAGCTATTCCGAAATTAGAGCTAAACATTGAACAGGGCTGCTGCCAGAATTTTTCATCCCCGGGGTATACTTGGAAAAATACCCATAACTTTTACTACATGAATCCAGTTGATCTAATTCCACTTTTGTATGAAAGCTAACTCGAAACTGAGCATCTCATAATAAACTCATATTTAAACCTCTTCATCTTGGATTTTAACAAAATCAAATCCAAATACCAAATTGGAAATACATAACTTCGAGGAGAAAAATTATGTAGCCAAATTTTCAATCAGAGCGCTCCGAATGACAAGTCCGGCTCGAAGACGAGCGGCTCGAACAGAATAACGTGAGCAGGATCGTGGACGTAACGCCTCAGCTGCGAGACATGGAAGACGTCATGGGCTTGAGCCAACTGTGGGGGCAGGGCTATGCGATAGGCCACCTCTCCAATCCGCTCAAGGATGAGAAACGGCCCAATGTAACGCGGACTCAGCTTGCCCCACACACCGAAACGGAAGATGCCCTTTGTCGGGGACACCTTCAGGAAAACATGGTCACCAACCTCGAAGGCGAGCTCACGGCGACGACGATCGGCGTAGCTCTTCTGATGGCTCTGAGCGACTCGGATACGCTCACGAATCGTCTTGACCATCTCTGAGGTCTGGTGGATGATCTCTGGTCCCTCCAACTGGTGCTCTTCGACCTCGTCCCAACACAAGGGGGACCTGCAGCTGTGGCTATAGAGCGCTTCATATGGTGCCATCAGAATACTCGAGTGGTAGCTGTTGTTGTAGGCGAACTCCACCAACGGGAGATGCCTCTCCCAACTGCCCCCAAAGTCGAGAACGCAAGCTCGCAGCATGTCCTCCAGGGTCTGAATCATCCTCTACGACTGGCCGTCTGTCTGTGGATGAAACGCTGTACTGAAGTGGAGGTTCGTACCAAGGGCGTGCTGAAGGCTACGCCAGAACCTCGAAGTAAACCTCGCGTCTCTATCAGAAATGATGCTGACAGATGTGCCATGGAGACGAACAATCTTGGAGACAAACAACTGCGCCAGGGTGTCCAGAGAATCGGTGAGTCGAATGGGGAGGAAATGAGCGGACTTAGTCAGTCGGTCGACGATTACCCAGATGGCATCGCGACCCGAACGTGACCTTGGTAAACTCGAAACGAAGTCCATGGTGATCTGCTCCCACTTCCACTGAGGAATCTCAATGGACTGCAGCTTCCCCGCAGGACGCTGATGTTTCGACTTCACCTTCTAGCATACCAAGCAACGGGTAACGAAACGGCCAATATCTGCCTTCATCCCGCGCCACCAGTAGCCACGACGAAGGCCCCTGTACATCTTCGTGCCACCAGGATGCACTGTGTACCTCGAACGATGGGCCTCGTCCAAGATCTTCTACTTCAACTCTGCGTCGTCAGGAATGCATACTTGACCTCTGAACCGCAGGATTCCGTCCTCGCGAATCTGGTAGTCCGGACGCTCGCCCCGGGCGACGCCTTTAGAGAGGACTAGAAAGTGAGGATCCTGCCCCTGAGCCGTGCGGATCTCGTCGAGAAGAACGGGCTGCACCACTAGCCTGGCCAAAAAGCCACCCGCAGGTGTCTCTCAAACGCTGATCCAGCAAGCGGCCTCCTCCAGAAGCCTCCAACGACGTACAGCCAAGTGGGCGGCCATGCCCAAGGGCTGCCTGCTGAGAGCATCGGCCACGACATTCGCCTTACCCGGATGGTAAGTGATGTCACAGTCATAGTCCTTCAGGAACTCGACCCAACGTCTCTGACGCATGTTGAGCTCCAGCTGGGACTGCAAGTAAGTCAGGCTCTTGTGATCGGTGAAGAGCTCGAACTCCTCGCCATAGAGGTAGTGCCTCCACATCTTCAGCGCAAAGATGATCGCTGCTAACTCCAAATCGTGGGTGGGGTAATTCTGCTCATGGGGCTTCAACTGACGCGACGTGTAAGCCACAACCTTACCGTACTGCATCAGGACGCAACCCAAACCCAGCCGCGATGCATCGGAGTAGACTGTGAATCCACCACTCCCAGACGGAATGGTAAGAACTGGCGCTGAGGTGAGTCTTTGCTTCAACTCCAAGAAGCTCTCCTCGCAAGATGGGGACCACTCGAACCGGACATCCTTCCGAGTGAGGCGGGTCAGAGGAACAACTATCTTCGAGAAACCCTCGACAAACCTCCGATAATAACCCGCCAAACCTAGGAAGCTCCGAATCTCGGTGGGGTTCGACGGTCGCCGCCAATTCGACACGGCGAGCGTCTTGTCCGGGTCCACAGATATACCCTCGCCGGAAATCACGTGGCCTAGAAAGGCCATACGCTCCAACCAAAACTCGCACTTACTGAACTTGGTGAACAACTGATGTCAGGCCAAAGTCTCCAAGACAGTGCGGAGATGGTCAGCGTGCTCCTCAAGACTCCTCGAGTACACCAGAATATCATCGATGAAGACTACTATGAAGGAGTCGAGGAAGGGCCGAAACACCCGGTTCATCAGATCCATGAAGGTTATCGGCGCATTCGTCAACCCAAACGGTAGTACTCGGAACTCGTAGTGCCCATAACGGGTATGAAAGGCCGTCTTCGGAATATCCAACTCCCGGATCTTCAGCTGATAGTAGCCCGAACGGAGATCGATCTTAGAAAAGACACGCGCTCCCTGGAGCTGGTCAAACAGATCGTCAATCCGTGGCAAGGGGTACTTGTTCTTCACGGTTCGCTTGTTCAGCTGCCTGTAATCAATACAAAGACGCAGCGAACCGTCCTTCTTCCGAACGAACAAAACAGGGGCTCCCCACGGAGAAACACTCGGACGTGCGAAGCCCTTCTCGAGCAACTCCTCCAGCTGCTCCTTGAGCACCTTCAGCTCTGCTGGGGCCATCCGGTACGGAGCTCTCAAAATTGGCTCGGTCCCCGGAATTAGATTAATCTCAAACTCGATCGCGCGATCCGGCGGTAATCCCGGGAGATCATCGGGGAAAACCTCTGGATATTCCACCACGACCGGAGTCTGACTGATATCTGCCCGCAGTGGTGCATCCTCCTCAGCAATGTATGCCAGAAAACCCTCACATCCTCCCTAAAGGAGTCTCCATGCCTGGATGGATGACACGAACCCCAAAGGGGCTATGTCCCGATCACCCACGAACTGGAAAGATCTCCGACCAGGGAGGTGGAAAGACACCGACTTCGCAAAACAGTCGATACTGGCGTGACTAGCTGAGAGCCAATCCATTCCCAGGATGGCATCGAAGTCCGTCATGGCGAGCTCTACCAACTCTAATGGAAACTCATGCTCCGCAATCGCCACGGTACACCCCCGGTAAACAGAACGGAGGAGAATACGGTCTCCGACGGGCAATGATATCTCCAGCATAACATCAAGAGGGGCGGACACCACGCCCATCCGTCTCGCGAAAGCGGGAGACACGAACGAGTGCGTGGCTCCGGAATCAAATAGCACATATGCAGGAAGCTGGGAGATCAGAACAATACCTTGGACCATGCTACCCGAAGCCTGTGCCTCCTCGGCTGTAAGTGCTGCAACACGACCCTGAACAAGCTACGGCTGAGGAGCAGGGGCACGCCTCGCAGGCTGCACTGGCTGCCTCCTCTGGTCAACTCGGCCACCCTGTGGCTACTGCTGCTAACGCTGCGGCTGCTGCTGCTGCTGCTGCTGTCGAGGAACCCGCGCACGTCTGCGCGCCAGCCTGCCTGCGCACCCGGGCAGGCAGCCCCCAGCGCACGCCCACTCTTCCCTAACCCCTTTTTAACCCTCCCCAACCCCTCACACACATTCTAACACATCTACCCAACATGCATGACCACCCCAACCATCCCTAAGCCATAAAAACCATGAAAAGAAGGGGAAAAGGACTTACCAAAAGAGGGAAAGGGAAAGGGGGAGATGCGGGGCTCTCGACGCGCCCACGGCCACCTCAACCACCACCACCACCACCACCTCTTCGGCCTCTCCTCAGCCCTTCTTGGCTGCAAATCAGGGGGGGGAGATCATGAAAAGGGAACTTGAGAGAGAGGAGATCAACAACAACAACAACACTTACACAACCCTAGACTTGCACTTGCACCTTCTCCTTCTCTTCTCTTTGAGGAGATAATACAAACACTTGGGGGGGGGGGGAAGAGAGAAGAGAGAGCCAAGAAAGTGTAGACGTGTGAGTGGGAGAGAGAGAGAGGGAGAGATATTTTGGCACCTAAATATCTAAAGGAGGGATAGAAATGACCTATTTATCCTTGACTAGAAATTCTGTACATGCTTCACTAGAACAGCCATAACTTCCTCAATATAGCTACGAATTGCACAATTATAAATCCGTTGGAAAGCCAAGACGATTATCTACAACTTTCATGTTTTTGCCAAGATCAAATAATCCCTCTAGCTATTCCGAAATGAGAGCTAAACATTGAACAGAGCTGCTGCCAGAATTTTTCATCCCCGGGGTATACTTGGAAAAATACTCATAACTTTTACTACATGAATCCAGTTGATCTAATTCCACTTTTGTATGAAAGCTAACTCGAAACTGAGCATCTCATAATAAACTCATATTTAAACCTCTTCATCTTGGATTTTAACAAAATCTAATCCAAATACCAAATTGGAAATACATAACTTCGAGGAGAAAAATTATGTAGCCAAATTTTCAATCAGAGCGCTCCGAATGACACAGGCATAACTAATATCAATGCTTACAATCACATTAGTAATTTGTTATTATCCATTAAACTTGATAGTAGTTATATGCCTAAATCAAGTTGGGTTACCATTACTTGTGATTCTAAAGAAACGGTTTCAATCCCATTCCACCATTTGTACCTTTTACAATTTCTCTTGAGAGTCATTTTGTTAAAGGATCTGCCAAGTTATTATTTGACTTAACATAAATAATGTTAACAACACCATCTGTTTTTAACTGTCTCACATACTCATGTATCTAGACTTTCCATTATAAATTTTGTTATAAGCCCTAGACAGAGTAGCTTCACTGTCACAGTACAAAGAAATAGATGGCATCGATTGTGGCCACAACTCTATATCCAAAAGCATATTTCTCAACCATTCTGCTTCTTTGCTACTGGTGCAAGTGCTATAAACTCATATTCCATTGTGGAATGAGTTATGCACGTCTGTTTCTTAGAAGCCCAAGAAATGGCTCCTCCTCCAATGGTAAACACCCACCCAGATGTGGATTTATTATCACTTGCACTAGTGATCCAACTAGCATCTGAATATCCCTCTAGTATTGCTGGAAATTCAGAATAATATAGGCCGAAATTAATGGTTCTTTTCAAGTAACCAAGAATTCTGCCAATTGCTTTCCAATGCATCACACTAGGGTTACTCGTGTATCTTGACAGTTTACAAACTGCAAACGCTATATCTGGCCTTGTACAATGCGTAGCATACATCAAACTACCTAGTGCACTTGCATACTCAAGTTGTGCAACAGATCTACCAGAATTTTCAGTCATTTTCACACTAGATTCAAAAGGGGCATTTGCTTCTTTTATCACAAGATGATTAAATTTAAGAAGCACTTTTTCTATATAGTGTGACTGACACAATGCATAGCCCCCACTATGTTTCTTCACTTTAATACCCAATATAGTATCTACTTCATTCAAATCCTTCATTTTAAATTTTGAAGTTAGATACTTCTTGGTCTCAGAAACACCTTTCAGGTTTGTTCAAAAATTAGCAAGTCATCTACATAAAGACAAATGATTACACCATATTCACAAGTGAATTTTGAATAAATACACTTATCCGCACTATTATGTTTAAATCCATGTGATAAAAGCACAGAATCAAACTTTTCATGCCATTGTTTTGGTGCTTGCTTTAAACCATATAATGACTTGACTAACTTACAAACTTTCTTTTAATTCCCATGTAGAACAAACCCTTCAGGTTATTCCATATCCACCACTTCATCAAGATCACCATTTAAGAAGATTGTTTTGAGATCCATTTGATGGACATACAAATGATAAATTGGTGCCAAACCCATCAAAACTCTA